>CM068372.1:433451457-434868957 GCA_034769895.1 Magicicada septendecula | reverse complement strand
TCTACAAAGAGATTGTCGGTCCATTGTTAAGCAGTAGGGAAATGGGCAGTAGTCAGTACAACTAGTTGTAGGAATGAAGTACCTAGACAATACACAAGTTATACACTTTACAAAAACATTGGGAGCTCAGTATATTATCTGAAATGAAGTACGACAAATAAAATGGCGGCAATCAATTCATTTTGTTATAGAGATAACAGGTACTTAAAAGAGACAGAAACATAAAATAGGGAGACAAAAAGATAAGGGAATAGTAAAGAACAATAACTGTATCACCAACATAGTGGATAAAGTTATGGAAAGTATTAACATGCAAAAAGCTAAAAATGAACCAAAACAAAAGAATTATGCATGGTCACTGACATACATAGGATCACATAACAGAAAAATTATACAATGTTTTAACAAATACGAGTAGATATAGCAATTAAAAAACATGAAACAGTATTTAATAAGATAAGAACTAAACATAGAAAAAAATTCCAATCTTACAGAGAAGCGGAGTTCATAAATTAAAATGTAAATAATGCAACAAAGTGTACCTAGGTGAGACAGGATGGAAATTCGAATGCAGGTTATCCAACCACAAACGTGGAGAAGGTAATAGAACAACAAATTCGTTATATGGAATACATTTCATAGAAGAGAACCAGAAGATTGTTAATCCTTTAGAAGACTATCAAAATTGGAAAGTAGTGAGTAACACAGTTAAAAGAAGGCTTAGAGAGGAGTCAGAAATATTTAAAGAAAGAGAGAAAGGGTTAGAAAATATAATGAATACTAAAACTAAATTTAAAAATGAAGGAATATTTTATAATATAATCATGAAGTAAAAGGTAGTGGGCAGATAGAAAACATTAAGAAAGAAATTAAATTGCATATATGAGATGTTTTTTAAATAAGGGTGAGTGACCACTCCCATACGCAGTGATAGGAAGGGATTAAAAGGGTGTTTAGCAAATTTGATTCTGAAACTGTGCTGAAAAGGAACTTGCAGTTAAAAGAGTGAATGAGAAAGGTTTTAAAATGTTAGATTGAAAACAATCTACACAAATAACACACACACAACACACAGAATGTACTAGAAAGGTGTACACCACACCGAAACGTTAGAGGCAAATAAGAAACTTAAGTGTTCACAGTGAAAGTATTGTTTATCACTAGTACTAGAAAGAAATGTAAAAGTACCGACATGGTTGACTGAACTCGCTAGTTAATAATAGCCAGAAAGGACACTTAACTTATAGCTTGTTTATGAAAATGTGTATGCTAGTGGTAGGGCAAGTGGGGGTATAAAGAAGTTGTCTAGTCCTATTATTGTTATTTCCGATCTGACGATGTGCTTTGAAGCTTGAAAGCTCTAATCGGAATAATTTTTCTATGCAACAGTGTTAATTCTATTTGAAAAAATAGGGTAATTGGGATTTTCTGCTAATAGGAAATGATGTAACATAAAAGTTCATTCAGTAATAAATGTACTTTGTTCAAAATAGTGAGCAAGTTCTGCAGCTCAGGAAGCATATTAGTGTTGTTGCATGTCCCATAGTTGTCTCTCACATGTCTAAACAGGTTTTATGATTGTTTTGTATATAAAGAGTGGCCCACATAGAGTTGACTGTCTGGCAGCCATTATGGTTTTAGTCGTGTGATAGCTCATTTTGGTGAGTGTAGCAAACTATACACACAGGAGAAGTGCGACTACATGTAAAGATTTTACAGCAAATCATTTCAAACAGGTTTATCTGTCTTCATTTCACATAATATACTGAGCTCCCACTGATTTTGTGAAGTCCATAACTTGTGTATTGCCTAGGCGCTTCATTCCTCCAATTAGTTGTACCGACTACTGTCCATTTCCTGCTCCTTAACAATGGACTGACAATAGTGATTATAACCACTAACACAACTTTCTTAATTAAAAATTCCATTTTTTTTTTCAGAAATGTAACAACTGTATAGTAAGCACACAATACAGGCTAAAAATTCTAAACATCTAATTTGTGTTAAAATATTCTTCAGTCTGACCATGGCCAGATTTTAATAATTTCTGATTCCATTCTAGAGTGGTGTTACAAATTTGTATTCCAAAATATTGAAATTACTAAAGCTCACAACTACATTCAGATTTTAGTTAATATTCCCTTTTGATATCCCACATGCCATATGCCCAATAATCCCTTTGAATTTTTGCAATTTTATCAGAATTTTCCCTTACTTTTGGCCCCTGGCATCCCAAAATTTTAAGATTTTTAAAAATGAAACTAAATACATAAAGTTCTCTTTAATTCAATATTCCAATGGACTTTTGTGATTTTTTCCAAATTTTCACCCTCACACATTTTTGCCACTCACCTACATTTTGCAGGGTCAGTGTAAAAAACAATAGGGTTCTGTAGGGTAGAGTTACAGACACACAGGCGAAGGTTTATAAAAATCATTTGATGCATTGAAAAGTAATCGTGAGACATACTTCAACAGACAGAAAGACAAATACTAAAAAAAGGTTGAATAAAAACAAAATTTGATTCGTTCATTCAATTATTGATGTATTCACAAGGAATTCATAATAAAGTGTTGATAACAATCATCAACCTACCCATTACTCACAAGGAACAAAAGTGTAGAAGACAACATTCAAGTGTTTCACTGGTATAGGAAATTCAATGTTATTGTATAAACTAATAACTGAAATTGAATCATCAACCCCAAACAACTAGCACTCACCTTGTTGGGTGACAGCACCAATCCAAGACATCTCAGGTGTCTCAATGTTTTAACCTTTTTCCTGCCAACATGTGTGAGTGGTTATACTTTGCCTGTGCGCCATATTTTCAGCAGCAGTGTGTGTATATACGCGCGGAGCACTCTACCGTTTACAAAACGGGCCGCAATAACAATTATACATGTCATTTACTGCAAAGATTACAGAATCTCAAAACACTCAACTGTCAATTAGCAAATGTAGATAAAAAATAAACTCGCTACAACAATTACATTTATCGCTAACAGCAAAGATTACACAACCTGACCAACACTCAACTGTCAATTGCAGATGTAACTAAAAGGAACTCGCCACAACAACAAATATACACATCATTTAATAGCAGCATTTACAAAAACTCATCTGTGAATTATCTTAACTTCTACATGACACCAGACACACTGAATGAACTGTGTCTGTGTTGTCTTTGTTTCAACAGCTGACTCATAACTACAGACAATTCGTTGACCTTGTATGCACAATGCTTGTTCCATGTGTCACCGCCATAGGCATACTAAATCGTTGAGCACTTTACCAATTTAATACGGCGTGTGACTTACCATATAATCACCATATGGACATAAAAATTTCGTGTGTATACTGACCCAGAGCACCGGAAAGGTTAAGACTGAATCTAATTTTCAACTATAAATGTTCAACTTCAAAAATATTTTGTTAATAAAGTGACAGCCATCAATGGAAGACTGATCTACCATGAATCTTACCTACTTGTAGATGGAAGATTGATTGTATATTAAAAAAAAAAAACTTTACCTCTTGTGTATTCTTTTCTTTTTCCACATCTTCTAAAACAATTTCATCTTTTATAATTGTAGTGATGTCCTGAAAATGCTGTAACAAAATAAATATAAATAAAATATCTACCCTAAAACAAAAAATAAATTATTATTTTCCCCAATGAAATACTCCATTTACGGCTGTTTTAACAAACTAAATATTTACTGCAACTGTTTAAATTGGACACACACACACACACACACACACACACACACACACATTTCAAACACTTTTTGCTACAGTCTATTTCTTGATGCATATATAATTTATTTAATATTTATAATTTCTTTGCCTCAAGATGTGATAGCCTATTTATAAATATTCAAACACAAAACTAAACAAACTAATGCACAAATCAATACAAAACAAGACACAATTTTCAAAGCAATCGACATCGAAAATACTAAAAATGTTAATATATACGCAACAATCACACACAATAATATCAGTATAAAATACCAAAAACCAACAGGAAAGCATAACAACAACCAACCAAAACACAAATACTCCTCAAGATACAAAATTAGGAAGGCTGAGGATGGGAACAATAAGATTCCCCCGAAAACATGTTCCTAATACAGGAAAATACATCTTGAGGTAAAGAAATTAAAAATATTCAATAAATTTCTCTAGGTATGGTAGAGAAATTTTGGTCAGATGCCTGAGTCTGAACAGTGCTATGAAGAAGAATGGAGTTAACAACTGTGAATCTACATGCTGTAATGGGACTTCTATAGGGCAGTTGCAGAATTAAGGAGTCAATTTGTTTAAAGTAAATTATACAATAAATGAGAATCATAGCAAGCATGACGGCACATTTATAAGGTACCTTATACATAAGGTATTTATAAATTATTATATAATTATTATATGTATATATTATATATTATATTATTATTATTATTACATAATTATTATTTATAAGGTATTTATAAATGTGTAAGGTACATTTGGACCTTAAGCAAGGAAGACGGTATGCACACATGCTGTAAACTCGATTAAAAAAAAAAAATATTCAAAGGCAGTCACAACAACGTTCTGCATAGAAATGCTATCAACACGATAAAATAAGCGAGTTGCCTGTCAGCTGACTCATGGTAAACACGTGGGCCATTCTCCACTGTTGTTGCCACTATGGTTATGTAATGTTGTGAAGTAAGGAGAAACCACGGATAAGTACACTAGTGCAAAGGTAAAAAAGAAACAACTAACAACATGTGCGAGTTATAAAGCCTTAACTTGGAAACAATCTATACCAGGGACGTGTTAAAATATGAGATAAACTGTTAGCATAGAAAAAGCACTGATTTACTGACATGCTTGTTACAACATCATCTTCACAACATGCCATACACAAGGTGCTGCCTGTTCCATCTTAAAAACTCTCCAGCCATCTGTTCTCTACCCACACACCTGTGTCCTATAGGTTTGAATTTCCAGACTTGTTTGGTCAGTCTGGAATATGTCAATTTTAGAACACCTTTTAACTACTCTTGAGAATGCCATTTCCGAGGTCTGTATTTTACCGTCTTTTTTCGTTATTGCCCATAATTCACACCCAAAGTGTGTGTCCCTTTACATAGTACAGGGACTCCCATAACTTTGTAAAACTTTAATTTTGCATCTCAATCTATCTTGTTTCTACAAATACGCTGATTTTTCCGCAGATTGTTTGGAACTTACCCAACTTGTTGAGCACTTGTTATGGTGCAGTGGAGGAGGACGTGATCAAGTGATCTGCTATATGGTCATTTGTATTCGAGAAATGGAGCAGAGTGGACAGTATTTCTTAGCTCGGTTCCACACTTACTACATCGTTCAATATCATGTGAACATGAAGTTTTACATTTGTTTTTCTATAAGGTAAGACCCAGTGAGTTTCTATTTATTCATTCTACAGCGGCTTCATTTGTAACTATCTAATTCCGTACATTGACATCTGTTACAGATTCACTGCTGACGTTAAAACCATCTGACAATTCTATAAGTACTTTATGCATGTGTGTGTGTGTGTGTGTGTGTGTGTGTGTTTTATTGCATTATGTAATGCATAACTGTGTATATTTATTGTATCATTTTTGATGGTATAATTAATTATACTTATACACATGATTGATGTCGTTTGTATTTCACACATACTGTTTCGCACTGTGAGTGAGGAGAATGATTGTTTTCATTAGGTTACAACAATACACAAAATCTAGGTGCACACATAAACATCAAGGTGCTTTTTCGCAAAGGCTACCCGACCGACAAACACATTTTATCTCTACCCAGACAGACAACACGCCCATATACACATTTCTTTTTCCTCAACACTCATTAATCATTTGTGTGAAGGTTAACCTTACTTTTGAACACTGAAAAAACCTGCAACAACAAAGACAAGAAGACCAGTCAAGACACAGTGTTTTACTTAACACACACACACACACACACACACACACTTGCGCACGCGTGCGTGAACGTTAACCTTATTTATGAAAGTAGAAAAAACAAGACAAGAAGAAGAAACCAGGAACTGGCCTCTTTATTTTCTTTCATACACACGTATACATAAGTTATACAATTTATGCCTCACACGACATCGCCCTATTAAATCAAGATAAGCAGAGGACAAGATGGCCACGGACACGCTGGATAGACTTGTTAAGGGAATATAAATCTTAAATTGTAACTGTACAAAAAAATAAACAAGAGAAGAAAAACTTTACCCCCCGCTTATTATGATCTATTTACGACTTACCTTAACACAGAAAATTCTCACAAAGTCCACAGGGCCGCCACCATATTTTGAGGAGCAAATATGGAAACCAATTACACTTACCCAAAATAAATAATTACTACAAAATTCCCTTATTTAAAAATTCCAGTGTTGTGTAGACGAACTCAAGATACAGAAATTAGGTTAAGGTATAATGGCATATTAATTAACTAACACATGTTCATGGTAATCTTATATTTTAATGTTTTATCAAACATAATATTAATTTCTTTTTACTGTTGTGAATGTTATTAAAACAAAATTTCTGAGACAAAAAAATATAATATAAAAAAGTGTTGTATGCAAATCAGTACTTTGCTCTCTTTCTCTTTCTCCTTCCCCCTTTTTCTCTCACACGCTCACTCACTCTTTCTCTCTATTTACCCCCCTTTTTATTGAACTCTCATTATTTTGTTGTTTTTAATTTAACAGATTTTGTTGAACAATTAAAATATATTAAATAACATTAAGTTTTAATGAATTCTGGCCATTTAAGTTTGTTACTGATCAGTTACTTATCTCCCACGTGGTAGTCCAGTGGTTGCACATTACGTTGAAAGTTACTGTTTTATGAAAAACACCAAAATAAATGTTCCACAACTTTTATACCATAACCACTTCAGCTAAATTAGTATTTCAAAAAGTTGTTCACTGTTCCATTACATTCTTTTATACACTTTTGTAGGCCTACCGGAACTGCCCACGGGCACTGAAAGAATACAAGAGACCCGTATGGTGTACAACTAGTGACTGGGGTGTTATTTTAAAAGTTTTTACTGCTTCATTAATTTCTAATACACTTGGGTAGGCCTACTTTAACTGATTCGACCTACCGTACATGCCCGAAGCAGCCACTAATAGAAAACAACACGTGTGTCTCGTTTCGTAGTCGGGTGGAGACTGGGGCCTTCGCTGGCGTGATTTCCATTTTAATTGAGCCTTGGAAACTGGTTTCAAGCAGTTTACCACCAACGTCCCACCATGTGGCTGAAAATTTCCGTTCTCGGTCATCACACCTTTTCAACAGGAAACTCGCTGTGTCATTGGAAACACGTGGTGTTTGTATGATTCAGTGGTGACGTGAATTCTATTGGCTGCATTTCCTTACCTTATAAGGACAGCTTTTCCCCCCTCTGCACTTCCACATTACGAACCAGCTATGCTGTTACATTAAAACAATAACCTGTTACATAATTTTGTTACCCCAAATTTTGTCCCGTTACATGTTCCTGCCATGACGTAGACACACCGGTGGTAGTGGCAATGCTAAATTTTCCATCGCACATCCTTCTATACCCTATTTCCCTTCTGGAGGGAATTTTCTTCTCCCTTATCACATGTTGGCCACACCGACTACTGCCATTCAACACACCAATCACTACTGATCCTACTACATGATGACGTGACATATACTAAACATGCTGACCAATCACTACACTTCGCACCAGTGCTGTGGTACCCCCACATGGTGCCTGTCGCATGGTACTCCCACCATGGCCACATGATATCCCTACTCCAGTCACATTCTACCCCACCCATGGTCACATGGTACTCGCCCTCCTGACGTCATCAAATTCAAATTTCCCGCCATGTGGTACTGGTACATGCTCTGGCTAAATCATATGGACTGAAAGTGCATGTAAAAATGACTTCCATGGGACACCAAACAGTCTCCAACAGTTTTAACCAATAAGTTTACAAATAACAACAATGCTGTTCATTATAACAATAAATGCTTGTTACTATAAACAAATGTATAACTATGTATAATACCTGATCAACAAACTGTTCATTCTCTTCTTTGATGATTTCTTCTTTTACATGCAGTTCTCCTTTTAGAACAGAATTTATAACTGGGAATACATCCTGCAAATTGAACAATTATAAAATTTATTTTGTCTTCTCAGTGATTTATAGAGTACTATATAAAGAGGTGATCAATACTAAATATGAAATATATAGAATCACCTATCAACTTTTGCAATAAATATCCATACTCTGTACCTACATGGTATGTGTGCATGCGCGCGCTAGCACAAATGTGCGATTTTACTTACTTAATCTCATGTAGTTTATATGTATACAACACTATGATACAGTTTGTGTATTCTGTTGAGTTTTAATTACATATCTACAAAGGAATGTGATCCAAATCTCAAGTGGTACATGACACTGAACAACCTAACACATTAGCTATGGGTTAAATAATGTTTATGCACATTACCTGTTCAGTCTCAGCCTTTTCTGGATCTGCTTCTTTCTTTACACTGACCGTTAAAACATCCTACAAATAACAAGGAATTATTATTTACTTTTATACAAATTCATTACCGTTATACGAGAATGCTTTATAAGAGGCTGTAAAGGAAGCCATAAAGATGTTCAAGACAGTAATAACATTTCATGGAAAGAGAATAAGAGTTAAGAGTTACTGATGGTATGGTTTCTACTCACAGAAAACAATGTAAATTGAGAACACAATTGAATATTATAAAAAATTATTAGGGGAAGAGGAGAATCAGGAACAAAAATAGGTAAATATTAAAACTGTTAAAAGATAACTGAGAGGAATCAGTGTCAGAGCACAGGCCAGATGGAGAAAAAAATTTGCTACTGTCAAATACTGGATTCAAATTAAGAAGAAATTCCTCAAATTATATGTTTGCAGCATGCTATTATAGAAGCTGCATGTGAAACCTAGACAATAGGGAAACGTGAAAGACACAACCACAGCATTTGAAATCTGCTGCTGTAGGAGAATATTAAAAATATACTGGACGGACAAAGTAATTAGAAAACAAAAATGAACAGGTTCTGGAAACAATGGGTGAATGGAGAGGTTTGTGAAGATGAGACAGTGTGGTGGCTCACTACTGGTTGAGACCCAGTAATGACTTTGCATCCAGTGAGTGGGAAGTACTGCAGAGAAAGGCAGAGACTAAGAGTACCCAGGTTGACAGTTCAGTTGTAGGACGCTGTAAGTTCTCACAGATAAAGAAGGTGGTTCAGGAAGAGTCAAAGAAGAAGAAGATACAAAGAGTCTGAGAAACATGTCAGAGACATCAGGTAACACATTTGCCTCATGAACAGCAGTAAAGCAACATGTTCGTCTGTTGCACTGTTAATTACAGTCATGTAAACAAAAAAAGGAAAGTCAATTTTGTCTGTTGGAAAGGTATGACTTGATTTTCTGATTGGCTAAGAGAATGTTCTTAAGAGATTATCATGGTTGTGCCAAAAAATAAAGAATGATATTCTAACCTTTTAGACCAAAAAAATCAAAATACTTGTAAAAAATGGCCAGGTTTAGTATATAAACACATAATTTTGTAGTAGGATAATGGAAGACCTCAGACAAGCATTGTTTTTAAGGCAAAAAATCGCTGAGCTGAAATACAATCTGTTGCAACATCACTTTTACTCGCCTGATTTAGCTCTATTTAATTTTAATTATTCCCAAAACTCAGAAATTCCCTGGGAGGGAGGGAGGGATTTTTCTGGAGATGACTGAAAGCGGCACTAAACGGTTATCAGAGGACCTAGAACAATCAAACTTCTGAATGGGATAAAAGCACTGGAGCATCACTAAACCAAATGTGTTCAACTACATGGAGACTATGCTGAAATATGAAAAGTGATTCCAAAACGAAAAAATACTGGTAAGTCTTTTATTATTAGGTCGTGAACATTTCAAATTGCCATAGTATATACCTGTAAGGTATATGAAATGATAAGTGATCTTATCTACGAAAAGCCATGTTTCAAACGGATTTCAATCATATATTGTTGCATTAAAGATTATCAGTTATGATGAGGTGATATGAACTTGTGACGATTTTATTAAAAAAAAATAAATAAATAAAAAATAAATAAAATAAATAAAAAGGAGAGAGATTTATGTTTAAATTAAAATAGCACATTTAAACAAAGTTCAATCCCTAAGGTAAAAACAGAAATAATAATAATTAAAGACCTTAAAACCAAGAGGAATGCGAGTATAAAGGTAAGGAAACACCCTTTAATTATTAACCATGCTTAGACATGCGGAAACCGGCATCAACACGCAGAATAACACGTAAATAAAACTAATAAAAGTAGGAAATTACCACTCGATATAAAAAACATAAAGGTATACAATAATTAATTACGAAGTAAAGGATACCGTAGTATAATTGCATATGTCAAAGATTAAACCGGTAGATATTAACTGGAATGTGGAACTACTTTTATGGTGAAGCGTAAACGACGCAAAGTTACTTTACCTGCCCCAATAAACAAACCCCACTTGCAATGGAGCGCTCACGCCGTAAGCTGCGCACAGCAGTAATGTGCACCGATGACAATATTGTGGTTTTTCCAAGTGAATAATCTCAGTTAATATATATATATATATACGCACTCTGTACACTCTTAACCGAAATGTATCGTTAAATAGTTGGATCGCGACGCAGAGATAAATATGTTGAAAGCTAGTAAAAGAATAACTAAATTGTGCGCCGATGACATCTCTACCAAATCTTAAATAAGAAAATTATGTAATTAATACAGTACTAGGACCATAAGGTGAAATTCAACTAATAAATAATCATGTAAAGTGAATACCAGTGAAACAAACTTTTGCATTAATTATTCTAACAACGAAATATTACTACCAGTCAACTAAGAGGAGAGTACCAGACCCAGAATGATCTAACACACGTCAGGAACTTCACCGTCACCGGATACTAAGATAACGACAGACCTTCAGGAAACACACCAAGGACCGAGGAGCCGAATCTGCATCAACTACAGGATACCACAGGTGACATGGAGGCTTGTCTTCCATGGTTATGAGATACTAAAATTATAACCAACAAAAGACAATTTAACTAACACTTTAAGACTTTAAAAAACGGACATTATATGTAAGGTGTAGTCTGTAATCTGATAAAACTACTTGTAGTAAAAGATTAAAAAAGCTTAAACTGTAAAGCATTATTGTTTTAAAAGGTAAATAAAGTCCATTCTTCAGATGGCACAATTTCAAGATAGTATATGGGGAGGTGACCATTATTAACATGCTATATTCAATCCCGGATCCGTGGAAAAATTAAACCTATGTACATCTTTATGTTGAGGGCCCTTCTAAAAGAATAAAATATATAATCATCTTGTAAACTGTAATCTGTTGAACCATATATGTTGAGAACTTTAAGTAGACTAATTAATGTTATTATGTAATAAAGAGATGTCATGTTACAAAACAACAAAACTGAGTGAATAAATCTGCAGAAACCCCTGTCAATGTTCCTCAATTATAGGACCTGATATTACATATATACTCCTAAATGCTTATTTTTGTTTATTTAGAAGTTGGTTAAGACTATGGCAGCCTGTGTAATTGACCTGAACCAATTAACCACAGGTTCCCGATATTATAACGTAGGAGACGTTATAAAATGCGCCACTTTGCTTTGTTGTAAGATAAATTGTGTACGTAGTGGCGCATATAAAATGCGCCACTGCTTTGTTAAAATAATGTTTCTGTTCTGTTTGTAGATTTATTCACTCTGTTACTTTAACACGGTAGCTAAAATAGCTAAACCAATTTACTTTAATTTGGTTCAAGTAAAATACACAGAGTAAAAAAAAAAGGTGTAACTCGCGTGCAAAGAAATAAATAATAAAATTCTTAATTATTTAAGATAAGAAATAGTATGACGAGAAGTAACCTCATCAATTAGTATAGAGTACTTTAGAATCATTAGATCGCGTAATTATATAAGAGAATCATAATATAAAATACGTAAGGATATTTATAGATTTAAATGTAATAAGTCCATGTCTGTGCCTGTCCAAAAATTCATTCATCAACGTGTTGATTTGACAACAAACCCAGACCGGTAAATATCTTGTTCATGCCTGTATGAAACTGTCCTTTGTCACCCTCTGCCACGTTGAGTTAGACAATAGACTGCCCCCCCTCTATTGTTATACAAAGTGTTCGACATCCCGTGCCCAGTAACAACGTATTTCAACCATATGTTTAAAATTAAATTATGTCTGTATGAAATCCCTCTTTGTCTCTCTGTGACGAGATTCAATCCTCGTATAACCTAATGTAAATATTCCTCAGCTATTTAAAATTGTTTATTTTACTAAACCAAAAGAGAGTAGTATAGATTTTAGTATTAGTAGAGTAAGTACTTATAAGACTTAACATCCAAGGAACATGGCTCAATTTAACCCTGATTTGTTACTAAAAGACGAACTGTGCTACGAAGCCCTTTTACGCGCGGTTTACCTCACGCGCATGTAACGGTCGCAGAATTACGCAAAACGTTACGCGAAAGTAGGTCAGATACACCCGTGCAGTTAGGTAAATTAAGCGAACTAGATTATGATAGTGAAAGAGAAACATGTTATGCGAAGTATAGGGAATTGACGTTAATATCTCAAACACTCCACGACGAAAAATCACCTGCTGTAATCTTGCGTACCACACAAAGAATAGAGCATTTGACCCGTCGCATGAAGAATTTATTAAACTGGCCCAACGTTACTGTAATCCCACCCGATGTGCAGAAATTTGCTGATGAAGCACTCCAGCAATTACCCACAATAATAAATGAATTGCAAAGGAAGTCCGACTCATTTAGAATGGAGGAAATCGAACAATCTCTAAAGAAATTATGTATCTCCCCAGTTCAATCTCCTACCTTAGAACACCCGCCCAATACCGCGAATCTCGAATCACCCCCTGTATCAAGAATAGAACTGAGTCAGGATCAGCTACCAAATAGAGACGTGAATACCCTAACGATATCGGAACCCCCACTTCCCAGTGCCCTCCATAATCTCACCAATAAGTATGCATTAGAACCCTCTAAAATGACAAATCCAGAAGCGGGACCTCCAAGAACAATACCTCACGTAAACTTTAGTGCGGACCTCTACGGAAAGATCACTAATCCGGTAGAAAAAATTGTAACAGAAATTCCATACACCGATGGATTGAGTATCACCAAACTATTAAACTTCATAAAATACATGCTACAAATAAAAGAGTTACAGCAACTAAACGATTGGCAAATATTACAAGTCCTTCTACCCAAATGTAAATCACCATTAAAAGATCGTGTACTGGAATCATTAAGCTCACAACTTCCAGTAGAAGAACTTCATACTACCCTAATAAAACATTTCATTCCAACTGGAATTTATGAGGAGCTCAAACGAAACACCGTACTTCGAGTACAAGGAGCACATGAGAGACTCGCCCACTATATTGCTGACATAAGAGAATCTTCCCGATTATTGCAAGTAAACTGGAGCAAAAAACAGTTAGTAGATACAATCTTAGTAGGATTATCCCCGGAAGAGAGACCTCGTTTAGCACTAATAAATAGGTTAACACATTCGCAAAATTAGAACAAAGCAGTATTCACTCGTCCAACGTATGGTATTCGGATCAGAACAGACGTGCATTACTCCCCCAGGTACAACGTAGGAATGAAACACAACCCCTGGTAACAGATGCAAGAACACAGCGTGAAAGATGACCATTGCGAATTCCTGCAACCTTTCACAACCAAGGTAAGTCGAATAACCCACGACCTCAACAGAATACCAGTGATACCGCTAGTAGAGAAAGAAGATGTTATAATTGTGGGAAATTTGGACACGTCAGTAAGTACTGTAAACAGAAACAGCATTATCAACCACCCGCTTATTCAAAAAACATGTAAGGCAGGGAGATCTGAAATCCTGTGTCTTCCGCAGCATCGTGAAAACAGGTAAAACCCGAAAATACAACGAATTAAACAAAAAAAATAACAAAAGAAAATTAGACCCCTATGTTAAGAAGTTTATCGATAAATGTAATGCAATTACAAAATGCAAGTTCAATAAGTGTCAGTTACCATATATACAAGTAGACCTTGGTGTTACATCCACTCTTGGATTAATAGATTCCGGAACAACTCGGAGCTTAATCAGTCAACAGCTAGCCAATACTTTAGCTGAACACAACCTAGTTAAACGCAGTCAAACTGTGAACATCAAATGCGCTACAGCTAACAAACAAAACTTAATTATAAAACTCAGCATCACGATTAAACTAAAAATTAAAAATTTAACGTGGTATTTTCCAATGTTGGTATGCGATGAATTAGGACCCGATTTAATATTAGGAGCTAACTTTATCAGTAAAATAGGTATAATTCTTGACATTCACGATAAGAAGTATTATTTTGGATTCGATCGTACTCAAAAATACAATTTTGATTATGAAACAAATAAGAGTAAAACTACTGAAACAGCTGCAACACACTTAGAACACCACGAGTCCGAATTAGCTCATCTAGAAAGTAAAGATAGACTGAAAATACAGAAACTAATAAAAGAATTTTCCACCGTCCTCACACCGAAGTTAGGATTAACTAACCTGATAGAGTACAAGATCAACTTGAGTGACAATAAAGTGATACATCTACACCCATACAAATTATCGCCACCAAAAATGGAAATAATGAGAAATCAAATCAATAAATTATTAGAACAAGAAGTCATAGAACCTTCCACTTCACCTTATTCATCACCTGCGTTTTTAGTACCTAAAGGCCACGATAAACATAGACTAGTTGTGGATTATAGGCAATTAAATAAAAGGATAGAATTCGAGTCCATACCACTTCCCGACATCCACAGTGCTTTCCATTACTTTACAAAAGCAAAAGTTTTCACCATAATGGACCTAAATCAGGCATTTCATCAAATACCACTATCGGAAGAATCCAAACGTCTAACCACATTCGCCATCCCATTCAACCTGTACCAATTTACTAGAGTGCCCTTCGGAATATCACAAGGAAGTTCTGTATGTAGCCGATTGTTAGAGAAAATATTTCACGATATAAAATTTAAATACGTGTATCACTACCTAGATGACATAGTTATCTACAGCGAATCAATGGACCAACATCTTAACCATCTACGTGAAGTACTATCCCGATTAAAGAAAGCCGGATTAACAGTAAACCCCAGTAAAGTAAATTTTGCTGTCACAATTTTCATTTTTAGGTCACATAGTAAAGGCCGACGGAAAGGTAAGCATAGACCCTGAACGAACTCGAGCGATCAGAGAATTTTTACCACCGCGAGATGCGAAAGGAATTGCCCGATTTTTGGGAATGATAAATTACTTCCACAAGTATATTCCTCATCTAGCCGATATAGCAGCACCGCTGAACGCTTTAAGAAAAAAGGGAGCGAAATTTGAATGGACCCAACAACACCAAGCTGCATTCAAAAAAACTGAAAGAAAGCATAATCTCACCCCCAGTATTACAATTAGCTGATTTTACTAAACCGTTCGTAGTGCAGACAGACAGTTCAAGTGTAGCCCTAGGTGCAGTAATATATCAGGAAGTAGATAATTCTAGATTACCGATCAGTTATGCTTCACGAACTCTGACCGAGCAGGAAAAGAAATACTCCGCATACGAATTAGAATATTTGGCTGTAGTATGCGCATTTGAGAAATTCAAACCCTTTTTAGAACATAAAGAATTCCTGTTAGAAACGGATAACCAAGCCTTATCTTGGTTATTAAATCACCTGAAACAGTTAGGTCATATTGGAAGATGGGTATTGAGGTTAAATTGTTACAAATTTAAGGTACAACATATTCAAGGTACCCAAAATGTAGTTGCCGATACACTGTCCCGTATGTTCCAGCCGCCTAATAAAACATCCGAAAGTAAGGAGAGTAGAGAAAAACCAATTATTAATACGTTAATTACTGAATTCCCCCTTATTTACTAATATAGCTCAGTATCAACAACAAGACCCGCATCTAAAGACAATAATAGAACAGCTAGATAAAGGAAATAAATCAGAAAAATATGTATTGAGTAAGAGAGTATTATGTTATAGCATAGCTAATGGAAAATCCTTGAGAATAATTGCCCCTGACATTATTAAACCTATGCTGATGGAATACTACCACTCCTCTACCATTGGAGCACATATGGGAATAAATAAAACGATACATCGCATTCGAAAAGAATATCATTGGGAAAATATGAACAGCGAGATAGCTAGATTTGTAAAACAGTGTAAGTTGTGTGCACTAAGCAAGCCAGCGAGAAACAGCCACATAGGTTAATTAATCTCGGAAACTCCCACTACCCCTTTTCTAAATTTACTTAGACTTTTCGGGCCCCTACCCACGTTCTAAATCAGGAAATACCATGCTACTCATTTGTGTAGACTCATTCACCAAATTTGTCTGGACGTATCCCATGCGGCGAGCGTTAGCATCGACAACCGTGAAGATTTTGCAAGATAGATTATTTAAAGATTTCGGTACACCAGTACATCTAGTGTCAGATAACGGACCACAGTTTAAGTCAAAAGAATTCAAGGACATGTGTTTCAAACTAGGTATAGACCACATTACCATTACAGAGTATCGTCCACAAGGTAATATAGCTGAAAGGTATTTGTGAAACCTAAAATCTGCTTTAATAGCCTACCATGCAAACGACCATACATCTTGAGACCAGAACCTATCCTGGATACAATTTGCCTTCAATTCAGCCTATTATGAAGGACATAAATTGACCCCCTTTGAATTACTGTATAAATATAAACCTAACCACCCATTGTCCACAAAGTGGAAAATACATGAGTTACTACCCCACGAAATTAGTGGTAAAAATATAAAGAAAATCTAGAACGAAGCTCGTGCTAATTTAAGAGCTAACTTAAGAAAATCTCGAAAATATCACGAGCGGAATAATAAAGTAGTAAAGTATCAAGTCGGAGACTTAGTGATGTACAGAACACACCCGACGAGTAGTGCAATTGATAAGACCACCTCCAAACTATCATACCGATGGTGTGGCCCTTACAAAATTTACAGATACTTAACTCCTGTAACAGTAGCACTGTATGAACCCACTACGCAAAAATATGTACGTAGAAGTCATATTTCCCAGATAAAGTATTATCACGAAGGAAGAAATGCTAGTGAGCAAGAAAACAAAAAAAAAGGTATTAAAAGTATATTTGCTACATAGTAATTGAGTCACTATTTAATTACCTAATCGTATAAATAGGAATGAGGCCTGATCAACCTTAGATCCTGTTCAACGAGAATGAGAAAAGTAAGAAGTCAGCTGACACCGAATATAAGTAACAATTAAATAATGATTACTTAACAAGTAGTTTACTAAAATGATTTGTCAACTACGATTCATCGGAACCTTCGAATAAAAAAGGAAACACATCCATACTGTGATGCGAAACACGCTCTGTGAAGAGTAACTCTATAACAAGAGTAAAACAAAACTAAAGAAAAAAACCGGTAGTAGTCGTAATAGTATTAAGAAGAATTTTGTGTGTTTTATATGTTTCATGAAGTTTGAATTTTACGTATTTTAAGCATTAGTTTGTAAGGCGTTGTATATCTTGATAATAGTAAAAAGTAAGTTGAGTGATTAATGTACCTCGTGAAGAGATTGTTAAAAGGTAAGAGGAATTTCACACAGAAATGCCAAGCATACTACCAGTTCAATTCTGACAAAATTCCCCGTAGAAAACACATCCGTTCACACACCTGTGTCTTCTTTAAGTGGCGGAGTATGTGACGATTTTATTAAAAAAAAATAAATAAATAAAAAGGAGAGAGATTTATGTTTAAATTAAAATCGCACATTTAAACAAAGTTCAATCCCTAAGGTAAAACAGAAATAATAATAAATAAAGAGCTTAAAACCAAGAGGAATGCGAGTATAAAGGTAAGGAAACACCCTTTAATTATTAACCATGCTTAGACATGCGGAAACCGGCATCAACACGCAGAATAACACGTAAATAAAACTAATAAAAGTAGGAAATTACCACTCGATATAAAAAAACATAAAGGTATACAATAATTAATTACGAAGTAAAGGATACCGTAGTATAATTGCATATGTCAAAGATTAAACCGGTAGATATTAACTGGAATGTGGAACTACTTTTATGGTGAAGCGTAAACGACGCAAAGTTACTTTACCTGCCCCAATAAACAAACCCCACTTGCAATGGAGCGCTCACGCCGTAAGCTGCGCACAGCAGTAATGTGCACCGATGACAATATTGTGGTTTTTCCAAGTGAATAATCTCAGTTAATATATATATATATACGCACTCTGTACACTCTTAACCGAAATGTATCGTTAAATAGTTGGATCGCGACGCAGAGATAAATATGTTGAAAGCTAGTAAAAGAATAACTAAATTGTGTGCCGATGACATCTCTACCAAATCTTAAATAAGAAAATTATGTAATTAATACAGTACTAGGACCATAAGGTGAAATTCAACTAATAAATAATCATGTAAAGTGAATACCAGTGAAACAAACTTTTGCATTAATTATTCTAACAACGAAATATTACTACCAGTCAACTAAGAGGAGAGTACCAGACCCAGAATGATCTAACACACGTCAGGAACTTCACCGTCACCGGATACTAAGATAACGACAGACCTTCAGGAAACACACCAAGGACCGAGGAGCCGAATCTGCATCAACTACAGGATACCACAGGTGACATGGAGGCTTGTCTTCCATGGTTATGAGATACTAAAATTATAACCAACAAAAGACAATTTAACTAACACTTTAAGACTTTAAAAAACAGACATTATATGTAAGGTGTAGTCTGTAATCTGATAAAACTATTTGTAGTAAAATAGTAAAAGTTTAAACTGTAAAGCATTATTATTTTAAAAGGTAAATAAAATCCATTCTTCAGATGGCACAATTTCAAGATAGTATATGGGGAGGTGACCATTATTAACATACTATATTCAATCCCGGATCCGTGGAAAAATTAAACCTATGTACATCTTTATGTTGAGGGCCCTTCTGAAAGAATAAAATATATAATCATCTTGTAAACTGTAATCTGTTGAACCATATATGTTGAGAACTTTAAGTAGACCAATTAATGTTATTATGTAATAAAGAGAGTCATTGTACAAAACAACAAAACTGAGTGAATAAATCTGCAGAAACCCCTGTCAATATTCCTCAATTATAGGACCCGATATTACATATATATACTCCTAAATGCTTATTTTTGTTTATTTAGAAGTTGGTTAAGACTATGGCAGCCTGTGTAATTGACCTGAACCAATTAACCACAGGTTCCCGATATTATAACGTAGGAGACGTTATAAACTTTAATGATATTACAGTAAGATAACAATTTAATTAAGTCAAATGTAATTAATTATCTACTGTCTACTACAGTGTAAACTTATTAACACACTTTCTACATTAATAGTTTGTTAATTGTACAGTTAAAAGAGCAGCATGCCTACTGTGTCCTTGACTGACTTGTTTATAACTAATCTTAAGAGCAGTGGGTTAGTAAGAAGGGTTAACCTCACTCCCCACGAACGGGTAGGTCGTGTACATAAAATCTGAAGGAAGCAATTGTATTCACACATTAAAACAGTTACAACATTAAAAGTGGGTAATAAATGGTGAATTTTGGACTCCCCCCCACCACTTGGCACACGAGCGGGTGGTCAGATAAAAAATTCAAATCCAAGTCATGATCACTCATCAAATAGTCAGTTGTGTGCCTGGCTCTTACTATCTGTCTAACAAACACTTGAGACAAAACACAAAGGTTTGAATATGTACATCAATTACATGTCTAAATTGACTTTTAGACATATTGGATGGTAATGTTGGTATTTAATGTGGGAATTGTATAATTGAAAGGTTGGCTAATCTGATCATAGTCCAACTATGCTCGCTTCGGCAAACATGACGTTACAGTGCTCCGAGCGTCTGAACGCAGCAGACGTGATTTACGCTTGTTACTTCGGCTGTCATCTTAATTCTTTAATGTCGCGACTTATCATGTAGGCCTTAGGCCCTAAATCAATTCATTTATCTAGCTTCAAGTGTTGCGTAATTGTGCCTCACTTCTATAATGTATAACATTTTTTGACCTAATGTGATTTCCCAGACTTCATGATGCGTACAAGGCTTAGCTAACTTTTCAAATTCTAAATTAAATTGTAACATTTATGCATAATAAATGTATTAAATTACAGTCCGCTTACTCATCATTATTTTCTCCATCCTGGAAAATTTGATTCCACTACAAGATTAATTTTCAAACACTAATTCTTAACTTAGAAGGGTGTAAGAAGGGTTAACCTCACTCCCCACGAACGGGTAGGTCGTGTACATAAAATCTGAAGGAAGCAATTGTATAGCTAACAGTTACAACATTAAAAGTGGGTAATAAATGGTAAATTTTGGACTCCCCGCCACCACTTGGCACATGAGCGGGTGGTCAGATAAAAAATTCAAATCCAAGTCATGATCACTCATCAAATAGTCAGTTGTGTGCCTGGCTCTTACTATCTGTCTAACAAACACTTGAGACAAAACACAAAGGTTTGAATATGTACATCAATTACATGTCTAAATTGACTTTTAGACATATAATACTAATAATACATATAAGGTATAACATAAGACATATAATACATCTAATACTGATGTATTCTGCAGAAACTGGGAGTGAGACAATGCAAGTCAAACAGCGAAATGAGATGTCACAAATATGGAGTTTAGGAGAATACCAGGAAGACTTGCAGAGGACAGGACTACCAGAGCGGACAACAAAAGAGAATGAGTGATAATAGAATAGTATGAGTATGTTAACATAATTGGCCAACACAAAGACAGAGGACTGGCAGACCAAAAAAAAAAGTTTTAAAGCTACTTCGCAACTAACACACAGATTACAAGTCTAAATTGGACGAGGGAGGAAGAGAATTGCTTGAAAGTTAGGAGGTTATGGAAAATGCATATTGTCAATGCGAACCCTACACAAAAGAATACATGTATAACTCATATTCTTACAACAATTAATTACAAATCAATATGATGATAAATAAACTATTATTAAAATAAGAAATGAATGTGTGTATAAGATACGTGTATATGTAACACGTGTATCAATTTAATACATACATTAAACAGCAAAAAATAAATTTTTATTTTTAAACTTTATACCTTGTCCTCAAATTTGATCTCTTCCATTTGTCAGATGATGGATAAATTGATCTTGTTAACACCTGAAACAAATGAAAACAAGTTGGCAGTCAATGAAGACTAAATCTACATCACTCACAAGTTAGCACAAGAATAACATCTGATTAAGGACACTTTTAGATTAAATGCACATATCTTTATTAATAAATAATGTATTCCCATTCTCAGACCTCAGTTTAACCAATGAGGATGCTATATCTTAGTTGGGCAAGGTACCTACTTCATTTCATTCAATAAAGTGTTCTTGGTTGAAAGGACATACCGAGACCACTTATGTAGAGGAAAAGTCACATTACTTCTGCACATGTAATTGGAATGAGCTAATGTACAGAAGAGCATTCAACCTACAATGCTAACTATAGGTACTGATGATTCCTAGAAATTGTTTTCCCCATAAAAGTACACTTTTCTTTGAAGCCATACAAACATGTGTCCACAATTTTTTTTATCACTTCGTCATACCATGTTACTTATTTTGACACAGACTTTGTTTTTAAATTCCTATTTACCTTTTGATATAATTTTAGAATTATTTTGAGAAGGAAACAACAATTGCTTGTCAATTGAATGCTAAAATTTTTATGAAACCTCAGAGTCAAAATGTTTGCAGAAGTTATACAGTATACTCTGTTTCACATAACTTCCAAATTGCCAGCTGTGGGAATACACTGCAATACTGCTAGCAAACTGTTGTTTACAATGGAAGTTTGAAGCGTTTGACAGATTTAAAGAGCTGAAATATTTGTTCTACTTTATCTAGTCTGAAGACGCGTTTCATCTTATTTACAGCTTTCAGGGTGCAGTAAATTGAATCTGGTCTTAAACAGAAAATCTTTGACAAATAATATTAGAAATCGTGTAGAAATTAATAACACATTACTAAAACAAACCACATACAAAAACAGCTAACAGATCCAAAACCTGATGTGCTATATCACTGAAAAGAGACATTTGTGTAAGCTGATAAGAATTGGCAACATTTATTTGTTGGTATGGGAAGGACATCTTAACATCAGCTATGAATGCCAAAAGTGAAAGAGCACCAAATCTGAATTTCTTGTACATTCCCAAATGCCAATACTGATGTTATATGAAAGATATTGTAGGATTAAAAACAAAATTATATTTTATATTTTGTTATTTCTTTGAAAAATGCATCTCAATTTTCAGAATTTAACATGGGTAGTGAAAATAGGGATATCCACCTTGCAATCATATTATGTTTATGTTGAACTGTTTGTTTATAATAAATGGCTCTGCATGGCCAAATAATAATATTCAGTAGCTGGTTAACATACACATTTATGTAATAGATTTTTAGTTTACTCTGTGTATTTTAATAATTTCTAATGTCATGTATTGGCTTAATACAATACAGTACTGACCAAACCAGAAATATTATATACAATCCGTTTTGAAAATAAATTTCTTACAAGAAACTATAAAACTACTTTATGCCCCATCCGCCACAAAGCTATTTCATGGACAACATAACATGGCTCCGTTACTGTTACTGTTCAAGCTGAACTGCACTGCCTTTACATTAAACACATTGACTTAAGTAAAATTGGGTATTACATACATAAAACATATACTGACAATAATGTCTAAACAAAAAGTGTTCAGAATCTGAAAGTTTTATTTTGTTTTGGAAGTCTAGAAAAAGTTTTATTTGCTTTAGTTCAGTTCAATACAAATTATATAATAAATCGTTTAAATAATAAGGGTCATTCCATATCAAGTGATCAAAATAAAAAATACATTTTTCCCTCATGTTTTTCTTTTTGATTAGTTTTTGGTTTATTGAATAAACACATAAAACGAAATTAAAATATAAAAAAAAAATTTTTTTATCTCCTCTATTTTTTTTAAATCTTTTTTTAAAGTTGCAAAAAAAGTGTGTTTTTGTGCTTACGTGGATTTACGTTTTATTCAATATCTCAGGCTAGAATCGAGATAGAAAGGTAAGACAAAGACAATTCTTTTCAGAATTCAACTAGCTTTAATTTGATATACAACATGACAGTATTTCAAGTACTTAAAATTTTCAACCCCAGAACTCAAACTTTAAAAAATTAATTACAAAAAACGCATATGATTTAAAATTTTCAAAAAAATTCCATGAATTCTTAATGTTATTACTAAGTTGTGTACAAAATTTCAAGTTGGGATCGTAATGGGATCATAATTAAAAAAATTACATACATAAGCTTGCAACGTAAATACAGACAACTTGTATACATTTTTTATTCAAAACATGTCCAAGTTATGTAATGATCAATAAAAAGCTAACAGTTTGTAAAATGCAAGTTTTTTCATATTATGATATAAAGTATAATTTATATATTTACAATAAGTATATAAGCCTAAGTCTACAAATTCTGTAATACTGGTACTTAAGATAGAACAACAACTGTTTAATGGCTATGTCACTTCTTATTACAAATAGCAATTCTAGTAGAAAACAAATCTGATCTTTAAGAGTGATGACTATGTATTTTTGAATGTTCAAATTGATGATTAGGTGAATTGAAGTCTTGAACTTAAGCTCTTTGTTGCTGCAATGGTTTCGTTTTTGGAAATTACACAAGTTCTTCCTGTAGCTGTGTTCGGATTCACTCGAGTTAAGATTTGTTTTATGTTCACTTTTAAAATGTCTGGGTTGCGTGGGAAAACAAATGAGGGAGCAGGACCAGAAGGATGTAAAAATGTTACTTCTACATCTTCACTTTCATAGTCTTTTGATAGGACACTCGCCAACCACCAACGCCGATCATATTCACACGTAACGTAACCTGAAAATTCATCCATTCACAAACTTTTACCTCCTTCAACAATTTCTTGTATGCAAGAGTCGTCACATAAGGAAAAAATCTTCAACTTCAATTCAGTCGAACTGTGAGGAATGAAAGTGTGAAACTGTTGCGTTCCTTTAATAGTTTCAGCTTCTTGTAGACGATATTTCAAAAAAGATTCTTCTTCTGAATAATCCAAGTTTGTGCAATATTCAAATTTAATTTTTGGTATATTTTCTTGACCCCAAAGAAACAGTTGTGAAGGGGTCATTATCTGTTCACTATACGATCTTTGCAGGCTTGCTTTTGCTGCAAGCCGTTTGACAGTCCCTCCCAGGCCATCACAAGTTCCTTTGCCGTGAGCGGTTGCGAAAAAGTGCCACTCCGTCTCAATTCCAAAATCATTTTTGTGATTGCAGATATCGATAAAGTTTTTTCGATTTTTATACTGCGCAGCTGAACCGTCTGAGAAATAATAAATCTTTTTCAAACTGGGCAGTACAACATTTTTTAGAAATGATATTAACTTCCTCTGAAATAAATGGACTGCTACCGAGTCATGAATCAAGCATTCTGATATTATTACAAAGCTGGTGTACTTAATTTTTCCTTTCTCATTGTAATAAACGGCAAAAGGGTTAACAGTAGCTTTGTCATTATTCCAGTGGAAGAACTGTGCCTCGTCTTGGACAATGAAAGAGTAGTTTTCTGAAAAGTCCAAACTTACAACTGCTTCATCTTCTTGGATGTTTTCTTTTAAATGTTTGTAGTACTTGGATTGCTGACTGGCTATAAATGAATGTTTCTTTAGTCCAACAAGTTGTTCACAAAAACTGTCCACAAATTCTTCTACAGTCTTGCAAAATGTTTCGAATGTGCATCTATCCACAGAAACCCATTGTTTGTGTGTGATGGTTTCTATCGTTCCCTCTTCAAAGTGGTTCAGAAGTTTTTCTTTTAATTTTGCAACTCCTGGACATTTTTCACTTTGTTTAGGTAGCAGTTAGGGGTCTTTTCTTGGCACATTATTTGTGACAAACATTGTTTGTAATCACCAAGATCAGAAGCTTCATCAATCTTCATCTCCTTCAGCTTTCCTCCGACAATCATTAATTTTACATTTTGGTGTGTTGTGCACATGCAAACCGAATGTGTTCCATTTCCCCCAGCCAAGATACAATTCTTCGGTCTTAATTCAGCGAACTTTGAAAAACCAATTTTGGCAACTGATTCAGTTTTTTTGAATAGTTCATAACATTCTTTTAAATTCAATAAAACCAGTCTCTTTTGAACATGTTCCTTCTTTCCATTTACTTTCATCGATACAAAATCTTTCTTGCCTGGCATAATTCGACTCACATCATCAGAGTTGTAAAAATCTTTGACTTTATCCGCAACATTTTGGTCTAAAGTTTTTCCTGGCTTTGGATCTGGACATGACATTATTCCTTTTTCTTTAACTAGTGATTTAGACTTTCTGGCCATCCTGTTACTGACATGGAACTCATTTTCAATTTTTTTTATATTCCAACTTTTAGGTATTGTTGTGAGGATCAAGAACTTTTCACTTTTTTTTGTAGTGTTTTGGAATTTTTCTTTCAATTGTACAATTATTTCCGAATCTAGATTAACTTTGCTCTTCATTCTCAGAGAAGCTTGTATCTCCAACCAACTCGTGAGTGAGCTTTTTAGTGACTTTTCCCAATTTCTTTCTACAGTAACCAGGTGAATGCAACCTTTTCTTTGTAATTGGTGATTCTTCAATATTTGAAAGTGATTTGTTTAAATACTCTAATGATAAATTAGGGTCAGTAAAGTTGGTGTCTGTTTGGGAAGACAAAGGTTTATCCAACTCTACAGAATCTAAATTATTTTTTTCTTTTAATAGCTGCTTACGACAGCTGTCACAAATTTCATCCCAGGCCTTACTTCACTATTTATTTCAAACATCCACTCTTGTACTGGTCTAAGACTTTTTAAAACTTTGTGATTACTTTTTTCAAAAGGATTACAACAATAAATTGTTTTAAACCCTGTACCAGATTTTTTGTGTGTCTTTTCCATCTCTAGTTTAGCATTGTTAACTCATTCATTAAAACTAATAATTAAAAAAACTAAAACTGTAAAAAACACACTTCACTTTCAACATTAATATTCACTCAATAACATCTGCCTAACATACTTTTTCACTTGTCTAAATAAACACATTCACAAATCACTACTCACAAGTGCAGAAGAAGATAGCATACTGACTGCCTTGACTGGAGGAAAAATTAGCAGGGAGAGTGTTGCGGTTTGGAAGCTCTTGATGATCTCGAGTTGTTCCAAAGACGCTACGTAGGAAGGGCTGGATTGTTTGTACGAAAAGAAGTGGACTGTAATACTGTTATTTGAAATGTCGTTTATTGAAATGTTAAGATATATTGATCATGATCGACACGTGCGGATGTATTAGAGGCCATAACGCCCATAAATTAGTTTCGAAAGAAATCGCAGTCCATTGTAAATGGACGCAGGTAGTCTGATTGAATTAATTTGTACGATACATTTAAGAATGATCCAGAAGCCGCGGCTGGAAGTAAGATTGTTTGAGAGTTCAGCTCGGAGCCTGGTTAGAAACTAAACTAAACTTGTCTCCCGTCGGCCAGCTGACCGTCGGCAGCGTTTGATAAGCACGTGACGTCATCCGCCCGTGTCGCATTGCAGCAGTCACTGCATACAGCTGATAAACAAAGTACAAAGTTTGAACATACTGCCCGCCAAAATCGGGACGATTTTGTAAATTAAACATTAAATTAATAATACAATAGTTAGACTTATATGGCAAAAATGATACAACAATTGGCGTATTGGTTACAGCGCAATGACATAATAACCATAATATGATTAACATGATAATTCAATTAACAATTACAAGGTATACAAGAAATCAACCCTTATGCAAATAGCAAGGGCAAACTGACAGTAAAATTACCCAAAACATAATAGTAACACAATACACACAATAATACAATGATTAAGTAGACATTGATCTTTCCCAAATAATACCCATTGACATATGCAAAGCGTTACAATAACAAGTGATAACACCATAAAAATATAATAATTGCACCAAATATTGACACAACAACCCCAATAAATTTCATAATATATGACCATTAGAAAATACAATACATACATAGAATAATTGATACCATAAGTAACACTTGTAGTTCTCGGAACTTGGATTGTATAAACATGCGACAATACACAACATCCATAAATAATTGATAGTACATATGAAAACACAGTCACTATTGCAGTAATAGCTATCGGCACGTAAACAATACTTACAATGTTCATGATACAATTGACTTGTATGCTCGCCCGGGGAATGTCCCGGGCGTAGTCCAGGCAATGTGACAAGTTCACAATCCTAGTACGTCTCGTATGGCACGCATACGACTAGTTTGTTGCCACCGGAAGGGGGCATAATTTGTGGATGGGTCGGCGTAAGATACCTAGCGTGGTGCGAACTTCTGCGACGCGTACTAAGGAATCTTGACCCGGAAAAACATTGGTAATTACCCCGGGCTTCCACTCTAGTGGGGGGGAATTATCATCCAAAATGAGGACAAGCTGTCCGACATTCAAATTCCTTAACGGGGTGCGCCATTTGTTGCGCTGCTGCAGCTGGTGCAGATAATCCCTAGACCACCGTTTCCAGATGGTCTGTGTAAATTTTTGGAGCAGAAGCCATCTGCCCAAATGACTAGTATTGCCTTGGGTATAGTCGGGTTCCGGAAGTGCAGTCAGTGGAGCACCGACCAGGAAATGAGCAGGAGTTAAGGGTTCAGGATCTCTAGCATCATCGGACACCGCACACAAAGGGCGTGAATTAAGGCAAACCTCAATTTGAGAGAGAAGAGTAGAGTATTCCTCAAAATTCAAGATCGTACCGCCTATTACGCGACGTAAATGAAATTTAACACTCCTTACACCACTTTCCCACAAACCACTGAAATGAGGGGCTGAAGGGGGGATAAAGGACCATTTGATACCGTGGAGACCGCAAAACTCCAGAGAAGATTGCTCAACTTCCTTTGAGGTTAAAAATTTGTACCAATCATATAAGGTGTGGTTGGCACGATGAAAATTCGTACCATTATCTGAAAATATCTGCGCGGGAATACCTCTGCGCGAGATGAACCTTTTTAAAGCCGCTATAAAGGCGTTGGAAGTGAGATCCGACACCAATTCTAAATGGATGGCCTTTGTACACATGCATATGAATAACGCGATGTATGCCTTGGACGTGGACTTTGAGCGCTGCCCGCCATGGCGCAAAAGTACAGGACCGGCGTAGTCCACGGCAGACTGTGAAAATGGCCTAGCAGACGTGACCCTAGAAGGGGGTAACTGACCTAATAGTTGATTCGCGCCTCTAGCCCGGAAACGAAAACAAGTGACACAATTATGTATCACTGAGCGGATATAGGATTTGTCGTGAATGATCCAATATTTTCGCCTAAGCGAAGCTTGAGTTGATTGCACCCCAGCGTGCAACAAACGGATATGTTCATACTCAATTATTAATCTCGTGAGATGAGAGTGCGGGTGCAAAATTATTTGGTGTTTACTCGCGTAGTTAAGTGGGGAGAATTGCAAGCGTCCACCCACTCTTAAAATGCCTGAATCATCCAGAAAGGGGTTGAGAGCAAGAATTTTACTACTGCGAGGAAGGCACCGGTGTGCCTCAAGTTCCTTAACTTCTACGCCGAAATGCAACTGCTGAGATTGCCGGACAAAAACCAAGAGTGTGTCAGACAATTCTTGAGCAGACAAAAAGGACGTGGTCCTGTCAACAACCGGGAGCCTAGAATTGCGAAAAAATCTGCGGCAATATGCGAAGACGCGAATGAGCCTAGTAAGGGAGGAATAATTTTCAACATAACTGTGTTGAGGACGTGACAATTAGTGAGGTTTGAACCTGCTTGCAACGTCCCTGCTCAAGGTCAGGATAAGTACAGGGAGCATTAATGTCGAAAGCGCTGACTGGCCATGATGCTGACTCATGCGCCAACCAGGACGGACCATGCCATCATTGAGTATGACAGTGTAAACTACGAGGGAGGCAACCACGCGATAAAATGTCGGCAGGGTTGTCAGTTGATACTACATGATGCCAAGTTCCCCTGCTGCTAACAAGATGCTGTATTTCCGCGACACGGTTGGCCACAAATACCTTCCAGCGGGAAGACTGTTGATGTATCCAATGCAACGCTATCATCGAGTCCGAATAGAGATATAGTCCGTCAAAATTGTAGTTGATGGCGTTTAAAACCTTGGACGTTAATTGCGCCAGCAATAAACAAGCACAAAGTTCAAGACGTGGTAGCGTTATCTGTTTCAGCGGAGCGACCCTAGATTTAGCACACAACAAGTTTGACGATATGGCGCCGTTCAAATAGACCGCCCGCACATAAATGCAACACGCGTAACCTTTAGCCGAAGCGTCGGCGAATCCGTGAAGCTGTAATGAACTAATTGGATAATTGTTCGAACTCTTAACCGACCTCGTAATCTTAAAATGAGTGTCGGAAACTAATTGAGAGTATAGTTCTAGCCACTGATTGGCTAATGACCCAGATAGGGGTTCGTCCCAATCGGTGCCCGCCAACCACAACTGTTGCATGAAATGCTTGCAGTAAAATGTGATGGGTGCGATAAGACCCAGCGGATCATAAATCCCAGCAATGACCGACAATACGCTTCTTTTGTTGAACACGGTCAAATTATCATCACCCCGAACGGTGTATAAGAAGTTATCCTTTTCAACGTTCCATTGGATTCCCAATGTACGCACGTTTTGACCTTTGCTGAAGTCATGGGATATTTGGGCGCGAAGGGTCATAATCTTATGGTGGTTAGAGAACCACTTATGTAACGTGAAACCATACCTACTTAGCAACTTCACGATCTCGCATTTCATTTTAGCTAAGACGTTCGGATCATCCGAACCCGTTATAAGATCGTCTGCGTAAAAATCATTGGCTATGGCCCTAGAAGCTGTAGGGAAGCCGGATTTATTTTAGTAGGTTATCTGAGCCAGACAACGTGAAGCAAGGAAGGAGGCACTAGCAGTGCCATACGTAACCGTCCTTAAAGCGTAATGTCGCAATTCCTTATGCGGCGCATCACGCCAAACGATGCGTTGCAGGTTTGAATCCTTTGGGTTAACCATGATCTGGCGATACATCTTTTCTATGTCCGCAATAAGTACGTATCGGTGGGTACGGAACCGAACCATTATCGAAAACATCCTGCTGGATCGTAGGACCGACCATTAGAGTATCGTTGAGGGACAGATTATTTGTGGTTTTAGCGGAGGCGTCAAATACCACGCGCAATTTAGTGGTTAGGCTGGAGTCCTTGAAGACTGCGTGATGGGGTAAATAAAATATATCTGAGTTGTCAAGCGACACATCGTAATCATTAAGTGGAGACATGTGACCAAGTTTCAAGTAGTCACTCATGAACTCGCTATAATCCTTGTAAAGGATAGGGTTCTGCTTGAACTTGAACTCTAGCGATTGGAACCTGCGGATAGCTCCGCGGAGAGAATCTCCCAAATGAAATTTATCAGACCTGCGGGGCAGGGATACCACGAATCTCCCATCGCGGTTGCGGCTAGTGTTTTCCACAAAATGTTTTTCACACGGCGAGTCCTCAGAGCAGGGTTCGCGACTAGAGATCTCCTCCAACTTCCAAAATTCTTTTAGTTGCGAGGAAATCTGACTATCATCCTTACAGACCATAAAGGACGAAACTGTTTTAGTTATGTCGACGCTGAAGGGTAAGTCACCGGCCAAAATAATCCTAACTTAGTCTCCTGAATTATAGGGAAGTGTGGTCCGCGCATAAATTTAATAGGTTCAATTAGTTGGAGAAAATATTGAGCGCCGAGTAATACATCGACCTGCGCCGAGCAATGTAGGTGAGGATCCGCCAAGAATACGTGCTTGGGTAGATTCAAAGAGGCAAGATCGAACGACTCCGCCGGTAAATTATTAGTTATACTGGGTAGTACGGCACAATGCACGTTTAACGTGAAGGGTTTATAGCGAGAATGTAGCCTTACCTTTGTACTAAAGTCAGCCTGGGAAAGCGAGTTGTTTATACCCGTGATGGGTAGTTGCGATTTAACCAATTGGAGGCCCATTCTGCGGGTGAAATCCATTATGCAAAAGTTCGCTTGAGAACCGGAATCCAGTAAAATCTTAACGGGAAATTTCCTACTGGCCTTATTAACAGTGGATAACAATACCGATTTATTGGTCTGAGACTTCAGTGAGCATTGGTTATTAATGGAAGCCCCGTCTCTGTTGGGGACATGAATTGTGGTGTGGTGACGCTTAGCACATTTTTTGCAAGAACATTTTGAGGGACATTTTGAGCTTTCATGTCCCGGACGAAGGCAATTTAAGCAAAGTTTGTTTTTTACCAAGACGTTTCTTCTGTCAGGGATAGACCGCGATGTGAATTGTAAGCAGTCGATAATTCTATGTTCACCGTTACACAGTCTACATAAATTGTTTCTGATATGAGAATGGAATGCCCCCCTAGGAGCGCTTATCTGTTTAACTGCCTTGCGATAAGGAGACTTATCGCTTTTATTCAACCTGCTCGTTGGGGTAGTCGCGTTATCAAGATTTTGTAGTAATTTTCTGCGTGAATTCAGAAAATTCATAAAATTATTAAAATCAGGGAATTTATGTTCCGACAAACTCTCTTTCCACAACCGGAAAGTGTAACTATCAAGTTTTTTAGCTAAGTGATGTATGACAATAATTTCGAATGTGTTGACTGGCAGTTTGAGATTATTTAAAGCGTTTATATTGGCTGAGATTTCATCAATGAATTTAGATATGCTGACTTGGGATTCTTGTTGAACCAATGGTACGTCCAGGCATTCCCGACATGGTGGGCGGAAACAATTAGCTTACTGTCATATCTATTCTTCAACAGATCGATAGCCACCGCGTAATTCTCATGAGTGATTGGTAATGACTTTATTACGTTAAGCGCCTCGCCATATAATGACGAGTGCAAATAGTGAAGTTTCTGTATATCCGTCAGATCTGCTCTGACGTGAATTAGTTCAAGAAAAATGTGATAATAATGTTGCCACTCAACAATACTACCCGCAAACCGTGGTAATTTGATTGGTTCCAATTGAATGGGGGGTATTTTAAGCTGTTTACTTTCAGCATTAATTACTGGTTTCTGGTTCATATGCTCAGCTTGCTCCAGCAGGTGTTGCAATTTACACTCTATATTACAAAGATCGTCTTCCGTTTGTACCCTATCACTCGTTAAAGCAACGTCCGCTTCCTCGGCTTCGATTTGGGATTGAATCTCATCGTATTTGGTGGATAATTCCATCAAATGTCGCAGTTTTATTTTCAGCGCATGATGATCGCTGGTTACCAAATCAAAGTTATCCGCGAAAGTATTTACGCGTGATATTGAGGCTTTAATTGTGCCTCGTTTTTTTATTAGAGCCCTTACATCTGCCATTATTACAATTTAAGAAAAAAGAAAAATACTTGGAAGAATTTGAGCATAGAGCATGTGAACCATAAACTTAATTTTTTTTAATAAATTTGAATACGTTGCGGTAGCTAGCGATCGTTGTTTATATGAACATAATACTTGCTAGAACATAGGCTTACTCTCTCTATTAATCAAGCTTTGTTGGCAATTAAAGTTATTAAAATTATGAATTTAAATGATAGTAACATATATCTTTATCTTTGAAGTTTGAACTGACAATGAACTGCCAACCGCTTATTAAGTTGTATTGTGTAATGATGGTGTTTGTTTATACAAAGGTGTTAAGAAATAACTGCTAAATGTAAAATATTGTTAAACGTTAAATATAAGTAAAAAGTTCATAGTCACGTGGACGTTGATCCATTCGTGCTGAGGCTGGCTTCGATCCCGTTGCTCGATCCTGTTAGGAACTGTTGAACCTCCTGTCTCTACTGGTCAGATGACGCCTTATGTTGTAACCCTCCATAAATTAAAGCTGTGGAACTTTTTTACATGAAATCGCAAATGCTGTCCTGCCGTGTCCCGTCGTCTCTGGTCTACTGCTTGGCCGAATCTTGTCGTGCTGACTGCGATGCAATTCACGAAAATGATGTCGCTTGTGGACGAAAATGTGGTCGCTCAGGACCAAGAAATGCTGCCCATAGGGTGAGAATAAATTCAGATCGTTTGGACCAAAAATGATGCGGACAAAGAAATGCGGTCGCTTGTGGACCCAAAAATAAGAAATCCGTCCCGTGAGGACCAAAAATGTTGCGGTTTGGAAGCTCTTGATGATCTCGAGTTGTTCCAAAGACGCTATGTAGGAAGAGCTGGATTGTTTGTATGAAAAGAAGTGGACTGTAATACTGTTATTTGAAATGTCGTTTATTGAAATGTTAAGATATATTGATCATGATCGACACGTGCGGATGTATTAGAGGCCATAACGCCCATAAATTAGTTTCGAAAGAAATCGCAGTCCATTGTAAATGGACGCAGGTAGTCTGATTGAATTAATTTGTACGATACATTTAAGAATGATCCAGAAGCCGCGGCTGGAAGTAAGATTGTTTAACGAGAGTTCAGCTCGGAGCCTGGTTAGAAACTAAACTAAACTTGTCTCCCGTCGGCCACCTGACCGTCGGCAGCGTTTGATAAGCACGTGACGTCATCCGCCCGTGTCGCATTGCAGCAGTCACTGCATACAGCTGATAAACAAAGTACAAAGTTTGAACAGAGAGATTTCAAGTCTTGCATCATTGCATTGCATCACACTACTCCCCCCACTCCTCTGACTCATCCCACCTTCTACTGTAACCTATACCCTCTCTCCTTGTACAACAAAAGAAAATCCACTTAATTTTAAATGTTTTTAAGTTTTAATTATATTTAAAAAATTGGTTTTTAAATAAAAGAATTTTGTATGTGCTTAATTTTTGTTAGTGGTTATTCTAAAAAATAGTGATGCACAAGTAATATTACTTTATTTTCTATAAGCCATTAATTGTTATTATGTGTTAAAAAAGGTCTAAACAAGATTAAATTAGGTTTTTAATCGACTTTTATAACAATACGCTGAATGATAAATCCTTTCAAAGCGAAGTTTGGACTTATGATCTTGAAAATGTCCGTGTTTAATAAAACTAATTTTAAGGTTTGGGTATGATCCCATTGAGATCCCAACTTGAAATTTTGTACACAACTTAGTAATAACATTAAGAATTCATGGTATTTTTTTGAATCATATGCGTTTTTTGGAATTAACTTTTAAAATTTTGAGTTCGGGGGTTGAAAATATTAAGTACTTGAAATACTGTCATGCTGTATATCAAATTAAAGCTAGTTGAATTCTGAAAAGAATGGTCTTTATCTTACCTTTCTATCTCGATTCTAGCCTGAGATATTGAATAAAACGTAAATCCATGTAAGCACAAAAACGCACTTTTTTGTAACTTTAAAAAAAGATTTAAAAAAATAGAGGAGATAAAAAATTATTTTTTTCACATTTAAGTTTCTTTTACATAGATATATCTAATATAAAAAGATCAACCCCATAAAAAATGGTGAGGTAATTTGGATTTGATCACTTTATATGGAATCACCCATAATACACTGAGCATCATAATTTTCTTGTTTTCATTTGTAAGAACTGTAATAAATTCATTTGTCATTTCAAATTGTCGTTAACCTGAGTAACTACAATTCTATTTTTAATGTGCATTGAATCGTTGTGAAAACATTATCACAAAAGCATAGTTTTGAGAAATCATCACATACAGTGGAAATCGGTTAACACAAAATGACGGGGACCAGTTATTTTTTTCGTGTAAACCGAATTTCGCGCTAAGCGAACAAAAAGTGGAACAAAATGAGGAAGTGAACAAATAGTGTACTGTAGATTATTTATTGTACTGTCTAGTAAAATGCAACAAATACAACCTTTTATTTATCCTCATGGTTTATTATTGTTAATTTTTCTTAAAAAAAACAACAACAGCTGGCTAAATTCATCCATTATGCCATTATCCATTTTATCCATTAGTCCATTTATTAGCTGTTCTAAATTTAGTCCTATGATTTAGGTTTTCTTATAGACTACTGTATGTCTTTCAACTTTACCGTAGTTTTCGTGTTTATCTTTATTTAAAATAATCCGTTATTTTCTTTTGCACACAATTTTGCACTATTTTATTTTCAACAAATTGTTCAAATTTATCAACATGTTCAAACATTTCACCTGCCGAGTTGGCTTCAAATTATCGACGAACACGGCTCAGCAACGAAAGCATATCGGTAGCGGTAGGAACATTTTCACTATCATTTTCCGTGTCAAGTTCGTCGTCACTATCATCACCTTCACAGTTGTCAACTTGCACTGTTTCCACGATATCGGTATCTGTTAATACGGGAGCCGTAGTTACGTTCTCGTCGACAGTCACGTACTCATTTAGAGAAATTGAAACATTTAATACAGATGACACGCGATTAAACATTTCAGATAGTGTAGGATCAATTTCATTTTCTTCGGGTTGTTCAGTTTCTGAATTCAAAATGAATCGAGCATGAGCGAAACAATTTTGAATTGTTGTAGGCGTCACGAGGTTCCACGCTGTTCTTAACAAGTTACAAGCATCCAGAACATATACACAGAAATCTTTTTTCCCCTCAATAGTGGCCAAGTATTTCCGCAGAAGTAACTTTCTGTACTAAAATTTTAAACTTTGAATAATACCTTGATCACAAGGTTGTAGGACACTAGTCGTGTTCGGTGGTAGAAAAACAAGTTTAATTGCCATCAATTTTAGGTCACATGGTCCATTTTACTTCCGGACTGCAAAAACGAAATTTACGAAAGCGTAACTTCACATAACACGTACACGTCACACGCTTAACGTCACTTAACTGGCTGTAAAAGACTAAGAAGTTTGTACAGTAAAAAAGTAAACAGTTAATCCTCACAACTGAGTAAATTTTTTACAATAAAATGTTATCGGTACCGTACCGCAAACTTTACCACCGCTGTACACGCACAGAATACAACTGAACTGAACTCACCACACCCTATAGAGTAGGTAGTTAATGTAAGCGATAACGGTTTATTTGCGGTCAATGAACAACACATTTGGTGCTGAAGGAGAGGCTATGGTTTCTCGTAAACAACTGTACACTGTATACAGCACGTACTGTAAATAGAACTTGGTACTGAAGACAAAACAAAACAGGTAGACAAAACAAACTATGGTCACTACCTGCTCTTTCTCTTTTAGAGATGAAGAATGGATTCCGTTACATCGAAAACAAGCTTTTGGGCGTACTTGTGTGGCTTTATTTTGTATGCAGTTACTTAAAAGCCAGCCAAAAAAAAATTATTTTTAACAAAAATTTTTCGTGTTAACCGATATTTTTCAGGTAAACCTTTCGTGTTAACCGTACAAATAATACACTGTACATAACAAACGGCGATCGGTACCCGAGTGGTATTTCGTGTTAACCGATATTTTATGGTAACTGTTTTCGCGTTAAACGATTTCCACTGTACTTATATTCACATGCATAAAAATATATTCATCTACTGATACTTTCCATAAATGCCACTAACAGCAATTTTCCGTATTCTGTTGAATATCTGTATGTTTCATTATTTCATATTTATAGTTATTAGTTACCTTATGGTAGTAGTCAGTTATGCAGGCAAGGTGAGGTTATGTTTGCCCAGGTGTGGGTTATGCAAGCTATAGTAATATTACATTTAGTCTTGAACTTGTCCTGTACGTTGTATATCAATATTTGACTATGCCATTACTTTCAGTACATTTATAACGCACTCTTATACTGGTTAAAACCACATACGTTAAATTAGAGCTACCTCCAAGCTTAGTCTAGACATTGTGTTGTGTTTACAGCATATGCAGGCCTGAAAAAGTCTGTCATTTATATATGCTGATGTGAAAGTTGGAATTATTAATTCAGACATTAAAACGGAAATAAAATGTAAACAGGAAACCTTGGTAACTTTTTACTGTAACGGAAGATATTTTAACGTACAATCGAGTAATTCTTCTAGCTTGTGGATAAATGTCATCAACACAAACGAAGAACCACATCCGAAATGAAATTAATTTTTGATGAGTCTGCATTATGTTACAAATGAAATTATCCGTAATTATACTTCATACCCGTCAATGACTATTATCGTTACTTCCACCATAGCGAATAGAAGAGATTCTTCTATGTCTCTTCTACTCACTGTTTCCACCTTAACCTAACGTCCAGTTGTCTTTAAATAAGTAAATTACCTTATACCTTCGTAAGTATACTACGGCTGCTAAAAATTAGTTTCACTAACATAAACTATTCTATACACGGCTGCAGGTAATTAACTTTTCGAAAGCACGATAACAATAATTAATTGATGAATTTGTAAATACAAACTACGCTATCCACCATATTAACACATTATTCAAATTCAGTGCCATACAAATCAAAAATGCGAAACTTACATACAAACAACATAGCTTCCAACCCATCACAGAAACTAAAAGTCTTTCGGCATAATCTGACGCGTAATTATATGAATAAATAACCGAACAATGTCTACAATACAGTCAGATCTAGCTAAACAGTCGTCTAACTACTTCTGCGTTGCAGTATAAAATTATTTCATCTCACTGCATATAACAACAAGGTGTACACAAATAGAAGGTATAGTCCTATTTCTCCCAGACGCAAAATGTTTAGCAAACGCGTGAAATCAAAGTCGAGCGAAATGGCTTATAATGCAAACAAGAATACTGTAATATTATTATAAGTCACAGAATACTGTACGACCAAAAATGTAATTAAATAAGTTTAGTTATAATCGAGTTTCCATTGCTTTTTGGCGGATTTTGAAAATCACAGAGTTCTAATTAATTTTATTCAGTAGTGGAATTTTTAATTTCTTACAAATCACAATATTGCCCAGCAAAACCTAATGCCTAAGCTTTAAGGTAATCTATGGGTAACACCGCATTCATGGTCAATAAGTTTACACATTCATACTGTTTATTATAATTATGTACTCTCTTCCAAAAGCCGTTATTAAAAAACACCAGTTGTGAATGAATAATCAAAAACCTGTAAAACTATTAATAACCACTATACTGAGTTGGCCACATTTCTGAGAACAAAGTAAGGACACCAGCATACTGGGATATTTATTCCTAGCAGGGGAATGATATTTTCTGCGGACAAATTTTCATCCTTAGGTACTTTAAATTACAAATTCTGCAGTGTAAAATTGTATTATAATTTTTATTACTCCTGATATAATAGTATTATTAATATAAATCATTGTTCATTATAATAAAAGCAAATAACTGAAAGATTTATAGAGACATATTTTAAAATTAAATAAAGTTTACATAACAATCAACCTCAGTACTTTTCTAAATATCACTATTTTAATAACGACTCGGAACACTAAGTTTTTTATAAGTAAAATCGTAAAGATTTACCTTACAGCCTAAACCGGCTTTCACCTTTAAAAGGCTTCTTCAGAGGCTGCCGTAGGTAGCGCTGTCCGTCTTGTTGTTGGCGACAGGATAGTTTTTCGAAAGATCGATGCTATGTGTGTGTGGTGAGATGTGTTCGAATAATGCATGCAATTTGAATTGTGTCTGTTCGTTTAGGATGTCGGTTTTATTTGTTTTTGTGTGTTTGTATATTTCTAATTGTTCTAGAGTGTCAATTTTTCGGCCTTTTGTGTGTACGTGTAGAATGTTCATGTTATTGTCGATGTTTTTATATATGTGGTTTGCTTCAATGAGGTGGTCTGCAAAGGTGGATTCTGTAGTGGTGTGGAGTGCCTTTGTGTGTTCAATGTATCTCTGTTTGAAGCTGCGTCCTGTCTGGCCTATGTAGAATTTATTGCAATTTGAGCAATTTAGCTTGTATACACTGGGTAGATCGAATTTGTTTTGTGCTTTGTGCATGCGTTTTGATAGTGTGTGTTCTGTTTTGTTAGTAGTTTTGTAAGCGATTCTGTATCCTGCTTTTTTGAATTTGTGGGCAATTTTTTCAGTTTGTTTGTTGGTGTATCTTAGTGTTATGAATTTGTTGTTTTCTGTCTTTGTCAGTTGTTTGTTTTATGTAGGAGTTTACTGACTATTGTTCTGTCATATCCGTTAGATTCTGCTAGATATTTTATCGTGTTTAGTATCGATCTACCCGGTGTATACAAGCTAAATTGCTCAAATTGGAATAAATTCTATATAGGCCAGACAGGACGCAGCTTCAAACAGAGATACATTGAACACATAAAGGCACTCCACACCACTACAGAATCCACCTTTGCAAACCACCTCATTGAAGCAAACCACACATATAAAAACATCGACAATAACATGAACATTCTACACGTACACACAAAAGGCCGAAAACTAGACACTTTAGAACAATTAGAAATATACAAACACACAAAAACAAATAAAAACGACATCCTAAACGAACAGACACAATTCAAATCGCACGCATTATTCTATCACATCTCACCACACACACACAGCATCGATCTTTCGAAAATCTATCCCGTCGCCAACAACAAGACGGACAGCGCTACCTACGGCAGCCTCTGAAGAAGCCTTTTAAAGGTGAAAGCCGGTTTAGGCTGTAAGGTAAATCTTTACGATTTTACTTATAAAAAACTTAGTGTTCCGAATCGTTATTAAAATAGTGATATTTAGTTAAGTAAGGGACACGTCATGGACAACGAAATCCAAGAATTCAGTACTTTTCTTGCACCAGTCATATTTTTGCAAAAAGGGCACTTTCATCAAAGAGTCTTATCTTCCTTTATTGTATTTTTTGTATGTAAGTCACTACATTCAAGTTCAAAACTATTTTTAAGAAACAGTCAAGCTTTCACCTAGTCTACTACCACCTGTACTTTCTCAGAACCCCACATGTTTCAGTACTGAAAAGACTATTTGAGTTGTAGCAGAAGTACCTGGAAGGCAGAAAATGAAATGTCTTTTTTTTGAAGTTCCATATATGGTGCACATCCTATGCCTAATATTCTCTTACCAAACTTCTTTTAAACTCTTTTGTGAACATTTTTTTTGTTCCCCTCTAAAATTTGCATTTGTGGTTGTCCGGACAAAATCAAACTAATTATTTTCTAAACCATAGTTCTTTAACATTTTAACTTATAATCTGACAACATTTTTGCAGCTTCTGTACTGACATTGTCAACCTCTAAAATCCTGACCTTAATACCTTATGTCATATTGAAAATTCTACACATAACTGGCACCAACTTGACCTACTTACTGTTAAACAAATCTATTGTAAAGTTTCAAAACTGGCTTTGTCGAGTTCAGATCTGACATCATCAAACAATTAGAAGCAAAGTCAATAACTGCTCTGGCCTCAGAGATAGTCCTAGGACTGCTATACTTTGGTCATAGAACTTGGTGATAAGCTTACACTGACAGCCAATAGATCTGAAATTCTGTTCATGTCTTACATTGTGCTATGAAAATGTGCATTATTTTTCTGCAATAACAAGGACATCAGTCTTTGCCACTTTATTTTTAAAAGAGTCTACAGTTCAACTTGTATTTGCACTCTGTATGGTTGTCAAATGTTTTTGAGTGTCCAAATCTTCCATATATTGCTGGGCACCAAATGCAATACAAAACCTGGAGCTGCACACAGTACATACAACACCTGAATCACTACTATCAATCATTTTTTTACTTCCATGTTCCTTAAGGAAATGGAAGTATGGTGATGGCAAAAAAAAATCGTGTTTGAGATTATTGCAGATTCTGATTGTACTAAACTCAAAACATGAAAAAAAGTCATTTTTCGAAAAGTGTCTGTGTGTCTGTCTTGTGTCTGTCTGTGTGTCTATAGATTTTTTTTATGGCAAATGATAACAGCCGCAAATTCAAACAAAATCAAATAATTTTTTGCATACAGTCCTGATTTGCAGAGTACTCAAGACCTATTGTTTTTGGTGAAGGGTAATTATTTTCTATGGCAAATGATAACAGCCGCAAATTCAAACAAAATCAAATAATTTTTTGCATACAGTCCTGATTTGCAGAGTACTCAAGACCTATTGTTTTTTGGTGAAGGGTAATTATTTTCTATGGCAAACGATAACAGCCGCAAATTCAAACAAAATCAAATAATTTTTTGCATGCAGCCCTGATTTGTAGAGTACTCAAGATCTATTGTTTTTGGTGAAGATCTGTTAAGGGAAAGGGGTAGTTTACTGGCAACATTTTTTGTTTTAACAAGGGTATTTTCTGTGGCAAACGATAACAGCCGCAAATTCAAACAGAATCAAATGATTATTTGCATATAGGCCTGAATTGTAGAGTTCTCAAGACTTTTTGTTTTTGGTGAAGATCGGTTATAGGAAAGGGTAGTTTACCTGCAATGTTTTATGTTTTAACAAGGGTATTGTCTATGGCAAACGATAACAGCTGCAAATTCAAACAGAATCAAATAATGTTTTGCATACAGCCCAGAATTGTAGAGTTCTCAAGACCTGTTGGTGTTGGTGAAGATCGGTTAAGGGAATATGGTAGTTTAACTGCAACATTTTATGTTTTAACAAGGGTAATTTTTTCTATGATGAACGATAACTGCCGTAAATTAAAACAGAATCAACTACTCTTTTGCATACCTTTTTGAATTATACAGAACTCAAGGTCTGTTGATTTTGTTGAAGATCGGTTAAGGGAATGGGGTAGTTTACCAGCAATGTTTTATATTTTAACTAGGGCATTTTCTATGGCAAACGATAAGAGCCGCAAATTCAATCAGAATCAAATAATTTTTTGCATAAGCCCTGAACTGTAGAGTACTCAAGACCTATTGTTTTTGGTGAAGATAGGTTAAGGGGAAGGAGTAGTTTACCTGCAACATTTTTTTATCAGGGGTAATTTTTTTCTATGGCAAACAATAACAGCCGCAAATTCAAACAGAATCAAATAATGTTTTGCATACAGCCCGCCGGAATAGTAGAGTTCTCAAGACTTATTGGTTTTGGTGAAGATCGGTTAAGGGAAAGGGGTAGTTTACCTGCAACGTTTTTTTATCAAGGGTAATTTTTTTCTATGGCAAATGATAACAGCCGCAAATTCAAACAGAATCAAATAATGTTTTGCATACCTTTTTGAATTAAAGAGAACTCAAGGTCTGTTGATTTTGTTGAAGATCAGTTAAGGGAAAGGGGTAGCTTACCAGCAACATTTTATGTTTTAACAAGGGTAATTTTTTATATGACAAACGATAACTGCCGTAAATTCAAACAGAATCAGCTACATTTTTACATACCTTTTTGAATGAAAGAGAACTCAAGGTTTGTTGATTTTGTTGAAGATCGGTTAAGGGAAAGGGGTAGTTTACCAGCAACATTTTATGTTTTAAGAAGGGTAATTCTTTTTTGACGAAAGATAACTGCCGTAAATTCAAAGAGAATCAAATAATTTTTTGCATACTTTCCTGAATTGTAGAGAACTCAAGGCCTACAGATTTTTGTGAAGATCGGTTAAGGGAAAGGGGTAGTTTAACTGCAACATTTTATGTTGTAACAAGAGAAATGTTTCCATGACGAACGATAACTGCCGCACATTCAAACAGAATCAAATAATTTTTTGCATGCATCCCTGCATTGTAGAGGGCTGAAGGTCTATTGATTTTGGTGGAGATCGGTTAAGAGATAGGGGTACTTTACCAGCAACGTTTGATATTTTAACAAGAGTAAAGTACTTAATTTTGATAAGTAAAGTATCCTGATAAGAAGCTCATAATAATCCACTGTAGAAACGGAGATGAAATACCTATAAATGAAGAGGTTAGGTGAACGGGGTGGGGGTAATTTTCTATAAATGAAAATTATAGTTGAAGTGAGAGGGGAGAATTTTGTATATGTGTACTACGTTATCGGCAACAAAGAAGTAGTTTTTTGTTAAAATTCCTTCCCGGGCTGTTTAGCTTTAGTCCAATGTTTTCTGAAAAACCAGACTTTTCGGCAGTGCCATCGACTGCCATCATCAGTGAAAATCGAGTGCAAAAACGAGGGGTGGTATACGTTAGTGACTACAGTACTGTGGTTAAGGCTGAAGCAATAAGTAGAAAGAAGTAGTTTCTATGGAAATATTTCATTTCGAATATGGTTTAAAATATAAATCTTAGAACATGGAAGTCATGTATGGTTCTCCATACCGATATTTTAATGGGAAATCAATCATAATTTAAGACTTAATTTGAGAAAACTGACACTTTTTTTTTTTTTTTTTTTTTTTTTTTTTTTTTTTTTTTTTTACTCACATGTATATATATATATATATATTTGTATATTCACTACCATTAATTTAGAATATATTTACTCCAGACTACTGTTAAAGTATTATAGCTTAGCATAATATGTAAAACGTATGAACTGGCAATTCCTACCATGATAATCGAACTCCCTCTGTATAACTTCTGTTATTCTTTAGCACTTAGCTTTTTATAAATGAGTATCATTACTGATTTATGTTCCAAATCAAATTTTAACCTCTCTTGTACTATTAAATGATCTTTTCAACTAGATGGTTTATAAAAACAAATATGTGCAGTTTATTTTATGTCTGTCAAGCCTATGTCACACTATGCTACTTCACTAGCTGCTGCTCATGTAGCGGCTACTAGGTAGCCTATTGTGACATAGAAGTAGCTACTAGCACTCACAAGCGAGTGAAGAATCTGTAGCTAGAGAAGTTGGACGTGTTCAACTTAAGGCGCTACTAAGTAGCCATTAGCAGACCCTGAGGTCATATGACTCACTAGCCGCTACCGAGTACCACACCAGTCACCCAGTGTGACAGTGCAGTAGCAGTGAAGTAGCGTCTCCATTGTCATCATGTGTTTGTCTGTGCATTTGTTTTGGTTTTGTTGTTGTAATGTACCTTTTGAGTGTTCTATTTCTACGTGTACAATGAGCGAGTCATTACAATGGTTGGGTGATGAAATAATTACATTCCTTAACGTATATAGAAAATATGATTATCTGTGGGATATTACATCCATAGAGTATTTGAAACACGATGCAATAAAACTGCTTTCACTTGGTTGCTAGATGAGCTGGAACTTCCCTGATTACCACCAAAGGGAGATGCTTTAAAAAACAAAATTAAAACACTCTTTGGTGCTTATCATAATGAACTGAATAAAATTAAACACTCTGAAAGCGTAGTGCCACAACAGAAGACGTATACAAACCAAATTTAGTTTGGTTACATTAAATCTAACAACTCCTGAAACTTTGGTAACGCTAACCGCATGATGAAATGTGGTACGATTGGGGGTCCTCAATTGCCAGCTCTCTGATTAGTGTAGTTGAAGTACCCAGTTTATCCATTCTACCTATTGATTCCCGAACCCACATGCATTTATTTTTAAGTATCACTATTGTATTAACGACTCGGAACACTAAGTTTTTTATAAGTGAAATCGTAAAGTTTTACCTTACAGCCTAAACCGGCTTTCACCTTTAAAAGGCTTCTTCAGAGGCTGCCGTAGGTAGCGCTGTCCGTCTTGTTGTTGGCGACGGGATAGATTTTCGAAAGATCGATGCTGTGTGTGTGTGTGTGGTGAGATGTGTTCGAATAATGCGTGCGATTTGAATTGTGTCTGTTCGTTTAGGATGTCGTTTTTATTTGTTTTTGTGTGTTTGTATATTTCTAATTGTTCTAGAGTGTCTAGTTTTCGGCCTTTTGTGTGTACGTGTAGAATGTTCATGTTATTGTCGATGTTTTTATAAAAACTAGACACTCTAGAACAATTAGAAATATACAAACACACAAAAACAAATAAAAACGACATCCTAAACGAACAGACACAATTCAAATCGCACGCATTATTCGAACACATCTCACCACACACACACAGCATTGATTTTTCGAAAATCTACCCCATCGCCAACAACAAGACGGACAGCGCTACCTACGGCAGCCTCTGAAGAAGTCTTTTAAAGGTGAAAGCCAGTTTAGGCTGTAAGGTAAAACTTTACGATTTTACTTATAAAAAACTTAGTGTTCCGAGTCATTAATACAATAGTGATACTTAGTTAAGTTACGGACACGTCATGGACAACGAAATCCAAGCATTTATTTTTGTTCCTGATGTTACTCAGCAACTCCTTACAAAGCTCTAACACCAATCAGCGAAAGGTGTCTCAAAACCTCATGTCGCATGCTCACAGATGACGTTCTGCACAATACTTTTTAACATCAAATCAATCTACACAACTATGTACTTGGCTGTTCTAACCACTACCTAAAAACATTGTGACATAGAAACAGTCTTAAAATGCAGTAGCAGGTATTTCGTAGCGACTAGTTAAGTAGCATAGTGTGATACAGGCTTCAGTGTCTGGCACATTTCAATACATCACCAACATTTTCTGTTTCACAGCCTGTGATTTGGAGGCCCCTGATGTTCATAACATTTTATATGCCATTGATCCAGAAAATTTATGGTCTACCATTACTTCTTCTTGTTGTGTTTATTCAACATTTGCTTAGAACTTCTCATTTCAGGGACTTCATGTAGGTGGCAATACAATTTTATTTCTTAACTTCGACTGTTCCTGTAATATTTATATCCATTCCAGTTCACCTTTTTATTTCATTTCCAACCATGACTAGCCACTTGTTGAGTTACAACGTCTCCTCCAGCACCCAATTTTAACCGAACTTAACCTTTCCCCTATCTCTTTTATGTATATTCCACACTTGTGATCCATAAACGTCTATCACCTTCACTGTGATCTTTTATTTAAGACTTGTAATTCTCTAGGATATTGGTTGGTTTTATTCTTAATAGGATGCAAACTCTTTAAAACTGTTCTTCATCTTCTATGTACCAGTCATATTTTTGTTCCTTTTTCCATGATCGGGTTTATCCAATATAATCACTGATTATTAATCAGATGTTTGTTAAACTGTATCAAAGACTTTTCTACAACTCAGGGTATGTCTGCTTATGTCTAGCCATATTTCCATTACAATTTAAAACGCATACACTTCCTTGTTCAGTTGTCAAGACAGATCCATTCCTGTAGAAACAAGTGATAGAAGCAGACTAATAATATACAGGTCAGTAATGGAAATCAAATGACTTACGTTTTTATTTTTCTTCCCTTTCACGTAGACTAATTTACTTACTTGTCTTCCAGATCTACGTCTGTGTGTTTTTCTTAAATCTGTATTTGAATATTCATAAAACTAACTTTACGAAATAATAATTAACAAATAAATCATGTTTAATCTACTATTATGTGTAATAGATGGTTACAGACTGACCAGGATTGTCAAGTAATTGATAAAATTAACTAAGCTCTTGCAGAGAAGTTGAAGGCTAATAAACAGGTAGGCCTATACATGTATTTGGCAAACCCTATTTTTATGTAAATAATATTATAGATGAGATAAAAGAGAATTTTCTTAACTTCAACAGAAGAGTCACATTTAGTAAGAAAGTCCTTTTCTGTAGTTATTACAAACAAAGTTCTGAACTCAAATCAAGAGCCGCAGGAAGAAGTGTGGCCACTGTATAGTCTGTTACTTGTTACTGAAATCAATGCAAACACTTTAATGACAGTGATATGAGCTTGATACCCCACATTAGTGACTAATCTTTTCATTGGTTGGGGCCTGTACTATGGTTCCAACAATAGTTTTGTTAAAATATTCTAAGTAAATTTTAATTCAGGTATCAAATTTTACTAGAAACATGATAAGTTTAAATTAAACTTTAATTTTTTGTACTTGTGCATTCCCCGCCCCCTTACAATTGGTACATTCCATCTAGATCCTGATTTGCCAGATTAATTCCTAAAGGCTTAGGAAAGTTGGTTTTTGGTGTATTAATAAAACACTGACATTCATAAAAGTAATAAATAAAACCACAACCAGTCGATATACATAACCTCCACACATAAAAAACAACAGCAGATGTTACCATATATTACATGCACTGAATTTGGACAAATGGGAGCAATCCATTTTAAATATTCAAGATTAAGATTAGGAAAGGTGGTTTTGCTTTAGTTGAAAACCTTCCACCTCAAGAAAAATAATAAACAAATAAAATCAATACCTACTTACGTAACCCCATTGACCTATGCGAACACAGCCTACAACTTGTACAATAGGCTCAGGATTTTGACACATAGGTCCAGACGAATTGAACTGAAACCACTTTCATTACCTTTTGCTTAAATACATTAAATAATACAACACTTTTTATCTAAATTTTATCTAATCTAATTGCTATTAGATGTACTAGTTTCGTGGTCTAAATTGTTTATTTTATTTTAGTCTTTACCATCGCATCTACTGAACACCCTGTCTGTTTTCCTTATTTTGATGACAGCATGAAACATATTGATATCGATAAAAAGTGATACTGTATCAGTGGTTGGGCACGTAACTGCACAAGTACAGTAAGATTCAGTAGACATAATCAACTGTTTTCATGCTAAAAGTGCAGGTTATGTAATGCGCATGCATCAACAGAGAATAATAGCTTAGTGTTCTCCAAGCCGATGTGGAGATTGTTGTGTGTGTACTTTTTAAAAAACATCAGTATTCATCAAAAGTGAAGCATTTAGTTTCATTTCAATTGAATAAGTATAGCGTAATAGTAACAGACAATGGCCCCCTACCATAATGTATAAATAAATCCACCTCTAACATCATTAACAAAAAGGCAGACATGATTAACTGGTTACAGAACCATGATGTTCCTTGTAGTCCATATATGTTAAAACCTGAGCTCTATGCACTAATTAAAGAAAATAAACCAACATACAAAACTTTTAAAATAGATGCTACTTGGCAATCCATGGACATTACGTTTTACGACTTTCACCCTATCAGTCGGATTTTAATCCTATGGAACTGATTTGGGCAACCATGAAGGAGAGTTAAAAGAAAAAACATGCATTTTTCTGTAGACAGTGTCATAAACTTAGCGAAAGAGGAATTTTATCGTATTTTTCCTGCAGACTGGAGATCAAGATGTGACGTCATGAAAATTTAAAATGACTACATGATATATGACCATAATGGATACTGTAACAGATCGTTTAGAAATTAATATAAGACGGGATAACAGCAATGAAGATGATTTGAGTGATAGTGATAGTAGGAAAACGGTGATAACAGTGACGGAAATATTAGTAGGGTGAAGAACTGACCTAAATAATTGTAACTGCATGTAGGCCTAAGTAAATGTGCTCTATATTACTTTCTAATTGTTGTAATAATATTGTCTCTCCTGTTCTTTTTGGATAGTTTGCATCTGCTTTAAACACACACACATGTGACTGATCACTCTATTTGAATGATAAATATAAATATATTTGTAATAAGAAATATCCAGTAACCTATATTCATCTCTATTTACCTTACTTGAATGAAGCACGTGGGTCACGTACACCATAATTATTGTACTTACCATAATTTGTGAATCTGGTTGTTTCAATCTTGTTACTCTTATTTTTACCTAGGGTCCAAGGATTCGACTCAGCGAGATTGCTGACAGAGATGGTCACAGAAATGAGAATACGTTTATTGAAAACAGTTACCATCAATCCTAATTTATTCAGTAATTTTGGTTAAGCGTGTACACATAATAACATTTTAACATGGCGGCCATTACTTATACAGGCTCTTTGTTATAAAACTTCTTTATGTTCTATCAAACATTAATTCATCAAATTCTAATTATGTAATATTTATTAGTTTCATGGTTAATTGACCTATATGCTATTTACTTATCACTACCGCAAACCAACCCCCATTTAGAAGTCGACATCTAACGTTCACGCACTTCTCTCGCTCTCTCATCCATACATACAATTTTTAATTTACTTCCATTTGTGTACACATAATATCGGCAATTTCGAATAAAAGAGCTCTTTAATTAAATTTTGGGTTTGTCACTTCCCTGGTTAAATAGTCTGGAACTTCTAGTAGCGTCACATGTTGATTCCAAAACGGAGAGGTTACATCTTTCTGAATACACTGATTCTACATTTACTTTTGAAAATATTACTTCACACTGTCTAGATTTTTTGTAGTTAACACTGGTTTACATTTTGATTACATTATTAATATTTTAAATCACTTAAACTGACTAATTCAGGCCAGCACAATTGTTAGCGTGTTATCGCCATGATGAATTTCTGCAGACTGGGGCGAAAATTATGCAAATTTTACGTATGTGTGTGTGAGTAAACGTCATCGTTCTTTGTCTCTTGTTATATAATCGCCTTGTTAGTTACGTATTTTAATCACGTCATTGTTGTTTTAATGACGTTTGGCGTTGTTGGCCAATGAAACGGGAGCATGTAGCGCCATTACTGGCGGCTGTAACCATTATAAGTCTTTTTATCTGCACGTACACTGCTGTCCTTGAAATTATTTTGTTGTCTCGGAACTGCGTCATTGTAGGCAAAAACCAAGGGAAATTGTATTACCCATAGAAATGACTTTAAAAACATCGAAATACCATAATTTACTACCTTGCATACCATACTTTTTATATCGGACTTTTTGTACTGTCACAAACCCCCTCAATGAAAGGTTTTGTGTCGAGACACAAAAACTTTCATTGACTCATTCACACCTCTCTAAAAGGATCAGCCCAGATATGGAGCCATAACCCCCTGTAGTGTTACTATAAAAAAATTCAATCACTTACCCTTGGTCCAATGATGAGGTTCGCACCTTCTGACCTTACTGGACTTCTCCTGAGAGATCCCTACACCATAAGGCCATGAGGCACTTTACGCTCCTGTTCTGACGCACCGGCCAGCTCAGGACCGCGGTCACCACACCATAAAACTCTGAAACATTCAATACAAATTTTAAAATAGTGGCCTTCTCTATATTCATATCCACAACTGATATGTTTCCTCTTAGTACGTTGGTTTGCGTTTTGGGGCATTGGTTTGCTTAATTCTACAAGTTGCAAACAATGTATATCAAGAATTAAGACAGAAAATTCCTGCTCTTTTAACAATCCGGTATCTAGTACACATTTCTGACTTCTGTCAATTATATTCACTCTCTTTATCACATGAAAACAATTGCTCTTAACCTAAACAAAAATGTACTTTACTGCTTTAGCAACAACCATTAACCCTAATATTTTACTTCATATAATCTTACAATATCTATATCATGGCAAACAATTTTAAAGCTTTATACTTTCTTTACGATCTTTTCTTATGTTTAACTTTCTTTATAACAGAATCATTTCTAGAGAATGGACAAACTTTACAAAATTTTAATACTATAATCGTTACTATCCTGGTAGTAACCTCCTATCCACACACATTATCATCTACATAATAAAACACAATAAAACATTGTACATCATAAGCATTAAACACTAACATTGAACAATTCACATTACTGAATTCATATTTTCATAACTTGTAGCAAAACTTTATCAACTTTCGATTAACTTTTATCATTTAACATTCATTTAGATTCTATACACAAAATTTTCAAATTTATCATTACCTTTCCATTTACCTTACCTTTCAGTTACATCACCTTTCTACTATGAATTTTCCTTTTCTAACCCTTTTATCCTTACTAGTTTGGGTGACTCTCTATTATTCACTATTCTCTATATCTTATTTTGGTATTTGTCAATCTAACCTTACTATCCCCTTTTCTCTACTAACAACCGCTTCTAACCATTAATATAATATGACACCAATGTCTCTATAATAACCCCCTTCACAAATCCCATTTAAAACCTCTGGCACCGCTCATTTTTGTACTAGTATGTGTGTATTCCCTCTAACCAACTCATTCCCTTATCGGTTCCTGACCCTTTCAGGTAACCCTTTCCGGCGCTAAACGGTCCCTTCCCGTCTCAACATCTCTCGTTGCAGACTCCTACACCAATACCCTTATTACAAAATATCATCAATAACAACTATAAAATTACCATCCACATTACTCACCTCTACATATAATCACTAACCACTGTGTCCCTAAAATATCTAACACCTCTTTATATATTATCGACATCTCAACATTCTATTTATCTAACTCCCATTAACTCTATTTAACTAACTCCAATGCCCTTATTTATCACTATTCCCAAACCTCTTTACAACATTTCACCTTAATATACCACTAGAAAATTCATCACTTACCTACTAACAACAATACTTCTCAATAGCCAAATCTATTACCTGCATAATCATTTACTAACCCTTTAGAATCTAAATCTCATAATATCCTTTAAAAGCATTATTAACTTTTCTACAGTACATAGTTTACATAAAAATACATAAAATACACAACAGCAAAGTACACAAATACATTGACATTAATATACACAAACATATACAATCCACCTTATCATCTTATCATTTACCATAAATCAATCATAATCAGTCCATTTCAAAAAACACTATCACATTTTTAAATGTTCATAACACAATAAAATAATTATCCTCCATCGTCAAACAATAGTCTTATCTTTGGTCTGTACAATTTATTTTTTATTAAATACATTATATTAACATCATTAATATAACACTTATTTAAATTCTTATATTTTACAAAACCGTCATCATTAATAGGGTTATTACCTATCAATTCATCATACAACCTGTCACGATTGGTTATTGTCCTGTCACCTCCAGTATAATTAGTCACCACTAGGTACGTTATAAAGTCATTATTTCCATTATCATCTTCTCCTACTGCTATATCAGCTTCATTACAAGGTAAGTGTTTACTTTTATTCTCAATCATCTCTACTCCTAACCTTTCCATAAATTCTTCATAATTTCTCTTTACTTTAAATACCTCTATTTCTCTCTCTCTCTCCAAACATTTCTCACCATCATACCAAGCTACACACTCTCTCACAAAATATGCAGGGGACTCTACTACTTTATCACTGCACCACCTATCAAGTGCACAAAAAACCAAGGGAAATTTATCTGTAGACCTATCGTCTTTCACATATTCACGTGAAGCCATTTCTTCACCCCCGACTACAACACTACAGGAAAAATTTACCCCCTGCAACCCCTTTATCTGTAAATTCTCTCTATACTTTCTCTCTAATTCATCAACACTTTTTATCACTTCCTTATCAAATTCTACTCCCATTATACTTTTATCACCACTCTCAATACTCACACAATTATTTTCTAACACCATATTTTTAATTCTATTATCATAATTCTCACCACTACTTACCTTGTCTTTATTTTCATTCAATTTATTTGATTCTCTACCCCCATTTTACTCTCGTAATTTTCATCTACTTTATTCTTTTGTCTATCAAACTTCTCATTAACTAATGCAACTATTTTCTCTTCCGTTTTATCGAAATGTGCGTGCATTTCATCAATTCGTTTATCAAAATTAAAATTTTGTTTTTCTACTTCATTTTTTATTTCGTTAAATTTTACATTAAAATTATTCTGGATTCCTCTAATTTCGCTTTTTTATTCACTAAACAGCATTTGCATCATTTTCATAATTTCGTTATTTTCAGCCCTGTTATTTGGGACTGGTGTTGAGTGAACAACTCCTTCACTCATTACTATTGATTCTGTCATACTTATTTGACTGTTACTCGTACTGTCAGTTATGCTTAATAAAGAAATATTTTCTTTATTTTCTGCCATTATAAAAAATTTGTTAATGGTTTGTCGCTTTATTATCGTTACCATCTAACCTACAACCGTATTCTCATTTTCAATGTCCACTCTGCCACCATTCAGGCTTATTATATAAAATACATTAATATATTTTATATAGTCACCAGTTCGGGCAGCCATTTGTGACTGATCACTCTATTTGAATGATAAATATAAATATATTTGTAATAAGAAATATCCAGTAACCTATATTCATCTCTATTTACCTTACTTGAATGAAGCACGTGGGTCACGTACACCATAATTATTGTACTTACCATAATTTGTGAATCTGGTTGTTTCAATCTTGTTACTCTTATTTTTACCTAGGGTCCAAGGATTCGACTCAGCGAGATTGCTGACAGAGATGGTCACAGAAATGAGAATACGTTTATTGAAAACAGTTACCATCAATCCTAATTTATTCAGTAATTTTGGTTAAGCGTGTACACATAATAACATTTTAACATGGCGGCCATTACTTATACTGGCTCTTTGTTATAAAACTTCTTTGTTCTATCAAACATTAATTCATCAAATTCTAATTATGTAATATGCATTAGTTTCATGGTTAATTGACCTATATGCTATTTACTTATCACTACCGCAAACCAACCCCCATTTAGAAGTCGACATCTAACGTTCACGCACTTCTCTCGCTCTCTCATCCATACATACAATTTTTAATTTACTTCCATTTGTGTACACATAATATCGGCAATTTCGAATAAAAGAGCTCTTTAATTAAATTTTGGGTTTGTCACTTCCCTGGTTAAATAGTCTGGAACTTCTAGTAGCGTCACATGTTGATTCCAAAATGGAGAGGTTACATCTTTCTGAATACACTGATTCTACATTTACTTTTGAAAATATTACTTCACACTGTCTAGATTTTTTGTAGTTAACACTGGTTTACATTTTGATTACATTATTAATATTTTAAATCACTTAAACTGACTAATTCAGGCCAGCACAATTGTTAGCGTGTTATCGCCATGATGAATTTCTGCAGACTGGGGCGAAAATTATGCAAATTTTATGTATGTGTGTGTGAGTAAACGTCATCGTTCTTTGTCTCTTGTTATATAATCGCCTTGTTAGTTACGTATTTTAATCACGTCATTGTTGTTTTAATGACGTTTGGCGTTGTTGGCCAATGAAACGGGAGCATGTAGCGCCGTTACTGGCGGCTGTAACCATTATAAGTCTTTTTATCTGCACGTACACTGCTGTCCTTGAAATTATTTTGTTGTCTCGGAACTGCGTCGTTGTAGGCAAAAACCAAGGGAAATTGTATTACCCATAGAAATGACTTTAAAAACATCGAAATACCATAATTTACTACCTTGCATACCATACTTTTTATATCGGACTTTTTGTACTGTCACACACACACACACACACACACACACACACACACACACACACACACACACACACACACACACACACAATCATTTCACATTTGAGGCTGTTTCTGATGTTACTTATTCAAACAAATTAAGATGCCAGAGCGATGTGAATCATATATTATTATGTTTTTTTGTGAATCATAACATATACATAAAGTGTACACACCCAAAATATACGATTTTTGATGTCTGGGCTCAACTTTGGAGAAACATTGCAACAGACACAACACATTAAGTCACTGTTTACAAAATAATGGCAGTATTAAACATTTTGTAACTCTCTGAAATCTTTATTACATTGTCTCTTTCTGTTGTGTCTTATGTTTTTTTCGTCTTACAAAATATCCACTTTTACTGTCTGGTCGTGTCGTAATCAAAATCAAAACTTACCTACAACCAAATTTTTAGTACTTAGTAACTTGGTAAAAAAGTAGTGAATTAAATATAAGACATACTAAACTCTAAAAACTTTAAAAACCATTAAAAGAATAACAAAACAATTTTAAAATTATAAGAATAATTGGTTAGTAAAAAGTTAGGTAATGGTAAGTTAGCAAAAAGTAAGTTACATATATGTGTGTGTGTGTGTGTGTGTGTGTGTGGTGTTGGTAGGGCTGTAAAATTTATTTTGGTAAAGTATTTAGTAATATAGTTAAAAATGTAGCTAATGAAATGTAGAAACTAATAAATAAATAAAAAAAGTAAAAATATAAAAAATAAACAAATAAACAATCGAAAACATTATAAGAATGCATAGACAATAGAAAATTAAGTAAATAAAGTTATAAAAACAGTAAAAAGAAAATAATCGTGAATTGCCGAGGCCGTATAACTGCTTTATTTCAGCTGTTAGTTTATAAGCGATATTAGTTTATAAATTTTAGTACTTTTACAGTGAAAACTTAATTTTAATATTTTCTTTCATCTTTAATTAAAGAAGTGTAACTTCGGCACATTAGGTATAAAAAGTTAATCCGTCTCAAAATAGATTACTCATCTCATACAGCGTGTCTTATTCTTATTCATAATTCAAAGAGTAGGCCAATGTTTTCAGCTGTGTTAGTAGACAATTTCCTCTCATGTGGCTAACCCACCTTCTCCCCACTATAACCTATGCCCTGCTTAATATCTGTTTAACTTTACAGTACCAATTAATTTTTACAAATCTTAACATTCTAGTTTAAAAATAAATAAGTGGTTTCTCTTTTTATCTGCTGCTGCCAGGACTTGTGTCTTGTCCACTGCAATTCAAAAATATCCTGGAGTCAAACTATTAATTCGACGTAAAATGTTAATTACATACTAACACAACATTTTGACTGTTCATAATCAGTGGTTGCCTTTTGAAGTACCAGAACATTTAACAAAATGTCTTGTAAAAATTTAAAAAAAGGAAATTTAATTGCATAAACACATCTTGCTAATATGGCCATGAGCCTGTAGGTTTTTAGAGTCATTCCACAGACTGGAACTCTCACACCTGGAATCTTTGTGGAAATGAGTGGAAACTCTTACAGTCTGTGGACATTATTCATAAGTTTTATTTATGGATATATTTTTTTATTTTACTTTATTTGTTGTGTAATATCATTTTTGTTTTTTATAGATCAGTTTTGTGGTGTTACTCTACATACGCACTGATTCTGAGTGGCTGAAGCATTGTGTGTGTAATTAATGTTTAACAATGGTGAAAGTCTATAGTGTAACATGTCGGCATCATCATCCAACAGAGGTACAACCGATCAATGAACCTGAACTCCTGAAGAAGTATTTAGAATTTTGGACGATTCTCTGCTGCTGTTCTCCAACAGACTCTAATCACCTTCTGCCAGACACTTACCCAGTATTATTCTTCAATATTTAGTGTCTTTAAAGTTAGGAAACTAAATTTGCTTAATACCTGTGTGTGTTCACAGTAACTGTAGCTACAGAAATTTAATTTTACAGACCTACACATGAAGGCTAGTGAGCTACCCAAGCTGCAGAACTTGCTCACTATTTTTGAATGAGATACTTGTTCTTAAATAAAATCAGATCAGCAAAGTTGAATAGGGCTGTGAGTACAGTTCTATCTATATGTCAATACAGTACACATGCATTCATAGGTTCTAATGTCTTGCATCTTACCATATGTGTATGTATACGTGTGTATGTATACAGTAGAGCATCGATTATACGAACATCCATCAACCGAACGATCTATTATCTGAACTCAATAAACAGTACAATTAGCCTATGTATTGTACTGTACAGTAATGTATTGGACACGTAAGGGATATTGGATATTCATTGAACATAACAAATTGTATACTGTAAACTATTACAGTACTGTACAGTAATAAATAAAATAAATAAATAAACGCTGTAGCTACACAGCCTTACAATCGATAGCCTATACAAAGAATTGATAAACACACATCAACAAACTTCGATAAACACATTTGCAGCTGGTAAACAATCTGTGTCAACGGAAGTCTCTGTGATCGAATGTGTAAGTCACCGAAGACATCGTTCAATATCAGTTTTCCACACTGGCTCTTGTTTAGCTTGCAAGGGTTAGTAAGCTGAGTTATGTTAGTGTATTCGTTCGTTCTTTTTACTTTAACTGCTTTCAGTGTCTGCAGAAATAAAGAGGACAGCACTATCCTCTTTATTTCTGCAGACACTGAAAGCAGTTAAAGTAAAAAGAACGAACGAATACACTAACATAACTCAGCTTACTAACCCTTGCAAGCTAAACAAGAGCCAGTGTGGAAAACTGATATTGAACGATGTCTTCGGTGACTTACACATTCGATCACAGAGACTTCCATTGACACAGATTGTTTACCAGCTGCAAATGTGTTTATCGAAGTTTGTTGATGTGTGTTTATCAATTCTTTGTATAGGCTATCGATTGTAAGGCTGTGTAGCTACAGCGTTTATTTATTTATTTTATTTATTACTGTACAGTACTGTAATAGTTTATAGTATACAATTTGTTATGTTCAATGAATATCCAATATCCCTTACGTGTCCAATACATTACTGTACAGTACAATACATAGGCTAATTGTACTGTTTATTGAGTTCAGATAATAGATCGTTCGGTTGATGGATGTTCGTATAATCGATGCTCTACTGTATACATACACACGTATACATACACATATGGTAAGATGCAAGACATTAGAACCTATGAATGCATGTGTACTGTATTGACATATAGATAGAACTGTACTCACAGCCCTATTCAACTTTGTTGATCTGATTTTATTTAAGAACAAGTATCTCATTCAAAAATAGTGAGCAAGTTCTGCAGCTTGGGTAGCTCACTAGCCTTCATGTGTAGGTCTGTAAAATTAAATTTCTGTAGCTACAGTTACTGTGAACACACACAGGTATTAAGCAAATTTAGTTTCCTAACTTTAAAGACACTAAATATTGAAGAATAATACTGGGTAAGTGTCTGGCAGAAGGTGATTAGAGTCTGTTGGAGAACAGCAGCAGAGAATCGTCCAAAATTCTAAATACTTCTTCAGGAGTTCAGGTTCATTGATCGGTTGTACCTCTGTTGGATGATGATGCCGACATGTTACACTATAGACTTTCACCATTGTTAAACATTAATTACACACACAATGCTTCAGCCACTCAGAATCAGTGCGTATGTAGAGTAACACCACAAAACTGATCTATAAAAAACAAAAATGATATTACACAACAAATAAAGTAAAATAAAAAAATATATCCATAAATAAAACTTATGAATAATGTCCACAGACTGTAAGAGTTTCCACTCATTTCCACAAAGATTCCAGGTGTGAGAGTTCCAGTCTGTGGAATGACTCTAAAAACCTACAGGCTCATGGCCATATTAGCAAGATGTGTTTATGCAATTAAATTTCCTTTTTTTAAATTTTTACAAGACATTTTGTTAAATGTTCTGGTACTTCAAAAGGCAACCACTGATTATGAACAGTCAAAATGTTGTGTTAGTATGTAATTAACATTTTACGTCGAATTAATAGTTTGACTCCAGGATATTTTTGAATTGCAGTGGACAAGACACAAGTCCTGGCAGCAGCAGATAAAAAGAGAAACCACTTATTTATTTTTAAACTAGAATGTTAAGATTTGTAAAAATTAATTGGTACTGTAAAGTTAAACAGATATTAAGCAGGGCATAGGTTATAGTGGGGAGAAGGTGGGTTAGCCACATGAGAGGAAATTGTCTACTAACACAGCTGAAAACATTGGCCTACTCTTTGAATTATGAATAAGAATAAGACACGCTGTATGAGATGAGTAATCTATTTTGAGACGGATTAACTTTTTATACCTAATGTGCCGAAGTTACACTTCTTTAATTAAAGATGAAAGAAAATATTAAAATTAAGTTTTCACTGTAAAAGTACTAAAATTTATAAACTAATATCGCTTATAAACTAACAGCTGAAATAAAGCAGTTATACGGCCTCGGCAATTCACGATTATTTTCTTTTTACTGTTTTTATAACTTTATTTACTTAATTTTCTATTGTCTATGCATTCTTATAATGTTTTCGATTGTTTATTTGTTTATTTTTTATATTTTTACTTTTTTTATTTATTTATTAGTTTCTACATTTCATTAGCTACATTTTTAACTATATTACTAAATACTTTACCAAAATAAATTTTACAGCCCTACCAACACCACACACACACACACACACAGACACACACACACACACACACACACACACACACACACATATGTAACTTACTTTTTACTAACTTACCATTACCTAACTTTTTACTAACCAATTATTCTTATAATTTTAAAATTGTTTTGTTATTCTTTTAATGGTTTTTAAAGTTTTTAGAGTTTAGTATGTCTTATATTTAATTCACTACTTTTTTACCAAGTTACTAAGTACTAAAAATTTGGTTGTAGGTAAGTTTTGATTTTGATTACGACACGACCAGACAGTAAAAGTGGATATTTTGTAAGACGAAAAAAACATAAGACACAACAGAAAGAGACAATGTAATAAAGATTTCAGAGAGTTACAAAATGTTTAATACTGCCATTATTTTGTAAACAGTGACTTAATGTGTTGTGTCTGTTGCAATGTTTCTCCAAAGTTGAGCCCAGACATCAAAAATCGTATATTTTGGGTGTGTACACTTTATGTATATGTTATGATTCACAAAAAAACATAATAATATATGATTCACATCGCTCTGGCATCTTAATTTGTTTGAATAAGTAACATCAGAAACAGCCTCAAATGTGAAATGATTGTGTGTGTGTGTGTGTGTGTGTGTGTGACAGTACAAAAAGTCCGATATAAAAAGTATGAATTACACCAACATAGACACCAATCTCGAAATTTTACACTACTTACCTAAAGGCCGAAAACTCAACACAACTGAACAATACGAAATATATAAACACCACACAACACAACCAAACAACATACTCAACGATCAATTACAATATAAATCACATACACTTTTTGACACAATTTTACAAAAAACAAACATCAAGTTGAATCCCTGCACCAATCCCCTTCCTCCACACACCGCCCCCACTACACCTTCCACACAAAAACCGTTACGAAATGATGGCAGTCTGACCAAAAAGCTGAAGAAGGCGGATACTTAAGCCGAAACGCGTCCGACGAAAAAAGTAAGTTTTTCACAAGATAAAGTTCATTTTTAGTAAAGTAAAAAGTATGGTATGCAAGGTAGTAAATTATGGTATTTCGATGTTTTTAAAGTCATTTCTATGGGTAATACAATTTCCCTTGGTTTTTGCCTACAACGACGCAGTTCCGAGACAACAAAATAATTTCAAGGACAGCAGTGTACGTGCAGATAAAAAGACTTATAATGGTTACAGCCGCCAGTAACGGCGCTACATGCTCCCGTTTCATTGGCCAACAACGCCAAACGTCATTAAAACAACAATGACGTGATTAAAATACGTAACTAACAAGGTGATTATATAACAAGAGACAAAGAACGATGACGTTTACTCACACACACATACATAAAATTTGCATAATTTTCGCCCCAGTCTGCAGAAATTCATCATGGCGATAACACGCTAACAATTGTGCTGGCCTGAATTAGTCAGTTTAAGTGATTTAAAATATTAATAATGTAATCAAAATGTAAAACAGCTACTTGTATTCCCCTGTTGAAATGATGTGCTAGCTTATTTACAATTTCTGCTTCTGATATTTCAGGCTCCAGGTGTTTCGCCTTGGCTACAAGCTGGATCAAGTATTTCTCCTTACTCCCCTTACCTGGAGTATACTTACCAAACTCCAGCTGTATGCGTACTTTCCGCTGGATTTCATCATTCCAATACCTTGCTTTAAAGTGGTTAACAAGATCTTCATATACCAAAATTTTATCTTGGACGATCGAAAACCATTCAGCCGCTGTACCCTTTAACTGACGCACCACCCAGTTTATTTTGTCAACATCGCTAAGGTTGTCAGCAATGTGCTCCATATTACGCTGGCATTGCTTAAGGAATTGTATGGGATTTTCATGCTCGAGGCCATACAATTTCATGTACGTGTTAATGTCGTCCTGTGTTTTGTATACGTAAGTGACCTGGTTTGCGATTGGAGTAGTCTGTTGTGTTTGTTTTATTTTCTGTTCTAACACCTCTAATTTGTTTTCATGAGTGTTTATGGATTCATTTACTGCGGCCGTCTGCTCTCGCATACATTCTTCTACCGCAATTACATGCGTCTCACATTCTGTTACACGTGTGTTGTTTAATGCTATTGCGGACTCAAACTCCACGCGGATAGATTCAACTTTCTCCGTGATTTTGCTTTCAGCAGCTTCAACTATGGCTTTAGTTTGTTTAGCTTGTTCATGAATGGCCGCAAAGATTTTTTTTTTTATTTGTAGCTTCGTCTTACAGATTTTAAGTTTTCATTTAATATTTTATTATCGTCTTGTAATGCTTTATTATTTTTATTGTTTTCGTCACGTAACTGCTTATTAACATCTCGTACAGATTGAATATTAGCTATGATTGCATTTAGTGTAGTTTGTAACTCAGCTGGTAGACCTTCCGCCATTTTGAACACGATAACAAAAACAAGAACAAAGTTTATCTTAATGTCCTTATTTACGTCTCCGTTTAATGTCCCTAATCTAAATTTTAATCGCAACGCACCGTATAAACAGTCAGAAATCATACAACATAATGTCCACACAAATCCTCAACCTATACTTGCACAAATAAGATAATTCACTCCAGATAACGTTCCAATACTAAATTACGATTCTAACCTAAACTCTAGTCTTTCTGAGTATATGCAATATTTAAATGATACACACTCTGAAGACAATTTTAATATATCAAAAACACTAAAAATTTTTATAATATACAATTTTCTCATGCCAAAAACGTTGGGCGCCATTTACTATGCGACAAAACATATATTAGGGATAGTAATAATTGAACAATGTAGTCAGTTATCTGGAGCAAGGTTGTATATTTGGAAACAAATTTTAAAATTGGTCTGTAATTCACAATTAATTTATTTTACTTTAATAATTGTCTCTGAATTATCAGAACTGATCTGTTTAAAAATGTCAATTGTTACTTGAACGTTGTATCCAAATATGTTCATTCGTCTCACTGCTGGTCATGTGATCCGCCGCAATATGCTCCCTCGTCGTCTGCTCCTCTCTGCACACAGACGCTTCGCTGACACTCCTCTTGTACGCACGCACGCCGACACACCGATAACAGTTTACTCTTTATCTCAAGGTACATGAACTGGGCTGTAATTTAATATTTATTTACTATGGCGCTTTAAGCGTGCACCTAACCGTGTCTTGAGGCGTCCTCGCGTTAACACAGGAGTATCCCGGATGGATAAACCTCCCCTATGCGGAAATCTTGATTCACACGAGACTAGCACTGTTTAAATATAAATATAATATTTTTATTATTTGAAAATATTGAGTTCGTACCAATACAAGGTATTAGCTGACGGGTAACTCGTCACCAAATTGTCCTTGATAACTCTTACATACGAACGTTTCTGTTCGAAAAACTCGCACACAATAAAAACTCGTCCGTAATATTTGAGCTGCTGGATGGAACTAACTAGACTTTCGTCATCGGAGACCCAATCTTAATGAAAATTGGGGCCGCTGATTGGTCGAAACACCTATCACGTGATTGATAGATAGAACTGATAGACAACTTCTTGAACAGATTGGCAGATTTCTGAAGAAGCAGGTATAGATTTTATCTATAAATTTTCTGACTTCTAAAAGATAAGGAATCTATAGAAGCTGATTTTTACTAAACAAATCCCTATTAAAATAGTATGTAACAAGTCTCTGACACCCAGAAAATATAGCGCTATTTAAGATGCTTGCGCTGCCCAAATCTGTTCGATACGTTCATTTATAACAGAGTTATTCATAAAATATGAATGACACGCGCACTCGCACATGACATGATCAGCAATAAATTTATGGGCATTTTGATACATAATAGTTTTTTACCCAATTCTTAATTCAACACATATCTAATTAACATAATCAAACAAAAATCAAATTTTAACATGTCTATAACGTCATAAACATGCTATATCAGCATGTAGGCCTGGCTACAGTTTCCTTTACTGCAATGTTCTATTGCAATATATATATATATTGAAGAGCTTTCAGTACGATAGTACAAGAATGCTGTATTCGTGGAGATTAGAACAAAAGTTAATGACACCAACCAGATCCACTTTAGAAGAATACGAGCATATAAATAAATGTATTAGAGAAGCGGCTGAGGAAGCCCTAGGAAGACAAGATCGGAAATCAAATAAACCATTCTGGTGGGATAGTGAAATAGAAGAGAAAAGCAAAAAGAAAAAGGAAACATATTTGAAACTACTACAAACTAAAGATGAAGAGACTAAAGAAGAATATAAAAGAATGAATAGAGAAGTTAAACAACAAGTAGTGAAGAAGAAAAATAATGCTTGGGAGAAAAGATGTGAATCCATAGATAATCAGCTGGGAGGTACCCAAAGCTCAGAAGCTTGGAAGACAATTGAAGCCATTAAAACTACAAACCGGACACAGATATTTTTGAACAACATACCTGAAACAAAATAGATACAACACTTTATGGAGCTATTGGTTGAAACAAGGAATAAATTAATTCCTAATAACCATGAAATAAAAGTATCTCGAGAAATTGCACTAAGTATTGAAGAAGTTCAAGAGGCAATAAAAGGTACAAAATTGAGGAAATCCCCTGGTACGGGTGGGATAAACCCAGAATAGTTAGATATGGGCCCCCAAGCTGTTTGAAATGCTCAGAAAACTATTCAGAAGATGCCTAAATGGAGAAGAAGTGCCAGTGGAGTGGCGAACATCGTATATCTCACCAGTCCATAAGAAGGGTTCAAAGTTTGACCCTAGAAATTACAGAGGAATTGCTGTGATCCCGACCATCGGGAGAATATATTCAAGGAATTTGAAAAACTTAATTGAAGAAGACATCAAGACCAAGCAGCCCGAAGAAAAATCAGGTTTTAGAGCGGGGCGATCCACGGTAGACAACATCTTTACAATCAAAATAGCAGTTGAAAAGAGAGTACAGCATAATAGAGAAACGCATATAGTTTTAATAGATTTAGAAAAGGCATACGATAGCGTCCCAATCTCACAGTTATGGAAGGAGATGGAACATTTGAACATAAATGCAAATTTGATTGCAGCCACCAGAAGATACTTTCAATAAAATATCACCAGGGTCAAACTGGGAAACAAACTCACTCTCCCATTCGAAACTACTAAAGGCGTAAGACAAGGATGCTGCTTGTCCCCTACCCTCTTCAAAATATACTTAGACAGATCTCTAGTAAGATGGACAAAGAAGTGTAAAAGCATGGGGCTGAGAGTGGGAGATGACAATCTGTTCACTCTATATTTTGCCGATGACCAGATTGTGGTAGCGGAGGATGACGAAGACCTCGAGTATATGGTCAGAAAGGTAAAAGAAGAATATGACGCAGCTGGTTTGATGATGAACATGGCAAAATGTGAGTACATGATAGTGGGCAAAGGAGAAGTTAAGGACTTAAAATTGGATGTGGACAGGATAAGAGGTGTTGAAAAAAGTAAATACTTAGGCGTCATTTTCAACAAACAGGTAAGCAGCAAAGATGAAATTCAAGAACCGTGTTAACAAGGAGCGAACCGTTATAAGAATGCTGTATTCTCTTCTATGGGAAAGAAGTATAACAAGAAATACAAAGAAAGATATATATATATATATATAAAATAGCATGGCGCAAAGTGTAATCCTTTATGGAGCAGAAGTTTGGAACGTTTCAAACATAAATAAGAAAAACCTGATGGCAGCGGAAATGGACTTCTTCAGGAGGAGTTGTAGAAGATGAAAATTAGACAGGGTTAAAAATGAGACTATTAGAGCCGAGATGAATATTGACAGGACAATAATAGATGAAATAGAAAGAAGACAATTGACTTGGTTTGGGCATGTGAAGAGAATGGAAGATGACAGATGGCCCCGCAAAATACTGGAATGGATACCACCGGTGAGGAGGAAAAGAGGACGTCCACGGAGGAGTTGGAGAGATCACATAGCGGAAGCAATGGTTGCGAGAAATTTAGAAGAAATTACATGCTACGATATGTTACAATGGAAGTTGGGGACGGAGAAACGGCGACAGCTGTAAAGATCCGTTATATATATTATAACAACACAAATTGAGTTCATGGATGTTATCGTAATAAGATGATGCGTTATGTTTTTTAAAATTTTTCCATTATTTATTTTTTATTAAACAAAATTCTTTCATTTTGAACAACAAAATAATACTCATTATTATTCGTTTGTATGAACCATTCGCACATGACTTATGGCTAACAAATTATATATCACATGGTATGCATAAACCTTATCATCTAATCTTAATTAATTAAATATTTTGCTCAAGGCTTACCATTGTGTGGTTATCTTTGCGAGTTCATATTATTTTCTGTAATTCTGGATTTACTGTTATTTTAATTCATTTAATCTTATTTGACTTTCATTCTTTACTATTGCATATGCAATTTACTTTATCAAACAAAGACTTTATCAATTACTCTCATTTATTTTAATTTAAAAACATATCAAACAAACACTTTATCAATACTTTAATTTATTTTAATTTAAACTCAAATATTTCTCTCTTAGCATTTATGTTTGATTCAACTACTAATTCCTATACATGAGTACATTCTACATTACAATCTGCTTTTGCATTTATGTACATTTCTTTTTGATTGATTAACTGTTCGAATGTTTTCATTCTATGTTAATTAGAGTCTTTCAATTGTCTGTAATTAACAAAAATGGTTTTGCATCACCTCATTTGATGCGATACTATCAGTGTGTCCTCGGTCTGTGTCCTTCTCGTTCTTCTGGTCCTCTTCCAAGATTCCACTGCTAGTGCTGTTTCCTAGTTGTCTCGTATCATCTCATGGATCGTATGTGAGTCCATTGAACCTCTTCGTAGGTGCTCTGCTGTTCTGGTTGGACTTCCAGTTCGTCCCGTGACTCTCACTGTAGATTTAAAATAGCGTCGTCGACTGACATAGCCTCCTACGGTAACGGTTGAAAATAGAAGAAGGAACTTTATTAGCGCGACCTGGTATCTATAGCCAGGTCGTGCAAAAGCTCAGGTCTGAACAATTTTCATCTTGTCAGAGTTTGTCGGAGCGTCTTTACCCCCACTCTGGTTCAATTCACTAATTTCGCCTATCTTCGCGAATTACGAAGTCTGTTTCACACTACTCGATGCTCAATCGATCGCTAATTTTTATGTTTACTATACGTAAATTACACTTCTTTATTGTAATTACAAAAAGAGCTATTCACTTTTTATTTATAGTAATTGCACTTTCTGTCACTTTGTTACAGTCTTTTAACCCTTTGTTCACCTTTATTTTCTACACCCTCTGGTGTCTTTCATTTTACAATAACGTACATATTTTTCTTATAATTAAAATAAAACAAAATCAATCAATATTTGAAAAGGAATGGTTACTGTTCAGAACGGACAGGCTTCACACACACAAACAAAATACACGTGTAGGCCTACACAACGCTAGCGATAGGTGGGCCAGATATGCGTGTACATGCATGAATTGTGCGTTCCCTATTTTTTTTAAACAATCCAGCTTGCAATCTGAATCATGTCTAATCCATAGCTTTATTTTATTTGTATTAATTATTTATTTATTTTTGCAACGCACAGTACCGTACCTTTTTGTACTGTCGCAATATATATATATATATTCAAACACTTTCTGCTACAGCCCATTTCTTGATGTATATAATATATATATATTTTATGATGACTTTACCTCAAGATGTTTTCTCCCTATTTGGAACATGTTTCGGGAAGCCTTGTTTTCCCATCTTCAGTCTTCGTAATTTTGAGCCTTGTGAGGTATTTGTGTGTTGGCTGGTTATTGCTTTGGTTTCCTGTTGGTTTCTGGTGGTTTAAATTGGTATTATCGTGTGTGATGGTGTATATATTATTATTTTGTGTATTTTCTATGTTGAGTGCTTTAAAAATTGTCATGTTTTGTATTTGTTCATGTATTAGTTTGTTTTGTGTTTTATGTTTGTATATTTGTAAATTTTCCCAAATGTTCATTATGGCCCACTTGTGTGGTATATGTTTTATTAGTGTCACATTGGTTATGTCTGGGAATTCATGTCCAGTGTTTATTGCTTGTGTGGCCAAATTAGATTTATATATTTCTGTTTTCTTGTATCCATTTAGGTGTTCAAAATAACGTTTTTCAGCTGTTTTTTTGGTTGTCCATGTTTTTTGTAAAATAACTATCCATTGTATTCGTAAGTATACATTGTTTAATTTTATGTACATAATATTCTTATTTCCAACAGTAACTATGAATTCGAGCTCACAACACTTTCAGTCAGGCTAACATCAGTGAAAACTCTATTTGAATTACATTCACAATCCTTTCCTTACACTGTCTAGTAAATAGTAAAAACCGGAGTAGATCAGCATTTATCAAACTTTTATCGCCTTCTGAACTTGTTTTTTTTTCCAGTGGCCCTTTGCCCTACCAGCGAAACAATTCACAGATCTTTTCTGTAATTAAAGTTAGTTTCTTTATACTCTTTGTAATTTAAAAAACAATACAGTTATATAAAAATGTATATTTAGTATTTCTTAATCAACATCACCCTTGTGTTTACCGAACAGAAACAAGTTTTTTTTATATCTCATTCCACTGCTGACAGGTTATTTCAGTTGATGCGTGCATGCACACACACACTTATATACATATACATCTGCCCATGAGTAAGACAATTCTTTGATTAGCTGTCTAAATAACTCACCCTATCAAATAAGAAGTAAAGGTTAAGTTTTGTCTGCTAAATGATAATAGCATGTGTGATCAACACAATGGGGAGAGAGAGTTGTATCAATGCAGACGACACATGCAATGCTGTGCTAGACCTACATTCTGGAGGGGATCACTTCAAGAAATATAAGTTTGTATGTTTTAAAAAACAAGACATGGAGGAGAATGTGTAGCAGGATTATAATGAAAAACATGTAAAAGAAAGGGAACAGATGTGATTTACAAAAGGAAACATACGAACAGGATTCCCTATTAATTACCAGTTAGTAGAGACATTTATACTAAATTTCGGTATTTGAAAATATTTGTTCTTTCACAAAATAGTTAACAAAATTAGTAACTGTTATATTAACCTTTTACTTGGTAGTAACAGATTTAATAAAGAACATTTATTATTGGTTGCCCGGCAATCTGGTACCCTTTGCATGTGTATACTTAACGATTCCCTGGCGTTATATAAAAATCAACAATAATGCAAAGTCGAAGATTCAATAAAACTTGGCAAGGTACATGGCCCTTTTGGGACAGCCCTACATAATCTTGCGGGTGTCATGCTACCGTATTTTGGTATTATATTAAAGACAGATTCCTTTCCTAGTTCAGGACAGAAAGCAATGATCGGGAGGGTCATGTGCTTTCATTTAGTGTGTGTTTCTACCATACAGAGCATTTCTGTTTTCAGTTCTAGTAAAGTTTTCAAACGTGGAACAGTGAGTAATTGTAGACAAAATTAAGTTTCTTTTGCCATGTAAGTTTTTCACTTTTCTTATACCGTACTTACACTTTCGTTATAATAGCACATTTCTGTTACTAAAATGTTATCTAATTTTTATTAATATTTGCACACTGATTATCTTTAAAATATGTAAACCTTGTTATGATGTAATTTACATGACATAAATTAAAACTATCATGATCACAAGGGTTAAAAAAAGAACATTTTTGTAATACAAAATAGCCACTTATTTTCAGAGTTTTGGTATACTCACAACTATAAAAATACATCTGTAGCCAAGATTATCACCAGCATGATTGTTAATGTGCATATTACCCCCACACCACGGACTGAACGTTTTTTTTTGATACATCAGTGAACAATGCACTTTACTAACCCATTTTCCACTAACAGATTTCCAAAATGATCATATACTATTAAAATTCATTTTTCAAAATGCGGTAGAACAGTTTCACGTATAGAGTGAGCTGCCAGATAACAGAATGTGCCCTCAGTCCACTGAATGAGTCTGTCTTAACGTGGGTGAGATGATGCAAGTTGTAACATCCACAACAGTATAAGACCAGTCTAATAACGCTTTTTGCAGGTAACTTTACCGTTAGGAGGTAACAGACTCATGCAGTAGCCGCAACCCCCACACTGTTATCATCATCTCAAACCTTTTGGTATATTTCAGAGTTTAGCACATAACCAGTGGAAGCATCACTTAGAATAAAAATTTAACACCAAATTGTTAGGCTTATTTTTTATGTAAACACTAAAGTTTATTCTTCCCCTGAATGGGCACATTCCTTTATCAATTGTGAGGTTTCCACTTGGATAAAAACATTTTATAATGTTCTAATGGTCTAATGTTAATGTAATAAAATGGTCTAATTATTAGATCCTTGGCTGGATTGCCTCTTGCAATGTACTTACTTTTATCATTTAAATGCAGCATAAAGTAAATGGAAAAAATATCTTTCCAGCAAAAGAAGAGCCTAACGTAACATCTGTACTCCAGTAGTCAGTAATTCTTGGTCTTGACACTAGGCACATATGACAATAATTGCAAAAATATTGTTCATTTCATGTAACATGACAGCACCCCATGAAGCCCACACTGAAAGCTCTATTAATTTATTTTGGCTTCTCAACTTTGTAACTGTTGTTCCAGCGTACCCATTCCTAATCTATATAAATATATACAAAGTATATACATAAATAATAGTAGAAAATTTTATATTTATTAGAAGAGCAAGAATAATGTTCATAAATATGAAAAGTAAATATATAATTTACAATTTATAAAAAGTAAATGTACAAGGGGGTACCCAAAAATAACAGGAATTTTTTTTTAAAGCAATGTATTTAATTTTTTTTACAAAACAACCTTATCACCTTCAAACTACTCACCATTACACTTAATATATTTGTCCAATCTGCGATCCCATTCCTGGAAACATTTTTCAAACTCGTCTGTTGTGATGGCCAACAGCTCCTGCCTCGTTTTTTTTCTTTACCGCTTCCACGTTGTCAAAACGTCCTTTCATGTCCCTCTTCATTCGCGGAAACAAGAAGAAATCGCACAGAGTGAGGTCAGGTGAGTAAGGGGTGTGGGGCAAGGCAGTCATGTTGTTTTTTGCTAAAAACTGGTGCACTGAAATCCAAATTTTGCAGTGACCCTTCTCATTCCCAAATCTTCTGACAAAATTCGCTGAACGAGCTCCAAGTTATTCCAGATAATTTGCTAATCTCTTCAATGGTCCGTTGTCGGTCTTCAAGCATGATTGCATAAACTTTTTCAACATTTTCGTCAATTATGGAAGTTGATGGATGTCCACAACGAGGTTTGTCATCAATTATTGACATTTCACCTTCTTTGAAACGAGAAAATCATTGGTACACTTGAGTTTTTCCCATAGCACTATCTTTGTAAGCTGTTTTCAACATCACAACAGTATCTGCGGCGTTTTTCCCAAGCAGGAAGCAAAATTTCACAGCAGCGCGCTGTTCACTTAAATCCACCATGACAAAAACGAGGAGCAAGCGAAACTGCTTTTACAAAACGAATAACTGTGACCGGACACAACCTTCCCAGGCGACAACAATGACGGCACTGAACTTAAAACAAGTTGCGCTATGCTCGCCTAGCGGGAGAATTGCGTACTACGTAAGCTCCGCCAATCGCAGTGCTATTCTGGTTATTTTTCGGTACCCCCTCGTATAAAGTTGTGTTTAAGTCTGTTTGTGCATATTCCTTCCTAAGGTCAAATTCGTTTGTTTTCAGAAAATGTCCAGCAAACACCTAAGAATGTAGTGTATATTTTTTTATTAAAATAGTCATAACTCATAAACAGTTAATCACAGAATGCATGTGTATACAATGGTTATACAAATAGCAAATAAAATCTACTCAAACTAAACAATAAAATTGTAAACAAAATAAAGTAAATTGTAAAATTAAGTAAAAGAAATTGCAGTCACTAATGCATATATTAAGTATAAACCAGTGGTTCCTAATATTTCTGAACCCGCATATGACTTTGGTCTTCCGCGTTTATTTCAAGTACAACCAGAGCTTAAAGTTTATTGGGTTCTTTCAATAAAAAAACTTGATAAAACGCAAATATCATATCTTATTGCCAGTTATGTATAATTACTAAATACAATACACAGAATTTACAAAACGGGGACTGATTCTTAAAACTAATTTCAGGTTGGTTCTACACTATAATAAAGTATAGTTTTTCAAAAAACAGTTGATTACTTTTATTACAAATCTACTAAAAAAAAATAATTACAGTGAAACTTCCTACCACTTATTTTGTACCCAAGAGTTAATGTCAGGTTCGATTGATGTTATTTTTAACCTTTAATCACTTAATAGACATTCTGTTCCTATATTTGCTTGTAACATAAATGAGTTCATCAAATGGACTTTCACAAACATAACTTGACACAAAAGGTATTAAAGACATCAATGTCTGATAAAAATATATTGTTTTGAACTTAAATTTTATTTACTTTTTTTAAGTAAATACTTTTTTCCTAGCTATGTCTTCTTGCGTACCACCTTGGATCCCTCGGTGTACCACACTAGTGATATGCATACCACCAGTTGGGAACCCTGGTATAAACAGCGAGATGAAGTAACCTCAAATTATGTAGCCTTACTTGTATTGTCAGATCAAAATGTCTCTTCATTTTCTACATTACTCAATTCAGATCCACATTTGAAATTAAATTACCATAATATATTATCTTCAGTCAAGAAGTTATCAGTTACTTTGTAATATAAAATTACAAAAAAAAAAAATTATTCAAAAATTCAAACACTGCACAAGCCAATAATATAACAAATGTGTAGTTCACAACAAGGAGCCGTTACAAACATTGACCTGTAAAGCATCAGAAATTAGCAGTTTTGAGATACAAATGCCATCTGTCAGTAATGCACTGAACTATTGTTGAATTGTAAAGAAACAGTATGCATGCAGCAATCAGAAATATGCTAGACGAAATAACCTATGAGCTTTAAATACAACTTACAAGCCACATTGACTTAGGGGACATAACCGTGTGAATCATTTTGCCAAGCAATAATGCAATGAGTTAAGACTCCAGGACTCTGTCATCATGAAGGCTGTAGCAGACAGACAAAATTCTTGTGTGAGAAGTATAATTTATGTATGGCAAGAAACAAAGAATTACAAATAATTTCAACTAAACATACAAATATCACTGTAACTCATATAGTGATAAATTGAATTACAGGATAAATGTGTATCAATAATTTCACACTACATTACAATAAATAATTTAATGATTTTAATTTGTAAGGTAAAAGGTAAAATTCTGTTACAAATTTCATTACCATTTTGTAGTGCCAAATATCATAGACACATTACATATTTACAGTGGCACTATGACAGCATATGTTAATTTATTTGTGTAATTATGCTTAAGGGTTTCTGTTTAAAAACATATTGATAAGTTTTATTACATTGCTAAAACTTCTTGGGCAATAGACACTATTCTTACATACCACAGTAATGGTTCGTAATAGTATAATTGATTAATTTACACTCAAAATGTACAAAATAAAAAATTTTGTTACAAACATCACTGTTATTAATTAATGCCAACATATGTTATTTATAATACAACAGGCTATGCCAATTTAAATACTTTTGTAGAAACAACTCACCGGTACTTCTTAATGCCACAATGTATTAAGTTGTGTTTTTACGAACTGTCTGATGTAGTAAATGATTTTGAACAATCATCACACTGGTACTCCTTAATGCCAGAATGTATTGTGTTCTGACAAATTGCTTGCATAAATAAATGATTTTGAACAGACATCACACTGGTATTTCTTAATGCCATAATGTATTAACTTGTGAATTGACCATTCACCTGACTCGGTAAATAATTTTGAACAAACATCTCACTAGGACTTCCTAATGCCAGAATGTAATAACTTGTGTTTTGACACATTGCTTGAATCAGTAAATGATTTTGAACAAACATCGCACTAGTATTTCTTAATGCCAGAATGTATTAACTTGTGTTGTGACAAATGGCCTGACTGAGTAAATGATTTTAAACAAACATCGCACTGGTACTTCTTAATGCCAGAATGTATCAACTTGTGTTGTGACAAGCTGCCTGACTGAGAAAATGATTTTGAACAAACATCGCACTGGTATTTCTTAATGCCAGAATGTATTAACTTGTGTTTTGACAAAGTGCTTGAATCAGTAAATGATTTTGAACAAAAATCGCACTGATATTTCTTAATGCCAGAATGTATTAACTTGTGTCTTGACAAACTGCTTGGATCAGTAAATGATTTTGAACAAACATCGCACTGGACCTTAATGCCAGAATGTATTAACTTGTGTTTTGACAAGTTGCCTGACTGAGAAAATGATTTTGAACAAACATCGCACTGATATTTCTTAATGCCAGAATGTATTAACTTGTGTCTTGACAAACTGCTTGGATCAGTAAATGATTTTGAACAAACATCGCACTGGAACTTAATGCCAGAATGTATTAACTTGTGTTGTGACAAGCTGCCTGACTGAGAAAATGATTTTGAACAAACATCGCACTGGTATTTCTTAATGCCAGAATGTACTAACTTGTGTTTTGACAAGCTGCCTGACTGAGAAAATGATTTTGAACAAACATCACACTGGTATTTCTTAATGCCAGAATGTATTAACTTGTGTTGTGACAAATTGCCTGAATGAGAAAATGATTTTGAACAAACATCACACTGGTTTTTCTTAATGCCAGAATGTATTAACTTGTGTTGTGTCAAATTGCCTGCATAAGTAAATGATTTTGAACAAACATCGCACTGGTACTTCTTAATACCAGAATGTATTAACTTGTGTTGTGACATATGGTCTGACCGAGTAAATGATTTTGAACAAACATCGCACTGGTATTTCTTAATGCCAGAATGTATTAACTTGTGTTTTGACAAAGTAATTGAATAATTAAATGATTTTGAACAAAAATCGCACTGATATTTCTTAATGCCAGAATGTATTAACTTGTGTTTTGACAAAGTAATTGAATAAGTAAATGATTTTGAACAAACATCGCACTGGTACTTCTTAATGCCAGAATGTATTAACTTGTGTTGTGACATACTGTCTGACCGAGTAAATGATTTTGAACAAACATCACACTGGTGTTTCTTAATGCCAGAATGTATTAACTTGTGTTTTGACAAAGTGCTTGAATCAGTAAATGATTTTGAACAAAAATCGCACTGATATTTCTTAATGCCAGAATGTATTAACTTGTGTCTTGACAAACTGCTTGGATCAGTAAATGATTTTGAACAAACATCGCACTGGTATTTCTTTATGCCAGAATGTATTAACTTGTGTTTTGACAAAGTAATTGAATAAGTAAATGATTTTGAACAAAAATCGCACTGATATTTCTTAATGCCAGAATGTATTAACTTGTGTCTTGACAAATTGCCTGAATTGGAAAATGATTTTGAACAAACATCGCACTGGTTGTTCTTAATGCCAGAATGTATTAACTTGTGTGGTGACAGATGGTCTCCTAGAGTATTCTGAATTGACTTTCCCGTATATAGTTCACAATCCAGAGTAGAATCCTTTTCTTCACAGATATTATTCATGGGTGTAAATAAGTAACACTGGAACAAATGAATACACAACTGTAATAATTCATAATTGGAACACTGAAGCAGTAGAAACTAGTGTCAAAAATCATGTTCTACCTGTGATGTAGCTTTCGGCTTGCAAAAGTTAACCTTACCCTATGTAATGCATAATAATAATAGTAATAACATTACCCTTACAGTATTGCATTACTCTTCATAGGAAGAACAGTAACTTTTATAAGCAAATTTGTATATAAATGAATGGTGAATGGCGCACATGCACACAAACACATTTCCATTTTTAACCACACTAGAATTTTTGTAAATAATTAATATAGAGTAGTTGTTAAAAATAGTTTTAAGTAGTGCTATGTGTATGTGCAGGGAAAGCTTACAAGCTGTAGCTTGTCAAAGTGAACACCTGTTCATTTTAAGCTCTGTGTGTGTGATTTTAAGTCAGTAAAAGATTACGTGAATACATAAGTAAGACACAAGTGTTAGCAGTCAGAAGTACTCATTGGAAACTGCTATCATCTACCAAAACAACAAAGGACTATCCAAGTCAAATAAATACATTCTACAAAGATTTACACATTGAAGTAGAAAATCTTAGAATGGAAATAAAGAGAAGACTGGTGCAGATGATTCTGCATCCTACACATACGCAAGAGAGCAGTACTTTTAATATTTAAGGATTGAAGAACAATCAAACTGAATTCCATCTGAATATTGAACGATAAATGGAATTGATAGGTAATAATATAATTGACAGAGAAGCTTGCTTAGTAAATAAACATTTTCAAGATTCTGCTGCCACATGATTAAGACAAGTGAACAATTTGTGAACAATATAAGACTCGTTTGAATATTGCTGCTTTGGAATATTGATACACAAAGACAGGTAAGACACCAATTATGGTAGGTATTAAACACATCAAAATTCACTGAACATGAGTTAGTGTTAAAATTAGCATATCAATTGAACTGAAATATAAGATTAGGAATTAAAATATATACATATATTGTAACAACACTAAATGTTACAATAGTAAATTAATGTGTCCTGTGTTAACATTCATACAACATTACTGATAACGTGTATGTATAATTGGAGTTCAGGTGTAACCATAATAAGAGTAGTCCTTTTATAAATAGTAACATGTTTTCATTTCTTTATTCAAATGAAATAAAAAAATAAAATAAAAATATAATAATATTTACTTCACCATAAAATATTCATTATCAATTGTTTCACTGTTTCTTTGTTGCCGTACATTTATCATAAAATAAATCTTATATCTTATATTAGCGAAACTCTATGTTAAACATTTCTTCGTTAGACTATAAATTCTTGACTACTGAGCCAGAATGTGTGCTTTATAAATTTGTTCTTATCTATATATTACCCGTGAAGAGAAAACTTTGTACCCCTTTTTAAGCATATTGCGCGCACGGAGGAGTGTGAGATTTGGCATAGTTAAAGTTTATATGGAGAAGGAGTGCAGAAAGCTAAAATTTATATATAATATGTGTTACAAATACATTCATTTGCACTTGAAAATTCATTTAAACTTTTTCAAACAATGGTAATTGTTAAAAATAAAATAATTTTGTTGCCAGGCAATAAAATTCTAATTTTTTCATTTTAGTGTACGTTCATACTGCCAATGAAAACACATAATAGTCTGTCGTTTGTTTACGTTCATACTGCCAATGTCAAACACATAATAGTCTGTGGTCAAACAGTCGCATAGAGTAGAGATTGTCGCCAAAGAATTTTAAAATGTTGCCAACAAATAATTACTGACAGATTGACTGAATGAGCTGTGAATTTTGTGTGATTTCAAATGTTCCTTTTTAAATAGTCTGTGGAGTGTATGTCAAGGCAAAAAAGCGTTTATTTTATATTTTGTATATTAGATATCTGTGTTTTAAATATTAATGTGCAGTTGAAAGTGAAATACAGCTTGCTTAATACTGTAACTAAACGTTATTGGATGGTTATAATGTTTTTATTTTAAGAAAATGTTTAATTTAAAAATGTTTTAATTAGTAGTTGTTGTTGTAGACTCTCACGTTGTCATGTGGTTGTTTAGTATTTAATATAATTAATTAGTAATGGGTAAATTGAAATTAATGTTCATGTTTAACAGAGGATTAAGATCACTAATAATTCGCTGTATTCACCTCCCCACTTACCATCCGTGAATGTCTTCATCTTCTTGATGGCGGTTCTATCTCACTGTAAATACATGTATAACACACAGATATTTTGTTTGAATATCGATAAATGCACATTAAATAAAATAACACTGATACTCAATTGCAAATTGATTATTCAAATATCAATCATTCGAATATTGCTGCCACCTTGTGAAATAATTGTTTCTAAAAAATAAGTTATTTACATCTATTTGATAGAAATGAAGACTCTATATCCACTGGTAATAAATTGAGGTTTTTATTAACATTAGTGAAATTTAGTAAAAACTCCTTTAAAACAACTAATAATGATCTTTTTAAAAACAACAACAAGTTAAATAAATTCTGAGACTTCTTCAGCTCAAGGCTGGTAACACTGTTACAATGTATGATAATATGGTAATTTAGGTTATGTCCACTTTGGTTATTAGTATTACCAATTTTCGTGAATCCTTTGAATATACATAATACAAGATATAAAGATGTGTTAGTAAATAACAATATTTACTTATTTATTATACTTAAAAAGACAAAATTTAAAAATTATTAACCTCAATACGATAGTCAAACTATCGTACGATCGGCTTGTGGCCTTCTGAAGCTAAGATCTGTAAACACGTGCTTTTAACGTTGCACTATTAAAACAATATTACTGGTTTACTTGTTATTATTATTATGAACTGGAATGAGAAAAAAATGAAAAAACTCTTTATTATTGATTCCATTTATAAAAATCATTTATGACAGAAGTGATTCTCTGTGGCAAACAAATACGTTCTGGTTATAGGTTAGTTTACCTAGATGAGAGTAAGTTATAAGGTAAAATAGTTAATATCATATAAAAATCTTAATACTATTTTTTACAAACACTTTATTTATCAGTAATAGGATGTAAAATTAGCAGTAATGATAGTTCTCGCATAATAAGTTATTATTTTTTAAGACTGCTGAAATCATAGTCAAATAAGCGACTATATTTACGAGTAATGGTGTGCCGTATATAATATTGATTCCGCTTCTATTTATTATTCTTTGAACATAAAAATATAACATCTTTTAATTAATTGTCGTCATTAAGTTGGACGAGAACTTTATTCATTTTATTCTGATAATTATTCATCGTTATCGGTTATACACTCAAGCGTGTTTACTTGACTAGTGCAGTCAACAATAATTTTCATTAAACTAACGAGAATTATTTTACCAGTATGTTTTAAAATTGTTAATGTATAATACTCCCTGTTTCCTTCACATAACATGACCTTTATTATACACTGGTCATGTCTTTTGTTTCACTATTCACTCACAACACTGTCACACGATAATATGGGTGTTCAGTATAGGTTAGTTATGGTTACTTTACTGGGGTACGCGCACATTTTAAAAATGTCTTGACTGTCACACACTCCGCTTGTTTCGGTTGTTGAAAGACAATTAACTCATCTCGCTAAAGCGTCTCTTTTCGTCTGGTGAAATTGGGTCATTCTATTGGTTTAGACGGCGATACTCTCTACCCCAAAGGTCTTGGTTAAACAAATATTTTTATTTTTTAGCGTCACTGCTTCGGGTTCGAGATTATTTATGACGTGTACATTGACATTCAAAAATGACCGAAAATCTTATAATGTCTATAAGTTTCTTATTATTAGTCAGATTGTCATTTGGATAGTGGCATTAAATTGCGGACACTTGTGTCTTTAATTTAAGTCCAAACAAGTAATAATTCCCTCCATTAATAATTCACTTCACTTTCTTCAAAATTCATATAGTGGTTCTTAATACTAATAAGTCCTTTTCACTATATTTTGTTGTAATTACATTTTAATACTTATGATTAAACATTTTGAGTCCATTTCTCATCTGTGCTAATACATAATATTAATATATTTACAGTTTAAACAAAATGTACTAATGGCGTATAAGCCAACTATGTCCGATTGTTTATATTTACTTATATCACTATTATCCCTTATTCTACTACATATTTTTTATACTATTACATTATTAGGTATATTTATATACATTTGCTAATACTTTATTTTGGTAAAATGTTATTTTGTTTACATATATAGTATGGTTCAAAATACATTATGCTCTCATCTCGCCATTTTGTCACTCTTATTTAGTTATTTTACCACATATTAGATGCATTGTTAATAATCAAAATTGTGTAGAAATGTTGTACAGGGTTAGTTTAGTGGATTCACTAACTTTTTGTTAGCTGAAATTTCTTTAAATTCTTGTATGGTGGTTGTTTACACCTAGTCCTATGATTGCAGTTAGTTAGTTTATTAAATTCCAGTCATTAAATTATTTGTATAATACTTGTGAGGTGTTCTCATAGTTGTATTGAACATTCCTCTAACTACTGGTAACGTTTCTTACATTTTCTTTACAAGTTTTGTCAATGTTTTTTGACTAATTCTATTGTCACATACTATTCTGTCTAATTGGTTTATTGTTATTATATTTAATCCGACTCATTAGTTGTGTCCTTCAGTTCATATGGTATCCATTGTCTTGTATATTTATTCTTATTTGGTCTCTATTTGAAACAATTATGGATAATTACTTTGTTTAATTGTTGTATATGATTCTATGTTGTAGGTCCAGTTCATGTGAGGTTATGTGTCATTTGTTTGACAACAATATGCTTCATAGTTTTTGCAGTATTCATCTTAAATACTGTCATGTCATTATGGCATGTTACTACAATGGTTTATTATTATGTTTTACACATTTTGTACACATTTTACACTATATGTTTATACAATAACACTTGGTTTTTAATCTAATTATGTTACATATTTTGGTGGGTTGTATCTAGGCTTTGGTACATTGATCTGTTTCTATTCAACAAATTAGTTTGTTTACTACTTAACTGCTTTAACATTTATCTACTTTTTGTCCTGTGTTGCTATGCCATTCAGGCACATTTCATATCAAGGATTGTAAAGCTTTTATTATTGATCTCTATGAGCAATTAATTCACTTTTCTGTATTATATATTTGGTGGTCTTACTGATTATATCTGTGGTTTTACAATCTTGGATTAAACTTGGTACACCAATTGTTTGTGTATTTTTCTTGTTAATCGTTGATTCTTTCACTTATAAATTGTTATTCACTTCCCTCAGTTATAAACACTTCACTAATATTGTCTGTGCTGTTTACTTGGGGTAAATATTATTATATCATTTGTTGTTACACTTATACTAAGTATTCACTGTCATTGTTTGTGATCACTTATTGAGGTTCAACACTTGGTCTTTTATTATTAATAGTCCAATAATCATTATTCTTATTCTGGTCACTACATTGATTGAGCTGCTTTCCATATTTTGTGAATGTTGATGTCTTGTACTGGTCATACATAATCTTCATTCTTCATGATACATTTCTTCCTCTTCTTCTCCTTCTTCTTCTGGTTAATTGTTTGTCATTTTTGGTGCTTTTCTTGGTTACTCACTATTTGTAATAATTCATGTTCACTTAATATGGTTATTTTCTTCCACATTTTCACTCATTATTATGATAGTCATTGTCCTATATTTATTTCATTATTATAACAAATTAGTCTGTTTTCTCACTATGGTGATTGTATTTGACATGTCTCTTTCTTATGATGATAATCACTTTCGGCATATCCCCTCACTATTTTGATCTATTGGGCCTGTTTGCTAACGTATTATATTGACTCATGGTATTTTCTCTTTCTTCTTTATACTCGATGATATATTCTTATTACTCTTCTTTCTTCTTCGCTGGGTTGTTTTAATATTATTTATTTGTAGATACACATTTTGATTTTCATACTCCTGTTCCTTCTTCCATGCTTGATGAAATATGTTTGTTATTCTTCTATTTGACGTATTAGACATTTTTTATGTAACGGTTATTTTGGTGCGTTACAATATACACCTGTTGCAAAAGGAAAATTTTGTAGCAGCAATTTGAATTGACTTACTCTCGCCTAATTATTATTGGTGGTTTCAAAAAAGTGAGTACATTTTATTATTTTTAAATTAAACCCTGTCTAATCTTAGTTTCAGTAATTTCATTACATGTTTTTTTTACATTGATATTCGCACCTACTTCCATTATGCCTCGACATAGAACATTGATGGGTCAGAGTGAGAGACAAAGAAGGAATATATATTCGCGTGAAAGTCAAAATGATAATAGACCAAATGCAAATTTAAATAGTGTAAATAGTATAACATTGACGGGTCGGAGTGAGAGACAAAGAAGAAGGAATATATATTCGCGTGAAAGTCAAAATGATAATAGACCAAATGCAAATTTAAATAGTGTAAATAGTATACAAAATGATGAAATTATTTTGAGGGATACATTTAAATGCGCACTGAATGTCATTCCAAGAAATTTTAATACTTTTGATTGTGGATTAATGCATTTACAATGCAGGTTTTGCAATGCAAAACATTTCGAATCTGAGGTCACTTTAGGTGAAAGGACTGCATTCACTTCATGTTGTCATAAGGGTAAAGCAATATTACCGGCCTTAAGTCAAAATGAATACTTTAAATCATTGTATGATGGACTTACTTCAAATGAACCTTCAATAAAAAGAAAGTCAAAAAATTATTTTGAAAACATTTGTAAATACAACTCATCATTTGCTATGGTTAGCTCAGAAGCTAAAATTTCGGATACAGTTACGCGTGGAGTGTATCATTTTAAAATACATGTTTTTTATCACAGATCAGGTCCAATGACTGCTGGATATGGTCGCTCACCATGTTATGCGCAATTATATTTTTATGATGTTGACACTGCTGTCAATTATAGATTACATGAACACTATAATCAAACATGCAATAACAATATAATGTGCGAAATCTCTCTTAAATTGGAATGCATTAATCCTTTCGTTCGGTCATTCATTGCAATGAAAGATCATTGTCAGAGAGTTGAAAATCAAAATAAAGAAATTTGTATGCTCATTAAAGTAGATCGTGATTTAGATCTACGCCGTTATAATGATGCAGTTCAAACTGACGTAGCAGTAATATTTAGTACAGTTGATGGTAAGCCACCCTTTGAACGAAATATGGTTTCGTTTTCAAAAGTTAATGGTACCATTAAAAATATCTGTTTTGGATTCATCAGTGGACCCATTAGCGTATCCATTACTTTTTTCCAAATGGTGATACTGGGTGGCATATCAATATTTCTCATAATGTACCAACTACATCTAATTCAAGAGCGCCCAGAAATAAATTAACCATGCTTCAGTATACAGCCTATCGACTTGCAATTAGAGAAGATTTTAGCATGTTGCACCATTCACAAAAATTATTTCTGCAGTGGATAGTTGATATGTATGTGAGAATAGAGGGCACAAGGTTACATTTCATTCGACAAAATCAAACAAATCTTAGGTCTGAAGTTTACAACAATTTAACAGATTATTTAGAATTGAACCCCAATGCCAATAATGTTGGCCGTAGAGTAATTTTACCATCTTCATTCAATGGATCTCCAAGAAATATGTATCAGAATTATTTAGATGCAATGTCAATTGTACATTTCGGAAAGCCTTCTTTGTTTATTACAATCACTTGCAATCCAAGTTGGCCTGAAATAGTTAGCAATATTGGTGTAGGTGAGTCAGCTAATTTTCGACCTGATATTGTTGTGCGTGTATTCAAGTCCAAACTGAAAGCATTAATTGAGGGCCTTACACTAAAAAAAACTTCGGTAAAGTTGAAGCACTCATTTATACAATTGAGTTTCAAAAGAGAGGATTGCCTCATGCTCACATTTTACTCTCTTTAAATGAGCAAGATAAAATTGTTAACGCTACCGATATTGATAAAGTTGTATCTGCGGAGATTCCTAACATTCAAACACATCCTACATTACATGAATATGTTGTAAAACACATGATGCATGGTCCATGCGGTGTACTTAATCCAAATTCTGTATGTATGAGAGATGGAAAATGCACAAAAGATAAATCCAAAATGATTTAATGAATTTACATGTGAATCATTAAATGGATATCCATTATACAGAAGGCGTGATAATGGTATTAATGCTGAAGTTCGCGGTAGTTGCCTCGACAATCGTTATGTTGTACCATACAATCTGTATTTACTTGCCAAATTTAATTGCCATATAAATGTTGAAGTATGCACTACAGTTAAAAGTGTTAAATACATTTATAAATACGTGTATAAAGGCTGTGACAGTGCATCTGTTGAATTAGGTTCAGAGAGAAATGAACCAGGTCAAGAAATACAAATTTATGAAGTTAAAAATTTTTTAAATGGCCGTTATGTCGGATCAACTGAAGCTGTATTGCGCATCTATGAATTACCAATGCATTTTCAATCACATGTCATCGTTAGACTTGACATTCATTTACCGCGTAGACAGAATGTTTACTTTCGAGAAGGGCAAGAACGTCAAGCAATTGAAAATGCAAGACAAACAAAATTATTAGCATTTTTTGAATTGAATCGATCAGATCCATCAGCGCATGAATATAAGTTTATTGAAATTCCTTTGCATTATGTGTGGGAAGATTCCCGAAAAAAATGGAAGAAGAGAAGGCGTGGAGGTGATAAAATCATTACACGCATATATGTAGTATCACCAAAAGACATCGAACTCTTCCATTTATGATTGCTTTTATTACATGTCTGTGGTCCAAAATCATTTGAGGATGTTAGAACATACAATGGAATTATACACACTTCTTTTGTTGAAGCGTGCCATGCTCGCGGCATTGCTTCAAATGATAATGAATGGCGTGAATGTTTAAATGAAGCAAAAGAATTACATTCACCAAAAAAAATGCGAAATTTATTTGGTTACATTTGTGCATTAAATGTGCCAGCCAATGCATTGGCGTTATGGAATGAATTTAAAGTATATCTTAGTGAAGATTTTTTGAGAGATTACAACGAAGAAGTATCCTTTAACACAGCTCTATTAGAAATTGAAGATATTTTGAATGTTCATAATTTGTCATGTCAAGAACTTGGTTTACCAGTTCCCACGTATTCGCAGAAAACAGACGAAGCAAATGCTATTGATCCAATAGAACAAGAGTTTCTGTTTTGTGAGCATTATGAAACTGCAAATATTGAACAGCGTAATCTAATTGATTGTGTGATTCGTGAAGTTTTGCACCATGATACTGGAGCTAATGTTTTTTGTTTAACCGCTCACGCAGGTTGTGGAAAAACATTCACACAAACAGCAATCATTCACAAATTAAATTCGCTTAATCTTAGTTGCATTGCAACAGCGTTCAGTGGTATAGCTTCAACTCTATTACTTGGAGGTAGAACTTTACACAATGTGTTTAAATTGCCTATACCCATTTTGGAAAATTCTGTAGCGAATATTACCGCAAATAGTAGCTATGGACGTTACATAAATTCATCATCATTGATAATTATTGATGAAATTTCTATGTGCCCACTGCAAGTGTTGAAAATCATAGACAGATTATTGCAGGATCTATGCGATGAAAATGATAAACATAAACCATTTGGAGTGAAAACGATACTTAGTGCGGTGATTTTCGGCAAATCTTACCAGTTGTCCCTCATGGATCATGTGCAACTTTAACTGAAAATTGTGTCACGAGTTGGCATAAATTTGTTTATTTTCATAAAGTAACGTTTACTCAAAATATGAGAGGTTTACTCAAAATATGAGAGCCTTACGAAGTGAAATAGAATTTGTCGAATTCTTGAAAAAAATTGGTAATGATGAAGCCCCACAATTCCCTCAGATTGGTGAAAATATTATTGAAATACCTCAGCAATTAATAGGAGATGAAAATAATATTACTAATGAGGTGTATGGAAATATTTCCAAAAACATACTCTCAGATAACATATTGAAGTCAGTTATTTTAGCACCTAAAAATGATGACTGTACTTTTATTAATACTAACATACTTAATCGAATACCAGGTGAACAGAAAACATATCATAGCTACGATAAAATAATTTGTGATGATGACAATGAAATCAATAACTATCCAGTAGAGTTTTTGAATTCTTTGCCTATTGTAAAGAAATCAGTTTAAATGTGTACTGGGGTTTAATCAAGATCAATAAGATTTATTTTAGGTTTTGGGTTTTAATCAAGCTGTTATTAATGAAAATATTTATTATGCAGTCTTATAGGTGACCTCCTGTAACTCAATTTTGATAAACAAGTTTATTAATTATTTTGTTATTACAACTTTTATATAGACCATAACACGGTTCTACCTAATTATTCAATGTTTACTCAATGTTAATTCTATATTTCATGTATTTAATTAATAAATTGAGAATCCTCTCCAACCCTAGTCAGTCCGTATTGTGTAAATCAGTTCAAAACTTGTGCAGGAAACACGCTAGTTCGGTAATCTCACATTCTACCAGCTGTCGACTATAAGCGCTGTTATTCGTAATTGACTTGTGCTTCTAGGTTAGCTCGTTCGCCAGATTTTAATCACCCTTTTTACCTGTAAATTACTCCACCCACAACATACAATACCTATTCTACAATAATATAAAACAGCATCATATACAAGAAAGATTCTTTATTTGTATTACCTTTCAATTCAACTTCTAACAGTGCTCTTCATGGTTATAATCTAGTTATATCGATTGTACAATGATGAATCGATTGGTTAGTTGACTATTACCTTTTTTATTTTATACAAATTAAATATAATGTTAATTATCTCTTATCCCAGGGTACGTTTAATTCTTTGAATGATTAGTAAGGCCAGGTAATGCAAAATTAAGGTTACTTAGTATTACAAAAATGTTATTAGTTCTTACTATATCAAAATTATGTATAAGCTGGTGTTACCGTAATGGACGATTCTCAAGGCAGCAGTGCTTGCCTGCAAATGGTTGAAGATTTACAGTTGAGGTTACGTTAATCCAGAAAAGGTGTTCCGATTATTAATAAAGTTGAAGGGATGATGTCCTGGAAGGCAACGGGAACTCTTCTAATCTTCGTTCTCCCTCACGATCCTTGTGGTTGTCGGTCCCGGTGGAATTGGTGTCGTATTATAATTTCTTTCTTGAAAGTGAGGTTTATTTCTTCAGAAACAAAGGTCCTTAAGTATATTTTTCTATAATTCCATTAATTCAGACTTTTTCTTCCATCAATGAGTCTCCTGGTTAGATGGGAAATCGAGTTCAATACTAAATCCAATGTAATTATCTTGACAAGTGAAATAAGAATTCCTCGACCTTTTGGAGGTATATGGTTATATTTTTGAAATCTAATTCATTGATTATTCATCGGTTTAGTTTACAGGAATTGGTTTTTATTTTAATTTATTAATTTTCGTTCGTTTTATATTAATTTATATCTTTTTTCTTAAATTTGTCTACTCATCTGAACTCAATAGCATATAACAATTGAATAATTGAAAATCAACAAGCTTCCTTACATTTTAGTTACCCTAACAACCACTACTTTCTGTCATTGGATGATATTTGATATCATAGAGCCAGAATTATAGAATATTACTACTCTTTTTAATAAAATACTCCATGCTTGGAATTATACCAAATTACCTAAAACTCTCACCCAACCTACCTTATTGAACTGTATATATTTTACTATAGTTTCATTGGACTGGACTTATTAAAAAGGTATTAATTTCCTTTTACAAATATTAAATTTAGGCCTATAGGTTTTCTTACAACTGTTATAATATTGTTTTTGTTTTTAACTTAATTTTTCTTTACCTGACCTACTGTACAAATAGTCACTGGTTTATGGCCACTTACAATAATTTTAATTTCCTGGTTTTAATTCATTATATTAATTAGTTCACACTTGAACCCTTCATTATTTTATGACATAACTACAAGAACTACTTGTCAACTTTTAAACACTTATTGCCTTCCTGGCCAAGTTTACAAACATTAATTCAAACATCTTCATTAATCAATTACAATAAATACATTCAACATAATATAATACCTAACCCATGTACTTATACAGTAAACCCTCGATTTAACGGACTTCGGATTTAACGGACAGAATTTAACAGACAAAAAAAGCATGAAAATGTTTTTAGGCTTTTGAAACGTATAATGTGCATAAACTGCAGACTCTCCTGTTCTGGCGATGTTGCTTGGCTATTGCAGCATTCTTTCGTTTCTTGTTTTGAAACACGCAAATTTTCTCATCTCCAATTGTATTTGATGAGAACGGAGATAAGAATTAGATAAGAATTCATTTAATTCTTCACGATCCCCGTCTTTGCGTTGTCGTTGACGCAGGCGTCACACACGTTCAGTGGAAGACATCACGACGACTAACACTGAACAATATACACTGATATGCATCTTATTTCACTGTGACCAAATTTATTTATTACTAACATCACCTGGAGCGTTACATTTTTCGATGACGTTACACATTTTGCATCACGCATTTTGTGGAATGACCCCCAGCCTAAAAACATTATCATGTTAAAAAAAAATTTTGACACGAAAAAATCACGATTAAGTTTTTGAAGTCCATGGTTGTGATTTAAATTTGGTGGTAGTTCATAACCATAGCAACGCATTTTCACTCTTGAATATTCGGCTATTTTCGTGATAATTCGTATGCACGCGCAGTTCACATTCGTACAGCGTCGCATCAGTTTATTCAGAGAACACAGCGTGCACGCTACATGTGTTTCTATAGTACGAACCTTGCACGTGTTAAATAGAGAGTCTTAACGAGTTTATACATGCGTTGTTACAGCAAGGTCCATTACTTTATTAGTGAATTACAGCATAAGTATGTCTGGCGTTACGAAAAAACGTGTGAACTTGAGTATAAAGCAAAAGCTTGAACTAATAAGTAAACTTGAAGGTGGCGCGTCTGTTGCACATGTTTGTGAAGTGTACGGTGTAAAGAAACAAACCGTTTCAGACATTCGAAAGAATAAAGATAAACTTATTCAGTTTTCGCTAAAGTACAGTGTTGATAGTTCTGAGAATGAGGGAGAAAGAAAACACATTAAATTAGCCAAACACAAACAATTAGAGGATGCTGTGTACAAGTGGTTTATTCAACAACGTTCCAGTAGCGTCGTTGTTCGTAGTGTCGAGTTGCGGGCTGCTGCTGATAAACTGCCGAAACATATTGGTATCCAATTTCAGGCGAGTGATGGGTGGCTTTGGCGTTTTCGTAAATGGCATGGCATCACAAATAGATCAACATGTGGTGAAGCGCTGAGTGCAGACACTGAACAAGTTGAGGCTTTTCGTCAACATATAAAGGAAACGATCGAATCTGAGGGTCTCATTTTGTCTCAGGTCTACAATGCTGATGAGACTGGTCTCTACTTTCGTGCTGTGCCTGAAAATACTATGGCACACAAACAAGAAACTAGCACACCAGGCCGTAAACTCAACAAGGAGCGGCTTTCTGCCCTACTGTGTGCGAATGCTGATGGTTTGCATCGACTTACTCCAGTCATAGTCGGAAACGCAAAGAAACCTCATGGGATAAAGAACATAATGAACCAGTTGCCAGTCATTTATGAAAGTTCAAAAAATGCTTGGTTTACCTTCAGTATTTTTTCAGACTGGTTTTTTAATCATTTTGTGCCAGAAGTGTGACGTTTTCAAGAAGAGACTATGAAAATTCCATCGCATGCAGTGAAAGCCGTCTTACTACTGGACAATGCACCGGCCCATCGCAACTCCGAGAAGTTAGTTAGCAACGACGGAAAAATAAAATGCGTCGTCCTCCCTCCGAACACCACTTCAATTTTACAGCCAATGGACCAAGGAGTCATTGTTGCCTGCAAAAGGCTGTACAAGAAGAAGTTTCTTGAAGAGGTGATGGTTGTCTTGGAGGATGAACAAGACCATGAAAACGACACGAGAGGAGCTAGAACGCTGCAAAATCTGCGTGCATACAACATCAAGTCCGCCATCTTTAATTTTGCTGCCGCATGGAAGGAGATGAAGGAAACAACATTGGCTAATGGGTGGACACAGTTACTGAATGGGACTGAACCGGAGTACGATTTCAGAGGATTTGAAACATCGATTTCTGTGAAACCGTAAAGAAGGCTGGTGAAGACGTAAACGAGAATGACATAGAACAGTGGCTAAACTTGGACGAGGGTGATCCAGGCTACCAAATCCTGAGTCAGGAAGAGATCGCGGAATCTGTTCTACACGACGATCAAGAAGATGGAGATGATGACGATGAAGAAACATCTGTTACAGGAGGCCCTAAATTATCAGCGATAAGAAACAGCATGGACAAAATTATCGTGTACATTGGGGAGTCTTCAGATCCGGAAGTGTGTGCTTATTATGACCATTTTAGACAGTTTAGATCTTTAATAATAAAGAAGCAGCATTCTAGTGGAAAACAACTGACTCTTGATGCTTTTATCCAGAATAAATAAAGGTGTGTACATAACATTGTATTTGCATGATATTAATAGTACGTATTAAAATACAGATAAGCGATGTTGTCGCTGTTACAATAGAAAACCACACTGGCATTTTACCCGTTATTTAGAAACATGTTACTCACACCCCCTCTACTCATCCTTTATCTTGCCGCCTACGGAAGGGTCCGAGCACGCACGCATGCGCAGGTACGTACACTTTTCTTCCTATTCATTGTTCAGTTTGCTGTTAAAACGTACGGTTGCAGTCATAAATCATAATGCCAGCGTTAACAACAGCCAGGCAAATTGCTGTTGCTTACGCAGTAAACAACTCATAGATACCAAAAGCGTTCGTCCCGCCAAAAGTCAGGTATAACTTCGAATTTTGTTAGTGCGCGAATGCAAGCCACAGGCCAAATTAGCGACCATGTTTTTAGGAGAAAAAGTGCGGCTTGTATTCGGAACAATACGGTATTTGCATGATATTAATAGTATTAAAATTTCAAGTGTTATAGGCCTATTTGATTTAAATATATCCTCAAAAAACAAAATTTGGGATTTAACGGACTTTCGATTTAACGGACACCCCTCAGCCCCAATTAGTCCATTAAATCGAGGGTTTACTGTACTTAATTATTCAAATACCATTTTAACGTAAATAAAAGGAATACCACTGACTAAGTACTTCTTTAAAGCAACAACTCCGCTCTTACTATCCACAAAACATAAGATAAATATTCTGTAAACACTAAATCATGTTACAGCATAACAACAAGTATAATTTGCAACACATTAAATATTAATTTGAATAATATTTTATACTTCATTACTACATATTGAACTCCTCCCATTAGATACAATGTTTATGTTTTACATCCCATATTATTTATTACATCTTTTATATTTAGGTACACTTCAGATATCTTAATTACTTAGTAACCTTAATATTTTGGGTATTGTTCTAAATCATATTTACTTCGTTTTTTTATGTAACGCTGGGGACCTCAAATCTGTTACATTACATAACACTCCCCCTTCGAAAGAAGTTTATTTTGGCTCAACTAAGTTTAGTAAAATAAACTTATAGTTCTTTTATGATAAGGTTATCTTCTCTTTCTATCCTTCAAACTTTTAATTGCACCGGAAAACTGTGTTGATACTCCTTGTGTATCTGGTCATTAATTCACTACTGGTACCTCCCTCAGTTGTAGACCTGTCCTTTTCTCTGGAACTCATAACTTCGTCTAGCTTTTTACGCTATTATTACTTATTATCATTTTTATATTTTGTCACCGGACAAAAGGCTTGCCGCATGACAACTGGCGCCAATCGTACACTCTAGTTATTTTGGTGGCCCTAAAAAGGACCGAGTGGCGAGAACGGTGATGTTGGTAGTGCCGCGCTAAGATGTTCGGCGGCTGCGCCCGCTGTTCGTGGCGTACTGCAGTCCTCCTCTTCTTCCGGCACCGGTTGTAGAGTCGGCTGCCGGCCCAGCGAAATCCATCGCTGGTGCGGAACTGGAGGGCGAAGACGCAAGAACGCCGGTTCTATTCTTCGGCCGTTCCTTCCGGCTGACTCCGCGCCGATGTCGTCCGAGAGAGGAGAGGAGGTGAAGTGCGTCCGATGGCGTGGCGATGAGTGCGTAAAATTTTCTGCCGGCCCGGGTTTTATTAACTAACCAGGATCGCTGATTGGCTAGCTCCGAACACGTAGTTGGTCACGTCTCGGCGGCTGCTGATGCCGGATTGGCTCGCTGTGTCCACCGCTGGTACCGGAGAACAGATGTTCGCATACCGCTGCCGTCACAATTTATTACCTCTCTTGGTGCATAATCCCTAAAATACTATATTTCCCTAACATTTTTCCCTAATATCATAGCTGGTACGGAATCAGAGGGGCACTATTGGCTTCCATTACTCTGCCGTTTTCCTAACTATACCTTCTGAGATCAGAGGAACTTCATCTCTGTCCAGAAACAAAAATAAACGTTGCACTATCACAACACAATACATATAATAAAATTATTACCTATAAGGTAGCTCCTTCGCTACAAACTTATACTCAAGGGATGATTACTATTATTTCTGAGGTATCCTAATCCTTTTCTTAAATTATTTATCTCGTTGTTCTGTAGTTCCATTTATCATATTATTCACCAGTATTTTAGTTAAAGCTGTTCAATATTCATTTTAAATTCTCCTTAGTTCCGTGCTGTCAATTATTCTTTAGCATACGTATTCTACTATTTTTAATTCACTCTCATTTACTTCTGCAATTAAACACTGAATCTCCTCCTTATCATAACTGTATGGCATATTCTTCCTTCATTTAACTCATTTCTAACTCTTCTTTCATTTTTATTAGTTTAAAATAATTTATTCTGAATTATATAGTAAGGTGTTCTTACTCATTTTTTTTTGAATTTTGGGGGTTTTTATTAAATCATATTGTTCCTGAATAAATTAAATAAGTTGTCCTTACGTCTTTTGGAATTTTGGGGTTTTTATTCTCTTCATTTTAAATTATATGGTTTCGAAATAACTTGAGTAAGTTGTCCTTACGTGTTTTTTGAATTTTTGGGTTTTTATTCTCTTCTAGTTATATGTATAATGTTCATATATTTTTTTTCACATTTTTTCTGTACTAGTTATCATCATTGCAGTTATCCTGTTATCAATTATTTAATAGTATCGCTTCATCGATGATTGGTTGTATGTACCCTTCTTCTTTAGTGTATTGGGATCCAATATTTCGTAAGTATTATTTCCGTTATCTTTGCTTACAGTATACGGTCCAGTGTACAATAGTAACAACTTCTTAGCGATGCCTTCCATTGTGCTGGGCAATTCTCGGTTCTTCAACAGTATCTTGTCTCCCACTAAGTATCGCTCCGGCTTTGGTTGGAATTGCTGACATTTTCTTCTCGTTCTCTCGGTTCGTTCTAGTATCTTTTCATAAAATCTTACACTGTTAAACTTATATTCATCCCCGCTAGGGAACTGGATTAATTCTGTTATCTCTCTGGGTGGTAGTCTCTGGAACATTGCTGTATACGGGGTCATTTCGATAAATTGATGGTGTGATAAGTTTATGAAATCCTCCGCAGCTGGTAGGTACTCGGCCCACTTTCTCTGTTGGTTAAAACAATACGTGCGTAGGATCCTCCCTACTTCCCTTAAGACTCGGTCTGCCGGGTTGCTGCTTGGGTGGTATACTGACGTTTTATACGTCTTGATTCCCTTCTCCCGTAGAGTGTCTTTCCACCTGTTTCCCTTGAACTGTGTTCCGTGGTCAGTAATGATGGACTTCGGCGCTCCTACCTCATTGATATAATTTTGACAAATAATGTTTAATATCTTGTGTCGTCGCCCGGTTGATCGGGTATAGTTTCATGAATCTGGTGTAATGGTCGAATAGGATTAGGAAATATTTATACTGGTGCCTCCCTCCGCTTCGCGGGAATGGGCCGCAAATATCGACAAATACTTTCTCCAGTCTGTTTGATGATGTTCTTGGCATCATTGTGCCTTCTTTCTTATGATTGTTAACTTTTACGAGCTGGCATATGTGACAATGTTTAATCTGGTTTCGCACCTTTCTGTTGGCATCCCTGATGTATACGTGCTCCTGGAGTGCCTTGACTACTTTCAATGCCCCCATGTGGCCATACCTGACGTGGTAATCCATTATGATGTCCTTTTCTATAGTTTGTGGTATAACAATTTTCCATGTGTTAAGTTTGTACTGTGTCTTAATGAATAGTATTTGTTGGTGTTCACAGTAGAATTGTGTTATGCGGTCGTCTTGTTCCCTAAGTCTGTCAAAAATTTTGCTCAATCTGGGATCCTGCTTTTGCCGTTGCTCGAGTTCTGTTATGATGTTAGCCAGATCGGATCTATTACTGATGATATGGTATAGTTTGATTATGGTTTCTTTTTCCCCCTCGAACGTCTGGTCCCTGATATTGATTCGTGATAATGTGTCTGCAATGACCCCTTTCCGGGGATGTATTCCCAATTTAGGTTGTACTCTTTTAGTGTCAGGCTCCACCTGGTCAACCTTCCATGATTCAACTTACAATTCTTTAAAAATGAAATCGACTTGTGATCAGTTCTGACGGTAGTCTTGTATCCTAAAATGTATGTCCTGAACTTGTTACAGGAAAATACAACACTCAAGAGCTCTTTCTCTGTTACATTATAGTTTTTCTCACAACTATTCAGGACTCGACTAGCGAAACTGATCACTTGATGATTTCCTTCATCATCCTCCTGATAAAGAACAGATCTCAAACTGACATCACTGGCGTCACAGTTCATAAAAAATTGTTTATTGAAATTGGGGTGGTGCAACATCACTGACTCCAGAAATTTAGTTTTAATTAGTTCAAGTGTGGCATCTTGCTCTTCTCCCCACGTCCACTTGTCCTTGGATGATAATTGGCGTACAAATCTTGATGTTAGTTCCGAATAATGTTCTTGGAATTTACGGTAATAATTACATATGCCGAGGAACGATTGGAGCTGCTTTCTGTTCCTTGGTTTTGGGAATTTTTGAATTGACTCGATTTTTTCTTGGGATGGTGTGATTCCCTGCTCCGACAAGTTAAACCCTAAAAATTGCACTTCACTCACTATCAACTTTGATTTCTCCAGCTTCAATGTAATATGGTTCTCTGACAGCCTTTCTAACACTCGTTCTACTCGTTGGCGATGGTCATCCCAATTGGTCGTCGAAGTTATCAAAATATCGTCCACATAGACTGTTGTATACTGGAGTGTTTCCTGTCCGAGGATTTGGTCCATGATTTTTACAAACATGGCTACTGAATTAACCAGTCCAAATGGCAATCGTTTAAACTGGTAATTGCGGCCTTCGAAAATGAATGCCATGTACTTGCGGCTCTCTGGATGGATTTCGACTTGCCAATATCCACAGACGGTGTCCCACGTGCTGATATACTTGATCCCATGAAACTTCTTGGTGTCCCACGTGCTGATGTACTTGATCCCATGAAACTTCTTAAGTATTTCCTCGATTTCCCCCGGGGATGTTCGGTCATTCACTATCACTTTATTGATTTCTCTTGCGTCTAAACAAATTCTTACTTTGCCACTTTTCTTTGGAATGGCGAGGATAGGGCTGGTATAAGGGGAGTAACTGGGTTCAATGATGTCCTCGTCTATTAATCTATCAATTTCTGCCCTCACAGCTTCCTTCAGTGAGTAAGCGACCGGGTATGATTTTTTGTTGAAGTTTACGGGTTCTCGAAATTCTATTTTGCACTGGTAGCCTCTTACCTTGCCCGGTGTATCTGAAAATACATGGCGATATCTATTGTATAACGGATTTCGTTAATTTTGTCATGCCATAATTGTTCATCGTCCAACTCGTAAAAGATTTCATTACTTTGTGACTGTCCTCGTTGATCTAAACTTCTCTGTATATATGTTACTCGGGTTGGGGTCCGTCCATTCTACTTGATTGATTTTTAAAAATAATTTTGACCTGTTCATGTCAATGACGGCTGAGCATTGTTTCAGCATGTCACAACCGATTAACATGTTAAATGGTAAGCCACTGGCTACTAGGAAAGTCATTGGGATGGTTTTATTGTTACTTGTTAATTCTAACCTTGCTTGCTTCCGGACCGTTCTATTTTGGCGTCCCATCGATCCTATCAGTACAATGTTGCTTATTGGTAATGTAAGTATGTGCTTCTTCCCTTCTTCAAGTATCTTGTTCAATTCTATCACGTCGATTAGCGACACGTTAGCCCCAGTGTCGATCATGATTTTGGTTTGTACACTGTTGATCTCTGCCGTTATGTAAATTATTTCGTTGTTTTTTCTTGGATTTCTGTCTTCTTCTTCCAACAATTTGTCCCTTAAATTTTTTAAGTAGTTACTACAAATTATTGTGATACAATTATTATTTTTAACGTGATTTTTTATGTTGTTAAACCCAATAGAGTGGTTCAGTGAGGGTCCTGCTGGTGTTTTCACTGCCGTGTGGGGTTTAAAAGCGGCTCGGATTCTTCGTCTCCTCTGCTGGTTTGGTTCGTTTGATTTATTTCATTTCCCGTTGACCTGGGTTCTGGCCGTTGACGGTCCTCTTCGTAATTAACCCGGCGGTAGTCCTCCTGACTCTGACTCCTGCCTCCATTAGTCCTAGTATCTCTTCTATCGTTATTGCTATCTTGGTTCCAGTCGGTGTCCCTATTAAAACTCCAACGTCCTTGGTAGTATGTTCTCCCGTTATAGCTATTGTACGCCCCCACATAATTAACTCTCCTGTAGTTTTGATTTTGGTTGTTCAGGTTGCGGTTATTGTTATCATAATTCCGGTTGTTTGTGTTCTGATTCTGGTAACTCGGGTTGTACGACCAGTTATATTGATTGTTTGGAATATTCTGTCTATTCCCGTAATTGTTTCCGTTGTTCCTTTGGCTGTTGTTGTTATTTTGCCGTTGGTATGTCTCATTACCATAATTACCTGGCCTGCCATTATAGTTCGGCCGGTTATGCGTCTCATGGTTGTTATGGTTATTGTTTCTGTTGTTGTAGTCTGGGATATCCCTGCTCCCGTACCGGTCGTTTCTCTGCCGACTCCTTCTATAATGCACCTCACGCTCGTGCTCTTCCAATAGCGTTGACATGGCCTGTATCGTTTTTATCTGTCCGCCTGATCGTGCTATTGACATCCCGTTATCATAGTGGTATGCTAACCTGGTGACGAAGATTTCCTCCGGGATTTTTGGTTCAAGGTGTCTCGCCAAGCACACTTTTCCCAGGAAGTAGGCGGTGAGTGTTGTCCCCCTGCTCGCGTCATACCTTCCATAGCTGATGCTCTCCCTTACTACGTTCTGGGTGGCGTCTGACCAGTACCTGGCTTTAAATGCCATTTAAATTCTTCGTAGCTTCGGATGTTGTGCCTGGTGGCTGTCCACCAGTTATCATAGGTTTCCTTGAAATGTTCGTCCAAGTAACGACGAATCACTGGCCACCTGTTTTCACCAATTCTCATTAGTTGTTCGCCGACCCGTTCCAAGAATTCCATTGGGTTTCTCTTGTAAGACTTAGAGTTGATGGTTTCCCGGTCGTCTATATGTTGTGTGTATGGAACAGTGATCGTTCGGTTGTCAACTGACCGTTGTAGGTTCTCGATTCTCTCCTGGTTATGTTGTCCTTGCTCCTGTACTTCGTTCACGACCGTATCTAGGTTTCGATGCTGGTTTCCGAAATCTGCTCGTAGTGATTCCACTTGAATCCGGTTTTCTTCTTCTATATGGCCTATCTTGACCTCTAGTTCAGCCCTATTTCGTGTAACAGCTTCATCGGTCACTCTCAGTTTTCTATTTGTTTCAGCTATCTCCTGTTTTCTTTCGCCGTCGTTCTTACCTACCTTCTGACTGATTGCCTCACTGGCGTCCTCGATTTTCTTATTGAGAGCTTGTCTTAATACTCCATTCTGTTTATCAACAGTTTCCCTTAATTCCTTGTTAGAATGCTCAATTCTCTCATTGATTTGTATAAGATTGTCCTCATTGATTTTCTTAAGATCTTCTTTCATTCGTTTATTGTTTTCCTCAAGTTTTTCGTTCATTAGTTTGTTATCGTCCTGAATCTGTCTCAAACTCTCGTCATTCCTGTCAAACTTTTCATTCATTTGTTTGATTAAATTCTCGTTCAAAATTTCGTTTTGTTTCTTTGAGTTTTCATTAATACTGTCTATTTTATTTTCCAGCTTTTCATTGATTTGTCTAAAATCGGCCTTCAATTGTTCATTATTTTCAATTATGGTTTGCCTTAAAAGTTCACTAGTACTTTCCTTAATACTGTCTATTTTTTCATTAGTTTGTCTATTATCTTCTTTGATGCTGTCTATTTTATTTTCTAGCTTTTCTGAGTTTTCTTCAAATTTTTATTTAATTCTTCCTTCTGTTTCCTGGAATCTTCTTTGATTTGTCTTAAACTCTCATTAGTTTGTTTTAAACTCTCATTAGTTTGTTTATTATCCTCCTTCATACTACTCATTAATTCCTTATTATCCTTCTTCATGCTACTCATTAATTCCATTAATTTTTCCCAATTTAGTCCTCCTCTGGCTTCCTCTTTATCGCCCGCCTGTTGTTCCATTCCGGTGTCTGTAACTACCTCTGCTTCTTCTTCCCGTCTATCTTCTTCTGTTTCTTGCTCCTTCTCCATCCTTTTAGTAACACCTCTCGTATGCATTCCTGTGCCTCTAATGGTTGCCTGCTCAAGTTAAGTAATAATTAAGACGATTTTTTACTTAACTAAAGCCCACTCGTTGAGCGCCAATTTGTAAAGAAATCAGTTTAAATGTGTACTTGGGTTTAATCAAGATCAATAAGATTTATTTTAGGTTTCGGGTTTTAATCAAGCTGTTATTAATGAAAATATTTATTATGCAGTCTTATAGGTGACCTCCTGTAACTCAATTTTGATAAACAAGTTTATTAATTATTTTGTTATTACAACTTTTATATAGACCATAACACGGTTCTACCTAATTATTCAATGTTTACTCAATGTTAATTCTATATTTCATGTATTTAATTAATAAATTGAGAATCCTCTCCAACCCTAGTCAGTCCGTATTGTGTAAATCAGTTCAAAAATTGTGCAGGAAACACGCTAGTTCGGTACTCTCACGTTCTACCAGCTGTCGACTATAAGCGCTGTTATTCGTAATTGACTTGTGCTTCTAGGTTAGCTCGTTCGCCAGATTTTAATCACCCTTTTTACCTGTAAATTACTCCACCCACAACATACAATACCTATTCTACAATAATATAAAACAGCATCATATACAAGAAAGATTCTTTATTTGTATTACCTTTCAATTCAACTTCTAACAGTGCTCTTCATGGTTATAATCTAGTTATATCGATTGTACAATGATGAATCGATTGGTTAGTTGACTATTACCTTTTTTATTTTATACAAATTAAATATAATGTTAATTATCTCTTATCCCAGGGTACGTTTGATTCTTTGAACGATTAGTAAGGCCAGGTAATGCAAAATTAAGGTTACTTAGTATTACAAAAATGTTATTAGTTCTTACTATATCAAAATTATGTATAAGCTGGTGTTACCGTAATGGACGATTCTCAAGGCACCAGTGCTCGTCTGCAAACGGTTGAAGATTTACAGTTGAGGTTATGTTAATCTAGAAAAGGTGTTCCGATTATTAATAAAGTTGAAGGGATGATGTCCTGGAAGGCAACGGGAACTCTTCTAATCTTCGTTCTCCCTCACGATCCTTGTGGTTGTCGGTCCCGGTGGAATTGGTGTCGTATTATAATTTCTTTCTTGAAAGTGAGGTTTATTTCTTCAGAAACAAAGGTCCTTAAGTATATTTTTCTATAATTCCATTAATTCAGACTTTTTCTTCCATCAATGAGTCTCCTGGTTAGATGGGAAATCGAGTTCAATACTAAATCCAATGGAATTATCTTGACGAGTGAAATAAGAATTCCTAGACTTTTTGGAGGTATATGGTTATATTTTTGAAATCTAATTCATTGATTATTCATCGGTTTAGTTTACAGGAATTGGTTTTTATTTTAATTTATTAATTTTCGTTCGTTTTATATTAATTTATATCTTTTTTCTTAAATCTGTCTACTCATCTGAACTCAATAGCATATAACAATTGAATAATTGAAAATCAACAAGCTTCCTTACATTTTAGTTACCCTAACAACCACTACTTTCTGTCATTGGATGATATTTGATATCCTAGAGCCAGAATTATAGAATATTACTACTCTTTTTTAATAAAATACTCCATGCTTGGAATTATACCAAATTACCTAAAACTCTCACCCAACCTACCTTATTGAACCGTATATATTTTACTATAGTTTCATTGGACTGGACTTATTAAAAAGGTATTAATTTCCTTTTACAAATATTAAATTTAGGCCTATAGGTTTTCTTACAACTGTTATAATATTGTTTTTGTTTTTAACTTAATTTTTCTTTACCTGACCTACTGTACAAATAGTCACTGGTTTATGGCCACTTACAATAATTTTAATTTCCTGGTTTTAATTCATTATATTAATTAGTTCACACTTGAACCCTTCATTATTTTATGACATAACTACAAGAACTACTTGTCAACTTTTAAACACTTATTGTCTTCCTGGCCAAGTTTACAAACATTAATTCAAACATCTTCATTAATCAATTACAATAAATACATTCAACATAATATAATACCTAACCCATGTACTTATACTTAATTATTCAAATACCATTTTAACGTAAATAAAAGGAATACCACTGACTAAGTACTTCTTTAAAGCAACAACTCCGCTCTTACTATCCACAAAACATAAGATAAATATTCTGTAAACACTAAATCATGTTACAGCATAACAACAAGTATAATTTGCAACACATTAAATATTAATTTGAATAATATTTTATACTTCATTACTACATATTGAACTCCTCCCATTAGATAGAATGTTTATGTTTTACATCCCATATTATTTATTACATCTTTTATATTTAGGTACACTTCAGATATCTTAATTACTTAGTAACCTTAATATTTTGGGTATTGTTCTAAATCATATTTACTTCGTTTTTTTATGTAACGCTGGGGACCTCAAATCTGTTACGTTACACTATTAGTGGTTTGCCACCACATAAGTTAGTACTGAAAGTTAATTGCATCATTTTACTGATCAGAAACTTAAATACAAAGGAAGCATTAGTCAATGGAACAAGAATGCACATCAAGTGTATGCATCGTAATGCTATTGATTGCGAAGTTTTAACTGGAACCGCACGCAATAAGAGAATTTTGATTCCACGTATAAATTTAACATATTCCGACTGTTTTACCATTTAACTTTCAAAGAACTCAATTTCCAATTATACCTGCATTTGCGATGACAATAAATAAGTCTCAAGGACAAACATTCGAAAAAATTGGAATTTTATTGAGGCAGCCAGTTTTTACACATGGTCAATTGTACGTCGCAGCAAGTAGAGTTCGATCATTCGATGGTTTGAGATTTTATATTTCCGAATATAATGGCCAAGGGCATTTAGCAAATGATGAAAGAGTTTTTACAAAAAACATCGTTTACACAGAAGTTCTGAATTATTAAATTCACTTTCAAACTATTTTAAGTTCAATGGACAACACTTATTTTTTTAACCGCCCGGTTTTTTTGATTTAATGAAAAATATATGAAAAATACGAGGCACATTTTTTATTTCTTTTTTTATTTTGTATTAATTTTTATTTAAATTTTATATAATTCGAAAAAGATAGGCAAAATAACTGTGTAGCCTTGGCGAAACCTGGTCAGTATGGCAATAAAAAAAACCCAAGGAAATGTCAAAAAACGCGTTATTGCTTTTTAAATATGGCTTAGCCAAGCTAAACCTCATTTTTCCTATCTTTCATATTTTTCAAATAACTCGAAAATTAATGCATAGAAAAAAAATTAAAAAATTATATAAGCTTTGTGGCAGATAATCTTCAAACTGTTTTCGAATTTTGTACCTTACCAAAAATGAAATGTAATCCACTGGAATTGAAAACAATGTATCTTATACTTCTATGAATGTCAAGTCTCATTTTTATTAGCGTTTATTTGATTCAATAATAACATGAAAAAATTAAATCTGACAATGAATTATATCAAAAAATAAATATGAATACAAGCTGTAATTGTGTTTTTTTTCAACTGTTACTAACATTAAATTTTAAATTTCATAGGTATTGCAGGGAATTAAGGCAAACAACACATGCTAATGATGTATTTGTACACACTCGCAGCTGACATAATAGAACAAAATTCAAAAAAATTATATGCAATGATTACAGAGGTATACTCTTTGACAAAAGAACCTCAATAACGTTCAAACTTAAAAATTTAATGAATTACGGTCGAATTTCGACCACTGGGCGACCACTAGTTTACATTATTATTCTATGCTTGGCATACATCTTAGGGCTTTATAACATTTTAAATAAACTAATCGAATCATTAGTCTTCTTCTATATTTCCAACTACTTTACTTTATACGCTTTCAATGAAAAATTAAAATTATTAAATCAATTGTTAATCCTCCAAGCAAGGATTTAAATTATCTTTAAATTAACTGGTCATCATTAAAGCAAATTCTTACTACAGTTAAATTACATTCTCTTATCTCTATCTACATACTTTTTCTTTAATTAAAATTTTTTTTTATTAATGTCTTTTCAATGTCTCTATTCTTTTATAAAAATAAATTGGTTTTTCATCACCTCAATTCTGCAGATTGTACCCATGTACTCTGGTGATCTGTCGGTCCTCTTGCGTTTTCCGGTTCCACTGGTCGTCCTCCAGTCACTCGTCCTTCATGGTCCCATCTGCTGGCTGTAGAATGGAATGATGTGTTGCTCTGAATCAACTGCTGTTGTTCTATTAACCACCTCTATTGCTCTGCATATCGTTCCTCTGCTTGATGTTCTCTCGCCATCTGTCTAGAGTGTTGATGTTTGTAGTTGTAGACTGTTTGTAGACGTCCGATAATTGTAGTTAGCTTTTTTTATTACTTGAACTAACAAATATTTGTTATTGTCCGTTAGACAATAACAATAACTGTATTGTCCGTTAGACTTTACAGTTTATAAACAAAAGACCTTGTCGATATTGGACATAGCTGAAGTAATTAAAATTCACGTCTCTGACGGACAGAGCTTACCACAGCGACTGAAGACTGTTTGAAGAGTAAATAAAGTTCTCGTCGCTGACGGACATAGCGTACCGCCACGACTGAAGACTGACTGAAGAGTAAATTTGGCTCTCCTGGGCTCGTATTTATATTCACCAAAAAAACCACACCTGTCGTCACAGGATTCTGCAGGTCAGAAGCTGTCAGTGGCATCAGGTCCCCCACCATCATCCAATTTCACATATTCGTACATTTTTGCCAATTGCAATGTCTAATGCGGATTTTGAAATGATCTAATATTGTCCGATTCAATTACACATATCATACGTAATTATCACAATGATCGCATCATTAATGTAATTACTATGCTCTAAAAATCGCAAAGAATTCGCACTGAAGGTCACAATTACACAGAATTCGCACTGCACATGTGTCTGATTTTTATGCATTTTTAGAAGTCTTTACACTCTTTCTAATATTTACGGTTTGCTTGTAATTAAATAAAACTTTAATTTAGTATCTATTTGGGGTGAGATTGCAAACTTTCAGGCTTGAACAGGCCTCACGCACACACATTATTTACTCGTGTACACGCTCTCAGCGGCAATCACGTGATCTTTCCTGTTCATAATTCAGCTTTCAATTTCACACCTGCTTGTCTATTACATATTACTAAAATTAATTTAAATATTTATTTTATTTACTACATACACATTACAGCATATGCTTGTATTGTCGTATTATTCCTCTGCTTGGTAAAAAAAAATTTTAATAAATTTATTTATTAAAATTTTTTTTCTACCATTAGACACATTATTTTTTTATATTTCATATTACATATTTTTATTTGTATTTATACACTACAACCAATAATAATGAATATTAATTGTTCAATTTTCCTTATTTGGAGGGTAGAGCAAGTAATGTTCCCTGCTCCCAACACAAGTGTTGCTAACAATGCGTAAGCGTAGCTACTCTTTCCATTGTTCTGCTTTAATCTGGTCCCATTTACCTATTTATTTTTATGTGTAGAACTTCCTACATGAGTTGCTTTCATGCACTGGTAAACATTCTGCATCTTAGCATATTATGCCATTCTTCTATCTGGAAGTTTACATTACCTTAGTCATACATTTCTACCTTCGTTCCTTAACCCTTTTCTTAGCCTATTATTCCAATCTTCATTCTTACATTTCCTTTCTGATCACTAATAATTTTCTTCATTCTTACCCTGTGTTGAAATACACTTCCGTAACAGAATACTCTTTTTAGCTTCGTATTGTGTCGCATTATCGGCTACAGATGACTGCCTTAGAAACACATCTATATCCAGACTTTTATGTGCTTAACTCACTCAATGTGTTAATTGTAGCATTTGAGCTCTAAGTAAGCTCTGCCCCTGACCTTGACTATCGCTTTCTTCTGTGTCCTTGCATTTCCACTAAGGTATGAAGTTTTCGCTTGATCAGCCATTCTGACAATTATACATTTATTTCTCATTTCTAACCCTTTCTTCATATTAATAACCACATCGATAATAACATTCCTTACCATTTTTCATTGAATACTAACATTCCTTATATTTCTTATTTTTATTCAGCGTAACATTCTTTATTATTTAATTCCTTAACATTTTCTTAAATATAATTTCTAACCTTTTTACACATATTATTCCTTATTAATTAACTCCTATTCTTATTAATAATCAGCAATACTATTTTTCATTTAAAAATAATTATTCATTACAATAGAGCATTGAGTGCGGTGTCGTTTGATTTCCACCCCTCTCTAAGTTAACAATACTTGTCCGTCGTCTACTGGAAATCATTGTTTCTTTGTAGCATAACCCGCCATGTAACATTTCCGTCTTGCATTCCTTTATTGTGTGCATTTCCGAGTGAACGTTTGTTTTGACCATGTAACTCACCTGTGTACAGGGTACAAATTTCATCCTGCCTCTCGGCCACACAGAATCTTCCCTTCGTTTTGCTTCGCTCTCTCTCATTAGTTTGGTCTAGTGAACCTACCTGAACAGCTGTGCGCATCTTCTCTCTCTTTGTATCTTTTATAATTATGATTACAATTATTGTTATTATAATTATCACTCGTTCGGTACTTACCATGTTTTTTCTCGCCGTAAATGTGATGCCTTACATGTTTCACATGTGTTTTTTTCTTATGTGATTTACTACTGTGTGTGTAACCTGTGACTTGGATATTCCTATCAATAAGGTATGATCGCTGAATTTTTACTTTGCTTTCTTCCTTAATGTTAATTATTTCTCTAGAATTATAATTATTAAATATTAACATTCCTTCAAGTTCCTTTTTTATTTTAATAGACTGTTTATCAAGTGCTATCTTAACATTACTTTTGCGTGCGTTTATACGTGTATTATTGTCTATATCTGTAGGTACTAAGTGCATAGTCTTATTTACGATCTCGTTCTACGATATCTTTTGCTCCTTCTCTTAGTATTGTATTATATTCTTTTAATGTTTTACCTAATTGTTCTTTATTTGGTGTTAACTCTTCTATGTTTCTAGTCTAGCACATACATTTTGTCTTATACCATAATCGTCCATAATGTTTCCCATCATCTTAATGATTGCCTCCATACTAATACTTCCTGATACTGCCATGTCGAATATGATGTATTTATTTATTATGTTTTAAAATTAGTATTATATTATACAACCGTTCACTATTTTTTTATTGATTTATCTGTTTATTTTTATTGTTATTATTGATTATTTTTATACTCTTGTTACAATTACACCTGTTAGCTTATACATGAATGTGGGCGCCAGTTGTGTCATTATACACAACAAAATAAACAACATACAAAATATTCATGAATAAACATCAATTATTATACATAAAATCCTATGCACACATTTAACAATTGAGCATACATTTATTTATTAAACATAGGCATGTCGAGACCCACGTTGGGCGCCAAATGTAACAACACTAAATGTTACAACAATAGTAAATTAATTTGTGCTGTGTTAACATTCATACAACATTACTGATAACGTGTATGTATAATTGGAGTTCATGTGTAATCATAATAAAAGTAGTCCTTTTATGAATAGTAACATGTTTTCATTTCTTTATTCAAATGAAATTAAAAAAAAATAAAAATATAATATTTACTTCGCCATAAAATATTCATTATCAATTGTTTCAATGTTTCTTTGTTGCCATACATATATCATAAAATAAATCTTGTACCTTATATTAGCGAAACTCTATGTTAAACATTTCTTCGTTTATTTTATAAATTCTCGACTACTCAGTCTGAATGTGTGCTTTATAAATTTGTTCTTATTTACATTATTATTCTATGTTTGGCATACATCTTGAGGCTTTATAACATTTTAAATAAACTAATCGAATCGTTAGTCTTCTTCTATATTTCCAACTACTTTACTTTATACGCTTTCAATGAAAAATTAAAATTATTAAACCAATTGTTAATCCTCCAAGCAAGGATTTAAATTATCTTTAAATTAATTGGTAATCATTAAAGAAAATTCTTACTACAGTTAAATTACATTCTCTTATCTCTATCTACATAATTTTTCTTTAATTTAAATTTTTTTTTTATTAATGTCTTTTCAATGTCTCTATTCTTGTTCAAACTTTGTACTTTATTTATCAGCTGTACGCCGTACCACTGCAATGCGATACGCGCGGATGACGTCCCTTGCTTATCAAGCGCTGCCGGCAGTCAGCTTTACTGACGGTAGACAAGTTAGTTTTAGTTTCTAACCAGACTCCGAGCTGTACTCTCGCTAAAAATCTCTCTTCCAGCCGCGGCTTCTGGATCATTTTTAATTATTTTCATGTATCGTACTCACTAATTTATTCAGACAACCTGCGTCCATTTACAATGGACTGCGACTTCTTTCAAAGCTAGTTTTATGGGCGTTATGGCCTCAAAACATCCGCACGTGTCGACAATGGTCTATAAAATTTAACGTTTCAATAAATGCATATCATACAACAGAATTACAGTCCACTTCTTTTCGTTTCAAACCAAGCCTTTTCTACATAGCGTTTTTGGAACAACTCAAGATTTTCAAGAGCTTCCAATGCGCAACATTTTTGGCCCTCAAGGGACGGATATCATATTTTTGGCCCAAAAACGACAACATTTTTGGTCCAACCGAACCGGATTTATTCGCCCTACGGGCAGCATTTCTTGGTCCACAAGCGACCGCATATTACTTTCGCCTTACGGGCATTTCTTGGTCCTGAGCGACCAAATTTTCGTCCACAAGCGACACATTTTCGTCTACAAGCGACACCATTTTTGCAAATTACATCACAATCAACACGACAAGATTCGGCGGAGCAGTAGACCAGAGACGACGGGACACGGCAGGACAGCATTTGCGATTCCACGTAAAAAAGTTCCACAGCTTTAAATTATGGAGGGCTACAACATAAGGCGTCATCTGACCAGTAGAGACAGGAGGTGCAACAGCTCCTAACAGGATCGAGCAATGGGATCGAAGTCAGCTTCAGCACGTCTGGATCAACGTCCACGTGACTATGAACGTTTTACTCATACTGTTTCAAACAATATTTTACATTTAGCAGTTATTTTTTAACACCTTTGTATAAACACACACCATCATTACACAATACAAGTCAGTAAGTGGTTGGCAGTTCATTGTGAGTTCAAACATCAAAGATAAAAATATATGTTACTATCATTTAAATTCATGATTTTAATAATTTTTAATTGCCAACAAAGTTGATTAATAGAGAGAGTAAGCATATATTCTAGCAAGTATTATGTTCATATAAATAATGATCGCTAGCTACCGCAACATATTCAGATTTATCAAAACTTAAGTTTATGGTTCACATGCTCTATGCTCAAATTCTTTCAAAGTATTTTTCTTTTTTCTTAAATTGTAATAATGGCAGATGTAAAGGCTCTAATAAAAAAAACGAGGCACAATTAAAGCCTCAATATCCCGCGTAAATACTTTTCGCGGATAACTTTGATTTGGAAACCAGCGATCATCATGCGCTGAAAATAAAACTTCGACATTTGATGGAATTATCCACCAAATACGATGAGATTCAATCCCAAATCGAATCCGAGGAAGCGGACTTTGCTTTAGCGAGTGATAGGGTACAAACGGAAGACGATCTTTGTAATATAGAGTGTAAATTGCAACACCTGCTGGAGCAAGCTGAGCATATGAACCAGAAACCATTAATTAATGCTGAAAGTAAGCATCTCAAAACACCCCCCATTCAGTTGGAACCGATCAAATTACCACGGTTTGTGGTAGTATTATTGAGTGGCAGCATTATTACCATATTTTTCTTGAACTTATTCGCGTCAGAGCCGATCTGACGGACATACAGAAACTTCACTATTTGCACTCGTCATTATATGGCGAGGCGCATAATGTAATAAAGTCATTACCAATCACTCATGAGAATTACGCGGTGGCTATCGATCTGTTGAAGAATAGATATGACAGTAAGCTAATTGTCTCCGCCCACCATGTCGGGAATGTCCTGGACGTACCATTGGTTCAACAAGAATCCCAAGTCAGCATATCTAAATTCATTGATGAAATCTCAGCCAATATAAATGCTTTAAATAATCTCAAGCTGCCAGTTAACACAATCGAAATTAATGTCATACATTACTTAGCTAAAAAACTTGACAGTTACACTTTCCGGTTGTGGAAAGAGAGTTTGTCGGAACATAAATTCCCTGACTTTAATAATTTTATGAATTTTTTAAATTCACGCAGAAAATTGCTACAAAATATTGATAACGCGATTACCTCAACTAGCAAGTTAAATAACAGCGATAAGTCTCCTTATCGCAAGGCAGTTAAACAGATAAGCGCTCCTAGGGGGGCATTTCATTCTCATATCAGAAACAATTTATGTAGACTATGTAACGGCGAACATAGAATTATCGACTGCTTACAATTCACATCGCTTTCTGTCCCTGACAGAAGAAACGTCATAGTAAAAAACAAACTTTGTTTAAATTGCCTTCGTCCGGGTCACGAAAGTTCAAAATGCCTATCAAAATTTTCTAGTAAAAAATGTCCTAAGCGTCACCACACCACAATTCATGTCCCCAACAAGGACGGATCTTCCACCAATAACCAATGATCACTAAAGTTACAAACAAATAAATCAATATTGTTATCCACCGCTGTCTGTATGACCACTAATAAGGCTGGTAGAAAATTCCCCGTTAGAATTTTACTGGATTCTGGCTCGCAAGCAAATTTTTGCACAATGGATTTCGCCCGCAGAATGGGCCTTCAATTGGTTAAATCGCAACTGCCCATCACGGGTATAAACAACTCGCTTTCCCAGGCTGACTTTAGTACAAAGGTAAAGCTACATTCTCGCTATAAACCCTTTACGTTAAACGTGCATTGTGCCGCACTACCCAGTACAACTAATGATTTACCGGCGGAGTCGTTCGATCTTGCCTCTTTGAATTTACCCAAGCATGTATTCTTGGCTGATCCACACCTACACTGCTCGTCGCAAGTCGATGTACTACTCAGCGCTCAATATTATCTCCAACTAATTGAACCTGTTAAATTTATGCGCGGACCATACTTTCCTATAATTCAGGAGACTAAGTTAGGGTTTATTTTGGCCGGTAATTTACCCTTCAACGTCAACATAACTAAAACAGTTTCGTCCTTTATGGTCTGCAAGGATGATAGTCAGATTTCCTCACAACTAAAAGAATTCTGGAAGTTGGAGGTCTCTAGTCGCAAACCCTGCTCTGAGGACTCGCCGTGTGAAAAACATTTTGTGAAAAACACTATCCGCAACCGCGAAGGGAGATTTGTGGTATCCCTGCACCGCAGGTCAGATAAATCTCATTTGGGAGATTCTCTCCGCGGAGCTATCCGCAGGTTCCAATCGCAGAAGTTCAAGTTCAAGCAGAACCCTATCCTTTACAAGGATTATAGCAAGTTCATGAGTGAATACTTGAAACTTGGTCACATGTCTCCACTTAATAATTACGATTTGTCGCTTGACAACTCAGATATTTTTTATTTGCCCCATCACGCAGTCTTCAAGGACTCCAGCCTAACCACTAAATTGCGTGTGGTATTTGACACCTCCGCTAAAACCACAAATAGTCCCTCAACGATACTCTAATGGTCGGTCCTACGATCCAGTAGGATCTGTTCTCGATAATGGTTTGGTTCCGTACCCACCGATATGTACTTATTGCAGACATAGAAAAGATGTATCGTCAAATCATGGTTAACCCAAAGGATTCAAACTTGCAACGCATCGTTTGGCGTGATGCGCCGCATAAGGAATTACATTATACTTTAAGGACGGTTACGTATGGCACTGCTAGTGCTTCCTTCCTTGCTACACGTTGTCTGGCTCAGATAGCCTACGAAAATAAATCCGACTACCCTATAGCTTGTATGGCCATAGCCAATGATTTTTAAGTAGATGATCTTATAACGGGTTCGGATGATCCGAACGTGTTAGCTAAAATGAAATTCGAGATCGTGAATTTGCTAAATAGGTATGGTTTCATGTTACATAAGTGGTTTTCTAACCACCATAAGATTATGGCCCTTCGCGCCCAAGTATCCCATGACTTCAGCAAAGGTCAAAACGTGCGTACATTGGGAATCCAATGGAACGTTGACAAAGATAATTTTTTATATACCGTTCGGGGTGATGATAATTCGACCGTGTTCAACAAAAGAAGCGTGTTGTCGGTCATTGCTGGGATTTACGACCCGCTGGGTCTTATTGCCCCCATCACATTTTGGTGCAAACATTTCGTACAGTAGTTGTGGTTGGCGGGCACTAGTTGGGACGAACCCCTATCTGGGTCATTAGCCAATCAATGGCTAGAACTATACTCTCAATTAGTTTCCGACACTCATTTTAAGATTACGAGGTCGGTTAAGAGTTCGAACAATTGTCCAATTAGTTCATTACAGCTTCAAGGATTCGCCGACGCTTCGGCTAAAGATTACGCGTGTTGGATTTATGTGCGGGCGGTCTATTCGAACGGCGCCATATCGTCAAACTTGTTGTGGGCTAAATCTAGGGTCGCTCCGCTGAAACAGATAACGCTACCATGCCTTGAACTTTGTGCTTGTTTATTGCTGGCGCAATTAACTTCCAATGTTTTAAACGCCATCAACTACAATTTTGACGGACTATATCTCTATTCGGACTCGATGATAGCGTGGCATTGGATACATCAACAATCTTCCCGCTGGAAGGTATTTGTGGCCAACCGTGTCGCGGAATACAGCGTCTTGTTAGCAGCAGGGGAACTTGGCATCATGTAGTATCAACTGACAACCCTGCCGACATTTTATCACACGGTTGCCTCCCTCGTAGTTTGCACTGCCATACTCAATGGTGGCATGGTCCGTCCTGGTTAGCCCATGAGTCAGCATCATGGCCCGTTAGCGCCTTCGACATTCATGCTCCCTGTACTTACCCCGACCTTGAGCAGGAACGTCGTAAGCAGGTTCAAACCTCACTAATTGTCGCATCCTCAACACATAGCTATGTTGAAAATTATTCATCCCTTACAAGGCTCATTCACGTCTTCGCATATTGCCGCAGATTTATTCGCAACTCTAGGCTCCCGGTTGTTGACAGGGCCACGTCCTTTTTGTCTGCTCAAGAATTGTATGACACACTTTTGTTTTTTGTTCGGCAATCTCAGCAGTTGTACTTCGGCATAGAAGTTAAGGAACTTGAGACACATCGCTGCCTTCCTCGCAGCAGTAAAATTCTTGCACTCAGCCCCTTCCTGGATGACTCAGGCATTTTAAGAGTGGGTGGACGCTTACAATTCTCCCCACTTAACTACGCGAGTAAACACCAAATAATTTTGCACCCGTACTCTCATCTCACGAGATTAATAATTGATTATGAACATATCCGTTTGTTGCACTCTGGGGTGCAATCAACTCAAGCTTCGCTCAGACACAAATTTTGGATCATTCACGACAAATCTTATATCCGCTCAGTAATACATAAGTGTGTCATTTGTTTTCGTTTCCGGGCTAGAGGCGCGAATCAACTATTAGGTCAGTTACCCCCTTCTAGGGTCACCCCTGCTAGGCCATTTTCCCAGTCGGCCGTGGACTACGCTGGTCCTGTACTTTTACGCCATGGCGGGCAGCGCTCAAAGTCCACGTCCAAGGCATACATCGCGTTATTCATATGCATGTGCACAAAGGCCATCCATTTAGAATTGGTGTCAGATCTCACCTCCAACGCTTTTATAGCGGCTTTAAAAAGGTTCATCGCGCGCAGAGGTATTCCCACGCAGATATTTTCAGATAATGGTACGAATTTTCGTCGTGCCAACCACACCTTATATGATTTGTACAAATTTTTAAACTCAAAGAAAGTTGAGCAATCTTCTCAGGAGTTTTGCGGTCTCCGTGGTATCAAGTGGTCCTTTATCCCTCCTTCAGCCCCTCATTTCGGTGGTTTGTGGGAAAGTGGTGTGAGGAGTGTTAAACATCATTTGCGTCGCGTAATAGGTGGTACGATCTTGAATTTTGAGGAGTACTCTACTCTTCTCTCTCAAATTGAGGCTTGCCTTAATTCACGCCCTTTATGTGCTGTGTCCGACGATGCTAGAGACCCTGAACCCTTAACTCCTGCTCATTTCCTGGTCGGCGCTCCACTGACTGCACTTCCGGAACCCGACTATACCCAAAGCAATACCAGTCATTTGGGCAGATGGCTTCTGCTCCAAAAATTTACACAGACCATCTGGAAACGGTGGTCTAGAGATTATCTGCACCAGCTGCAGCAGCGCAACAAATGGCGCACCCCGTTAAGGAATTTGAATGTCGGACAGCTTGTCCTCATTCTGGATGATAATTCCCCCCCCACTACAGTGGAAGCGTGGGGTAATTACTAATGTTTTTCCGGGTCAAGATTCCTTAGTACATGTCGCAGAAGTTCGCACCATGCTAGGTATCTTATGCCGACCCATCCACAAATTATGCCCCCTTCCGGTGGCAACAAACTAGTCGTATGCGTGCCATACGAGACGTACTAGGATTGTGATCTTGTCACATTGCCTGGACTACGCCCGGGACATTCCCCGGGGCAAGCATACAAGTCAATTGTATCATTAACGTTGTATTATTATTACGTGTCGATAGCTATTATTGCAATAGTGACTGTTTTCATTGTACTATCAATTATTTATGGATGTTGTTGTATTGTCGTATGTTTATATATTCAAAGTTCCGAGAACTACAAGTGTTACTTATGGTATCAATTATTCTATGTATGTATTGTATATTCTAATGGTCATATATTATGAAATTTATTGGAGTTTGTTGTGTCAATATCATGGTGCAATTATTATATTTTTTACGGTGTTATCACTTGTTATTATAATGCTTTCCAAATGTCAATGGGTATTATTTGGGAAAGATCAACGTCTACTTAATCATTGTATTACTATGTGTACTGTGTTACTATTATGTTTTGGGTAATTTTACTGTCAGTTTGCCCTTGCTATTTGCATAAGGGTTGATTTCTTATGTACCGTATAATTATTAATTGAATTTATCATGTTAATCATATTATTGTTATTATGTCATTGCGCTGTAGCCAATACGCCAATTGTGGTATTATTTTTGCCATGTAAATCTAACTATTATATTATTAATTTAATGTTTAATTTACAAAATCGTCCCGATTTTGAGCAGGCAGTATGTTCAAACTTTGTACTTTATTTATCAGCTGTACGCCGTACCACTGCAATGCGACACGCGCGGATGACGTCACTTGCTTATCAAGCGCTGCCGGCAGTCAGCTTTACTGACGGTAGACAAGTTAGTTTTAGTTTCTAACCAGACTCCGAGCTGTACTCTCGCTAAAAATCTCTCTTCCAGCCACGGCTTCTGGATCATTTTTAATTATTTTCATGTATCGCACTCACTAATTTATTCAGACAACCTGCATCCATTTACAATGGACTGCGACTTCTTTCAAAGCTAATTTTACGGGCGTTATGGCCTCAAAACATCGGCACGTGTCGACAATGGTCTATAAAATTTAACGTTTCAATAAATGCATACCATACAACAGAATTACAGTCCACTTCTTTTCGTTTCAAACCCAGCCTTTTCTACATAGCGTTTTGGAACAACTCAAGATTTTCAAGAGCTTCCAATGCGCAACAATTCTTTTATAATTATAAACTGGTTTTTCGTCACCTCAATTCTGCAGATTGTACCCATGTCCTCCGGTGATCTGTCGGTCCTCTCCTACTGGATGTCCTCTTGCGTTTTCCGGTTCCACTGGTCGTCCTCCAGTTACTCGCCCTTCATGGTCCCATCTGCTGGCTGTAGAATGGAATGATGTGTTGCTCTGAATCAGCTGCTGTTGTTCTATTAACTGCCTCTATTGCTCTGCATATCGTTCCTCTGCTTGATGTTCTCTCGCCATCTGTCTAGAGTGTTGATGTTTGTAGTTGTAACTGTTTGTAGATAATTGTACTGTTTTTTTTATTACCTGAACTAACGTATTGTCCGTTAGACTTTACAGTTTATAAACAAAAGATTTTGTCGATATTGGACATAGCGTCCAGCTATGTCTGAAGTAATTAAAATTCGCATCTCTGATGGACAGAGCTTACCGCAGCGACTGAAGACTGTTTGAAGAGTAATTAAAAATTCTCGTCACTGACGGACATAGTGTACCGCCACGACTGAAGACTGATTGAAGAGTAAATTTGGCTTTCCTCGGCTCGTATTTATATTCACCAAAAAAACCACACCTGTCGTCACAGGATTCTGCAGGTCAAACTGTCAGTGGCAACAGGTCCCCCACCATCGTCCAATTTCACATATTCGTGCATTTTTGCCAATTGCAATGTCTAATGCGGATTTTGAAATGATCTAACACTGTCTGATTCAATTACACATATCATACGTAATTATCACAATGATCGCATCATTAATGTAATTACTATGCTCTAAAAATCGCAAAGAATTCGCACTGAACGTCACAATTACATAGAATTCGCACTGCACATGTGTCTGATTTTTATGCATTTTTAGAAGTCTTTACACTCTTTCTAATATTTACGGTTTGCTTGTACTTAAATAAAACTTTAATTTAGTATCTATTTGGGGTGAGATTACAAACTTTCAGGCTTGAACAGGCCTCACGCATACACACTATTTACTCGTGTACACACTCTCAGCGGCAATCGCGTGATCTTTCCTGTTGATTCCTGTTCACAATTCAGCTTTCAATTTCACACCTGCTTGTCTATTACATATTACTAAAATTAATTTAAATATTTATTTTATTTACTACATGCACATTACAGCATATCCTTGTACTGTCACAATATATGTATAATAAATAAATATACATACAAGGAATTAAAACCATTGTAGAATTACTAATTTTGCTCACACAGATTACAAAAATAAAAGCAATTATCTAGAGATGATACGTGATGGCAACCAAAAGGAACTGCAAGAAAGAAGAGAGGAGAGTGTAAGAGAAAACTTTGGCCAGAAATAGAAGGAATCGCTATGAAGAGAGACATGCAAGCAAGGTTGAAGAACAGCACAACGATATGAACAACAAAGTGAGAGAAGACAAAGAGAAATTATTTCCCACAAAAAGAGAGAGAGAGAGAGAGAGAGAGAGAGAGAGAGAGAGAGAGAAAGAGAGAGAGACACACACACACCAAAGGTGAACACAGTACTAGTCTCAGAATAAACAGCATGTTATTAGAGAAACAGGTAGAAATAGCGCCATGAAAAGAAAGGTATAGAAATCGTTGTTACATATCGACTTCCTACAAAGCAAGTAAATGTAACACATACATGTGACATAGGATATCATCAACGGAGAACAATACATCCAGAGAAAGGTGGCAGAATTTTGTATCCCACCATGGCAGTGTTTACCATGTTTGATTAAATATTTTTTATAAGAAGCAATTGTAAAACCTATTGTTATGTAATACTTACGTATGTGAAGATGTAAATAAACTAGGAATACCATTCAAAACCAATAACACCTGGGGTACATATGCAACAACACATATATTTGCATATTTAACCATAGCAGTATTTTTGTAAATCATTCATAGAGAGAAGTTGTTAGAAATAATTTTAAGTAGTGTTTGTGTATGTACAGGCAAAAATTACAGGCTCTAGCTTGTCAATTTTATGCTCTGTGTGTGTGTGTGTGTGTGTGTGTGTGTGTGTGTGTGTGTGGTCTACCATCAAATTTGAAGTCTACAACACACACTTTGCAATTCAGACAATGCCATAGGAAGAAATGCACTTTCTTTCCACTGCCACTGGAAGATGCAAATAACTTATTCATGGGGCCACTCTTAAGGTTTTATTAGAGGCAGGAAATTGGCATCAACATCATCATCGTTGTCATCGTCTCATATATCCAGAAGCTGCACACACACACACACACACACACACACACACACACACACACACACACACACACACACCCACACACACACCCACACACACACACACACACACACACAAAAGTAAAAAATAGTTTGTTCAAAACAAAGAAACAACTAACAAAGAACTGAAGTATGAGCTAGTGAAGTAAAATCAATACGAAAATGTAAATAGTACAAGTAAAATAAGTAATATGGAATTTTAAGTATTATTAAAAATAATTTCTCTAATCAATTTAGAATGGGTGCTGTCTTGTAAACAATAATTATGTTTACTTAAAGTAAATATTATTCTATTAAAATATTAATAAACTTACAATTTAATTTAGTTTATACTATTTCTGCAGATTATTTGCTAAGATTTAAAATTTTAATAATCATTCAAAGTTGATATTCCTGTCAGACACCAAATAAATTTACAAGAATTTTACAATTGTTTTTTAATGTGTTTTATGTTTTGATGTTATAGATTAATACTATTTTGTGCTACACATAAGAGGCATAATAGTAAGTCAGTGTATCTTCTTAAAAAGGGAATATTCTGAATAATCATTCTTTTAAATTACTATTTTTTTAATTGTGCATAAATAATATACGTTTGCTTCCCTTTTATGTAGACTTCAGATAGCCGAGACTAATTTAAAAATAGCAAATTTCCAGAAACAGCCTCTTTTGAGCTGATTTTTTTGTAAATGATAGGTTTAGTCTTTACCTAAAAGTTTATCCAAGTTCCAGACTTCGAACCGCCCATTTTCCCTGACTTTTCACTTCTGGCAAACAGCGGAGCGCGAGTCACTGAAGTTTTCCATCATTTTTACAATGATAACTTCACCAAATCAGATAAATAAAAGTACCACCGTGATCCCTGAAAAATTTCTTATCGATCTGTGTTAGTCGTGCATTTTTTAAATGCAACATAACCAACAACAAAAATTGAAACTTGCAAAAATGTGCATTTTCAGATTTCTGTTAATAATGAGTGAAATTATATTTTTCTTCATAAAAAAATTATAGAGTATAGTATTCCAATAGACGAATTTCCATACCAATTTTTATCCCAAAATATTTTGTCATTAAGCCACAATAAATTTTTCAAGTTGAAGACAGAAATTTTTCAAAATTTGGTCAGTCATCACCGACATCACAGGACAAATTTTTTAAAAACAAATACTCGTATTTTCATGCTCTATCAGCTAGTGAAATAAGTTTGTTCTCTCATAGCTTTCAAAATAATAATTTTTAACTTTTTTATTGTGCGCGCATGTGTGCTTTTAAACAGCGAATGGCCACGTGGCTGAATCAAGTATACATATGTGCCGCCAAGCGGCAGCACTATGTACTGCACATTTGCACACTAATTGTATATATAGTGATGTGATGAAGCGTTTTTGTTAATTGTGATATTTATATTTTTTTTTAATTACTGTTAAGAATTGTAATTAATAAAGATGGTAAAATAAAGTTTTGACGTGTAGATTCCTTGCTAAGAATTTTAATAATGTCGTGGAGTTAAATTGGCTAGGAACATGAAAATAATGGTAGATAAGTGGACTGTATTTTAACACATTTATTGTACGTAAATGGTACAAATTAATTTAGATTTGATGAAGGTTAGCTAAGCCTTCAGGCATCATGACGTCTGAGAAAAATTACATTTGAGAAATGAAATGCAATTATGCAACACTTAAAGAAAACATGAAATAATTTAGGCATAAGGCCCTACACAATATGTTGCGACATGAAAATAATTAAGCCGACAGGCGAAACGCAACGAGCGTAGCTAACGTCTGTTGTATTTGAAAGCTCAGAGCACTGTGTACATCATATCTGCCAGCAGCGAGCAAAATTAGATTATGAATCAGATTAGCCAACCTTCCACCAATATAATTCCCACATTACAAATACCAACATTATTGTACATAACTGCCCGCAAAAATCGAGCGATTTTTTTTTGTAATACATTGTTAACAATTTATATTATAAAGAAAACACAAACATGTATGTTCTTACTAATAGAGATTAACCGTTAGTAATTTGATGTCTTAATTATCGACACTGGAAAGTTAGATAATGATAAAGTTAAACAGGCCAAAGTGGGCTTGCAAACTGATTTATACATGATTATAAACATGCATGATCAGCAGACATGCATACAATGCAGAACATGAAAGCTTGATAATGAATCATCTGTGACTCATCCTTTGATGGGCCAGATTTAAATTCCAAATATTTATGCAAGTCATGATTAATAATTTAAGCCAGTCAAAGCCAGCTGATTTATACATAATAAGATTGCATATTATATGAAATGAATAAACAAGATTATTACAAAACGTTACATGCAAATAGAAACATAGATTAAGCATAACGCTGTAGTATAATAATTAAATAGCACATGCTATACCAAGCAATTGCAAGAATGCACAAATACATTGACATGCGAGAATAGATGATAGATTGTTGCATAGTTGCAAGTATATAAATGCAATAACATGTGTGTCATAATCACAAATACATGAATACAATAATATAGGCGTGATACATGATCATAAAATACAAATACAAGAATATGTGTAAAAATATATGCGTGGTGTACAATCATAGACAACAGATGCGGGTACAATAATATGTGTTACATAGATACAAAGTATATGGATACAAAATATGTGTTGCGTAGTGACAAAATACATGAATCAAATGTTGTATACAAGAAAATACATAAAATACTTGAAACCTTTACACATTAAATAAATTGACCCTTGCTTAAAGTAAAACAAAACAATTTCTGTATTGAAAAGATACAAACTAAAGCTCATGATAAAAATAAAAGTGCTTATATAACTAACATAATCTTCTTTGAAACATTAACATATGTTTGGTAAATACATACTGTAACGATACCGGGGGACCCGAGTTCGATTCCCGGTACCGAATCACAATTGTATAGTTATTATTGGTTCTGTTCTAATATTTTTTGTTAATAATAATGATATTGTTTGTTAATAATTATTATATTGTTTTGTAATAATGATAATTGATATAAAATGTTAAATATAAATAATTATATATGTATAACTGAATGTATGAAAACAGAATTTGTATGAGTGATGTAATGGAAAATTGGTGGCGTTGTCAAGGAGACTGTTTTGTGAGATTGAAAATAATAAATTGTTAATTTTGGATCTGTAGAAGAAAAGATGAAATAAAAATTGTTCTTTAATATCTAAAGTTAAATAGATGGAAATAAAAATTGGTACAACAAAAACCAGTTGTTGTACACATATTATCAATATATAAATATATTGATTATAGTATAACATTAATAAAAAAAATGTTCAAATAAGAATAAAATAATAAATAGACCTCCGAAGAGAAATAATGAAATGCTACAACGTATAAACTGTTGCTCAGCGGTGTAGATATTATAATCTTAAAATGTGTGCAGAAAATATGAAAATAACACACAAATTTAAAAAATAACAACGGTTGCTAAGAAGAAAAAAAAATATTCTGAAAAGGGAGATACATATTGATGCTGATTTGAACAAGAGGCAAGAAGTCCTGAAGGAACGTGAACTGGAAGTCGTCGGAGGATTTTTTCGGAACTAAGAAGGAAGAATCCAGGCCGAGATGAGACAGTCCTTGCAGTTCGAGTTGAAGGCAACTTATGTACAAGAAGCTCCTGAAGGCGGATCATCAAGGTGTTTGGGTGAGTCCGGCAGATTTTTTTTGTTTTGTTTCTTGCTGTTGATGTTGTCTGTGTGTTCGTGTGGTATACTGTTTTTTTAGTAAAATATCTCATTAAAATGGCATTTATTCAACGGTACCCAAAAGTTGTTTTGCACGAAGTTGCGATCGATCTAGATCTTGAAATTCGTGAAGGAATGAGTAAGAAGGATTATACTCGTCTAATTCAATCGTATGAAGATTACGATGAAGAATTAATCAAATATCTGTTACAGAAAACAGAAACAGAAATTGTTAGATGTGAAACAGTAGCAGCTGAAGCTGTGAAGGAAGAAAAAAGATTAGCAGCTGAAGCTGTGAAGGAAGAAAAAAGATTAGCAGCTGAAGCTGAAAATAAAAGATTAGAAATAGAGTTTGAGTTAGAGAAATTGAGGATTCAACAGACTTCTAATACTGAAGTTGAAGTTAGAAAAACTGTAGAACCAAAATTGTATAATATAAAAGATGTTGTAGGTATATTTGATGAAAAAGAGGAAGCTGTGTCAATTTTCCTTCGAAGATTTGAACATGCTATGGTACATTCGAAAATACCTCTTGAAGACTGGGTTATTGTTTTAACTAGTGTTGTACCAATAGTAATCAAAGAACTCATTCATCGAGAACCAATAGAGCTAGCAGAAAATTATGATTATGTAAAAGAATTATTTATGAGAAAATATCAGTTAAACCCTGAAAAACTCAGACAAAAATTCTTTAATATTAGACACTTACCGAACCAGACTTGGGCAGATTTTGTATATCAATTGACCATATATTTTGAAGGATGGACTGAAGGAATGAAGGCAGTTGATGTCAAAAGCTTGAAAAATTTAATGATTTTAAATCAGTTAAAATATCGGGTTCCTACCCAAATAAAAGAACAGCTGAGTCAAGATTGGTTAAATTTAAGTACACCTTTGGAGTTACAGAGACAACTAGAGAAAAATGACGATTTGAGGACTTGTCTTAACCAAAAAACAAGTTTGGATTATATTAAGATAGAGTCGAATCCGAAAAATGTTCTGAAGGTGCAACCTAAATCTAATGTTCCAGACAAGGAATTTAAAAAAAGGGAAGATTCAAAGATAAGTGAATTTAAACCTGAATTTGAAAAACGGAAAGAGATGCGATGTTATTTATATAATTCATTGGATCATTTGAGGAATAGATGTCCTAAAAGATTATCTAGTAATGAACCCTCAAATGTAGCAGGAATAGTTGAAGAGGTCTCTAGTTTTATGAAAGAGACTAAAGAGAATTTGAAAGTTGGAGGCATTTCTCAATCTGATTTAGAAAAGCAAGTAATGCCATTCAAGTGTCAAGGGAAAGTTAACGGTAGACAAGTTCAAATACATCGGGACACAGGTGCTGATATTGATGTGGTGCATCAAAATTATGTATCCATTGAACATTACACAGGCGAACATAGATGGCTTAACACCCCATTATTTCCAGAACCCTTCTGTTGCCAAATAGTAGATGTCACTTTGGAAATTCCTAAAAAGATAATACTTGCTCAGGCTGCAGTCACAGCTAGTCCAGCTTATGAAGGAATTTATTGGATGGGGAATGAAACGGCGCAGAGTTTACAAAACACAAATGCACATTTGTTAGAATTTGTGAATGCCGTAAACATAAACTCTATGTTAGTTAGGCAAGAAATAGAAGTAAAAGAGCAAGCAGAACAAGAAAAAATTCAAAATGATCAGCTATCAACCGTTGAGACTGAAACAAAAGAGGAAGATAGACTCCTTGAAGAAAATGACAGTCATCAACAGGGTGAAATGTTGTCCCTACTGAATACGACACATGAACAATTCATGGCTGCTCAAAATTCTGATTCCGAATTGTTAGAGATGATCCAAGAAGTATAATCTAGACCTCCAAAGAGAAATAATGAAACGCTACAATCTGAACTTGAAACGGTTCAGATAACTAAGGTTGCTATAGCTGATTTTCAGGTTGAGAATACATCCCTTGATGAACTGGCAGATGAAGTAAAGGATGTTACATGTCGAAGTTCGGGTGAAACAAAACTTGATGTGTTAATTAAACAGGAAGAATCAAGAAAAGGAAAATCTGAAGGAGACAAAATTTTGCACACTATTAATGATGCAGCAGAAACTGATTCATTTATTGCTTCAGAAACCAACACTATCGTTAAAGAAGCAACAGATAAAATAAATCTGCCTATTCAGTTGCTTGAGAATGTGGATGATAAGCCAACCATTGAAGAATCAATGACACCTATTTTTAGAAGTTTTGAAACAGACACACTTGATACACATCAGCATTCTACCATAACACCAACTGAAAAATCTGCAGTAGATACACATGCATTAGGTGGAAGTACTGAGAAAGTAACAAAAGTAAGCACACCTGCAGACATAGTAGAAGAAAATATTTCAAAGTTGGAGCATGAAATAGAGAGACTAATTATTGATGAACCATGTGAAGAAGGAAGAGTATGTACAAGTGACATGTACTCCGAGATAAGTGAAAGTATTGTTCAACCACAGTTCGAGTCGAAGGATGAAGGTATTGATCAGAAACAGTTTGAACAGTGCTCTAACAAAACAGCTGAAGACAATTCCTTGTTGAACTCTTTCATTCCAACTGATGTTTTACCTGCAACTCAAACATGTAATGAAGATAAAACAGTTGAGCTACTGGTTAAAGAAGTAATATCATCTGTTGTGGAAAGAAAAGGTAAGAAGACATCAAAAAGAAAAAAAAAAAGAAAAGTGATAAAGAAGTGGAAATGGCATCAGCTCCAATAAATATCCTTTCTGGACCTGAAGGACATAAAATTCAAAAAATAGATCCGTTGAAAAAAGTTAATGAGGGAGAGATAATTGTAACAGAGGAAGGGGATGCCACTTCTATATCATCCAGTACTTTACTGGAAATAAAGTTTGAAACTGAACATCCACATATTTTTTTAAGTAGAAAACTGAATGGGCCAGAAATAAATTATGCGACGACCGAAAAGGAATGCGCTGGCATCGTCTGGGCCGTTCTTAAAATCCGTCAATATTTAGATGGGGGACTGACTTTTACTATTGTAACAGACCACAATCCTCTGATTTATTTAAAAACTATAGGATCTGCAAATGCCCGATTAATTGAGATGGGCACTTGCCTTACAATCATTTGATTTTGTCATTACTCATAAGGCCGGGAAATATCACAAAAATGCTGATAGTTTAAGTAGGGCCATGTGCCAAAAAAGTGATGTGGACATACAGACAACAGCACGGCCTGAATTTGCCAGAGTTACCTAACCAATATTGTCATTCAATTTTCACCCTCCTTGTTGGAAGCCGAAAGTTGAATAGACTTAGGCAGGGAGGGATTGTAACGATACTGGGGGACCCGAGTTCGATTCCCGGTACCGAATCACAATTGTATAGTTATTATTGGTTCTGTTCTAATATTTTTTGTTAATAATAATGATACTGTTTGTTAATAATTATTATATTGTTTTGTAATAATGATAATTGATATAAAATGTTAAATATAAATAATTATATATGTATAACTGAATGTATGAAAACAGAATTTGTATGAGTGATGTAATGGAAAATTGGTGGCGTTGTCAAGGAGACTGTTTTGTGAGATTGAAAATATGAATTGTTAATTTTGGATCTGTAGAAGAAAAGATGAAATAAAAATTGTTCTTTAATATCTAAAGTTAAATAGATGGAAATAAAAATTGGTACAACAAAAACCAGTTTTTGTACACATATTATCAATATATAATATATATTGATTATAGTATAACATTAATAAAAAAAATGTTCAAATAAGAATAAAATAATAAATAGACCTCCGAAGAGAAATAATGAAACGCTACAATACATTTAATTTTTAACAGAAAATAAACAACATCCTTTAATTTTTATAAAGAGAACTTCCTCAAAAACTGACTCAATATAGTAATACAATGATAACAATAATCAATGATATTAATGATAGTAATAGTAGATACAATAATAGTAGACTAACCATTTAAAGATACATAACCATGGTAAATACAATAGAGAAAGAACATAATAATGTACATGCATAGTATTGATATAATGATATCAAATTCAATGATACATAGCAGTAAAATAGACATATCCGAAAGGATGTAAAATGTATAATATGCGTATACATAATACATAACGACTGTGTTGAGTAGCTACATTCATATAGTGTCTACGGTTCGTCCCGCGCTGGCACCAAACATAACTTGTGAATTGGTCTGCGAAAGGTGCCAGCAGGCGTGCGAACGTCAACTACCCTAATAAATTGTCTGGTCCGGGAAACGTGGCTGTGATTACCCCAAATTTCCATGTTAATGGAGGCAAGTTATCTTTGATTAGAAGGACCAGGTCACCAATGGAGACGTTTTCTTTAGCGAACTTCCATTTGTGACGCTGTTGCAATTCGTGTAGGTAGTCGCGCGACCATAATTTCCAGATAGCTTGGACAAACTTCTGGAGAAGTTGCCAACGGCCGAGACGAGAGATAGGAACGTGTGACAAATCAGGATCAGGTATTGCCGTTAATGGTGCACAGATTAAAAAGTGGCCAGGGGTAAGTGGCACTTGATCGTTTACATCCGATGAAACGGCAAATAATGGACGTGAATTTAGACAGGCCTCTACCTGTGATAAAACCGTAGTAAACTCCTCAAATGTGAGTATAGACTTGCCGACAACGCGGCGCAAATGATATTTCAAGCTCTTTATACCGGTTTCCCAAAGCCCACCAAAATGAGGTGACGAGGGAGGAATGAATGACCACTTAATACCGTGAGAAGTTGCAAATGATTGAATTGTTAAAGTGGCATCCTTGTTATGCCAAAGATTGTAAAGCTCACACAATACGTTGCGGGCCTTCCTAAAGTTCGTGCCATTGTCAGAATACAATTGGCTAGGTATGCTCCTACAGGCCATGAACCGACGTAAGGCGGCTATAAAAGCATTGGCTGTGAGGTCGGAAACCAATTCCAAATGAATGGCCCTAGTGGCTAAGCAAATGAACTGAGCCACGTATGACTTGGACAGAGTCCTAGATCTCTGCCCGCCATGACGGATCATGAAAGGACCACCATAATCCACTGCACAAAATAAAAACGGCCTGGAGGGAGTAACCCTAGGAGATGGCAAGACACCAAGCCTTTGAGCTTGATATTTAATATTAAATCTGAGACATTTGACGCAGCTACGAATGATGGAACGAATCACTATCTTGGCGTTAATAATCCACCAGCGTTGACAAAGTGAATAATGAACAAGTTGACCACCAGCGTGGAGAAGTCGAATATGCTCACTCTCAACTATGAGGCGAGTGATGTGAGTCAAAGGATGCAAAACAGTAGGATGCTTATTATCATAGGGTAGTTGTGACTGCTGTAGACGTCCGCCGACACGCATGATGCCGAACTCATCAAGAAATGGGTCAAGAGAAGACAGTTTACTCCTTATAGAGACAGAAGCTCCATTTCGAAGGCAATTAAGCTCAGTAGCGAAATGGATCGACTAGGATTGCTTTATGAAAAAGTTAAGTGTAGAATGAATTTCAGTAGGGGTGAGAACTCCCGAAATTTTCTTTGCCTTTAAGGATCTAGCATTTTTGATAAATCGAAAACAGTAAGTGTACACGCAGGTCAGTCGGTGCAAGAGGAAAAGTCCTTGGAGAGATCAATAGGCAAGGTAGAAATTAGAGAAAGCTTGGAGGTTTGTTTCTCCTCAACGGAACATTCAGGAAGCGGCACATTAGAAGGTGAAAAAACATTGGGCTCAGAAGATTGAGACAGACAAGTAGGACCATGCCACCAAAGCGAACAATCACGCAAAACGTCAGGGTGACATCCTCTAGAAATAATGTCCGCAGGATTATGTTGCGAATCAATATGATGCCATGTGTGGGTTTCAGTGAGACGCTGAATCTCAGCAACACGATTAGCGACATAGTCTTCCACCTAGAAGACTGAGCATGAATCCAATAAAGAGATACCATGGAATCGGAGTAGATGTGTACGCTATTGACAAAGGAACGGAGAGCAGAGGTGACCTTGAATAGAAGTCGCGATAACAACAAACAAGCACAGAGCTCATTGCGGGGTAATGAAACCTGTCGAAGTGGAGCCATACGAGATTTAGAACACAAAAGGTGACAAGAGGTCAATACATCTTGATAAATAACTCTAATGTAAATGCAACATCCATAACCCTTTTCAGAGGCATCCGCGAATCCATGTAATTCAATTAACTTGGGCTCAGACTTGCTGTGTATGGAGCGTGGAACAATAATTTTACCAATTAAATACAACTTGTCGCATAATGAACGCCAATACGAATATAATTGCTCAGAAATTGGCTCAGCCCAACCAAGACTGCACAACCACAGTTGCTGAATAAACTGTTTGTAAAGGAAAACAAATGGGCCAATAAGTCCCAATGGGTCGTAGATACCCGCTATAATTGACAGGATTCTTCTCTTAGAAATACTTGAATCAACTGAAAATGACTTGATGTCAAACATGAATGAATCTGCAGCGTTGTTCCAAAGAATGCCCAACGTGCGCACATTGCCTTGTTTGTTTAACGGAAATGATAATTTACCATGATTAGTGACTACATTTGGCTCATTTGAGGCCCATTTATGTAGAGTAAAGCCATATTGACTCAACAACGTACTTAAGTCAGATTTTAATTTGATCAAATTAGAAATGGTGTCTGCACCGGTCAACAAATCATCGACATAAAAATCATTAATTATAGCTGAAGCAGCGTCAGGAAATGAAGCTTCACTATCCTTACCAATCTGAATGAGGCAGCGAGTTGCCAAGAATGAAGCGCTAGCAGTACCGTATGTTACAGTTCGCAGCACAAAATGTTTAAATTGTTCAAGCGAAGAATCACACCATAGAATACGTTGGTAATGATAAGCGTTACCAGAAACTAGAATTTGCCGATACATCTTCTCGATGTCAGTGATTAAACATAATTGTGTGTACGAAATCGTAAAAGAATGGAGAAAAGATCTTGCTGGACATTTGGGCCCACTAACAAAGTATCATTGAGAGATAGACCATTGCTAGTTTTAGCAGAACCATAAAAAACGACGCAAAGCTTCGTCGTGGAACTAGAATATTTAAAAACAGCATGATGAGGTAAATAGTAGGTATTTGAAACCTTGGAATCAACAGAACAATCTTCAACCTGTAACGTGTCAAAAATTTGGGTCATTGTATTTCTTACAGTAGGGGACATTTGTAATTTCATTTATTTCATTTTGCGGGATTTTATAAAAATATTGTGCAAACATTAACTCTATTGGAACAGAACACGTGGCAAGGAACAGTGTTGAAACAAAGCAGTAAGACGCAGTTGCTATTGTGTAATGCGGCAAGGAATTTGTACCACCCTAAATTCTCAGAACTTTGCAGAAGTGTGATCGCGCGCCCACGCGCAACACAAGTACGCGCTCTGTTGGGACGCCGAGTTGGTTTAAGGCAAGATGGCTTGAGCGAATTTAATTCAGCAATGTGTTTGAGCGGCAGGAAATAATGTCTAAGTCCGGCTTAGTGTGGTTGAGTGAGTGTAAAAAAATATGCAGGCTGGGCTCTGTCTGTATGTCTGTATGAGTATAAGGTAAGATCTTAGAATACGTTTATAATTATGTTGTTGTGATCAGGAAGTGGATCACAGAAAATTATTAGGCATGTATTTCAAATTTTAATTTTGGAGAAAGAATCTTTTTAAAGTTACCAAAGTTCAAAAAATAAAAATTAAATTTTAATTCTCTTCAAAAATGAGTTGTGCAAGTGATTTGTTTAACCTGTAAACCATGTTTGTATCTAACGTACTTGTGATTGAATCCTGGCCCGTAACAGAGTCTTGGCAGGTAGGTGGAAATTACATTGAATTTGGTAATTAATAAATTTAATTTGATATAGACGATAACAAACCAGCGTCATGTGGCCAAGATCCTTATATTCCTGTATGAAATTTGAATATTCACGCGCAAGATCAGCATCACGCTTGAACCTGCGTTCTAAACTTAAAAATCTTGCTTCAGCGGTAGCATAGGAATCACCCAGCTGCGCATTATCAGGAACAAATGGCAGTGAAACGACAAATCTGCCTTCATTATTACGATTAGTAGATTTAACAAAATGTTCTTCGCAAACTGAGTCGTTAACAATGGGTGCATTATCAAGAACTGTTTCAGTCTCCCAAACCTTCTCAAGAGACGCTAGAATTTGATCGTCGTCGTTTCTTGCCAAAAACGAAACAGCAGGACCCTTTAAATGACAATGCTTAGGCAAACTGCCTGCTAGAATATAGCCTAACTTAGTTTCTTGTATGACAGGAAAGTTAGGACCACGAACATATTTGTTAGCTTGAATCAAATCTAAATAAAACTGCGCTCCCAACAATATGTCTATGTCAGCTGATACATTAAAATTTGGGTCAGCAAGGAAAACATTATCTGGGATATTAAAATGTTTTATGTCAAAAGATTGTGCTGGAAGTTTATGGGTTAAAGTAGATAACACTGCACACTGAGCATTAAAAGTAAAATTTTGATAACGGGAAACAATACAAACTGATACCAAATTATTAGCGCAACATGTTGCATTATTAATACCTGAGATTGGTATATTAGATTTGGTTAAATTAAGTTGCAATTTTTTTGCAAATGATGCAGTACAAAAATTAACTTGCAATCCTGCATCTAGTAGGATTCGCGCAAGTTGCTTGTTACCAGCGCGGTCGATAACAAATACGACAGCTGTAGATAAGATAACATTGTTCGCTGATTGCAATTTAAATGAGCAGTAATTACTACTGCTGGCAGGACTGTAATTTAGTTCCTTATTTATATGAAGTAATGTATGGTGCCGTCTGGAACAGACCTTACACGAATGCTTGACTTTACAATTAGGAGAAAAATGATCTGGTCTCAGACAATTAGTCCAGCATTTGTGCTTTAGTATAAATTGCCCTCGTTCCGATACGCTCAAATCGCAAAATTTGTCACACATAAATTGGGTGACTTGCCTTGCAGTATAGGCATGAATAATTATTTGAAGTAGAATGATAGCTTTTAAATACAGTGCTCCCAGCAGAGTTTCGTAACTTAGATATTTCAGACTTATGGTTAAATTTTAGAATCGGTTTGTTAAGCTGCTGTCCAGCTTCCAGCGGTAGCGTGTTTTCTAATAGTTGCCTACGGGCATTTAGAAATTGTACAAAATTCTGGAAATTGGGAAGATTTTCAGAATTTATAGATTCTTTCCATAGTTTAAAGGTGGAATGATCAAGTTTTGTTGACAATAGCTGTATGACAATAAGTTCAAATGAATCTACTGACAATTGCATGGCTGTCAGAGAATTGACAGAAGACGTTATGGTATTTGTAAATTCTGCTAAGCTCTGTACAGAGTCCTTAGTTGTAGATTTTACTTCTAATAAATTTTGAATATAGTATTTGGCTAATATGAATTTATTGTCATATCTAGCGGACAGCAAACTTAACGCTATTGAATAATTTTCGTTACAAATAGGCAAAGACTTGATAAAATCTAGTGGTTCATTTTTAAGAGATGAATATAAGTAGTGTAATTTTTGTACTGAGGTTAAGTCTGATCTAGCATCTACCAAGTCTAAAAATATCGAATAGAAGTGCTGCCATTCGAGAATGTTACCTGTGAAGCAGGGCAGCTTGATAGGTTTTAATTGAATATTGCTACTTAATGTCTGAGATTCAGTCTGGATGTTGAAAGTGTCTAACAGTTGTAAAATCTTAGCCTTGGTTGAATACAAAAGCTCTTCAACCTTGACTCTGTCCTCTTGGGCAGTATTTATGTCTCTAGAAATTAGTTCGATCTCAGACTGGACCTCATCGTATTTTATTGACAAACTTTTTAAACTTTCAAGTCTTATACATAAAAAATGCTTGGTTTTGCTATTTTTATCAAAGTTAACTATTGCAGAATTAATTCTCACTATTGTAACGTGTCTAAAATTGGGTCATTTTATTTCTTACAGTATGGGGTATTTGCATTTTTATTTATTTCATTTTTGCGGGATGTTATAAAAAATTTGTATTGTGAAAGTTTTATTGTGCAAACGTTATTTCCATTACAACAGAACACATGGCAAGTGGAACAATTTGAAACAAAGCAGAGACGCAGTTTGTGTTGAGTAACGCGGCAAGGAATTCGTCCCACCTTTAAATTCTCAGAACTCTGTATATGTGTGACGACGCTCGTACTTAACATCTCAGGACGGGGCGCTGAAGTGACGCCGCGAAACTCCAACGTCGATGCCAAAAAATGGCGCTGGAACGAACAGTTTGTAGCACCAACCAGCCAGCTACAGGAAATGTATTTAAGCCACGCCTACTGCTAGTGACATCAGTATAGCAGAGACAAATATCGTCTACACATTTGGCTGATATAACGGCTATGTTCCAGGCATAGAGTGATTACACCACAGCAATGAAGCATGAACGGCGACAAAAATCTGTTGGCCGTGAATACGAAGTTCCTCCCGCTCAACCAAGCACGCTCCCCAGTTACGCTATAGGTGCCGGGCCGGCACAGAGCTAAGTAGGCTCTCTACAAAGTTTTTTTTTTATTTTTCCAGTAAAAAGGTGTAACAACAGTAAAATTTCATGTGACCGCGGTCGATCCATCAAGTGGAACCGAATCAAATGTTTTTCGGAAAATAAACCATAAGAAAGTAACAAACGATGAGTGCGCGTGCTAATCACGTGGCCGGCGGTTTTCGTTTTAATAAAAGTGTAAGGGCTGGGTGGTTTTAAAATGGTAGGGGTTTCTAAATAAATTTTGTGTGTGTATGCGTGAGTGAGCAATGCTGGGCTGTTTGTGTTTGTAATTGTGTTAGTGTATTGATAAATGATACATAAGGTAAGCCATAGTTCGTAAGTTCTATTACAAGTAAGATGCAAGAGTTGCACAACATTTGAAACATGTAAAACAAAGATCTATTTTGGAGAAAACGTATAAATTCAATATTTCTGATCAATAAACAAAAAATAATTTCTCTTCCAAGATGCATTGTAAGAGTTATTCATGCCACCTTGAAAATTACGCTTGTATCCCAAAGTACGTATGAGACCCTGGACCCAAGAGCGTACAAGAACGGTAAGTGCAAGTTTTTTTTTATTATATTGTTTTCTATGTTATTCAAAATATGTTAGCGAATACGTAGCGTAACATTTGGTGCCCGAACAGGGACGAATTAAAGAAAATGAAATTCCATACCTACAAATAAGATACAAGCGTAATTGAGAGGTTGAGTGGAAAGACGTAAAGTTACGTAAAATAAGTAAAAAATATTTGTTCAGCCAGATAAGAAATAAATTACACATTTAAAAATATAATAATGGAAAATACAGAGAACAGAGTCGAGTTGTCCGACTCGACTGTGATAAGCGAAACAGCTGAATTTGACGAATCAGCTGTGATGAATAGTCTTGAAATACATTCAACACCGAATGTAGGTCAAGACGACAAAACTATGAAGGCAAGTAACACAAATGAAACAGATAATACAGAGGATTCAGGGATTCAAGCAACCCCGACCTCAACAAAATACAATAAGGTGGATGATGATCTAATGAGTATTATACTTAATCAATTAGAAATGAATAATAAATTATTAGAAAAAATGAATAATAAATTTGATAGTCGTTTTGACATAAAGGAGAAAGAATTAAATAAACGTTTTGACATGAATGATGCTAAATTTGATGTATTAACTAATTCACTATGTAGTCTGGAGAGTAAGTTGAACGAAATATGTAGAGAAACAAAGGAGTCAAGAGAGTGTGTATGTATGGGAGATAACAATACAAATGAAAATTATAATGATGAGTGTAACAATGTTGAAAATAATGAGAATAATAATATATTTGAAGAATTAGTATCGGAGGTCGATACGGTGAAAATAAGTAATGAAAATACTGAGGAATTTTTAGAATGTGGTTATGAGATGTTAAGGTGTGTTAGTGAGTTAGAGAGAGAGAGGAAAAATAATGTTGTAGTAGAGTGGGGACAGAGGGGAAATTTTCCCTTTATTATTGATAATGTTTATGATGATTTATTGAGTTCACAAGTGTTGTTGTTGAAGGGCAAGAGTCCCGTATTGATAGATGAATGGAGGTGTTTATTTTTGTTGTGTAATTGTGTACCCTCTGTCCGGAATAATTGTGAGAGTGTGATGTGGTGTTATGAAGAGAGAGAGGTCAGTAGAGAATGGTATGTACAGAATTGTATAATTTGCATAGAAAGTACGACGAATGGAAAGAAAGTTTGAAAGTATATTTGAATGATAATGACTATAACGATTTGAATAAAGTAATTAACCCAATCATGAATGTATTTACCGATGGAGACGTAACAAAAATACCTAACGTCGACTGGTTTAATGAGTATTTTGGTAAAATGAGTGAATTTAGTTGTTCTAGTTATGACACACAAAGTAACCATTTGTTTGTCAATAAAAATGAACAGTGTGGTATAAAACCAAGACTTATCTATGACGATGGAGGCTAAACCATAAAACAGTAAAAGACAGTTAAATATTTTGTTTTATGGGTTTTGACTCGGCTGAGTTGGACATTGAAATGTGATAACTGAATAAATAATGAATCAGATTTGTAAATAAATATGTAGTAAAGCCAACTGTATGTGTTGTGGTTAAGTGAATAGTGTATGTAGGTAATTAATTGTTGTAATAATAATATTTTGCAATTTAAATAAATAAATATCAGAATTAATTTTGAAAACAGGAATTGGTTAATGGTAAATATTTTGATAGTATTGGAATTTGTATTTTAATAATGAATGTAATTAAAATAATTGGAGATGGTTTAAACATTTTGATTGACTGTTTAAAGGTAATATAATTAATTATATTATAATGAATTCAATTTATTTTACGAGATTTGGAATTTGGTAATAGATGACTAAATTGTTTGATGTAAACTGATATTTTGTGAAATGTTTCAGAGGTGAGGTGAAAGTATTGTGGTATGATGAATATGTTTTGGGTGTATGTCATTGTAAATGAACTGTAAGTATAGAAATTTTATAATATCAATCAAGTATAATAAAAATGTTTATTTGAGATAATTGTGTTAAATAAAAATGATAATTAAAAAATTTTAATAATTGAAAGATATATAATAATTATTAATAATAAATTTTGAAAATTTTAAGAAAGTCCCATGGTAGAAAGTTATGAATGAGTTAAATGATTATTGATGAAAATATTATATTATAATGTATATAAAAATTTAATTAATTAGTTATTAAGTTGCTATTGCAGGGGTGGCCTGTGCTCCCATAGATAGCGAAATGGGTTGGGGGTAACAGAGAGTGTTACCTCCATCGGAGGCCAAAATGGCGAAAATGTGCGACACACCTTTTTCGTGTAAACTCAATTTACACACTGATAGACGATCGTGTCGCACATACTATAATGAATGAAACAGGCACTGAAATGAACTTAGATTTCCCCGACTTTTCGGGCGATTACTGCCTTACCAGCACTAATCGTGGATTTGGCTAGCGGCCAGCTATGGTCATATCAAGTCCCTTGACCATAGCTGACTTGAAATTGGTATATAGTAGAAATTAAATGGGGGGTGATATTTAGGGGAAATCCTGGCACTATGGAACAGCGACTACCACTCTGCCCGCGTGGGGGCAGCAAAGCCAGGTGGTAGACCCGCATTAAGGGCGTGTAACTATATAACAAAGGGATGTTGATACCTGAACGTTTTAAAATGTAACAGCCGAAGCAAAGACACGGAGAGGTCAAACTACTCCAAAATATGCCGTCTTTGTGGAGGCGAAAAGGGCGATACAGTCCTCCATAATTTGCAATAGAGTGTGTGGCCGGGAGGTGACTCAAATGAGTCACGAATTTAAATTTTACAACATACAAAATTTTTTTTGCTAATTCAAATTTGAGCAAATAAAAATGCTTGTGCTCTGTTAAATAACTAGCTGCTCAGACATTCAATATAAGGTGTTCATTGCTATAATTTTACATGTATTATTTTATTGTTGTACGTTAGATATAGGCATTGATAAAAATATGTTTATATAATTTGTATATTTTTGAACCTAAATAAGTAATTAAACCGACTGGCAGGCAATTAACATAAGAGAAGTAATGATAAATAAATATATATATATATATATATTTCATGTAATTTGTAGAATTTGATATGTGTTTTCATTGTTTTAGTAAGATCAGCTGATCAGCAATAACATGTCACTGGTATATTGGTTTATAAATGTTCCAAGTAATTAATGTTCAATGTAATGTTTCAAGGTATTACAGATGCTATTTAAAGTAATGAGAAAAGTAATTTAATAAAGTGAGAAGTAAAGTAATAATTTGTGAAAGCTAATAAGAGATAGTTTTGGGTGATAAATATTTTATGGGACATATAGATCTGTCCAAGTTGAAGTCAAAGTTAAAGTTGAAAATGTAATGTTGTTTTGAGTTAATGTAATGTTATAGAATTTTGAGAAGTATTGATGTTCACACAGTAGTAGTGGAGAATACATGTAGAGTTTTTGAGTGATATATTGTTGTTTATTATTGATGTTGTTATTTTGTTGTAGTTGTAGTAAGGTAATGAGATTGAGATTTTGGGGATGGCAATTTTGTAGTAGGGGGTAGTGTAATGTGGGAGTCCGCAACATAATGATAAGTTGGGACGGGATAGGATCGATTTAGTGGGGACGGGGCCGCCTTAGGTAGAATCCAGGGGCCAAATAAGGGAAATGAGTTTTTTTGGGGGGGAAACACATATCCTATGTACAAAGGGTTAGAGAGTATTTTTTTTATATACTGAGAGAAGGTGGCGAATTGAGTTTAATGATAAGTTGGGTTTAGAGAGTGTTTTGATAGAGATTTTGATAGAGCTGGGTGTCAGGTTAGTTAAAGTTGATAGAGGCATAGGGAGAAAGATTATATATGTATACAGATCAAGTAGTAAATTAAATGAGAATAAATATTTACATCACACACAGTAATGGAGAATAAGATTGTTGAATGAAGAAAGAGATTGATAATAGAATATAAAATTTTTATTTTTTGAAACCAGTGACAGAATTTTGATAGAATTTGAAAATGATGTAAAATTAAGAATTGTTTATTTTGAATAATTTAAATGTCAATTTGCTTATTATTTGTAATAATATTTTGTTAATTTTAAATATTTTATTTTATTATGTTTTGTGTTTCAAGTTAGGACATTACAGATGTTGAATGTATTTTCAGAAAGTATACATAACATATGTAGGTCAAGGGTATTGGACTTGACCTAGTTTGGATCAGCTGATGAAGTCATACACCTGTAGCGGGTCAAATTTTGGGTGTTTTTATTTTCAACAGTATGGGATAATTATATTTTTATTCATTTCATTTTCGGTCGGGAGCCTTATAAAATATGACGAAATAACTGTGTTATTGTGCAACATAATAATAGTCAGTGTAACAGAACAGTGAAACAAAGCATAAGGCGCAGTTGTTGTTGAGGAATGCGGCAGAGCATTTGCACCTCCACCAAAATTCTAAGAACTTTGCAAGTGTGTCGGCGCACAGGCGCGAATACCCAAGCAAGCGCGCTCAAAAGCACGCTCTCGACAAAAAACAAGATGGCTAGAGCGAAAAAATTATTCATCGTCCCTTTGGCATCACTCAAACGTCCGGCCCACTTAAATGACGTCAGCCAATGCCTACAGAAGATCATATGCGGCACTGACTCAAAAAACAACATGCAGAGCATGGGCCGGAGGTTCGGCGACGACGCCCAAGGCAGTGAGTTCCAGTGTTGAAAACTGTGGAGAGGGGACAGAGAACAAACTTCTGCCCAGTGCGTCTCACCTACCGACCGCTTGCGGTTTGGTTAAAATTTTATTTCACAAAATGTAACTACATCGGCCGACCTCACCGTTAACAGTTGTAATGTAATCAACAGTGTATAAAGGGACTAACAACAGTCAGTAGTGAGCTTAAAAGATTTAATAGTTTTCGCAGATCTTTCGGACACCTGAACGGGGACTTAGTACGGGCGCGATGACCGCGTGGTCGATGTGGGAGCTTTATTATAGGAAGATGTGTTAGGGGGCTTCTGATTTGTATAAAATGTTAAGGGGTTTTTAGTTTGGTATAAATGTGAGTGTGGCAAAGCTGGGCGGCTTTCTGTGTATATTTGTGTTTGCATTTTATGTTTGTGTCTTAGAAAAAAAAAAATAAGGTAAGCAGTAGATTGTAAGTCATATTACAACAGAGTCACATGTTGCACAACACCTGAAACATGTATTTACTAAATGTATTGTTCTTAATTTCACTAAAGTAACAGTAAAACATTAAATGGAAATTCTCTTCTAAAATGAGTTGTGTCAGTACTTAGCATAACCCATAGACCATGTTTGTATCTAGGTACATGTGAACGAATCCTGGGACCCTGTAAGCTTTCGTAACGGTAAGTAACAATTTAATTTGAGATTTAATTATAATAATAAATGTGATTGATCGGTAAGTAACACACCCACTAAGCTGGTGTAGTAGGAAGTCAATTTAATTTGTTTATTTGATCAATTCAAACAAATTTTAAACAATTTCTATATATAAAGGAAACATTTAAATAAAATTAAATTTTTTTTTCTTGAATTTTAAAATTTTTTGGGAAAATAGATTTTTGGAAAAAAAAAAAAAGATTTTTCGCCTGCCAGCTAATGAATATTTTAAGTATTGATTATTTGTATGTTAACCATGTTTATTTTTATTGATTTCTTGTATTGACTTGTATTGTTAGATTCTAAGTATTCACATGTTAGGTTAAGGATATGTTTAATTAGGAGAAATGTTTAAATGAACTCATTTTAAATAAAACAGAAAATAAGGAAGAGAATTTTTTAATACAATATTTTATTTTGAATTCTGAATTTTGTTTCTTACATGAAATAATAAATTTTAAAAGAATTTTTCAATTTTACAATGTGTTATGTCAACATGTAATGTGAGTGTGTGTGAGCCCAGTATCTGCTAAAGGCAGTCCAGCTTGCATAAAAGGGGAAACATATCGGTGGAGGATCTGGCATAATCTAAGCCAGGGATTGAGGATTTTGGGGGGTAGCATGTTAGAAGGCGAGGTGGGCTGTGGTACTTGTCTGTTCGATTTTTCGGTGTTGGGATCTCTTACGGAGAAGTCCAGTGATCTCGTTCAGATGCGTCCATGGTCAGCAAGCCAGGGGGGTCATGTACCCATGAGGAGTAAGAACAAGAGGGGGTGGTTGGCACCAGTTCCTCACCGGTCCTCTTCGGGGTTTATCAATGAGATTTCTTCTGTTATGGACAGCAGAATTCTCATTGAGGGGGTATTGTAACGTGTCTAAAATTGGGTCATTTTATTTCTTACAGTATGGGGTATTTGCATTTTTATTTATTTCATTTTTGCGGGATGTTATAAAAAATTTTTATTGTGAAAGTTTTATTGTGCAAACATTATTTCCATTACAACAGAACACATGGCAAGTGGAACAGTTTGAAACAAAGCAGAGACGCAGTTTGTGTTGAGTAACGCGGCAAGGAATTCGTCCCACCTTTAAATTCTCAGAACTCTGTATATGTGTGACGACGCTCGTACTTAACATCTCAGGACGGGGCGCTGAAGTGACGCCGCGAAACTCCAACGTCGATGCCAAAAAATGGCGCTGGAACGAACAGTTTGTAGCACCAACCAGCCAGCTACAGGAAATGTATTTAAGCCACGCCTACTGCTAGTGACATCAGTATAGCAGAGGCAAATATCGTCTACACATTTGGCTGATATAACGGCTATGTTCCAGGCATAGAGTGATTACACCACAGCAATGAAGCATGAACGGCAACAAAAATCTGTTGGCCGTGAATACGAAGTTCCTCCCGCTCAACCAAGCACGCTCCCCAGTTACGCTATAGGTGCCGGGCCGGCACGGAGCTAAGTAGGCCCTCTACAAAGTTTTTTTTTATTTTTCCAGTAAAAAGGTGTAACAACAGTAAAATTTTATGTGACCGCGGTCGATCCATCAAGTGGAACCGAATCAAATGTTTTTCGGAAAATAAACCATAAGAAAGTAACAAACGATGAGTGCGCGCGCTAATCACGTGGCCAGCGGTTTTCGTTTTAATAAAAGTGTAAGGGCTGGGTGGTTTTAAAATGGTAGGGGTTTCTAAATAAATTTTTTGTGTGTATGCGTGAGTGAGCAATGCTGGGCTGTTTGTGTTTGTAATTGTGTTAGTGTATTGATAAATGATACATAAGGTAAGCCATAGTTCGTAAGTTCTATTACAAGTAAGATGCAAGAGTTGCACAACATTTGAAACATGTAAAACAAAGATCTATTTTGGAGAAAACGTATAAATTCAATATTTCTGATCAATAAACAAAAAATAATTTCTCTTCCAAGATGCATTGTAAGAGTTATTCATGCCACCTTGAAAATTACGCTTGTATCCCAAAGTACGTATGAGACCCTGGACCCAAGAGCGTACAAGAACGGTAAGTGCAAGTTTTTTTTTTATTATATTGTTTTCTATGTTATTCAAAATATGTTAGCGAATACGTAGCGTAACATTATGGCAGACTTTAAGCCGCCTCTCTTTTTAACTAACACTCTTAAACTTTCTTCCGTCATTTTTTACGCACCTTTTATTGATGATATTGATGTTGTGTATTCGGTGAAGCGTCTTGCAGCGTTGAGGCCATGCAGCAGATGGTAGTGACACGCACGGACTGGATGGATGAATACTCTCACAACTTGAAACCGCTCAAAACCTGGCGTGTAGGCGTTGACACGTGGATTTTTTATATACTATGGTGCTGTCTATGAAGTCCAAGCTCAGCGACGAAAGAAGTGTTGAAATAAATACCTACATGGTCGGATCAGTGAACATACTGAATCGCCCGCGATGGCCAGAAATTGGAGTAAAAAATGATTAAGTGAGAAGCCGATTCGCAAGGTATAAGGTTGTAAAAGAACGTTGAATGATAGATCCAGGCGCGGGTGACCAAAAAATGTTAAGAATTGTAATTAATAAAGATGGTAAAATAAAGTTTTGACGTGTAGATTCCTAGCTAAGAATTTTAATAATGCCGTGGAGTTAAATTGGCTAGGAACATGAAAATAATGGTAGATAAGTGGACTGTATTTTAACACATTTATTGTACGTAAATGGTACAAATTAATTTAGATTTGATGAAGGTTAGCTAAGCCTTCAGGAATCATGACGTCTGAGAAAAATTACATTTGAGAAATGAAACGCAATTATGCAACACTTAAAGAAAACATGAAATAATTTAGGCCTAAGGCCCTACATAATATGTTGCGACATGAAAATAATTAAGCCGACAGGCGAAACGCAACGAGCGTAGCTAACGTCTGTTGTATTTGAAAGCTCAGAGCACTGTGTACGTCATATCTGCCAGTAGCGAGCAAAATTAGATTATGAATCAGATTAGCCAACCTTCCATCAATATAATTCCCACATTACAAATACCAACATTATTGTACAATTACCTACAGGAGTTTAATTCAGACTTCTACTTCTACATCTATTTATACTTCTACTTATAATTCCACAACTTTAGAATTCTGTGGAGAAAGTGTTTTCTTTTCGTTTTTAATATAATCTGTTTGGGTAATTTTTTGAACAAAACTACATAGAAACAAAAGAAGTTTGCAAAAATTCTGAAATCGTACGGGTAGATGTAGATGTGGAAGTAGAAGTGTAAGTTCTGAATTAGGCTCCAGGTGAGGTGTAATGTGAAAAAAAGGTCCTAATGGTTTGGTCCTAATGTCCAAAGGTCCTTGGTGGTTTGAAATGATGTGCGATAAATGAAGTTTTTTCTTGTAGAAGACAATAGTGCTGTATTAAAAAAATTAAAATGTTTTCTATTGAAGAATATTATTATTTTTTTCAAATAATCATTACCAAGCCTTCAATTTGTCTATCCATGTGTCTCTTGAGAATCGAATACCAGTCCCTTTTTATATGGGTTTCAGTCGATTCTTCTTTTCTTACTTAGAGAATGAATGGTACCGTTACTTACGTCATCAGAATAATCATCACTGTTTTCACTAGGGTTAACTGCATGGAAGTAGTACCGTCAACGTCACACCGCTTACTTACAGCGTTGCCACTAAGCAACAGTTTCCCTTTCTTCCGAAAAATGCTATACTAGTAAGTAGGCCTACTTAATGTAAAGAATACAACAAAGTGATTTTTAAATTAAATATTTACTTTGTTGTTGTCAATAAGGCTTCCATTAAAATCATTTTTTGTTCTTGAACTGTTGAACATAAAATCAATGACAATAGAAGACAAAAAAAACAACGACACATTTTGAATGTTCATAGATGCCTACAGCAGACATTATATAGATAAAATTTAATATTATTTAAAGTAAAAAACATGTTAAAATCTTACGAGTATCACACAGTTGTTCTGATTTTGTAAGATAGTGTAATGTAAGGTTAACTTGCGTTTTACTGTATTTTTTTAAGTGTGTGTGTGTGTGTGTGTGTGTGTGTGTGTGTGTGTGTGTGTGTGTGTGTGTGTGTGTGGATTTTTTTCTATGGCAAACGATAACAGCCGCAAATTCAAACAGAATCAAATAATTTTTTGCATACAGCGCTGATTTGTAGAGTACTCACGACCTATTGTTTTTGGTGAAGATCGGTTGAGGGAAAGGGGTAGTTTACCTGCAACGGTTTTTTTTACGGGAAATTTTTTTTTTTTGGCAAACGATAACAGCCGCAAATTCAAACAGAATCAAATAATGTTTCGCATACAGCCCTGAATTGCAGAGTTCTCAAGACCTATTGTTTTTGGTGAAGATCGGTTAAGGGAAAGGGGTAGTTTACCTGCAACGTTTTATGTTTTAACAAGGGTATTTTCTATGGCAAACGATAACAGCCGCAAATTCAAACAGAATCAAAAAATTATTTGCATACAGCCCTAAATTGTAGAGTTCTCAAGACCTGTTGTTTTTGGTGAAGATCGGTTAAGGGAAAGGGGTAGTTTACCTGCAACGTTTTTTTAACAAGGGTATTTTATATGGCAAACGATAACAGCCGCAAATTCAAACAGAATCAAATAATTTTTTGTATACAGCCCTGATTTGTAGAGTACTCAAGACCTATTGTTTTTGGTGAAGATCGGTTAAGGGAAAGGGGTAGTTTACCTGCAACGTTTTATGTTTTAACAAGGGTAATTTTTTCTATGACGAATGATAACTGCCGCATATTCAAACAGAATCAAAAAATTATTTGCATACACCCCTGAATTGTAGAGAACTCAAGGCCTTTTGATTTTGGTGAAGATCGGTTAAGGGGAAGGAGTAGTTTACCTGCAACATTTTACGTTTTAACAACAGTAAAGTACTTGAAAATTCATTTAAACTTTTTCAAACAATGGTAATTGTTAAAAATAAAATAATTTTGTTGCCAGGCAATAAAATTATAATTTTTTCATTTTAATGTAAATCATGTATGAGAGAAAATATATCGTTCGTGGCAGGCAAGCATCTCTCAGTTATGTAATGTTTATGTTTCCATTTTATATTATGACTACCGCAATAAAAAGGAAGGAAGATGCACACACGCACACACACACACACATACACATACACACACACACACACACACACACACACACAAAATTCTCATTATTTCTGGCCTCATTCATGTATATTTTCTTATATTTGCACGCTTTTTAAATGGAAAGTGCCAAAACCCATACCAACATAACGCGTGCAAGCCGAAAAAGTGTCCAGTGGATAGCGATTTGCTTCCTGTGGATCGCTGGGCAGTGTAACTGCACGTGTTTACAGAGGAACGATTCATAGACAGACTTTTCGTCTTTACGGAATGAACCCTCTGCAAGATGCTAAGGGTCCATGAGTGACTTCGGAGCGCTCCTTCTTTTCCGCGTTTGTTCTGTGAAACGTACACTGCAGATTCGCAGCTTTACTCTAAGCAACGCTCAATAGGAAATGTTGAAAATTTTTGTCCACGGTGTACCCTCATACACACTAAACTTGCTCTGATGTTTTAATTACGGACATCATAATATTAAAACTTTGGAAACTTGAGCACTACTTAATGGAGATCAATCATTAACTTATACAAGCCATTAATTTTATGCATATTTTTTATATATGTGTGTACAACGTTATCGGCAACAAAGAAGTAGTTTTTGTTAAAATTCCTTCCCGGGATATTTGGCTGTAGTCCAATGTTTTCTACAAAACCAGACGTTTCGGTAATGCCATCGACTTCCATCATCAGTGAAAATCGAGTGTGATAACGTGAGGTGGTATACGTTAGTGACCACAGTACTGTGGTTAAGGCTGAAGCAGTAAGTAGAAAGAAGTAGTTTCTATGGTAATATTTCATTTCGAAAATGATTTTAAATATAAATCTTAGAATATGGAAGTCATGTATGGTTCTCCATACCGATATTTTATGGACTGTCCTTACAAATTTTATAATTAAAATTTTCCTTATTTTATAAACTATAGAATTCCTTATGACTATTATAAATAAGCAATATGTTGAAAAACTGACCTCAAATAGGGTTAGTCACACAATTATCACTTTGCAAAGTGATAGCACAGAGCACATTCATAACACTCCTGAAGAAAACATGCACACACGGTTTTTTATGTTTCAATAAAAATGGAAAATACAACGCTTCGCTATAGACACATTTACCACCTATATACATTTTTTAACACTCCTGTAGTAATTCGTCTTCAGATTCACTGGACTCAGGTTCGCTGTCACTACTCACACGTAAATGTATGATGAAGGGCTCCACTGTGGTGTCTCTCGTGCACTGCTTTGAGTAATTGGCTTCTTGTAGTGGCTCCGCATGTCTTACGCACTTCTCCTAATCTTCCTGAGTTATCCTGTCCAAAGCTTTGTGTGCAAGTAGTTCAATATCGGCTAATCTGAAGTCGTATTCTTGTTTGCAACATACCGTTTAACTTGGGCCCATATCAGCTCGATCGGATTATACTGACATTGATATGGTGGCAGGCGCACTACTGTATGTCCCATTTCATTTGCCAGTTGATCAAATTCGTACGTCTTCTTGGCCGTTCGGATCTCTTCTTTAGAAAGAAGTCCATCCCTGGTTTCAGCTGTGGAAAATGAAATTCTCTTCTTACGCAGCCACTCCATGATATCCGCTTTACACCAGTTTGAACATGGTGGTTTATCTATTTGTACAGAATGATAGCTGGCATTATCCATCACAGTGACAGAGCCTTCTTCCAAGGAGCACAACATACCAACAAACCAACTCTTAAAAACTTCAGCAATCATTTCTGTGTGGTAGTCAGATTCAGCTGAATGCTTACTGCCACGAAAAACAAGTTTGGCACCTGCTATGAAAGCTATACTTGCAGATCCAGCATGTGCAACAATCAGCCGGCCACCTTTACCAGTAGGTACTTTCAGCCCACCGTCCCCTCTGGAGTCTTGCCAGATGTATTTATTCATATGATTCTGTGATATCCAGGTTTCATCCAAATAAATTATAGCCCTGTTGTCCTCCATACGATGTATATGCATGGTTCTCAAAAACTTCGCTCTCAAGGCAGCAATGTCTCTGCGCTCCATTAAAAATTTTCGTCCATCGTTGAACTTCTTAAATATAAAACCAAGCACTCTCAGAAGGTGAAGTATGGAGGCTTCTGAACCAGAATAATTGTTTTCTGACAGAGATCAGCTCGAATTTTGCTTGCAGTGGGGTATTCCCCTCGGTCATAATATTCTAGTATGGTCCTGCGGACTATTTGTTTATTATTTGTTTATTAAAATCGTCCAGTTCAGTGTTTTTGTGTTCCCGTTTATACCCTTTCCTTGGAGAATTGAACACAACGCTCACGCCTTGATCATCTGCCGAAGCAACGGTATTGCTAATACGTTGCACCGACTTTTCAGAAATACCACAAACGTCCGCTGGCAATTTTCAAATTTGTGCAAAGTTTATGTTCCTCCTGGCTTCTTCATTTACGCAAGATTTTTAAAAAACTTGTAAAAGTTTGCTACAATGACTTTACTTTGTTTTCTAATGTCCTCTCGGCCCGCACGTACACCACCGCTTGTACCCAAACTAAATGTAGGATATTGTACCTCAATGTCACTCATAATAAATACAAATTCAATTAATTTCAAATTATACCTTAATTTGATCCGTCAGGCGATCTTGTAGTTAAATATTCCACTACATGTTTCGGGAATTAAATTAAAAACTTCTTCCTAATATATAGGAGTCGTCGGTGAAATGATTAAAAAACACATACACACACTAATGAATAAAACAAACACAACTGTTACAAATGACATAATTAAAACACCGTACACACACAGCTAACGAAGACAGTATTCAAGGTCAAATAACATTTATAATGTGTAATGGCACAGCCATGTATGTTTACAAAACGTTTTGTTTTGGCTGACACTTATTACAGATCTACGTCTGACCTAATGCAACCTCTTATTTATCTGTACAAATCAGCTGTCTGTTTTTACGTTTTCACCAAACGTGTTGGTGGGCTGACGTGATCGTACTGCATACAAAATAATACAGTAATGTAATTACAGTACTGTATGTGTTTATTTGTCATTTTCAAAATAAAATACGCAAACTTTAGTTGTTAAATTCAAAATTTACATATTCATTACATTTACGATGATACGTTGATACATATATATACAATATTATTGGTACTGTATATGTAATTGTTAATATGTATAATAAATATTTTCTCAGAAAAAAAAATGCGTTATAGCGAATTCGTGTTATGTGGGGTCGCGCAAAGCGGGGTATGATTTGTATTCCGCTGCTGTTCTACTAGTACTACTAGTCTGTATAAATGAGGTAGGGAAGGTTTTTGTTGGCAACACTGCGCTGTAGGCTGCCGCTCTGGTCTGCCTCGCGCGTCGCTCTGTGCTACCGTTTGCCTATTCTGTTCAACTAGGTTATGTTAGTTTTTATTAAACTGTGAACTGTGATGTGAAGTGAAAAAAAGTACAAGTTTATTTTTTACTTTTTTAGTTCTTTATTGGATTGCAAATCGATATTTAAGTATAAAATTGAAATGGACGGAAGAAAAAGACTAAGTGGGGTGGCATATAGACAGAAGGCAGAAGAAAAGAAACAAAAAGAAGATGACACCCTTAAAAAAGTAAGAAAATTAGAATCGTTTTTTAGTTATGAAAAAACTGAAAACAAAATTTCTGAAGAACAAAAAATTCATGTAAGTAATCGTAATACTGGTGGTACTGGTAATGAATGCAAAACAACCAACCAAGGTTCTAGCACTTCTGATGAAAATAATGAGATTCATCCAGAACCCTCAACATCGGCATCTCCTGGTCTAGACAAAAATAATGACAGTATAATTTGTTTGCCAGACAATGATCCATATCAGTGGGTCATTACTGACAAAACCATTGATTTCTTAATCAAACAGGGTATAAAACAAAATGACGATTCTGATTTTTCAAAGTCAGTTCGTCTATATCATGATGGTAGAAAGAGGTACTGTACTGATAGTTTATTTAAAAGAAAGCTTTTGAATGGGAATGTTGTAAAACGAGAATATTTAGTTTATTCACCAAGTCAGGGGTCTCTATATTGTGCTCCTTGTATGCTTTTTGGAGGCCTATCTGGGTTTGCTACAAAATCAGGGTTTAATGATTGGATTCACGCTGTACAACGTATCTCCGAACATGAAAACTCATCCTCTCAGAGATTGTGCAATTACATTTAAAACCCGAGCAAATGAATTATCTAGAATTGACAAAAAGTTAGTAACTGTATTTTGAGCAAGAGGTCCAGTATTGGAGGAATGTACTACAGTGGGTAATTTCTGTCTTTAAAAAATTATCTTCTCGAGGACTAGCATTCCGAGGAGATAACGAAGTGTTTGGGTCAGAGCATAATGGCAATTTTATGATGTGCCTTGAATTAATAGCTGAGTATGACCCCTTTCTATCTGCTCACATTTCACGCTATGGAAATCCAGGTAGCGGAAGGACGTCATATTTGAGTCCAGTAATTTGTGATGACCTTATTAAAATTATGGGAGAGAAAGTAGTCTCTAAGATTGTTGAAGAGGTCCAGTTGTGTAAATATTATTCAGTAATAGTTGACTCATCTCCAGACATTACTCATAACGACCAACTAACCTTCTTCATTGTTCGTTATGTAAATGAGATAGGGGAGGCACATGAGAGATTTTTAACCTTCTTCAAAAATCCTGGGCACAGAGGTGAAAACCTTGCAGACGCAGTATTGGAATTAAACTTTAAAGTTTTACCTTAATCCGTCTATGTGATCGCTTAACTTTTCTTCTTTTCTTCTAACGCGTTTCGGATTGTTAATCCATCATCAGAGGTTAAAATAATTCGTCGGTTAAGACTTCGTTAAACATTAAAAGTTGCGTAAAAGACATTTAAAAATTACACTAAAAGAACATTTAAAAAATATAGTCCACAAACACAGCGATGTAGCGGATGTGAGTGCGCACTCAATACCGGTCAGCGACGTACTGCCTCGGGCAGTACTCACAGTCAAGCCAGACGAAAACCGTTCATTATGTATGGTAAGATACATTTTTACTTATCAGGTTTGGTTAAATGCTTTTCACTGAACTTACTGTAATTCCGTAATGTATTAAAAATAATCAATGTCAAAAACACTGCTTACTTTTTAATTCCATGTCTAATTATTACAATGTTAAGAGTAAATATTTAAGAAATACCATCATAATTTAAGTGAAACTGTGAAATATAAAAAAATACGACATAACTGTGATAAAGAGTAAAAAGAATAAATTTTCTGTAGACTACATCCTACATGAATTATATGTCAATGTCGAGAGAATTACACCATTTAAAATTACGTTGTAACTTGTAATACCTACAACGCTACAACAGACTGCCATCATATGTTTATGTTTACCTATTATAATGTACTCAACTTGAGCTGGTATGTCTGTAAAATCACGGCTTGTTTCCTTGTTTGAGTCGTAAGTTTGTGTGGGTGGGGGCGTGGTGCGTGGGGGCGGCATATTACTTAGAGCACAGGGGCGCACAATACCTAAATACGGGCCTGTGCCCAGGTATTTTAAAATAATTTCACAAATAGTTTGTTTACCTAATCTAGCAAAGGCAGTTGTGGTATTGCAGCCCCCAAAAGCATGAATAAACACAATTATTTCTTTCAGTTCTGGAAATTTGAAACTTTTTTGACTATATACCTCATCTTGCGATCTTCCAATTTTTCTCTTGAAAAAGTAGATATTTTCTTGAACATTTGCTGCATAGTGTGCTAAAAGGACCAATAAGTCAATATCTTCACCGACAATTATAACATCATAATTCTGCGTTTGTCTGCGTTTTACCCGTCCGATTTCAGAAATATTGCAAATTTCTTTTGTTTCTATGTAGTTTTGTTCAAAAAATAACCAAAACAGATTATATTAAAAATGAAAAGAAAAACACTTTCTCCACAAAATTTTAAAGTTGTGGAAATATAAGTAGAAGTCTAAATAGATGTGGAAGAAGAAGTGCAAGTTCTGAATTACGCTCCTGTAGGTAGTTTAAAAAATATATAAATATCACAATTAACAAAAACGCTTCATCACAACACTATATTACAATTAGTGTGCAAATGTGCAGTACGTAGTGTGCTGCCACTTGGCGGCGCATATCTATACTCGACTCAGCCGCGCAGCCATTCGCTGTTTAAAAGCGCACATGCGCGCACAATAAAAAAGTTAAAAATTATTGTTTCAAAAGCTATGAAAGAACAAACTTATTTCACTAGCTGATAGAGCATGAAAATACGAGTATTTTAAAAAAAAAAACTTTGTCCTGTGATGTCAGGGTATTTGACTGGACCAAATTTTGAAAAATGTCCGTTTTCAAATTGAACAATTTATTGTGGCTTAATGACAAAATATTTCGGGATAAAAATTAATATGGAAATTCGTCTATTGGAATACTATACTCTATAATTGTTTTATGAAGAAAAATCATCATTTCACTCATTATTAACGGAAATCTGAAAATGCACATTTTTGCAAGTTTCAATTTTTTTTTGTAGGTTATGTTGCCTTTAAAAAAATGCACGACTAAAACAGATCAATAGGAAATTTTCTGGGGAACACGCTGGTATTTTTATTTTTCTGATTTGGTGATTTGGATTTTTAGCATCAGAAAAATCGACGAAAACTTCAGTGACTTGCACTCTGCTGTTTGCCGGAAGTGAAAAGTCAGGGAAAATCGGGGAAAATGGGCGGTCCGAAGTCTGGAACTTGGATAAACTTTTAGGTAAACACTAACTAAACATATCGTTTAAAAAAAAATCAGCCCATAAGTGGCTGTTTCTGGAAATTTGCCTTTTTTGCTCTTTTTTTCGATAGTCTCACTAGGCTAAGATGCTTCAGATGATGGGTTGTCCCTGGTTACACACTTTCACGGCAAACTAATACTGATTACTAAAATGGTGTGTTATGCTAACACCCTTTTTCTAGTCAGCTTAAAGTGTCTATATACCTAACTGGATATCTTGCACTTTCACAGAATAGCACTACTATATTTCCCGCAGCAACTCTAGCAATTTTCTAACTTGTGTCTGTGGTGATTGGGAAGTCAATTATCATGTACCAAGTGGCAATTACATGTTATCGATTCCAAAGAGAGACTGATCTATCCGTTAAAAGTAATTTTCAACTGAATTCGCAAATCACATAGGTTCTTAGGTAACCCCTACTCATGATTTTCTACAGATAATAAAAGTTCTTGTCGAAGAAGGCTTCTGAACAGAACAATTCTTGTTCAAAAAACCTGAATATTTTTACAATCGAATTTATGGCCATAAACCCTTTTTACTTATAAACCATACATTTAGTTACTAATTTTTAAAATAATTACCGTCATTAATTAGATCGAACATTTTTATTTTGAACATTCTGATATGTCCCATCTCAAAAATTTACATATCACAAAAATTATTTAAATTAACATGCTTTTCATATTCAATAAAATAATTTTGTACCCTCACACGTGCATACTACAAACATGGCTACACATCCTTACACACCATTCCACTGTACTTAACATTTTGAGGGTGATCATCTTACGAACAGTTCCACAGTGTTTCCCTTCATCGTGGATACAGAAGGTTTTCCTGATTTATTAATTTTTTTATTCTACCACCTTGGTTTATGTTCAGTATTCTTGTGTGTATTTAGGTGGAGTATTTGCTTCATTATCCTACTGGGACCTAGACTTTGACCCTTGTTCATGAGGTCTTCCCACTGAGACAAATGCCAGATCTTCCAATCGAATTACGAGGGGGTACCCAAAAATAACCGGAATAGCGCTGCGATTGGCAGAGCTTACGTAGTATGCATTTCTCCCGCTAGGCGAGCGAAGCGCAACTCATTCCGAGTTCAGTGCCGTCATTGTTGTCGCCTGGGAAGGTTGTTGCCGGTCACAGTAATTCGTTTTGTAAAAGCAGTTTTGCTTGCTCCTCGTTTTTTGTCATGGCGGATTTAAGTGAACAGCGCGCTGCTATGAAATTTTGCTTCCTGCTTGGGAAAAACGCCGCAGAAACTGTTGTGATGTTGAAAACAGCTTACAAGGATAGGTGCTATGGGAAAAACTCAAGTGTACCAATGGTTTTCTCGTTTCAAAGAAGGTGAAATGTCAACTGATGACAAACCTCGTTCTGGACGTCCATCAACTTCCAGAATTGACGAAAATGTTGAAAAAGTTCATGCAATCGTGCTTGAAGACCAACGACGGACCATTGAAGAGATTAGTAAGTTATCTGGAATAACTTGGAGCTCGGTTCAGCGAATTTTGTCAGAAGATTTGGGGATGAGAAGGGTCACTGCAAAATTTGTGCCTCGGGTCCATTTCAGTGCACCAGTTTTTAGCAAAAAACAACATGACTCCCTTGCCCCACGCCCCTTACTCACCTGACCTCGCTCCGTGCGATTTCTTCTTGTTTCCGCGAATGAAGAGGGACATGAAAGGACATTTTGACGATGTGGAAGCGGTAAAGAAAAAAACGAGGCAGGAGCTGTCGGCCATCACAACAGATGAGTTTGAAAAATGTTTCCAGGAATGGGATCGCAGATTGGACAAATGTATTAAGTGTAATGGAGAGTACTTTGAAGGTGATAAGGTTGTTTTGTAAAAAAAAATTAAATACATAGCTTTAAAAAAAAATTCCTGTTATTTTTGGGTACCCCCTCGTATACCTCTTCTCATCACAAATCTGATGTTCTGGTAGAGAAGATAGGCCAATTTGTGCATAAGTTCAGCTACATTAAGTTGTGGATGCTGATGTTTCACTTTCCCATCTGTTGTATTACATATTGTTCTTCCACTTGTTGCCCATATACGTACTTACTGAACTGAAAGTGATTACGTACCTTGAGTTGGACATGCAGACTCTAGTATCAGGTCTCAACATCTTGGAGGAAGTCCTCGTATGCTGTGACCTGGTCTCAGATAATTGTATACCATGGTGCCACTGACACTTAAAAATATTTTGTAATGAAGTTTATTTTGTCCTGGCCAGTCAACTCATTTACAATAGTGTCTATCGTCCTTTCACATTGCCTCAGGAACTCTGTTAGGTTATCATTTTCATCTCCATAGAACTTTAGATGTTGAGTCTATTCTTCTGTTATGGTATACTTACTTACTCCACGGTGCTACACCTCATGAAGAACTATGGCCTCCAGAATGACATTATCTACACTCGTCTCTATCCTGTGCGACTCTTTGCACCTTATGACTCCCAGTCATCTTAAATCTTCATCTACATCATCCACCCATATTCTTCTTGGCCTCCCTCTTGCTCTTCTTTCCCCTGGTCCTCCAATGAATACTTTTCCTGTCATTCTTTGTACCTGACCTGTTTCTTTATTCTGCCTTGTTTTATTATTGTGGTAGTGTCCGGTATGTTATGGTATATATATATATATATATATATATATATATGTGATTTGATTTCACTGTATAGTACCACCCAACCCCAAATTGCCGATTTGTTTTTGTAATTGTGAGTTTTGTGTTCGTGTTCATGGAGCCTTGTCAATTTCTGTGAGTTTATTTTCATGTTCCTTTAACTTTTGTTCATGTGTTATATAATTTTCATCCAGTTTCATTTGACTCGAGTTCATTTATATTTGAAATGTGTCTACAAGAATTTTATTTTCAGTTGTTAAAGTTTTTTCCACAACCCTCCATTTGTCTTCTTATGAATTCCCCTTGTTTTCAGTCACGCTCTTCTAGTTGTTTGTCGTCCTCATCTAGTTGTTTTTATCATCCCTTATATGGCCTCTAAAACTATACTGTACTCCAAAACGGACATTTTTAAAACTATACTGTGTACTGAATTAGCAATATCTGAAGTTAATGAGTCCACTGTGTGTGTGTGTGTGTGTGTGTGTGTGTGTGTGTGTGTGTGTGTGTGTGTGTGTGTGTGTGTGTGTGTGTGTGTGTGTGTGTGTGTGTGTGTGTGTGTGTGTGTGTGTGATTTATCAAAACTTTTTATCATAACCAATTACTAGGGCAACAGTACCAAGAAATGTTTACAATTTTACTAGTGCATTTGCTATTGCAAATGGAACAATAATCATAGAAGGCAGAAGAAGCAGAGAAATTATGACACCATGAGGCAGAAAAAGCAGAGAAATGACAGGATGAGAAATAATGACTAGCAGAGGAATCATAAAAAAAAATCCCTGCTTAGATATAATGACAAAAAGAAGAACGTAAGCAAGAAACAGAACACATAAAAGTACTGATATAGGAACAAAGGCATTTGCAAGAGCATACTGCTGCAGAGTTGGATTCTACTATGTGGAGGTGTGGGTGAATTATATGGTGATCTCGCTGGGCAAGAGGTAAGATTATCTGTAGTAGAGAAGTGAACTGCAAATATAAAATAACAGAAGTTGAACAGTCAATGAAAAATCAACCCTGTGTTTCAAATCAAATTGCTCAACAGATTGTACCAAAAAAGATAAAGTCCAAAAAAATACAGAAAATTAGATAACAGAGAGAGTTACTTTGACTGCAGTCATGCCAGTTCATATCAAGGGCTCAACATTTGATGGAAGCACTACTGGACAACATATCTTCGGCAATTTGAAGTCGCAAGCACATATTATTAATTTCACTTATTCTTGCTTTCAAGAATCTGCCTTAGAGCTACTACGGAAAGTGTCACCTAACAGCGAGAACTCTTATGCAGAAAAGTTTGAAGCAAGTATTGACTTGCTAGTTAGACTGGCCTATCATAGAGCACCAGAGAATTTTTGAATGACATCGGTGATACAGATATTTACTGATGGTGTCAGAGATAGTGAACTACAACAACGGTTACGATACACCAGAATAGAGTGGACGCCCTTGTCTATGCTCCACAGTTTGAGGCCGCCGAGCCAGTGTCTGGTTGGGTGAATCATAAAGTGTGCACACTAACAGATTGTGATGACACAAATGATTAAGAGGTAGAATAAGAGACAGTCTTAAAAGTTCAAAGTATGCAAGACCAAAGCTTTTTAGATATGGGGAACTTGGGCATCTACAAAGAGATTGTCGGTCCATTGTTAAGCAGTAGGGAAATGGGCAGTAGTCAGTACAACTAGTTGTAGGAATGAAATACCTAGACAATACACAAGTTATACACTTTACAAAAACAGTGGGAGCTCAGTATATTATCTGAAATGAAGTACGACAAATAAAATGGCGGCAATCAATTCATTTTGTTATAGAGATAACAGGTACTTAAAAGAGACAGAAACAAAAAATAGGGAGACAAAAAAGATAAGGGAATTGTAAAGAACAATAACTGTAACACCAACATAGTGGATAAAGTTATGGAAAGTATTAACATGCAAAAAGCTAAAAATGAACCAAAACAAAAGAATTATGCATGGTCACTGACATACATAGGATCACATAACAGAAAAATTATACAATGTTTTAAAAAATAAGAGTAGATATAGCAATTAAAAAACATGAAACAGTATTTAATAAGATAAGAACTAAACATAGAAAAAAATTCCAATCTTACAGAGAAGCGGAGTTCATAAATTAAAATGCAAATAATGCAACAAAGTGTACCTAGGTGAGACAGGATGGAAATTCGAATGCAGGTTATCTAACCACAAACGTGGAGAAGGTAATAGAACAACAAATTCGTTATATGCAATACATTTCATAGAAGAGAACCATAAGTTTGTTAATCCTTTAGAAGACTATCAAAATTAGGTAGTGAGTAACACAGTTAAAAGAAGGCTTAGAGAGGAGTCAGAAATATTGAAAGAAAGAGAGAAAGGGTTAGAAAATATAATGAATACTAAAACTAAATTTAAAAATGAAGGAATATTTTATAATATAATCATGAAGTAAAAGGTAGTGGGCAGATAGAAAACATTAAGAAAGAAATTAAATTGCATATATGAGATGTTTTTGAAATAAGGGTGAGTGACCGCTCCCATACGCAGTGATAGGAAGGGATTAAAAGGGTGTTTAGCAAATTTGATTCTGAAACTGTGCTGAAAAGGAACTTGCAGTTAAAAGAGTGAATGAGAAAGGTTTTAAAATGTTAGATTGAAAACAATCTACACAAATAACACACACACAACACACAGAATGTACTAGAAAGGTGTACACCACACCGAAACGTTCGAGGCAAATAAGAAACTTAAGTGTTCACAGTGAAAGTATTGTTTATCACTAGTACTAGAAAGAAATGTAAAAGTACCGACATGGTTGACTGAACTCACTAGTTAATAATAGCCAGAAAGGACACTTAACTTATAGCTTATTTACGAAAATGTGTATGCTAGTGGTAGGGCAAGTGGGGGTATAAAGAAGTTGTCTAGTCCTATTATTGTTATTTCCGATCTGACGATGAGCTTTGAAGCTTGAAAGCTCTAATCGGAATAATTTTTCTATGCAACAGTGTTAATTCTATTTGAAAAAATAGGGTAATTGGGATTTTCTGCTAATAGGAAATGATGTAACATAAAAGTTCATTCAGTAATAAATGTACTTTGTTCAAAATAGTGAGCAAGTTCTGCAGCTCAGGAAGCATATTAGTGTTGTTGCATGTCCCATAGTTGTCTCTCACATGTCTAAACAGGTTTTATGATTGTTTTGTATATAAAGAATGGCCCACATAGAGTTGACTGTCTGGCAGCCATTATGGTTTTAGTCGTGTGATAGCTCATTTTGGTGAGTGTAGCAAACTATACACACAGGAGAAGTGCCACTACATGTAAAGATTTTACAGCAAATCATTTCAAACAGGTTTATCTGTCTTCATTTCAGATAATATACTGAGCTCCCACTGATTTTGTGAAGTCCATAACTTGTGTATTTTCTAGGCGCTTCATTCCTCCAATTAGTTGTACCGACTACTGTCCATTTCCTGCTCCTTAACAATGGACTGACAATAGTGATTATAACCACTAACACAACTTTCTTAATTAAAAATTCCATATTTTTTGTTCAGAAATGTAACAACTGTATAGTAAGCACACAATACAGGCTAAAAATTCTAAACATCTAATTTGTGTTAAAATATTCTTCAGTCTGACCATGGCCAGATTTTAATAATTTCTGATTCCATTCTAGAGTGGTGTTACAAATTTGTATTCCAAAATATTGAAATTACTAAAGCTCACAACTACATTCAGATTTTAGTTAATATTCCCTTTTGATATCCCACATGCCATATGCCCAACAATCCCTTTGAATTTTTGCAATTTTATCAGAATTTTTCCTTACTTTTGGCCCCTGGCATCCCAAAATTTTAAGATTTTTAAAAATGAAGCTAAATACATAAAGTTCTCTTTAATTCAATATTCCAATGGACTTTTGTGATTTTTTCCAAATTTTCACCCTTACATTTTTGCCACTCACCTACATTTTGCAGGGTCAGTGTAAAAAACAACAGGGTTCTGTAGGGTAGAGTTACAGACACACAGGCGAAGGTTTATAAAAATCATTTGATGCATTGAAAAGTAATCGTGAGACATACCTCAACAGACAGAAAGACAAATACTAAAAAAAGGTTGAGTAAAAACAAAATTTGATTCGTTCACTCAATTATTGATGTATTCACAAGGTATTCATATTAAGTGTTGATAACAATCATCAACCTACCCATTACTCACAAGGAACAAAAGTGTAGAAGACAACATTCAAATGTTTCACTGCTATAGGAAATTCAATGTTATTGTATAAACTAATAACTGAAATTGAATCACCAACCCCGATCAACTAGCACTCACCTTGTTGGGTGACAGCACCAATGCAAGACATCTCAGGTGACTCAATGTTTTAACCTTTTTCCTACCAACATGTGTGAGTGGTTATACTTTGCCTGTGCGCCATATTTTCAGCAGCAGTGTGTGTATATACGCGCGGAACACTCTACCGTTTACAAAACGGTCCGCAATAACAATTATACATGTCATTTACTGGAAAGATTACAGAATCTCAAAACACTCAACTGTCAATTAGCAAATGTAGATAAAAAATAAACTCGCTACAACAATTACATTTATCGCTAATAGCAAAGATTACACAACCTGACCAACACTCAACTGTCAATTGCAGATGTAACTAAAAGGAACTCGCCACAACAACAAATATACACATCATTTAATAGCAGCATTTACAAAAACTCATCTGTGAATTATCTTAACTTCTACATGACACCAGACACACTGAATGAACTGTCTTTGTTTCAACAGCTGACTCATAACTACAGACAATTCGTTGACCTTGTATGTACAATGCTTGTTCCATGTGTCACCGCCATAGGCATACTAAATCGTTGAGCACTTTACCAATTTAAAACGACGTGTGACTTACCATATCGATCACCATACGGACATAAAAATTTCGTGTGTATACTGACCCAGAGCACCGGAAAGGTTAAGACTGAATCTAATTTTCAACTATAAATGTTAAACTTCAAAATATTTTGTTAATAAAGTGACAGCCTTCAATGGAAGACTGATCTACCATGAATCTTACCTACTTGTAGATGGAAGATTGATTGTATATTAAAAAAAAAAATTTACCTCTTGTGTATTCTTTTCTTTTTCCACATCTTCTAAAACAATTACATCTTTTATAATTGTAGTGATGTCCTGAAAATGCTGTAACAAAATAAACATAAATATAAATAAAATATCTACCCTAAAACAAAAAATAAATTATTATTTTCCCCAATGAAATACTCCATTTACGGCTGTTTTAACAAACTAAATATTTACTGCAACTGTTTAAATTGGACACACACACACACACACACACACACACACACACACACACACACACACACACACACACACTTCAAACACTTTTTGCTACAGTCTATTTCTTGATGCATATATAATTTATTTAATATTTATAATTTCTTTGCCTCAAGATGTGATAGCCTATTTATAAATATTCAAACACAAAACTAAACAAACTAATGCACAAATCAATACAAAACAAGACACAATTTTCAAAGCACTCGACATCGAAAATACTAAAAATGTTAATATATACGCAACAATCACACACAATAATATCAGTATAAAATACCAAAAACCAACAGGAAAGCATAACAACCAACCAAAACACAAATACTCCACAAGATACAAAATTAGGAAGGCTGAGGATGGGAACAATAAGATTCCCCCGAAAACATGTTCCTAATACAGGAAAATACATAATGAGGTAAAGAAATTAAAAATATTCAATAAATTTCTCTAGGTACGGTAGAGAAATTTTGGTCAGATGTCTGAGTCTGAACAGTGCTATGAAGAAGAATGGAGTTAACAACTGTGAATCTACATGCTGTAATGGGACTTCTATAGGGCAGTTGCAGAATTAAGGAGTCAATTTATTTAATGTAAATTATACAATAAATGTATAAATGTATGTAGTCATAGCAAGCATGACGGTACATTTATAAGGTACCTTATACATACGGTATTTATAAATTATTATATAATAATAATTATTATTATTATATAAATATTATATATATTATATTATTATTATATAATTATTATTTATAAGGTATTTATAAATGTGTAAGGTACATTTGGACCTTAAGCAAGGAAGAGACGGTGTGCACACATGCTGTAAACTCGATTAAAAAAAAAAATTCAAAGGCAGTCACAACAACGTTCTGCATAGAAATGCTATCAACACGATAAAATAAGCGAGTTGCCTGTCAGCTGACTCATGGTAAACACGTGGGCCATTCTCCACTGTTGTTGCCACTATGGTTATGTAATGTTGTGAAGTAAGGAGAAACCACGGATAAGTACACTAGTGCAAAGGTAAAAAAGAAACAACTAACAACATGTGCGAGTTATAAAGCCTTAACTTGGAAACAATCTGTACCAGGGACGTGTTAAAATATGAGATAAACTGTTAGCATAGAAAAAGCACTGATTTACTGACATGCTTGTTACATCATCATCTTCACAACATGCCATACGCAAGGTGCTGCCTGTTCCATCTTAAAAATCCTCCAGCCATCTGTTCCTGGGTCTACCCACACACCTGTGTCCCATAGGTTTGAATTTCCAGACTTGTTTGGTCAGTCTGGAATATGTCATTCTTTCTAAGTGTTCTTTCCACTGTTGTTTGTAATCTTTTAATTTTTCATTCAAGCTAAAAACTTTTAACTCTTCTCTTATGACCTTATTTCTTATAAGGTCAATTTTAGAACACCTTTTAACTACTCTTGAGAATGCCATTTCCGAGGTCTGTATTTTACCGTCTTTTTTCGTTATTGCCCATAATTCACACCCAAAGTGTGTGTCCCTTTACATAGTACAGGGACTCCCATAACTTTGTAAAACTTTAATTTTGCATCTCAATCTACCTTGTTTATACAAATACGTTGATTTTTCGGCAGATTGTTTGGAACTTACCCAACTTGTTATGGTGCAGTTGAGGAGGACGTGATCAAGTGATCTGCTATATGGTCATTTGTATTCGAGAAATGGAGCAGAGTGGACAGTATTTCTTAGCTCGGTTCCACACTTACTACATCGTTCAATATCATGTGAACATGAAGTTTTAGATTTGTTTTTCTATAAGGTAAGACCTAGTGAGTTTCTATTTATTCATTCTACAGCGGCTTCATTTGTAACTATCTAATTCTGTACATTGACATCTGTTATAGATTCACTGCTGACGTTAAAACCATCTGACAATTCTATAAGTACTTTATGCATGTGTGTGTGTGTTTTATTGCATTATGTAATGCATAACTGTGTATATTTATTGTATCATTTTTGATGGTGTAATTAATTATACTTATACACATGATTGATGTCGTTTGTATTTCACACATACTGTTTCGCACTGTGAGTGAGGAGAATGATTGTTTTCATTAGGTTACAACAATACACAAAATCTAGGTGCACACATAAACATCAAGGTGCTTTTTCGCAAAGGCTACCCGACCGACAAACACATTTTATCTCTACCCAGACAGACAACACGCCCATATACACATTTCTTTTTCCTCAACACTCATTAATCATTTGTGTGAAGGTTAACCTAACTTTTGAACACTGAAAAAACCTGCGACAACAAAGACAAGAAGACCAGTCAAGACACAGTGGTTTACTTAACACACACACACACATGCGCGCACGTGCGTGAACGTTAACCTTATTTATGAAGTAGAAAAAACAAGACAAGAAGAAGAAACCAGGAACTGGCCTCTTTATTTTCTTTCACACACACGTATACATAAGTTATACAATTTATGCCTCACACGACATCGCCCTATTAAATCAAGATAAGCAGAGGACAAGATGGCCACGGACACATTGTATAGACTTGTTAAGGGAACATAAATCTTAAATTGTAACTGTACAAAAAAATAAACAAGAGAAGAAAAACTTTACCTCCCACTTATTATGATCTATTTACGACTTACCTTAACACAGAAAATTCTCACCAAAGTACAGGGCCGCCACCATATTTTGAGGAGCAAATATGGAAACCAATTACACTTACCCAAAATAAATAATTACTACAAAATTCCCTTATTTAAAAATTCCAACGTTGTGTAGACGAACTCAAGATACAGAAATTAGGTTAAGGTATAATGGCATATTAATTAACTAACACATGTTCATGGTAATCTTATATTTTAATGTTCTGTCAAACATAATATTAATTTCTTTTTACTGTTGTGAATGTTATTAAAACAAAATTTCTGAGACAAAAAAATATAATATAAAAAAGTGTTGTATGCAAATCAGTACTTTGCTCTCTTTCTCTTTCTCCTTCCCCCTTTTTCTCTCACACGCTCACTCACTCTTTCTCTCTATTTACCCCCCTTTTTATTGAACTCTCATTATTTTGTTGTTTTTAATTTAACAGATTTTGTTGAACAATTAAAATATATTAAATGACATTAAGTTTTAATGAATTCTGGCCATTTAAGTTTGTTACTGATCAGTTACTTATGTCCCACATGGTAGTCCAGTGGTTGCACATTACGTTGAAAGTTACTTTTTTATGAAAAACACCAAAATAAATGTTCCACAACTTTTACACCATAACCACTTCAGCTAAATTAGTATTTCAAAAAGTTGTTCACTGTTCCATTACATTCTTTTATACACTTTTGTAGGCCTACCGGAACTGCCCACGGGCACTGAAAGAATACGAGAGACCCGTATGGTGTACAACTAGTGACTGGGGTGTTATTTTAAAAGTTTTTACTGCTTCATTAATTTCTAATACACTTGGGTAGGCCTATTTTAACTGATTCGACCTACCGTACATGCCCGAAGCGGCCACTAATAGAAAACAACACGTGTGTCTCGTTTCGTAGTCGGGTGGAGACTGGGGCCTTCGCTGGCGTGATTTCCATTTTAATTGAGCCTTGGAAACTGGTTTCAAGCAGTTTACCACCAACGTCCCACCCTGTGGCTGAAAATTTCCATTCTCGTTCATCACACCTTTTCAACAGGAAACTCGCTGTGTCATTGGAAACACGTGGTGTTTGTATGATTCACTGGTGACGTGAATTCTATTGGCTGCATTTCCTTACCTTATAAGGACAGCTTTTCCCCCCCTCTGCACTTCCACATTACGAACCAGCTATGCTGTTACATTAAAACAATAACTTGTTACATAATTTTGTTACCCCAAATTTTGTCCCGTTACACGTTCCCGCCATGACGTAGACACACCGGTGGTAGTGGCAATGCCAAATTTTCCATCGCACATCCTTCTATACCCTATTTCCCTTCTGGAGGGAATTTTCTTCTCCCTTATCACATGTTGGCCACACTGACTACTGCCATTCAACACACCAATCACTACTGATCCTACTACATGATGACGTGACATATACTAAACATGCTGACCAATCACTACACTTCGCACCAGTGCTGTGGTACTGTGCTGTGTTTTGGGAAAAAACTCGGCGGTGTTTTTTTTTAATAGTGGAATTATTAAATTACGTATTTATCAACGTAAGTGTTTACGTAAGAAATTACGTACGTCCGTTATCTGGCCACTGGCCGATCTGCGCGCTCTCTGTGTCCAGCGCTTCATACTATTTTTTCAGCCGCAGGACAGTTGAGTTCAATCGCAGCATTCAGTGTATTAACGTCCGGGTCCGGCTGACAGCATCGATGTAAAATTTTGTCTACTATCTGCTACTGTGTATAAGTAGAAGTCTACGCGACCTTCCGGTAAGTGTGGTAAGATATATAACTTACTAGTTCATAAAAATAAATTGTATTTACTTAATATTAACGCAGATGCAGGGCGATATGTATTGCAGTAATTTATCAACATGTGGCGTGCAACAGGTTAAATTGGTTTATGTATGTTTCAATGTTAACGCTGGCTAACAGATATTAATCCATTATCTCATTAATAATATAATAATAATAATACTCAATTCATTAAATTAGAATGGGGCGTAAGTTAGCTATTTTTCCGAAATGATTGTACATCACGAACTTGTTAAAGTTTGCTAGTTCCTGTCAGAGGGGGTTAAGTGCTTCACGAAAACTTGTGAATAACTATTTATTGGAAATGATTATTATGTTGAATGACTATATTTGGATATATTATAGATTATAATATTTAAAGGTGTTATTTTGAAGTGATTTATTTGATTCAATGGGGTTCAATGCATAAGGAATTTTCCGGAGATTGTAAACTGGGCATGTCACGAAATGTGGGTTCAGCTGGGTAAATGAGGTAGTGTGGTTTATTAAACCTGTAAGTAATTACCGATATAATTGTGCAGGGTTTCCGATGTAGACGATAATCTGTCTCGCTCCAGAGGATGGCCGAATACCTGCTTTACATGATATAGATTCAACCACTTCCGTCAGCTGTCAGGCCGGATGGACGGACACACTCGACCAGATCCTCTACCCATATGCTGCTAACCAGATGACATTTAAGCTTTTTTTGAAACAAAATGTTTGTGGCCGATAAATTTTTTTGAGACACTTTTGGAGATGCTCCAGTTTGGGGACTTAGTTCCGGACAAGTCCAACGGGACAATTGGGTTTACATGTTACTTTGTCATTGTTTTTTCATTAAGGCTTACGCCTCATTAACATATTAATGTTTATCTCATTCAGAGAATTGTAAACTCAGCTAGGGTCATGCATCACCCGAGTTGATGTGAGCTTTCTGTAATTATGGTCGGCAGTTCCGGCCACTAATTGATTTCTGTGTTAAGCATGCATGCACGGGTGTCCGTTGGGGAATTTTATGGTTAATTACTTTACATTTAATTGGGTTGTGTATTGGATTATTAAATTAAAGGTCGGGGGAGGTGTTTTAACCTGTGGACGACACCTGTAGGTGCCGTTCACCACAGGACAACTTCATGTCATAGTTTGCTGGATCCAGTTCGGGCGCATGACCGTGCCTGAGGTTAGGTGGATCCTTTATGAACACCTCAAGCATGTGTTAGTACATTAATTCCATAGATTCTGCCTTTCAAAATTCAATTTTACTATTCAAATAATTTTGTAACCACTAAATTTTGCCCTAGCCAGCACAATAATTGTTAAACTTTTATTGCTCATAATACCAATTCATTAATAAATGTTAAAGAAGGCACGACAAATCAGTACCAGTTATAAGTATTTATGGGTGGTCACGTTCCACTGTTTTTGCAAATTTTGTCAGGAAAATAAAAGAAATGAGAAATGTAGTTATGCAACCGGGCATCCATGTTGACCTCGTGATGGCACTTATTATCATTATCATTATTGAGATCCGAAATTGATAATTACCTTTTTGCTTGGTACTTTTTTTTTTTTTTTTTTTTTTTTTTTTTTTTTTTTTTTTTTTTTTTTTTTTATTGGAGATCTGTAAGCTGTTCGACTGAGCGAACATTTAACAAATTGGCTGACAACACACACAGGATTATGAAGAGCTGACCATTGACAGCTCTTCTGGTTTTGATAATAGATTAAAGAGGTAACAAAATACAAAACTAAATGATAAAAACATGTAAACAAATGAACAAAAGTCACTATCACTTCCTGCTGGCATGATACAATAAGTTCAAACATTAAACACTGGGCCCATAAGGCACATATACAGGTTGACATTAACACGTATGAATGACATGAATACAAAAACATACAGAACAGATATCACAGACAGTACAATACAGAAAATACAGAGAATACATTATGAGTTAAACCTGAATGGTAAGTCTAATAGTTTGTGTCTTTTTAGTCTATAAATATCTTCACTGTTGTCTAACAAGTTAATAGCCAGGTGGTTGGGATGCTGTTCTAGTTTGGAGATGTGAGTCCTGCAGAGGCGCATGATTTCTTCTTTCACGGTTGAAACTTTGAGGTCGCGGTGTATAGAGTTATTTGAGACAAACCAAGGAGCGTCGACTATTGATCTAAGTGTTTTGGACTGAAAGCGCTGGATAATCTCAATATTACTTGTACTTGCAGTACCCCAAAGTTGAATACCATAAGTCCATACCGGTTTAAGCACGACTTTATAGATCACGAGTTTGTTGACGAGACTTAACCGTGATTGTCTGCCTATAAGCCAATAGATGTTTCTGACCTTGTGATTAAGTTGAAGCTTCTTAGATGTTATATGTTTTTTCCATGTTAATCTCCTGTCCAGATGCATCCCAAGGTACTTAGCACTTTCAGCTTGCGGTACTGGTTGACCGTTAATTGTGACTGGAGGGCAGTTTGCCTTACGTGTGGTGCAGGTAACGTGGACTGACTTCGATGAATTGATTTTTATGCGCCAATTATCAAGCCATAACTGAACGCTGTTTAATGATTCTTGTAGTATAAGAGATGCTATTGAGGGGTCGGAGTGTGTCGCTAGGATCGCTGTGTCATCGGCGTAGGTAGCAACAGTGGTTTCACTTGCTGACGGTAAGTCCGAGGTGAACAGGAGGTAGAGCAGAGGACCCAGGACACTACCCTGCGGAACACCCGACCCCACTGGTAATAGAGGAGAAGTAGCATCGGAGTACTTGACTTGAAACACTCTGCCCACTAAGTAGGAATGTAAGATACGGTAACAATTATGTGGCAGATTTTTCTTTATTTTATATAACAGTCCAAGATGCCAGACTTTGTCAAATGCCTGGGAAACGTCGAGAAACACACCTGAGCAGAACATCTTCGATTCCAGCGATTTATTGATAACATTTGTTAGTCTGTGTATTTGATCTACCGTAGAGTGCTTTTCTCGAAAACCAAATTGGTGATCGGGAATTAGGTTGTTTTCTACAATTGTTGGCATAAGTCGTTTTACAAACAGCTTTTCAAAGATCTTACCAAGTATCGGTAGAAGGCTTATGGGTCGATAAGAAGAGGGCTCTTGAGGGTTTTTACCAGGTTTTAAGACCATGATAACTTGAGCCGATTTCCAGCTTGGTACTTGTGTGCCGTTGGGACTATTTAGCCAAATTGACTTTGGCTGTTCATATACTTAGAATTTTGGGGCATGTCTACTCTACTCTTCTGGGATTTATTAGTTGGGTTTGAGTTATTAATTGAAAATTTACGGTGGGCCGGATACTTGATCTGAATAAGAGGATTGAAGGTGTACGATGACAAAACATACGCTGTTAACCAGGTGAACATGGTGTGTGCCATTTATATGTAAATGTGTATCTATGTTAATTATATGTTGTGTGTTATGCCTTATGTGATTGTTAGATTGTTATACCTTATTATGCATATTGTAACGCAACAGAAATGCTGGCATCCATGTTACATAAAAATTAGGTTAACAAAATAATAAACAAGTCAATATCTAACCCCATGATAAAACAAAAGTATAATAATTACATGTATAATTATAGATAAAGATAAATAAGGATGCAAGGTAGAATTAACGAGAATAAACAAACCTGTAAGTTAGATAATAGTTAATGATCTATGTTCAGTGAAAAGTAAACAAAAATGAAACAATAATTTACTTTATAGCAATAGCGAGTAAGGATTTTGAGTTAAAAGATATTATTTTGTGACAACAAATGTTATGATAAAGTTTATGTTATGTTATACCAATTATGTGTTGAGTTAATGAAAGGTAATGAAACAAGATGTATTATTCAATTACTGTTGTAGAATGAAGTGTGAAGCAGCTAGTTAGCATTAATAGATTTGAATTTTCTTATATGTGATCCATAGGTCAAGATAAAATTGTCATTAGATATGGAAAAAATAATTGTTTATGTAAATGTTAATAGTTAAGATTTGATTATATGTATGAATTTATGTAAAAGGGCTATAGATGTTTACCAGTTATAAACACAGGTAGATCCGTTTACAATAAAAGGCCTAACAGCCAAAAACACTATATAACCACTCATAACATAAAGGTTAGGTACATAAATTAATAATAATTAATGAATACGGTTTGAAGAGCTAGAAAAAAACATTAAATTAGTAATGATATATAATAAACCATATCAATTTATACAAATTATGATAATGCCATAATGCCATGATATCGATTGATAACGTTTAATATCGAAAAGGTAGTAAATATAAAAGAAACAGGCTCATATCAAAAAACCAGCAGAATATGTGTAGAAAATAATAAACCAACTATCGGTAAAGTTATATTCCGATATGATAGCAAATTGATAAGGAATAGACAAAAAATATATGAAATAAACACTATATACAAAACATGTGGAAGGAAGAAAAATCATGTGTTGCTATGGACTACAGGAAATGAAGAAGTTGTTGATTTTCAATTATTGCTTTTTATGATCTGAATGTGATGAGATTAAAAATCTAGTAAATATCTCATATAATCGGAATATACTAAAATATTTGACACAAGTATAATAAACAAAATACTCAAGATAATATTCTTGAATCTTGCCAGTACAGTTTAACCAAACAAGAATATATTATGAAATCACAATAGAAAATAAATAACTGGGTTCTACAAGGAAGGACTTGAATTGTCCCATATCCGAAAGGAATTGATGATATATTAAACCAAATAGAAAGAGTTAACTGTATCACAACTAATAATAATACACTACACGAGAACTTATAACCTTTCAAATACACGGAACATCACGAATTGCTTCAACCGAGAAAACAACGTACTTGGATCCAGGAATTGCAGAAGAAGCATCCATCGGGCTGTAAATCAATCCTGAGAGCTGTATTTCCGAGGTGGACAGGACAAGAATCCCATTTTATTAAACCGAAGAAAGAATATTGTACGGCGTAATCGTCCAGAACAGTAAATTTATCAATCAACCGCCTACACGATTTGCTTCGTTCTAGTCTGGTAAATTATTATTATATCAATCATATTAACTACACAACACTTCAAATTTGTAAATCTTGCATTCTTATCTATGTATTTTTAATCTTCCCCACAGTTACAAGAACCTTCACACCCTGAATTAAGTTAATTACAAATTAAAACACACTATATAACTGAATCTAAATAAAGGATCGGACTAATCAATAATCGATTCACGCAATCTATAGCCCACGTGTATGTCAGTTAGAACATATCTTATTCAATGTTAACGAAGTAAACAAATAAAGAACCTTTATATAGTTGCAAAATCTTGTCATTTGGAGTATGATTTAATGAGTTGGGAATAAAAAAGTAACTGACTAAGTATAGAATAATTGGTTAACCTAAACAGTGAAATAACCTCTAAGTTTCATTGCTCCGGTACCACAGCGCTTATAGCGGAATTCTCTGACACCAAAGAGAGAGCGTAAAAATACAAAATTATACATAATTCTCTTCAAGGTATAATAGGGTTGAACGAAATTACAGAATAACACATTAATTATATAAGTTTCAAGTACACTAACACTGATATTTTTTAGAGAGATAAGTTAATATTAGTTCATTAAATCACCAAATCCCACAACTCCAAATATTTCAGATATTTAAATAATTAAATAAATTAAAACGACCTAAGAGAGTAAAGACAGGGGAACATACTCGTTCATAGCAACGAATAGGCTTACATTGTGTGAAAATAACGAGGCGCTTGTACTCGTCCCATTACAAATTAACGAACTCAACAGTGGGGACTTGAACCGTACGTACTCGTCTCGATACAATATATATATATATATATATATATATATATATTTCAATCACTTTCTGCTACAGTCCGTTTCTTGATGTATATAATACTTTAATATTTATAACTAAATTTACCTCAAGATATACTTTTTTTCCTATTAGGAACATGTTTCAAGAGTTCCTGTTCTCTCATCTTCAGCCTTCGCCATCTTGTTTCTGGTGAAGTATTTGTGTGTTGGCTTCTGGATGTTATTAAGGTAGTTTGTTGGTCTTTGGTCTTTTAAAGTTGCATTATTGTGTGTGGTTGTGGTATCTGTTTTTGTATTTTGTGTATTTTCGATGTTGAGTGCTTTGAATATTGTGTCATGTTTTGTATTGATTTGTATTTGTTCTGGTATTAGTTTGTTTTGTGTTTTATGTTTGTAAATCTGTAAATTTTCCCAAATGTTCATTATGGTGCCTTTGTGTGGTATATGTTTTATTAGTGTTACATTGGTTATGTCTGGGAATTCATGTCCTGTGTTTATTGCATGTGTGGCTAAATTGGATTTATATATACAGTATTTGGTTTTTTGTATGCATTTAGGTGTTCAAAATAACGTTTTTTCAGCTGTTTTTTTCTTTGTCCTATATAACATTTATTGCAATCTTGGCATTCGATTTTGTATATACCGTTGGTTGTTGTATTATCTTTGTTGTGTGAGCTATTTAGATTTTGTAATTTATTTTTATTAGTTTTGTATACTATTTTTATATCTGTGTTTTTAAATAGTTTTGTTAGTTTTGTCATTTTATTATTTATATATGTAAATGTGGCCCATTTTTTGTTGTTGTTATTATTTATGTGTTGTTCAGTTTGATTAATTCTTAATTGTTCAGTTTTTATTTTGTATTTGATTTTATTTTCTATTTTGATCATAGTATTTTTATTGTATCCATTTGCATAACCAATTTGGTATATTATATTTCTTTCTTTGTCAGTTTCTTGTTTGTTTAGGGGTATTTTGTACATTCTGTTAAATAACGAATAAAATGCTGCCATTTTATGTTGTGGTGGGTGGTCAGAATGGTTAGGTATAATGATGTTAGTGGAAGTTGGTTTTCTATATATTTCATGTTGTATGTGTTTGTTGTATCTTGTGATGGTTATGTCTAAATAGTTGATTTTGTTATGTTTTTCTTTTTCTTCTGTGAACTGTATTTTGGGATGTATATGACATAACAAACATGTACACTAATATCCCAGTAGAAGAAACAATTGACATAATAATAAACAAGCTTATAGAACAAAATGAAAACAAACAATATATAAAAAAATAGTCTCCAACTAATACTAAAACAAAATTACTTTGAATTTAATAGCAAAATTTATCAACAGAAAGAAGGTTTAGCAATGGGATCACCATTATCAAGCATAATAGCAGAAATATTCTTACAACACATAGACACCAAAATACAAAATATCATAAAAACACATGACCCAGATGGCATATGGATAAGATATGTAGATGATGGACTATATGTATCAAATAACAAAAACACAAATGCAGAGAACATACTGAAACAAATCAATAACATACATCAACAATAACAAGTATAAATTGACATTTATTGGAATTCTAATAATTCCATTATAAGTTTAACTTTTCGCTAGTACTTGACTCGCGTAGTATTCATAGATGTCTATTTAAAATATCATTTTTATTTAAAGTTATTTAAATAAAATATTGTACTCCCTGTTCATTTATCACAACACACGCAAGTACGACCGGGATTATACACTATCGTACTTGTATAACTCGATAATTCCGCACATTTCACTCGGAAGTATTTTTGTTGTGTCAAGGTTATGTTTTGTTTATCAACTTGTTGTCAATGGACGCGCACAAATTCGAATATAAAACTGTTTCATTGTGTAGAGCTACGTGGGTACCTCGTCTGAAGGCTGATCGTAGACTGTTACATTTCGCCGGAGCGTCTTTGCGAGTCTGACAAAATGCGTTGATTTGATTGGCTGTAAACACTATAGTCTTCACCCCAAAAGCCTTTGTTTTATTAAAATATTTGGTTTTTTACCAAATTTTGACTTTGGGTTCAGGTTTATGTGACGTAAGCACTAGTGTAAAAAATAATTGAAAAGTTAATAATTACAATAACTTTCTTATTGAACGTCCTATCGTTACATGAGTTATGTCATTGAATTGTAGGCATTTTCTTCTTTAATTTAAGTCTAAACAACATTATTTTATTTACATTGCTTCTCTTAATATAACGTTTTTATTAATTATCTTTGGTGTTTCTTAATTTTATAAGTCTTTGACACCAGATTTAACTATTTTTAATAAAAACACTTTCTAAATAAACACTTGGAGTCTATTTCTCACTTGGTTTGATTTATTATTTGGAAATAATTATTTCCCTAACAATAGCTCATTATAGCGTCATTAGGCGTCCATCTTTGTTTTTATATAAATGTATTAAAAATGAATTTCCCTTATTCAATACAAGTAATCTTACAATCTAATAATACTAAAACGATTATTTACATGATTTCACACTAAAATATCTTTACATGATTGTATTAAATATAATATACATACTGTTTTATTCCTCTTCTACCTGTCTCATACAATTGTCAACATAATTTTAGTCTTTTCTATGTAAATTATATTATGTATTAAATGTCATTAGTGTACTTATATTGTACTTAATGCATTACATATAGTGGTCAGCTTTTAGCTAGTTCAAAATCCTTTAATTCTTCAATAATGGGTTTGTTCCTATTGTGTCTCATCATAGTGGTCATTTATTTTTCATAAAAACAATAATTAAACTGTTATTGTTACATTTTGTTTGTGTTTCTATATTGGTATTAGACATTACTCCTACTTTTGGTAATGTTCTCAGTTACTTTTAGACAAATTTATAGGTCATATTTTTCCTAAGTAACTTACTTAACATGGTTTGTTTACATCTGATTCCTGTCAACATGGTCAGTTGGTTTCTAATTATTTGCATATATACTGACTGTTTTTATGGTTCTAATCTGTTCTCAAAGTTGTATTGAGTTCCCCTCTAACTACTGGTAATATTGTGAACAATCTGTGTTTAATCTTTAATACACTATTTTCCTTAACTAATGGGCCATACAATGGTCCATCTTACATCTGATTGTATGTACATGGTTAGTTAGTTTACAACATTTTGTTTATAATACTGTTGTTATTATGTTAAGAATCTGTTCTCAAAGCATTACCAGATATTGATCTTTCTACTGGTAATATTGTTATTCACTATAGTATTGGTTTTGATATTGCACTTTGCCTAACTGAATTGACATATTAGTTGCATCTTGGCTATCTCTGTTTGCCATTGCATTTGATTGGTTTTATATACCTGGTTGCATTATAATGCATTGTCTATTAGGATGTACTGTTATTTATAACAATTCCTTAATTGATATCATTGTTGATAATCATTTACTTTCATTGATATGTTTGGTTTTCTGTTTAACAGGTACCTTCTCTATGGGTTATGTAACAATGTACCATCTGTTTTAATGCAGTATGTCTCTACTACTTACATGGTATCAGCATGGTATTCCACAATAATATTTTACTTATTTTGTTACACATATTTGTACAATTCCTTCTTAAACACTAACACATGTTTTATTGTATTATTTAACATATTTTTCTAGTCATAGGTTGAATTCAATTCAATCCATTTTGTTTGATACAAGGGTTTTTTATTTGTTGTTTGTTCTTTACAAAAAACATAATTATATTATCCTACTTTGTTTTATTCTGGTGGTCTTATGATTATCTGCGTTTGTCACAACTTTATTAAATGCGTCACACTCATTGTTCGTGTTTATTTGACTTATTTAACATCTTGTTGTTTTCATCATGGAATTGACATATTTTCACATACTTATAGCCTTCATCACTATAATTGTTTGTGTGGTTTTATCAGTTGAAATAGTTAATTATTCACATGTTTCACATCTATTAAGTACGCACTGTTATTGTTTGTGTTTCCTTAAATGCTACACACTGGTTTTCTTCCTCACATTTGATAATCATCATTTCCCTTGTCACTTATATAGTCTTTGGTACACGTGGTTTTATGTTGATTCCTGGTATGATTTATTCATCTTCTTCTCTCTTCTGAGTCAGCTTTCTTGTCCTTCTTCTTTCTTCTTTCTTGTTATTTTCATCGTAGTCATTATTTCTTAATTGTTCCTCTCGCTGTTTGAGTTTGTTAATCCTTATTTCATTGTTTCCCCTCACTTTTGGAGTTTGTTAATTCTTATTTCGTTGTTTCCCCTCACTTTTCGAGTTTGTTAATTCTTATTTCGTCGTTTCCCCTCACTTTTGGAGTTTGTTAATTCTTATTTCGTCGTTTCCCCTCACTTTTGGATCCTATTGGGTCTGGTTACTGGTATTTTGTTTTGGCTCATGTCATTTTCTTTCTTATGTTTCGTAGTTGATGTCACTAGGTTGATATTATCTTATTCATAGTTGGATTTTCATATTAACACGTTTGTAGATACACACTTTATATACATGGATTTACTTATCTAGATTTACATTCATATTTTTCTCTTACTTGCCGTCCTTTAAGCTCATTTTATGTAACTGCCATATTTGGTTATGTTACAATATATATATATATATATATATATATATATATATATATATCATGTTATGATTTATGTAATTTACTGGGAGGGTCGAGACTATGCGCCATTTTACATTATTTAAAGTAATTGGATTCTGCTCAGTAATATCAAGCTCGATTATTTGGCGATGTCTATGTCTAATGGAATTATAATAACGATTGTGGTTTCTGAAGTTTGAGCTATTCTTGATTATGAAACACTTATAATATTATCTTACTCTTTCAAAGGCGCATATATTGTACACTAGGGGAGTTAATTGTACAAAGGCATGAATACAATAAATCTTGTTGTTGTTATCTTAGAGCAGAGTTTCATTTGCAAGTCCCGTCATACTGGACCCAGCGCATTTTTGGCTTCTCTAGGCTCTTGCCTGGTTCTAAATAACTAGTGGCCTCTCTTTCAAAAAAAAAAAAATAAATAAATATAAAAATAAAAAGAAATAAAAAAGAAGTTTGTTTTCTATATATAAAAGGCATAAGGTTCCAGTACCCCCACATGGTGCCTGTCACATGGTACTCCCACCATGGCCACATGATATCCCTACTCCAGTCACATTCTACCCCACCCATGGTCACATGGTACTCGCCCTCCTGACGTCATCAAATTCAAATTTCCCGCCATGTGGTACTGGTACATGTTCTGGCTAAATCGTATGCACTGAAAGCGCATGTAAAAATGACTTCCATGGGACACCAAACAGTCTCCAACAGTTTTAACCGATAAGTTTACAAATAACAACAATGCTGTTCATTATAACAATAAATGCTTGTTACTATAAACAAATGTATAACTATGTATAATACCTTATCAACAAACTGTTCATTCTCTTCTTTGATGATTTCTTCTTGTACATGCAGTTCTCCTTTTAGAACAGAATTTATAACTGGGAATACATCCTGCAAATTGAACAATTATAAAATTTATTTTGTCTTCTCAGTGATTTATAGAGTACTATATAAAGAGGTGATCAATACTAAATATGAAATATATGAATCACCTATCAACTTTTGCAATAAATATCCATACTCTGTACCTACATGGTATGTGTGCATGCGCGCGCTAGCACAAATGTGCGATTTTACTTACTTAATCTCATGTAGTTTATATGTATACAACACTATGATACAGTTTGTGTATTCTGTTGAGTTTTAATTACATATCTACAAAGGAATGTGATAAAAATCTCAAGTGGTACATGACACTGAACAACCTAACACATTAGCTATGGGTTAAATAATGTTTATGCACATTACCTGTTCAGTCTCAGCCTCTTCTGGATCTGCTTCTTTCTTTACACTGACCGTTAAAACATCCTACAAATAACAAGGAATTAAAATTTACTTTTATACAAATTCATTACCATTATACGAGAATGCTTTATAAGAGGCTGTAAAGGAAGCCATAAAGATGTTCAAGACAGTAATAACATTTCATGGAAAGAGTATAAGAGTTAAGAGTTACTGATGGTATGGTTTCTACTCACAGAAAACAATGTAAATTGAGAACACAATTGAATATTATAAAAAATTATTAGGGGAAGAGGATAATCAGGAACAAAAATAGGTAAATATTAAAACTGGTAAAGATAACTGAGAGGAATCAGTGTCAGAGCACAGGCCAGATGGAGAAAAAAATTTGCTACTGTCAAATACTGGATTCAAATTAAGAAGAAATTCCTCAAATTATATGTTTGCAGCATGCTATTACAGAAGCTGCATGTGAAACCTAGACAATAGGGAAAGGTGAAAGACACAACCACAGCATTTGAAATCTGCTGCTGTAGGAGAATATTAAAAATATACTGGACGGACAAAGTAATTAGAAAACAAAAATGAAAAGGTTCTGGAAACAATGGGTGAATGGAGAGGTTTGTGAAGATGAGACAGTGTGGTGGCTCACTACTGGTTGAGACCCAGTAATGACTTTGCATCCAGTGAGTGGGAAGTACTGCAGAGAAAGGCAGAGACTAAGAGTACCCAGGTTGACAGTTCAGTTGTAGGACGCTGTAAGTTCTCACAGATAAAGAAGGTGGTTCAGGAAGAGTCAAAGAAGAAGAAGATACAAAGAGTCTGAGAAACATGTCAGAGACATCAGGTAACACATTTGCCTCATGAACAGCAGTAAAGCAACATGTTCGTCTGTTGCACTGTTAATTACAGTCATGTAAACAAAAAAAGGAGAGTCAATTTTGTCTGTTGGAAAGGTATGACTTGATTTTCTGATTGGCTAAGAGAATGTTCTTAAGAGATTATCATGGTTGTGACAAAAAATAAAGAATAAGAGAATGTTCTTAAGAGATTATCATGGTTGTGACAAAAAATAAAGAATGATATTCTAACCTTTTAGACCAAATAAATCAAAATACTTGTAAAACAGGGACAGGTTTAGTATATAAACACATAATTTTGTAGTAGGATAATGGAAGACCTCAGAGAAGCATTGTTTTTAAGGCAAAAAATCGCTGAGCTGAAATACAATCTGTTGCAACATCATTTTTACTCGCCTGATTTAGCTCTATTTAATTTTAATTATTCCCAAAACTCAGAAATTCCCTGGGGAGGGAGGGATTTTTCTGGAGATGACTGAAAGCAGCACTAAACGGTTATCAGAGGACCTAGAACAATCAAACTTCTGAATGGAATAAAAGCACTGGAGCATCACCAAACCAAATGTGTTCAACTACATGGAGACTATGCTGAAATATGAAAAATGATTCCAAAACGAAAAAATACTGGTAAGTCTTTTATTATTAGGTCGTGAACTTTTCAAACTGCCATAGTATATACCTGTAAGGTATATGAAATGATAAATGATCTTATCTACGAAAAGCCATGTTTCAAACGGATTTCAATCATATATTGTTGCATTAAAGATTATCAGTTATGATGAGGTGATATGAACTTTAATGATATTACAGTAAGATAACAATTTAATTAAGTCAAATGTAATTAATTATCTACTGTCTACTACAGTGTAAACTTATTAACACACTTTCTACATCACGGGCGTCGATCCCGGGGGATCTACATGGGGGACGCGTCCCCCCCAATGTTTGGAACGTAGGTCAATGTCCCCCCCCAATATTTAAATATAGGCAATCATAACAAATCTCATTTTAAACTTACATTGTACCATCGTATGGCATCGTTCGGAATGCGAATGGAATGAGTAACAAGTGTTTCACAGTAGCGGAGCCAGGAGCCGGTACATGAGATATGATATATCGCACAGCCTGGCTTTCCTAGAACTGGGCTATTCCCGTCCGTAAATAAACAAAACGGTTTGACCAGCGAACACAGTGCCAGTGGTGCGACAAGAGGACGGTATTCCCTTCACTGCACTGCCTGGTGATATACTCATTACTCATTTGTGTCAGTGTGTCAGTGTCAATATGAAGCGAGCAGAAACCCAACAAGATATATTGTCTTTTTTTAAAAGACAAAAGAAAGCAGAAGACGCTGGTAAGTGAATAATTTCTCATTTTTATTTTAAACTAATTATGTTTAATGCTACAAACAATAAAGCAAAAAATTTTATATTTAAACACTTTTAAAAACAAAATTAAAAGCTTAGTGTATTTTTTTAAATTTTCACTTGAAATTTCGTTACAGAATTTTCTTTATATTATTAGTTACTGAAAATTTACATAGAAACTCAACTCAACGTAAGCATACTATAATCATTATAGTATTATTATAGCATTATAATAATAATACCACTTTTTATAAATCATTTTAGTGATTTAATGAATAATCATTATAGCATTATACTGTAGTATAATGCATGCTTACTTACGTCTTACGTCGACCAAATTTTGTATCATTTCGTATCAACTTCCTGTGTTATTACAATTTAATTTTGATTTATGTATATATACCTATTACATAATATATTTAATATATTAAAAAAAAGATACATAAACAAACCGGGTTTTTTTCAGTTCATAAACATTGTCATGAATTTATTGTTCGATTCAAGTTTTGTATGAAAAAAATCGTTAACAACTCTTATATAGCTAGGCATTTATTTATTTGTTGGCTATTACTTTTATTTTTATTATTGTATTATTGTTAACATTTATTTTTGTTCTCAGCGCTATCGAAAGTAAATGATGAAGAACTTACACTTAAAGAGGAAATCTTACCATGTTCTCCACGTTCTAGAGCACCAGCACCATTGGTCACTGCAACTAAAGTACAAGAAACGCCTAACGAAGACGTGATGGCATCTGTCGATAGTTTCGTTTGCTACACTTCTCCTCATCAGCCTAAGATTCTACCTTATGGCTTCGCAGTGCAGCAACTATCCGGCCGAATACTAAGTTTTCAGAAAAGTTGGTATGAAACATTTCCTTGCCTTCACGTAACTGGAAATGAAGGGGAAAGCTGTTTTTACTGCATGAGATAAGCTCAGTTGTGCCCAAACAAAACTCTGGCTACTAAACGGGATAAGGCATTTAGTGAAAAGGGGTTTAAAACCTGGAAGAAAGCTATTGAAAAGTTTAAAATGCACTAGAAAAGTGCTGCCCATTCTCAAGCTGTTTTGAGCCACACTCAGTTACAAGCACCTATTGAGAGACAGTTATCAAATATAAAACTTCAACAACAAAAACTAGCTTTAGAGTCTTTGATGACAATTATAGGAAGTCTAAAGTACCTTGTTAGGCAAGGACTGGCCATTAGAGGACACAAGAATTTTGAAGGAAACCTAATGGAACTGCTGAAAGTTCGCAGTGAAGATAAGCCTTCTTTGAAACTGTGGCTTCAAAAAAAGACTAATTATACACACCCTACAATACAAAACGAAATAATCCAGATTTTGGGAAACGAAATTCTGTCGAGTGTAGTCCAAAGCATTAAATCAATTGATCCTTTGATGTTTTCTGTTATTTGTGACGGGACTAGAGATGTTTCAGGGGATGAACAAGTTAGTTTTTGTGTTAGATGGGTTGATGCCGATCTGGATCCTCATGAAAGTTTTTTGGGTTTTTCCGAAATGGCAAAGATGTGTGGTACAGACATAGCAGCTCTTATTTTTGATGCTCTATTTAGATTGCAACTCCCTTTGTACAATCTTCGCGGGCAGACTTATGATGGAGCAGGTAACATGAGTGGTATCCATAAAGGGACTCAATCAGTTGTAGTAGATAAACAACCACTTGCGGACTACATTCACTGTGGTGCTCACTGCATTAATCTGGTGATGAAACCAAGCTGCGAAAGTTCAAGAACCATTAAAAACGCCATGGATTGGGCCCATCAGTTGGGAATATTGCTTTCAAACACAAAAGCAAAAGACGAGTACAAACACATTATTGAGGATACAGTTCAACGTTCTGTCAGTAATATAGCAAAAATTAAACCTCTGTGTCCCACAAGGTGGATATATCGGCGATCACAAGTAAATGAATTTTTGAAGAAATATCCTCTAATTCTAAAGACACTGAATGAGCTTACGGAGGTTTCTAAAGACAATGAATGAACATATCTAGGTTTCATTATGGGGAGAGAAGTTATTGAACTTCTCGAAATTTTAAACAAGAGTTTTCAGGGCGAAAAAAGAACACTTACTGGACTATGTGTATCTGTTCAGCACGTTGCTGATAGTCTTGAAAAACTCAAAACAAACGAGAAGTTTTCATCTGTATATCAAGAGTGCAATGAAAAAATCTTAGAGCTTGGTCTTGAAGACCTGAGACTACCTAAGGAAAGAAGGGTGCCCAAGAGAATGTCTGAGGGCATTGATGGACACAAATATATTTCACCCACAGGAATACTACAGACGAGAATATTTTGAAGTAATTGACACTGCTATACAAGGCCTTAAGAATCGAATACTTGAACAAGCTAGTATGAAGAAACAGATTCTGTTAGAAAAGGTACTTCTAGAAAAGAAGGGATATGATGTAGTAACTCCTTATCCGGAAATTAACGACCATTCGTTAAAAACAGAACTCCAACTCTTTCATCTTCGGTATAAAGTAAAGTGCCTGAAAGATGCTAAAGATGTGTTGGTTTCGATGGCAAAAGAAGTTAGGGACTTATTCTAGAATGTTGAAGTGTTAGTTAGGCTTATGCTTGTATGTCCAGCTTCATGTTGCGAAGCAGAGCGGAGTTTTAGTGCTTTACGAAAACTGAAGACCTATCTATGGTAAACTATGACTCAAAAAAGGCTGAATCACGTAGCTGTTTGTTACGTGCACAAAACACTGTTGGACAAATTAGATGATAGAAATGTAGCAAAAAAATGTATGTGTAATTGTGAAGCAAGGAGGAATGTATTTGGCTCAGTGTAAAAATAACAAATGGTTTAGGTTTAGATAGTAAGCCATAACTTTACTCTTTGCTCATAATATATCATATATGATATATCTATCATAAGTCATGTTCTTTACTTTAAATTCATTTTTGATTTCTTTTACTATTTTTACAAATCTTGAATAGGCTAGTTAAGTTTTATACAATATTTTAACTTATTTTGGTAAGTTAGTTTTAAAAACGTAAAAGTGTTCATTTGACCTAATTTACTGTGTAATAAATAGAGTAAAAAAATGCATTTAATCATGTTCCAAAAATAACAAACTCAGTCAATATTATTGTCAACAACCTATTGCACCCATTTTAAGTAAAAAATGCTTCAAAATATGATTTGCAAAGGGTACTTTTTCCGGTGAGGGGGTAGTCGGGGTAGTCTTGGACCCTCCTGAGACCCTAATGTGTGCCCCCCCCCAATAATTTTATGCTGACGACGCCCATGTTCTACATTAATAGTTTGTTAATTATACAGTTAAAAGAGCAGCATGCCTACTGTGTCCTTGACTGACTTGTTTATAACCAATCTTAAGAGCACTGGGTTAGTAAGAAGGGTTAACCTCACTCCCCACGAACAGGTAGGTCGTGTACATAAAATCTGAAGGAAGCAATTGTATAGCTAACGGTTACAACATTAAAAGTGGGTAATAAATGGTGAATTTTGGCCTCCCCCCCCCCAATTGGCACACGAGCGGGTGGTCATATAAAAAATTCAAATCCAAGTCATGATCACTCATCAAATAGTCAGTTGTGTGCCTGGCTCTTACTATCTGGCTAACAAACATTTGAGACAAAACACAAAGGTTTGAATATGTACATCAATTACATGTCTAAATTGACTTTTAGACATATAATACTAATAATACATATAAGGTATAACATAAGACATATAATAATCTAATACTGATGTATTCTGCAGAAACTGGGAGTGAGACAATGCAAGTCAAAACAGCGAAATGAGATGTCACAAATATGGAGTTTAGGAGAATACCAGGAAGACTTGCAGAGGACAGGACTACCAGAGTGGACAATACAAGAGAATGAGTGATGATAGAATAGTACGAGTATGTTGACACAATTGGCCAACACAAAGACAGAGGACTGGCAGTCCAAAAAAAAAAGTTTTAAAGCTACTTCGCAACTAACACAGAGATTACAAGTCTAAATTTGATGAGGGAGGAAGAGAATTGCTTGAAAGTTAGGAGGTTATGGAAAATGCATATTGTCAATGCGAACCCTACACAAAAGAATACATGTATAACTCATATTCTTACAACAATTAATTACAAATCAATATGATGATAAATAAACTATTATTAAAATAAGAAATGAATGTGTGTATAAGATACATGTATTATGTTACAACACAAATAAGCCACCCCAATACCAGGGATGAAAAAGATGATCCTGAATATAAAATAATACTTCATATAAAATAAAATGTTTAATATAAATAAAATATAAAGACAATGACACGACAAACGACGACTTGACCTAACCCAAGTGATTGACCCAACAAAAGGAAACAAAAGAAGAAGGGAACCACAAAAAACAAACAAGAATAAAACCAAAGAAGAAAGTGATTAACAAAACCAAATGAAGAAGGGAAAAAACCGAAACCAAACAAAAATGAAACAAATTAAAAGAATTGAATGACTCAATGCAACATATTAAAATGAACCCAAGGGAGAAGGTGGAAAACCAAGGTATTAACCAAATACAATGAAAATTAAGAAGGAGGGAAATGAAAAAGAAACAAACCCAAGATAAAGGGAAATAAATAAAAATGAAAACAAATGATAAGACACAAACAAGTAATAAAGAATATGAGCAGGAGAAATAATACACTCAAATGTGATATTGGAAAAAAGACCAATAATTAACCTATGAAAAAAAGGAAATATTATTATCAATTAATGGATAAAAAAGTAAATAACAATTGAAAGAAACCCAATTAAACTATGTTAAATATAAAAAAGCAAACTAACCCACAAATTAGAGTTAGATGTAATGATAAAATATAAAGACATAAAATTGTTAATATTATTGAGATTTGTAATGAAAGAGATAGTATGGTAGTGAGATAGTAATTAGAGGGATTACCCATTTAGAAACACTTAAAAAACAAAAACATCTGTGAAGTGCAAAATGAAAGTGTAAAAACCCAAAGTATAGTGATAAAGAAAAAACACTAATTAAATTATAATAAACTATAAATAATTTAAAAGTGAAGGTGATGATTAAATGAGAATAGTGTAAAATAAAGAATGTTAATATAGTGAAAAATAGTGAATGATAAAAGCATAAACACTTAATAAATCCAAAGGAAACACTAAATGATTAAAAGTGAAGAATAGTAGTAATTAAGAATAGTAGTAAGTATAAACAGTTAATTAAGGTATAATGAATGCTGAAAAGTAATGAAGACAGTATTTAGTTAAGAAAGAGTATTATTGTTAAATTTAATTGAATGCAGTTATAATTAAAAGGGAGAATACCCTGAAAGAGAAAACAGATAGTGTTAACATGGAGGGAAGTAAAGATTGTTTAAAAATTAAGGAGTTTAAAACCAATCAATAAACACCCATGTTATAAGGGATCGTTATTAAAGTAAGTTCATAAAAAGTGATGTTGTTTATCACACAAAAAATGATATAAAATGACATGAATTGTAAACAAATATTAGCAAATAATAGTCAAATAATTATTTAAGCAAGTTTATGAATAGGATAAGGCTGGAAGAATTATACATACCATAGGCCTAGATGTTGTATTTAATAAGATCAAAAAATAGTAAATAATAGCCACATTGTTATTATTGGCAAATTAAATAAGTAAAAAAGTTAAGAAATGTATGACTAGAAAACGAGGGAACCAGATAGTAAACAATTATATATAAAATAATAGTGACAAAATAATAACACATAAACAGACCCAAAACACAACACAACCAATTATAATAACAAAATAAAGCCCATTAGGCTAAAATGAGATGTAATTTGAATGAAATAAGTCAAATACCATAATGGCTACTTAGGCCTATGAAAATGCCTAACTGTCAAAAACAAACAACTACAAATTGTAATAAGTTAACTAAGAAATTAGCAAATCCGAGGTGAATGACTCACCAAGGATAAATTGTAAATCATTTTTAAGACAAAATATTATAATAAGTATTGGAATTCAAAAAGAAATGTAAATAACAAGTATTAAAATAATTGTAAAAACATAAAACCTAAAATAACCCAAACTTGTGGGGTATCAAATTAATCTATGAAAGGAAATACATACTATAGTGACAATATTTAATACTTAGGAAGGAAGATAGAGGAATAACAGCAATCAGAAGATATACTAGGATTTTGAAAAGAATTCAAATTTTGATAACAATGGATTTATATCAATCTAAGCCAATCAGAATTCATCGGTAACCATAGAAACGAACGTTGGTGGCGAAAATTACCGTTGAATATCGTTACTCGTAAAGCGTCACTCTACCAGGACAGAAGCCGAATTTTGGAAGACCAATTTTTAATTAAATAATGTAAAACAGTGAACGAAATTCAAAACCATGACTGAATAAGAAGCAGACGAACCATTGGAGCAGTCAACTAAAGGCCAAGAACCATATTAACAGAAAAATATGACCACATCCTATATGAAAAGGACGCCTGACCTACTTAAGTCCCAAGATTAATGAAAATAGAAACTATTGCAGCCCAATCCTCTTCCGACCCAATGAATGAAAACACCAAGTCATGCTGATGTGTTAAGTACCATTGAATTACCTTATTTCCAAAAATAAAAGCACTCTAAATTTTACTAAAAGTAATTTGATATCTCACTATAAGCCGAATATTCTCTTTCAAAGATTAATTAAGAAAAATAAACACACTGAAAATTTGTTAACATAAAATATAACCTATTATTTGAATACGAACTTTCGAAACACATTTAACGACACTACAGAACAGATTGTAACCACACACCTTATTATTCATGTACACTTAGAGTAAGGTAAAGTACTTTTATTATAATCATAGGAATTCTTTTCTTGTAATCAAAAGAATCCCCCGATTTTGGAACGAAATTAATTATAATAACTACACATTCAGCTGCCATGCTGATGTGAATATATCGTTCCATAATCGATTCGTCATCCTGAGAGACATTGTTTCATGTAAAAAGTCGGTGCAAATTTAATAATCAACCAACATAATTTAATTGTTTAACTGAAAATTTTACTTATCAAACATTAAAATAACTAGTACAGGGAGTAACCGTTGTTATTATTTCATAGGGAGTGTATTGTATTACTTGTGTTGGTTTACGAAAGCTAGATTTGATGATCAGCGCTCAAGTTGCAATTAGTACAACTACCTACTCGATCCAGAAGGCTGAACGAGCGGGAATTATTTGAACGCCCAGACCATCATAGCTGATAACACCCTAGTAAGATACAGATTAATAAGTTTAATTTGTTTAATAAACAATTTGGCGCCACCCGGGATTAACACACCCCTATATAAGAACAGGTAAGGTTACTGCTGTGCTGTACTGGTAATTACTGCAACGCTACAGACATTGATAGCACAAAATAGATGTAACGACCCTAGTGCGAGACGAACGCACTAATACTAACACTACACAAATATAAAACTGGTACACATTTTACAGAGACACACCAGTTATAACGTTACAGATTGGCAACCAACCGGTGAGGCTTTAAAAGAAGACCAGCGGCGATTATGAGGAGACATTCCATGGTTACAAGATACCAAATAAGGAAAGGAACTGAAGGTGAAGATCAAGAAGAGATGGAGGAAATTGAAGAAATGATCGGGGAATTGTTCGAAGAGGATCCCCTGGAGGACCAACCAGAAAAATCAACCCCGGAAAAAGAAAAGGAACAACAGGCGGGTGACAAGGGAGAAGTTAGAGGAGACCCTAACATACTAAAATTGATGGAGTTAATGAATAGTATGAATGAAACTTCAAAGAAAACGAATGAAAAAATAGACCAAAACAGTGAAGAATTGAAGAAAATGAAGGAAGAAACTAGAGAACAAAGGAAGGAAGACAGGGAATTCTTCAGACAAAACAGTGAAGAATTAAGGAAACAACTCAAGGAGGACACGGAACTTCTGAATAAGAAAATGGAAAGCAACCATGAGGCCTTGAAGAGAAGCCAGGAGACGCTAGAAAAGAAGAGTGAGGAGCTGAAGAAGCAAATAAAGAAAGATCTTGAGATATTAAACCAAAAGATCGAGAACAACAGTGAAACACTCCAGAGACAGTTGAAGGAAGACAGCGAGAAGACGAGGAGGAATTGAGACAACAGTTGGTGGAATGCAGAGAGGAAATTAAACAGACTATAACCGAGACAAACGAAACTGTAATACATGTCCGGGAAGAGTTGACCAGTAAAATAAATCATGTCAAGGAGGAGGGAATTATCAGAGTACAAGAACTGCAGAAAACCACCACCGAAGAGTGCATAAAAAATAAACATGAGGTGATCCAGAAGCTGGAGGAGAGGCACAAGGAAATCCAAACTGATGTCAGTGAACGCGTCGAAAGAGTGTACACTACTATCAATAAGATCGATGAAAAAAACGCAAGAAAATAAAGAGAAAATAATAGAAATCAGTCAGAGGGAAAAACAGATGCAGGAGGAGCTAGATGCTTTGAGGGAGAAGCCTTGTAATAACACTCATATTATTACAAGTGAAAATAGAGAGGTAATCAACTTTAAGAGTTACCGAAGGAACCCAATAGAATTCCTGAAGAGGGTGGAGGAACTCATAGAGAAGAACCGAGAAACCAGATGGACGACAGTGAGGAGCCTTATCGATGAGATGTTTAGGGATACAAATTACAACTGGTGGACAGCCACTCGACCAGAAATCAGCTGTACACAGGAATTCAAAGCCTTGTTCCGTGAAAAATACTGGTCCGAATCGACTCAAAATGTGGTGAGGAATGATATCAGTAATGGAAGATATGAACCGCAGGCAGGACATACTCTAACATCGTACTTCTTAGGAAAAGTCTGCCTAGCTCGAAACCTCGAACCAAAGATACCAGAAGAATCCCTAGTCATACAACTAGGCTATCATTATGAGGACGCTATCCAGAGGGCCAGGAGACAGGGAAAAATTAAGACCATACAGGGAATGGCCAGTTTGTTAGAAGACCACGAAAACGACAACCAATATAAGAAAAATCGAATGGTGAATCAGAAATACAACCGGTGGAATGATAATCACAATGCACCGAATTACAACTTACCCTACAACAATACCCAGAACAATAAACCGGAACAACATAAACCGTAACCCGAACAATTATCAAGGTGACCAACCGTTCCATAGGAATCAACCTAATTATAATCCAAATAACCAACCAACCAACAGAGATCACCAGAATTATAACCAGGGGAGTTTTAACTACAGAGGAACAGAACAAAACCGAAATCCCAATGGCCACCCAAATAATCACAACTATTACAGCAACCGGTACGACCCGAATTACCAGTACGGCAGGAGAACCGGGGGTAACCAAAATAGTGGCGACATGAGGCGCCAAGTCAATTGTATCAGTGGGAGGAGGCAAAACAACCATAGAAGATATTGTCCCAATGCACAAACAAACTCTGTGTACAACAATTCCCATTATAATAACCAGCAATCTCCAGAAATCAGAACAATGGAAGCGCCGAGGAACCAAATACATGATCAACAAACGACGATCAATGAAACGGCAGACCAATCAAATAGTCTGGCCAGTAGTTCCCAGCAACCTTTAAACTAAAAAGGTCAGTGAGAAACCAGCAGGACCCTTCACATGACCAATCACTTGGGTTGAACCGACGGACAACGACAAAAAGTGACAACAAGATGATCACTATAATATCGAATAACTACCTAAAAGACATCAGGGAAGAACTTCTGGAGGAAGAGGGTAACCAACTACCAAAAACGAATAGTGAAATAGTTCACATAAAAGCTATAATTAACGGAGTCATCACAATAATTATGATGGATACTGGATCAAATATATCTCTCATAAATCAACCCGAATTGGAGCGAATACAAGCCAACTCCAAAATACCTATTCCAACTCTACCCATAAATAATATTATAATAATTGGTGCTACAGGCAAACAGAATAAGTCAATAAGAAAACAAGTTTCTTTAGAGTTAAACAGTCAGAACGCCATAATACCTATTGTTTTTCTTGTCGCCAATGGACTACCATTTAACATGCTAATTGGATGCGACGCATTGAGACAACACTCAGCAGTCATTAACATGCAGAAGGGAATAGTAGTGCTTACTTCTGAGAGGGAAATGTGGTCGGCCAATATAATCAACTGTAATCCTACACCACTAGCCCTAAATCATAATAATGGATTGAAAAGTTATTATTGTCAGACATATAAACCATCAATCACTATGGACGATGAAGAGGGAGAGAGAGATTTGTGGAAGAGAAAAATAGAAGAAATCAGAACGTTCCAAAGAGAGAGACCTCAACAAGAGATAACTGGTGAACAGGCTGAAAAACTCATAACTATATATCAAACATACCAGCACGTTTTCTCCAATACTCCAGGAAAAGTCAAGGGGTACCAATGCAAAATAAACTTTCGAGAACCCGTCAACTTCCACAGGAAATCCTACCCAATAGCCTACTCTCTAAAAAACGAAGTTAGGACAGAGATAAATAGAATGATGGAGGAGGACCTCATTGAATACAGTCAATCTCCATACACGAGTCCTATAGTCGCCATACCTAAAAAGAATGATAAGGTGAGGATCTGTTTAGACGCCCGAGAGATCAATAAGATGATCATTAATGACCGAACGTCACCAGGAGAAATTGAAGAGATACTTAAAAGATTTCATGGCACCAAATACATAAGTACCTGGGATACTGTATGTGGGTACTGGCAGGTGGAGCTACACCCACACAGTAGGAAATACATGGCATTTATCTTTGACGGAAGGAATTACCAGTTTAAGAGGTTACCTTTCGGCCTCATTAATTCCGTCGCAGTGTTCGTCAAATGCATGGACCAAGTCTTAGGTCAAGAAGCATTGCAGTTCACAACAGGGTACGTGGACGGCCTTCTAATAACATCGTCACACTGGGATGAGAACTGTGAACGAGTCAAACAAGTATTACAGAAGCTATCTGAAAATAACATTACACTGAAATTAGATAAATCAAAGTTTATAGCAAACCAAGTCAAATTCTTAGGATTCAACTTAACAGAACAGGGAATATCACCATCCCAAGAGAAGGTGGAAGCCATTCATAAATTCCCCACGCCAAAGAATAAGAAGCAGCTACAGTCCTTCTTAGGTATTTGTAACTACTATAGAAAGTTTCAAACAAATTATTCATACCTGACAGCAAAGTTTTCTAAACAACTATCAGCTAAGGAAAAATGGACTTGGGGAAATGAGCAGGAAGAAGTGTTGAAATTGATTAAACTAAAATTTCTAGAACAGTAATGCTACACCACCCCAATTTTGAACAACCCTTTTACCTAAATTGTGACGCCAGTGATGTCAGCCTAGGCGCCGAATTATATCAAGAGGATAAGGATGGACACCACCTGGTTATCAGCTTTGCCAGCAGAATACTAAATAGTTGCGAACGTAACTACAACATTACTGAATATCGGTATGGAGAACCATACATGACTTCCATATTCTAAGATTTATATTTAAAATCATTTTCAAAATGAAATATTACCATAGAAACTACTTCTTTCTACTTACTGCTTCAGCCTTAACCACAGTACTGTGGTCACTAACGTATACCACCTCACGTTATCGCACTCGATTTTCACTGATGATGGAAGTCGATGGCATTGCCGAAACATCTGGTTTTGTAGAAAACATTGGACTACGGCCAAATATCCCGGGAAGGAATTTTAACAAAAACTACTTCTTTGTTGCCGATAACGTTGTACACATATATATAAAAAATATGCATAAAATTAATGGCTTGTATAAGTTAATGATTGATCTCCATTAAGTAGTGCTCAAGTTTCCAAAGTTTTAATATTATGATGTCCGTAATTAAAACATCAGAGCAGGTTTAGTGTGAATGAGGGTCACCGTGGACAAAAACATTTCCTATTGAGCGTTGCTTAGAGTAAAGCTGCGAATCTACAGTGTATGTTTCACAGAACAAACACGCAAAAAAGAAGGAGTGCTCCGAAATCACTCATGGACCCTCAGCAAGATAAGGGTTCATTCCCTAAAGACGAAAAGTCTGTCTATGAATCGTTCCTCTGTAAACACGTGCAGTTACACTGCCCAGCGATCCACAGGAAGCAAATTGATGTCCATTTTTTCGGCTTGCACGCATTATGTTGGTATGGGTTTCGGCACTTTCCATTTAAAAAGCATGCAAATGTAAGAAAATAAACATGAGTGAGGCCAGAAATAACGAGAATTGTGTGTGTGTGTGTGTGTGTGTGTGTGTGTGTGTGTGTGTGTGTGTGTGTGTGTGTGTGTGTGTGTGTGTGTGTGTGTGTGTGTGTGTGTGTGTGTGTGTGTGTTCCCTGCCTTTGTATTGCTGTAGTCATAATAATAAAATGGAAACGTAAACATTATATAACTGAGATATGCTTACCTGCCACGAACGATATATTATTTTATACATGTACTAGATGACCCGGTGAATTTTGTACCACCTAAAATTGATTTGATTGTAACTCATCATAAGCGATTATCAATCCTAATCAACCTTCCAACTCCAATTCATTGAAATCGATAATATTAGCCGCATCGTGTACGGTTTGAGTTTTGTTTGGTTATTAAATGAAACTCGTTTGTAATTCAAATGAATTCAATGTCTTTTATTTACATGAAAGATAAATGCAGTTAACATTCAATGCAAAGCTTTCTGGTAAACTACGTTTTTCGTTTTGTTTTCCGGCGCGTAAATAAACAAAGATGATGGCTTTCCGACACGCGACATACAGTTGTCCATGTGCGAAACACGGAAACTCCAAGTTAATTCCGCAAACTTCCAACGACTGGCCTTGTGATTTGTTGATGGTCATCACGAAGGCCAGACGCACGGGGAATTGCAGCCGTTTAAAATCGAATGGCAAGTCCGTTGGAATCATCGGGATGCGCGGAATCAAAACATCCTCTCCTTTGTACTTTCCCTTGATAATCGTCGCCTCGATGATGTTGTTCATAAGCTTTTTCACAGCCAGTCTCGTTCCATTGCATAGTCGAGGTTGATTGATGTTACGCAACATGATGATGACTGAGCCTACTTTCAATTGCAAATTGTGAGGTGGTAATCCAGGCAATTCCAGCGAATTCAAAAATTCTGTGGGATAGTTGACTACCTCATCCTGGTTGATAACTGTGTCAACTGATTTGAAGGAAAACAACTGTCCCGGAATGAAATTTTGAATGGACGCATTGAGATCATCGACATCTTTGTTATGGTTTTTGAAGTTCTGCGCTACGTTCGGAAAAACACGCCCAATGAGCTCCTCCTTCAATTCGGTCAACTGACAGAAATCAGTGGGCAATGTGATGAATCCGGTCGAGATGTCAACTGCGATTTTCCCATTACCAATGTCCAACAATTGCTTCGAAAACACATCTGCATTTCGATCTTGTTGCAAAAACACTCGCATGTTAGTCGTCAATCGGAGTGTCTTCACATGCCGCCACAAATTTGATGATTTTAAGCACGGGTTTAGTTCGTCAGCTACAGTTGATCGTGGAATAACTGGAAGAGTCTGACGAAAATCACCGGACAACAGAATAATGGCTCCACCAAAAATGTTTTTATTGTCACGAAGATCTTTCAACGTTCTGTCCAGCGCCTCCAGTGACCTCTTGTGGGCCATCGTGCATTTGTCCCAAACGATCAATTTGCATATCTGTAGAATCTTCACCATTGCGCTGTTTTTGGCGATGTTGCAAGCTGGTGTCTCGTTGATTTGCATGTTCAGTGGCTATTTCAAGGCAGAATGTGCAGTTCGTCCGCCTTCTAACAAAGTCGCTGCTATTCCAGATGAAGCTAATGCTAGGGCAACTTCATTTTGCAATCGAATCCTCCCCAAAAGCAATGAAATTAGGAACGTTTTTCCAGTCCCTCTGGGAGCATCCAGGAAGTAAATTCCACCAGTTCCATTGTTCACAGCTGCTATCAAAGAGTCGTACGCAGTCTTTTGTTCTTGATTCAATTGCGAAACATTTGTACGAACTGCTTCGGCTAATGCTTTGATGTCGTATTGTTGTTCTCTTTGTAACTCGTGGTTAAATGCATCGTGCATTGGAAGATTGGGTGATATAATGCCCAAATAGGACAACATTTTATTCGCCATCAATAAACACATGTCTTCTATCATGATCAATGTCTCATTGTGAATTTCTGCAGTCATTTGCAATGTCGGATTAAAGTTTGGCGACGCACACGATGCAAAACATCTTCAGACATGTCGTCCTTATATTTGACCCACAAATCGTTCGGATTCGAAGGGAAACATGTGGATATGATAATCGCAAACAATGTGCGAATTTGATGCGGTGATGAAGATATGACATATTGTCCCAATGCGAATCGTTCTCGAGCAAGTGTAAGAGTTGACACGCCTCACGGTAAGTCGCACACAGATGCCCATTAACGGTTCTCAGTTGTTGAAACGACGTCGGACCACCAACATTCACCAACAACAATCGAAGATAGTAACATTCGTCGTTATTTGGATGCACAGTGTAGATGCGACTCAGAGCGTCTGAGGCAAATACATTTGGATGTCCTTCAACTGGTGTTCCTTGTTTCCGATGCTGAAACGATTTCGATGATGCGTTCCACGTGTAATAGCGTGGCATTTCAGCATACAGCAAAGTGCGAGCAAAAGCATCTGCTTGACAAACTGAGAAGAAGCTTGTCAATGTTGTAGACGGTGGCCGTGCCGCTCTGTCCGCTGCGTTCTCTGGATTGAAATACACTCGTCCGTTTTCCAGATGTACTGCCAAATGTACAACTGTAGGGTGTCTTTCGTGGATCGCAAAGGAAAAGATGCGCCAAATCGCCTCGTTGCTGCTGACATAGCGACCCATCTGATACTGAGATACTTCGTTGTTTGCATTTGTCACAGCGAAAAGAGCCATATCGCTGCCTTTGTTCACATATTTGCATATGTACTTGATCGACTTGACGGAGTTATAGTATTCCACATTGATGTGAGCCTCAAAAACCTTGGACAATATTGGTGAATATGGCACAATCCAACGATTGTCCATATTAACATCTTGTCCTTTGACCTTCAGAACTGCAGATCGCCCATTGTCCGCAACTGATCGCCGATGATACAATGGGTATCCGTCATTGCCTGTGATGGTGTCAGCAATCGGGTCTCTCGGGTATCGCTTGGAACACTTACCATCGATCATACAGGGCGAGTCGTTGTTGAAAACTCCGCAAGGTCCATGGATCATATTCTTAGTCACCACTGCATGCAATTTCGGATCAACAGCTTCATCTGGGATTTCGGCTGAGATGATTGAATCGATTTCATCCGGCCTGATTTTGTTAACTAACCAAACCAAAATGTGCGCATGAGGCAGACCACGCTTTTGCCATTCAACGGAGTACATCCAACAACGAACTTGGCCATACACACGGTGCTTTATGATGAAATCCATCAGAGATTTTAATTTTTGTTTAAAAACTCTGGCAGTGATGTCATGTCTGTCAACTGGTGTTTGGCTGGGTAGCAGTTCCTTCTTGATTTCGATCCATTGAGGGTTACAGGTGAATGTTATGAATAGGTCTGGGCGGCCATATTGTCTAACATATGACATCGCATCTTGCGCGTACTCGTGCATGTGGCGCGGGCTTCCAATGTAAGTGGCCGGCAAAATTGTCATTCTTCCCACGTTGTTTGCATCGCCGTCGGCATTAATCGCATCGCTGAGATGAATGTATTCTTCAGATCGGAGCTGCTTTTGGTTCAAACGAATATATGTCAATCGCTCAGTCTCAATTTTGACATACATGTCAACCGCGAACTGATGGAAAAGACGGTGACACTTCAAAATGTGATTTATTTCACCTTCACGAATCATAAGTCTATATGAATAAAAATTCATAGCACATACTTTTTTATTGGTTTCAGCGCCTGTTAGTTGATTAACCATTTTGATGTTGAAATGGTATCCGTCCTCGCCCTGCCAAAAGATCAATGGATATTTTAGCACATCGTAAGTCCTGTGCGTTTCGGACACGCGTTTCAATTCATTGTTCCGACGATGAAGCACAATATCTCTAGATTGCAAATTTTCTCCGACAATAACAACAGCCACTTCGTCGATTGTCGGCGAATTGAACCTTCTTGCGTGCTCACCCGCAGGCGTTTTGTCAGCCCTGATGACGATATTATGGCTGTCGGATGGCATCCGATCCAACGCAATTTTGAACAATTTGATCAATTCGTTGTTCTGATGAAGAAACGTTTGCAATTCTCTGACAATGGCTCGCTTCGTTATCGGATTGTGAGCACAACGCTGATTAACTTCCACATCCGAATTGCCCATGAAATAAATTTGTAAGAATTGATGGTCCACATCCGGTGGCGGTAACAGCGCTCCTACTAAATGATATATTTCCCCTTGAATTTTGAAAGTGGGCATGAAATTGTCCCGTACAATATGCGTTGCGCCAAACGACGTCATTTGGAAACAACTGTTGTATTTTTGGATGTTGGCCAGGAAATGGGTAGAATCACTTCCCGTTCCAGAAACTAATGAGCGTAATATGGCTCTGGTGGCGGGACCAATTGTGGCAATTTCACTTTTCCACCCGCACAACACAACCCAGGAGATTCACCGCTGAATTTCAATGCCTTACAATGCGGACAAACGACTGACATTTCTCCAATCGTTACTGATCTGTCCGCACCGTAATCGATTTCCGGATCGTAATGGAATGCCGCTCGTTCCAGGTTCACAGGAGCACCGCGTCGGTGCAATCAGTCATGTTCATTGTGTCGTGCTCGCTGGCGTTGTGTTTGATGTGCACGAACTCATTGCATTCTGAATCTATTTGCTTGTCATTGATTTTCAGTCGCTCTCGAGCGTAATTCGGACATGCCAATACGACTATTTTCATTATCCGTCGCTCGCTGGTCATCAGTGTGGTTTGCATGTGAAGTAGCTCGCCGCGCATTTGACTGACTTCGACGACCTATGTCACCTCGTCCTCTCCTTGGCATTGTAATGAACGCTGTAAAACGACAGGGAATTGTTTTCACAGTCACTCTGTCGAACTTACATTGAGAACTTTACAATATTGAAATCCTCAAACTAATTCCTCAAGTCTTGCTAAAACACATTTGAATGAATTTGTGGTTATGTCTAAGCCTGCAATGTCAATTTATTGTAATGAACACTGTAAAACGACATGGAATTGTTTTCACAGTCACTCAAATCTGTGGAACTTACCTTGAGAACTTTACAATATTGAAATCCTCAAACTAATTCCTTGAGTCTCGCTAAAACACATTTGAATGAATTTGTGGTTATGTCAGCCTGCAAAGTCAATTTACCTTAATAGAATGGCTGATCAAAATGAATGTTCGCAAAATGTAATTAAATTCGCTTTAACCAAATCTATTCTCAAAATCCACTACCTTTTTACAAAAAAACGATTTGAAATGTAATAGATTTCACACAACCGCACGGAATGAATAACAGTTATGCATAGATTATGCATGGCGCAGCTATAACAATAGGTCCGCCACGAACGCCATCTATTGAAAGTAATCCGAAGTGGCAATTACCAATTTCGATTTTTTCTATTTTTCGGCTGTTCATTTGGGTTTTTCCTAATGTTTTTTTTTCATAAACCACCCCAGTATTGAGGTGAACAAAACAAAAAAAAATTATTCAAATCGGTCCAGCCATTTTCGAGTTTTTGCGAGACTAACGCACGGCAATTGATTTTTATATATATAGATATTAACTCATACATAATTTACATTAAAATAAAAAATTATAATTTTATTCCTGGCAACAAAATTATTTTATTTTTAACAATTACCATTGTTTGAAAAAGTTTAAATGAATTTTCAAGTACTTTACTGTTGTTAAAACGTAAAAGGTTGCAGGTAAACTACCCCTTCCCCTTAACTGATCTTCACCAAAATCGAAAGTCCTTGAGAGCTCTACAATTCAGGGATGCATGCAAAAAATTATTTGATTCTGTTTGAATTTGCGGCTGTTATCGTTTGCCATAGAAAATACCCTTGATAAAAAAACGTTGCAGGTAAACTACCCCTTTCCCTTAACCGATCTTCACCAAAAACAATAGGTCTTGAGAACTCTATAATTCAGGGCTGTATGCGAAACATTATTTGATTCTGTTTGAATTTGCGGCTGTTATCGTTTGCCAAAAAAAAAAAATTCCCTTGATAAAAAAAACCGTTGCAGGTAAACTACCCCTTTTCCTCAACCGATCTTCACCAAAAACAATGTCGTGAGTACTCTACAAATCAGGGCTGTACGCAAAAAATTATTTGATTCTGTTTGAATTTGCGGCAGTTATCGTTTGCCATAGAAAAAAAATCTACACACAGACACACACACAGACACTTTTCGAAAAACGACTTTTTTCATGTTTTGAGTGTAGTACAATCAGAATCTGCAATAATCTCGAACTCGATTTTTTTTGCCATCACCATACAGTAGAAGCCCGATATAGCGCGGTCCGATATACCGCGGATTCGGATATAACGCGGTGAAGAGTATGTCGCCCGTTATTAGCGAAAATTCTTACTTGTAGAGAGTGAGTAAATTATGAATTGTTTATCGTGACTTCCGTAGCCACAACATTGGAATGCGTTGCGTTTATTGTAAACAAAGGCTTGTTGTTTGAAACGGCGTTGTAAACAACAGCCAGAATTGCCAGTTCAAGTGTACCTGTAGACATAAACAATTGCCCGAGCTATTTACAGTCTCTACGTTTCTAAGAATTCATGCCACGGCATGCAGCCAACTAAATCCCTTCTCTCCCTCATAGTGTACTCTTATATTACAGTATAAGATCATACTCTGATATTATCTTATCAAAGTGTATAGTCTTTGTCATAAATTCGCAAAGTGTAGAGTTTTGTGATGTCGCAGAAAAGAAAAGCATATTCTGTGAGTGATAAACTCAAAATAATTGATCGTGTGAAGAACGGAGAGTCAAAGGCAAGTTTATCAAGTGAGTGTGACATCCCAGAAGGAACAATTAGAGGGTGGATGAAGGAAGAAGATAAACTTAAAAGTTTTGTGAACACAGTTGAAAGTGAAGTGGGGTTGCAAAGAAAAAAGACTAAAGTAGGTAAGGATAGTGAACTAGATGAGTGTCTGTACAGGTGGTTTTTAATAAAACGAAGTGAAGGTGTGCCACTGTCAGGGCCAGTTATTAGAGCTCAAGCTGTGAAATTCCATAGTGATTTACATGGCAACAGTGACTTTAATGCATCTGATGGGTGGTTTTCGCGATGGAAATCTCGTCATGGTATAAGCCAGATAAGCATTGAAGGGGAAGCACGATCATGTGACAGTGAAGCTGCAGCACTTTTTCCTCAGGCATTAAACAAAGTAATGATCGATAACGATTTAAATGACCATCAAGTGTATAACTGTGATGAAACTGCTCTGTATTTTCGAATGCTTCCTACCAGAACTCTGGATGTGAATAATTCAATAAATAAATCTGGATTAAAAATAAATAAGGATAGAGTTACCCTCCTGTTTGCCACAAATAAATCAGGCAGCCACAAAGTTAAACCTCTCTGTATAGGGAAAAGCCGAAATCCTAGATGCTTTCAACATGTTAACATGACGTCATTACCCATCACATATCGTAATACAAAAAATGCTTGGATGACAAGTGATATTTTCGGTAAATGGTTCCATGAAGAATTTGTTCCATCTGTGTGAAGCCACCTGCGGTCACTCAACCTCGAAGAAAAAGCTGTACTGACCCTTGACCACTGTCCAGCACATCCACCTGCTGATATGCTAAGTCAAGAGATGGGAAAACCGGAGTCATGTTCTTGCCAAAAAACACTACAGCACTGATCCAGCCATTAGATCAAGGCATCATAAAAGCATTTTAAGGCGCATTACCGCCGTGAACTTCTGAGTGCTATAGTGAATTCTGATGAGGAAATGGAATTTTACCTTAAGTCAATAATCCTGAAAACAGTTGCGTATTCAATAGGTCTTGCAAGGGAAAGTATTAGTACGGCTACGATTCAGAATTGCTGGAAGAAATGTTCCTTTGAACAAAACATCGCCGATGGAAATTGCTCTGTTGCCGGATTCACTAATAGTGATGTACAGTCTGCGAGTAGTGCTCTGCATTGCAACTTCACTCTAGATGACTTGAATGACAGGGCAGAAGTTGACAACGGTGAGCCTGTTACAGAATGTATAGGAGATAAAGATATCATCGATGCGGTCCGAAATGCAAATTGCGAAGAAAAAGAAGACGACGACGATGATGGAAATGAAAATGGGGTGGAAGTGAAAGAAGTTATTCCAAATGTTAGTGAAGTGATAATACACATAAACAAAGTAATTTCGTGGATCGAGAGGCAAAGTGAATCTAATAATGTTCATCTGCTGCACCTCGCGTTTATAAAACAATACGCGGAAAAGAAACGCTGTGCATTATCCCGTCAAACAACAATTATGGACTTTTTTAATACCAACAATTAGGCCTACAGTAGGTCGAGTGAGCAAAGTATAAATAGTGTATTTTATATTCCATTGGATTAAAATAGATTAAAATATTGGATTAAAATACAGTTTTCTTATTTTTTATTTCTACATTTGGTGACGTAATTTACGTACAGTATATAATAGTGCATTATGCTGTAGCCTTTTTCCCGGTCCTCCCTCCCCATCATTTGTCACTGTACAGGTCACCTTCCGATATACCGCGGTTACGCCTATAACGCGGGGGAAAGTATGTCATCCGACAACCGCGCTATTTCGGGCTTCTACTGTACTTCCATTTCCTTAAGGAATATGGAAGTAAAAAGAACTACTCAGTATAGTATTCGCATGTGGAAAGTTTAGAACGTACATCCTGGGATATCCAATCGCCGTCCAAAGCGACCATAAGTCCATTTCATTCTTGAAACAGTTTAAATTAAGTCATGGGAGCTTACACGATGGATACTCGCATTACAAGAGTACCATATAACACGGAAGTACATTCCAGGACGTAAGAATGTTGCAGCAGACATATTATCCAGAATAAATGTAGTAGACCAAACATTTGAAGGAGAAAAGGAGAAGATCACCAAAGTGTTTTGTATAATAAAGGATAGGAAGGACCTGGAAAATATTCTAAGCGAAATAGTGGTACAGCAGAAACAAGATTCAAAATTACTAAACATAAGAAAAAGACTATTAGAAAATGAAGAAGTTATAAATAAATATTATTGTATCCACCAAGATATACTCTTTAGTAGAACCAAAAAGAATCATAGCACGTGGAAGCTTGTAGTTCCAAAGTCATTAGAAAATAAGATAATTAAAGATCCATGTTTTTCGGTATCCAAGCCACTTATAGTATATAATTAGTAAAATAATTTACCTTTTTTCTTGTCCGTCTGGTGGCCTTTTTTTTCCTATATTTCAATCTACGCGTTTCAGGGCATATGCCCCATCATCAGGATATCCCTTGTTAAAGTTCGTCGACGGTTAAAATATTAAAATCACCGCACACACAATTCTACACACAACAATAAACATAATACAAACATAAAAACACATAAAATGCCCAGATTTTAGACACACGCGATACCGGTGGTGCGCACCACGACATGCTATAGTCGACTGCAGTGTTCATGTTGTTATATGTCGTGCACTATGGACCTTGTTCTGTAATCTTATCGCTGTGTCGTATAATAGATTGGACTGGAAATACAGCTGATCGTTAAGGATGACTTCTTCTGTTTTTTTATTTTTGTAAGCTTTATATATTTCGTATTCTTCGACAGCATTCATATAATTACCTTTTCTGCAAATGTGGAGGGGTTGAAAGTTCGTTGTGAAATCAGTATAACTATGGTTGTTGTCCATCAGATGGCGCGCGTAATTTGACACTGTTTTACTAAATTCTTTTCTAGGTAAATGTTCTTTGAATCGTCTTTTAAAAGGTCTACCAGTTTGGCCAATGTAAAAGTTTCAATGACTGCGACAGCTTTTACATTGGCCAAACTGGTAGACCTTTTAAAAGACGATTCAAAGAACATTTACCTAGAAAAGAATTTAGTAAAACAGTGTCAAATTACGCGCGCCATCTGATGGACAACAACCATAGTTATACTGATTTCACAACGAACTTTCAACCCCTCCACATTTGCAGAAAAGGTAATTATATGAATGCTGTCGAACAATACGAAATATATAAAGCTTACAAAAATAAAAAAACAGAAGAAGTCATCCTTAACGATCAGCTGTATTTCCAGTCCAATCTATTATACGACACAGCGATAAGATTACAGAACAAGGTCCATAGTGCACGACATATAACAACATGAACACTGCAGTCGACTATAGCATGTCGTGGTGCGCACCACCGGTATCGCGTGTGTCTAAAATCTGGGCATTTTATGTGTTTTTATGTTTGTATTATGTTTATTGTTGTGTGTAGAATTGTGTGTGCGGTGATTTTAATATTTTAACCGTCGACGAACTTTAACAAGGGATATCCTGATGATGGGGCATATGCCCTGAAATGCGTAGATTGAAATATAGGAAAAAAAGGCCACCAGACGGACAAGAAAAAAGGTAAATTATTTTACTAATTATAGATAATTAAAGATTATCATGTTCAATACGGACATATGGGAACCGTAAAAATTGTAAAAGCATTGGAGGAAATCTTTTTCAAAAATATAACGAGAAAAGTAAACCAGAATATTAAAACATGCACAATATGTCAGATGGTAAAAACCAATAACGAGAAAAAAAGAGGGAACAATGATACCCATCACTTCAAACACCAAGTTAGAAAAAGTATTCCTCGACATATGTGGACCATTCCCACGTAGCGGAGGGAGATATAAATACAAGTTTATAGTAATAATATTAGACCATTATACAAAGTACACAAAATTATATGCAATAAACCGAGCTACTACGAAGAAAATATTAGAAATAATAAAAACTAAATACATCACTGAAGTTGGAAAACCATACATGATAATAACAGACCACGGGACACAGTTCAAAGGAAAGAAGTGGCGAGATGAACTATTAAAAGAGAATATAAAAACCTATAAAACATCCAAATACCACCCTAGTAGTAATCCCGCAGAAAGAGTGTTAAGAGAGGTGGGACGTATACTAAGAACTTGTCATGATAACCAAAAAGAATGGCAGAAATATTTAGCTTCAACCGAAGAATTTCTAAATATTAGTTACCACCAGTTTATTGAGAACACCCCATATTTAATGATGTTTGGAAGAAAACCCCATAGAGAGATACAAGAACTAATAGACTTCCCAGTCAACCCAGAAGACCCATATGATGAAAACAAATGTTACAACCGTATTATGGAGAAAATTGAGAAGCAAACAAGGTGAACAAGGTATTCACAAAACCATTTGAACTAAAATAATAAAATATAACAAAGGAGAAAGAGTATTAATCAAAAACCGTGAACTACCCAGTACACTTGAAGGGATAACCAAAAAACTACTATTATTGTACATAGGACCTTATGTCATCACCAAAGACAATGGAAACAATACTTATGAAATAAGTAATATAACCACCAAAAAGATAAAAGGAGTTTACAATCAAGCTTCTATAAAAAAGTTTTATGAAGAAAAATAAATTACAATACGTAAATAAATAAACAAATACCAAAATTCAAAAATTATGTGAGCACAACTTACAACCATATTTCGATGACTTATGAGGCCTAATATAAAATATCAAAGAAAAAAAAAAGATAAAGAAAAATTATAAGAAAGGAATGTTACAAAAATTCCTACAAAGTAAGATCAACTTACAATAAAATAAAGTTGACATATGAAGTATAATATAAAAAATTATAATAAGGAATAAGTTACAAAAATTCCTATAAAAAAGTAAGAACCACAAACTTACGATAATATTTAAACAAAAAGTACCAAAAAAGGAATAAGTTACAAAAAATTCCAAGTAAGAAAAACTAACTTACAAAAAATTACTAAGTATACCATTTAAAAAAAAATAAAATAAACAAAAATAAAATCAAGCGCAAACTGCTAAGATAAATACCTGAAATTATAATGAATTTATGCTGGAACAAGGAAAAAAGAGAAGTTATGTATAAAACAAATATACAAAAAATGGCTAAAGCAGAATATTGCTAAACAACCAAGAGAAAGAAAAAAGATGTCTAAGATAATTAAAATGATCACAAGAAGAATAGAAAAACAAACTAATGAGAAATTAGAAATGATGAAATTAACAACTAAATAAATAAAAAACAATCAACTGTATGAGTAGATGACAGTATATAGCAAAGGTACAGCTGAAGGAAGAATGAGTAAAAGGCCAAAGTGATCTAAAAACAAACCACAAGGTGGACAATCCCAAAATATATTATTATTATTAATTTAAGTCACAAGTTGACAAAAAAGGTATTTCAGATTGACTGTTGAAAAAGTCCAGCAATCAAAATGAACTGTGCAGGGATGATGTTCCTCTGGTCTCAGAAAAAATGAGTAGTAATGGAAGAAACCAGCTACTAAAAAGTTAGGGAAAAAATTATATAAAAGGGAGAACACACTAATGGAAATAAATAGAAACAGCTCCAAATAAAATGGAACGAATCAAGTAAGAAGAGAAATAAGAATGAAGAAACAAACAAGAAAGAAAAGGAAAATATAATATATAACTGATAATTTCATAAAAAACTATGCTAGTGTTTAATCAAAATGATCAATTTTGAAGGAGAGGCATTATGTTACAGCACAAATAAGCAACCCCAATACCAGGGATGAAAAAGATGATTCTGAATATAAAATAATACTGCATATAAAATAAAATGTTTAATATAAATAAAATATAAAGACAATGACACGACAAACGATGACTTGACCTAACCCAAGTGATTGACCCAACAAAAGGAAACAAAAGAAGAAGGGAACCACAAAAAACAAACAAGAATAAAACCAAAGAAGAAAGTGATTAACAAAACCAAATGAGGAAGGGAAAAAACCGAAACCAAACAAAAATGAAACAAATTAAAAGAATTGAATGACTCAATGCAACATATTAAAATGAACCCAAGGGAGAAGGTGGAAAACCAAGGTATTAACCAAATACAATGAAAATTAAGAAGGAGGGAAATGAAAAAGAAACAAACCCAAGATAAAGGGAAATAAATAAAAATGAAAACAAATGATAAGACACAAACAAGTAATAAAGAATATGAGCAGAAGAAATAATACACTCAAATGTAATATTGGAAAAAAGACCAATAATTAACCTATGAAAAAAGTAAATATTATTATCAATTAATGGATAAAAAAGTAAATAACAATTGAAAGAAACCCAATTAAACTATGTTAAATATAAAAAAGCAAACTAACCCACAAATTAGAGTTAGATGTAATGATAAAATATAAAGACATAAAATTGTTAATATTATTGAGATTTGTAATGACAGAGATAGTACGGTAGTGAGATAGTAATTAGAGGGATTACCCATTTAGAAACACTTAAAAAACAAAAACATTTGTGAAGTGCAAAATGAAAGTGTAAAAACCCCAAAGTATAGTGATAAAGAAAAAACACTAATTAAATTATAATAAACTATAAATAATTTAAAAGTGAAGGTGATGATTAAATGAGAATAGTGTAAAATAAAGAATGTTAATATAGTGAAAAATCGTGAATGATAAAAGCATAAACACTTAATAAATCCAAAGGAAACACTAAATGATTAAAAGTGAAGAATAGTAGTAATTAAGAATAGTAATAAGTATAAACAGTTAATTAAGGTATAATGAATGCTGAAAAGTGATGAAGACAGTATTTACACTTAACTAAAAATGAACTTTTTTCATGTGAAAAACTTACTATTTTATTGGACGCGTTTCGGCTTAGTATCCGCCTTCTTCAGCTTTGGTAACAGACTGCCAGCATTTTGTAACGGTTGTGTGGAAGGTGAAGTGGGGGTGGTGTGTGGAGGAAGGGGATTGGCGCAGGGATTCAACTTACTGTTTGTTTTCTGTATAATTGTGTCAAAAAGTGTATGTGATTTATATTGTAATTGATCGTTGAGTATGTTGTTTGGTTGTGTTGTGTGGTGTTTATATATTTCATATTGTTCAGTTGTGTTGAGTTTTTGACCTTTGGGTATGTAATGTAAAATTTCAAGATTAGTGTCTATGTTGGTGTAACTGTGGTTTTCTGTGTGTATGTGTGTGGCAAATGCAGAGTATATATTGTTGTTGGTTAAAGCTTTTAAGTGTTCAGAATAACGGGATGAAAAAGATCTTCCCGTCTGGCCTATGTAGAAACTATTGCAGTCATTACAATTTAATTTGTAAACACCTGTTTTGTTATATTTGTCTATGTCTGTGTTTGTATTACTGATGTGTTTTTTTATGGTATTGGTTGTTCTGAATGCTATTTTGTATTTGTGTTTTCTGAATGTATTGGCGATTTTGTGTGTGTATGAGTTGTGGTATGTGAGTGTGATGTACTTATTGTGTTGTGTGTTGATGGTATTTAGTGTTTTGTTGTTTTTGTTTTTGATGCGTTTGTGTAGTATGTTTATTAAATTGGGGTTATAACCATTTTTTATTGCTATGTATTTTATTGTGTTGAGTTCGTCGGTGTAATCTTGTTTATTTAAGGGTATTTTAGTTAGTCTATGGAGCATATGGTTGAAGGCCGCATGTTTATGTTGTGTTGGGTGGTTTGATGTGTTGTGTATAACCATGTCAGTTGTGGTTGGTTTCCTGTATATTTTGTACGTGTGTGTATTGTTAGTTTTGTTAATTGTTAGGTCTAGAAAATTTATACTATTGTTTTGTTCAGTTTCCAGTGTAAATTTTAATTTGTGGTGTATAGTGTTTATGTATTTGTGGAAGTTTTCAACTTGTCTTGTGTTGCCTTTGAATAAAAGTAATATATCATCTACATACCTGTGCCAGTATATAATTTTGTTAGTGTATTTGTTGTTGTTTATTATGTGGTTCTGTTCAATGTTGTGTATATATATTTCTGCTAGTATTCCTGATATGGGGGATCCCATCGGGAGTCCTTCTGTTTGTGTGTATATTTTGTTATTGTATGTAAAGTAATTTTGTTGTTATTATTTTGGTAAGTGTGATGATTTCTTGTATGTGTGTTTCAGGTGTGTTGTTTTGTTTGAGTAGTTGTTCTAGTGTTTGTATGGTTTCTTTGATGGGGACATTAGTGTATAAATTGGTTATATCAAAAGATGCCAGAGTTGAGTTATGTGGGATGTGTATGTGTTCAGTTTTCCTGACTAGGTCAATGTTGTTTTTGATAGAGGTGTTGTTGCTGAGTTTTATGTGTTCTCTGATTATTTTGTCTAGTTGTTTTGCTATTTTGTGGGAGGGGGCCTGTGTGTTGTTTATTAATTAATTAAATGTTGACCATGCTGACCCACGTGTGTGGAGAGGAAGTGGGTAGTTCAAAAGGATGCGCGCGCGCGCACACACACACACACACACACACACACAAGGAATTTACTAGAAAAATATGTAACTGTACAGATGGTGAGACAGAGTTTAGGGGGTGGGGAAGGGTCATTAATTTTTAGTTTGTTGTGGGTGAGCAGGGTGGGGGAGAGGGGTGAAGGGTTGGGTATTACATATTTTATGTCTATTCCTGATCTGACGAGCTGTGAAGCTTGAAAGCGCTAATCGGGATAATTTTTATATAGTGGTGTCCAATATTGATCATTCTGATAATTATGTATAAAATAATAGTGACAAAATAGTAACACATAAACAGACCCAAAACACAACACAACCAATTATAATAACAAAATAAAGACCATTAGGCTAAAATAAGATGTAATTTGAATGAAATAAGTCAAATACCATAATGGCTACTTAGGCCTATGAAAATGCCTAACTGTCAAAAACAAACAACTACAAATTGTAATAAGTTAACTAAGAAATTAGCAAATCCGAGGCGAATGACTCACCAAGGATAAATTGTAAATCATTTTTAAGACAAAATATTATAATAAGTATGGAATTCAAAAAGAAATGTAAATAACAAGTATTAAAATAATTGTAAAAACATAAAACCTAAAATAACCCAAACTTGTGGGGTATCAAATTAATCTATGAAAGGAAATACATACTATAGGGATAATATTTAATACTTAGGAAGGAAGATAGAGGAATAACAGCAATCAGAAGATATACTAGGATTTTGAAAAGAATTCAAATTTTGATAACAATGGATTTATATCAATCTAAGCCAATCAGAATACATCGGTAACCATAGAAACGAACGTTGGTGGTGAAAATTACCGTTGAATATCGTTACTCGTAAAGCGTCACTCTACCAGGACAGAAGCCGAATTTTGGAAGACCAATTTTTAATTAAATAATGTAAAACAGTGAACGAAATTCAAAACCATGACTGAATAAGAAGCAGACGAACCATTGGAGCAGTCAACTAAAGGCCAAGAACCATATTAACAGAAAAATATGACCACATCCTATATGAAAAGGACGCCTGACCTACTTAAGTCCCAAGATTAATGAAAATAGAAACTATTGCAGCCCAATCCTCTTCCGACCCAATGAATGAAAACACCAAGTCATGCTGATGTGTTAAGTACCACTGAATTACCTTATTTCCAAAAATAAAATCACTCTAAATTTTACTAAAAGTAATTTGATATCTCACTATAAGCCGAATATTCTCTTTCAAAGATTAATTAAGAAAAATAAACACACTGAAAATTTGTTAACATAAAATGTAACCTATTATTTGAATACGAACTTTCGAAACACATTTAACGACACTACAGAACAGATTGTAACCACACACCTTATTATTTATGTACACTTAGAGTAAGGTAAAGTACTTTTATTATAATCATAGGAATTCTTTGTCTTGTAATCAAAAGAATCCCCCGATTTTGGAACGAAATTAATTATAATAACTACATGTTCAGCTGCCATGCTGATGTGAATATATCGTTCCATAATCGATTCGTCATCCTGAGAGACATTGTTTCATGTAAAAAGTCGGTGCAAATTTAATAATCAACCAACATAATTTAATAGTTTAACTGAAAATTTTACTTACCAAACATTAAAATAACTAGTACAGGGAGTAACCGTTGTTATTATTTCATAGGGAGTGTATTGTATTACTTGTGTTGGTTTACGAAAGCTAGATTTATCAGCGCTCAAGTTGCAATTCGTACAACTACCTACTCGATCCAGAAGGCTGAACGAGCGGGAATTATTTGAACGCCCCGACCGTCATAGCTGATAACACCCTAGTAAGATACAGATTAATAAGTTTAATTGTTTTAATAAACAATTTGGCGCCACCCGGGATTAACACACCCCTATATAAGAACAGGTAAGGTTACTGCTGTGCTGTACTGGTAATTACCGCAACGCTACGGACATCGATAGCGCAAAATAGATGTAACGACCCTAGTGCGAGACGAACGCACTAATACCAACACTACACAAATATAAAACTGGTACACATTTTACAGAGACACACCAGTTATAACGTTACAATATGTAACACGTGTATCAATTTAATACATACATTAAACAGCAAAAAATAAATTTTTATTTTTAAACTTTATAGCCTACCTTGTCCTCAGATTTGATCTCTTCCATTTGTCAGATGATGGATAAATTGATCTTGTTAACACCTGAAACAAATGAAAACAAGTTGGCAGTCAATGAAGACTAAATCTACATCACTCACAATTTAGCACAAGAATAACATCTGATTAAGGACACTTTTAGATTAAATGCACATATCTTTATTAATAAATAATGTATTCCCATTCTCAGACCTCAGTTTAACCAATGAGGATGCTATATCTTAGTTGGGCAAGGTACCTACTTCATTTCATTCAATAAAGTGTTCTTGGTTGAAAGGTGATACTGAGACCACTTATGTAGAGGAAAAGTCACATTACTTCTGCACATGTAATTGGAATGAGCTAACGTACAGAAGAGCATTCAATCTACAGTGCTAACTATAGGTACTGATGATTCCTGGAAATTGTTTTCCCCATAAAAGTACACTTTTCTTTGAAGCCATACAAACATGTGTCCACAATTTTTTTTATCACTTCGTCATACCATGTTACTTATTTTGACACAGACTTTGTTTTTAATTTAAATTCCTATTTACCTTTTGATATAATTTTAGAATTATTTTGAGAAGGAAACAACAATTGCTTATCAACTGAATGCTAAAATTTTTATGAAACCTCAGAGTCAAAATGTTTGCAGAAGTTATACAGTATACTCTGTTTCACATAACTTCCAAATTAACAGCTGTGGGAATACACTGCAATACTGCTAGCAAACTGTTGTTTACAATGGAAGTTTGAAGCGTTTGACAGATTTAAAGAGCTGAAATATTTGTTCTGCTTTATCTAGTCTGAAGACGCGTTTCATCTTATTTATAGCTTTCAGGGTGCAGTAAATTGAATCTGGTCTTAAACAGAAAATCTTTGACAAATAATATTAGTAATCGTGTACACATTATAATTTTTAATGACTTGAAATACCATAATGAACAATGGAACAATATTTCATAGTTTGTAAACTGCATATAAAAAGAAGAACTGGGACTGATTGAATTCATGATCTGCTGAGACCACTTTGAAGAGTTTTCCAGTAACATGAAGGGTAACATTAATGATATTCATGTCACTGATATAATCTCTGACAGCCTAATAACACATTACTAAAACAAACCACATACAAAAACAGCTAACAGATCCAAAACCTGATGTGCTATATCACTGAAAAGAGACATTTGTGTAAGCTGATAAGAATTGGCAACATTTATTTGTTGGTATGGGAAGGACATCTTAACATCAGCTATGCATGCCAAAAGTGAAAGAGCACCAAATCTGAATTTCTTGTGCATTTGCGAGTGCCAATACTGATGTTATATGAAAGATATTGTAGGATTAAAAACAAAATTATATTTTATATTTTGTTATTTCTTTGAAAAATGCATCTCAATTTTCAGAATTTAACATAGGTAGTGAAAATAGGGATATCCACCTTGCAATCATATTATGTTTATGTTGAACTGTTTGTTTATAATAAATGGCTCTGCATGGCCAAATAATAATATTCAGTAGCTGGTTAACATACACATTTATGTAATAGATTTTTAGTTTACTTTGTGCATTTTAATAATATCTAATGTCATGTATTGGCTTAATACAATACAGTACTGACCAAACCAGAAATATTATATACAATCCGTTTTGAAAATAAATTTCTTACAAGAAACTATAAAACTACTTTATGCCCCATCCGCCACAAAGCTATTTCATGCACAACATAACATGGCTCCGTTACTGTTACTGTTCAAGCTGAACTGCACTGCCTTTACATTAAACACATTGACTTAAGTAAAATTGGGTATTACATACATAAAACATATACTGACAATAATGTCTAAACAAAAAGTGTTCAGAATCTGAAAGTTTTATTTTGTTTTGGAAGTCTATAAAAAGTTTGATTTGCTTTAGTTCAGTTCAATACAAATTATATAATAAATCGTTTAAATAATAATACACTGACCATTATAATTTTCATAATTCATTAGGTAATTATTTCATATTTATGGTTATTAGTTACCTTATGGTAGTAGTCAGTTATGCAGGCAAGGTGAGGTTATGTTTGCCCAGGTGTGGGTTATGCAAGCTATAGTAATATTACATTTAGTCTTGAACTTGTCCTGTACGTTGTATAACAATATTTACAAACAATATTTGACTATGCCATTACTTTCAGTACATTTATAACGCACTCTTATACTGGTTAAAACCACATACATTAAATTAGTGCTACCTTTAGAGCTATCAACCTCCAAGCTTAGTCTAGACATTGTGTTGTGTTTACAGCATATGCAGGCCTGAAAAAAGTCTGTCATTTATATATGCTGATGTGAAAGTTGGAATTATTAATTCAGACATTAAAACGGAAATAAAATGTAAACAGGAAACCTTGGTAACTTTTTACTGTAACGGAAGATATTTTAACGTACAATCGAGTAATTCTTCTAGCTTGTGGATAAATGTCATAAACACAAACGAAGAACCACATCCGAATTGAAATTAATTTTTGATGAGTCTGTATTATATTACAAATGAAATTATCCGTAATTATACTTCATACCCGTCAATGACTATTATCGTTACTTCCACCATAGCGAATAGAAGAGATTCTTCTGTCTCTTCTACTCGCTATGTTTCCACCTTAACCTAACGTCCAGTTGTCTTTAAAAAAGTAAATTACCTTATACCTTCGTAAGTATACTACGGCTGCTATAAATTAGTTTCACTAACAAACTATTCTATACACGGTTGCAGGTAATAAACTTTTCGAAAGCACGGTAACAATAATTAATTGATGAATTTGTAAATACAAACTACGCTATCCACCATATTAACACATTATTCAACTAAATATCACTATAGTATTGACGACTCGGAACACTAAGTTTTTTATAAGTAAAAACGTAAAGTTTTACCTTACAGCCTGTACCGGCTTTCACCTTTAGAAGGCTTCATCAGAGGCTGCCATAGGTAAGGATCTATAAAAGGGAGTAGAGATGTGTCGTTCAGGATTGAACGAATCTTTTTGATCGAATCATTTAGGTGATCGACTGATCGAATCGATCTTTTAAAAGAGGGGTCGGTCAATAAGACCGACACTGGAAACTAGCTGAGTTAGTTCGCACAATCTCCGCTAGGTGCCTCTCGACAACTTTCAACTAAATCTCGTCTCGGTCAGTAGGTGATTCGATCAGTTGACGATTCGATCTCGGTCTCGTCTCGATCCAAGACCAACTACAACTACAATAAAATTTTCCACCACTACTGAATTGAACATCAAATCCCTTTGAACTTATTCTTTTCACTGACAAGAGATTGTAGGGAAACTCAGGTACAATAATAGCAGGTATCTTTATGAAAACATAACTGTTATTTTTATTGTTCAACACTTTCAAGCGAATTATACCTTTTATAGTGCTACCATTTGCTATTTTTATTTCCATTTTATTCTCCATTTCTTCAACATTTTCCATAAGCTTTTCCAAATTTTCTGATACCCAATGATTTGTGGCACCACTATCTAAAATGAATTTAACGGATCGAGTATTTCCTAGTAATTCTGAGGATAAAGCGCCATTTTTCTCAATATTTTCAGCGGAAAAGAAATCAAATTCTTCTTCTTGATCATCTTCGCTCTGTGCAACATTTGACGTATGTCTTGTCGTCTTGCCTCTTCGACGTCCTCGAGAGTTTCCTCTCCCTCTCTTACCGCGATATCCATGGCCGCAATATGACGTCTGAGGCGTCTGTTGAGTTTGCACATCCTTGTTTGATGGACACTCATTTTTGAAATGTCCTTTGCCTCTACATGTGTGACATATTACATTTTCGTACCTCATCTGTGAGCTATTCTTATATTCACCTGGAGAGTAGAAAGAGCAGTTTCCGTCGTTATCGACCTTATCACCTGCATTGAAGTTCTCTTTGTTTTTGAGTTCAGTATCCAATAACCTTGTTTTTAGATCAGAATACGAATATACTGTCGCGTCTTTATTCATTATCGTTTCTATCGATGTAATGACGCTCTCAAAGCTTTCCGGCATTGTCAGAAGAAGGTAACACGTTTTGTCGGTATCATCGGTTGCAACTTTGCTTACGCCATCGAGTTCTTTTATGAGTTTTTCGAATTTAGTGAAATGATCTTGTAATTCGCCATCGACGAATTTCATTTTCAATAGCTTTCGCATTATAAACATCTTAGATAATGCGCTTTTTCTCTGTTAGACATTTTCCAGATTTGCAATCATTTCTTTGGCGCTTTGTGCGCTCTCTATATATTCAATATACTTATCTGATATTGACTGTGCGATGATGCATTGTGCTTTTACGTCTTTAGCTTGGAAACTGGTCAAATCTGCACCTGTGAGTGCTGCGATTTCTGTGTCTGTTTTATCTAATGCTACGAGTGCACCCTCTTTATTCAGAACAAGACGTATTCTATATTTCCAAGTGGAAAAATTATCTGCCTTTAGCAAGGGAAAGGGAACCGTAGATGTAGCCATTTTAGGTTAAGCACGCGAACTCTTTCACTTTGAGCCTGTATATGTAAACAAACTTTTCTCTGTAAATAATTCCGACGTAATTACAACTAACACACGTCTATATATCTCCAAATTACTAGTGTCGGCCCATAACCTGTGAGAGATATTATTTAATATTGGAATTATATTGCCAAATACAGTTAGACAACACGTTCATTAGAAAAGACTTTATTCACCGAACTAACCTTCATAGAATACATACAGCCGTTATAACAATAATAATACGCGCATGCGTATTGTACATACATTGTTTAACCATATTTAAATTGTACTTATAGTTGTCTTGATTATTCATCTCTTCTTTCACAGCACTAAGACTTAACTAAAAATGAACTTTTTTCATGTGAAAAACTTACTATTTTATCGGACGCGTTTCGGCTTAGTATCCGCCTTCTTCAGCTTTGGTAACAGACTGCCAGCATTTTGTAACGGTTGTGTGGAAGGTGAAGTGGGGGTGGTGTGTGGTGGAAGGGGATTGGCGCGGGGATTCAATTTACTGTTTGTTTTCTGTATAATTGTGTCAAAAAGTGTATGTGATTTATATTGTAATTGATCGTTGAGTATGTTGTTTGGTTGTGTTGTGTGGTGTTTATATATTTCGTATTGTTCAGTTGTGTTGAGTTTTTGACCTTTGGGTATGTAATGTAGAATTTCAAGATTAGTGTCTATGTTGGTGTAACTGTGGTTTTCTGTGTGTATGTGTGTGGCAAATGCAGAGTGTATATTGTTGTTGGTTAAAGCTTTTAAGTGTTCAGAATAACGGGATGAAAAAGATCTTCCCGTCTGGCCTATGTAGAAACTATTGCAGTCATTACAATTTAATTTGTAAACACCTGTTTTGTTATATTTGTCTATGTCTGTGTTTGTATTACTGATGTGTTTTTTGATGGTATTGGTTGTTCTGAATGCTATTTTGTATTTGTGTTTTCTGAATGTATTGGCGATTTTGTGTGTGTATGAGTTGTGGTATGTGAGTGTGATGTACTTATTGTGTTGTGTGTTGATGGTATTTAGTGTTTTGTTGTTTTTGTTTTTGATGCGTTTGTGTAGTATGTTTATTAAATTGGGGTTATAACCGTTTTTTATTGCTATGTATTTTATTGTGTTGAGTTCGTCGGTGTAATCTTGTTTATTTAAGGGTATTTTAGTTAGTCTATGGAGCATATGGTTGAAGGCCGCATATTTATGTTGTGTTGGGTGGTTTGATGTGTTGTGTATAACCATGTCGGTTGTGGTTGGTTTCCTGTATATTTTGTATGTGTGTGTATTGTTAGTTTTGTTAATTGTTAGGTCTAGAAAATTTATACTATTGTTTTGTTCAGTTTCCAGTGTAAATTTTAATTTGTGGTGTATAGTGTTTATGTATTTGTGGAAGTTTTCAACTTGTCTTGTGTTGCCTTTGAATAAAAGTAATATATCATCTACATACCTGTGCCAGTATATAATTTTGTTAGTGTATTTGTTGTTGTTTATTATGTGGTTCTGTTCAATGTTGTGTATATATATTTCTGCTAGTATTTATGCCGATGGGATCCCCCATATCAGAAATACTAGCAGAAATATATATACACAACATTGAACAGAACCACATAATAAACAACAACAAATACACTAACAAAATTATATACTGGCACAGGTATGTAGATGATATATTACTTTTATTCAAAGGCAACACAAGACAAGTTGAAAACTTCCACAAATACATAAACACTATACACCACAAATTAAAATTTACACTGGAAACTGAACAAAACAATAGTATAAATTTTCTAGACCTAACAATTAACAAAACTAACAATACACACACGTACAAAATATACAGGAAACCAACCACAACCGACATGGTTATACACAACACATCAAACCACCCAACACAACATAAATATGCAGCCTTCAACCATATGCTCCATAGACTAACTAAAATACCCTTAAATAAACAAGATTACACCGACGAACTCAACACAATAAAATACATAGCAATAAAAAACGGTTATAACCCCAATTTAATAAACATACTACACAAACGCATCAAAAACAAAAACAACAAAACACTAAATACCATCAACACACAACACAATAAGTACATCACACTCACATACCACAACTCATACACACACAAAATCGCCAATACATTCAGAAAACACAAATACAAAATAGCATTCAGAACAACCAATACCATCAAAAAACACATCAGTAATACAAACACAGACATAGACAAATATAACAAAACAGGTGTTTACAAAATTAAATTGTAATGACTGCAATAGTTTCTACATAGGCCAGACGGGAAGATCTTTTTCATCCCGTTATTCTGAACACTTAAAAGCTTTAACCAACAACAATATACACTCTGCATTTGCCACACACATACACACAGAAAACCACAGTTACACCAACATAGACACTAATCTTGAAATTCTACATTACATACCCAAAGGTCAAAAACTCAACACAACTGAACAATACGAAATATATAAACACCACACAACACAACCAAACAACATACTCAACGATCAATTACAATATAAATCACATACACTTTTTGACACAATTATACAGAAAACAAACAGTAAATTGAATCCCCGCGCCAATCCCCTTCCACCACACACCACCCCCACTTCACCTTCCACACAACCGTTACAAAATGCTGGCAGTCTGTTACCAAAGCTGAAGAAGGCGGATACTAAGCCGAAACGCGTCCGATAAAATAGTAAGTTTTTCACAGGAAAAAAGTTCATTTTTAGTTAAGTGTTAAGTGTTAAATTGTACATATGATATATTTGACAGTATACCATGTCTTGATTTGAATTTTTGCAACCAGCCTGTCGTAGCTTTAAAGGGTGGATCGCCACCGAGTTTTTCGTTTATTATAAGTGCCTTCTCACAGATGATAGGCCCCTATATAGGTTCACCCTTGCTTCTTTGTTGCACAAACCATGTGTACACTGCACAATCTAAGTTGTCATTTTCAGCTGTTTTCATAGTTTTTCTGGAAGTAACACCTTCCAAAGATTCTAGTTTACCATTGTAAGACATTAGCGTAAGTTCATTTTTTTAATGTCAGTAATCGTTGATTTACCAATGTTAAATTCGGAAGCCAATGCGCTAGCTGTTTCTCCTTTCTTCAGACGATCAATAATTTTTAAGTTTATCGTTTATTGACAGCACTACTCTCTTTATCTTTGCAGACATCGAAAGCAGTTAAAGTAAAAAGAACGAACGAATACACTAACATAACTCAGCTTACTAATGCTTGCAAGCTAAACAAGAGCCAGTGTGGAAGACTGATATTGAACGATGTCTTCGGTGACTCACACATTCGATCACAGAGACTTCTGTTGACACAGATTGTTTACCAGCAGCAAATTTGTTTATCGAAGTTTGTTGATGTGTGTTTATCAATTCTTTGTATATCGATTGTAAGGCTGTGTAGCTACGGCGTTTATTTATTTCTTTTATTAAATACCGTACAGTACTGTAATAGTTTATAGTATACAATTTGTTATGTTCAATGAATATCCAATACGCCTTACGTGTCCAATTCATTACTGTACAGTACAATACATAATTGTACAGTACTGTTTATTGAGTTCAGATAATAGATCGTTCAGTTGATGGATGTTCGGATAATCGATGCTCTACTGTATACACACACACGTATACATACACATGGTAAGATGCAAGACATTAGAACCTATGAATGCATGTGTACTGTATTGACATATAGATAGAACTGTACTCACAGCCCTATTCAACTTTGTTGATCTGATTTTATTTAAGAACAAGTATCTCATTCAAAAATAGCAAGTTCTGCAGCCTGGGGAGCTCACTAGTCTGCACCTTCATGTGTAGGTCTGTAAAATTAATTTTCTGAAGCTACAGTTACTGTGAACACACACAGGTATTAAGCAAATTTAGTTTCCTAAATTTAAAGACACTAAATATTGAAGAATAATACTGGGTAAGTGTCTGGCAGAAGGTGATTAGAGTCTGGTGGAGAACAGCAGCAGAGAATCGTCCAAAATTCTAAATACTTCTTTAGAAATTCAGGTTCATTGATCGGTTGTACCTCTGTTGGATGATGATGCCGACATGTTACACTATAGACTTTCACCATTGTTAAACATTAATTACACACACAATGCTTCAGCCACTCAGAATCAGTGCGTATGTAGAGTAACACCACAAAACTGATCTATAATAAACAAAAATGATATTACACAACAAATAAAGTAAAATAAAAAAATACATCCATAAATAAAACTTATGAATAATGTCCACAGACTGTAAGAGTTTCCACTCATTTCCACAAATATTCCAGGTGTGAGAGTTCCAGTCTATGGAAGATATAACGACTCTAAAAACCTACAGACTCCTGGCCATATTAGCAAGTTGTGTTTATGCAATTAAATTTCCTTTTTTTTTAATTTTTACAAGACATTTTGTTAAATGTTCTGGTACTTCAAAAGGCAACCACTGATTATGAACAGTCAAAATGTTGTGTTAGTATGTAATTAACATTTTACGTCGAATTGATAGTTTGACTCCAGGATATTTTTGTATTGCAGAGTTGCAGTGGACAAGACACAAGTCCTGGCAGCAGGAGATAAAAATAGAAACCACTTATTTATTTTTAAACTAGAATGTTAAGATTTGTAAAAATTAATTGGTACTGTAAAGTTAAACAGATATTAAACAGGACGCAGGTTATAGTGGGGAGAAGGTGGGTTAGCCACTGTGCTATTATTAATAAATACACAATTATAAAATAATATTTAAACATCTCACCTACCTTAGCCCAAGATTCTTCGCACGAACGGTGAATATCAACGTGATTTTAAGGTTACATCAATAACGTACACTGCTCTCTCAAAATATAATAAAACTCAAATTTTATTGAAACATTATTTCATTTTATATTCTTTTAAATATAACTTCTCTCTCTCTCTCTCTCTCTCTCTCTCTCTCTCTCTCTCTCTCTCTCTCTCTCTCTCTCTCACTAAAATGTTACGGTTTCTTCCAAAAAATGACCCACATTTGGAGTCGAATGGACTTCAAGCTATTCATAATAGCTGATTCATCAAGACTGGTAATTTCACTTATATCGTTTTCGTTATTACTACCAGCCATTTTCAAATTATAAATTTACTGATACACCTTTACTTACATACGAAACATCTTACACTTAACCTTACATTGACTTACTATTTTATGTATGCTATGTACGTACATATGTTATGTAATTTGTACGTATTTTTTCTTAACCTTCAAATCACGTTATCCACCTGTAGGTGTGATTTTATGTATAAAATTTAATTTATAAAACTTGTCCCTGTTCGGGCACCATTTGTGCTATTATTAATAAATACACAATTATAAAATAATATTTAAACATCTCACCTACCTTAGCCTAGGATTCTCCGCACGAATGGTGAATATCAACGTGATTTTAAGGTTACATCAATAACGTACACTGCTCTATCAAAATATAATAAAACTCAAATTTTATTGAAACATTATTTCATTTTATATTCTTTTAAATTCAACTTCTCTCTCTCTCTCACTAAAATGTTACGGTTTCTTCCAAAAAATGAGTCAAACAAAACATTGATTTCTACATTGAATACTTATCCTAATTATTATTTTAAGTAAAGCGACCCAGTTTGCTCATTCATACAAAACCCCCCTATTTACTTAATTTAGGCCCTTTTAAAATGCAATCATTGATATAGTTAAATTGGTTGTTGTTTACTTAACATCGGCACTCCTCCCCGCCTCGTACCACACTGATTGGATGTCCGAAATCGTTACTGTTAATAAATTCTCGGCTCGCCAGCCCGTTAAATTCAAACGGCCGCTGCCGCCTCGTAAAACACCACTGCTTGATTCACATTTTTGATTACATGTGAAATGAAACTTGAACCCAGCCAGTGGACGCACCACTGCTCGCGTCCGATGCATTAAGATGTTATTGTCCGACTGCCTCGTTCATGGGGCGGAAGTCGCTGCCTTTCGGCTACCAAATTTCGCCGTCGTTCACAGCCTTCATGTGGCAAATTGTTAGTAGTGGCACCGGGAACATGGGTTGTTAATGTTCCCAAGGTGTTGACGATATTCCATTTTGACAAGGCCGTAGACTCAGATTGGCGGAATTTTGAATTCCGTAGACTCACCCTTGAATTCTCGGAATCGTATTGTGTTCCATTACAACACCTCGTTCCAACAGCTATGCCACTGCATTCATTGTTGAGTAAAACCGTTTCATGTATGGGACTTGCTGCATTGGGCACATATACATTTGAATACATTTAATAAAAATAAAACAAAATAGAATACCCCTTTTCGCCCCATTACAAGACCCCCCCCCCAATGAAAGGTCTTCTGCTGAAACAGAAGAACTCTCATTGCTAAACCCCTAAGAGGATCGGTGAGGATATGGCGCCAGCAACCCCCCGTTAATTTCTAAATACATCATGGGTACACTACCCCCCTAGCTCGGCGACTATGGCTGCACCTGAATGAGATTACTGGACTTCTCTGTTCGAGATCCCAACACCATAAAATCGGACAGATACTCACCATAGTACACCTAACCTTCTAACATTCCACCCAAAAATCAAAACCCTGGCCTTATACCATACCAGATCCTCAACCGATATGTTCCCCCTTACATGCATACTGGGTTGTCTTTAGCAAGTACTGGGTGCGTACTTATATTCATTATCACATTCTAAACAATCTCCATACTTTTAACTCATAAAATATTTTATCTTTCAAATTTCAATTTCTTTTCGCAAATTAACGTTATATTTTCAAATCCAAACACAGCAGCTAATTAAATTCAAATCATTTAAATTTTGTTCCAAATTAATCTAAGTTCCAAATCAAACTTTTACCTTACCATTGATTTCATTAAAATCCCAAAATCTTTTACATGAATCTACATTTCTTCTTCACTACTACTAACAATCATAAAAAACACAAACGGAACATCTTACTAAATCATAAATTCACTTATCCAAATATTTGTTTATAACCCATATAATGTGAATAACATAAATCAGTTACCACATTAACAATACATACAATCCACAAAATACACCATCTATACGGTAGGCGCAATGAAAATAATTTTTTTTTTTTTCAAAAATTGTAATTTCCCAAAATGTTTTTTTTATCAATATCAAGAAAAATAAAATTATTTCATTCAATTAAGTAACACAATTTCATGAATCAATAACTAGAACCCTGTCCTGTCTCTAACATCAGCCATCAGCTGATCTCTCTGGGTCATGCGAATGACCTTGACCCATATACACTACACAAAGCTACACTATAAAATACATGAGACATGGTTATAATTTTTTACCTTCAAACATAATACAACATAATAGACATAGAACATTCAAAAATAACATTGTTATCATTACCTTACAATTTAAATTGACCAAAATTTACACATTTTACAGCTTCAATTGTTTTTCAAATTCTATTAAATTCTCTTACTTGTTTCATTCATTATTACATTTGAACTCTGATTTTCTCCCTAACATTTTCATTCTCAATTAGTTTGGGTGACTCTTAGTTATTCATAACATTTTGATTTACTAACTTGGCATTTATATATAATCTTACCCCCCTTCTGACTCTAACAATCACTAACAGATTTTCTCTAGTATGACACCCATCTCTCAAAACACTTATCTCCACTAACTTACTACTCTAACTCCCATCTACTCATTCTACCCTTATAACAAAATACTCTCTATCCTCTTTGTACTTAGGACGTGTGTTCCCTTCCCAATGCTCATCTCCTTATTGGTTCCTGGACTTCCCCTAGGCAACCCCACCAAACCCCATTTAAAACCATTCACCTCCCGCCACAACGCTTTTCGTTGAGGACTCCTTATCACACCACCCCCCTTACAAAATTCCCCATCATCTAATTAATCTCCCATCATATCACTTTCATCTACAAAATATCCCCATTGCTACTGTGTCCCTACTAATACTCAATTTCTGTCTTACTTTTAGTCCCAAGAATCTTATTCTCTCTAACACCCATTTGAAACTACCTTTGATTGACTCACATGTCCTACTTAAACAATTACTATCACCCAAATTCTATCTTTTACAATCCATTGAAAATTCATAACTATCTCAAATCAATTTCATCACTTATTTAAAACATTACAAGTTTATTATTAAAACATTTAATTACATTGAAAAATCTGCAAATCACTTATAAGTGACATACTACATTTATAACACTAGTAATCAGCTGATGTTCCTGGTCAGGTGAATGACCTTCCTATAGGCACACTACCTATAACTAACCTAAATACACACAATTATCTAATTAAAACCAGATAGTGCTATCTGAAATCATTTCATTTCAATTTCAATCTAGTACTTAAAATCGTTTTGCTCTCATGCGTGAAATACATCACTAATCATTGAGTCATAGTTATAGCATCAGTTACTGAACAGCTCTCTGGGTTGTCAACCCCCAACTCTCTCTATAGAGCCGTATAAATTGACCGCCCGCTGTTTACAGAGGTCGTCACCCTCTCACTGAATTTTCAGGTACCCTCCTACTTCATCAATTTCTTAAAGTCCCCCCTTTATACCCAGTTACAATTAGGTAACCACCCGCTGGGTAAACCGGATCGAGCGTTTGCCTTATGCACAGATAAGGCAGCTCCTTTTCCTTTGCCTTGTAACGGCCAGCTCCTTTTCCACACACACACTATTGTTTCCTGGTGTTGGACTGTGGTGCCCATTTGCCTCCCCAAGAACTGAAGTTTACATATATGTGGTATAGACGCTGCCTATACCGTTCTTGGTTCAGCGTTATATAAAATTCGGCATTACTGATGTCCGAGGACACCAGTAGTCCTACTAAAATGATCCACACACACTTAAAAAACGGCACTATCACCCCCTTCGATGATAGCTGCTGTTCCATAGTTACGTAGTTTCCCCCGAGTTACCCTCCGTTCAATTTCTATGTTCACCAATTTAGAATATACTTACATAAATCCACGGTCAGGGTTCGGTGAAGCCGTGACCGCCCGAAAATTGGGGAAACTACCAAAAGACATATAAGGCTCACACTGACACCGTTACTGCAATTCACGGATGGTCAACTCTTATATGTTTGGTTATTTTATTAATTAATTTTTTATATTTATTCAACATCTCTGAGATTCATATATACTTTACCTTTAAACGTCCACCATTTTGCTTTATATAAATTGCCATTATAAAATTCATACTTACATTACATCATTCATACACTGTCATGGACACAAAAATATAAACACCAAATAATGTACATAACTCCATGTGTCTTCTGAAACATTTTAATAACCCCGTTATTCCACAAACTAAACACATTTTGACATTTATTCGTTGACTATTTATTATCAAGTTCCAATCTCCTACAATTAATTTACATTCATCACCAAAATCTCTTTATACAACATTTTAAATTAATCAATTACTTCATCTCAAAATTATTATAATTCCATCAATTATTAAAAACACAAGTTATTTTAATTACTTTACTCCAAAACAATTACAATTCATTTATTATCACCTTCATAATTATTCTTGTTATTTATTTAGTCTGCCAAAATATTATTCTTATTATTAGAACAATTTCTATTACATGCACACATTGTTTACATCAAATACATTTTACAACATAGACACAATTAATTTCACTATAAATTTATTTACAAATTCTTGTCATTATTTTTCTGTTTACCACACTTCATTTCATGATCTAGCCAGGTCATAACCATAAACTAAAATATTTAAAATGTCCACTCACTGATTTTTTATTTTAACCACCATCATCGTGTATTAGTCTTATATATTTATAACATAAGTCATTCTTGTCAACATACATTACATTGTAATGATCATTATAATGACTACTTTCGTTAATTACATTAACACAATAATTAACTTTTGTTTACCATTAATTCACAAAGCCCATCTACATTGGTGATTTTAGTTATGTCTCCGTCAGTATTTTTGTTCAATATAAGGTAAGTTATTTTATCATCATATTCCTCCACTACATTCATCACAACATCAAAATAATCATCCATCTCTATTTTACAAGGTAAGTGTTTTATATCATATATTTCCTTCAATTCTAACCTCTCTTTCAACTTTTTATAATTTCTCTTTAACTGATATAATTCTATCTCCCTATCTACACACAACTCTCTCTCTAAATATCTCTCATCATAACACCTGTCACAACCCCCCTGAACCAACTCATTCCATGCAAAGGGCACAACAAACTTACTACACTTCTTGGCACTTCCAAGAATATTACCACACATTACCGGACTACTTGAAGACACCTCGTCTTCCACATAACGTTTGGAGGAAACTCTGTCCTCATAAAACACCTGCAAAACCTCTGTTTCATCACAAACTAGGGGAAAATCTGCCCTTTGCCCATCTAACCGTTCATCATACTCTCTCTCACTTTCATCAGCACTCGCTAACAACACTTCGTTACTAAATTCTACTTCAACAAAATCTTCCTTATCACTCTCAACATTAATCACCTTACTCTCTAATACCACGTTTTTACACATATCATTATAATTCTCACTTGTTTTACAGTCATCACTTACCTTGTTATTAATTATTTGAGTTGCTTTACTTTTAATTTGTTCCTCTACCGACTCTACCACTTTCTCGATACTCTGTTCTAATCTGTTAAAGTTAGTTTCTAATATTTCATTGGTTTTTTCTAAATGCTTATTAATTTCATTCATATCGTTTTTTAATTCGTTATTCTGCTTTCTTAATTCATTGAAATTGCTTTCACATTTGACTTTCTGTTCATGTATTTCGCTTTTCAACTCATCAAATTTGTTATTCTGTACATCAAAACTACTCTTGACTTCGCTAACGTCACTGCTCAATTTATCAAATTTATTCTTTTGTTCATCAAATCTAGCATTGAAATTACTATTCTGAACGTCAAAGCGACGATCGAATTTTTCATCATTACTATCTAAACGTTTACTGATGAGGTTAAATAGGTCATTCATTGACAACTCTTTCTCTTTCATTTTAGTTGCTACGGGAGTGGAATTTGCTCCTGCCTCACTAATTATTACAAATTCATCTGTCAGGTTTGGAGTTGTCTCCATTCCTGAATCATTCGTGATATTTACTTCATTTGTAACATTCAATTCATTTATCTTATTACCTTGACCCACATTTGGAGTCGAATGGACTTCAAGCTATTCATAATAGCTGATTCATCAAGACTGGTAATTTCACTTATATCGTTTTCGTTATTACTACCAGCCATTTTCAAATTATAAATTTACTGATACACCTTTACTTACATACGAAACATCTTACACTTAACCTTACATTGACTTACTATTTTATGTATGCTATGTACGTACATATGTTATGTAATTTGTACGTATTTTTTCTTAACCTTCAAATCACGTTATCCACCTGTAGGTGTGATTTTATGTATAAAATTTAATTTATAAAACTTGTCCCTGTTCGGGCGCCATTTGTGCTATTATTAATAAATACACAATTATAAAATAATATTTAAACATCTCACCTACCTTAGCCTAGGATTCTTCGCACGAATGGTGAATATCAACGTGATTTTAAGGTTACATCAATAACGTACACTGCTCTATCAAAATATAATAAAACTCAAATTTTATTGAAACATTATTTCATTTTATATTCTTTTAAATTCAACTTCTCTCTCTCTCTCACTAAAATGTTACGGTTTCTTCCAAAAAATGAGTCAAACAAAACATTGATTTCTACATTGAATACTTATCCTAATTATTATTTTAAGTAAAGCGACCCAGTTTGCTCATTCATACAAAACCCCCCTATTTACTTAATTTAGGCCCTTTTAAAATGCAATCATTGATATAGTTAAGTTGGTTGTTGTTTACTTAACATTGGCATTCCTCCCCGCCTCATACCGCACTGATTGTATGTCCGAAATCGTTACTGTTAATAAATTCTCGGCTCGCCAGCCCGTTAAATTCAAACGGCCGCCGCCGCCTCGTAAAACCACTGCTTGATTCACATTTTTGATTGCATGTGAAATGAAAACTTGAACCCAGCCGGTGGACGCACCACTGCTCGCGTCCGATGCATTAAGATGTTATTGTCCGACTGCCTCGTTCATGGGGCGGAAGTCACTGCCTTTCGGCTACCAAATTTCGCCGTCGTTCACAGCCTTCATGTGGCAAATTGTTAGTAGTGGCACCGGGAATATGGGTTGTTAATGTTCCCAAGGTGTTGACGATATTCCATTTTGACAAGGCCGTAGACTCAGATGGGCGGAGTCTTCACGGTACTTCCGTCATCATCCCAAACACGTGGCAAGGAAATTTTACATCTTAGCCATTTTGTTGGCGTCGTTTATGTGCGCATGTTAACGTTGCGCATATGAGTGCATAACACCACCCTTGAATTCTCGGAATCGTATTGCGTTCCATTACAACACCTCGTTCCAACAGCTATGCCACTGCGTTCATTGTTGAGTAAAACCGTTTCATGTATGGAACTTGCTGCATTGGGCACATATACATTTGAATACATTTAATAAAAATAAAACAAAATAGAATACCCCTTTTCGCCCCATTACACCACATGAGAGGAAAGTGTCTACTAACACAGCTGAAAATATTGGCCTACTCTTTGAATTATGAATAAGAATAAGACACGCTGTATGAGATGAGTAATCTATTTTGAGACGGATTAACTTTTTATACCTAATGTGCTGAAGTTACACTTCTTTTATTACAGATAACAGAAAATATTAAAATTTAAGTTTTCCCTGTAAAAGTACTAAAATTTATAAACTAATATCGCTTATAATGACAAGCAGTTATACTGCCTCGTCAATTGACAATTAATTTTGTTTTTACTGTTTTTATAACTTTATTTACTTAATTTTCTATTGTTTATGCATTCTTATAATGTTTTTGATTGTTTATTTTTTTAATTTTTTAATGTTTTTTATGTATTTGTTAGTTTCTACATTTCATTAGCTACATTTTTAACTATATTACTAAATACTTTACCAAACTAAATTTTACAGCCCTACCAACACACACACACACACACACACACACACACACACACACACACACACACACACACACACACACACATTTAACTTAATTTTTACTAACTTACCGGTACCTAACTTTTTACTAACCAATTATTCTTATAATTTTAAAATTGTTTTGTTATTCTTTTAATTGTTTTTAAAGTTCCTACAGATTAGTATGTCTTATATTTAATTCACTACTTTTTTAACAAGTTACTAAGTACTAAAAATTTGGTTGTAGGTAAGTTTTGATTTTGATTACGACACGACCAGACACTAAACATATTTTTGTAATCAGGCACAACAGAAAGAGATATTTTGTAAGACGAAACAAACATAAGACACAACAGAAAGAGATAATGTAATAAAGATTTCACAGAGTTATAAAATGTTTAATACTGCCATTATTTTGTAAACAGTGACTTAGCGTGTTGTGTCTGTTGCAATGTTTCTCCAAAGTCGAGCCTAGACATCAACAATCGTATATTTTGGATGTGTAGGGGAGGTTGGGGCAAAGTGAACTATTTAAGAAATCAAGTGCTATAAAATGTTAATAGTGATGTGATGCTTTATGTTTATAGTGGTAACTCTTAATGTAGGTCCTTAGGTACCTATGACTATTATTATTATTTTTTTTTCTTCATCAGGAATTTTGACAAATCAGTTTTTGCTTAGGTCTACCAAAGTTCACTTTGCCTCGGTGTGGTGGGGTAAAGTAGACCACCTTAATAATTTTTACTTCAATAGTAGAAAAAAATTTATTTACTTAGTAAAACATGAGTACTATTTAATTTTTCAAAAAGTAAAAAGAGAACATTGGATAATACATTTTCTTAAATATAATTAAAAATAAAAAGTAAAAAAGTTTAATAAGAATATATTCAAGTAAAAAGTCACTACCGTAAGCTAAAAGTTTTCAATTATTGTCCATAAAATAAAATATAAAAAAATATTTGTAGATGTTATATTACATCTTTGCATATTTCACAGATGAACTCATCTGCATCATCTGGTTCTATACCAGCACATGCCTCATGTGCCCATTGAAGGCAACTAGCACAGCGTACCCATCCTTCTTCGGCTGCAGAATTTGAATATAAATCGTTACAATAAAAACATTCACAGTCATTTTCTTCCTGGCTTGTTTCCTTTAGGCCTGAATAAACTGGTTCAATTATTGCATCCTTCTTTTTCCTCAAAGTTTTAGTCTTTTTTTAGGAACTTCATCCATTGCAAGTCTTTTTCTGGCTCTTTCTTGTTTTCGTGCTTCTTTGTCTTCTTTTTCCTTCAATTCGGCTTCTAGCTCTTTTTTGTAGGGACTTGCTGTTAATATAGCTGTTTTACCCTTCTTTCTGTTTTCTCTCTTCACTCGTTTGTCAGATCTTGGCAGTGGACGTATATCTTGTGGACTCACACAGAAGGACTGGCAGGACAACATGCTTCCTTCAGCATTGTGATTTGAGGTAGGTGTAGGAGGAAGAAAAAACTTGGAAGAGGAAGGAATGTGACCAAAAGTACAAGCAGAGGATGTTGATGTAGAAGTCAGAGCAGATGAAAATGTGGAAGAGATATGCACTGGAGCTGATGATGAAACGTGAGCCAGACTGGACGATGATGGATCAGAAATTGATATTGTTAATGGAATAAATCCGCTTATAGTCCAAGCCACGTATTTTATAATCAACTAAACGCTTTGTAACTCACCGTCTGTGGCTTAAGTAAATGTCTTTATACAATTGACATGTTTCGGAACACTTGTCCCAGCCTCAGAATGTTTAAAAAAGTCTCTTCATACCATCATACGATGGCACAGTCGTCAATATATTAAAAATATTAAAATCCACATAACACAATTACACTACACAAAGTACGCACACAACAATTTTCGGTGTACATCACACGGTAACCGACAGCGCACTGGTTCATATTTGACTCGTGTCGCGACAATATCGCAACCCAGTATCGTACAGGACATTAGATTTAAAGTTCAGCTGATCATTTAAAACATGTGGCCTGGTAACAGGATTATTATACGCTCTATATATCTCAAACTCCTCAAGGGCGTTCATGTAACGTCCTTTATTACAAAAGTGAAGGGGTATCAAGTTGGTATGAAAATTAGTATAGTTGTGATTTTCATCAATAAGATGTTTAGCGAATTTAGATTTTACATTTCCTGTGTTATGAAAATAAGTGGGTGGCTTATGTTCAACAAACCTCTTGAAAAAACTATGGCCCGTTTGGCCCACATAAAAAGCATCACAACTATTACATATTAATTTATAGATCCCTGTTTTCTTTTCAAGGACAGTTGGTTCCCGAGTACGAAGGCTATTTAAAATGTTATTTGTAGTCTTATATGTGACAACAACGTTTGACTTGTTTAAAACAGAAGACAGAATTCTAGGTAGAAAGCTCATGTATGGTATAGAAATGTATTTATACACACTGTCCCCAGGTGCCCTTAGCGTGTTTGCGTTTTTTCGTCTCATATGTTTTTTAAGGATATTATTTACTACCGCTTTTTTGTAGCCATTGGTGACCGCAATATGTTTAATTGTATTTAGTTCGTCTTGATAATCCTTGTCGCTGAGGGGCAATGATAAGAGGCGGTTAACCATGCTGTGGAAAGCAGCCATTTTCTGCGATACCGGATGATAAGATGTGGCGTGTATTATAGTGTCAGTTGTAGTGGGTTTCCTATAAATATTAAACTCCAATTTATTAATATTACTGGTGACCGTCAAATCAAGAAAATTTAATTTTCCACTGTCCTCGTGCTCCAGTGTAAACTGTATATTGTTATTAATACTGTTTAAATATGTGTGTAGCCTATCTATTTGTCTATGTGTGCCTTTATATATCAAAAAGGTGTCGTCAACATACCGGCCATAAAATATTATGTTATCATTGTACACACTATTGGAAAAAATAAAGGAGTTTTCGAAATGGTTTAAGTACACTTCAGCAAGGAGGCCAGAGAGTGGAGAACCCATTGCCACACCATCATGTTGGCTAAAGAATTGCTTGTCATGCGTGAAATAATTCTGGTTAAGAATCACCTCCAAAAGATCCATCAATTCATTAATACTTTCAACATTCAATTTATTAGTATTGACGAGGTTATTTCTCAAAATTTGTAAGGTATCGGCAACCGGTATATTCTTATATAAATTAACAATATCAAACGAAACCAGCTTATGATGAGGTTCGATCTTTAGATCCTTCACTTTATTGACAAAATCGATATTATTGGTTATACTGCGACTATTAACTATGTTTATGTTGCGTTTAATGACGTTTACCAATTTCTTAGCTGTTTTATAACCAGGTGCGGTAGTGAAGTTAATTAACGGTCTTATCGGAACACCAGTCGTATGTAATTTTGGTAACCCTGTCAATGTGGGTGCCCTTGAATTGATGGGCTTTAACGATCGTCTAGTTCGCTCATCAAACAAATGCACACTCTTATTTAAGCCCCGATTTAAACACTTGACGTATTGTGCAGTAGGGTCCGAGTTTAATTTCTCAGTGTTGTTGTTAGCGATAAAGTTCCGTATCTTATCAGTATAATCACTATTGTCCATAATAACCTCGTCAATGCTAATAAATTGAATGTAGAAAGTATTAATGAATTGATGGATCTTTTGGAGGTGATTCTTAACCAGAATTATTTCACGCATGACAAGCAATTCTTTAGCCAACATGATGGTGTGGCAATGGGTTCTCCACTCTCTGGCCTCCTTGCTGAAGTGTACTTAAACCATTTCGAAAACTCCTTTATTTTTTCCAATAGCGTGTACAATGATAACATAATATTTTATGGCCGGTATGTTGACGACACCTTTTTGATATATGAAGGCACACATAGACAAATAGATAGGCTACACACATATTTAAACAGTATTAATAACAATATACAGTTTACACTGGAGCACGAGGACAGTGGAAAATTAAATTTTCTTGATTTGACGGTCACCAGAAATATTAATAAATTGGAGTTTAATATTTATAGGAAACCCACTACAACTGACACTATAATACACGCCACATCTTATCATCCGGTATCGCAGAAAATGGCTGCTTTCCACAGCATGGTTAACCGCCTCTTATCATTGCCCCTCAGCAACAAGGATTATCAAGACGAACTAAATACAATTAAACATATTGCGGTCACCAATGGCTACAAAAAAGCGGTAGTAAATAATATCCTTAAAAAACATATGAGACGAAAAAACGCAAACACGCTAAGGGCACCTGGGGACAATGTGTATAAATACATTTCTATACCATACATGAGCTTTCTACCTAGAATTCTGTCTTCTGTTTTAAACAAGTCAAACGTTGTTGTCACATATAAGACTACAAATAACATTTTAAATAGCCTTCGTACTCGGGAACCAACCGTCCTTGAAAAGAAAACAGGGATCTATAAATTAATATGTAATAGTTGTGATGCTTTTTATGTGGGCCAAACGGGCCGTGGTTTTTTCAAGAGGTTTGTTGAACATAAGCCACCCACTTATTTTCATAACACAGGAATTGTAAAATCTAAATTCGCTAAACATCTTATTGATGAAAATCACAACTATACTAATTTTCATACCAACTTGATACCCCTTCACTTTTGTAATAAAGGACGTTACATGAACGCCCTTGAGGAGTTTGAGATATATAGAGCGTATAATAATCCTGTTACCAGGCCACATGTTTTAAATGATCAGCTGAACTTTAAATCTAATGTCCTGTACGATACTGCGTTGCGATATTGTCGCGACACGAGTCAAATATGAACCAGTGCGCTGTCGGTTACCGTGTGGTGTACACCGAAAATTGTTGTGTGCGTACTTTGTATAGTGTAATTGTGTTATGTGGATTTTAATATTTTTAATATATTGACGACTGTGCCATCGTATGATGGTATGAAGAGACTTTTTTAAATATTCTGAGGATGGGACAAGTGTCCCGAAACATGTCAATTGTATAAAGACATTTACTTAAGCCACAGACGGTGAGTTACATAGCGTTTAGTTGATCAGAAATTGAGGATGACAAGGGCATGGCTGAAGTGACAGATGAGGATGGAGTGGAAGTTAGATTAGTGCTACAATTAGACTAGCTGTTAACTTGTTCTTTGTCTTGTTTTTGACTGTTTTCAAAATCGTGTTCTGTAACAAGCGATGGTGCAAAGTCTAGGTCGGTAAAAATGTCTGGGTTGTAAGGCACGATACCACATTTCTTAAAAGCATTTATAGCATTTAGTGGTGTGGCTGCTTTTAAGTAAGCTTCTCCAAAAATAGCTGAAAGCTGAAACACTGTGACCACTCTTCCAGGGTGGGTGTAAAGCCAACGTTCTAGTCCTGTATCATAGTACCGCTCTAATGGCCCCATAAATCCAATATCTATAGGCTGCATCTTATGCGTACAATGAGGAGGTAAGCATAAGATGTGTACATGATTCTTTCGTGCCATGTCAATATTTTTGGTATGGCTTGCATGACCATCAATAATTAAAAGCAATGGATCTTCCACACTCGGTTTCAAAAAATCAATCAAACCATTTTGTAAAAGTTTTGATATTCATCCAACCACTTTCATTACACGCAAAAACAGTACCAGGGGGTGCACCATCTTGAAGTTCAACCTTCATCCTTTTCCTAGCAAAAATAACCATGGGTGGTACGTAAATACCGGAGGAAGACATACAGATAACTGCAGTGGTTGTACCGCTACGATCAGCAGAAGTCAGCCGCCCAATCTGCTTTCGTCCCTTTTTAGCTAAACTTTTGCTGTTACTTTTAGGGACAGTCCCTAAACCTGTTTCGTCACAGTTAAAAATACGACTAGCCTTTATTCCTGTACTATCCATTATACTTTTGAAGAGATCAAAAAATTGTTTTACATTTTGAGAATTAAAAGCCTGGGCCCTTGCCGCAGATGTTGACTCAGGTTTTCTCAATGAAATTTCACGATGGCGTTTTCTGAAGCCATATGCCCAGTCCTCTCCAGCAAGCTTCTTATTTTTATCAAATGGATGACTGATGGCATTTCTTTCAGCTAGCTGAAATGCCAAGGATCGCAGTTCGAACAGAGTTACTCCAAAAAGTCGAGCCTCCGTATCTAAAATATACTTGACTAATTCTGCTTCCTGCTCCTTATTAAAAACAGGAGAATATCTATCCAGTCCTTTTTCATTAACAGATAAACGTTTATACTTATCTTTACAACGACGAATCAGAGTTGCTTTAGGAACATTGAATGTCTTACTAGCCTTGAGATAACCCATCTGACCATTCTTCACTGCCTTTATCGCTTCTTCCATTGAAGTCGACGACCATGATTGTTGTGTGGAAGTTCTTTCATAATTACGAACCATATTTGACCTCTGAAACAAAAAAGAGATACAAAGGTATAAGAAAAATAATAAAAGTAACATAGAAATAAGTGGGGCAAAGTAAACCACCTATATAATTTGTCCGGGGTAAAGTGAACTACCTGTGGCTCACTTTGCCCCAATTAGGTACAAAGAACAGAAAGTGAGGTTATCCATGTGCACCTATTTTAACAAAAGATTTGAGCACAACATCAAGTCTACATTAAATGATATATTTATACATACAATTACACATATTTGAAAATGTATTTTAATCAATTAATGCAAGTTAAAAGATGGAACTTACCTTACATCAGTTGGTTGAAAAATCAATCTTTTCTAAATAACTGTTGGCGTCATTCGTAAAGATGGCGCAAACTCTTACTAACATAACAGCAGAGTATAAAACACGTTTTGACGAGATTTCTGATAGATCGCGACACTTGTCTCGGAATTAAACATGGTAGTTTGCTTTGCCCCCCCCCCCCCGTAGTTCACTTTGCCCCGCCCCAACCTCCCCTACACTTTATGTACATGTTATGATTCACAAACAAACATAATAATATATGATTCATATTACTCTGATATCTTAATTTGTTTGAATAAGTAACATCAGTAACAGCCTCGCATGTGAAATGATTGTGTGTATGTGTTTAAAGAAGATGCAAAATATCCATAAAGAACAGGAGAGACAATATTAATACAACAATATATTAGAAAGTAATATAGAGCACAATTACTTAGGCCTACATGCAGTTATAATTATTTAGGTCAGTTCTTCACCCTACTAATATTTCCGTCACTGTTATCACCGTTAGCTTACTATCACTATCACTCAAATCATCTTCACTGCTGCTATCCCGTCTTATATTAATTTCAAAACGATATGTTACAGTATCCATTATGGTCTGATCTCAAGTAGTCATTTTCAATTTTCATGACGTCCCATCTTGATCTCTAGTCTGCAGGAGAAATATAATAAAATTCATTTTTCACTAAGTTTATGATATTGTCTACAGAAAAATGCATGTTTTTTTTTAACGCTCCTTCATGGTTGCCCAAATCAGTTCCATAGGATTAAAATCTGGCTGATAGGGCGAAAGTCGTAAAACGTAATGTCCATGGATTCCCAAAGTAGCATCTATTTTAAAAGTTTTGTATGTTGGTTTATTTTGTTTAATTAGTGCATAGAGCTCAGGTTTTAACATATATGGACTACAAGGAATGTCATGGTTCTGTAACCAGTTAATCATGTCTGCCTTTTTTTGTTAATGATGTTAGAGGTGGATTTATTTATACATTATGGTAGGGGGCCATTGTCTGTTACTATTATGCTATATTATTCAATTGAAATGAAACTAAATGCTTCACTTTTGATGAATACTGATGTTTTTTGAAAAGTACACACACAATAATCTCCACATCGGATTGGAGAACACTAAGCTATTATTCTCTGTTGATGCATGCGCGTTACATAACCTGCACCTTTAGCATGAAAACAGTTGATATGTCTACTGAATGTTGAGGTTATGTATATCAAATGGTTATAGTTTTATTTATTATTTTTATGAGTGGCAGTGTTTTAATACACCAAAAACCAACTTTCCTAAGCTTTTAGGAATTAGTCTGGCAAATCAGCATCTATATGGAATGTACCAATTGTAAGGGGGGGGGGGTAATGCACAAGTACAAAAACTTAAAGTTTAATTTAAATTTATCATGTTTCTAGTAAAATTTGATACCTGAATTAAAATGTACTTAGAATATTTTAACAAAACTATTGTTGGAACCATAGTACAGGCCCCAACCAATGAAAAGATTAGTCACTAATGTGGGGTATCAAGCTCACATCACTGTCATTAAAGTGTTTGCATTGATTTCAGTAACAAGTAACAGACTATACAGGTGGCCACAATTTTCCCTGCGGCTCTTTATTTGAGTTCAGAATTTTGTTTGCAATAACTACAGAAAAGGACTTTCTCATTAAATTTGATTCTTCTGTTTAAGTTAAGAATATTTTCTTTTATCTCACCTATAATATTATTAACATCAAAATAGGGTTTGGCAAATACATGTATAGGCCTACCTGTTTATTAGCCTTCAACTTGTCTGCAAGAGCTTAGTTAATTTTATCAATTACTTGACAATCCTGGTCAGTCTGTAACCGTCTATTACACATAATAGTAGATTAAACATGATTTATTTGTTAATTATTATTTCGTAAAGTTAGTTTTATGAATATTCAAATACATATTTAAGAAAAACACACAGACTAGATCTGGAAGACAAGTAAGTAAATTAGTCTACCTGAAAGGGAAGAAAAATAAAAACATAAGTCGTTTGATTTCCATTACTGACCTGTATATTATTAGTCTACTTCTATCACTTGTTTCTACAGGAATGGATCTGTCTTGACAACTGAACAAGGAAGTGTATGAATTTTAAATTGTAATGGAAATATGTCTAGACATAAGCAGACATACCCTGAGTTGTAGAAAAGTCTTTGAAACAGTTTAACAAATGTCTGAATATATTGGATAAACCCGATCATGAAAAAGGAACAAAAATATGACTGGTACATAGAAGATGAAGAACAGCTTTAAAGAGTTTGCATCCTATTAAGATTAAAATCAACCAATATCCAAGAGAATTAGAAGTCTTAAATAAAAGATCACAGTGGAGGTGACAGACGTTTATGGATCACAAGTGTGGAATGTACATAAAAGAAATAGGGAAAGGTTAAGTTCGGTTAAAATTGGGTGCTGGAGGAGAAGTTGTAACTGAACAAGTGGCTAGTCATGGTTGGAAATGATGAAATAAGAAGGTTAACTGGAATTGATATAAATATTACAGGAACAGTCGAAGTTAAGAAATAAAATTGTATTGCCACCTACATGAAGTGCCTGAAATGAAGAGTTCTAAGCAACTGTTGAATAAACACAACAAGAAGAAGTAATGGTAGACCATAAATTTTCTGGATCAATGGCATATAAACTGTTATGAACATCAGGGGCCTTCAAATCACAGGCTGTGAAAACAGAAAATGTTGGCGGATATTGAGATGTGGCAGACACTGAAGCCTGTATCACACTATGCTACTTAACTAGTCGCTACTAAATACCTGCTACTGCATTTTATGAGTATTTCTATGTCACAATGTTTTTAGGTAGCTGCCATTTAGTAGTGGTTAGAACAGCAAAGTACATAGTTGTATAGATTGGTTTGATGTTAAAAATTATTGTGCAGAACGTCATCTGTGAGCATGCGTCATGAGGTTTTGAGACACCTTTTGCTGATTGGTGTTAGAGCTTTGTAAGGAGCTGCTGCATAACATCAGGAACAAAAATAAATGCATGTTGGTTTGGGAATCGATATGTAGAATGGATAAACTGGGAACCTCAACAACACCAATCAGAGAGCTGGCAATTGAGGACCCCCAATCATACCACATTACATCATGCGGTTAGCCTTACCAAAGTTTCAGGAGTTACTAGATTTAGTGTCACCAAATTTAATTCGGTTTGTATACGTCTTCTGTTGTGGCACTATGCTTTCAGAGTGTTTAATTTTATTCAGTTCATTATGATAAGCACCAAGGAGTGTTTTAATTTTGTTTTTTAAAGCATCTCCCTTTGCTGGTAATCAGGGAAGTTTCAGCTCATCTAGCAACCAAGTGAAAGCAGTTTTATCGCGTTGTGTTTCAAAAACTCTATGGATGTAATGTCCCAAAAATAATCATATTTTCTATATATGTTAAGGAATGTAATTATCTTATCACTCGACGATTTTAATGAATCACTCATTATACATGTAGAAATAGAACACTCAAAAGGCACATTACAACAACAAAACCAAAACAAATGCAGAGACAAACACGTGATGACAATGGAGATGCTACTTCACTGCTACTGCACTGTTACACTGGGCGACTGGGGCGCTACTCGGTAGCGGCTAGTGAGTCATATGACCTCAGGGTCTGCTAGTGGCTACTTAGTAGCGCCTTAAGTTGAACACGTCCAACTTCTCTAGCTACAGATTCTTCACTCGCCTGCGAGTTCTAGTAGCTACTTCTATGTCACACTACGCTACTTAGTAGCCGCTAGTGAAGTAGCATAGTGTGACATAGGCTTGACAGACATAAACATAGGCGGCTTTTGGTCATAAATTTTGGGGGGGCTAGACTTTAGGTAAAGAAGAATTTTAAAAAGAGGCTCCATAGAACAGTTTCTAAAAATATGGTCCTTAAAACCATGATTTTTGACCATCAAAGATTTTCGCTCTTTAGGAAAATGTACTAATGTACATGAAATTTAAAAAAATCGTTAAAATATTTAAAATTTATGGAAAGATCTTAGATGTTCTTAAATATTCATAGTATTTGTGCACAACGTTTACAAACATTTTTAAAATTTGTTAATTTCATTAAGTAGTTCAGCTGGCAAATGATTAGTTTAAAAAAAATTGTATTAATGATTTTCAAATAAATCCAAAGCCAGTCATATCTATAAACTGAATTAGTAATACTAGATAAGTTTTTTGTGTCATGTCATAAACTGTTTCTTTTGTTAAATTTACGTTGTTTTTATGTCAAACCAAGGGGTAAAAACACAATTTTATTTACAAGGTTTACGTTTATTACAATATAGATAGAATACAATACACTAAACATCAAAACATCACTAAAATTAGTTGATTGATAAACTTTTGAACAATTAAACGAGTTTCCAAAAAATAAGAAGTTATAGTTACTAAAAAATATGAATCGATTATTTGCAAAAACTAAACCCTAAAGATTAACTATATATTTATTTCAAATTAATTTTTCTCGGTTTTGTAGCAAACCTTTCTACAATATCTTGGCTGCTCAGTTGGTTTTTATATAGATTTCTTTCTATATATAACAGAGATAAATTTGAGAATCTATCTTGCGTCATGGTGGTTCGTAGCCAGTTCTTTATTCTCCTCATTGCAGAGAAACTTCTCTCACATGACGCTGAACTAATTGGAATGGAAGCTGCTAGTTTTAGAGTCTTGAACAAATTTGGAAATTCATTTAGGTTTACCACTTTTTAAACACGTTTAAATTTTCTGACGATCGCAATATCCTTCTTTTTTTCTTTTCTGTAGTTGTCGCTGTGGTTTCCTATTTTCAACTTCGCTTGCTTCAATCTTATTAAGACAAATTTTGGCAATTGTCATCTCCGCAGCCGGTAACGTGGTATTTATTTTTAAAATTTCACCATAATGATCTAAAAATGGTTTTGAGTTCTTAAAGTCAAAATTGAATAATGAATCAACAGCTTCTGCCAGTAAAAGCGACTCTTTGCTGAAGCGTTGTTCCAATCTTTGAGTGATTGTGTCTAGGACCCTGTTGTACACGTGAGACTGCCAAAATTTCATAGTCTCATTTGCGTTATTTTTTTTTCGATATTATATTCCTCATAAGATTGCCCAATAGTAGTAGACATTACTGTACTATCTTTGAGGCGAGTACTCATTTCTCTTATGAGTAATCTTATGAGAAAATTTGAAACCTCTTATCAGAAATATCTGGCTGATAGTAGGCCTACAGTTTATATCAGATTCAGTTAAATCAAACAAATCTTTATAGGCGAGATTATTTGTAACCGTCCGATAAATATTTTAAGAAAAAAAAGTAAAATATAATTTTAGGGATTTTTTAAACACAAATTATGTGTGATAATTCTTTTATGTAAATTGTTGTATTTATTATATAAGTAAGTTTTAAAAATAAGCATAAATTAAAAAAAAAATGTGTTCGCTCAAAAAAGGGAGGTAATAATTCTTTGAATTAATTTCAAAGATTGAAGGCTCAGAGAGATTCTTAAATAATTTTGCACTAAATTTTATACTGAACCTTAATATTTTTAAGTCGAAATAATCAACAGAAATTATCAAAATATCATCTAATTTTATTTTATAGTAACGTATCAAAAATAGATTTAAAGTGTTAATAATCCGTAAATGAAATGTCACCACTGTTTAATTTATATAGACTGTTTTCAAAAATAATGGAACTAATGCTATAAATAGAAATATAAATAACATTTTTTTGTAGTGCCTAATGTACTTAAAACTCGATGTAAATAACAGTCACTCAAATATTATATTTTTTTTTCAAAGTCACAAAATATTTTCTACGATTAACTAATATAAAATATTTATTCGAGAACTAAAAACACCAAAATGTCTGCAATAACGCTTATACTTGAAGACTCGTTTTCACTCGATTCGCTTCCAAGAACTGACTCGTTGGGGCAGAAGGCGTTGACTAAAATTCGACGTTCGAAATTCTGTTTTGACGTTCTCGTTTTACATGTTTATTCTCACACACTCCGATTGTTTTAATAAGACCAATACTTATAATATTTTAAATTAGATGATTGCACTTGGAACTATTAGATGAATTAGACCCGATTTCCAGTTTCTCAAACTGTAGCAATTTAAATCATTGCACAAGTTACACAAACTAACCTCAAAACAGTTAAAACATAGCACCTATCCAAAGCTACAAGAAACTGTATACTGCGCGTAGTGTGACAAGTTTAAGAAACAAGTCGCAAACCGTCTACTATCAGATAGCACGGATAGTGCTGCTACCTTTCGCAACGCTTCAGTCGGAAGCGAACTTCTAAAATGGAAACAAAGGGGGCGCCAGCCTAAAATATCACCTAACGAGTGAATATCGTATTTTTGCTTACTAATAGCAATAGCTATTATAATAACAAAAAAATTTGTTTAAGTATCTTTATTTTAGTTTTATAAAGAATCACATTTTTCTTGAAAAAATTAAAAATTTGAAATTTTTTTAATTTGAAATTTTTTATTTTATTACATTTTTTGTTGAGCAAGTTACTAAATTTTAAAAACAGAAACGCTGGATTTTTTGGGGGGCTAAGCCCCCCCAAGTCCACCCCTTTAGCCGCCTATGGACATAAAATAAACTGCACATATTTGTGTTTATAAACCATCCAGTTGAAAAGGTCATTTAATGGTACAAGAGAGGTTAAAATTTGATTTGGAACATAAATCAGTAATGATACTCATTTATAAAAAGCTAATGCTAAAGAATACCAGAAATTATACGGAGGGAGTTTTACTATCATTGTAGGAATTGCCAATTCATATGGTTTACATATTATGCTAAGCTAATACTTCAACAGTAGTCTGGAGTAAATATATTCGAAATTAATGGTAGGAAATATACAAGATGTGAGTAGAAAAAAAAACAGAAATGTCAGTTTTCTCAAGTTAAGTCTTAAATTATGATCAATTTCCCATTTAAAAAAATGATTGATAGTAGTGATTCAGGTGTTGTATGTACTGTGTGCAGCTCCAGGTTTAGTATTGCATTTGGTGCACAGCAATATATGGAAGATTTGGACACTCAAAAACATTTGACAACCATACAGAGTGCAAATACAAGTTGAACTGTAGACTCTTTTAAAAATAAAGTGGCAAAGACTGATGTCCTTGTTATTGCAGAAAAATAAACCACATTTTCATAGCACAATGTAAGACATGAACAGAATTTCAGATCTATTGGCTGTCAGTGCAAGCTTATCACCAACTTGTATGACCAAAGTATAGCAGTCCTAGGACTATCTCTGAGGCCAGAGCAGTTAATGTCCTTGCTGCTAATCGTTTGATGATGTCAGATCTGAACTCGACAAAGCCAATTTTGAAACTTTACAATAGATTTGTTTAACAGTAAGTAGGTCAAGTTGGTGCCAGTTATGTGTAGAATTTTCAATATGACATAAGGTATTAAGGTCAGGATTTTAGAGGTTGACAATGTCAGTACAGAAACTGCAAAAATGTCAGATTATAAGTTAAAATGTTAAAGAACTATGGTTTACAAAATAATTAGTTTATTTCTGTTCGGACAACCACAAATGCAAATTTTAGTGGGGAACAAAAAAAATATTCACAAAAGAGTTTAAAAGAAGTTTGGTAAGAGAATATTATGCACAGGATGTGCACCATATACGGAACTTCAAAAAAAAAAGACTAATTTCATTTTCTGCCTTCCAGGTACTTCTGCTACAACTCAAATATTCTTTTCTGTACTGAAATATGTGGGGTTCTGAGAAAGTACAGGTGACAGTAGACTAGGTGAAAGCTTAACTGTTTCTTAAAATTAGTTCTGAACTTGAATGTAGCGACTTACATACAAAACATACAATAAAGGAAGATAAGAATCTTTGATGAAAGTGCCTGTTGCAAAAATATGACTGGTGTAAGAAAAGTACTGAGGTTAATTGTTATGTAAACTTTATTTAAATTTAAAATATGTCTCTATAAATCTTTTAGTTATTTGCTTTTATTATAATGAACAATGATTTATATTAATAATACTATTATATCAAGAGTAATAAAAACTATAATACAATTTTACAGTGTAGAGTTTGTAATTTAAAGTAGGCTACCTAAGGATGAAAATTTGTCCGCAAAAAATATCACTCCCCTGCTAGGAATATAACCCAGTATGCTGGTGTCTGGTGTCCTTACTTTGTTCTCAGAAATGTGGCCAACCCAGTAAAATGGTTATTAATAGTTTTACAGGTTTTTGATTATTCATTCACAACTTGTGTTTTTTAATAATGGCTTTTAGAAGAGAGTATAATAAACAGAATGAATGTGTAAACTTATTGACCATGAATGTAAGTGTTACCCATAGATTAGGCCTACCATAAAACTTAGGCATTAGGTTTTGCTGGCCAATATCGTGATTTGTAAGAAATTAAAAATTCCACTACTGAAAAAAATTTATTAGAACTTGTGATTTCCAAAACCCGCCAAAAATCAATGGAAACTCGATTATAACTAAACTTATTTAATTACATATTTGGTTGTATTCTGTGACTAAATAAATCTTGTTTGGGGTCTTTCACTGTTTCTTGCGGCAAAGTCAAACTTCCGTCTCCGCATTTGTACTTATTTTCCGTGTCCACATTTCTACTAGATCTCTTTTTTCACAAGTAACTAATGCCACGTTATGCCTCGTTATGTACGACAATGTAACTTAAATAAAATTTACTTTGTTAGTGTACATTAAAAGGCTGTATTTATTGGAAGTACAGAAATTGCTTTCCATTTATCACACATAAACAGAGACAGAGACAGATTTGGGAGGTTGTGTCCTACGATTAACTATCTAACTTAACCTTTTAGATTTTTAAAATTAATTAGACTTAACAAATATTTCCTTAGTTAGTGTGTGTATTTTTTGTATGGATAAAAGGCTGTATATAACATTAAAGGCTGTATTTATTCGAAGTACCGGAATTAAAACCTACTTCTAATTTAGAACATATAACCTAGTACAATGTAACGTATAACCAAACAAGTAGGCCTACATTAAAATCCTTTTTTCAATTTCAAGAGGAGTGTCAGTTTTTCGTTTTTTCAATAAATGAAATTAGAGGAGGGAGAGGGCGAGAGAGAGAGAGAGAGAGAGAGCAAAAAAATTTTATGCCCATCTAATTTTTCCAGAACTATGTACACATAGCAAAAATTGAATTTCTACAAAGTTTACATTAAATGAAAATGATGAAAGTACTGTTAGCTTTTAACAAATATTGACAATTTTGCCCAATACAGAAATCAAGGAAATTGACAGACAAATTGTCTACGAGTTCCCTGGAAGTGTTTGAAAAATGATTACAGGGTTCACGCGTGTACGCTTACTATATTGAAATCCAGTGTTCACTATCCAATAGTTAAAAATGTTGTGGAATTGTGAAATTAGTAACACTATGTACTAATGTGTGATTTTCAGTTGAACTTTATAGAATATTGAAACTTTCAACTTGTGAAACTTACATGTCTTTTCTTCTCGTACGCGTTTCGGCGTGGTGTTCGCCTTCGTCAGCTTTGAGACAGACTGCCATTAACTTGTAACGGTTTTTATTTTGAAAGGTATAGTGGGAGTGGTGTGTGGAGGAAGGGGATTGGCGCGGGGATCCAAATTATTGTTAGTTTTATGTATAATTGTGTCAAAAAGTGTGTGTGATTTATACTGTAAGTGGTTGTTAAGTATGTTGTTTGGTTGTGTTGTGTGGTGTTTGTATATTTCATATTGTTCTGCTGTGTTAAGTTTTCGACCTTTGGGTAAGTAGTGTAATATTTCAAGATTAGTATCTATGTTGGTGTAGCTGTCGTTTTTTGTGTGTATGTGTGTGGCAAACGCGGAATGTATATTGTTGTTGGATAAAGCTTTTAGGTGTTCAGAGTAACGAGATGAAAAAGATCTTCCCGTCTGGCCTATGTAGAAACTATTGCAGTCATTACAATTTAATTTATAAACACCTGTTTTGTTGTATTTGTCTATGTCCGTGTTTGTATCATTGATGTGTTTTTTGATGGTATTGTTTGTTCTGTATGCTATTTTGTACTTGTGTTTTCTGAATGTGTTGGCGAGTTTGTGTGTGTTGGAGTTATGGTATGTGAGTGTGATGTATTTAGTTTGAAGTGTGTTGTTGGTATTTTGTGTTTTGTTGTTTTTGTTTATGATGTGTTTGTGTAGTTTGTTTATTAAATTAGGGTTGTATCCATTTTTTATTGATATGTATTTGATTGTGTTGAGTTTGTCATTATAGTCCTATTTACTTAATGGTATTTTAGTTAGTCTATGGAGCATATGGTTGAAGGCCGCATGTTTATGTTGTGTTGGGTGGTTTGATGTGTTGTGTATAACCATGTCGGTTGTGGTTGGTTTTCTGTATATTTTATACGTGTGTGTATTGTTAGTTTTATTAATTGTTAGGTCCAGAAAATTTAGACTATTGTTTTGTTCAATTTCCAGTGTAAATTTTAGTTTGTGGTGTATTGTGTGTGGAAGTTTTCAACATGTCTTGTGTTGCCATTGAATAAAAGAAATTAATGGCAGTCTGTCTCAAAGCTGATGAAGGCGAACACCACGCCGAAACGCGTACGAGAAGAAAAGACAATTAAGTTTTACAAGTTGAAAGTTTCAATATTCTATAAAGTTTAGTGCTGTGAAAAAAGATGATGAACAATCAAAACAACTATCAGTTGAATTTCTGAATTCCTTTGATTCATAATAAATTTTACTAATTTGTTTCTTTATGTCTGTTGAATGATTTCTTATTAGTTTTTAATCTTTGTTTTCATTATTCATTTGTAAATTCTTGGATTTTGTTGTCCATGACATGTCCATTGGTTAACTAATTATCATTAAAACACACAGAGGACTGATCCTCTTTTGCAAGATCACAAGTGTGTTTCAAGACCATTTGCAGGTCAGGTATTGTTCTGTCTGTTCACTTTCTGAAAGTGGTTGAGGAGCAAGGGGGAAGATGTCTCCATTAAAATACACACACACACTAGCATGCACACAATTCCTTTTTTTCTTTATTTAATTTGAATTCTGTATTAGAACAAATGTTTTCAGAGTTTACAAGTTTTTTTTTTTTTAATTTCTTAGATTAATTTTTTTTAATTTTATGCAATGTCACCAATGTGGACACATACAGAGGAGTGTCTGTTTTTTTATGTTTTTTCAATAAATAAAAATGAGAGGGGGGAGAGAGAGAGACCAAAAATGACACGTACAGAAATTTCATCAGAACTTTTCCTGATAGTAAAAAAAATAACTAAATAATGAATGGCAAAGAAATTAACAAAATTAATGGAAATTATAATTATAATTTCTTGTCTAATGAACAGGTACTAGTAACGGCTTCATGTATTTCACATCTTAAATTATAAACCTATTACAAACATATGTGAAGTTTGATGATTAGATCCATCATGACCTAGTGATGGTCCAAACATTTCAAGGATTCTCCTCGCCTTAAAAAAAACTGGACTGGCCTCATTGATTGTCATGACTAATGTTAAAATTACTTTGGGATACTTCCAAACATAATACAGGTTACAATAAACAAAATTGTATGCCTATCTAATTTTTCCAGAACTATGTACACATAGCAAAAACGGAATTTTCTACAAAGTTTACATTAAAAGAAAATGATGAAAGTACTGTTAGCTTTTAACAAATATTGACAATTTTGCCCAATACAGAAATGAAGGAAATTCACAGTCAAATTGTCTACGAGTTCCCTGGAAGCGTTTGAAAAATGATAAACTTTTATTCTATCATTTACTTGTTACATTATGTAACAGAACAACGTTTCTTTATTATTTATTTATGATTTGTAATATATGTAGTATTTGAATTAACTTGTTTCCATTTATTTTCCATATACGAGTAGACGAAGACAGGGTAATTGTAAACATGCAGTTAGGATTATAAACACAATATGAAACAGTACAATGACAACTATTTTACAGTTGTCACTATTTTTGTTTCATTATTTCAAAGGATAAAGAAAACACCTGTAACTCTAAGATGAGTTATGAGAAAACATGATTACAAATCATAACCTGCCATTAGTTACTTGTAAAGAAAACAGATATAACATTTCCAAACAAGAAATCTTCAATTCTCTCCCTATTTGTTTTATAGAAACTGGGGTTTCTACTGCAGGTTGTTAAGTCCACTAACTACTTTATTTAATATACATAATTGTTCCTGATCTTGTTGGATAACATTATATTAACACTTCTGCTTCCTACTCATATGTGCAAACTGTAACGTTTAATTATTTTTCACTATACTTTTGATTATATACTTTCTCTTTACTTTCGTTTGTTTACGTCCATATTCTGGACGCCATCTTGATTGCCAACTTTTGAAAATCAAATACTCACCCAGAGTTCATGAAGACGTATTTGGAGAGAGAAAATGGTTGTTCGAATTAACTAATTCGTTGTGAATTAATTAAATCAATATTGCTTTATTAAATTATTAATTAAATTCATCTTTTCAATTAAAATAAAAAAAAACTTGTACATTCCTTTCAGTTCCTTCATTACACACCAAATATGCCTTACCCTTTTCTTCACTTCTGATACAATCTTTAGCAATAAAACAATAACATTGATTGCATTCAAAATAGAAACAGAAATAATTAAAACTGAAAATTCAATTTGTCTAACGCAAACCAGCGCTTCTTGGTTTTATTATATTATTACGCCAGATACACACACACTCTCACATACAATATATCTTATATTTTCCCTTACGAGCTCATTTTTTCTTTTATTATATATATATATATATATATATATATATATTACATTTAATATTTATATATAAATTTACCTCAAGATGTTATTTTTCTATTTGGAACATGTTTCGGGTACTATCTTGTACCCATCCTCAGCCTTCCGGTTTTTTTGTCTGGTGAAGTACATATGTGTTGTTGGTTGACTATTGTGGCTTCCTGTTGGCTTCTGGTATTTCAAGTTGGTTTTATTGTGTGTGATTGTGGTGTATGTGTTAGTTTCTGGTGTATTTTCAATGTTGAGTGTTTTGAATATTGTGTCATGTTTTGTATTGATTTGTATTTGTTCAGGTATTAGTTTGTTTTCTGTTTTATGTTTGTATATTTGTAAATTTTCCCATATGTTCATTATGGTGCCTTTGTGTGGTATATGTTTTATTAGTGTTACATTGGTTATGTCTGGGAATTCATGTCCTGTGTTTATTGCAATTTATATATATATATATATATATATTGCGACAACACAAATTACTAAACTATTGGCGCATAGGATATGATAGTATGTGTATTTCAAATTACAAGTCTATATTGGAGGGTTTAAGATTATTTATAGTACAAACACAAGTTATAGTTTATATGGTATATTTGAAATGTACAGAATGTAATGTTTGATATAGAGTCTTTCTTTTAAATGTTAAATAATGTTCATACGCAAGACGTGATACGTTACATAAGAAGACTCCCACGATGATGTTGTTGAAGAGAAGGGCCGGTCTTTGCGGTATAGTTGGTTCGTCAGGTGTGGCTTACAAATGACAGACGTTTCACCAGAAACGTTTACAGCTGGGCTGGCGTCCTGTAACAGCTGGGCTGGTCCTATAACAGCTGGGCTGATGTCCTATAACAGCTGGGCTGATGTCCTATAACAGCTGGGTTGATGTCCTGCAATTCCCACGATGAATCCGACACTTCGCACACACAACGGTACTACGGATTTTATTACTCGCAAAACTTATATAGAGTTTAAGACCAAGTAATATCTCAGGTGACAGTGAGTTTAATCTAATAACGGTATATTGAGCTTATACCTCTCCGGCTTCTTCAAGTGTTCTCGCGAATACCAAGGTCTACCGCGATCAGCAGACCACCCTATGAGGAAATCTTGCACTAGCACGGAAACGTCTTGATGGAACTATTGCGTAACAATTAATGATACTGTCACTGCGGAAAATCTCGCACAGTGATACAGTTACACTCACTTCTTACACACGTAATACTACAATATTAATATCGTGTGTAAAGATATAAAATCAATTGTTATGCGTCACACGCGTTACTATCCCCGAAAAGTCTTAACAGATCCTTGCAAGCGGTAGAGTCTTGTACAAGGATTGTATGTACCGTTCGCGGTAGCAGCAGTGAAGAACTGCTTGTAAATTTTCGCACAATGCGTTAAAACACTGATGTGTGCAAATGTACTACACACACAGTTCTGAGTCTTCCCGTTTCACTAACGACGAATAGTTTTTACAACACCTTGCAAGCGGTAAAATCTTGTACAAGGAGCGCACGTTCCGTTCGCGGTAGATGGCGTAGAAGAACTGCCTGTGTAACGACAGGCTAAGAAAATTTCCAACCACCAGTCCGCATTCTATTGGTGGATGGACGTCACATGGTTAGAATAAATGACCATGCACTTTTCATGCAGTAGAGTGCATTTACTTTGTAACAGCATGCATAGCGGTAATCAGACTACTCGTATCTCATGCATGCTGCCTACATACTAATAATATACATGAACGTAAACAACAGTCCGACAGGTATAGGGATTGTAGCGATACACATGTCTCAGTTCAGCTAATGTCAAAACAACGATAATACTTCACGCGCCGCCCGGGAAACGTTTACCACTCGCGCACGCGCGCACATTTCCACTAACACAGTACATGAATCACCATAAATAATAATGCACAGTTTTTCTAAACTAAACCCTTAACCTTACTAAATACAATTGATAACAACCAAACTTAACCATCTACGAATAATATGAATGTCCATTGTCTGTGTAATATATGAACTTGCCCCGCCTATCATGATCCTGTGATTCGTTGCAATATATATATATATATATATATATATATATATATATATATTGTTACAACACAAATAAGCCACCCCAGTACCAGGGATAAAAAAGATAATTCTAAATGTAAAAATACTTCATATAAAATAAAATGTTTAAAAATAAATAAAATATAAATATTATGACACGACGAACGACGATATTACCCAACCCAAGTGATTGACCCAACAACAGAAAACAAAAGAAGGGAACCACGAAACATACACAAAGAAAAGGTGATTGACCAAACAAATAGGAACTAACTAAAGAAGGTAAGAAACCAGAACCAAAGAAGAATAAAAGGAAGTGAACAAATTCCTACAACTAAATAGAAATAAACCAGATGAGAAGAGGAGAACCGAATCAAAATGAAGACAATTGAAGTTGAAGATGAAGAAGAAGAAGAGGAAGAATGAAGAGGAGACAAAGTGAAACCAAGAAGTAACAAACACCACATATAAAAGGGAGAAATGGTATACTCAAAGATAGAATACTGTAAATAAACCCCAAATAATTATCCACTAATGAAAACAAATATTATTGTTATAAATGAAATAATTTATATACCTGTTTTAAACAAAAGACAATTAAAAGGTAACTTAGTGAAGAAAAGTACACTAACCCCATTATTAAAATTAGATTTAATGAAATGTAAATAACCAAATGTCATTAATGATAAGTATTATGTTATAAGGAAATAGTGAGAAATAATAGGAGAAATAAGTATAGGGATTACCCACTAAGTAACACTTAATATAAACAGTGAAACAAAATAAAGTGCGATAGTGAAAGTGTAAATACCCCAAAATAGTGAGTGTATCAGTGATAAACACCAGTTAATTAAAAGTGAAAGTGATACGTGGAAAAGGATATTATCAGTAATAAAAATGTATTAATAGATAAGAAAACACTTAATAAATCATCGATAAACCTATCAATGATGTAAGTGAGCTTATGAACAATCATATAATTAAGAATAATTAAAAATAGTATTTAAAATAGAGATAAGTAAAGGATGTAGTATTATTCAGGGAGAAAGCCCAGGTAAAAACAGTTTGTATTAACATGGAATGGAGGAAGATAGTAGTATTGAAATAAGATTTTGCATTAAAATTAAGTATACAATTAATAAAACACCCCATGTTAGAAGGGAAAGAAATTTAATGAGTTTGAAAGAAGTGATGATGTTTCTCACTCAAAGTAATAGCAAAAGAATGAAATAAATGTTAAACCAACAGTAACTAATAACTTATAAAGAATTGTTTGTTTCAATGTTATGAATAGGATATGGCTGAAAGGAACTTGCAGTCCATAAGCCTAAATTGTTGTATTTTAAAAATGTGTAATGAAAACTATATTGACTTGTAATCAAAAACACAAACAGAATCAAAACGCAACACAAACAATTATCATAACAAAGTGAAGCCCATCAGGCTGAATTAAAATGTAATTTAAAAGAAATAAATAAAATACCATCATGGCTACTTATGGCTATGAAAACGTCTAACTGTCAGACACACACACATGTCAATTGTAACAAGTTCACAAGGAAATTTACTAATCTAAGACCAGTAAATGGCCAGTAATTATATGTAAATCATTTTAAAAGAGAAATGTTATTATAAAAGGTTAATTTAAAAGAGATATGTAATTTATCAAATGTCAAATATTTAGACTAAAGTTAATGTATAATGGAATATGACCTTATGAGGTATCATTTTAAACTTTGAAAGGAAATAACGACAATAGTGATATTATTTATTACCCCAAAGGAACGATAGAGGAATAAAATCATTAAGAAAATATATAATAAATTTGAATAAAAATTCAAATCTCATAACAATGCTTTTGAAAGAGGCCTTAACCAATCAAAGGGTTTCTGTTACCATAGAAACGGGCTGTTGAATACTAATTTTCCGTTAAATTTATTAGACTTGGAAAAATGACGCGTGGGTAAGCGGTACGCAAGATTGTGATGACTAAAATTTTACATTAAAAAGTTCAAAAGACGTTCAGAAATCGACAACCAGAACCAATGACGAGTAGATGTAGAGCTTCTAATATTAAACGATGTCCTGGAACCAAATAAAAAGAAATTAAATAGCAGAAAGTCCCAAGACGAGATAGAAGAAGATGCCTGAAGTCTAAACCAGCCCAAAATTGCAGAATTTCCATCACCCCAGACGACAACATATCACCACTGTCTGAACTGATAAGTATCAACTAAATTCCTTTATCCCAGAAACCAAATTACTTTAAATATTTCTCAAGTCAATCAAAATTTGTCACTATTAAACAAAATTAATTTTCTTTCAAAGGTTTAATGCATAATCAACTTACGTAAAACATTTGTTAATTAAAATATAACCTCGCATTAGTGTGCGAACATTGTAACAAATAATACGACACTACCGAACAATTTATAAAAACACTTTATACTCTTTAAGTACGTATAAGGTATGGTAGTGTACTTTTTTAATGTAACCAACTTTTATGTTTTATTTTATAACCCAAAGAACACCAGATTTTGAACAGATTAATATATTGTATGTAAACAGAGGCCATGACGGCATTAAAATAATTTGTTTCAAAACCAATTTCGCCAACTTTGAGATGTGTGTTTCATGTTCTAAGCCGGAGCAATTTGTTATTAAATCATTTATAATCCTTTTGTCATATTAATTAATGACTGAATTTGTATTAAAATTACAGTACAGAGTATTACCATCGTTTTATTTCGTAGGACGTTGTAGAATATATGTGTGTTAGCAATTTTTAATAAGTAACCAACTAGCGCTCTTCACGAGTGGACAATACGACAACCTGGACAGCGGCGGGAATCATTCGAACGCTCCAGCCGTCAACGCTAACAACACTTATTAACTTGTAATTTAACAAATGTAATTGTTTTAATATAAACAATTTGGCGCCACCCGGGATTCGCAACCCCTACGAATAAACAGGTAGGTTGTACTGGTAATTTGGACCACGCTACAGACTTCAGTAGTGACAACCATTATTGTAATGACCGGTGTGAGGCGAACACACCACATTAACACTTATACACATAAAAAACAAGTGTAAACACATTTTAACAGGTACGCATGAGTCTTTTTAATCGTTACAATATTTGTGATTTAGATGACCAATTTAATTGTTTATATAATTTGAAATTTATATATGTTTGTGAAAATTTTGTTTTGCCATCACTCTGCTACTTATCTGACCATCCTCCAAACTGTTCCACACACTCCCGATTACTCCTTACATTCACTTTCTTTCAATTTTTTTTTTCTTTTAAACAAAATAACAGTTAATCCGATCTAAATCATATTAAAACTTTGTGAGTTCACAGTTTTCTTTACATTTTATTTATTCCGGCGAGACGAAATAACTGTACATAGCCGGCGGGCGGACTGCCCACGTCAGTCGTCATTAGATGTTAATTGCCGACTGAATGTTTTACGCCAAGCGTTGACAGACTGCTGACGCCTGCATTCCAAAGTGTGACGTAACTATGGGTTTGGCTACTGACGTCACATGTTGGTTTGTTTAACATGCATAGTTTAGAGGTCACGTAGTTACAATTAGCTGTCTCTGGCGCTCAATTGACGACCTTGACATTAATACGTTCACATTGTGTACTATGTTTATTATTCCATAACCATTCCCAAATAAAACTTTACAATTGTTAAAATATCCCTGGGTGGATTCGTCCCGTTACAATATCCCCTCAATGAGAGGTTTTATGCCAAAGCATAAAAACTCTCATTGACACTCACATACTTCCTAAAGGGATCAGTCTGGGTATGTCGCCACAACCCCCTTTACATTTTATTAAAATTTCATGGGTCCAGTTTTACCCCTCTGGTCCAGTGACTGTGGCCGCACCTGAATGACCTTACTCGACTTCCCTCTTGAGATCCCAACACCGCAAGGCCAGACAAGCACTTGACGCCCCTGGTCTGACGCGCAGGCCAGCACAGGACCGCCGCCACAGCATCACCAGACATCAAATCAAAATTATCAAATAGTGGCCTTGTATAATACCATATCCCTAACTGATCTGGTCCTCCTTAGCTGTGCTGGTTCCGTTAAGAAGCACTGATTTGTTTTCTTAACTACTAACACACATGTATATATATATATATATACTTAACCTAACATGATACGTTTAAAATTCAATACCAACGTTCTGAATGCCCTTCTCTCGTTAATTCTTATTCCAAAATTCAAAATATTTCCCTGATTCCAATCAGAATTTAAATAACCACTTCCCATTACAACATTACAAATATCTTTCATTTCCCAAATTACATTTCAAATTAATTAAATTCATTATTAAAATTCTCTTAAAACACATTTACATCAACTACATCATCACAAGTTATCTACTTATATCTTTTCTCAAAATTTGATAATTATCTACTTAATACTTTTCAAAACAACACAAGAATCATTTAATTACATCTACATTACCACATAATTCCATTTAAACATTTTACGTTTCCCCTAATCAACATAATAGCCTACAACATAATAAGCACTCAAATTGAACACTAACCCTGCTACATTAAAATAAACATCTCACCTTTAAATTTGCATAAAAATTATAAACATTACACTTTAATTTTCTATTGAGGCTTTTAATAATCCACTTTTAATTATTTATCATTTATTATCCAATTAAATTCTCCAAAAAATTTAACTTTACTACCAGGATTCATCTTATACAACATTTCACTTATTAACTCCTTTCAAATTAATTCAAGATTTTATCAAACACATTTTAATTACTTTAATTATGAACTTGCTTTAATTACTTTAATAAAATTCACACTGATCAACTGTCAACGAAATCCAAGAATTAAAGTTGAGTATACTTAACCTTACTACATAAGTACATTTAACATCAACACAAAAGTATATACAATCTACATTATTATCTGTTATTGTTTACCACAAATCATTTCATAATTCAGTCCATTTCAAAACCCACTACTCATATAATTAAATGTTCATGAACAATAAATATTTACCCTCCATCATCAAACAATAATCTTGTCTTACGTATACACAATTCATTTTTAATTACATACATTTTATTATTACTATTAATATAACTACCATTCCATTTCTCAAACTGTTCCATTACCCCAGAATAATAACCCCCTGGATTAATCCATATTATTCTATCATAAAACCTGTCTACATCAGTATTTTTGGTTAAGTCTCCTTTGTTATCTTTTGACACAATTAAGTAGGTAATCAATTCATCATGACTCTCATCTGCTGTTACAACTGTTTCATCATCAGGTAAGTGCGTATTATCTTCGATATCAAATTCATCTACTACTGCGGTACTCATTTCTACATAAGGTAAGTTTTTCATATAATCTACTCCTTCAAATTTTAACTTCTTAACTAACCCTTCATAACTTCCACTAACCTCAAACAACTCTACTGCCCTCTCTCTCTCTCTCAAAATCGCTTACACAACCCCATCTTACTTTCTCTCTCTCGTTCCATGCAAAGGACATTAAATCATAAAAACACCTCCTGGCTCTTCCAGGAACACCACAAAAACTCAAGGGACAATTTGAAGACACCTCGTCTTCCGCTAAGGGACTCTTGCCCTTCAAAAACACCAGTGAACACCTTGGTTCACAATAAACCCAGGGAAAATTTACCCTCTGCAACCAGTGTTGCCAGGTCTAAAAAATTTTTTTCGGAAGTTTTGATACGAAAATTTCGGAAGATTGCCAAAAATTTCGGAAGATTGCCGAAAATTTCGAAAGTTGTTTTAACAAATCTCAAGAAAACGTAGTAAGCTTAAATGAAAAAATATATACAATATAATTATTATCACAAAATAATTTTCACTCGCCAACGTTGTTTTATATTCTAAACCTCCTCCTCCACCACTTCTTCTTCCACACCATTCATGTAGATACTGTTGTTCATCAAACTTGTAAACTCCGCGCCAACTTTGAAATCATAGGATGCAGATTTTGTATTTCTTTCCGTTTGGATGCTCAGCCTATTTCTGATTTTAGTTTTCGTACGGTTTATAGTAGAAAATACTCTCTCAACACTTGCGGATGAATGGGATAAACACTGAAGTGGCCTCATAAAGGTAGACAGCGTCGGAAACATAGGTGAACCATCCCCCTTTTCACATTACGCACGACATTCCAAAATTCTGTTGGATTTTCACTGTCTATGTCTACCTCTGTGTTTCTCAGTATCCTCCACTCAGTGTCAAATTCCTGAATGTCTTTAACTATGTTCGGAAATTTTGACGCCAGAGTGGCAATAGATGAAATTTTCTTGCTTCTAACACAACTAAGGTCAAGAGCCTCCAAATCTTTCATTACAGTATCTGCGAAAGGAAATCTTTTAAAAATCTGTTGGGCACTTTCAATAAAGAACTCTAAACATCGAAATTTAAAGTGTTTCATCTGTTCACTAGTTAAATTCTTATTTGTTTCAATATTCAGGAAAACTTTTGCACCTAAGTACAGTTCATCAAGAGTCTTAAAATGAAAAGGATTTCGATATTGAACATCCTTCAAGGGGGTTTTATCTAGATAATCCTCCTTCATGTAACACTCTACTATTGTTTTCAGCGTTCCCTCAACATTACGGTAAATGGTGTGGATTTGAGGGGTTTCTGATTGCATCTTTAGATTTAAGGAGTTAAAGATTGGCAAGACAAAATCAAGAAACTGGAGAAAAAATTTGGTTTCACTATTATTTAATTTTTGCAAAATTGTGTTGCTTTCCAAAAGTCTATATACCCGTGGCATCAATAAAAAAAGTCTTAGGGCATCGTATTGTTCTAGAAGCCTAGATACAACCATATGTAAGGAAAGGCAGCGTGTCTGGCTGGGATGAAGTAATTTGTGGGGTTTTACTTTCACAAAATTTTGAAATTCTTTTAGTTGACATATGCACTTAGGGCTACACTGAAAATAACTATACCTACACATCTCTTGCTAGATCCTCTATGCCCCTAGGTAATTTTAAGCAAGCATAAGATGCGCACAATGCGAATGAATGACAAATGCATTTCATCAGGAAAAGTTCCAGTATAACAAAGCGGACAGTAAATGGTGTGCCCCCAACATTGAATTTGCTCCATCTGTTGTGAAACCAATCACATTCTGCTTATAAGGAATATTATTTTCAGTAAACAACTTGACAACACTTTGATATAATGTGTTAGTACTTGCGTCAGTGAATAAAATTAATCCACATGCACAACAATAAGCATTAGGCCTATACGGACCTTTATTGCTTTTTCGGAGCCACCCACGGAATGTTACTTCTTTTTCCCACTCACAATTGTATTTAGAAATATATTTACATTTTTTGTTTTTTGGTTCTGACAACGAACTTGAACTCATATTTGTATGCACAAAGAACGCTACACAACATACGCCTACGAACTCACTCACTCAGTCTAAATGAATTAGCTCTATCTATTGCGAGAGCGCCCGCAGTTCTAGATATGGAGTTCCATGAATTTGATGTTTTGACAGTGTTGGCTTGATGTTTTCGATTCGCCAGAGCTCTTCAGGACCGCAGAGATGTAGAGAATAGACATAACAACAGCTCAACACTCTTCACACCCAACACAGATTATTTTAGCCACCAAGCCAAGTGTAGTCCTTTTATTTTCATATTTATGATGGTGACTTGACATTATTATGACCTGATGTACGCTAGACATTACAGCGTTTGTTTATTCAGGTGCAGTCATGTAGTGCAATTCTGTCAGCTTGAGGCTAAACAATAACGATTAGTCACTCATAGTTGAATAGTAGTATGGTAAAATAAGTGGATATTGCAAAATACTTATTACATCATTGTGTATGGGTGGTCATATTTGTTTGTAACAGGAGGAAGGAACTATAATTTTGGACAAGACCTCTTATAAACTTTTATTGAAAGCAATTATAATTATGGTTGCAGTGAAACACCAGATTTGACGTCATATCGTAAGCACAAACAAAACTCTAGAAATGCGACATAGCTCTGAAACGAGAGTAGGGAAAAATTCGGAAGATTTACACCAAATTTCGTATTTTCTGGAATATTAAAATAAATCGGAAGATCTTCCGAAATTTCGGAAGACCTGGCAACACTGTCTGCAACCCCACTACCTGTAAACTCTCTTTCCACTCTATCTCTAACTCATCAACACCCACTATCGTCATTAATTTCTATTTCCACTAAAATTTCATCACTACTATCGTTATTCACAACTTTACTCTCTAACACCACATTTTTAATTATATCACCATTATTCTCACCCCCACTTACCTTTTCAACTACTACTTTATTTGCACTTAAACTTTCATCATTATTATTCGTAATTATCTGCTCATTAAAATCATCACTTACCTTATTATTTGTACCATTTCCTACCCCCACTACACTCTCATAATTATAATTAACACCATTACAACCACTTACCTGTTTCAGTTTATTTTCTGTATTCTCCTTTAATCGACATCTATCTCCTTTCCACTCCTCGTCTCGTTTATTCATTTTATTAATCATGTCACCTAATATTGCGTTTTGTTCATCGAATTTATCACACATCATTTTTAGCATATTGATCATATACATCTTATCAGATTCACTCATATCATTATTACTTACCTCATTATCTGTTCCATTAATTCATTATTACTGAGGCGTAGGCAGTAAGTCTATTCAATATGAATAACGCACACTTTTGTTTATGTTAGAAACCACTTGTTTTCAACAACGTTTCCCAGCGGTGATATCGGTCATGTTTTGTATTTTATTTTTTCGTTATTACATTTTTATTTTATTTTTTTATTTTTTTGTACTATCTACGATTATTTTTTCTTAATTATACTATTTACATCGATTAAACATTGTATTTCTTTACATGACTTATGAGCCCGAGCCCGAGCTCGAGCCCCGAACCGACCGAGAGACAGGAAACGAACCAGAACCGCGACCGAAACGAACGAACTAGACAGAAAAGAACGAGAACCGGACAGAAACGAACGAACTATACAGAAACGAACGAACTATACAGAAACGAACAAGAACCGGACCGAAAATAACGAGCGCGAAATATACAATCATTTTTCTTAATTATATCGTCACGATCGGCCGTTCGTGACGTCATCACCCTACCTCCCGTCCATCGATTTAGCCCTCCCGTGACGTCACTGATTACCGAGCCAGCGGTCGGACGAGGGGGGGGTCGTAACGTCATGTTGTGGTAGGTCAAGAGAGCATCTGTTCATGACGTCACTTGTGACGTCGTGATCAGCTGTTCGTAACGTCATCACCCTCCACCCACCTCCTGCCCATTGCTTTAGCCCTCCACCCCCGTCCAGTGACCCAGTATCCCGTCCAAGGTCAAAAGTGCATCTTTATGTAGGTCAAGAGTGCATTTGTTCGTGACGTCATCACCCTCTACCCTACCCCCTCCCATCCATTGATTCAGCCCACCCCGGCGCCTCACCACCCTCACCCATTGACACAGGATTCTCCCCAACCTACTACTGAAGAAGGATATGGAATGAAAACATATCAAGAATGGCTGACACATGGCTAATGAAAAAGGCAAGAGATAGCTAACCAAACACCAAGAGGAGCGTTGGTCGGCCAAGGAAGAGGTGGAGTGACCGTATGTAGTACCGTTGTTATAGAACAGGACAGAGTCCTAACTAGGAAGTTAAAGAAAAACAATTTTAGGCACAATAAATAATAAGCGCCTCGTATGGCACTGCCACGTGGAGCAGTTGGCACAAAAAGTTATTAAACGGTTCCAACTATTTTAGACGACGGAATCACCGTAGGGCCAAGAGACTGTGGAAGAAGTACTTGTAACTAGATCGGAACGACAGTTGCCTCTGATGTGAGGATGCTAGAGACGGCAGTATTGTACAAGCACTCGTACATGCATGGATGGATGTCGCTTTCAAATTTTTAGGGTTTTTTGTAAAGTTATGAATATTTATTATTATTATTATTGGGTCCTTTAGTCTTTCGGCTGGTTTGTAACCTCCCCGCTATACCTGTGGTGCGTGTGTTACGGAGTCTCTCACAGGTATATGAGACCTACAGTTTAACGTTTAACGCCGGATCCGAACGGGATAGTTGGGGAGGGTTTATACTAGCCAGGATACCTCTCGCTGGTTTGTCATCGCCTTGCGAGAGGGAACCGTCGTATCTAAATCAGATGGCCCCGGCAGGAATCGAACCCACGCCGACAGCGTAGCAGCGCCACACGCTAGCCACTACACCACGACCGGTTATGTATATAAAGTTAAAAAATCAAACATTTTGGTAATGATGTATAAGACGACACAAAGAACGCTGAAAGCTAAAAATTAAATTTTATAGACTTATGGCAGCACTTGTATTTACCTATGTAAGTTGTCCATATGGATCGGATCACTGGGTTTGTATGCTTTTGTGAAAGTTGAGGGGTATGTCGGTGGTAACCGTAGCTACTAGTAGCACCTGCTACGTCGGACAAGCCCAGAAGCCAGACTAGGATGTCCCACAACGACCATCTATTATCCCTATCTTTACTTTTCCTTGTTGTCCCTTTCATCGCCCTGCGGGGAGACCGTGGAGGGGGCAACCGGTCTGGCGGAGACGAACATCGAAGTCAAAACAGCCGGTCCTCCAGGATTGTGGGAGTTCCACGATAGGCTAGATCCCTGCCTGGATATAAACAAACTCTGGCTAAGAAACCTAAGAAAGCAAAGAAAAACGGACGGATCTTATTGGTACGACCTGGCTAAAGGAAAAAGGATCATGATGTTAGGATTGTGACATGGAATATTCTCTCACCGTAAAGACCTGGGGCTCTAAACGTGCTATCAGATGAGATTTTTAAGTACAAGTTTGATATGACTGCTATTCAGGAGGTAAGATGGACTGGTCCTGGATCAAGGATAAGAAGAACTGCTCAGTATACTATATCCGCCACTCCAAACAATATATATCAGGAACAGGATTACATACATCTATAACTTATTTTTAGCCGGAAAGCAAACAACTAGTAACGAATTTCAAAGTAACAGACCACCGAACATGCCATCTGCGTCGTAAAGGCAGATTTTTTGTTCTCAGTTTGTATAGTGTGCACATTCCTACAGAGGTTTCTCCGGATGAAGATAAGAGCCACTTTTACAGCCTGTTGGAAAAAGCGGTAGACGGCAAAGTAGAGAGGTATCTTAAATCATTTGCAGTACACCGGCTGTTCTTGCCATTTACAATAATTGTTTTTGTTTCGTCGTTTTATATAAATTATTACGGTAAGCACATGAAAAACTGTAAACGCTGCAGTTTTACGCTTTCGACTACCATTTTGAAAGCACAAGGAACAGTGGCACACATTTTTATCTAAATGATGAGCGTTTAGATAAAACGTATCTACAAAGCGATAAATAAAGCGTTTAGATAAAGCGATAAATAATTTCAATTTGAGAAAAATTCAGTGTCTTAATGAAGCAAAATTCGGGATGCGAACCATATTTCTAGAATACTATACTTAAAAACGACCGATATTTTTCTGCGATTCCCCGTGTACTACAAATGAACCAATTATTCGTATCAATATTTTCTGCACTGCAGATAAATTTCACGATTTAGCAATCATGCGGGTCGCGGTGCAAGAATCGTTGATAGCCTCAAAAACATGTATGCATTAACGAAAACAGAAACGATGAAAATTGGCCTTGTGGTAAATGTAAACAATACAAAATACATGGTAATGTCCAACACAGAGACCAGAACAGCTCCTAGTTCAAAACTAATTATTTTAATATTAAATAAATTTTAAAATCATTTAATCAACTGACAAAGTTGATTAGCTAAGAAATCATATGCAGTTGAAAACACTTGGTTTTGAAAGGTCTAGAAACCGGAAGTTCATGTTCAGCAACACGTGGTCAATTTTCTAGTAAAATCTAGAACGTTGCGTCATATGAAGATGAGATGTTTCCGTCATTGGCGCTGCATCCGTCCATGTCGCTCCTGAGTCAGCCCTCGTTGACAGCCATCGGACGTTGAAAACCTTGAATGCCGTGCCTGACTCGTGGTCTAATTACACTAACGTTGATTCTGCTTGCAATCACTGAAAATTATATTCTTTTTTGACACAAAAAATTAGTTTCGAGGGCAGCGGAAGGCCTATACTACAAACCCTTATCGTAATATCACGATCGTGGCGACTAATCAAACCGACACGCAATATCGTGTTACCTCCAGCTTATCAGATATGAATGTAAAAAACACAGTTTCAAAAATCGGTAGTTTCATCGACGTCTGCCCGTACAGGTTATATTTTTTGTTTTTCTGCAAGCGCCCGTTACTTTTTTTTGTCCGAATCGTACAGTTATAACACTTGTTAGCACAATTCACTATTTCAAGATTGGGCCTACGTTTTTGTTAATAACATGAAATTCTTACCAGTATAAAATTACAGATTGTTACCATTTTCGCTGTGCACATTGTCACTTTATGTAATATAGTCGTTCTAATTTGGGGAGGCAGATGGCGGCTCAACAAAATGTTTACTAAGGCGTTGCCCACGCTGGATCCATGGATCCGCTCATATAGGCCTATATACGCTCGTATATTGCAAGGTAACAGGTTCGTAGCTGACTGCATTTGCAGGAAAAAAATGAATTTCGATTAGGTTACTCTGGGTCGGTGCGGACAATCCCGCTGGCCTGCTCCTGCTTTCACACCGGCAGTTGTCTTCTTAAGCTGGATTGTCGATCACAGGGTTCCCTCGTGGGCGCTGTGTCCGTCTAAGTCTCGTGGCCTAATTCAGCCGCTCCCTCGACGAAACACTCCGACTACAAGAGATTAGGAGAGACTGACGTGAAAGACTGTCAGATACTCTGATAGATACTCTGCCTAGCTCACCCGTCTTTTTATAGATTTATGCAGATGACGTAATTTTCACATGACGAAACGTTCTAGATTTTGCTAAAAAATTGACCACATGTTGCTGAATATGAACTTCCGGTTTCTAGGCCTTTCAAAACCAAGTGTTTTCTGGCCTTCAAAGGAGCTGTTCTGGTCTCTGTGTTGGACATTACCATGTATTTTGTCTTGTTTACATTTACCACAAGGCCAATTTTCATCGCTTCTGCTTCCGTTAATGCATACATGTTTTTGAGGCTATCAACGATTCTTGCACCGCGACCCGCATGATTGCTAAAGCGTCAAATTTGTCTGCAGTGCAGAATATATTGATACGAATTGGTTCATTTGTAGTACATGGGGAATCGCAAAAGGATATTGGTCGTTTTTAAGTATAATGTTCTAGAAATACGGTGGTAGCCGTAGTTCGCGTCCCGAGTTTTGCTCCACTAACACACTGTACTTTTTCTCAAATACTTTCAAACTCTCACCATTTAGATAAAAATGTGTGCCACTATTTCTTGTGTTTTCAAAATGGTGGTCGAAAGCGTAAAACTGCAGCGTTTACAGTTTTTCATGTGCTAATCGTAATAATTTATATAAAACGACGAAATAAAAACAATTACTGTAAATAGCAAGAACAGCCGGTGTGGTGCAAATGATTTGGGATATCTTTCTACTTTGCCGTCTACCGCTTTTAACTTCCATGTTCCATAAGGAAATGGAAGTATGGTCCTGGCGAAACAATCGTGTTTGAGATAACGGCTGATTCTGATTGTACTGCCCTCAAAACATGAAGAAAAGTCATTTTTCGAAAAGTGCCTCTGTGTGTGTCTGTCTATCTATCTGTCTGTGTCTATGTGTCTGTCTGTGTGTAGAATTTTTTCTATGGCAAACGATAACAGCCGCAAATTCAAACAGAATCAAATAATTTTTTGCATACAGTCCTGAATTGTAGAGCACTCAAGGTCTACTGATTTTCGTGAAGATCAGTTAAGGGAAAGGGGTAGTTTACCAAGAACATTTTATGTTTTAACAACGGTAATTTTTTCTATGACGAACGATAACTGCCGCACATTCAAACAGAATCAAATATTGTTTTGCATACGTTCCTGAATTGTAAAGAACTCAAGGCCCGTTGATTTTGGTAAAGATCGGTTAAGGGAAACGGGTAATTTACCGGCAACATTTTATGTTTTAACAAGAGTAATTTTTTCATGACGAACGATTACTGCCGTAAATTCAAACAGAACCAAATAATTTTTTACATATATGCCTGAGTTGTAGAGGACTCAAGGCTTATTGATTTTGGTGAAGATCGGTTACGGGGAAAGGGTAGTTTACCGGCAACGTTTTATGTTTAAACAAGAGTAAAGTACTTTGATAAATAAAGTATCCTGATAAGAAGATCATAATAATCCACTGTAGAAATGTGGATGAAATATCTATAAATGAAGAGGCTATTTGAACGGATTGGGGGTAATTTTCTATAAATGAAAATTATAGTTGAAGGGGGAGGGAAGTTTCCCGGCAACGTTTTATGTTTAAACAAGAGTAAAGTACTTTGATAAATAAAGTATCCTGATAAGAAGATCATAATAATACACTGTAGAAATGTAGATGAAATATCTATAAATGAAGAGGTTATTTGAACGGGGTGGGGGTATTTTCTATAAATGAAAATTATAGTTGAAGGGGGAGGGGATAATTGTTTATATGTGTACTACGTTATCGGCGACAAAGAAGTAGTTTGTTGTTAAAATTCCTTCCCGGGCTGTTTGGCCGTATCCAATGGTTTCTGCAAAACCAGACGTTTCGGCAGTGCCATCGACTTCCATCATCAGTGAAAATCGAGTGCGATAACGTGAGGTTATATACGTTAATGACCACAGTACTGTGGTTAAGGCTGAAGCAGTAAGTAGAAAGAAGTAGTTTCTATGGAAATATTTCATTTCGAAAATGATTTTAAATATAAATCTTAGAACATGGAAGTCATGTATGGTTCTCCATACCGATTTTTTAATATTAATATTTATAACCGGTCGTGGTATACGCTGTCGGCGCGGGTTCGATTCCCGCCGTGGCCATCTGATTCAGATACGACGGTTTCCCCTCGCAAGGCGATGGCAAACCAGCGAGAGGTATCCTGGTTAGTATAAACCATCTTCAACTATCCCGTTCGGTTCCGGCGTTAAACTGTAGGTCTCATATACCTGTGAGAGACTCCATAACACACGCACCACTGGTATAGCGGGGAGGGTACAAACCAGCCGAAAGACTGAAGGGCCCTAATAATAATAATAATAATAATAATAAATATTCATAACTTTACTAAAACCCCAAAAATTTGAAAGTGACATCCATCCATGCATGTACGAGTGCTTGTACAATAATGCCGTCTCTAGCATCCTCACATCAGAGGCAACTGTCGTTCCGATCTAGTTACAAGTACTGCTTCCACAGTCTCTTGGTCCTACGGTGATTCCGTAGTCTAAAATAGTTGGAACCGTTTAATAACTTTTTGTGCCAACTGCTCCACGTGGCAGTGCCATACGAGGCGCTTATTATTTATTGTGCTTAAAATTGTTTTTCTTTAACTTCCTAGTTAGGACTCTGTCCTGTTCTATAACAACGGTACTACATACGGTCACTCCACCTCTTCCTTGGCCGACCAACGCTCCTCTTGGTGTTTGGTTAGCTATCTCTTGCCTTTTTCATTAGCCTTGTGTCATCCATTCTTAATATGTGTTCATTCCATATCCTTCTTCTTTTCGCAATCCAATAATTAGTATCTGTTACATTATACGTTTCTCTTGTGTGGCAACATATCGTACCTTGTCTTTCCTAGTACTCTCCGTAATACAGTCATTTCTATAGTTTGTCGTTTCCTTTGAGTTGTTGCAGTATCTGGTTTGGTCTCTGAAGTACAGGATATTACTGGACGCACTGTGTTTTTGTAAAACCTAGTTTTTGCTTATTGTGTGAGGTGTTTATTATTCCTAAATATAAGTAAATCACTACCGACTCGGAACACAAAGTTAGTTATTGGTAAAAACGTAAATGTTTTACCTTATAGCCTGAACCAGTTTTTGCTTATTATGAGCTTCGTTAGAGGCTACCACTGGGAGCGCTGTCCATCTTGTTCTTGACGACGGCGTCGACTTTTGAAGGACCGATGTTGTGTGTGTGGAGTGTGATATGTTCGAATAATCCGTGTGGTTTGAATTGTGTCTTTTGTTTAGGATGTCGTTTTTATGTGTTTTCGTGTGTTTGTATATATCCAATTGTCCAAGAGTGTCTAGTTTTCGGCCTTTTGTGTGTACGTGTTCGTGTAGAATATCCATGTTATAGTCGATGTTTGTGTATGTGTGGTTTGCTTCAAAGAGGTAGTTTGCAAAGGTGGATTCGGTAGTGGAGTGTAGTGCCTTTGTGTGTTCAATGTATCTTTGTTTGAAGCAACGTCCTGGCTGGCCTATGTAGAATTTGTTGCAATCTGAGCAATTTAGTTAGTAAACACCAGGTAGATCAAATTTGTTTTCTTTGTGTGTGTGTGTGTGTTTTGATAGTGTGTGTTCTATTGTGTTTGTACTTTTGTATGCGATTCTGTATCCTGCTTTTTTTAATTTGTGGGCTACTTTTTCAGTGTGGTTATTGATGTATGATAGTGTTATGAATTTGTTGTTTTCTGTCTTTGTTGTTTGTTTTGTGTAGGAGTTTACTGACTATTGTTCTGTTGTATCCATTGGATTCTGCTAGATATTTTATCGTGTTTAGTTCGTCTCTGTAGTCTTTTTCGTCTAGTGGGATGTTGTTTAGTCTGTGTATCATAGTTCTGAAGGCAGCTAGTTTGTGTTGTATTGGGCGATTGGAGGAGTTGTGTATTAGTGTGTCAGTTGTATTGGTTTTTCTGTATAGGCTATGCTGAATTTGTGTATGTGTTCAAATTTTGTGATGGAGAAGTCTAGGAAGTTTATGCTATTGTTATACTTACTCGTAATCAGCAGTGAAGGTTATGTTTTTGTGTATTTTGTTTATGTAGGTACTAACCTAACAATAATACTAATCCACACTATATTTTGTGGGTACTTTTTATTTTGTAGACAAAGGGTAACTTACTATTTTGTAGACAAAGGGAAGAGAAAACAGGAAAAGTACTCCTTGTAATAGATAATGCCCCATCACATCCTTCTCCTGACAAAATAAATAATATCGACGACGATTTTAAGGTACAATTCTTACTTATAAATGTGACAGCACTACTCCAATCCGTGGATCAGGGTATCAGAGAAAAATGAAGAAAATGCACAGAATTGCATTGATTCTGCTGCTAGCTGAATGAGATGAAGAAAGTGTTGTTGCTTTTGCTAACAAGTTGAATCTGAAAGACTCCAGTTACATGTTAGCAGATGCTTGGATAACTCTTGCAAAATGGATGGAAAAAGCTGTGGCCTATTAAAGAAGATCAGATAGAAGAAAATCCAGCCAAAAACAAAAGGTGGAAGAAATGTGGGTCTTGGGAAATAGTCAGCGGCAAAATGTAACTTCCGTCGCCGCGCGTGTACTATATTTCGGTGTGCGAAGTGTACATCCAACAGTTTTCTTCACAAGTAACTAATGTCAGCTTATGGAGGTTATGTACGACTATGTAACTTAAATAAAATTTACTTTGTTAGTGTACATTAAAAGGGTGTATTTATTGGAAGTACAGAAATTAGTTTACATTTATCGCACATAATTACGGTACAGAGACGATTTTGGGAGGTTGTGGCTACGTTTAATTATTTAACAACCTTTTAGATTTTTAAAATTAATTAGACTTGACAGACATTTCCTTAGTTATTGTACATTCAAAGGCTGTATTTATTGTATGGATAAAAGGATGTATATATTCGAAGTAAGTAATGCCAGCTTATGGAGGTTAGGTACGACAATGTAACTTAAATAAAATTTACTTTGTTCCTGTACATTAAAAGGGTGTATTTATTGGAAGTACAGAAATTAGTTTACATTTATCGCACATAATTACGGTACAGAGACGATTTTGGGAGGTTGTGGCTACGTTTAATTATTTAACTTAACCTTTTAGATTTTTAAAATTAATTAGACTTAGCCTAACAGACATTTCCTTAGTTAATGTACATTCAAAGGCTGTATATAGCATTAAAGGCTGTATTTATTCAAAGTACCGGAATTAAAACGTACTTCCAATTTAGAACCTAGTACAATCTAATGTATAACCAAACAAGTACATTAAAATCCTTTTTTCAACATAATGCAATAAAAAGCAATGTGCAGTTTCTGTTAACATGCAAATGATTAAGTATTAATAATGGGTTACAGTGGAATTTAATGTTACTACGGTCTGAATTTGTGGGAGAATCTCGTAAACATTAATGAATGCGTGTATATTACACACAAAATTATTACAGTACGGACCTTTGTTAACGAATAGAAACAAATTTGACTCCATACTTTAGTATGTACCAATAAAATTCACTTTTTTTCAAATACCAATATCTGTTGTTTTTTTTCATACCCTTAAAAAAAGGTCATTAACAACATACATTATGAGAAAACGTGATTACAAATAACCAGCCATTAGTTACTTGTGAAGAAAATAGATATATGCTAACATTTACAAACATCAAATCTTCAATTGTCTCCCTATTTGTTTTATAAAAACTGGAGTTTCTACTGCAGGTTTTAAGTCCACTAACTACTTAATTAAATATACATAATTGTTCCTGTATCTTGTTGGGTAACATATTATATTAATACATCTGCTTCCTACTCATATGTGCAAACAATGTTTTTAATGTACGGTCCTAAAATCTTTATCAACACTTTATATCTTTAAAATTTAGACAAAGTCTAATGAGCAACTTGGCCTAACCTGAATTTACATGACCTGGCTCACAACAACTTTATTTTGGCAAATACAAAGATGAAGACTGGTTGCAATTTCTTCAGGGCTCACACCTGCTGCCAGGCTTAGTTCTATAACATGATAAGGGAGAAAGAAATCAGCCTAAACCTGCAACCACTGTGGGAAGGCTTTTACACCATTACCAATAAGATTAATGATGTCATCTAAGAATAACTCATTCGCTTTATTTATACATTTAATGCATCTTAATTAGTACACTAACAGCACTGCTCTGTCTTACAGTAACAAAACACGTTACCGTACACTAACTCAAAAGAATTTCTTGTTTTCAGTTTAAGAAAGTTGAAATCGTATATTTATTTTCTTTTCCATTCACTATTTGTAAAACGTGCTTAAAATTAATATGTGTGCGCTTACTATAATGAAATCCAATGTTCACTATCCAATAATTACAAATTTTGTGGAATTGTGAAATTAGTAACACTATGTACTAATGTGTGATTATTAGTTGAATTTCTGAATTCCTTTGATTCATTAATAAATCTTACTAATTTGTTTCTTTATGTCTATAATGATTTCTTATTAGTTTTTAATCTTTGTGTTTTCATTATTCATTTGTAAATTTTTGCATTTTGTTGTACATGACATGTTCATTGATTAACTAATTATCATTAAAACACACAGAGGACTGATCCTCTTTTGCAAGATCACAAGTATGTTTTTAATTTTTTTAATTGTATGCAATGTGGACACATACAGAGGAGTGTCAGTTTTTTATGTTTTTTCAATAAATACAATGAGAGGGGGAGAGAGAGAGAGACCAAAAAATAACACGTACAGAAATTACATCAGAACTTTTCCTGACAGTAAAAAAATAACTAAATAATGAATGGTAAAAAACATTAACAAAATTAATGGAAATTATAGTTATTATTTGTTGTCTAATGAACAAGTACTAGTAAAGGCTTCATATACTTCACATCTTAAATTATAAACCTATTACAAACATATTTGGTATATTCAGCTTGAAACAAACTTTCAGATCAATAAAAATGGTTTAAATTTTGCCATGCAGCATTATTAGTACTGTTGAAACAGCAGTTTGATTATAATTGTTTTTAGAACAGACTTCTGGAATGATGTGTGCAAAATGATTAAAACATACCTCCTTACAGTGTGCCTTAATAAGTTGTTGATTATTCTAACTGATACACTGTCATCTCATTATCATATGACAGTTCTCAGAGCTTCAGTAATAGTCATCTTTGCTGTTAACATGGACTCAAGTCTCTTTTTTAAAAAGACTTTTCATTAGTAAAGTTACTTATAAGTAGGCGTATATTTGTACTCATAATATGAGGTTAAGAATTAAGAAAATTAAAGAATGATATTTACTTACTAACCATTGAGTGTAACATTATTTACAGTAATTAATAATGTCCCAATTTATAAAAGTCATGTTTGGCTAACTAGGCATAACCCAACCTGTGTTCCTGACATCCTAATTCTCTTTCTTCTAATAATATTACTTAACTTTATTGTGATATAACTGATCACAATTGTTCCTTATAACTCCCTACAACTTTTACAACAATATTAATGACACAAATCAATAATAATTTCTTACAATTATCATACATAATTTGTCTAGGCATATTGGCCTATTATAGTTTGAACATTATTTTTTCATATTTTAACAATTCTTGTTTTTAATACAAGACAACTATTCTAAATTGTTCTTGATCCTTGGCTTTCACTTTTGTTACACTAATAATGACAATAATTATTAGCAATAATTGTTTACAAACAGTAGAAATAAGTTATTCAGGTATAGCTCCTACTGGCCCATTGTAGTGGACACCTTAGTTTCTTTCATACGTTTAAAATAATTACTTTTGCTATCAGACAATTACTTTACATTGTTCTTGATACCCTTATTCAACTTTCACTACAATAATAATGACATAACTTGACAATTATTTACTATGAATAACATACAAATGTTCTAGGCTCATTTGCCTATGATATTGACCCTTAATTTCATTCATACCTTGAAAATACATGTTTCTTCCTATTACATCATTATTCTAAAACATTCTTCACAATTTACTGAAGCTTTGACAACATAGTTTGTCCTTTAATATTGTTTTTCTTACTTATTCTAGTTGTTATTATCTTCAGTATCAGTATTCTGAAGGTTTAGTCCATGTAGCTTGTTTCATTACCGGTATTTACTTTGTTTATACTTATTGGTTAATCATATCTTCCTTACTAGACTATTATTCTAATAATAACGATTCTAGTATTATTTATACAGTATAGTTTGTTTAATAAGTTTACATTAAAACTGTTCTTTTTACATACAATTATTGACAAGTTTTAGTTTCTCATATTTCTTCTTCTTCATGTTATAATTCAAATATAACCATTATTATCTAGCTATTATAAGCTTATTTACTACTTCATCAGTAGTTTTCACCTTCTGTTTACAATTCATGGATTTCACAATGCTTTTTTGTTCTTTCTGTTGTTTAAAACATAATGTTACATAACCTTACTTATAGGTTTACATTTAGCTCTATTGTTGTTTTATTATTACATTTTTGTAATAATCTTTTTGATTTACATTATTCTATTCATAATCATAAATAAAATTTGATTTCATTATTTTAGAACTTAGAAACTAATTATTGAATTAATAATTTTCTTTATTGAGTATCCAGTTTATTACTGCAGTATGGAGTATAGGTTTCATCTTTTTTAACAATTTTTAATGCAGTTTACTGGAGTAAAATCTTCTTATTGATAATGTTCTTATCAGTTTCATTACATTATTCTTATCTCTTTTTATTATCTCGGACAATATTTATAGTATACAATTTAGTTAATGATTTAGTATTTTGTTCTTCATGTATCATGGTCATGAAATGGTTTAAGTTGGGGCCTATTTTATGTAAGGGGAAAACATAACGTTACAATATTGTAATTACTTTTATTTCTATAATTATTTATAAGTATTACTTGTACAAACAAAACTGGTTTAGAAATGGGTCTACTTAGGAAATTATGGAATTCTGCTGAAATTTCGAATAGTTCTGGAGGGGAATTGATCCCCTGATAACCCCCCTCCACAAGTTACTCCACTGATCCCACTCTACGCAGTTCCAAGAAATCCTGTATTTAGAAGTTCAAAAGAAAGTGATACAGACTCTAAAGATCTCATTGTAGCATTCACTACTGGGACAGTTCATGGTTTAGAGCTTCCCTTATGTGCCTGGTAAGTGAAGGAGAAGGGATCTATTTAACGTGCAAGTTGAAGAATATATTTAATTATTGCACTTAACTTGATATAAGTACTGATTACATTTCAGGATTATTATTTTCAGAAATAATGTATGTAAACCAGTTTTCCCCATATAAAGTTAATAAAAATTCTTTAATGCATAGCATTCCAGGCATTTACAGTAGTAGATTCGTATTACTAAATTTGAATTTACACAAATAATTCTCTTTGATTAACCAGAGTTACACACACAAACTAAATGCTGAGTGTCCTCCTAGTGTATAATAAATTCAGCTAAAACAGTATTCCAAAAACTTACCTTGTTACTAGAATATGTGACACGATGAACTTTCATCATGTGTTCAACTTTGTGTTGGGAGTTAAGCATTTTAATAATTTTTATTTATGCAGGCGTATAGCAAAATCTGATCATCATGGAAAAGGAATAAGGCATTTTGTAATAGCAAAAAATAACTGATTAGTTCCTGCTGTATTACTGAATCATATTACAAGACCAATTTTTGTTTAATTGAAAAGATATATTTTAACTGTTTCTTTTGGTGCAATCTGTAAATTCCATGACACACGTCCATAAAGGTTTGAAAATATGCTTATTCCAGTTTGATAGGAATAAATTCTCAAAAAACTACTACAAATTTGTTATGTCTGATCACACCAGCTATCCTGTCTATTGGCAATGAGACTTGTATCCAAATTTATCATATAGTATTATGCCAAGATATTACACTACATTTGTATACTGTAATACAGTATATTATTTGCAGACTGACAGGGTTATAAAAAATTCTGAAAGAATTGTTGCTTTTACAACACCATCCTTTATCAAGTGACTACTCAAATCTGCCAGTTTTTCACAGAAACTGAAGTTTGATGATTAGATCCCCTAGTGATGCTCCAAACATATCAAGGATTCTCCTGGCCTTAAAAAACTGGACTGGCCTCATTGATTGACATGACTAATGTTAAATTTACTTTGGGATACTTCCAAACATAATACAGTTTACAATAAACAAACAAAATATTATGCCTGTCTAATTTTTCCAGAACGGTATACACATAATTTCATCTGGATAGAACATTTATTAAACAATAATACTATTTGATGCAAATAATTAAAATATCGGTATGGAGAACCATACATGACTACCATGTTTTAAGATTTATATTTGAAATCATTTTAGAAATGAAATATTTCCACAGAAACTAATTCTATATTCAGCCTCAACCACAGAATTGTGATCACTAACTTATACCACCTCATGTTAGCGCACTCGATATTCACTGATGATGGCAGTCGATGGCACTTCCAAAACGTCTGGTTTTGCAGAAAACATTGGACCATGGGCAAACAGCCTGGGAAGGAATTTTATCAATAAACTACTTCAATGTTGCTGTTCACACTAATTATTAGATGCAATTTTTACCTTCATTTAAGCCAGCTTTCACTCACTGTGTACTTTCTCAGAGGCCATAACATGTTCTTTTTAACGTTGCCGAACATAAATTGATGTTAAATTAAAAATAAAGTAAAGGCTTAGCACCTAAAGTTTGCAACATGCAAGTTGAAGAATCAATTTAATTATTGCACTTAACTTGATATAAGTACTGATTACATTTCAGGATTATTATTTTCAGAAATAATGTATTTAAACCAGTTTTCCCCATATAAAGTTAATTAAAATTCTTTAATGCATAGCATTCCAGGCATTTATGGTAGTAAATTGCAACCAGTCTTCATCTTTGTATTTGCCAAAATAAAGTTGTTCTGAGCCAGGTCATGTAAATTCAGGTTAGGCCATGTTGTTCATTAGACTTTGTCTAAATCTTAAAGATATAAAGTGTTGATAAAGATTTTAGGACCATACATTAAAAACATTGTTTGCACATATGAGTAGGAAGCAGATGTATTAATATAATATGTTACCCAACAACAGGCCCCGATTTCAGGTACCTTGCACCCTGGGCAAAGCATTCTTATATCCGCTCCCTTTTATTTTTTTACTTTTCTCCCCCCCCCAACCACCACCACACCAAGTTATTGTTGAATGTGTAAATTTTGTTTTTTTCCCCAAGTATAAACTATTAGTACCGATAGGATTTCAGTATTGCAAGTGATCTAATCACTATGTATTTTCCTTCATTCCTAGAATTTTAACAATAACACTCAACTGTCTACTGTCTTATAGTCTTAACTAACGCGTATTGTTTTTCGTTCCTTGGCGCCCCCTTGGACCAGGCGCCCTGGGCATTTGCCCAGTCAGCCCATTTAAAGCTCGGGGCCTGCCCAACAAGATACAGGAACAATTATGTATATTTAATTAAGTAGTTAGTGGACTTAAAACCTGCAGTAGAAACTACAGTTTTTATAAAACAAATAGGGACAGAATTGACGATTTTATGTTTGTAAATGTTATATCTATTTTCTTCACAAGTAACTAATGGCTGGTTATTTGTAATCACGTTTTCTCATAATGTATGTTGTTAATGACCTTTTTTTAATGGTATGAAAAAACAACAACAGATATTGGTATTTAAAAAAAGGTGATTTTTATTGGTACCTACATACTAAAGTATAGAGTCAAATTTGTTTCTATTCATTAACAAAGGTCCGTACTGTAATAATTTTGTGTGTAATATACAAAGGATTCTTTAATATGTTTACGAGATTCTCCCAATTTTATTTGCATTAATTCAGACCGTAGTAACATTAAATTCTACTGTAACCCATTATTAATACTTAATCATTTGCATGTTAACAGAAACTGCACATTGCTTTTTATTGCATTATGGTGAAAAAAGGATTTTAATGTACTTGTTTGGTTATACATTAGATTGTACTACGTTCTAAATTGGAAGTACGTCTTAATTCCGGTACTTTGAATAAATACAGCCGTTAATCTTATATACAGCCTTTTATCCATACAATAAATACAGCCTTTGAATGTACACTAACTAAGGAAACGTTTGTTAGGTCTAATTAATTTTAAAAATCTAAAAGGTTAAGTTAAATAATTAAACGTAGCCACAACCTCCCAAAATCGTCTCTGTACCGTAATTATGTGCGATAAATGTAAACTAATTTCTGTACTTCCAATAAATACACCCTGTTAATGTACACGAACAAAGTAAATTTTATTTGAGTTACATTGTCGTACATAACCTCCATAAGTTGGCGTTAGTTACTTGTGAAGAAAACAGTTGGATGTACACATCGGGCACCGAAATATAGTACACGCGCGGCGACGGAAGTTACATTTTGCCGCTGACTATTCCCCAAGACCCTATTATTATTATTATTATGACCTGGTGTAGGCTAGACATTACAGTATCTGTTTATTCAGGTGCACTCATGTAGTGCGATTCTGTCAGCTTGGGACTAAACTATAACGATTAGTCACTTTTATTTGAATAGCAGTATGATGCAATATGTGGATATTGCAAAATGCTTATTACATCATTGTGTATGGGTGGTCATAATTATTGTTTGTGACAGGAGGAAGGAACTATAATTTTTGACAAGACCTCTTATAAACTTTTATTGAAAGCAATTATAATTGCGGTTGCAATGAAACACCAGATTTGGCGTCATATCGTACGCAAAAACAAAACTCTAGAAATGCGACATAGCACTGAAACGAGACTAGGAAAAAATTCGGAAGATTTGCACCAAATTTCGTATTTTCTGGAACATTAAAAAAAAATCGGAACGTCTTCCGAAATTTCGGAAGACCTGGCAACACTGCGCACTAGACACTAGATGCCGGCTCACTGAGGAGCAAAACAACTGACAGGTATGTAAACAAGCTGGTGAGTCATCAACAAGTCCGGTGCCTGAGCCGCGGTCGGACCAGCCGGGGGTCGGACTAGAGAGGTTTTACTGTACCTGTATAATTTGTTATAAAAAATAAATTGAATCTAAAAGTATTAACAGTGGTACTTTACACTGTGATTTTATTTAACTTTTACTGTTTAAAAGAAAATAAGAGAATTTATAGGCCTATCTCTCTTTGGGAATACTAATTTAAACTTTCACTAGGAGTAAACAAACCTGACATAGATTTACAGAGGTTTCTGTTTTTGTTAAAGGGTGGTTTTATGTATGTTTGTTTACAACACTTTATAATCATTATAATAATAAATAATAATGAACAGATTTAGTTAATTATGAATGTGAGTTAAATTATTTTAACGTCACCTCGCCTTTACCTAACCTATTATCAACGAGTTTGTCAACGGCCCTGGAAATTCTGATACGGGGAAGTTAGGTGTATTTAAATTGTTTTCTCGGGTACAGTGTTGAGGTTTCCACATTCCGCCTGTCAAAATGTGGTGGTCACCCAAGGGTTTTTTTGGTTTTTCAGAATCTTCTGATAAAGTAAGTGAGTAAAGTATCGGGGTATATTATTCTTCTCTTTAATTGTTTTTATTTATTATTCATCCCCAATTATTTGTACTATTACAAACATGTAAAAAGCATAGATTTTTATTTGAATTGCAACATTGGCATAAAAACATTGATGTTTGAAGTCTTGAAACATCGATGTTTTCATACCGATGTTTTTTTAACATCGATGTACTGTTCACGATTGTTAACATCGATGGTTTTCTAGCGATGCTCATCCCTAGTTGTAGTACGCATCGGACACCGAAATAAAGTACAAACGCGGAGACGGAAGTTTCACTTTGCCGCAGGAAACATTTTGCGTCTGGAAGAAACGAGACGGGTCTTGGGGAATAGTCAGCGGCAAAATGAAACTTCCGTCACCACGCGTGTACGACATTTCAGTATCCGATGTGTACATCCAACTGTTTTCTTCACAAGTAACTAATGCCAGCTTATGGAGGTTATGTACGACAATGTAACTTAAATAAAATTAACTTTGTTAGTGTACATGACAAGGGTGTATTTTTTGGAAGTACAGAAATTAGTTTACATTTATCGCACATAATTACGGTACAGAGACGATTTTGGGAGGTTGTGGCTACGTTTAACAATATAACTTAACCTTTTACATTTTTAAAATTAATTAGACTTAACAAACGTTTCCTTAGTTAGTGTACATTCAAAGGCTGTATTTATTGTATGGATAAAAGGCTGTATATAACATTAACGGCTGTATTTATTCGAAGTAAGTAATGCCAGCTTATAGAGGTTATGTACGACAATGTAACTTAAATAAAATTTACTTTGTTTGTGTACATTAAAAGGGTGTATTTATTGGAAGTACAGAAATTAGTTTACATTTATCGCACATAATTACGGTACAGAGACGATTTTGGGAGGTTGTGGCTACGTTTAATTATTTAACTTAACCTTTTAGATTTTAAAAATTAATTAGACTTAACAGACATTTCCTTAGTTAGTGTACATTCAAAGGCTGTATATAACATTAAAGGCTGTATTTATAACAATAACTTGGTGTGGTGGTGGTTGGGGGGGGGGGAGAAAAGTAAAAAAATAAAAGGGAGCGGCTATAAGAATGCTTTGCCCAGGGTGCAAGGTACCTGAAATCGGGGCCTGTTGTTGGGTAACATATTATATTAATACATCTGCTTCCTACTCATATGTGCAAACAATGTTTTTAATGTACGGTCCTAAAATCTTTATCAACACCTTATATCTTTAAGATTTAGACAAAGTCTAATGAACAACATGGCCTAACCTGAATTTACATGACCTGGCTCAGAACAACTTTATTTTGGCAAATACAAAGATGAAGACTGGTTGCAATTTACTACCATAAATGCCTGGAATGCTATGCATTAAAGAATTTTAATTAACTTTATATGGGGAAAACTGGTTTAAATACATTATTTCTGAAAATAATAATCCTGAAATGTAATCAGTACTTATATCAAGTTAAGTGCAATAATTAAATTGATTCTTCAACTTGCATGTTGCAAACTTTAGGTGCTAAGCCTTTACTTTATTTTTAATTTAACATCAATTTATGTTCGGCAACGTTAAAAAGAACATGTTATGGCCTCTGAGAAAGTACACAGTGAGTGAAAGCTGGCTTAAATGAAGGTAAAAATTGTATCTAATAATTAGTGTGAACAGCAACATTGAAGTAGTTTATTGATAAAATTCCTTCCCAGGCTCTTTGCCCATGGTCCAATGTTTTCTGCAAAACCAGACGTTTTGGAAGTGCCATCGACTGCCATCATCAGTGAATATCGAGTGCGCTAACATGAGGTGGTATAAGTTAGTGATCACAATTCTGTGGTTGAGGCTGAATATAGAATTAGTTTCTGTGGAAATATTTCATTTCTAAAATGATTTCAAATATAAATCTTAAAACATGGTAGTCATGTATGGTTCTCCATACCGATATTTTAATTATTTGCATCAAATAGTATTATTGTTTAATAAATGTTCTATCCAGATGAAATAATGTGTATACAGTTCTGGAAAAATTAGACAGGCATAATATTTTGTTTGTTTATTGTAAACTGTATTATGTTTGGAAGTATCCCAAAGTAAATTTAATATTAGTTGTGTCAATTAATGAGGCCAGTCCAGTTTTTTAAGGCCAGGAGAATCCTTGCAATGTTTGGAGCATCACTAGGGGATCTAATCATCAAACTTCAGTTTCTGTGAAAAACTGGCAGATTTGAGTAGTCCCTTGATAAAGGATGGTGTTGTAAAAGCAACAATTCTTTCAGAATTTTTTATAACCCTGTCAGTCTGCAAATAATATACTGTATTACAGTATACAAATGTAGTGTAATATCTTGGCATAATACTATATGATAAATTTGGATAAAAGTCTCATTGCCAATAGACAGGATAGCTGGTGTGATCAGACATAACAAATTTGTAGTAGTTTTTTGAGAATTTATTCCTATCAAACTGGAATAAGCATATTTTCAAACCTTTATGGACATGTGTCATGGAATTTACAGATTGCACCAAAAGAAACAGTTAAAATATATCTTTTCAACAAAAATTGGTCTTGTAATATGATTCGGTAATACAACAGGAACTAATCAGTTATATTTTGCTATTACAAAATGCCTTATTCCTTTTCCATGATGATCAGATTTTGCTATACGCCTGCATAAATAAAAATTATTAAAATGCTTAACTCCCAACACAAAGTTGAACACATGATGAAAGTTCATCGTGTCAAATATCCTAGTAACAAGGTAAGTTTTTGGAATACTGTTTTAGCTGAATTTATTATACACTAGGAGGACACTCAGCATTTAGTTTGTGTGTGTAACTCTGGTTAATCAAAGAGAATTATTTGTGTAAATTCAAATTTAGTAATACGAATCTACTACTGTAAATGCCTGGAATGCTATGCATTAAAGAATTTTTATTAACTTTATATGGAGAAAACTGGTTTACATACATTATTTCTGAAAATAATAATCCTGAAATGTAATCAGTACTTATATCAAGTTAAGTGCAATAATTAAATATATTCTTCAACTTGCACGTTAAATAGATCCCTTCTCCTTCACTTACCAGGCACATAAGGGAAGCTCTAAACCATGAACTGTCCCAGTAGTGAATGCTACAATGAGATCTTTAGAGTCTGTATCACTTTCTTTTGAACTTCTAAATACAGGATTTCTTGGAACTGCGTAGAGTGGGATCAGTGGAGTAACTTGTGGAGGGGGGTTATCAGGGGATCAATTCCCCTCCAGAACTATTCGAAATTTCAGCAGAATTCCATAATTTCCTAAGTAGACCCATTTCTAAGCCAGTTTTGTTTGTACAAGTAATACTTATAAATAATTATAGAAATAAAAGTAATTACAATATTGTAACGTTATGTTTTCCCCTTACATAAAATAGGCCCCAACTTAAACCATTTCATGACCATGATACATGAAGAACAAAATACTAAGTCATTAACTAAACTGTATACTATAAATATGTTCTGAGATAATAAAAAGAGATAAGAATAATGTAATGAAACTGATAAGAACATTATCAATAAGAAGATTTTACTCCAGTAAACTGCATTAAAAATTGTTAAAAAAGATAAAACCTATACTCCATACTGCAGTAATAAACTGGATACTCAATAAAGAAAATTATTAATTCAATAATTAGTTTCTAAGTACTAAAATAATGAAATCAAATTTTATTTATGATTATGAATAGAATAATGTAAATCAAAAAGAGTGTTACAAAAATGTAATAATAAAACAACAATAAAGCTAAATGTAAGCCTACCAGTAAGGTTATGTAACATTATAATGTTTTAAACAACAGAAAGAACAAAAAAGCATTGTAAAATCCATGAATTGTAAACAGAAGGTGAAAACTACTGATGAAGTAGTAAATAAGCTTATAATAGCTAGATAATAATGGTTATAATTTGAATTATAACATGAAGAAGAAAAAATATGAGAAACTAAAACTTGTCAATAATTGTATGTAAAAAGAACAGTTTTAATGTACACTTATTAAACTAACTATACTGTATAAATAATACTAGAATCGTTATTATTAGAATAATATTCTAGTAAGGAAGATATGATTAACCAATAAGTATAAACAAAGTAAATACCGGTAATGAAACAAGCTACATGGACTAAACCTTCAGAATACTACTGAAGATAATAACAACTAGAATATGTAAGAAAAACAATATTAAAGGACAAACTATGTTGTCAAAGCTTCAGTAAATTGTGAAGAATGTTTTAGAATAATGATGTAATAGGAAGAAACATGTATTTTCAAGGTATGAATGAAATTAAGGGTCAATATCATAGGCAAATGAGCCTAGAACATTTGTTATGTTATTCATAGTAAATAATTGTTAAGTTATGTCATTATTATTGTAGTGAAAGTTGAATAAGTGTATCAAGAACAATGTAAAGTAATTGTCTGATAGCAAAAGTAATTATTTTAAATGTACGAAAGAAACTAAGGTGTCCACTACAATGGGCCAGTAGGCCCCTATACCTGAATAACTTATTTCTACTATTTGTAAACAATTATTGCTAATAATTGTCATTATTAGTGTAACAAAAGTGAAAGCCAAGGATCAAGAACAATTTAGAATAGTTGTCTTGTATTAAAAACAAGAATTGTTAAAATATGAAAAAATAATGTTCAAACTATAATAGGCCAATATGCCTAGACAAATTATGTATGTTAATTGTAAGAAATTATTATTGATTTTTGTCATTAGTATTGTTGTAAAAGTTGTAGGGAGTTATAAGGAACAATTGTGATCAGTTATATCACAATAAAGTTAAGTAATTTTATTAGAAGAAAGAGAATTAGGATGTCAGGAACCCAGGTTGGGTTATGCCTAGTTAGCCAAACATGACTTTTATAAATTGGGACATTATTAATTACAGTAAATAATGTTACACTCAATGGTTAATAAGTAAATATCATTCTTTAATTTTCTTAATTCTTAACCACATATTATGTGTACAAATGTATGCCTACTTATAAGTAACTTTACTAATGAAAAGTCTCTTTACTAATGAAAAGTCTCATCTTACTAATAGTCAGCAAAGATGACTGTTACTGAAGCTCTGAGAACTGTCATATGATAATGGGATGACAGTGTATCAGTTAGAATAATCAACAACTTATTAAGGCACACTGTAAGGAGGTATGTTTTAATCATTTTGCACACATCATTCCAGAAGTCTGTTCTAAAAACAATTATAATCAAACTGCTGTTTCAACAGTACTAATAATGCAGCATGGCAAAATTTAAACCATTTTTATTGGTCTGAACGTTTGTTTCAAGCTGAGTATACCAAATATGTTTGTAATAGGTTTATAACTTAAGATGTGAAGTATATGAAGCCTTTACTATTACCTGTTCATTAGACAACAAATAATAACTATAATTTCCATTAATTTTGTTAATGTTCTTTGCCATTCATTATTTAGTTATTTTTTTACTGTCAGGAAAACTTCTGATGTAATTTCTGTACGTGTTATTTTTGGTCTCTCTCTCTCTCTCTCTCTCTCTCTCTCTCTCTCTCTCTCTCTCTCTCTCTCTCTCTCTCTCTCTCTCTCTCTCTCTCTCCCCTCCCCCTCTCATTGTTATTTATTGAAAAAACATAAAAAAACTGACACTCCTCTGTATGTGTCCACATTGCATACAATTAAAAAAATTAAAAACATACTTGAAACATACTTGTGATCTTGCAAAAGAGGATCAGTCCTCTGTGTGTTTTAATGATAATTAGTTAATCAATGAACATGGCATGGACAACAAAATGCAAAAATTTACAAATGGATAATGAAAACACAAAGATTAAAAACTAATAAGAAATCATTATAGACATAAAGAAACAAATTAGTAAGATTTATTAGTGAATCAAAGGAATTCAGAAATTCAGCTGATAATCACATTTTAGTACATAGTGTTACTAATTTCACAATTCCACAAAATTTGTAATTATTGGATAGTGAACATTCGATTTCAATATAGTAAGCGTACACGTATTAATTTTAAGCACGTTTTACAAATAGTGAATGGAAAAGAAAATAAATACACGATTTCAACTTTCTTAAACTGAAAACAAGAAATTCTTTTGAGTTAGTGTAATGTGTTGTGTAGTACTGTAAGACAGAGCAGTGGTATTAGTGTACTAATTAAGATGCATTAAATGTATAAATAAAGCTAATGAGTTATTCTTAGATGACATCATTAATCTTATTGGTAATGGTGTAAAAGCCTTTCCACAGCAGTTGCAGGTTTGGGCTGATTTCTTTCTTCCTTATCATGTTATAGAACTAATCCTGGCAGCAGGTGTGAGCCCTGAAGAAATTGCAACCAGTCTTCATCTTTGTATTTGCCAAAATAAAGTTGTTCTGAGCCAGGTCATGTAAATTCAGGTTAGTCCAAGTTGCTCATTAGACTTTGTCTAAACTTTAAAGATATAAAGTGTTGATAAAGATTTTAGGACCGCACAGTAAAAACATTGTTTGCACATATGAGTAGGAAGCAGATGTATTAATATAATATGTTACCCAACAAGATACAGGAACAATTATGTATATTTAATTAAGTAGTTAGTGGACGCAGTAGAAACTCCAGTTTTTATAAAACAAATAGGGAGAGAACTGAAGATTTGATGTTTGTAAATGTTATATCTATTTTCTTCACAAGTAACTAATGGCTGGTTATTTGTAATTACGTTTTCTCATTTAATGTATGTTGTTAATGACCTTTTTTTAAGGGTATGAAAAAAACAACAGATATTGGTATTTGAAAAAAGGTGAATTTTATTGGTACATACTAAAGTATACAGTCAAATCTGTTTCTATTCATTAACAAAGGTCCGTACTGTAATAATTGTGTGTGTAATATACAAGCATTCTTTAATATGTTTACGAGATTCTCCCAATTTTATTTGCATTAATTCAGACTGTAGTAACATTAAATTCCACTGTAAGCCATTATTAATACTTAATCATTTGCATGTTAACAGAAACTGCACATTGCTTTTTATTGCATTATGTTAAAAAAAGGATTTTAATGTACTTGTTTGGTTATACGTTAGATTGTACTAGGTTCTAAATTGGAAGTACGTTTTAATTCCGGTACTTTGAATAAATACAGCCTTTAATGTTATATACAGCCTTTGAATGTACACTAACTAAGGAAATGTCTGTTAAGTCTAATTAATTTTAAAAATCTAAAAGGTCAAGTTAAATAATTAAACGTAGCCACAACCTCCCAAAATCGTCTCTGTACCGTAATTATGTGCGATAAATGTAAACTAATTTCTGTACTTCCAATAAATACACCCTTTTAATGTACACAAACAAAGTAAATTTTATTTAAGTTACATTGTCGTACATAACCTCTATAAGCTGGCATTACTTACTTCGAATAAATACAGCCGTTAATGTTATATACATCCTTTCATCCATACAATAAATACAGCCTTTGAATGTACACTAACTAAGGAAACGTTTGTTAAGTCTAATTAATTTTAAAAATGTAAAAGGTTAAGGTATATTGTTAAACGTAGCCACAACCTCCCAACATCGTCTCTGTACCGTAATTATGTGCGATAAATGTAAACTAATTTCTGTACTTCCAATGAATACACCCTTTTAATGTACACTAACAAAGTAAATTTTATTTAAGTTACATTGTCGTACATAACCTCCATAAGCTGGCATTAGTTACTTGTGAAGAAAACTGTTGGATGTACACATCGGACACCGAAAAGTAGTACACGCGCGGCGACGAAAGTTGTTTGCCGCTGACTATTCCCCAAGACCCAGACTATACCTTCTGTTTGTGTACACCTTGTTGTTATATGCAGTGAGATGTAATCATTTTATACTGTAACGCAGAAGTAGTTAGACGAATCTGACTGTAGACATTGTTCGATTATTTATTCATATAATTACGCGTTAGATTATGACGAAAGACTTTTAGTTTCTATGTTGGAAGCTATGTTGTTTGTATGTAAGTTTGGCATTGTTCGATTTGTATGGCACTGAATTTGAATAATGTAATGTGGTGAATGTATAGTTTGTATTTACATATTCATCAATTAATTATTTATTGTTACCGTGCTTTCGAAAAGTTTATTACCTGCAGCGGTGTATTGAATAGTTTATGTTAGTGAAATAAATTATAGCAGCCGTAGTATACTTACGAAGTTTTAAGGTAATTTACTTATTTAAAGATAACGACGTTAGGTTAAGGTGGAAACAGCGAGTAGAAGAGACATAGAAGAATCTCTTCTATTCGCTATGGTGGAAGTAACGATAATATTCATTGGTGGGTATGAAGTATAATTACGTTTAATTTCATTTGTAATATAATGCAGACTCATTATCAAAAATTAATTTCAATTCGGATGTGGTTCTTCGTTTGTGTTTATGACATTTATCCACAAGCTAGAAGAATTACTCGATTGTACGTTAAAATATCTTCCGTTACAGTAAAAAGTTACCAAGGTTTCCTGTTTACTTTTTATTTCCGTTTTAATGTCTGAATTAATAATTCCGACTATCACATCAGCATATATAAATGACAGACTTTTTCAGGCCTGCATAGGTGATTCTTCAAAAAGTGTAGTTTTTACCCTTTTGGTAATTATGACATTTCTCATCAATGCTGATATTGCGGTTAAATATTTCTTTTCCTATTCATCTATGTTATATGAACACGAGAAAAATAATTTTAAACGGCGGTCGAACCTATTTACGAAGAAAACAAATAAAATAAATACTCCCATAAGCGCGCATGTAAAGAGAATGAGCGCCATTAGAGGTGGGCCGATATACCTGTAATAGGTATTTTGGAACGATATTTTTGTAGAACGGATGTAACAGTGACTGAAAAGTTGAAATACCTGTTATTCGCGGCGACGCTGTTCCGAGTCGAGACACGCCGCCCTCGCTGTTCCGAGTCGAGACACACACACACACACACACACACACACACAGAGAAAAAAGTACGCAAGACACGTAAACGAATATGCCAAGGCCAAATACTAGGCGTACAAAAATATCGCTGGAACGCAAGGAATAGCCAGTAACGTGTATTTCAAATACTAGTGGTATCACCGATACACAAGGAACAACACGTTCCAGAGTAACAGTAGTATTTTAGTAACACCTAATATTTTAGGAACACCTAGTATTTTAGGAACAGGTAGTATCAAGGTTACTCTACTATAAGGTTGGGCCCGAACCGAAACAAATTGCTATTGGCTGTTGAAATGACGTCACCATCGAGGAACGAGCTGCGCGGTAAATACCTCTCAATACAAATATGTTATTTTTTTATTAACTACAGTTTGTTTGTTATTTATATTTTTATTTACGAACTTATTTTATTGAATGAAGTACGTAATAATGTTATATGAAGCGAATGTTTGCGTAATTTAAATGTGTACGCTTTTAATATTAATCGTATAGCCAGGCCCCAATTTCAGGTACCTTGCACCCTGGGCAAAGCATTCTTATAGCCGCCCCTTTTATTTTTTACTTTTCTCCCCCACCCCCACCACCTTTTACTAGGGAAACAACAAACTATAATGAAGATAAACATTTGACAGTTTTTATCTGTGATGAAATAACTGAAATTGTATATAATTATACATATTTCACTACTAAGAGAACACATTTTTTTGCACAACGAAGTGAACGCGATAACATTGAAAGCGTATACTGAAAGGAAACATCAAACATGAAAGAGGAAATGACTGTATTAATTTTTTTTTTTTTTACCGCAGTGTAAACAAGTTTGTTGTCATTAAGAGTTGCAAGTTACTGATACTGAGTAACGATGTCAGGCGACATCCGCCGCTGACGTTTATCAAAAGGCTATACGTCAAACATATAAGCAAAAGGCTATAAGGCAAACATCACACACACACACACACACGTGCGCGCGCGCGCACAGAGGAAACTATGCGTAATATAATATTATTCATTACATATTCCTTGGCGCGTGCCGGCGTGCATTCGAACGTAGTTTCCTTCATTCCTAGAATTTTAACATTAACACTCAACTGTCTACTGTCTTATAGTCTTAACGCGTATTGTATTTCGTTCCTTGGCCCCCCCCTTGGACCAGGCGCCCTGGGCATTTGCCCAGTCAGCCCATTTAAAGCCCGGGGTCTGCGTATAGCAACTGAAGAAGCAGTACGGATTTCCTATATATAATTGTTAATAAACCGATTGATAGTCGGAAAAATAATACCGAAACACCTTGCTAAAAATTAAATTTAGTAATTAGATTAGTCTAGACCGATATAAACAAAGCCTGAATACTAATGAAGCAAATTTTAGTAGACTAATTATAGAAGTGACTCGTTTTATCAAACTATACACTTATTTGTTAGAACGTTTCCGTTCGCCTGCATATAATAGACACGGTTTGAAAAAAATTGAAAGTAATGACCATTAAATGCTCTTTGTACTATTTTTAGTTCCTATTTTCTACACCCTTTTTTTATAATTTTTTAAAGCCCGTGTTAGACTTTAGAAATAAAATTGCAGTACAATAGGCTTTATAACTTCTCTTTTTTCATTATAGTATTCCTTATAATTTGATGAAAATATATTATTATTTGGTAGTGCTCATGTGTTCGCGCGCACACACATGTATTTTTTTCAACCACAACTTCCCCTCACGCTTTATCTAGGCTTGGGACTAGCTATATTTTGTACAAAATTAATTTAAAATTTTAATTTTACAGAATATAGGTGGTTTAAATTGTGGGCTAATTATACATTGAACCCGTTTGTTTATAGACGGAACCCAGAGTCCACTGACCAGTTACTTATCAGACCTCTACTCAGTTCAAAGTCCAAACCAGACAGCGGCGGTCTAAGTTCCGCCTTCCTGCAAAGAACAATGATGCCTATAATACCATCCTAATTAATACAAAAGTAGAAATATATTAATTAATGTGTGGGTTTAACTACGGACGATGCGTGCCACTGCCGTGATTTTCTCTTCTGTGCTTCTGCTGCTTTCACTGCTTTCATGCGGCCATTCATGAAACGAAGGCAAATGAACATTCTCGTCCTGGCGTATATTTTTACAACTTCTGTTGGCATCTCAGGAAATTTACTTAAAATTCTTGTAGTCATATTTTTTATAATATTTTTACTTTTATACAAACTATCCGGGCCATTGATGTCCCTAAAAATTATTTCACACTGTGAAATCTTGTGCACCCAGTCTTTTGAAGGAACAAGAAGACATCCTCGAGATAAAAACTCTATCCAGCCTCCAGCAGAAGTACCAACGGGAGGGGGATATACATTTTCTGAAGGTGTTTCCATTGTAGGATCATGCTTTCTCCCACGATAGGCAATGTAGAACCTAGGTAGCGGAACCCCTCAGTAGAGCAGTCTGCTCCATCACTGATCGCAGGAACGTCAACGTCTGCATTAAATGACAAGGAGAAATCTTGCATTTCTGTTGACCCTTCAATCATAGATAGCTGCTCGGTCATGTCAGGTAAGATACCTTGCAAGAGATGAGAAGTCATAATTTCCTGATCATCATCTTGGACAACAGGTGCTTCCTTCGAAAAAGGTATTTTATTTGTATTTTGACCCACCAAAAGCAAACGAAGTCGATGTTTAACTTCTGTCGGTGGTGGGTGAATAAAAAACTGCCCAATGCCTCGTATTTGGGAGAAAAGATTTTCCAGGCAGTCTTGATTTAGTCTTGCAGTTAAAATATATTTAAGATTGTTTTTTCGTATATGACTAAAAAGGCCAAATAAGGAGTTGATGGTCATCATGAAACCTTTTTGAAATGGCAACAAATTCCGAGATTTTCCTACGCGCATTGTTTCACAACAAGTATACATCTTTTTAAGTACGCCTTCTTGTACTTCATGGTGAGTGCCATACCCGGTAGCCAAAGGTTTATTATCTACACATCTTGAATTTAAAATATCGAAAGAATCGTTAATCACTTTAAAAAATTTAGCCACATGTTCTTCTTCAGGAAATAAATATCGAATTGCTTCAGCCGTTGTGTTTGAGAATAACTGCGTCGCCAAAAACACGCGCTGATGTTCCCTACCTTTGACGGTGAGATGGACATGTGAGAGCTTAGGGCACAATTGAATTCACCATTATCCAATGCCAACAATTTTTCAACGGTCGTCTTTGTGATGTGTTTGTTGTCGGAGAGTGTCAGACCGTCATCTAGAAAATGGTTTCGTAAAAGCTTGTAAAGGTGGGGAACATCTGCGAAAACCCATATGACTTTTTCTACGTTGTGTGGGTTTGGGAACCACGAATTTGTATACGTTACATTTAGTTCATTCCACACTCGTCGATTTTTTGTCCCTAGATCTGCTACAGTGGCAACAACATTGTACCCTACGTCTTCCATGCAACAAATAATGTTTTTTAACAATTCAGCCGACATTTGGACATCAAAATCATAATATATTGGCTGCTTCCAACCAGCTACGAGGCCACGAAGCATGGGAATCTGACAATTGCTGTGAGGCCCTACAACACGATCTTCCTTCTGATCGTAACTGACGCTACTATCTACATTCATTTCGTCAAAAGAAATAACACATTCTTTCAGCAGTGGTCAGTGTGTTCACCTGGGCTTTCATGAAACACAGAACATCATGGAGTACGCCCGGCTGACAGCAAAATGAAGCAGATGTCCATCTCTTCAAAGTCGATAGTCCTGGCAAGGGAAAACCACATTTATTTCTCAAGAACAAATAACATTTTCAACAGTGCATAGTGTAACTGCCTTTGCGATGTCTTCAGAGTTCCATTTTGCACGGTTTTTATTTGACAGTAAGCAGTTAATTTGTGTTTCAGTAAAAATTTGTCCTAAAACTTTTTTTATCTTATCTTCAACAAGTTTTTTCAGATTCTCGTCTTGACGTTTTAAATTTTCAAGAGCAACCTTTCTCTGTTCCTTCAGAAGTGTATTTCTCAGCTTGAAAGTCCTGCACATAGATTTCAAAAAACGGTTTTCATTTTCCAACTTTTTTACATGCTTCTTAAGTGATTGTACATCCTCGAGCTCAATCTCGCAGTTTGTAATAGTGCTTTGGTCCATTTTAATTTTTTTGGGTGACAAAGCCGATAGGGTTTTTAAGGCTCTTTTCCTGACCTCTCTCGCATGACATCTCTCTCTTCTGCCACTGACTTTATTACTTTCAAGAACGCCTGATACCCCTGTATTATCATCACTGCGGCAAGGCATACCGTCATTACAAGCAGTGATGACGACGGGAAGATTCATATGGGGAACAGCATCTTCTCTGAGAACTCTTCTTGATGGTATATTCATTAACTCAGCACGTAAGTCACGAACATAATCTGTTGTAGAAAAGTGTTTTGAGCAAACCGTAGCATTTGAAATATTAATATTATCTTTTCTGTAGCACTTCGATATCCATATTTTTTGTACTTTGGGGTCTTTTGGAAATGAATGATATTTAATATCTGTCCCCTTCGTTATTTTGTTGTGTGAATTACAACCGGCTACAGCACACGAAGGCATATTGGCAGTAAAATAAGGACAAGAGTAAGTTCAAACAACGGAAATAATAGCTATGTTCAATAACGAAAAATCAAAATGAGACGAAACAACAAAGTTTACCTTGGTGTCGCAACAAAAAACGAATACGTCTTGAAAACTAAAAACTATCGCAACAACAAGCAACAAGAAATCTACTAATAAATAGAAAATTAAGAGAAAGTAACTGTACAAGAATAAAAGTACAACAACTAAAGTAATAGCTATGTTCAACAAACAACGGCAAAAAAACAAATAATAAAACAACGTTTACCTCGCTGTCACGACAAAAAACATACACGTATTAAAAAAACCAAAACTATGTCAACAGACAAAAGAATAAATAGAAAATTAAGAAAGGTAATTGAAAATAATTAAATTTTCGTAAACACCGATACAAACGTATTGGTAACCTAACACTGTTACTGTCGAAACGTTCTTGTGAAACGTCACGAGATAAAACAAACACTCTGCTCACAGAAATACACCAACAATACCAACAATAACTGAAGTGTTTACCACAGAATTTTAACAGTTCTGTACCACGTTTTTTTTTTGCAAAACACTACACATATTTGTTCTAAATCTAAATTGCTATACCTACGAACCAACGCATAAATTAACAGTGATTAACTTCACAATTTATAACACCCAGATAACACCTATATAACAACATAACAATACTAAGCAAGCAGTAAGGCGCGGAATCCCGCCTCGATGGTGACGTCATGCGCAAGTAGCGTGGATTCAGAACGCGTACTGCGCAACCCATTCGGGCCCCCCCTGAGGTAGTATCAAGCATATTTTGAGTAGGGACTAGTACGAGCCACTTTTTCGTCCTGTATAATTCATTCTGCGCAAAGAGACGAAGCTGTTTTTAATAAAGGAAATAATTCATCCTGCTGTTACATTTATTCTCGTGTGATATGCAGATATATAATACAGATTATATGCTAATAAATTATATATTATACTAGTCACCAACTTGTAACTAAAATCGGTTGGTAAAACTTTGTTTTTACTCAAAAAAACTTTATGTTCCGAGTAGTTAGTGAAATCGTTGTATTTAATTATATTGAGCTATAACCTATAGAGTGGCTGATGTTGATGAGCTATATTATACTTTTTATTAATGTGATTTTAACTTCACTACACATCTCACGTAAATGATGAGATTGTTGTAATGGACATTTATGCACTTTATCTAGTCCTGTTCCTTAAATATCTGTAATGCATTTAATTTACTTTTGTTGTTGCTTATTATTTATAAGTTTTTATTTATGTATTTATATTTATTTTATTACAATTTGTTTTTTTATTTTTATTTGTAAAATTTTGTTTATTCTCATTCACTCTTATGGCGTACTGTTATGTTTTTGTTATACGTTTCTGATGTTTCTTCACATTATTTTTTGTGGTATTACGTGTAGGCCTACTCTAAATTATTTAATTGCCCCGAGTTTTGCAACTGATTTGTCTAACCAATGTTAGTTTTACTACTAGTGAAAACTTAAATTGGTATCCCCAAAGGGAGATAGGCCTATAAATTCTCTTGTTTCTTATTTTCATTTAAACAGTAATAGTTTAATAAAGCCACAGTGTAAAGTAACACTGTTAATACTTTTAGTTTCAATTTATTTCTTATAACAAATTATATATTATAGGTTATATAATATCTTCAAATAAATACACAGCAAGTAGGTTTATTAATATATTAATAGGTTTATCTAGGTGAAAATAAACCTACTTGCAGTGTATTTTGTGACGATTTCATTAATTAAAAATAAAATAATTAATAAATAGGTAATGTAAAAGCTGAGAAATTTTAAATTTTAATAAATCGCGCATTGAAACTAATTTTATCGCTATCATAAATAATAATAATATTTAATAAAGAGTTTTAATAATAAATAAATAAAAGGAATGCGAGTGTACAGATAGGGAAACCCTTGTTAATTAACCCTGCATAGACATGCGCTAACCGGAATTAATTTGAATACCGACCCCTAAACAAACTAATAATCCTTGAAAATTAATATTAAATAAATAAATAAATAAACGAGACCACAGTAGTGTACTATAATGAAGTCTGTAATTAAGAATATTTTTGGATAATTAAAAGGTCAAACTTTAACCCCCTTAAATAGAGGATAAATGTGGAACTATTTTGTTGCGATGCGTAATCTCCGCGCGATTAACTGACCCTTCCTATATAGTAGAGAGTCGAGATGAAGCGCTCACGTAGAAAACGCGCGTTTGAACCATGTCTCAGAAAAAGACAGAATATTTGTATTTAGAAGACAGTTACAACAATGTGTAGCAAAAGTATTGCCAAATTAATGTGGTAGTAGTCTAAATGTTAAAAACCGAAATGTATAAATAACTGTGTAAGGGATGACATATCATTTGTTTAATTTTGTAAGATGTCTATGTTGTTTTAAATAATATGGTACGAGTTACCAAAAGTGAGAACTTTATAAACAATAATGTGACGTGCAATTCTGCAACAATCAAGAACATTTACGGCACTTATGCTACTAACGATGTTTAACTACGAGACTTCCAAGAACCTTCACGCTACTTCATTATGAACTAACCACTTCAGGCACTTCAACAGGAAAGTTAACTCCACTTAAGATCTACCGCTGACGAACACCATCAGGATCAAGGACCCTGAATACGAGTAAACTGATGGATATGGCAGGTGACACGGAGACTTGTTCTCCGTGATTAATTAAAATTGTAACCAATGAATTATTAAAGACAGTTGAAATGAAAGAAAAGAAAGACTTTAACGATAACCACTTTATAAGATGTAGTATGTTTTAGAATTCAAAATATTTGTAGTACCGAATAACGCTGATGTATATGTATAGCTTCACTGATACAAATTTTTAGATTAAGTCCATTCTTCAAATGACCCCAAAATAGTATTATAGAATATAAATAAGCGAGCTTAACTCATAAACAAGTTTAAGGTCCCGGATCTGTGGATAACACTAGCACTGATAAATCCATGTGTTTTGCCCCAGTTCTTTACAAAAAATATGTTATAAATTGTAATCTTTTATTCAGAAAACCTTATATGGGAATATTTATGTAGAGCTATTGTAGCAATGATTTAATAAAGAGATGTCGTTACTTTACACTAAAACAGTGAGTGAATAAATCATCAGACCCCCATGTAAAAGTTCCTTTAGTTATAACTACTGCTGGTTTATATAGTAATTAAAAGTTGATTACGAGTATGGCAGCCTGTGCAATTGATCAGAGGTAAGTATGCACAGGTTCCTGATGTTATAACGTAGGTTACACATTATAATTTATTTGAAGATATTACATAGGAGACCTGCAGGAAACTCAAAACGAGTTACTTACAAAGGGATAATATAGGTTATGTATATATAGTATATAATAACAGGTATTTGTACCTGTTATTTTTTTGGAACTGTATTTTCATACCTAGTATTTTAAAATAACAGTTTAGCCCACCTATAAGCGCCATATTAACTGAGTAGTTAGTGGGATCACCGCAGTGGAGCAACGGCGCACCAATGTACAGCGAATGACGAGTTAGGACGTCATTACGTGGATTACCTACTGCTGCAATTCATAAGTATGCACCAAATAACACGCGTTTTTCTACTACTAAATAAAATTCAAAAATTTTTAAATGTCATTTGTCACAGTTAATATGGCGTTTTTTGGCGTCTTATGGGAGTAATTATTATTTTTTTTTTTTCGTAAATAGGTTCGACCGCCGTTTAAAATTATTTTTCCCGTGTTTAGATAACATAGAAGAATAGAAAAAGAAATATTTCACACACACACACACACACACACACACACACACACACACACACACACACACACACACACACACACACACACACACACACACACACACACACACACACACACACACACACACACACACACACACACACACACACACACACACACACACACACACACACACACACACACACACACACACACACACACACACACACACACACACACACACACACACACACACACACACACACACACACACACACACACACACACACATACACACACACACACACACACACACACACACACGTGCTCACATGAAATGCATGCATTACCATAATTATGAAAAGATGAAACTCTTACCTTAATCCACTCCTCAATTATTTTGAGGAGAGTAGCGGAATCTCGACGCTCAACCGGTATCAAAAAACACTTGCCAGAACCGCGTTCCACTCCCCCGAACACCCACTGTCCTTTAATGAACCTGCCCCGATTATATTTCCGACAGCCAAATTTGGCTTCGTAGACTTCTACAGTCTTTCCAGGGCCCCCCAGCTTAGCTGAAGTGCGCTGGGCGTCGAAAATAAAAACTTCTCGACAAAAACTGTACCAGTCGACGACGAGGACCCACACGAAGGACAATTTATTGACCCTTTAATAACCTCGTGGGAAATTAAAAAGTCAATAATCTCAGACTCAGTCATTCGAATGCATTCGTCTGACGTCCCACCGCACTGAATATCATGGCAGGCCATTACAGTAAAATGCTATAATAATAATGGTAATAATATATGTTATAATAATAACCCTGAACAACAGAAATAATTAATAACAACACCACACAATAACACAAACGAAAACACTGAATTCACAACATAATTAAATACACGATAACCGTACCTCAACGCTTCGATCGACAACGAAACGAAACTGACCGCGAATAAACTACTGTTGCCGCCGATTTCTTTCCAACTGAAACGCACACACATTACCAACCAATTACAATTGAGAATATGCAAAATTTTAAAATTAACGGTTTACAAACGCGCTTTTTTTGTATCTACCAATCAGGCATCAGCTTTATTAAGCGGTAAATTGATACATTCGCGGGTTATTTGCATCAGACCTATGCCATTCGTTGCGTTGCTGTGACGTCACCGTGGCGTTTTTCAAAATTTTTACTATCGATGGTTCAGTTGCGATTTTCATACTATCGATAACTACCACAAAGTTTTAGATAAATTAGTTTTAGAAAAGTATTAACAATGGTACTTTACACTGTAATTTTCAGCTTTTACTATTTAAAAGAAAATAAGAGAATTTATAGGTCTATCTGTCTTTGGGAATACTAATTTAAAAATGTTGAACAAAGTACGCAAGTCAAAGTCGAAAGACAAAGTACAAGCAAAGTTTGGCACTGAGGAGTTTTGTATCAAAATTACAATTTGGTAATTCTCACTAATTTTTTGCTCTGGATTTTTTTGCTTGTCTCTGTTTCGGCTTCAGTTCGCCTCTTCAGCTAAGGAAGTTGTGATAGCAGTTTTCACTGCCGACCACTACCTTAGGACAGAGTGGAGAAGGTAAAATTTCTCTTTTGAGAATTACCAAACTAACTTAAACCTTCACTAGGAGTAAACAAACCTGACATAGATTTAAAGAGGTTTCTGCTTTTGTTAAAGTAGGTGGTTTTATGTATGTTTGTTCACTATATAATCAAATACTTTATAATCATTATAATAATAAATAATAATGAACAGATTTAGTTAATTATGAATATGAGTTAAATTATTTTAACGTCACCTCGTCTTTACCTAAGTGTTGAGGTTTCCACTTTCAGAATCTTCTGATAAGGTAAGTGAGTAAAGTATAGGGGTATATTATTCTTCTCATTAGTTATTTTTACTTATTTACCAATTATTTTTATTTATTATTCATCCCCAATTATTTGTAATATTACAAACATGTAAAAAGCATAGATTAGATTATTTGAATTGCAACATTGGCATCAAAACATTGATGTTTTAATACCGATATTTTTTTTAACATCGATGTACTCTTCACGATGATAAACATCGATAGTTTTACATCGTGTCACAACAGATGTACCTCCTCTGCGTGAATATGTTCAAAAGTAAAAGGTCAGTGGTGCTATTGTGAATTGTGATGTAACGTTATTTATCTTTTAATTTTTATATAGTGGTGTGCAACAGTGATCATTCTAATTTATCTTTTAGCATTATAATTTATAATACAATAATATTATTACTAAAACTCACTGCTGCCAGAATTTTACTCACCGTCATAATCCCGTTAAACTTACCTTATTAAACTGCCCAGGTCGCCACGATATTTTATGGTTTAATATCGAAACCTTTACACTCTTGCCCTTACAAAAATTAAAATAATCCCGCTATCTGAACACCCTTAAACTCAGAAAATCCCACAGAACGTTAGACGAGGTTCTCAGCACAGAATAGGAAATGGTTAAGGCGTAATAACTTACAACTAACACATAATTACGTGAAATCAAATACTATTTTATTGATATTTCTTTCTATATTTTTAGTGTTACTTCTCTATGTTACCAGTACTTTTATATTTTTCCCACACACATACTCTCATTCTTTACAATTTTGAAAAACCCCTGATTAATTGAGCTCTTTGATTTATTGTTTACTTTAAAACTTTGGCCAACAACTAAATATATTTTTTCGCTGTACTTAACTTCTCTTGCTATCCAAATTGTTCCACCATCACGCAGTTCACTTTCACTTTTATCGTCACTTCGACCACATTAGACTGTTATTAAATTTTCGTTGCGGTTTTGTTTCATTATTTAAAATTGCTGTACCATTTGGTATTTTCTGGTAGGCCTTGTACTACATTTCGACCTACCAGACAAAGTATTCCCGAGGCCATGCTTCACTTACGTCCGCTCAGTGTGAATGTATATTGCCAACTCTGCTCTTCGTCAAAGACTGTTCTGTGCTACTGTCTGATGCAAAACTGGGGTGACAATGTGTTTTACTGTGATTCACAAAGAGACTGAGCTGGCAAGCTATTGCATAATACGTCTGGCTGGGCAGACTCCAGACATCAAACATAAACAGTCTGCAATAACATTGTATGTGTTGCTGGTTACTAGGGGGTACCCCTTAGGTGAATACTGACTACTTTAAAATTAAAACTGAAATCTTTGTAGCACACAATTCTGTACCGTTACATTGTTTGTGATCCAAAACTATAGTGAAACAATTCGAAAAATATCAGTGAACCCGTTATCGCAATAATTTTTGTGGACGTGGGTGACCCGGACTCGTGGGTGGCCAGCTCATCAGTTTCCTACAGTATCCACCGCTGAGAGTGATTTTGGGTAGCCTCCGAGGTTACTAATAATAAACTCGCGGTGGGCTCAACGCAAAGCTTTAAACCGCCGTTTGGGCTCAACGCAATTTTGAACATGTAAGAATCATGTAAATTTTGTTTTTAAAAAGCAACATGATTTTCAGTCAAATTCGGATCGACTGGTTTTGTACACACGGTGACGTCACGCGTCAACAACAGGTGGACCTATGTCATTTCTCAGTCAATATGGCGCTCATTCACAATTGCATGCGCGCTTATGGGAGTAATAATTTAATTTTTTTTCTCCGTAAATAGGTTCGACCGCCGTTTAAAATTATTTTTCTCATGTTTATACTTTCTATAACATAGAAGAATAGAAAAAGAAATATTTCACCGCAATATCAGCATTGATTGTAATTTTCATAATTACAAATTTTTTTTCAAATATTGCAAATCATAAATTTTTAAAATAAAATTTGTTAAAAGTACTGCAAACTTTCTTTATATAACAATAAAAACAGTCGTCAAGCACAAAAAAAAAATATTTCAATAAAAAAAAAATTAAGTGAAGTTTCACCTTGTCCAACCTCAACAAGTGATGCCAATGTCCATGCGAGTGTAATCACTTTTTCGAATTTTTGTAAGCATTGTGTGACAAAAAGCTTAAAACAAATATAAAAAAAATGTAATAGGGGAAAAATAAGAACAAGTTCAAGTGTCATAAGGTTTATAATGAATATAAACAAATAAGTTTTAACAAGTTTATGGAAAATATCGTGATAACATATAATCTGGCTTAGGTTGCTAGGCAATCTAAGTTAAGCAGTTGCTAAAATGATTGATATTTTGCTTCTAACAAAAAGTCATACTGTTGCCTATTATTAATATTTGGCTGATCAAGCACAACAGTAATGTCCTTTAACTCAACTGATGATGAATCTTCATTTTCTGGCCACACAAACTTTTTTCCATAAATTTTACTAGAAATTCATCTTGGAATTTTTTTAATATGTTACCAATGTAATAATAGAAGTTTTTGTTTTTTCCTTCAAATTTCACCAGCACATAATCATTGACTTTTGGGCTTTTAGGAAAACATCTCTCATTTTCGTTCTTCTCATCCGTTCTGTTGTTATTCGGATCTATATCTGTTTCCTCAGCATCATCATCAGAATATACATCACTGTAGTGAAGTCTTTTACGACCTGTAAAATCTGTTCAGGAAATAACAATACATCATAAAATATTTGTTAAATTATATAGATATATACTAAAAATGAGCTAAAATCATGTAATATTATAAAAGTTCTTTTTTTTCTCTAAAAAAAAAAATTGAAAAATTATTAACTTTTTCTGTTAGCTGAAAATAAACTAGGCTATAAGTTTGTATTTATTCCTAGTTCAGTAGGCCTATATATTTTTTCAATAACATGTCTTTAGGTTTGTTAAGAAAATTTTATAATCCATTCAATTAAAGTAAAACGTAATAGACAAAAAAGTAAGACTGTTTAAGTTGTGAACCTAGTAAAAAAAAAGGTAAAGTAAGAAAGGATACTACTTGGAGATGCTTCTTCTTGTCCAGTCAGTTTTATTTCTCCCAAGTTGTAGTGTAAACAAGACTTGTTACAAGCACATTTTAAGCAGCTAAGCCTTCTCGCCTGGATAACCAAAGGTTTCTCTTTATCCCAGACCAATTGATGTATTTTCGTGGTCCCAGGAAATGTTTCAAGTGGTTGTGGTGGTAAAATTGTATCTATAAGATCAATTTGATCTGTCGTTACAGAAAATATCGGTATGGAGAACCATACATGACTTCCATATTCTAAGATTTATATTTAAAATCATTTTCAGCCAAACAGCCAGGCTGTGCCTTACCTGCCTTTTTATTGCTGTATTAAATGAAAAATATTATATTACATTAAAATGAAAAAATTATAATTTTATTGCCTGGCAACAAAATTATTTTATTTTTAACAATTACCATTGTTTCAAAAAGTTTAAATAAATTTTCAAGTACTTTACTCTTGTTAAAACGTATAAGGTTGCAGGTAAACTACCCCTTCCCCTTAACCGATCTTCACCAAAATCGAAAGTCATTGAGACCTCTACAATTCAGGGACGTATGCAAACAATTATTTGATTCTGTTTGAATTTGCGGCTGTTATCGTTTGCCATAGAAAATACGCTTGATAAAAAACGTTGCTGGTAAACTACCCCTTCCCCTCAACCGATCTTCACCAAAAACAATAGGTCTTGAGTACTCTACAAATCAGGGCTGTATGCAGAAAATTATTTGATTCTGTTTGAATTTGCGGCTGTTATCGTTTGCCATAGAAAATACCCTTGTTAAAAAAACGTTGTAGGTAAACTACCCCTTTCCCTTAACCGATCTTCACCAAAAACAAAAGGTATTGAGAACTCTACAATTTAGGGCTGTATGCAAATAATCTTTTCATTCTGTTTGAATTTGCGGCTGTTATCGTGTGCCATAGGAAATACCCTTGTTAAAACATAAAACGTTACAGGTAAACTACCCCTTTCCCTTAACCGATCTTCACCAAAAACAATAGGTCTTGAGAACTCTACAATTCAGGGCTGTATGCGAAACATTATTTGATTCTGTTTGAATTTGCGGCTGTTATCGTTTGCCAAACAAACAAAATTTCCCTTGCTAAAAAAAAACCGTTGCAGGTAAACTACCCCTTTCCCTCAACCGATCTTCACCAAAAACAATAGGTCGCGAGAACTCTGCAAAACCGAGCTGTATGCAAAAAATTATTTGATTCTGTTTGAATTTGCGGCAGTTATCGTTTGCCATAGAAAAAAAATCTACAGACAGACACACAGACACACAGACAGACAGACAGACAGACAGACAGACAGACAGACAGACAGACAGACAGACACACAGACACTTTTCGGAAAACGACTTTTTTTCATGTTTTGAGTGTAGTAGAATCAGAATCTGCAATAATCTCGAACACGATTTTTTTTGCCATCACCATACTTCCATTCCTTAAGGAATATGGAAGTAAAAACAAGTTTTTTCACAATTTGTCTGCAATGCGTTTTTGAATTGTTCAAAATTACCTATATCAGTACCTCTACTAACTAAACTGCCAATCTCTTAGTGCTACCACTGATCCCGTCTGCGGCTCCTTTGCCATGTCCGGCCTCTGAGTAGTGCCACATTACTTCTTCAACATCTAGTTTTCTACTAAGGTATTTCCCAAAGAGAAAAAACATTGTCTTGTTCTTATATTGTGTTGAGGGTCCATCGCTAAGTAAGTGAACTTTCTTTAAGTTTGGGACAAGTTTTTTCATCGTCTCAATAACTGGATCCAAATGGGCACAGATAGCAGAGGGATCATGACATGAATTTTCAGAAATACTACAATAGCTTTTGTGTTGAAGTGATTTCTTAGTTTTGTCTTTAAGTATAGAACTGAGGTATGGAGAGTTATTTGAGTCCTACTTCCACCAAAATGGAAAGCTGAATTTCATTGGCATATTTACAAGCGTAGTTTTGAGAATAATAGAAATGTAATAAAGCCTCAAATTCAGTTAAATTGTCCTTTACATTATGGATTGTTTTGAACTGATGATTAATATTACAAACATGTTTCATGAATGGTATGATCCACTTTTTAAACTCTACCATTAAATGGCTTAACTCGCAATGTTTAATTATTTTGATTGTTTTTTGACATAGTTTTATTTTACCTTTAACCAATGTAGGTATTTTCTTTAACACCCATTTTTCAAAGGAAGTTTTCTCTGTACCATTGAAATCATTAAACTTGATTTCCGTATTTGAACAATTTTCACAATCTCTTTGTAAACATTTTTCTTTTAATTCTCCAGGACAGCAAAGCGAGGCTAGTACTTCAGATGGTGTTTTTTCACTAATTACATTCATTCTTTTAAGCTTTGTAACGAGAAGGCCAACATTTGCTTGAATTTTACACAAGCAAGTATCTCTTGATGTCACCGTTGGAATGGTAACCCAGAATGGGCGATATTTACAAAACAGAGTAACTAAGATGAAAGTAATTGGAATTTTCTCTCAAAAACTTTGCATACAAATTCTTTAACGCAAATTAAGATATCGCTTATGTTTTTTACTTCCATGTTCCGTAAGGAAATGGAAGTAAAGTGATGGCAAAAAAATCGTGTTCGGAATTATTGCAGATTCTGATTGTACTACACTCAAAACATGAAAAAAAATCATTTTTTGAAAAATATCTGTGTGTGTGTGTGTGTGTGTGTGTGTGTGTGTCTGTAGATTTTTTTCTATGGCAAACGATAACAGCCGCAAATTCAAACAGAAAAAAAATTTTTTTGCATACAGCTCTGATTTGTAGAGTACTCAAGACCTATTGTTTTTGGTGAAGATCGGTTAAGGGAAAGCAGTAGTTTACCTGCAACGGGTTTTTTTTTAATCAAGGGTAATTTTTTTCTATGGCAAACGATAACAGCCGCAAATTCAAACAGAATCAAATAATGTTTTGGAAACAGCCCTGAATTGTAGAGTTCTCAAGACCTATTGTTTTTGGTGAAGATCGGTTAAGGGAAAGGGGTAGTTTACCTGCAACATTTTATGTTTTAAAAATATAGATGTAAAATACCCGGGTATTTAAAATTCAAGGTAAATACCCTGGGTATTTACCCGGGTAAATACCCAAAATGGGTAAATACCCGGGTATTTATAAAAATCATTTAAGGCATGACTGTATACATATTAATTATATTTTTATTATTACATTTGTGTTCTAAAACCCAACTGAATATGGCAGTATAAAATTTATTCAGCTCATCAGCTGTTGCATTCTACATTTTGGCATGAACAACCAAGTACTTACGACAGTGGTTGTTTTATTTTTTCCAAATTGAACAGAATTTCAATTTTAATAATCATAAATTAACACTCTTAAAGACATGATGCATCTTTTCCATCCAACAATCAATTTTAACTTAATTAAAATTTGAATGCATAGGAACTAGTAAAGATAATTAAAGAATCAAGAAAGCAAAAGATTATCAAGTAAGAAAGTATTTATTAAAACATTACAATGAAAGAAACATTATAGTAAACATTATAGTAGATTATAGTTTAAAAGTATTTATTAAAACAAATTGAGAATTACACAACTGAATCTTCAACACCATTTTCATCTTCATCTGTAACTCCAGCATCACTTTCGTCTCTATCTTCCTCTTCAACATCACTTTCATCTTTATCTTCATCTTCAAAATCACTTTCATCTTTATCTTCATCTTCAAAATCACTGTTGTCTTTAACTTCATCTTCAACATCACTTTCATTTTTATCTCCATCTTCAGGAATTTTGTTTTCTGAAGGTTTTTCCCCTTTGTCTTGCTGCTCTTCACAAGAGTGCTTTCTCTTATTTGACTTACTCTTACAATTTAAAAGCTTCCAATTGCATGATAAATACGTCAACTTGGCAGCTCTTTGTGAATTTAGGCGATTTCTTTTTTTGCTGTGAACCCAACTGAATGTACTGAATGTACGTTCAGTAGCAGCAGATGTCACAGGTGCTCCTAAAATTCGAATAGCTACATCTGCTAGTTCACATGTTCCTCTTAATCCCCTCCACCACAGAACTGGGCTCAATTCATCAATGCTTTCCCACACAAATTCTCTTCCCCAGATCCCTTGCTTGTCTCTATAGTCAGCTATATTTTCTTTTATTTTAGGGATGCTTACACCCATTTTCTGCCCAACATCACAAACAAAGCTAACTGCATCTAGTAATTCGAGTGGTTTTAAACTGCTCCCTTGAGCAGCTGGATTTAGTAGGTCTGCTGCAAGGTGTATTTCCCCTAAGCCAAAATCTCTCCGCTTTTTAAACTTCTTCAGAACATTTTTCTCTTCTGCTTTTTGTAATGGAGAAAGTGGGAGCTGTACAATTAAAGTTTTCTCCAAGTCATTGAATTTTGAAAATACTTTATGTATCTGTGGCTGGTTACTTTCAAAAGCAGTTATCAGATGTACAATAGGATTTAACATGTCTACCATTTTTTGTACACGAACTGTAACGTATTGCCACGTTACAAAGCCAGGGAACCCATCTTAACTGACACTTGCCAATTACATGGGCTGCCTACGTTGTAACGAACTGTTATTAAACTCAAATTAATTGAACAAATTACATAAGATAATTATAAGGAAACAAGGGAAGGTATTTCACTGATTTATTATGGACTCATTTTCATGTGTAACAAGATGACTTCTCTTTATTAACAACTGCTACTCAAAGATCCCATGACATCATTAATTAGATTAAAATATTTAAATGCTTTTCATAAAAATTAGGGATAAAACTGATTATGTATTCTTTTACCTCGGATCCGAGTTTACTTTAAGTATATTTATAGCAAAGACTTCTAAGTATTTTGAGTTCATCTACACGCTTGCAAGACTTCTTTTACCATTTGAAGAATGGTATTATTACTTAAAGTGATTATAAATTACATTTACATTTAAGGCGTTACTACGTACGATCTTGAATCTTACAGAAAACTCTTAGCTTGTCTCATTTTAATTTTAAACAAAATTTATAGTCTTTGAAAAGTCTCTTTTTAATGTGAGTTGTGTATCAAATATGATTAACTCTCGATAGGCAAGCTATCGAGTCACCTTTACAATTGGTCGTAGTAACCTCGTCCTGGGGTGTCTCTCTTTGGAATTCTTGAAGTCGGCATCATCGTCTGGGTCGTGTCTTCGGCAAGTACTAGATAGGATGTTCACTGCGGAGATTGAAGTTTCTTTTGTGAAAGTAGGTGTAGATCCACGGAGGTCCTCGTCAGCGTCTTATGCATCGTATACGTGTATTTATGAAGTTTATGCAGATCACATCTTCATGTATAAGGTTGTACTTGTATTTACCTCTTGAGGGGAGACGTCATCTTGTTTACTACTAGGTAAGTTTTTGTTTTACTTATTACATTTTTCTTCTTAACACATCTTTATATCATTCACACATTACACAACGCTCGCCACGTTTAGCAGTGGTAGCTAACATTTTAAAATTAAATTAAAAAAAACAAATGCATTTTCGTGGAGCTCTCGCTCATACGTCTGTACGGTCTGACGGCAGCATAGTGACCCTCTACTAGATTCGACTGGCACATAACAACGGAGAGGGGCAAGTACTCCGCGACAATATAGTCCCTATTTTTATTTAAATTGACATTCTTATTACCAAAAACAATACATTACTTATACATATATAATTTAAGTGAATTATTTTAACTACTACTCGTGCCTTCAAATTTCTAATAACAAACATTATGATTTTTATATCTTCCTAAATTACAGAAGACTCGATAAACACGTTGAGTCCGGAACTAACAGGTCACAGCATGATGACTAGTAAAGGGTTAATTGTGATATTAATAAGTTTTTTACAAGTCGACTTTTTATTAGTGCTTCTGTTGATTTTCATACACTTCTCATTCTCATTCTCATTCTGATTTAGTACAGGGGCTTTAGGTTTAATAGTGCGATTTAAAAATACTTAATCGCTCACAAATTTAATTTTTTTAAATTTAAGATTACAGTTTCAATTAAATCGTCACATACTCCACCGCTTAAATTTCACGTTACTGGTGTGTTGTGAGTCTAACGCACAATTGGGGACTTGGAGTATGTTTGGTGTCAGTGTGTGGAATTTCTCTCACATAGTTATTGGTAAGCGTTATATCCACTTGTTTCTTCTCCACAACACAATATACTTTTATATTTTCTTATAAACTACCTTTTTTTTTTTTACATACTATTCACACTTAATATCTACATTTTAAAACACAAAACTCTTTCTCATCTCTATCACTTAAATCTACTACCGTTTTTTTCTTGGGGTTTTGTTACTCTCTCCGTAGAGTAATTTTCTAAATCTTTTGCTATTTAGAATTCAGTTTAGTTGTCATTGAGTACTCATTTACTTATCTTTCGCAGAACTGGATCTCAGGTTGATCAGGCCTGATTTCCAAACTCTACGATTAACATTTAGCATGGTTTCAGAAGTATAATATACTTCACTACCTAGTATTACCTTTTCTATTTTTGGTTATACTATTCCTTCTCTTCTTCTTATACAATTTTATCTGCGAAATATGTGTTCGCCGCACATATTTTCGAGTCACAGGTTCGTACAGGGCTACTGTAACTGGAGTTAGGTACTTCTGGATTTGGTAAGGGCCACACCATCGGTATGATAGTTTAGAGGTGGTCTTATCAATTGCACTACTAGTGGGGTGAGTCTTATACATTACTAAGTCACCTATTTGGTACCTAATTGAATTTTATGAATACCTTTCCCATGGTATTTTCCGGATTTCTCTAAGTTCGCTCTTAAATTAGAGCGGGCTTTATTCCATATTTGCTTTATCTGCTTATCCGTTATTTGCGGAGGTAGCAGGTCGTGTATTTTCCATTTAGTGGACAAGGGGTGGTTTGGTTGGTATTTGTACAGTAACTCAAACGGGGTCGACTTGTGACCTTCGTGATAAGCTGAATTAAAGGCGTATTGAATCCAGGATAGGTTTTGGTCCCACGACGTATGATGACGTTTTGCTATCACGACGCCTATCGCATGATAGGCGATTAATGCAGATTTGAGGTTTCGTAGATACCTTTCAGCAATATTGCCTTGCGGTCGATACTCCGTAGTGGTTATATGGTCTATTCCTAACTTGAAACACATATTCTTAAATTCTTTCGCTTTAAACTGTGGTCCATTATCTGATACTATACGTACAGGTGTACCGTAGTCTTTAAATAATCTTTCCTGTAATATTTTTACAGTCGTCGACGCTAATGCTCGTCGCATGGGATACATCCAAACAAATTTGGTGAATGAATCTACACAGATGAGTAACATAGTATTACCTGATTTGGATCGTGGATAAGGACCTGAAAAGTCTAGATAAAGTTTAGAAAAAGGGGTCTTAGGGATTTCCGAAATCAACTGGCTTACCTGATTATTTCTGGCTGGTTTACTGAGAGCACATAATTTACATTTCTTTACGAAACTGGCTATTTCGCTGTTCATATTGTTCCAATGATATTCCTTTCGAACACGATGTATTGTCTTATTGATTCCCATATGGGCTCCTATGGTAGATGAATGGAAGTACTCCATCAGCATGGGCTTAATCACATCAGGGGCTATTATTCTTAGTTCCTTTCCGCTTCTTATTTTATGGCATAGTACATTTTTACTCAATACGTATTTCTCGGATTTAATACCTTGCGCAAGTTGTTCTATAATAGGCTTCAGTAAGGGGTCTTGTTGTTGATACAGGGCAATGTTTGTAAAGGCAAGGGGGAACTCAGTAATTACGGCATTAGCAAGTGCTATTTCCGGATTCTCCTTGCTTTCGGGAGTTTTAGTGGGCGACTGGAATATATGGGACAGGGTATCAGCGACTACGTTTTGTGTACCTTTAATATGCTGCACTCTGAATTTGTAGCAGTTTAACTTCAATACCCATCTTCCAATACGTCCTAACTGTTTAGGGTGATTCAGTAACCAAGATAATGCTTGATTATCAGTTTCCAAAAAGAATTCTTTATGTTCTAGAAAGAGTTTAAACTTCTCGAATGCAAAAACAATGGCTAAACATTCCAATTCATATGCGGAATATTTTCTTTCTTGGTCGCTCAAGGTTCGCGATGCATAACTAATAGGTAGTCTGCTGTTTTCTATCTCTTGATATATGACTGCACCTAACGCTACACTGGAACTGTCGGTCTGCACTACGAAAGGTTTCGTGAAATCGGCTAGCTGCAAAACTGGGGGAGATATGATACTTTCTTTAAGTTGCTCAAACGCATTTTGATGTAGTGAGCTCCATTCAAACTTCGCTCCCTTCTTTCTTAAAGAATTTAGGGGTGCTGCTATTTCGGCAAGATGGGGAATATACTTGTGGAAATAATTTACCATTCCCAAAAATCGGGCTATACCTTTTGCATCTCGTGGGGGTGAAAATTCTCTAATAGCGCGGGTATGTTCGGGGTCAATGCTTACTTTTCCATTCGCTTTCACGATGTGGCCTAAGAATGAAAACTGTGGGACGGCAAAATTTACCTTTTTTGGGTTAACAGTTAATCCTGCTTTTTATAACCGAGATAACACTTCACGTAAGTGTTTAAGATGTTGTTCCATTGATTCGCTATATATAACGATGTCGTCCAAATAGTGATACACATATTTAAATTTAATATCGTGAAATATCCTTTCTAATAATCTACTACATACGGAACTTCCTTGAGATATTCCAAAGGGTACTCTAGTAAATTGGTACAAGTTAAAAGGAACGGCAAACGCGGTTAGACGTTTTGATTCTTCCGAAAGGGGTATTTGGTGAAAAGCTTGATTCAGATCCATTACCGTAAAGACCATAGCTTTCGTGAAGTAATGGAAAGCACTATGGATGTCTGGAAGAGGAATAGATTCAAATTCTATTCTTTTGTTTAATTGCCTGTAGTCCACGACTAGTCTGTGTTTATCGTGACCTTTCGGTACTAAAAAGGAGGGTGATGAATATGGGGACGTAGAGGGTTCAATGACTCCTTGCTCCAACAACTTGTTGATATGGTTTCTCATCACTTCCATCTTGGGAGGCGACAACTTGTATGGAGGTAGGCGTATTACTTTCTGATCGCTCAGATTAATTTTATATTCTGTTAGTTCAGTGAGTCCTAGTTTAGGTGTAAGAACTGAGGAAAATTCTTTTATTAATTTCAGTATTCTCATTCTATCTCTACTTTCTAGATGAGATAAATCAGACTCTTGGTGTATTACATGTGCAGTAGATGAACAATTTTTTTCCTGTTTCTGATTATTACAATCAAATCTATATTTCCGTGTACGGTCGAATCGAAAATAATATTTTTGCTCATAGATGTCAAGAATCATTCCCGTTTTACTAATAAAGTCTGCTCCTAATATTAAGTCGGGTCCTAATTCATTACATACTAACATTGTAAAAATCCAGGTTAGGTTCTTGATTTTAACCTTAACGGTAATGCTCAGTTTTATTATTATATTTTGTTTATTGGCGGTAGCACACTTTATATTCACCGGTTGACTCCGTTTTACTAGATGGTGTTTCGCTAATTTGTCTGCTAACTCTTGACTGATTAAGGTTCTGCTAGATCCCGAATCAATTAATGCGATTGTGGAGGTAACGCCTAAGTCAACTCATATTAAGGGTAATAGACTTTTAGTCCAGTTACATTTATTTATCGCGTTACATTTTTCAAGAAATTGTCTCACGTAGGGATCTATTTCCTTAAAACTTCTTTTCCCTCCACTTTGGTTATAAAATATATATATATATTTTTTTTATTCGTTTCTTTAGGTTCACCAGATTTCGAGTTGCTGCGGAAGACACAGGATTTCGGGTCTCCCTGCCTTACATGTTTTTTGGATCTGAGTGTTTACATTCCAATGGCTTGCTCTTGCAGTCTTTTCTTATGTGTCCATATTTGCCGCAATTATAACAGATGGGTTTATTGCGATGAGGGTACCTTGTTTCCGCTTTAGATGGTGTTACACTTAACTTACTAGATTTACGTACATTGTGAGGTCTATTGAATACTTGCCTTTCATGCAGGGTTGTTACACCGGGCTCTAGGGCTCGCAATTCATTTCTATTTGTTTCTGCGGGTTTCATCGTATGTCTATTTTGATCGGAGTACCATACATTTGACGAATGGATACTGCATTGTTCTAGATCTGCAATGGTGTTTGGTCTATTTATCAAAGCTAAACGAGATCTTTCCTCTGGTGACAATCCTATTAAAATGGTGTCGACCATCTGTGTCTCATTCCAATCTACACGTAGTAGTCGGGATGACTCTCTGATATCGGAGATGTAATGAGCTAATCTCTTGTGATTTCCTTGTACTCGGAGTACGGTCTTTCTTTTAATTTCTTCATAAATTCCGGTTGGAATAAAGTACTTTATTATCGAGCTATGTAGGTCTTCTACTGGAAGTGTAGAGCTTAATGCTTCTATTACACGATTCTTTAACGGGGGTTTACATTTCGGTAGCAGAACTTGTAAAATTTGCCAATCATTCAGCTGCTGTAGATCTTTTATCTGCAGGAGATAGTTAATGAAATTTAGTAGTTTGGAGACATTTAATCCATCGGTGTAAGGGATTTCTGTTAAAATTTTCTCCACAGGATGAGTAATTTTTCCGTATAGGTCCGCGTTATGATTCAGGGTTGGCATTTCTTTAGGAGAACGATATGATGCATTCGGAGTGGTCAATTTGTGAGTTCCGGGGCGACTCTGGAAACGATCGGGAGGAGGGGCATTTAAATCTCTATCTGTATATTGCTCTTGGTTAGCTTGCATTTGCGATACGGCGGGTGAGTTCCGATCAGTGTTAGGCGGAGGTAGATCAGTAGTAGGGGATTGTACTGGGGAGATGTGTAATTTCTTCAAGGACTTCTCTATTTCATCCATCCGGAACGAGTCGGATCTTCTTCTTAAGTCATTAATAATAGTGGATAAGCGACGTAAAGGTTCGCCAGCTAGGTTTTGCACTTCACGTGGTATTTCCGTAAGATTAGGCCAGATCAACAAATTTTTCATTCGCCGGGTTAAATGCTCTATTCTCTGGGTAGTCCGCAAAATTATCGCCGGAGATTTCTCGTCTTGGAGGGTTTGAGACAATAAGGTTAGCTCACTATACTTGGCATTACAAATTTCTCTCTCGCTCTCATAATCAAGTTCGCTTAGGTTGCTTAATTGCTCGGGTGTATCAAATCCACATTCGCGTATTGATCTACGCAATTCCGTGACTGTTACATTCGCATGGGGTAGTCCACGCAAAAGAGCTTCGTAAGACAGCTCGTCCTTTAATAACAAATCCGGATTAAATTGGGCCATTTTTTTTTTCTTATTTCTAACACATTAAAACGTACTTAAAACTGATTCTACAACACTACACACTAATTACATAGATAAGATGAATTCTTGGGTAAATCATTTGCATAATTCAGAAAAGAATAATTTCTCTTCTAAGGGAGAGACAGAAATTCCACACACACATATTTCAAAGTTAAATCGCTGATCAGCTGTTTGCTGGAATGTAGGCCACCCTCTTTTATTTAGTAAACAAAGGCAGGGTGTGTGCGTGAGAATGCGGGGTTTACACTCACGTATTGTTCTCTACACAATGCCACAGACTAACTTCCTTGCCAGGTCTTAACTGGAGAAGCCAGCTCGGACGCATGGGGTGAATCTCATTCAACAAAGCACGCCTTCAACTTACACGTGTATTACGGTTATAACAGTCTGACTTTATTAATTCTCGTACTTTCCCCAATTAAATTAATTATTTATTTTGGTAACAAATTTAAGTTACAAAATTCTTTCCCCGTAATTAACCGGGTCTACTTTACACAGGAGCATTATTATTATTTATTTTTTTTTTCTTTTACCGTGACGACAGACATACACTAACATATACTATGCAGGCATATTCAAGAAACAACAGGTCTTGGATTGTCATAATATAAACCTGTTAAAGACTGAGCAGATCACCAAGCACTACAATTCATGTACATACTTGCATTTGGCTTCATACAATGATATTTCAAGTTATACTGACTATCATTTGCGTATCTTAAAACAAATTCATTTTATGAAAATTAAAGTTACATCAAATACATTCCCTGAGTGCATAGATCAGATAACTGAGTGCCAAAAGTTATCTATTTTACTACGTAACCATAACTTTAATTAGCAGGGTGACGTATCTCTGTTAATGTCACGATGCTTACAACCTTTTTACTAATTTAACAGCAGAGTGGCGCAATTTTGTAACGTATTGCCACGTTACAAATCCAGGGAACCCATCTTAACTGACACATGCCAATTACATGGGCTGCCTACGTTGTAACGAACTGTTATTAAACTCAAATTAATTGAACAAATTACATAAGATAATTTTAAGGAAACAAGGGAAGGTATTTCACTGATTTATGGACTCATTTTCATGTGTAACAAGATGACTTCTCTTTATTAACAACTGCTACTCAAAGATCCCATGACATCATTAATTAGATTAAAATATTTAAATGCTTTTCATAAAAACTTAGGGATAAAACTGATTATGTATTCTTTTACCTCGGATCCGAGTTTACTTTAAGTATATTTATAGCAAAGACTTCTAAGTATTTTAAGTTCATCTACACGCTTGCAAGACTTCTTTTACCATTTGAAGAATGGTATTATTACTTAAAGTGATTATAAATTACATTTACATTTAAGGCGTTACTACGTACGATCTTGAATCTTACAGAAAACTCTTAGCTTGTCTCATTTTAATTTTAAACAAAATTTATAGTCTTTGAAAAGTCTCTTTTTAATGTGAGTTGTGTATCAAATATGATTAACTCTCGATAGGCAAGCTATCGAGTCACCTTTACAATTGGTCGTAGTAACCTCGTCCTGGGGTGTCTCTCTTTGGAATTCTTGAAGTCGGCATCATCATCTGGGTCGTGTCTTCGGCAAGTACTAGATAGGATGTTCACTGCGGAGATTGAAGTTTCTTTTGTGAAAGTAGGTGTAGATCCACGGAGGTCCTCGTCAGCGTCTTATGCATCGTATACGTGTATTTATGAAGTTTATGCAGATCACATCTTCATGTATAAGGTTGTACTTGTATTTACCTCTTGAGGGGAGACGTCATCTTGTTTACTACTAGGTAAGTTTTTGTTTTACTTATTACATTTTTCTTCTTAACACATCTTTATATCATTCACACATTACACAACGCTCGCCACGTTTAGCAGTGGTAGCTAACATTTTAAAATTAAATTAAAAAAAACAAATGCATTTTCGTGGAGCTCTCGCTCATACGTCTGTACGGTCTGACGGCAGCATAGTGACCCTCTACTAGATTCGACTGGCACATAACAACGGAGAGGGGCAAGTACTCCGCGACAATATAGTCCCTATTTTTATTTAAATTGACATTCTTATTACCAAAAACAATACATTACTTATACATATATAATTTAAGTGAATTATTTTAACTACTACTCGTGCCTTCAAATTTCTAATTACAAACATTATGATTTTTATATCTTCCTAAATTACAGAAGACTCGATAAACACGTTGAGTCCGGAACTAACAGGTCACAGCATGATGACTAGTAAAGGGTTAATTGTGATATTAATAAGTTTTTTACAAGTCGACTTTTTATTAGTGCTTCTGTTGATTTTCATACACTTCTCATTCTCATTCTCATTCTGATTTAGTACAGGGGCTTTAGGTTTAATAGTGCGATTTAAAAATACTTAATCGCTCGCAAATTTAATTTTTTTAAATTTAAGATTACAGTTTCAATTAAATCGTCACATACTCCACCGCTTAAATTTCACGTTACTGGTGTGTTGTGAGTCTAACGCACAATTGGGGACTTGGAGTATGTTTGGTGTCAGTGTGTGGAATTTCTCTCACATAGTTATTGGTAAGCGTTATATCCACTTGTTTCTTCTCCACAACACAATATACTTTTATATTTTCTTATAAACTACCTTTTTTTTTTTTTTTTACATACTATTCACACTTAATATCTACATTTTAAAACACAAAACTCTTTCTCATCTCTATCACTTAAATCTACTACCGTTTTTTTCTTGGGGTTTTGTTACTCTCTCCGTAGAGTAATTTTCTAAATCTTTTGCTATTTAGAATTCAGTTTAGTTGTCATTGAGTACTCATTTACTTATCTTTCGCAGAACTGGATCTCAGGTTGATCAGGCCTCATTTCCAAACTCTACGATTAACATTTAGCATGGTTTCAGAAGTATAATATACTTCACTACCTAGTATTACCTTTTCTATTTTTGGTTATACTATTCCTTCTCTTCTTCTTATACAATTTTATCTGCGAAATATGTGTTCGCCGCACATATTTTCGAGTCACAGGTTCGTACAGGGCTACTGTAACTGGAGTTAGGTACTTCTGGATTTGGTAAGGGCCACACCATCGGTATGATAGTTTAGAGGTGGTCTTATCAATTGCACTACTAGTGGGGTGAGTCTTATACATTACTAAGTCACCTATTTGGTATCTAATTGAATTTTATGAATACCTTTCTCATGGTATTTTCCGGATTTCTCTAAGTTCGCTCTTAAATTAGAGCGGGCTTTATTCCATATTTGCTTTATCTGCTTATCCGTTATTTGCGGAGGTAGCAGGTCGTGTATTTTCCATTTAGTGGACAAGGGGTGGTTTGGTTGGTATTTGTACAGTAACTCAAACGGGGTCGACTTGTGACCTTCGTGATAAGCTGAATTAAAGGCGTATTGAATCCAGGATAGGTTTTGGTCCCACGATGTATGATGACGTTTTGCTATCACGACGCCTATCGCATGATAGGCGATTAATGCAGATTTGAGGTTTCGTAGATACCTTTCAGCAATATTGCCTTGCGGTCGATACTCCGTAGTGGTTATATGGTCTATTCCTAACTTGAAACACATATTCTTAAATTCTTTCGCTTTAAACTGTGGTCCATTATCTGATACTATACGTACAGGTGTACCGTAGTCTTTAAATAATCTTTCCTGTAATATTTTTACAGTCGTCGACGCTAATGCTCGTCGCATGGGATACATCCAAACAAATTTGGTGAATGAATCTACACAGATGAGTAACATAGTATTACCTGATTTGGATCGTGGATAAGGACCTGAAAAGTCTAGATAAAGTTTAGAAAAAGGGGTCTTAGGGATTTCCGAAATCAACTGGCTTACCTGATTATTTCTGGCTGGTTTACTGAGAGCACATAATTTACATTTCTTTACGAAACTGGCTATTTCGCTGTTCATATTGTTCCAATGATATTCCTTTCGAACACGATGTATTGTCTTATTGATTCCCATATGGGCTCCTATGGTAGATGAATGGAAGTACTCCATCAGCATGGGCTTAATCACATCAGGGGCTATTATTCTTAGTTCCTTTCCGCTTCTTATTTTATGGCATAGTACATTTTTACTCAATACGTATTTCTCGGATTTAATACCTTGCGCAAGTTGTTCTATAATAGGCTTCAGTAAGGGGTCTTGTTGTTGATACAGGGCAATGTTTGTAAAGGCAAGGGGGAACTCAGTAATTACGGCATTAGCAAGTGCTATTTCCGGATTCTCCTTGCTTTCGGGAGTTTTAGTGGGCGACTGGAATATATGGGACAGGGTATCAGCGACTACGTTTTGTGTACCTTTAATATGCTGCACTCTGAATTTGTAGCAGTTTAACTTCAATACCCATCTTCCAATACGTCCTAACTGTTTAGGGTGATTCAGTAACCAAGATAATGCTTGATTATCAGTTTCCAAAAGGAATTCTTTATGTTCTAGAAAGGGTTTAAACTTCTCGAATGCAAAAACAATGGCTAAACATTCCAATTCATATGCGGAATATTTTCTTTCTTGGTCGCTCAAGGTTCGCGATGCATAACTAATAGGTAGTCTGCTGTTTTCTATCTCTTGATATATGACTGCACCTAACGCTACACTGGAACTGTCGGTCTGCACTACGAAAGGTTTCGTGAAATCGGCTAGCTGCAAAACTGGGGGAGATATGATACTTTCTTTAAGTTGCTCAAACGCATTTTGATGTAGTGAGCTCCATTCAAACTTCGCTCCCTTCTTTCTTAAAGAATTTAGGGGTGCTGCTATTTCGGCAAGATGGGGAATATACTTGTGGAAATAATTTACCATTCCCAAAAATCGGGCTATACCTTTTGCATCTCGTGGGGGTGAAAATTCTCTAATAGCGCGGGTATGTTCGGGGTCAATGCTTACTTTTCCATTCGCTTTCACGATGTGGCTTAAGAATGAAAACTGTGGGACGGCAAAATTTACCTTTTTTGGGTTAACAGTTAATCCTGCTTTTTATAACCGAGATAACACTTCACGTAAGTGTTTAAGATGTTGTTCCATTGATTCGCTATATATAACGATGTCGTCCAAATAGTGATACACATATTTAAATTTAATATCGTGAAATATCCTTTCTAATAATCTACTACATACGGAACTTCCTTGAGATATTCCAAAGGGTACTCTAGTAAATTGGTACAAGTTAAAAGGAACGGCAAACGCGGTTAGACGTTTTGATTCTTCCGAAAGGGGTATTTGGTGAAAAGCTTGATTCAGATCCATTACCGTAAAGACCATAGCTTTCGTGAAGTAATGGAAAGCACTATGGATGTCTGGAAGAGGAATAGATTCAAATTCTATTCTTTTGTTTAATTGCCTGTAGTCCACGACTAGTCTGTGTTTATCGTGACCTTTCGGTACTAAAAAGGAGGGTGATGAATATGGGGACGTAGAGGGTTCAGTGACTCCTTGCTCCAACAACTTGTTGATATGGTTTCTCATCACTTCCATCTTGGGAGGCGACAACTTGTATGGAGGTAGGCGTATTACTTTCTGATCGCTCAGATTAATTTTATATTCTGTTAGTTCAGTGAGTCCTAGTTTAGGTGTAAGAACTGAGGAAAATTCTTTTATTAATTTCAGTATTCTCATTCTATCTCTACTTTCTAGATGAGATAAATCAGACTCTTGGTGTATTACATGTGCAGTAGATGAACAATTTTTTTCCTGTTTCTCATTATTACAATCAAATCTATATTTCCGTGTACGGTCGAATCGAAAATAATATTTTTGCTCATAGATGTCAAGAATCATTCCTGTTTTACTAATAAAGTCTGCTCCTAATATTAAGTCGGGTCCTAATTCATTACATACTAACATTGTAAAAATCCAGGTTAGGTTCTTGATTTTAACCTTAACGGTAATGCTCAGTTTTATTATTATATTTTGTTTATTGGCGGTAGCACACTTTATATTCACCGGTTGACTCCGTTTTACTAGATGGTGTTTCGCTAATTTGTCTGCTAACTCTTGACTGATTAAGGTTCTGCTAGATCCCGAATCAATTAATGCGATTGTGGAGGTAACGCCTAAGTCAACTCGTATTAAGGGTAATAGACTTTTAGTCCAGTTACATTTATTTATCGCGTTACATTTTTCAAGAAATTGTCTCACGTAGGGATCTATTTCCTTAAAACTTCTTTTCCTTCCACTTTGGTTATAAAATATATATATATATTTTTTTTATTCGTTTCTTTAGGTTCACCAGATTTCGAGTTGCTGCGGAAGACACAGGATTTCGGGTCTCCCTGCCTTACATGTTTTTTGGATCTGAGTGTTTACATTCCAATGGCTTGCTCTTGCAGTCTTTTCTTATGTGTCCATATTTGCCGCAATTATAACAGATGGGTTTATTGCGATGAGGGTACCTTGTTTCCGCTTTAGATGGTGTTACACTTAACTTACTAGATTTACGCACATTGTGAGGTCTATTGAATACTTGCCTTTCATGCAGGGTTGTTACACCGGGCTCTAGGGCTCGCAATTCATTTCTATTTGTTTCTGCGGGTTTCATCGTATGTCTATTTTGATCGGAGTACCATACATTTGACGAATGGATACTGCATTGTTCTAGATCTGCAATGGTGTTTGGTCTATTTATCAAAGCTAAACGAGATCTTTCCTCTGGTGACAATCCTATTAAAATGGTGTCGACCATCTGTGTCTCATTCCAATCTACACGTAGTAGTCGGGATGACTCTGATATCGGAGATATAATGAGCTAATCTCTTGTGATTTCCTTGTACTCGGAGTACGGTCTTTCTTTTAATTTCTTCATAAATTCCGGTTGGAATAAAGTACTTTATTATCGAGCTATGTAGGTCTTCTACTGGAAGTGTAGAGCTTAATGCTTCTATTACACGATTCTTTAACGGGGGTTTACATTTCGGTAGCAGAACTTGTAAAATTTGCCAATCATTCAGCTGCTGTAGATCTTTTATCTGCAGGAGATAGTTAATGAAATTTAGTAGTTTGGAGACATTTAATCCATCGGTGTAAGGGATTTCAGTTAAAATTTTCTCCACAGGATGAGTAATTTTTCCGTATAGGTCCGCGTTATGATTCAGGGTTGGCATTTCTTTAGGAGAACGATATGATGCATTCGGGGTGGTCAATTTGTGAGTTCCGGGGCGACTCTGGAAACGATCGGGAGGAGGGGCATTTAAATCTCTATCTGTATATTGCTCTTGGTTAGCTTGCATTTGCGATATGGCGGGTGAGTTCCGATCAGTGTTAGGCGGAGGTAGATCAGTAGTAGGGGATTGTACTGGGGAGATGTGTAATTTCTTCAAGGACTTCTCTATTTCATCCATCCGGAACGAGTCGGATCTTCTTCTTAAGTCATTAATAATAGTGGATAAGCGACGTAAAGGTTCGCCAGCTAGGTTTTGCACTTCACGTGGTATTTCCGTAAGATTAGGCCAGATCAACAAATTTTTCATTCGCCGGGTTAAATGCTCTATTCTCTGGGTAGTCCGCAAAATTATCGCCGGAGATTTCTCGTCTTGGAGGGTTTGAGACAATAAGGTTAGCTCACTATACTTGGCATTACAAATTTCTCTCTCGCTCTCATAATCGAGTTCGCTTAGGTTGCTTAATTGCTCGGGTGTATCAAATCCACATTCGCGTATTGATCTACGCAATTCCGTGACTGTTACATTCGCATGGGGTAGTCCACGCAAAAGAGCTTCGTAAGACAGCTCGTCCTTTAATAACAAATCCGGATTAAATTGGGCCATTTTTTTTTTCTTATTTCTAACACATTAAAACGTACTTAAAACTGATTCTACAACACTACACACTAATTACATAGATAAGATGAATTCTTGGGTAAATCATTTGCATAATTCAGAAAAGAATAATTTCTCTTCTAAGGGAGAGACAGAAATTCCACACACACATATTTCAAAGTTAAATCGCTGATCAGCTGTTTGCTGGAATGTAGGCCACCCTCTTTTATTTAGTAAACAAAGGCAGGGTGTGTGCGTGAGAATGCGGGGTTTACACTCACGTATTGTTCTCTACACAATGCCACAGACTAACTTCCTTGCCAGGTCTTAACTGGAGAAGCCAGCTCGGACGCATGGGGTGAATCTCATTCAACAAAGCACGCCTTCAACTTACACGTGTATTACGGTTATAACAGTCTGACTTTATTAATTCTCGTACTTTCCCCAATTAAATTAATTATTTATTTTGGTAACAAATTTAAGTTACGAAATTCTTTCCCCGTAATTAACCGGGTCTACTTTACACAGGAGCATTATTATTATTTATTTTTTTTTTCTTTTACCGTGACGACAGACATACACTAACATATACTATGCAGGCATATTCAAGAAACAACAGGTCTTGGATTGTCATAATATAAACCTGTTAAAGACTGAGCAGATCACCAAGCACTACAATTCATGTACATACTTGCATTTGGCTTCATACAATGATATTTCAAGTTATACTGACTATCATTTGCGTATCTTAAAACAAATTCATTTTATGAAAATTAAAGTTACATCAAATACATTCCCTGAGTGCATAGATCAGATAACTGAGTGCCAAAAGTTATCTATTTTACTATGTAACCATAACTTTAATTAGCAGGGTGACGTATCTCTGTTAATGTCACGATGCTTACAACCTTTTTACTAATTTAACAGCAGAGTGGCGCAATTTTGTAACGTATTGCCACGTTACAAATCCAGGGAACCCATCTTAACTGACACTTGCCAATTACATGGGCTGCCTACGTTGTAACGAACTGTTATTAAACTCAAATTAATTGAACAAATTACATAAGATAATTTTAAGGAAACAAGGGAAGGTATTTCACTGATTTATGGACTCATTTTCATGTGTAACAAGATGACTTCTCTTTATTAACAACTGCTACTCAAAGATCCCATGACATCATTAATTAGATTAAAATATTTAAATGCTTTTCATAAAAACTTAGGGATAAAACTGATTATGTATTCTTTTACCTCGGATCCGAGTTTACTTTAAGTATATTTATAGCAAAGACTTCTAAGTATTTTGAGTTCATCTACACGCTTGCAAGACTTCTTTTACCATTTGAAGAATGGTATTATTACTTAAAGTGATTATAAATTACATTTACATTTAAGGCGTTACTACGTACGATCTTGAATCTTACAGAAAACTCTTAGCTTGTCTCATTTTAATTTTAAACAAAATTTATAGTCTTTGAAAAGTCTCTTTTTAATGTGAGTTGTGTATCAAATATGATTAACTCTCGATAGGCAAGCTATCGAGTCACCTTTACAATTGGTCGTAGTAACCTCGTCCTGGGGTGTCTCTCTTTGGAATTCTTGAAGTCGGCATCATCATCTGGGTCGTGTCTTCGGCAAGTACTAGATAGGATGTTCACTGCGGAGATTGAAGTTTCTTTTGTGAAAGTAGGTGTAGATCCACGGAGGTCCTCGTCAGCGTCTTATGCATCGTATACGTGTATTTATGAAGTTTATGCAGATCACATCTTCATGTATAAGGTTGTACTTGTATTTACCTCTTGAGGGGAGACGTCATCTTGTTTACTACTAGTTAAGTTTTTGTTTTACTTATTACATTTTTCTTCTTAACACATCTTTATATCATTCACACATTACACAACGCTCGCCACGTTTAGCAGTGGTAGCTAACATTTTAAAATTAAATTAAAAAAAACAAATGCATTTTCGTGGAGCTCTCGCTCATACGTCTGTACGGTCTGATGGCAGCATAGTGACCCTCTACTAGATTCGACTGGCACATAACAACGGAGAGGGGCAAGTACTCCGCGACAATATAGTCCCTATTTTTATTTAAATTGACATTCTTATTACCAAAAACAATACATTACTTATACATATATAATTTAAGTGAATTATTTTAACTACTACTCGTGCCTTCAAATTTCTAATTACAAACATTATGATTTTTATATCTTCCTAAATTACAGAAGACTCGATAAACACGTTGAGTCCGGAACTAACAGGTCACAGCATGATGACTAGTAAAGGGTTAATTGTGATATTAATAAGTTTTTTACAAGTCGACTTTTTATTAGTGCTTCTGTTGATTTTCATACACTTCTCATTCTCATTCTCATTCTGATTTAGTACAGGGGCTTTAGGTTTAATAGTGCGATTTAAAAATACTTAATCGCTCGCAAATTTAATTTTTTTAAATTTAAGATTACAGTTTCAATTAAATCGTCACATACTCCACCGCTTAAATTTCACGTTACTGGTGTGTTGTGAGTCTAACGCACAATTGGGGACTTGGAGTATGTTTGGTGTCAGTGTGTGGAATTTCTCTCACATAGTTATTGGTAAGCGTTATATCCACTTGTTTCTTCTCCACAACACAATATACTTTTATATTTTCTTATAAACTACCTTTTTTTTTTTTTTTTACATACTATTCACACTTAATATCTACATTTTAAAACACAAAACTCTTTCTCATCTCTATCACTTAAATCTACTACCGTTTTTTTCTTGGGGTTTTGTTACTCTCTCCGTAGAGTAATTTTCTAAATCTTTTGCTATTTAGAATTCAGTTTAGTTGTCATTGAGTACTCATTTACTTATCTTTCGCAGAACTGGATCTCAGGTTGATCAGGCCTCATTTCCAAACTCTACGATTAACATTTAGCATGGTTTCAGAAGTATAATATACTTCACTACCTAGTATTACCTTTTCTATTTTTGGTTATACTATTCCTTCTCTTCTTCTTATACAATTTTATCTGCGAAATATGTGTTCGCCGCACATATTTTCGAGTCACAGGTTCGTACAGGGCTACTGTAACTGGAGTTAGGTACTTCTGGATTTGGTAAGGGCCACACCATCGGTATGATAGTTTAGAGGTGGTCTTATCAATTGCACTACTAGTGGGGTGAGTCTTATACATTACTAAGTCACCTATTTGGTATCTAATTGAATTTTATGAATACCTTTCTCATGGTATTTTCCGGATTTCTCTAAGTTCGCTCTTAAATTAGAGCGGGCTTTATTCCATATTTGCTTTATCTGCTTATCCGTTATTTGCGGAGGTAGCAGGTCGTGTATTTTCCATTTAGTGGACAAGGGGTGGTTTGGTTGGTATTTGTACAGTAACTCAAACGGGGTCGACTTGTGACCTTCGTGATAAGCTGAATTAAAGGCGTATTGAATCCAGGATAGGTTTTGGTCCCACGATGTATGATGACGTTTTGCTATCACGACGCCTATCGCATGATAGGCGATTAATGCAGATTTGAGGTTTCGTAGATACCTTTCAGCAATATTGCCTTGCGGTCGATACTCCGTAGTGGTTATATGGTCTATTCCTAACTTGAAACACATATTCTTAAATTCTTTCGCTTTAAACTGTGGTCCATTATCTGATACTATACGTACAGGTGTACCGTAGTCTTTAAATAATCTTTCCTGTAATATTTTTACAGTCGTCGACGCTAATGCTCGTCGCATGGGATACATCCAAACAAATTTGGTGAATGAATCTACACAGATGAGTAACATAGTATTACCTGATTTGGATCGTGGATAAGGACCTGAAAAGTCTAGATAAAGTTTAGAAAAAGGGGTCTTAGGGATTTCCGAAATCAACTGGCTTACCTGATTATTTGTGGCTGGTTTACTGAGAGCACATAATTTACATTTCTTTACGAAACTGGCTATTTCGCTGTTCATATTGTTCCAATGATATTCCTTTCGAACACGATGTATTGTCTTATTGATTCCCATATGGGCTCCTATGGTAGATGAATGGAAGTACTCCATCAGCATGGGCTTAATCACATCAGGGGCTATTATTCTTAGTTCCTTTCCGCTTCTTATTTTATGGCATAGTACATTTTTACTCAATACGTATTTCTCGGATTTAATACCTTGCGCAAGTTGTTCTATAATAGGCTTCAGTAAGGGGTCTTGTTGTTGATACAGGGCAATGTTTGTAAAGGCAAGGGGGAACTCAGTAATTACGGCATTAGCAAGTGCTATTTCCGGATTCTCCTTGCTTTCGGGAGTTTTAGTGGGCGACTGGAATATATGGGACAGGGTATCAGCGACTACGTTTTGTGTACCTTTAATATGCTGCACTCTGAATTTGTAGCAGTTTAACTTCAATACCCATCTTCCAATACGTCCTAACTGTTTAGGGTGATTCAGTAACCAAGATAATGCTTGATTATCAGTTTCCAAAAGGAATTCTTTATGTTCTAGAAAGGGTTTAAACTTCTCGAATGCAAAAACAATGGCTAAACATTCCAATTCATATGCGGAATATTTTCTTTCTTGGTCGCTCAAGGTTCGCGATGCATAACTAATAGGTAGTCTGCTGTTTTCTATCTCTTGATATATGACTGCACCTAACGCTACACTGGAACTGTCGGTCTGCACTACGAAAGGTTTCGTGAAATCGGCTAGCTGCAAAACTGGGGGAGATATGATACTTTCTTTAAGTTGCTCAAACGCATTTTGATGTAGTGAGCTCCATTCAAACTTCGCTCCCTTCTTTCTTAAAGAATTTAGGGGTGCTGCTATTTCGGCAAGATGGGGAATATACTTGTGGAAATAATTTACCATTCCCAAAAATCGGGCTATACCTTTTGCATCTCGTGGGGGTGAAAATTCTCTAATAGCGCGGGTATGTTCGGGGTCAATGCTTACTTTTCGATTCGCTTTCACGATGTGGCTTAAGAATGAAAACTGTGGGACGGCAAAATTTACCTTTTTTGGGTTAACAGTTAATCCTGCTTTTTATAACCGAGATAACACTTCACGTAAGTGTTTAAGATGTTGTTCCATTGATTCGCTATATATAACGATGTCGTCCAAATAGTGATACACATATTTAAATTTAATATCGTGAAATATCCTTTCTAATAATCTACTACATACGGAACTTCCTTGAGATATTCCAAAGGGTACTCTAGTAAATTGGTACAAGTTAAAAGGAACGGCAAACGCGGTTAGACGTTTTGATTCTTCCGAAAGGGGTATTTGGTGAAAAGCTTGATTCAGATCCATTACCGTAAAGACCATAGCTTTCGTGAAGTAATGGAAAGCACTATGGATGTCTGGAAGAGGAATAGATTCAAATTCTATTCTTTTGTTTAATTGCCTGTAGTCCACGACTAGTCTGTGTTTATCGTGACCTTTCGGTACTAAAAAGGAGGGTGATGAATATGGGGACGTAGAGGGTTCAGTGACTCCTTGCTCCAACAACTTGTTGATATGGTTTCTCATCACTTCCATCTTGGGAGGCGACAACTTGTATGGAGGTAGGCGTATTACTTTCTGATCGCTCAGATTAATTTTATATTCTGTTAGTTCAGTGAGTCCTAGTTTAGGTGTAAGAACTGAGGAAAATTCTTTTATTAATTTCAGTATTCTCATTCTATCTCTACTTTCTAGATGAGATAAATCAGACTCTTGGTGTATTACATGTGCAGTAGATGAACAATTTTTTTCCTGTTTCTCATTATTACAATCAAATCTATATTTCCGTGTACGGTCGAATCGAAAATAATATTTTTGCTCATAGATGTCAAGAATCATTCCTGTTTTACTAATAAAGTCTGCTCCTAATATTAAGTCGGGTCCTAATTCATTACATACTAACATTGTAAAAATCCAGGTTAGGTTCTTGATTTTAACCTTAACGGTAATGCTCAGTTTTATTATTATATTTTGTTTATTGGCGGTAGCACACTTTATATTCACCGGTTGACTCCGTTTTACTAGATGGTGTTTCGCTAATTTGTCTGCTAACTCTTGACTGATTAAGGTTCTGCTAGATCCCGAATCAATTAATGCGATTGTGGAGGTAACGCCTAAGTCAACTCGTATTAAGGGTAATAGACTTTTAGTCCAGTTACATTTATTTATCGCGTTACATTTTTCAAGAAATTGTCTCACGTAGGGATCTATTTCCTTAAAACTTCTTTTCCTTCCACTTTGGTTATAAAATATATATATATATTTTTTTTATTCGTTTCTTTAGGTTCACCAGATTTCGAGTTGCTGCGGAAGACACAGGATTTCGGGTCTCCCTGCCTTACATGTTTTTTGGATCTGAGTGTTTACATTCCAATGGCTTGCTCTTGCAGTCTTTTCTTATGTGTCCATATTTGCCGCAATTATAACAGATGGGTTTATTGCGATGAGGGTACCTTGTTTCCGCTTTAGATGGTGTTACACTTAACTTACTAGATTTACGCACATTGTGAGGTCTATTGAATACTTGCCTTTCATGCAGGGTTGTTACACCGGGCTCTAGGGCTCGCAATTCATTTCTATTTGTTTCTGCGGGTTTCATCGTATGTCTATTTTGATCGGAGTACCATACATTTGACGAATGGATACTGCATTGTTCTAGATCTGCAATGGTGTTTGGTCTATTTATCAAAGCTAAACGAGATCTTTCCTCTGGTGACAATCCTATTAAAATGGTGTCGACCATCTGTGTCTCATTCCAATCTACACGTAGTAGTCGGGATGACTCTGATATCGGAGATGTAATGAGCTAATCTCTTGTGATTTCCTTGTACTCGGAGTACGGTCTTTCTTTTAATTTCTTCATAAATTCCGGTTGGAATAAAGTACTTTATTATCGAGCTATGTAGGTCTTCTACTGGAAGTGTAGAGCTTAATGCTTCTATTACACGATTCTTTAACGGGGGTTTACATTTCGGTAGCAGAACTTGTAAAATTTGCCAATCATTCAGCTGCTGTAGATCTTTTATCTGCAGGAGATAGTTAATGAAATTTAGTAGTTTGGAGACATTTAATCCATCGGTGTAAGGGATTTCAGTTAAAATTTTCTCCACAGGATGAGTAATTTTTCCGTATAGGTCCGCGTTATGATTCAGGGTTGGCATTTCTTTAGGAGAACGATATGATGCATTCGGGGTGGTCAATTTGTGAGTTCCGGGGCGACTCTGGAAACGATCGGGAGGAGGGGCATTTAAATCTCTATCTGTATATTGCTCTTGGTTAGCTTGCATTTGCGATACGGCGGGTGAGTTCCGATCAGTGTTAGGCGGAGGTAGATCAGTAGTAGGGGATTGTACTGGGGAGATGTGTAATTTCTTCAAGGACTTCTCTATTTCATCCATCCGGAACGAGTCGGATCTTCTTCTTAAGTCATTAATAATAGTGGATAAGCGACGTAAAGGTTCGCCAGCTAGGTTTTGCACTTCACGTGGTATTTCCGTAAGATTAGGCCAGATCAACAAATTTTTCATTCGCCGGGTTAAATGCTCTATTCTCTGGGTAGTCCGCAAAATTATCGCCGGAGATTTCTCGTCTTGGAGGGTTTGAGACAATAAGGTTAGCTCACTATACTTGGCATTACAAATTTCTCTCTCGCTCTCATAATCGAGTTCGCTTAGGTTGCTTAATTGCTCGGGTGTATCAAATCCACATTCGCGTATTGATCTACGCAATTCCGTGACTGTTACATTCGCATGGGGTAGTCCACGCAAAAGAGCTTCGTAAGACAGCTCGTCCTTTAATAACAAATCCGGATTAAATTGGGCCATTTTTTTTTCTTATTTCTAACACATTAAAACGTACTTAAAACTGATTCTACAACACTACACACTAATTACATAGATAAGATGAATTCTTGGGTAAATCATTTGCATAATTCAGAAAAGAATAATTTCTCTTCTAAGGGAGAGACAGAAATTCCACACACACATATTTCAAAGTTAAATCGCTGATCAGCTGTTTGCTGGAATGTAGGCCACCCTCTTTTATTTAGTAAACAAAGGCAGGGTGTGTGCGTGAGAATGCGGGGTTTACACTCACGTATTGTTCTCTACACAATGCCACAGACTAACTTCCTTGCCAGGTCTTAACTGGAGAAGCCAGCTCGGACGCATGGGGTGAATCTCATTCAACAAAGCACGCCTTCAACTTACACGTGTATTACGGTTATAACAGTCTGACTTTATTAATTCTCGTACTTTCCCCAATTAAATTAATTATTTATTTTGGTAACAAATTTAAGTTACGAAATTCTTTCCCCGTAATTAACCGGGTCTACTTTACACAGGAGCATTATTATTATTTATTTTTTTTTTCTTTTACCGTGACGACAGACATACACTAACATATACTATGCAGGCATATTCAAGAAACAACAGGTCTTGGATTGTCATAATATAAACCTGTTAAAGACTGAGCAGATCACCAAGCACTACAATTCATGTACATACTTGCATTTGGCTTCATACAATGATATTTCAAGTTATACTGACTATCATTTGCGTATCTTAAAACAAATTCATTTTATGAAAATTAAAGTTACATCAAATACATTCCCTGAGTGCATAGATCAGATAACTGAGTGCCAAAAGTTATCTATTTTACTATGTAACCATAACTTTAATTAGCAGGGTGACGTATCTCTGTTAATGTCACGATGCTTACAACCTTTTTACTAATTTAACAGCAGAGTGGCGCAATTTTGTAACGTATTGCCACGTTACAAATCCAGGGAACCCATCTTAACTGACACTTGCCAATTACATGGGCTGCCTACGTTGTAACGAACTGTTATTAAACTCAAATTAATTGAACAAATTACATAAGATAATTTTAAGGAAACAAGGGAAGGTATTTCACTGATTTATGGACTCATTTTCATGTGTAACAAGATGACTTCTCTTTATTAACAACTGCTACTCAAAGATCCCATGACATCATTAATTAGATTAAAATATTTAAATGCTTTTCATAAAAACTTAGGGATAAAACTGATTATGTATTCTTTTACCTCGGATCCGAGTTTACTTTAAGTATATTTATAGCAAAGACTTCTAAGTATTTTGAGTTCATCTACACGCTTGCAAGACTTCTTTTACCATTTGAAGAATGGTATTATTACTTAAAGTGATTATAAATTACATTTACATTTAAGGCGTTACTACGTACGATCTTGAATCTTACAGAAAACTCTTAGCTTGTCTCATTTTAATTTTAAACAAAATTTATAGTCTTTGAAAAGTCTCTTTTTAATGTGAGTTGTGTATCAAATATGATTAACTCTCGATAGGCAAGCTATCGAGTCACCTTTACAATTGGTCGTAGTAACCTCGTCCTGGGGTGTCTCTCTTTGGAATTCTTGAAGTCGGCATCATCATCTGGGTCGTGTCTTCGGCAAGTACTAGATAGGATGTTCACTGCGGAGATTGAAGTTTCTTTTGTGAAAGTAGGTGTAGATCCACGGAGGTCCTCGTCAGCGTCTTATGCATCGTATACGTGTATTTATGAAGTTTATGCAGATCACATCTTCATGTATAAGGTTGTACTTGTATTTACCTCTTGAGGGGAGACGTCATCTTGTTTACTACTAGTTAAGTTTTTGTTTTACTTATTACATTTTTCTTCTTAACACATCTTTATATCATTCACACATTACACAACGCTCGCCACGTTTAGCAGTGGTAGCTAACATTTTAAAATTAAATTAAAAAAAACAAATGCATTTTCGTGGAGCTCTCGCTCATACGTCTGTACGGTCTGATGGCAGCATAGTGACCCTCTACTAGATTCGACTGGCACATAACAACGGAGAGGGGCAAGTACTCCGCGACAATATAGTCCCTATTTTTATTTAAATTGACATTCTTATTACCAAAAACAATACATTACTTATACATATATAATTTAAGTGAATTATTTTAACTACTACTCGTGCCTTCAAATTTCTAATTACAAACATTATGATTTTTATATCTTCCTAAATTACAGAAGACTCGATAAACACGTTGAGTCCGGAACTAACAGGTCACAGCATGATGACTAGTAAAGGGTTAATTGTGATATTAATAAGTTTTTTACAAGTCGACTTTTTATTAGTGCTTCTGTTGATTTTCATACACTTCTCATTCTCATTCTCATTCTGATTTAGTACAGGGGCTTTAGGTTTAATAGTGCGATTTAAAAATACTTAATCGCTCGCAAATTTAATTTTTTTAAATTTAAGATTACAGTTTCAATTAAATCGTCACATACTCCACCGCTTAAATTTCACGTTACTGGTGTGTTGTGAGTCTAACGCACAATTGGGGACTTGGAGTATGTTTGGTGTCAGTGTGTGGAATTTCTCTCACATAGTTATTGGTAAGCGTTATATCCACTTGTTTCTTCTCCACAACACAATATACTTTTATATTTTCTTATAAACTACCTTTTTTTTTTTACATACTATTCACACTTAATATCTACATTTTAAAACACAAAACTCTTTCTCATCTCTATCACTTAAATCTACTACCGTTTTTTTCTTGGGGTTTTGTTACTCTCTCCGTAGAGTAATTTTCTAAATCTTTTGCTATTTAGAATTCAGTTTAGTTGTCATTGAGTACTCATTTACTTATCTTTCGCAGCACTGGATCTCAGGTTGATCAGGCCTCATTTCCAAACTCTACGATTAACATTTAGCATGGTTTCAGAAGTATAATATACTTCACTACCTAGTATTACCTTTTCTATTTTTGGTTATACTATTCCTTCTCTTCTTCTTATACAATTTTATCTGCGAAATATGTGTTCGCCGCACATATTTTCGAGTCACAGGTTCGTACAGGGCTACTGTAACTGGAGTTAGGTACTTCTGGATTTGGTAAGGGCCACACCATCGGTATGATAGTTTAGAGGTGGTCTTATCAATTGCACTACTAGTGGGGTGAGTCTTATACATTACTAAGTCACCTATTTGGTATCTAATTGAATTTTATGAATACCTTTCTCATGGTATTTTCCGGATTTCTCTAAGTTCGCTCTTAAATTAGAGCGGGCTTTATTCCATATTTGCTTTATCTGCTTATCCGTTATTTGCGGAGGTAGCAGGTCGTGTATTTTCCATTTAGTGGACAAGGGGTGGTTTGGTTGGTATTTGTACAGTAACTCAAACGGGGTCGACTTGTGACCTTCGTGATAAGCTGAATTAAAGGCGTATTGAATCCAGGATAGGTTTTGGTCCCACGATGTATGATGACGTTTTGCTATCACGACGCCTATCGCATGATAGGCGATTAATGCAGATTTGAGGTTTCGTAGATACCTTTCAGCAATATTGCCTTGCGGTCGATACTCCGTAGTGGTTATATGGTCTATTCCTAACTTGAAACACATATTCTTAAATTCTTTCGCTTTAAACTGTGGTCCATTATCTGATACTATACGTACAGGTGTACCGTAGTCTTTAAATAATCTTTCCTGTAATATTTTTACAGTCGTCGACGCTAGTGCTCGTCGCATGGGATACATCCAAACAAATTTGGTGAATGAATCTACACAGATGAGTAACATAGTATTACCTGATTTGGATCGTGGATAAGGACCTGAAAAGTCTAGATAAAGTTTAGAAAAAGGGGTCTTAGGGATTTCCGAAATCAACTGGCTTACCTGATTATTTCTGGCTGGTTTACTGAGAGCACATAATTTACATTTCTTTACGAAACTGGCTATTTCGCTGTTCATATTGTTCCAATGATATTCCTTTCGAACACGATGTATTGTCTTATTGATTCCCATATGGGCTCCTATGGTAGATGAATGGAAGTACTCCATCAGCATGGGCTTAATCACATCAGGGGCTATTATTCTTAGTTCCTTTCCGCTTCTTATTTTATGGCATAGTACATTTTTACTCAATACGTATTTCTCGGATTTAATACCTTGCGCAAGTTGTTCTATAATAGGCTTCAGTAAGGGGTCTTGTTGTTGATACAGGGCAATGTTTGTAAAGGCAAGGGGGAACTCAGTAATTACGGCATTAGCAAGTGCTATTTCCGGATTCTCCTTGCTTTCGGGAGTTTTAGTGGGCGACTGGAATATATGGGACAGGGTATCAGCGACTACGTTTTGTGTACCTTTAATATGCTGCACTCTGAATTTGTAGCAGTTTAACTTCAATACCCATCTTCCAATACGTCCTAACTGTTTAGGGTGATTCAGTAACCAAGATAATGCTTGATTATCAGTTTCCAAAAGGAATTCTTTATGTTCTAGAAAGGGTTTAAACTTCTCGAATGCAAAAACAATGGCTAAACATTCCAATTCATATGCGGAATATTTTCTTTCTTGGTCGCTCAAGGTTCGCGATGCATAACTAATAGGTAGTCTGCTGTTTTCTATCTCTTGATATATGACTGCACCTAACGCTACACTGGAACTGTCGGTCTGCACTACGAAAGGTTTCGTGAAATCGGCTAGCTGCAAAACTGGGGGAGATATGATACTTTCTTTAAGTTGCTCAAACGCATTTTGATGTAGTGAGCTCCATTCAAACTTCGCTCCCTTCTTTCTTAAAGAATTTAGGGGTGCTGCTATTTCGGCAAGATGGGGAATATACTTGTGGAAATAATTTACCATTCCCAAAAATCGGGCTATACCTTTTGCATCTCGTGGGGGTGAAAATTCTCTAATAGCGCGGGTATGTTCGGGGTCAATGCTTACTTTTCGATTCGCTTTCACGATGTGGCTTAAGAATGAAAACTGTGGGACGGCAAAATTTACCTTTTTTGGGTTAACAGTTAATCCTGCTTTTTATAACCGAGATAACACTTCACGTAAGTGTTTAAGATGTTGTTCCATTGATTCGCTATATATAACGATGTCGTCCAAATAGTGATACACATATTTAAATTTAATATCGTGAAATATCCTTTCTAATAATCTACTACATACGGAACTTCCTTGAGATATTCCAAAGGGTACTCTAGTAAATTGGTACAAGTTAAAAGGAACGGCAAACGCGGTTAGACGTTTTGATTCTTCCGAAAGGGGTATTTGGTGAAAAGCTTGATTCAGATCCATTACCGTAAAGACCATAGCTTTCGTGAAGTAATGGAAAGCACTATGGATGTCTGGAAGAGGAATAGATTCAAATTCTATTCTTTTGTTTAATTGCCTGTAGTCCACGACTAGTCTGTGTTTATCGTGACCTTTCGGTACTAAAAAGGAGGGTGATGAATATGGGGACGTAGAGGGTTCAGTGACTCCTTGCTCCAACAACTTGTTGATATGGTTTCTCATCACTTCCATCTTGGGAGGCGACAACTTGTATGGAGGTAGGCGTATTACTTTCTGATCGCTCAGATTAATTTTATATTCTGTTAGTTCAGTGAGTCCTAGTTTAGGTGTAAGAACTGAGGAAAATTCTTTTATTAATTTCAGTATTCTCATTCTATCTCTACTTTCTAGATGAGATAAATCAGACTCTTGGTGTATTACATGTGCAGTAGATGAACAATTTTTTTCCTGTTTCTCATTATTACAATCAAATCTATATTTCCGTGTACGGTCGAATCGAAAATAATATTTTTGCTCATAGATGTCAAGAATCATTCCTGTTTTACTAATAAAGTCTGCTCCTAATATTAAGTCGGGTCCTAATTCATTACATACTAACATTGTAAAAATCCAGGTTAGGTTCTTGATTTTAACCTTAACGGTAATGCTCAGTTTTATTATTATATTTTGTTTATTGGCGGTAGCACACTTTATATTCACCGGTTGACTCCGTTTTACTAGATGGTGTTTCGCTAATTTGTCTGCTAACTCTTGACTGATTAAGGTTCTGCTAGATCCCGAATCAATTAATGCGATTGTGGAGGTAACGCCTAAGTCAACTCGTATTAAGGGTAATAGACTTTTAGTCCAGTTACATTTATTTATCGCGTTACATTTTTCAAGAAATTGTCTCACGTAGGGATCTATTTCCTTAAAACTTCTTTTCCTTCCACTTTGGTTATAAAATATATATATATATTTTTTTTATTCGTTTCTTTAGGTTCACCAGATTTCGAGTTGCTGCGGAAGACACAGGATTTCGGGTCTCCCTGCCTTACATGTTTTTTGGATCTGAGTGTTTACATTCCAATGGCTTGCTCTTGCAGTCTTTTCTTATGTGTCCATATTTGCCGCAATTATAACAGATGGGTTTATTGTGATGAGGGTACCTTGTTTCCGCTTTAGATGGTGTTACACTTAACTTACTAGATTTACGCACATTGTGAGGTCTATTGAATACTTGCCTTTCATGCAGGGTTGTTACACCGGGCTCTAGGGCTCGCAATTCATTTCTATTTGTTTCTGCGGGTTTCATCGTATGTCTATTTTGATCGGAGTACCATACATTTGACGAATGGATACTGCATTGTTCTAGATCTGCAATGGTGTTTGGTCTATTTATCAAAGCTAAACGAGATCTTTCCTCTGGTGACAATCCTATTAAAATGGTGTCGACCATCTGTGTCTCATTCCAATCTACACGTAGTAGTCGGGATGACTCTGATATCGGAGATGTAATGAGCTAATCTCTTGTGATTTCCTTGTACTCGGAGTACGGTCTTTCTTTTAATTTCTTCATAAATTCCGGTTGGAATAAAGTACTTTATTATCGAGCTATGTAGGTCTTCTACTGGAAGTGTAGAGCTTAATGCTTCTATTACACGATTCTTTAACGGGGGTTTACATTTCGGTAGCAGAACTTGTAAAATTTGCCAATCATTCAGCTGCTGTAGATCTTTTATCTGCAGGAGATAGTTAATGAAATTTAGTAGTTTGGAGACATTTAATCCATCGGTGTAAGGGATTTCAGTTAAAATTTTCTCCACAGGATGAGTAATTTTTCCGTATAGGTCCGCGTTATGATTCAAGGTTGGGATTTCTTTAGGAGAACGATATGATGCATTCGGGGTGGTCAATTTGTGAGTTCCGGGGCGACTCTGGAAACGATCGGGAGGAGGGGCATTTAAATCTCTATCTGTATATTGCTCTTGGTTAGCTTGCATTTGCGATACGGCGGGTGAGTTCCGATCAGTGTTAGGCGGAGGTAGATCAGTAGTAGGGGATTGTACTGGGGAGATGTGTAATTTCTTCAAGGACTTCTCTATTTCATCCATCCGGAACGAGTCGGATCTTCTTCTTAAGTCATTAATAATAGTGGATAAGCGACGTAAAGGTTCGCCAGCTAGGTTTTGCACTTCACGTGGTATTTCCGTAAGATTAGGCCAGATCAACAAATTTTTCATTCGCCGGGTTAAATGCTCTATTCTCTGGGTAGTCCGCAAAATTATCGCCGGAGATTTCTCGTCTTGGAGGGTTTGAGACAATAAGGTTAGCTCACTATACTTGGCATTACAAATTTCTCTCTCGCTCTCATAATCGAGTTCGCTTAGGTTGCTTAATTGCTCGGGTGTATCAAATCCACATTCGCGTATTGATCTACGCAATTCCGTGACTGTTACATTCGCATGGGGTAGTCCACGCAAAAGAGCTTCGTAAGACAGCTCGTCCTTTAATAACAAATCCGGATTAAATTGGGCCATTTTTTTTTTCTTATTTCTAACACATTAAAACGTACTTAAAACTGATTCTACAACACTACACACTAATTACATAGATAAGATGAATTCTTGGGTAAATCATTTGCATAATTCAGAAAAGAATAATTTCTCTTCTAAGGGAGAGACAGAAATTCCACACACACATATTTCAAAGTTAAATCGCTGATCAGCTGTTTGCTGGAATGTAGGCCACCCTCTTTTATTTAGTAAACAAAGGCAGGGTGTGTGCGTGAGAATGCGGGGTTTACACTCACGTATTGTTCTCTACACAATGCCACAGACTAACTTCCTTGCCAGGTCTTAACTGGAGAAGCCAGCTCGGACGCATGGGGTGAATCTCATTCAACAAAGCACGCCTTCAACTTACACGTGTATTACGGTTATAACAGTCTGACTTTATTAATTCTCGTACTTTCCCCAATTAAATTAATTATTTATTTTGGTAACAAATTTAAGTTACGAAATTCTTTCCCCGTAATTAACCGGGTCTACTTTACACAGGAGCATTATTATTATTTATTTTTTTTTTCTTTTACCGTGACGACAGACATACACTAACATATACTATGCAGGCATATTCAAGAAACAACAGGTCTTGGATTGTCATAATATAAACCTGTTAAAGACTGAGCAGATCACCAAGCACTACAATTCATGTACATACTTGCATTTGGCTTCATACAATGATATTTCAAGTTATACTGACTATCATTTGCGTATCTTAAAACAAATTCATTTTATGAAAATTAAAGTTACATCAAATACATTCCCTGAGTGCATAGATCAGATAACTGAGTGCCAAAAGTTATCTATTTTACTATGTAACCATAACTTTAATTAGCAGGGTGACGTATCTCTGTTAATGTCACGATGCTTACAACCTTTTTACTAATTTAACAGCAGAGTGGCGCAATTTTGTAACGTATTGCCACGTTACAAATCCAGGGAACCCATCTTAACTGACACTTGCCAATTACATGGGCTGCCTACGTTGTAACGAACTGTTATTAAACTCAAATTAATTGAACAAATTACATAAGATAATTTTAAGGAAACAAGGGAAGGTATTTCACTGATTTATGGACTCATTTTCATGTGTAACAAGATGACTTCTCTTTATTAACAACTGCTACTCAAAGATCCCATGACATCATTAATTAGATTAAAATATTTAAATGCTTTTCATAAAAACTTAGGGATAAAACTGATTATGTATTCTTTTACCTCGGATCCGAGTTTACTTTAAGTATATTTATAGCAAAGACTTCTAAGTATTTTGAGTTCATCTACACGCTTGCAAGACTTCTTTTACCATTTGAAGAATGGTATTATTACTTAAAGTGATTATAAATTACATTTACATTTAAGGCGTTACTACGTACGATCTTGAATCTTACAGAAAACTCTTAGCTTGTCTCATTTTAATTGTAAACAAAATTTATAGTCTTTGAAAAGTCTCTTTTTAATGTGAGTTGTGTATCAAATATGATTAACTCTCGATAGGCAAGCTATCGAGTCACCTTTACAATTGGTCGTAGTAACCTCGTCCTGGGGTGTCTCTCTTTGGAATTCTTGAAGTCGGCATCATCATCTGGGTCGTGTCTTCGGCAAGTACTAGATAGGATGTTCACTGCGGAGATTGAAGTTTCTTTTGTGAAAGTAGGTGTAGATCCACGGAGGTCCTCGTCAGCGTCTTATGCATCGTATACGTGTATTTATGAAGTTTATGCAGATCACATCTTCATGTATAAGGTTGTACTTGTATTTACCTCTTGAGGGGAGACGTCATCTTGTTTACTACTAGTTAAGTTTTTGTTTTACTTATTACATTTTTCTTCTTAACACATCTTTATATCATTCACACATTACACAACGCTCGCCACGTTTAGCAGTGGTAGCTAACATTTTAAAATTAAATTAAAAAAAACAAATGCATTTTCGTGGAGCTCTCGCTCATACGTCTGTACGGTCTGATGGCAGCATAGTGACCCTCTACTAGATTCGACTGGCACATAACAACGGAGAGGGGCAAGTACTCCGCGACAATATAGTCCCTATTTTTATTTAAATTGACATTCTTATTACCAAAAACAATACATTACTTATACATATATAATTTAAGTGAATTATTTTAACTACTACTCGTGCCTTCAAATTTCTAATTACAAACATTATGATTTTTATATCTTCCTAAATTACAGAAGACTCGATAAACACGTTGAGTCCGGAACTAACAGGTCACAGCATGATGACTAGTAAAGGGTTAATTGTGATATTAATAAGTTTTTTACAAGTCGACTTTTTATTAGTGCTTCTGTTGATTTTCATACACTTCTCATTCTCATTCTCATTCTGATTTAGTACAGGGGCTTTAGGTTTAATAGTGCGATTTAAAAATACTTAATCGCTCGCAAATTTAATTTTTTTAAATTTAAGATTACAGTTTCAATTAAATCGTCACATACTCCACCGCTTAAATTTCACGTTACTGGTGTGTTGTGAGTCTAACGCACAATTGGGGACTTGGAGTATGTTTGGTGTCAGTGTGTGGAATTTCTCTCACATAGTTATTGGTAAGCGTTATATCCACTTGTTTCTTCTCCACAACACAATATACTTTTATATTTTCTTATAAACTACCTTTTTTTTTTTTACATACTATTCACACTTAATATCTACATTTTAAAACACAAAACTCTTTCTCATCTCTATCACTTAAATCTACTACCGTTTTTTTCTTGGGGTTTTGTTACTCTCTCCGTAGAGTAATTTTCTAAATCTTTTGCTATTTAGAATTCAGTTTAGTTGTCATTGAGTACTCATTTACTTATCTTTCGCAGCACTGGATCTCAGGTTGATCAGGCCTCATTTCCAAACTCTACGATTAACATTTAGCATGGTTTCAGAAGTATAATATACTTCACTACCTAGTATTACCTTTTCTATTTTTGGTTATACTATTCCTTCTCTTCTTCTTATACAATTTTATCTGCGAAATATGTGTTCGCCGCACATATTTTCGAGTCACAGGTTCGTACAGGGCTACTGTAACTGGAGTTAGGTACTTCTGGATTTGGTAAGGGCCACACCATCGGTATGATAGTTTAGAGGTGGTCTTATCAATTGCACTACTAGTGGGGTGAGTCTTATACATTACTAAGTCACCTATTTGGTATCTAATTGAATTTTATGAATACCTTTCTCATGGTATTTTCCGGATTTCTCTAAGTTCGCTCTTAAATTAGAGCGGGCTTTATTCCATATTTGCTTTATCTGCTTATCCGTTATTTGCGGAGGTAGCAGGTCGTGTATTTTCCATTTAGTGGACAAGGGGTGGTTTGGTTGGTATTTGTACAGTAACTCAAACGGGGTCGACTTGTGACCTTCGTGATAAGCTGAATTAAAGGCGTATTGAATCCAGGATAGGTTTTGGTCCCACGACGTATGATGACGTTTTGCTATCACGACGCCTATCGCATGATAGGCGATTAATGCAGATTTGAGGTTTCGTAGATACCTTTCAGCAATATTGCCTTGCGGTCGATACTCCGTAGTGGTTATATGGTCTATTCCTAACTTGAAACACATATTCTTAAATTCTTTCGCTTTAAACTGTGGTCCATTATCTGATACTATACGTACAGGTGTACCGTAGTCTTTAAATAATCTTTCCTGTAATATTTTTACAGTCGTCGACGCTAATGCTCGTCGCATGGGATACATCCAAACAAATTTGGTGAATGAATCTACACAGATGAGTAACATAGTATTACCTGATTTGGATCGTGGATAAGGACCTGAAAAGTCTAGATAAAGTTTAGAAAAAGGGGTCTTAGGGATTTCCGAAATCAACTGGCTTACCTGATTATTTCTGGCTGGTTTACTGAGAGCACATAATTTACATTTCTTTACGAAACTGGCTATTTCGCTGTTCATATTGTTCCAATGATATTCCTTTCGAACACGATGTATTGTCTTATTGATTCCCATATGGGCTCCTATGGTAGATGAATGGAAGTACTCCATCAGCATGGGCTTAATCACATCAGGGGCTATTATTCTTAGTTCCTTTCCGCTTCTTATTTTATGGCATAGTACATTTTTACTCAATACGTATTTCTCGGATTTAATACCTTGCGCAAGTTGTTCTATAATAGGCTTCAGTAAGGGGTCTTGTTGTTGATACAGGGCAATGTTTGTAAAGGCAAGGGGGAACTCAGTAATTACGGCATTAGCAAGTGCTATTTCCGGATTCTCCTTGCTTTCGGGAGTTTTAGTGGGCGACTGGAATATATGGGACAGGGTATCAGCGACTACGTTTTGTGTACCTTTAATATGCTGCACTCTGAATTTGTAGCAGTTTAACTTCAATACCCATCTTCCAATACGTCCTAACTGTTTAGGGTGATTCAGTAACCAAGATAATGCTTGATTATCAGTTTCCAAAAGGAATTCTTTATGTTCTAGAAAGGGTTTAAACTTCTCGAATGCAAAAACAATGGCTAAACATTCCAATTCATATGCGGAATATTTTCTTTCTTGGTCGCTCAAGGTTCGCGATGCATAACTAATAGGTAGTCTGCTGTTTTCTATCTCTTGATATATGACTGCACCTAACGCTACACTGGAACTGTCGGTCTGCACTACGAAAGGTTTCGTGAAATCGGCTAGCTGCAAAACTGGGGGAGATATGATACTTTCTTTAAGTTGCTCAAACGCATTTTGATGTAGTGAGCTCCATTCAAACTTCGCTCCCTTCTTTCTTAAAGAATTTAGGGGTGCTGCTATTTCGGCAAGATGGGGAATATACTTGTGGAAATAATTTACCATTCCCAAAAATCGGGCTATACCTTTTGCATCTCGTGGGGGTGAAAATTCTCTAATAGCGCGGGTATGTTCGGGGTCAATGCTTACTTTTCCATTCGCTTTCACGATGTGGCTTAAGAATGAAAACTGTGGGACGGCAAAATTTACCTTTTTTGGGTTAACAGTTAATCCTGCTTTTTATAACCGAGATAACACTTCACGTAAGTGTTTAAGATGTTGTTCCATTGATTCGCTATATATAACGATGTCATCCAAATAGTGATACACATATTTAAATTTAATATCGTGAAATATCCTTTCTAATAATCTACTACATACGGAACTTCCTTGAGATATTCCAAAGGGTACTCTAGTAAATTGGTACAAGTTAAAAGGAACGGCAAACGCGGTTAGACGTTTTGATTCTTCCGAAAGGGGTATTTGGTGAAAAGCTTGATTCAGATCCATTACCGTAAAGACCATAGCTTTCGTGAAGTAATGGAAAGCACTATGGATGTCTGGAAGAGGAATAGATTCAAATTCTATTCTTTTGTTTAATTGCCTGTAGTCCACGACTAGTCTGTGTTTATCGCGACCTTTCGGTACTAAAAAGGAGGGTGATGAATATGGGGACGTAGAGGGTTCAGTGACTCCTTGCTCCAACAACTTGTTGATATGGTTTCTCATCACTTCCATCTTGGGAGGCGACAACTTGTATGGAGGTAGGCATATTACTTTCTGATCGCTCAGATTAATTTTATATTCTGTTAGTTCAGTGAGTCCTAGTTTAGGTGTAAGAACTGAGGAAAATTCTTTTATTAATTTCAGTATTCTCATTCTATCTCTACTTTCTAGATGAGATAAATCAGACTCTTGGTGTATTACATGTGCAGTAGATGAACAATTTTTTTCCTGTTTCTCATTATTACAATCAAATCTATATTTCCTTGTACGGTCGAATCGAAAATAATATTTTTGCTCATAGATGTCAAGAATCATTCCCGTTTTACTAATAAAGTCTGCTCCTAATATTAAGTCGGGTCCTAATTCATTACATACTAACATTGTAAAAATCCAGGTTAGGTTCTTGATTTTAACCTTAACGGTAATGCTCAGTTTTATTATTATATTTTGTTTATTGGCGGTAGCACACTTTATATTCACCGGTTGACTCCGTTTTACTAGATGGTGTTTCGCTAATTTGTCTGCTAACTCTTGACTGATTAAGGTTCTGCTAGATCCCGAATCAATTAATGCGATTGTGGAGGTAACGCCTAAGTCAACTCGTATTAAGGGTAATAGACTTTTAGTCCAGTTACATTTATTTATCGCGTTACATTTTTCAAGAAATTGTCTCACGTAGGGATCTATTTCCTTAAAACTTCTTTTCCTTCCACTTTGGTTATAAAATATATATATATATTTTTTTTATTCGTTTCTTTAGGTTCACCAGATTTCGAGTTGCTGCGGAAGACACAGGATTTCGGGTCTCCCTGCCTTACATGTTTTTTGGATCTGAGTGTTTACATTCCAATGGCTTGCTCTTGCAGTCTTTTCTTATGTGTCCATATTTGCCGCAATTATAACAGATGGGTTTATTGCGATGAGGGTACCTTGTTTCCGCTTTAGATGGTGTTACACTTAACTTACTAGATTTACGCACATTGTGAGGTCTATTGAATACTTGCCTTTCATGCAGGGTTGTTACACCGGGCTCTAGGGCTCGCAATTCATTTCTATTTGTTTCTGCGGGTTTCATCGTATGTCTATTTTGATCGGAGTACCATACATTTGACGAATGGATACTGCATTGTTCTAGATCTGCAATGGTGTTTGGTCTATTTATCAAAGCTAAACGAGATCTTTCCTCTGGTGACAATCCTATTAAAATGGTGTCGACCATCTGTGTCTCATTCCAATCTACACGTAGTAGTCGGGATGACTCTGATATCGGAGATGTAATGAGCTAATCTCTTGTGATTTCCTTGTACTCGGAGTACGGTCTTTCTTTTAATTTCTTCATAAATTCCGGTTGGAATAAAGTACTTTATTATCGAGCTATGTAGGTCTTCTACTGGAAGTGTAGAGCTTAATGCTTCTATTACACGATTCTTTAACGGGGGTTTACATTTCGGTAGCAGAACTTGTAAAATTTGCCAATCATTCAGCTGCTGTAGATCTTTTATCTGCAGGAGATAGTTAATGAAATTTAGTAGTTTGGAGACATTTAATCCATCGGTGTAAGGGATTTCAGTTAAAATTTTCTCCACAGGATGAGTAATTTTTCCGTATAGGTCCGCGTTATGATTCAGGGTTGGCATTTCTTTAGGAGAACGATATGATGCATTCGGGGTGGTCAATTTGTGAGTTCCGGGGTGACTCTGGAAACGATCGGGAGGAGGGGCATTTAAATCTCTATCTGTATATTGCTCTTGGTTAGCTTGCATTTGCGATACGGCGGGTGAGTTCCGATCAGTGTTAGGCGGAGGTAGATCAGTAGTAGGGGATTCTACTGGGGAGATGTGTAATTTCTTCAAGGACTTCTCTATTTCATCCATCCGGAACGAGTCGGATCTTCTTCTTAAGTCATTAATAATAGTGGATAAGCGACGTAAAGGTTCGCCAGCTAGGTTTTGCACTTCACGTGGTATTTCCGTAAGATTAGGCCAGATCAACAAATTTTTCATTCGCCGGGTTAAATGCTCTATTCTCTGGGTAGTCCGCAAAATTATCGCCGGAGATTTCTCGTCTTGGAGGGTTTGAGACAATAAGGTTAGCTCACTATACTTGGCATTACAAATTTCTCTCTCGCTCTCATAATCGAGTTCGCTTAGGTTGCTTAATTGCTCGGGTGTATCAAATCCACATTCGCGTATTGATGTACGCAATTCCGTGACTGTTACATTCGCATGGGGTAGTCCACGCAAAAGAGCTTCGTAAGACAGCTCGTTCTTTAATAACAAATCCAGATTAAATTGGGCCATTTTTTTTTTCTTATTTCTAACACATTAAAACGTACTTAAAACTGATTCTACAACACTACACACTAATTACATAGATAAGATGAATTCTTGGGTAAATCATTTGCATAATTCAGAAAAGAATAATTTCTCTTCTAAGGGAGAGACAGAAATTCCACACACACATATTTCAAAGTTAAATCGCTGATCAGCTGTTTGCTGGAATGTAGGCCACCCTCTTTTATTTAGTAAACAAAGGCAGGGTGTGTGCGTGAGAATGCGGGGTTTACACTCACGTATTGTTCTCTACACAATGCCACAGACTAACTTCCTTGCCAGGTCTTAACTGGAGAAGCCAGCTCGGACGCATGGGGTGAATCTCATTCAACAAAGCACGCCTTCAACTTACACGTGTATTACGGTTATAACAGTCTGACTTTATTAATTCTCGTACTTTCCCCAATTAAATTAATTATTTATTTTGGTAACAAATTTAAGTTACGAAATTCTTTCCCCGTAATTAACCGGGTCTACTTTACACAGGAGCATTATTATTATTTATTTTTTTTTTCTTTTACCGTGACGACAGACATACACTAACATATACTATGCAGGCATATTCAAGAAACAACAGGTCTTGGATTGTCATAATATAAACCTGTTAAAGACTGAGCAGATCACCAAGCACTACAATTCATGTACATACTTGCATTTGGCTTCATACAATGATATTTCAAGTTATGCTGACTATCATTTGCGTATCTTAAAACAAATTCATTTTATGAAAATTAAAGTTACATCAAATACATTCCCTGAGTGCATAGATCAGATAACTGAGTGCCAAAAGTTATCTATTTTACTATGTAACCATAACTTTAATTAGCAGGGTGACGTATCTCTGTTAATGTCACGATGCTTACAACCTTTTTACTAATTTAACAGCAGAGTGGCGCAATTTTGTAACGTATTGCCACGTTACAAATCCAGGGAACCCATCTTAACTGACACTTGCCAATTACATGGGCTGCCTACGTTGTAACGAACTGTTATTAAACTCAAATTAATTGAACAAATTACATAAGATAATTTTAAGGAAACAAGGGAAGGTATTTCACTGATTTATGGACTCATTTTCATGTGTAACAAGATGACTTCTCTTTATTAACAACTGCTACTCAAAGATCCCATGACATCATTAATTAGATTAAAATATTTAAATGCTTTTCATAAAAACTTAGGGATAAAACTGATTATGTATTCTTTTACCTCGGATCCGAGTTTACTTTAAGTATATTTATAGCAAAGACTTCTAAGTATTTTGAGTTCATCTACACGCTTGCAAGACTTCTTTTACCATTTGAAGAATGGTATTATTACTTAAAGTGATTATAAATTACATTTACATTTAAGGCGTTACTACGTACGATCTTGAATCTTACAGAAAACTCTTAGCTTGTCTCATTTTAATTGTAAACAAAATTTATAGTCTTTGAAAAGTCTCTTTTTAATGTGAGTTGTGTATCAAATATGATTAACTCTCGATAGGCAAGCTATCGAGTCACCTTTACAATTGGTCGTAGTAACCTCGTCCTGGGGTGTCTCTCTTTGGAATTCTTGAAGTCGGCATCATCATCTGGGTCGTGTCTTCGGCAAGTACTAGATAGGATGTTCACTGCGGAGATTGAAGTTTCTTTTGTGAAAGTAGGTGTAGATCCACGGAGGTCCTCGTCAGCGTCTTATGCATCGTATACGTGTATTTATGAAGTTTATGCAGATCACATCTTCATGTATAAGGTTGTACTTGTATTTACCTCTTGAGGGGAGACGTCATCTTGTTTACTACTAGTTAAGTTTTTGTTTTACTTATTACATTTTTCTTCTTAACACATCTTTATATCATTCACACATTACACAACGCTCGCCACGTTTAGCAGTGGTAGCTAACATTTTAAAATTAAATTAAAAAAAACAAATGCATTTTCGTGGAGCTCTCGCTCATACGTCTGTACGGTCTGACGGCAGCATAGTGACCCTCTACTAGATTCGACTGGCACATAACAACGGAGAGGGGCAAGTACTCCGCGACAATATAGTCCCTATTTTTATTTAAATTGACATTCTTATTACCAAAAACAATACATTACTTATACATATATAATTTAAGTGAATTATTTTAACTACTACTCGTGCCTTCAAATTTCTAATTACAAACATTATGATTTTTATATCTTCCTAAATTACAGAAGACTCGATAAACACGTTGAGTCCGGAACTAACAGGTCACAGCATGATGACTAGTAAAGGGTTAATTGTGATATTAATAAGTTTTTTACAAGTCGACTTTTTATTAGTGCTTCTGTTGATTTTCATACACTTCTCATTCTCATTCTCATTCTGATTTAGTACAGGGGCTTTAGGTTTAATAGTGCGATTTAAAAATACTTAATCGCTCGCAAATTTAATTTTTTTAAATTTAAGATTACAGTTTCAATTAAATCGTCACATACTCCACCGCTTAAATTTCACGTTACTGGTGTGTTGTGAGTCTAACGCACAATTGGGGACTTGGAGTATGTTTGGTGTCAGTGTGTGGAATTTCTCTCACATAGTTATTGGTAAGCGTTATATCCACTTGTTTCTTCTCCACAACACAATATACTTTTATATTTTCTTATAAACTACCTTTTTTTTTTTTACATACTATTCACACTTAATATCTACATTTTAAAACACAAAACTCTTTCTCATCTCTATCACTTAAATCTACTACCGTTTTTTTCTTGGGGTTTTGTTACTCTCTCCGTAGAGTAATTTTCTAAATCTTTTGCTATTTAGAATTCAGTTTAGTTGTCATTGAGTACTCATTTACTTATCTTTCGCAGCACTGGATCTCAGGTTGATCAGGCCTGATTTCCAAACTCTACGATTAACATTTAGCATGGTTTCAGAAGTATAATATACTTCACTACCTAGTATTACCTTTTCTATTTTTGGTTATACTATTTCTTCTCTTCTTCTTATACAATTTTATCTGCAAAATATGTGTTCGCCGCACATATTTTCGAGTCACAGGTTCGTACAGGGCTACTGTAACTGGAGTTAGGTACTTCTGGATTTGGTAAGGGCCACACCATCGGTATGATAGTTTAGAGGTGGTCTTATCAATTGCACTACTAGTGGGGTGAGTCTTATACATTACTAAGTCACCTATTTGGTATCTAATTGAATTTTATGAATACCTTTCTCATGGTATTTTCCGGATTTCTCTAAGTTCGCTCTTAAATTAGAGCGGGCTTTATTCCATATTTGCTTTATCTGCTTATCCGTTATTTGCGGAGGTAGCAGGTCGTGTATTTTCCATTTAGTGGACAAGGGGTGGTTTGGTTGGTATTTGTACAGTAACTCAAACGGGGTCGACTTGTGACCTTCGTGATAAGCTGAATTAAAGGCGTATTGAATCCAGGATAGGTTTTGGTCCCACGACGTATGATGACGTTTTGCTATCACGACGCCTATCGCATGATAGGCGATTAATGCAGATTTGAGGTTTCGTAGATACCTTTCAGCAATATTGCCTTGCGGTCGATACTCCGTAGTGGTTATATGGTCTATTCCTAACTTGAAACACATATTCTTAAATTCTTTCGCTTTAAACTGTGGTCCATTATCTGATACTATACGTACAGGTGTACCGTAGTCTTTAAATAATCTTTCCTGTAATATTTTTACAGTCGTCGACGCTAATGCTCGTCGCATGGGATACATCCAAACAAATTTGGTGAATGAATCTACACAGATGAGTAACATAGTATTACCTGATTTGGATCGCGGATAAGGACCTGAAAAGTCTAGATAAAGTTTAGAAAAAGGGGTCTTAGGGATTTCCGAAATCAACTGGCTTACCTGATTATTTCTGGCTGGTTTACTGAGAGCACATAATTTACATTTCTTTACGAAACTGGCTATTTCGCTGTTCATATTGTTCCAATGATATTCCTTTCGAACACGATGTATTGTCTTATTGATTCCCATATGGGCTCCTATGGTAGATGAATGGAAGTACTCCATCAGCATGGGCTTAATCACATCAGGGGCTATTATTCTTAGTTCCTTTCCGCTTCTTATTTTATGGCATAGTACATTTTTACTCAATACGTATTTCTCGGATTTAATACCTTGCGCAAGTTGTTCTATAATAGGCTTCAGTAAGGGGTCTTGTTGTTGATACAGGGCAATGTTTGTAAAGGCAAGGGGGAACTCAGTAATTACGGCATTAGCAAGTGCTATTTCCGGATTCTCCTTGCTTTCGGGAGTTTTAGTGGGCGACTGGAATATATGGGACAGGGTATCAGCGACTACGTTTTGTGTACCTTTAATATGCTGCACTCTGAATTTGTAGCAGTTTAACTTCAATACCCATCTTCCAATACGTCCTAACTGTTTAGGGTGATTCAGTAACCAAGATAATGCTTGATTATCAGTTTCCAAAAGGAATTCTTTATGTTCTAGAAAGGGTTTAAACTTCTCGAATGCAAAAACAATGGCTAAACATTCCAATTCATATGCGGAATATTTTCTTTCTTGGTCGCTCAAGGTTCGCGATGCATAACTAATAGGTAGTCTGCTGTTTTCTATCTCTTGATATATGACTGCACCTAACGCTACACTGGAACTGTCGGTCTGCACTACGAAAGGTTTCGTGAAATCGGCTAGCTGCAAAACTGGGGGAGATATGATACTTTCTTTAAGTTGCTCAAACGCATTTTGATGTAGTGAGCTCCATTCAAACTTCGCTCCCTTCTTTCTTAAAGAATTTAGGGGTGCTGCTATTTCGGCAAGATGGGGAATATACTTGTGGAAATAATTTACCATTCCCAAAAATCGGGCTATACCTTTTGCATCTCGTGGGGGTGAAAATTCTCTAATAGCGCGGGTATGTTCGGGGTCAATGCTTACTTTTCCATTCGCTTTCACGATGTGGCTTAAGAATGAAAACTGTGGGACGGCAAAATTTACCTTTTTTGGGTTAACAGTTAATCCTGCTTTTTATAACCGAGATAACACTTCACGTAAGTGTTTAAGATGTTGTTCCATTGATTCGCTATATATAACGATGTCGTCCAAATAGTGATACACATATTTAAATTTAATATCGTGAAATATCCTTTCTAATAATCTACTACATACGGAACTTCCTTGAGATATTCCAAAGGGTACTCTAGTAAATTGGTACAAGTTAAAAGGAACGGCAAACGCGGTTAGACGTTTTGATTCTTCCGAAAGGGGTATTTGGTGAAAAGCTTGATTCAGATCCATTACCGTAAAGACCATAGCTTTCGTGAAGTAATGGAAAGCACTATGGATGTCTGGAAGAGGAATAGATTCAAATTCTATTCTTTTGTTTAATTGCCTGTAGTCCACGACTAGTCTGTGTTTATCGTGACCTTTCGGTACTAAAAAGGAGGGTGATGAATATGGGGACGTAGAGGGTTCAGTGACTCCTTGCTCCAACAACTTGTTGATATGGTTTCTCATCACTTCCATCTTGGGAGGCGACAACTTGTATGGAGGTAGGCGTATTACTTTCTGATCGCTCAGATTAATTTTATATTCTGTTAGTTCAGTGAGTCCTAGTTTAGGTGTAAGAACTGAGGAAAATTCTTTTATTAATTTCAGTATTCTCATTCTATCTCTACTTTCTAGATGAGATAAATCAGACTCTTGGTGTATTACATGTGCAGTAGATGAACAATTTTTTTCCTGTTTCTCATTATTACAATCAAATCTATATTTCCGTGTACGGTCGAATCGAAAATAATATTTTTGCTCATAGATGTCAAGAATCATTCCCGTTTTACTAATAAAGTCTGCTCCTAATATTAAGTCGGGTCCTAATTCATTACATACTAACATTGTAAAAATCCAGGTTAGGTTCTTGATTTTAACCTTAACGGTAATGCTCAGTTTTATTATTATATTTTGTTTATTGGCGGTAGCACACTTTATATTCACCGGTTGACTCCGTTTTACTAGATGGTGTTTCGCTAATTTGTCTGCTAACTCTTGACTGATTAAGGTTCTGCTAGATCCCGAATCAATTAATGCGATTGTGGAGGTAACGCCTAAGTCAACTCATATTAAGGGTAATAGACTTTTAGTCCAGTTACATTTATTTATCGCGTTACATTTTTCAAGAAATTGTCTCACGTAGGGATCTATTTCCTTAAAACTTCTTTTCCTTCCACTTTGGTTATAAAATATATATATATATTTTTTTTATTCGTTTCTTTAGGTTCACCAGATTTCGAGTTGCTGCGTAAGACACAGGATTTCGGGTCTCCCTGCCTTACATGTTTTTTGGATCTGAGTGTTTACATTCCAATGGCTTGCTCTTGCAGTCTTTTCTTATGTGTCCATATTTGCCGCAATTATAACAGATGGGTTTATTGCGATGAGGGTACCTTGTTTCCGCTTTAGATGGTGTTACACTTAACTTACTAGATTTACGCACATTGTGAGGTCTATTGAATACTTGCCTTTCATGCAGGGTTGTTACACCGGGCTCTAGGGCTCGCAATTCATTTCTATTTGTTTCTGCGGGTTTCATCGTATGTCTATTTTGATCGGAGTACCATACATTTGACGAATGGATACTGCATTGTTCTAGATCTGCAATGGTGTTTGGTCTATTTATCAAAGCTAAACGAGATCTTTCCTCTGGTGACAATCCTATTAAAATGGTGTCGACCATCTGTGTCTCATTCCAATCTACACGTAGTAGTCGGGATGACTCTCTGATATCGGAGATGTAATGAGCTAATCTCTTGTGATTTCCTTGTACTCGGAGTACGGTCTTTCTTTTAATTTCTTCATAAATTCCGGTTGGAATAAAGTACTTTATTATCGAGCTATGTAGGTCTTCTACTGGAAGTGTAGAGCTTAATGCTTCTATTACACGATTCTTTAACGGGGGTTTACATTTCGGTAGCAGAACTTGTAAAATTTGCCAATCATTCAGCTGCTGTAGATCTTTTATCTGCAGGAGATAGTTAATGAAATTTAGTAGTTTGGAGACATTTAATCCATCGGTGTAAGGGATTTCAGTTAAAATTTTCTCCACAGGATGAGTAATTTTTCCGTATAGGTCCGCGTTATGATTCAGGGTTGGCATTTCTTTAGGAGAACGATATGATGCATTCGGGGTGGTCAATTTGTGAGTTCCGGGGCAACTCTGGAAACGATCGGGAGGAGGGGCATTTAAATCTCTATCTGTATATTGCTCTTGGTTAGCTTGCATTTGCGATACGGCGGGTGAGTTCCGATCAGTGTTAGGCGGAGGTAGATCAGTAGTAGGGGATTGTACTGGGGAGATGTGTAATTTCTTCAAGGACTTCTCTATTTCATCCATCCGGAACGAGTCGGATCTTCTTCTTAAGTCATTAATAATAGTGGATAAGCGACGTAAAGGTTCGCCAGCTAGGTTTTGCACTTCACGTGGTATTTCCGTAAGATTAGGCCAGATCAACAAATTTTTCATTCGCCGGGTTAAATGCTCTATTCTCTGGGTAGTCCGCAAAATTATCGCCGGAGATTTCTCGTCTTGGAGGGTTTGAGACAATAAGGTTAGCTCACTATACTTGGCATTACAAATTTCTCTCTCGCTCTCATAATCGAGTTCGCTTAGGTTGCTTAATTGCTCGGGTGTATCAAATCCACATTCGCGTATTGATCTACGCAATTCCGTGACTGTTACATTCGCATGGGGTAGTCCACGCAAAAGAGCTTCGTAAGACAGCTCGTCCTTTAATAACAAATCCGGATTAAATTGGGCCATTTTTTTTTCTTATTTCTAACACATTAAAACGTACTTAAAACTGATTCTACAACACTACACACTAATTACATAGATAAGATGAATTCTTGGGTAAATCATTTGCATAATTCAGAAAAGAATAATTTCTCTTCTAAGGGAGAGACAGAAATTCCACGCACACATATTTCAAAGTTAAATCGCTGATCAGCTGTTTGCTGGAATGTAGGCCACCCTCTTTTATTTAGTAAACAAAGGCAGGGTTTGTGCGTGAGAATGCGGGGTTTACACTCACGTATTGTTCTCTACACAATGCCACAGACTAACTTCCTTGCCAGGTCTTAACTGGAGAAGCCAGCTCGGACGCATGGGGTGAATCTCATTCAACAAAGCACGCCTTCAACTTACACGTGTATTACGGTTATAACAGTCTGACTTTATTAATTCTCGTACTTTCCCCAATTAAATTAATTATTTATTTTGGTAACAAATTTAAGTTACGAAATTCTTTCCACGTAATTAACCGGGTCTACTTTACACAGGAGCATTATTATTATTATTTTTTTTTTTCTTTTACCGTGATGACAGACATACACTAACATATACTATGCAGGCATATTCAAGAAACAACAGGTCTTGGATTGTCATAATATAAACCTGTTAAAGACTGAGCAGATCACCAAGCACTACAATTCATGTACATACTTGCATTTGGCTTCATACAATAATATTTCAAGTTATACTGACTATCATTTGCGTATCTTAAAACAAATTCATTTTATGAAAATTAAAGTTACATCAAATACATTCCCTGAGTGCATAGATCAGATAACTGAGTGCCAAAAGTTATCTATTTTACTACGTAACCATAACTTTAATTAGCAGGGTGACGTATCTCTGTTAATGTCACGATGCTTACAACCTTTTTACTAATTTAACAGCAGAGTGGCGCAATTTTGTAACGTATTGCCACGTTACAAATCCAGGGAACCCATCTTAACTGACACTTGCCAATTACATGGGCTGCCTACGTTGTAACGAACTGTTATTAAACTCAAATTAATTGAACAAATTACATAAGATAATTTTAAGGAAACAAGGGAAGGTATTTCACTGATTTATGGACTCATTTTCATGTGTAACAAGATGACTTCTCTTTATTAACAACTGCTACTCAAAGATCCCATGACATCATTAATTAGATTAAAATATTTAAATGCTTTTCATAAAAACTTAGGGATAAAACTGATTATGTATTCTTTTACCTCGGATCCGAGTTTACTTTAAGTATATTTATAGCAAAGACTTCTAAGTATTTTGAGTTCATCTAGACGCTTGCAAGACTTCTTTTACCATTTGAAGAATGGTATTATTACTTAAAGTGATTATAAATTACATTTACATTTAAGGCGTTACAACGTACGATCTTGAATCTTACAGAAAACTCTTAGCTTGTCTCATTTTAATTTTAAACAAAATTTATAGTCTTTGAAAAGTCTCTTTTTAATGTGAGTTGTGTATCAAATATGATTAACTCTCGATAGGCAAGCTATCGAGTCACCTTTACAATTGGTCGTAGTAACCTCGTCCTGGGGTGTCTCTCTTTGGAATTCTTGAAGTCGGCATCATCATCTGGGTCATGTCTTCGGCAAGTACTAGATAGGATGTTCACTGCGGAGATTGAAGTTTCTTTTGTGAAAGTAGGTGTAGATCCACGGAGGTCCTCGTCAGCGTCTTATGCATCGTATACGTGTATTTATGAAGTTTATGCAGATCACATCTTCATGTATAAGGTTGTACTTGTATTTACCTCTTGAGGGGAGACGTCATCTTGTTTACTACTAGTTAAGTTTTTGTTTTACTTATTATATTTTTCTTCTTAACACATCTTTATATCATTCACACATTACACAATGCTCGCCACGTTTAGCAGTGGTAGCTAACATTTTAAAATTAAATTAAAAAAAACAAATGCATTTTGTGGAGCTCTCGCTCATACGTCTGTACGGTCTGATGGCAGAATTGTGACCTTCTACTAGATTCGACTGGCACATAACAACGGAGAGGGGCAAGTACTCCGCGACAATATAGTCCCTATTTTTATTTAAATTGACATTCTTATTACCAAAAACAATACATTACTTATACATATATAATTTAAGTGAATTATTTTAACTACTACTCGTGCCTTCAAATTTCTAATTACAAACATTATGATTTTTATATCTTCCTAAATTACAGAAGACTCGATAAACACGTTGAGTCCGGAACTAACAGGTCACCGCATGATGACTAGTAAAGGGTTAATTGTGATATTAATAAGTTTTTTACAATTCGACTTTTTATTAGTGCTTCTGTTGATTTTCATACACTTCTCATTCTCATTCTGATTTAGTACAGGGGCTTTAGGTTTAATAGTGCGATTTAAAAATACTTAATCGCTTGCAAATTTAATTTTTTTTTATTTAAGATTACAGTTTCAATTAAGTCGTCACAGAACCCAGAATACACAGTCATCTAACAACCTTCTTTTCATTTCTGTGGAGAGTTCTGCCTGTTCACTGACAGCAAGTGTTTGAAGTACGACTTTATTTGCCAATAAACTTTTTATACAAAACAAGTGACTGCCCCATCTAGTTTTCCCTGGTAGCTTTAATGTAACTCTATCCTTGAACTTTTTTTTCTCAGCCGAGATCTGGTCAAACAGTGCCTTTAAAATATGGCTGTTTTTGATTGTCTTCACAATATCGATTACAGTAGCCATAAAGGACTTCACTGATGTACAGCGTAAAATATCTGAACAAAGCAGGTGCAACAGGTGAGCAAGGCAACCAAGGGGCACAATGTTAGGATACTTTTCTTTAACTATGTTTAGCGCTGCGCTTCATATTAGCAGCATTGTCTGCAATAATGACTAGAAATTTTTCTGGACCATATTTTATAAGAATTTTTTGAATTAGTTCAGCTAAATACCTTGCATTGTGTCTATTGTCTTTTGTCATAACAAAGTCAACAAAAAGTGGATCCGGTTTGGAAACTACAAAGTTAATTATGGATTCATTGTTTAAGTTGCTCCATCCATCACATTGCAAATGTAGATCTTTTGAGTCTTGTAACTGTTTACTTACTTCAGTTTGCATTTTGGTATATTGAGCATCTAAATAGGTTGAAGCCAAATGGCCGTGAAGGTAGGACATAAGATGGTCGAATTTTCTTGAAGAAATCAATCCATAGAGGATGTTCAACGAGTGCCAATGGAGACGCACTAACAAATATGGCCTTAGCAAGGTATTGATTTAGACGTTCCTGCAAGACACGAACAGAAACAAATTAAAACCGATAACCTACAGAAAAAATGTACAATGATCTTAGCAACACATAAATTACATGTTTAAAGCGTAAAGCCCAAATAACTGCGAATTTTGTAACAAAAGTGAGACTGGCATTTATGTTCCAGTTTAGATTAGGGTAAGGTTAGGTAAGGTAGTTTAGATTAGGGTAAGGTATCGTATTTTAAAATCTTAATGTGATAACATAGCAACTATTTGATTAAAAAACGCCTGCGTAATAACTAAAATACACAATAAAGTACTTGTGGGTACTGGTGTAGTGGGTAGTTTTTTCTTTTGTGTTTTCATGACAAGTTTTGTAGTTATTAATAATAATAATGAAAAGATTTATTACACAAACAATGTTTACACAAAGCAGATACAACGATACAAAATATCGTAATCTTATAGACATGGCCATTAGCCGTCCGTCAAGCTGAGCACTGAGCCATTGACTGCTACATACAAACTCACTATCAAATTTTATGAAATTTGCAACGTAATTAACTAATACATTATTTAATGAAAATATACATGAATGAAACACTATCAGACCTACCAAAAATTCTAAAACAGAAACTAAATAAATGAACTCTGAACTCTGCTTTGTTTAAAGAGAACGCGAAATTACAAAATATTCCCACTCAATTCACTCGGAGGCCTATCTTCATGTTAGACTCAGCAATTATTTTATGAACATATAAATTATTACGCATTACGCAAATATATTTTCTAAATTCACTACTAAGCTACTAGGTCCTTTGTTTTGCGTGAATAGTGTAACGCAACAGAAATGTGGTCCTCAACGTTACATAAATAGAAATATTAGAAATATAATAGATAAATAAATATTTAAACCCCATACTAATACAAAGGTCAAATAAATACCTTTATCATTGTGTAAAAATGAATAAGGATGCAAGGTAGTAATAGCAATAAAAATTAAACCTGTAATATAGACAATAGTAAGAAATCAATTTTCAGTGAAAAGTAAATAAATCAAAAATACTGATAAGCATGATAAGAAAGAAACCAATATCGAAAATGTTAAAGTAAATGACAGTGAAAATAGATAAAAATGAGTCAATAATATACATTACTAGTTAATCGAAAGTAATGATTCTGAATTGAATAATGTTATGTTGTTACCATGAATGTTATGTTAAAGTTTGTGTTAGTTTATGAAACTTACTTGTTGATGTAATAGCAAGTAATGAAGCAATATGTATTATTTGTTTACTGTTGTAGAAAGGTGGAGGAAAGCAGTTAATTAGTATTAATTGATCTCAATTTTTCTTATATGTGATCCATAGATCAAGATAAAGTTGTTGTTAGTTATAAAAAGAATAATTATTTGTGTACATGTACATAGTTAAGGTTTGATTATGTTTGTAAACTTATGTAAAAAGGCTATAGTTGTTAACCAGTTATAATCAAAGGTAGGTCCATATATAATAAAAGGCCTAACAGCCAGTAACACTATATAACAACTCAGAATATAAAGGTTAGGTTTTAATTACGGACATCATAATATTAAAACTTTGGAGACTTGAGCACTACTTAATGGAGATCAAACATTAACTTATACAAGCCATTAATTTTATGCAATTTTTTATATATATTGTACAATGTTATCAGCAACAAAGAAGTAGTTTTTGTTAAAATTCCTTCCGGGGATGTTTGGCCGTAGTCCAATGTTTTCTACAAAACCAGACGTTTCGGCAATGCCATCGACTTCCATCATCAGTGAAAATCGAGTGCGATAACGTGAGGTGGTATACGTTAGTGACCACAGTACTGTGGTTAAGGCTGAAGCAGTAAGTAGAAAGAAGTAGTTTCTATAGTAATATTTCATTTCGAAAATGATTTTAAATATAAATCTTAGAACATAGAAGTCATGTATATGGCAAACGATAACAGCCGCAAATTCAAACAGAATCAAATGATGTTTTGCATACAGCCCTGTTTTGTTCTCAATACCTATTGGTGTTGGTGAAGGTCGGTTAAGGGAAAGGGGTAGTTTACCTGCAACATTTTATGTTTTAACAAGGGTAATTTTTTATATGACGAACGGTAACTGCCGTAAATTCAAACAGAATCAACTACGTTTTTGCATACCTTTTTGAACTAAAGAGAGCTCAAGGTTTGTTGATTTTGTTGAAGATCGGTTAAGGGAAAGGGGTAGTTTATCAGCAACGTTTTGTGTTTTAAAAAAGGTAATTTTTTTTATGACGAACGATAACTGCCAAAAATTCAAAGAGAATCTAATAATTTTTTTCACACTTTCCTGAGTTGTAGAGTGCTCAAGGACTGTTGATTTTGGTGAAGATCGGTTAAGGGAAAGGGGTAGTTTACCTGTAACATTTTATGTTGAACCAAGAGAAATGTTTACATGACGAACGATAACTGCCGCACATTCAAACAGAATCAAATATTTTTTTGCATGCATCCCTGAATTATAGAGGACTGAAGGCCTGTTGATTTTGGTGAAGATCGGTGAAGATAAAGGGGTATTTTACCTTCAACGTTTTATGTTTTAACAAGAGTAAAATACATAATTTTGATAAACAAAGTATCCTGATAAGAAGCTCATAATAATCCACTGCAGAAACGTAGATGAAATGTCTATAAATGAAGAGGCTAGTTGAACGGGGTGGGGGTAATTTTCAATTAATGAAAATTATAGTTGAAGAGGGAGGGGCAAAAATTTTATATGTGTACTACGTTATCGGCAACAAAGAAGTAGTTCTTTGTTAAAATTCCTTCCCGGTCTGTTTAGCCGTAGTCCAATGTTTTCTGCAAAACCAGACATTTCGGCAGTGCCATCTACTTCCATCATCAGTGAAAATCTAGTGCTAAAAAGTGAGGTGGTATACGTTAGTGACCAAAGTACTGTGGTTAAGGCTGAAGCAATAGAAAGAAGTAGTTTCTATGGAAATATTTCATTTCGAATATGCTTTAAAAAATAAAAATCTTAGAACATGGAAGTCATGTATGGTTCTCCATACCGATATTTTACTTCCATGTTCCTTAAGGAAATGGAAGTATGGTGATGGCAAAAAAAATCGTGTTCGAGATTATTGCACATTCTGATTGTACTACACTCAAAACATGAAAAAGGCATTTTTCGAAAAGTGTCTGTGTGTCTGTCTCTCCAGATTTTTTCCTATGGCAAACGATAACAGCCGCAAATTGAAACAGAATCAAAAATTCTTTTACACACAGCCCGAGTTTGCAGAGTACTCAAGACCTATTGTTTTTGGTGAAGATCGGTTAAGGGAAAGGGGCAGTTTACCTGCAACGTTTTATGTTTTCAAAGGGTATTTTCTATGGCAAACAATAAGAGCCGCAAATTCAAACAGAATCAAATAATTTTTTGCATACAGCCCTGAATTGTAGAGTAATCAAGACCTATTGTTTTTGGTGAAGATAGTTAAGGGAAAGGGGTAGTTTACCAGTAACGTTTTTTTATCAAGGGTAATTTTTTTCTATGGCAAACGATAACAGCCGCAAATTCAAACAGAATCAAATAATGTTTTGCATACAGCCCTGTATTGTAGAGTTCTCAAGACCGATTGGTGTTGGTGAAGATCGGTTAAGGGGAAAAGGTAGTTTACCTTCAACGTTTTGTTTTAAAATGGTATTTTCTATGGCAAACGATAACAGACGCAAATTCAAACAGAATCAAATAATTATGTTTTAACAAGGGTATTTTCTATGGCAAACGATAACAGCCGCATATTCAAACAATCAAATAATTTTTTGCATACAGCCCTGAATTGTAGTGTACTCAAGACCTATTGTTTTTGGAGAAAATCAGTTAAGGGAAAGGGGTAGTTTACCTGCAACGTTTTTTTATCAAGGGTAATTTTTTTTTGGCAAATGATAACAGCCACAAATTCAAACAGAATCGAGTACGTTTTTGCATACCTTTTTGAATTAAAGAGAACTCAAGTTCTGTTGATTTTGTTGAAGATCGGTTAAGGGAAAGGGGTAGTTTACCAGCAACATTTTATGTTTTAATAAGGGTAATTTTTTTTTGACGAAAGATGACTGCCATAAAAAGAGAATCAAATAATTTTTTGCATAAGTTCCTGAATTGTAGAGAACGCAATTTTTCGTGAAGATCGGTTAAGGGAAAGGGGTAGTTTACATCCAACATTTTATGTTGTCACAAGAGAAATGTTTTCATGACGAACGATAACTGCCACACATTCAAGCAGAATCAAATATTTGTTTGCATACATCCCTGCATTGTAGAGGACTGAAGGTCTATTGATTTTGGTGAAGATCGGTTTAGAGAAAGGGGTAGTTTACCTGCAATGTTTTATGTTTTAACAAGAGTAAAGTACTTAATGTTGATAAATAAAGTATCCTGATAAGAAGCTCATAATAATCCACTGTAGAAATGTAGATGAAATATCTATAAATGAAGAGGTTAGGAGAATGAGGGGTGTAATTTTCTATTAATGAAAATTATAGTTGAAGGGGGAGGGGAGAATTTTTTATATGTGTACTACGTTATCGGCAACAAAGAAGTAGTTCTTTGTTAAAATTCCTTCCCGGTCTGTTTAGCCGTAGTCCTATGTTTTCTGGAAAACCAGACTTTTCGGCAGTGCCATCGACTGCCATCATCAGTGAAAATCGAGTGCGAAAATGTGAGGTGGAGTTTCTATGGAAATATTTCATTTCGAATATGATTTTAAATATAAATCTTGGAACGTGGAAGTCATGTATGGTTCTCCATACCGGTATTTTAACTTCTTTCTGGTGATGGTCTCTTTTTTCCCAGCTGTGTTTCTACCGTTACCATCCCGCTACAAAAATTCTTTTATTTTCCAGCTTAAAATCTTGGCACGATGATGATCCTTTTTTTTCAAAATAGTCTATTTTAACTGCTCTTCGGGAAGTGAGTAATGTCATATTTTCCATGAACTTGTGTCTACTGATAGCGTTTCCAGTAACACAATTAAGTAAACATTTTTTTTAATATTTGGGCTTTTAAAATTTTCCCTAACTTGTTTTGCTAAGACTTCGCCAAACAATAACTTTCTCCTTATTAGTTATGATACATTTTTACCTTTCAAAAGATCATCAACCACTTTTCTCGGAGTATCATCAGCAGGTTGCTTGCTCAGATTTTTTTTCTTCAGGCGGGATAGTGTTGATTTGTATTTTAGATACTTTTCAAGCAGAATTATCACTGTTGCACACCACTATATAAAAATATTCCGATTAGCGCTTTCAAGCTTCACAGCTCATCGTCATAGTTACATATTTTTCTAACAAATTCCTTGTGTGTGTGTGTGTGTGTGCATTCCTTTTAAACCTACCCTCTTTCTCACCCACATCTGGGCCAGCCAATTGGATATTTTAAAATAAGGGTGTGTGACTGGCCCAGATGTGGGGTAGAAAGAAGGTAGGTTTAAAAGAAACGTGCGGCACACGCACGCACGCACGCACGCACGCACGCACGCACGCACGCACGCACGCACACACGCACACGCACGCACGCACACGTGTGTGTCTGTAGATTTTTTTCTATGGCAAACGATAACAGCCGCAAATTCAAACAGATTCAAATAATTTTTTGCATACAGTTCTGAATTGTAGAGTACTCAAGACCTATTGTTTTTGGTGAAGATCGGTTAAGGGGAAGGGGTAGTTTACCTGCATCGTTTGTTTTTAATCAAGGGTAAATTTTTTCTACAGCAAACGATATCAGCCCCAAATTGAAACAGAATCAAATAATGTATTGCATACAGCCCTGAATTGTAGAGTTCTCAAGACCTATTGTTTTTGGTTAAGATCGGTTAAGGGAAAGGGGTAGTTTACCTTCAACGTTTTGTTTTAAAATGGTATTTTCTATATTTTCTGTTTGATTCTGGCACATTCAAACAGAATCAAATGATTATTTGCATACAGCCCTAAATTGTGGAGTTCTCAAGACCTATTGATTTTGGTGAAGATCGGTTAAGGGAAAGGGGTAGTTTACTTGCAACGGTTTTTTTTAAACAAGTGTAATTTTTTTCTATGGCAAACTATAATAGCCGCAAATTCAAACAGAATCAACTAATCTTTTGCATACAGCCCTGAATGATAGAGTTCTCAAGACCTATTGGTTTTGCTGAAGATCGGTTAAGGGGAAGGGGTAGTTTACCAGCAACGTTTTTTTTCGGGGGTAATTTTTTTCTATGGCAAACGATAACAGCCGCAAATTAAAACAGAATCAAATAATGTTTCGCATACAGACCTGAATTGTAGAGTTCTCAAGATCTGTTGATTATGGTGAAGATCGGTTAAGGGAAAGGGGTAGTTTACCAGTAACGTTTTATGTTTTAACAAGGGTATTTCCTATGGCAAACGATAACAGCCGCAAATTCAAACAGAATCAAAAGATTATTTGCATACAGCCCTAAAATGTAGAGTTCTCAAGACCTATTGTTTTTGGTGAAGATCGGTTGGGGGAAAGGGGTAGTTTACCTGCAACGTTTTTTTAAAAGGGTATTTTCTATGGCAAACGATAACAGCCGCAAATTCAAACAGAATCAAATAATGTTTTGCATACAGCCCTGATTTGTAGTGTACTCAAGACCTATTGTTTTTGGTGAAGATCGGTTAAGGGGAAGGGGTAGTTTACCTGCAACGTTTTTTTATCAAGCGTATTTTCTATGGCAAACGATAACAGCCGCAAATTCAAACAGAATCAAATAATTTTTTGCATACGTCCCTGAATTGTAGAGGTCTCAATGACTTTCGATTTTGGTGAAGATCGGTTAAGGGGAAGGGGTAGTTTACCTGCAACCTTTTACGTTTTAACAAGAGTAAAGTACTTGAAAATTTATTTAAACTTTTTGAAACAAACGATAACAGCCGCAAATTCAAACAGAATCAAAAGATTATTTGCGTACAGCCCTAAATTGTAGAGTTCTCAAGACCTATTGTTTTTGGTGAAGATCGGTTGAGGGAAAGGGGTAGTTTACCTGCAACGTTTTTTTAACAAGGGTATTTTCTATGGCAAACGATAACAGCCGCAAATTCAAACAGAATCAAATAATGTTTTGCATACAGCCCTGATTTGTAGTGTACTCAAGACCTATTGTTTTTGGTGAAGATCGGTAAAGGGGAAGGGGTAGTTTACCAGCAACGATTTTTTTATCAAGCGTATTTTCTATGGCAAACGATAACAGCCGCAAATTCAAACAGAATCAAATAATTTTTTGCATACGTCCCTGAATTGTAGAGGTCTCAATGACTTTCGATTTTGATGAAGATCGGTTAAGGGGAAGGGGTAGTTTACCGGCAACCTTTTACGTTTTAACAAGAGTAAAGTACTTGAAAATTTATTTAAACTTTTTGAAACAAACGATAACAGCCACAAATTCAAACAGAATCAAAAGATTATTTGCATACAGCCCTAAATTGTAGAGTTCTCAAGACCTATTGTTTTTGGTGAAGATCGGTTGAGGGAAAGGGGTAGTTTACCTACAACGTTTTTTTAACAAGGGTATTTTCTATGGCAAACGATAACAGCCGCAAATTCAAACAGAATCAAATAAAGTTTTGCATACAGCCCTGATTTGTAGTGTACTCAAGACCTATTGTTTTTGGTGAAGATCGGTTAAGGGGAAGGGGTAGTTTACCAGCAACGATTTTTTTATCAAGCGTATTTTCTATGGCAAACGATAACAGCCGCAAATTCAAACAGAATCAAATAATTTTTTGGATACGTCCCTGAATTGTAGAGGTCTCAATGATTTTCGATTTTGGTGAAGATCGGTTAAGGGGAAGGGGTAGTTTACCTGCAACCTTTTACGTTTTAACAAGAGTAAAGTACTTGAAAATTTATTTAAACTTTTTGAAACAATGGTAATTGTTAAAAATAAAATAATTTTGTTGCCAGGCAATAAAATTATAATTTTTTCATTTTAATGTAATATAATATTTTTCATTTAATACAGCAATAAAAAGGCAGGTAAGACACAGCCTGTCTGTTTGGCTGAAAATGATTTTAAATATAAATCTTAGAATATGGAAGTCATGTATGGTTCTCCATACCGATATTTTCTATGGTAAACGATAATAGCCCCAAATTCAAACAGAATCAAATAATGTTTTGCATAGAGCGCTGTAGAGTTCTCAAGACATGTTGGTTTTGGTGAAGATCGGTTAAGGGAATAGGGTTGTTCATCTGCAACATTTTGTGATTTAACAAGGGTTTTTTTTTTACGAACGATAACTGCCGTACATTAAAACAGAATCAACTACTTTTCTGCATACCTTTTTGAATTATACAGAACTCAAGGTCTGTTGATTTTGTTGAAGATTGGTTAAGGGAAAAGGGTAGTTTACCTCCAACGTTTTATGTTTTAACAAGGGTATTTACTATGGCAAACGATATCAGCTGCAAACTCAAACATAATCAAATAAATTTTTGCATGCAGGCCTGATTTGTAGAGTACTCAAGACCTATTGTTTTTGGTGAAGATCGGTTAAGGGAAAGGGGTAGTTTACCTGCAACGGTTTTTTATCAAGGGTAATTTTTGTCTATGGCAAACGATAACAGCCGCAAATTCAAACAGAATCAAATGATGTTTTGCATACAGGCCTGTATTGTAGAGTTCTCAATACTTATTGGTGTTGGTGTAGATCGGTTAAGGGAAAGGGGTATTTTACCTGCAACATTTTATGTTTTAACAAGGGTAATTTTTTATATGACGAACGATAACTGCCGTAAATTCAAACCGAATCAACTACATTTTTGCATACCTTTTTGAACTAAAGAGAGCTCAAGGTCTGTTGATTTTGCTGAAGATCGGTTAAGGGAAAGGGGTAGTTTATCAGCAACATTTTATGTTTTAAAAAGGTTAATATTTTTATGACGAACGATAACTGCCGAAAATTCAAAGAGAATCAAATAATTTTTAGCACACTTTCCTGAGTTTTAGAGATCTCAAGGTCTGTTGATTTTGGATCGTTTAAGGGAAAGGGGTAGTTTACCTGCAACATTTTAAGTTGTAACAAGAGAAATGTTTCCATGACGAACGATAACTGCCGCACATTCAAACAGAATCAAATATTTTTTTGCATGCATCCCTGAATTGTAGAGGACTGAAGGTCTATTGATTTTGGAGAAGATTGGTTAAGAGAAAGGGGTAGTTTACCTGAAACATTTTATGATTTAACGAGAGTAAAGTACTTAATTTTTATAAATAAAGTATCCTGATAAGAAGCTCAAAATAATCCACTGTAGAAACGTAGATGAAATATCTATAAATGAAGAGGTTAGGTGAACGGGGTGGGGGTAATTTTCTATTATTAAAAATTATAGTTGAAGGTGGAGGGGAGAATTTTTTATGTGTACTACGTTATCGGCAACAAAGAAGTAGTTTTTTTTAAAATTGCTTCCCGTGCTGTTTAGCCGTAGTCCAATGTTTTCTGTAAAACCAGACTTTTCGGCAGTGGCATCAACTGCCATCATCAGTAAAAATCGAGTGCGAAAACGTGAGGTGGTATACTTTAGTGACCACAGTACTGTGGTTAATGCTGAAGCAATAAGTAGAAAGATGTTGTTTCTATGGAAATATTTCATTTCGAATATGATTTTAAATATAAATCTTAGAACATGGAAGTCATGTATGGTTCTCCATACCGATATTTTTAATCAAAGGTAATTATTTTCTATGGGAAACGATAACAGCCGCAACTTTAAACAGAATCAAATAATGTTTTGCATACAGCCCTGAATTGTAGAGTTCTCAAAACCTATTGTTTTAGGTGAAGACCCGTTAAGGGAAAGGAGTAGTTTACCTGGAACGTTTCATGTTTTAACAAGGGTATTTTCTGTGGCAAACTATAACAGCCGCAAATTCAAACATAATCAAATAACTGTTTGCATGCAACTCTGAATTGTAGAGTTTTCAAGACCTATTATTTTTGGTGAAGATCGGTTAATGGAAAGGGGTAGTTTACCTTCAACGTTTTGTTTTAAAATGGTATTTTCTATGGCAAACAATAACAGATGCAAATTCAAACAGAATCAAATAATTATTTCCATACAGCCATAATCTGTAGAGTACTCAAGACCTATTGTTTTTGGTGAAGATCGTTTGAGGGAAAGGGGTAGTTTACCTGCCACTTTTTTTTATGAAGGGTAATTTTACGTCCATGTTCCTTAAGGAAATGGAAGTTTGGTGATGGCAAAAAAAATCGTGTTCGAGATTATTGCAGATTCTGATTGTACTACACTCAAAACATGAAAAAAAGTCATTTTTCGAAAAGTGTCTGTGTGTCTGTCTGTCTCTCTAGATTTTTTTCTATGGCAAACGATAACAGCCGCAAATTCAAATAGAATAAAAAAATTTTTTGCATATAGCCCTTATTTGTAGAGTACTCAAGACCTATTGTTTTTGGTGAAGATCGGTTAAGGGAAAGGGGTAGTTTTATGTTTACCCTGCAACGTTTTATGTTTTATAAGGGTATTTTCTATGGCAAACAATAACAGCCGTAAATTCAAAGAGAATCAAAAATTTTTTTGCATACAGCCCTTATTTGTAGAGTACTCAAGACGTATTGTTTTTGGTGAAGATCGGTTAAGGTAAAGGGGTAGTTTACCTGTAACGCTTTTTATATCAAGGGTAATTTTTTTTATGGCAAATGATAACAGCCGCAAACTCAAAAACAGAATCAAATAATGTTTTCCATACTGACCTGCATTGTAGAGTTCTCAAGACCTGTTGGTTTTGGTGAAGATCGGTTAAGGGAAAGGGGTAGTTTACCTGCAAAATTTTATGTTTTAACAATGGTAATTATTTTATATGATGAACGATAACTGCCGTAAATTCAAACAGAATCAACTACTCTTTTGCATACATTTTTGAATTATACAGAACTCAAGGTCTGTTGATTATGTTGAAGATCGGTTAAGGGAAAGGGGTAGTTTACCTGCAACATTTGTTTTAACAAGGGTAGTTTTTTATATGACGAAAGATAACTGCCGTAAATTCAAACAGAATCAACTACGTTTTTGCATACCTTTTTGAATTATAGAGAACTCAAGGTCTGTTGATTTTGTTGAAGATCGGTTAAGGGAAAGGGATAGCTTACCAGCAACATTTTATGTTTTAACAAGGGTAATTTTTTTATGATGAAAGATAACTGCCGTAAATTCAAAGAGAATCAAATACTTTTTTGCATACATTCCTGATTTGTATAGACCTCAAGGCCTGTTGATTCTGGTGAAGATCGGTTAAGGGAAAGGAGTAGTTCACCTGCAACATTTTATGTTGTAACAAGAGAAATGTTTCTATGACGAACGATAACTGCCGCACATTCAAACAATCAAACTTTTTCTTGCATGTGTCCCTGAATTGTAGAGGACTGAAGGTCTATTGATTTTGGTGAAGATCGGTTACGAGAAAGGAGTAGTTTACCTGCAACGTTTTATGTTTTAACAAGAGTAAAGTACTTAATTTTGATAAATAAAGTATCCTGATAAGAAGTTCATAATAATCCACTATAGAAACGTAGATGAAATATCTATAAATGAAGAGGTTAGGTGAACGGGGTGGGGGTAATTTTCTATTAATGAAAATTATAGTTGAAGGAGGAGGGGAGAATTTTTTATATGTGTACAGCGTTATCGGCAACAAAGAAGTAGTTCTTTGTTAAAATTCCTTCCCGGTCTGTTTAGCCGTAGTCCAATGTTTTCTGCAAAACCAGACTTTTCGGCAGTGCCATCGACTGCCATCATCAGTGAAAATCGAGTGCGAAAACGTGAGGTGGTATATGCTAGTGACCACAGTACTGTTGTTAAGGCTGAAGCAATAAGTAGAAAGAAGTAGTTTCTATTAAAATATTTCAGTTCGAATATGATTTTAAATATCAATCTTAGAACATGGAAGTCATGTATGGTTCTCCATACCGATATTTTATAATTGCCTTCCAACTCTACATAACTTCTGTTCAGTTCAATGAAAACTTCCTTCCACGCTTAAAATGTTTGGCTTCTGTCTTTATATTTTTCTAATGTTTTATCCCAAAGTACTGGTCTTGCTTGCACAAGTGAATTAAGTAAGTCGACATCCACATCGTCACACATTTTAAATAAAAAGTATCAAAAAATAAATAAAAATAGAAGAGACGAGCAACAAATGTCGATGGTCAAACCGAAACTGAACTGTGCAAGTGTGAAGGTTATAGACCATTTTCTGAACCCTCGACCCTGATTGGCGCCACGTAGAAACTTCGTGTCACCGATCAGGCTCGAGGGGGCGCTCGGTGCAATGCGGCTCCAATCCGGCGCTTATACGGTCGAGAGTTGACCGCGTTAATCATTTTACACATGTCCGGTGACCGCGTAAATGTCAACGGATTAGAACCGCACCGTGTAAAACCGCATAAGTGTGAAACGGCCCTAAATGTTTATGGTACTAATAACAATTTCTTTCATTTCATAGGCTAGTTACTTATTTTTATTTATGTACCTGACTTGATAAAGTAGTGTCAGAATAAAATGTGTGGTAGGCTAAATATGTTGGAATATCTGTTTTAAGACTGTAGGCCTAAAAAAAACTGGCCTGTAGATCTGAGAGTAAAATTAAAGAATGAATGATTTATTTATTCATAGTTCATTTAGTAATAGCTTCTTTTATTAATAGTTAATTTATTCAATTCATTAGTAGGCCTCTAATTGATTTATTAAATTAGTATTTCAATTTGTATTAATTTTTTCAAATAGTATTTAATTTATTTCAATCCATTTAGTAATTGTTTGAATAAAGAGAATTATTGTCTAGAAACAAAGAGGGTACTTGAGTATTAAGCGGATCTCACTGTTTTTTTCTAAGTTTTCACTATTTTAATGCTAAACTAAACTGACCTAACCTAACCAAACCTCATGTTTGTTATTATTTCAACTACAAATAATAAAGAAATGTGAGGTTTGGTTAGGTTAGGTCAGTTTAGATTAGCATAAAAGTAGTGAAGTGAGGTCCGCTTAATACTCAAGTACAGTAGAACCTCGTTAACCCGGACCCCTTTAACCCGGACGTCCGGATAACCCGGACCAGTTTTGGAAAAAAGAATTACATGTATGTTGTTCAGCGTAGTAAATGAAGACTTGTTTTACAGACAATAAATCGGTATTCTCAGTAGGTACATTACTCGAATTCACTTGCCAGCGGGCGAGTTCATTGCACTCACCCCACCTGCTGTTGCTAAGCAGCAAACTGGTGACTCAACCCTCTCCTTCCCCTCCCCGCGCCTCGCACTTGACATTGACCTAGAAACAACATTCCTCAGTTGCGCTGCAATCTCGGTAGTGTTCGCGTGTTGTCCTAGTGTCTCTGTCGAGGTACAGTATCGTTGTGCTGTTTCGTTAGCGTGTTGTTCGCGATGGCGACGAAACGTAAAAACATTGTTGTGACTATGAAAAAAAGGATGGAAGCATTGACAAGAATTGATAAGAGAGAATTGTTAAAGAACATTGCTGCTGAGTTTGGAGTAGGAATATCGACCGTATCTGATTGGAAAAAGAACAGAAAACGCATTGAAGACTTTTGTTTCAAAATGATTTCTAAGGACAGTTTGGATAATCGGTGTAAAGCAAAAACTGCTAAACTAGAAACTCTGGATGAAGCATTGTTTGTCTGGTTTTGTGCTGAAAGAGAACGTGGTTTGCCGATTTCTGGACCCATCATCCAACAGAAAGCATTGAGTTTGAACAAACAGTTGCCCCATGGAGACCCGAGTTTTACAGCTAGCCAGGGGTGGTTGGACAGATGGAAAAAACGGCATGGAGTGCGTCAACTTACAATCACTGGAGAAAGCTTGTCAGGTGATGTTGAAGCGGCAGAAAAATTTAAAAAAGAGTTTGAAGACTTTATTAAAAAGGAAGAACTGACTGCAGATCAAGTTTACAATGCCGATGAATCCGGTTTATTTTACCGGATGTTGCCGAGTAAAACGCTAGTCTCAAAATTAGGAGATTCAGCGAAAGGGTATAAAAAAGGGAAAGACCGCCTCACCATATAATGGCTTGCAGTAATGCGTCAGGAAAGCACAAAATTCCTCTCCTTATAATAGGGAAGTCTAAAAACCCCCGTGCATTGAAAAATGTGAAACGAGGCTCATTGCCTGTCGTTTACAGCTCACAAAAAAGTGCTTGGATGATTAGTGACATTTTCAAACAATGGTTTTTCGAGAATTTTGTGCCGTCAGTAAAAAAATATTTGATGAACTGTAGCCTTCCCAACAAGGCGGTTTTGCTGATTGACAATGCGCCTTCGCATCCGTCTGTCAATGAACTAGTCAAAGATGACATTTCAGTGAAGTTTTTACCACCTAATGTAACTTCTCTCGTTCAACCGATGGGCCAAGGAGTTCTAGAAAAAATAAAAAAAGTGTACAAAAGGCAAATGCTAAGTCAACTGGTAGAGGACGAAGGAGAGCATGGTGTGGTAGAGGTGCTGAAATCTTTTAACGTAAAGACTGTTATTTATATGATTGCGGAAGCTTGGGACCAGGTTGGAAGAGAAACTTTGATAAAGTCATGGAAAAAGTTGTGGCCTGGTGTGTGTGACTTGCCAGAAAACAATACAATTGAAGAAGAAGAAGAAGAAGAAGAAGAAGAAGAAGAAGAAGAAGAAGAAAAAATAAGTGTGGAAGAAGATTTTATAGACATTTTTAAAAATATCGATGGCTGTTCCGATGTTGATGAAGAAGACATTGACAATTGGTTGCAAATTGACAATGACGGAGGTTATAAAGCGATCACAGAGGAAGAAATTATTGCATCATGCAGTGTTACAGAAAATGAAAATGAACAGGATTCAGACAGTGTTGATGAACCAGCTGTGGTTATGACCCATGCAGAAGCAGTAGCAAACATAGATAAATTGATGGTTTATTTCGAGAGTCAAGCCGAAACATCGCCAAACGAGCTTCTAATGCTAAAGCGGATGCGAGATCGCGCTGCTCGTAAGCGATACACAAAACTGAGGCAGCAAAAGCTCACTGCCTTTTTTACTACCGACTAGTTTGTACCTATATTGTGTACAGTGTAAATACATATTATGTGTTTTTAGGTGAAAGTGTGCCGATAATAATTTTTAAACTCCATTAAAAATATTTTTGGTAAGTACATGTTATTTTTTATCATTTTTCCCTCATTCTCTGGATAACCCGGATTTTCGTTAACTCGGATCGGCCCCGGCCCCAGTTGATCCGGGTTAACGAGGTTCTACTGTACCACAAAGAGAGTAGAAATTAATGGTCTACAATAATATGAATTGTAGATGATGAAAAGTTTTTTTTTTTACTAAAATTGGGATATATTTGTAATAGGCCTGAACTGATTATAATGATCCGTTTGTGTGTCTCACATCACTCGTGTGGACTTATGTCACTTGGGTGGACAGCATCTGACCACACCAGTGATGTCCACACAAGTGATGATTTAAGCTTTCTATGAGCCTAGGAACAACAGTTTTGAGGTTAGGACATTGGATGTGTTGGTTCCTTTATGTTGATAAATAAATCTGTAGAAAAACTGTTTGGTAAAAAAAAATCAAACTTACCTGCAGAATTATCCTGGCAACACAAGTGACGCAGTATGCTTGACGCTTTGCACTTTTTTAAACTTGAAAAACAATAGAACAAAATGCAAACATCACAGCTCAACTCTACTAACTCAGCTACAAGGAAATCCTACTTTCCCTCCAATTTCAGTTCAATAAACAGCTGATTCATTACTTAACAGTCAACTTTTTTTGCTACTTTCAGAGTTGTCCACACATATGACTAAAACTAGATACGCTTGAAAACTATTAAATACATTTTTATCCGTTACATTTTAGTTTATAATTATGTACATTTATAAATAATCATTTATTGATAAAATAATTTAAATTAATATAATGCATTAATTATTTCAATACTTACCATGTCAATAAAATTTTTAATTGGAAACACAGTTGGATACCGTCCATACCAGTGACATCACATAGTGTGGGCATATTTTTTTATATAAATATTTTATGAACTGAATTTTTTCTTAAACATTCATTTTTGATTTGATGTCTCCTATATTCTAATAACAAAATATATAATTATTTTTAAATTTTTAAATATTTTATCACATTGATACCCCAAACTGTACACTTATCGAAGAACCACCTTCATATGCTGTAAACACAACACAATGTCTAGAGTAAGCTTGGAGGTTGGTAGCTCTAAAGGTACCACTAATTTAATGTATGTGGATTTAACCAGTACAAGAGTGCGTTAGAAATGTACTGAAAGTAATGGCATAGTCAAATATTGTTATACAACGTACAGGACAAGTTCAAGAATAATGTAATATTATTATAGCTTGCATAACCCACACCTGGGCAAACATAACCTCACCTTGCCTGCATAACTGACTACTACCATAAGGTGACTAATAACTATAAATATGAAATAATGAAACATACAGATATTCAACAGAATATGGAAAATTGCTGTTAGTGGCATTTATGGAAAGTATCAGTAGATGAATATATTTTTAGGCATGTGAATATAAGTAAATATGTGATGATTTCTCCAAACTATGCTTTTGTGATAATGTTTTCACAACGGTTCAGTGCACATTAAAAATTGAATCGTAGTTACTCAGGTTAACGACAATTTGAAATGACAAATGAATTTATTACATCTTTTTTTTCTACTAGTAATTTTATACAAACCACTTTTGTTGTCTTTGGTATTGACGATCACTTTCGGCAGTCAAGTCATCTTCAGGTCATTTACCAACGTAAATGAGTTTGGTAAATGATCTGAAGATGGCTTGACTGCCGAAAGCGCTTGCCAATACCAAAGACAACATAGTGGTTTGTATAAAATTACTAGTAGAAATATTTGAGACCACTAACACTCCAATAAAACAATGAATTTATTACAGTTCTTACAAATGAAAACAAGAAAATTATGACGCTCACTATAATATTATTGAAACGATTTATTATATAATTTGCATTGAACTGAACTAAAGCAAATAAAACTTTTTGTAGACTTCCAAAACAAAATAAAACTTTCAGATTCTGAACACTTTTTGTTTAGACATTATTGTCAGTATATGTTTTATGTATGTAATACCCATTTTTACTTAAGTCAATGTGTTTAATGTAAAGGCAGTGCAGTTCAGCTTGAACAGTAACACTAACGGAGCCATGTTATGTTGTGCATGAAATAGCTTTGTGGCAGAGGGGGCATAAAGTAGTTTTATAGTTTCTTGTAACAAATTTATTATCAAAACGGATTGTATATAATATTTCTGGTTTGGTCAGTACTGTATTGTATTAAGCCAATACATGACATTAGATATTATTAAAATACACAAAGTAAACTAAAAAGCTATTACATAAATGTGTATGTTAACCAGCTACTGAATATTATTATTTTGTATAAATACAAATTATTTAAGTAACTAATGTCCCTTGTTCTGGGCGTCATTTGTATAAAAACACATTGATTTATTTTTATTGATTGTTAATAATTATAGTTCATAGCTCGTACTTACCAACATTTCGATATTCCTCGGGTCCCAGAGTTCTTTCATAAGCGAGGTCAGAAACAGTGTGGGGTTACGAAGTAATTATTCTAACAACATATGTAGTGAAAAAGAAAGAAATTTTTGTTTTATTATCTTAAAATTGCGATTACTCCCAATTACACCCACATATCTACCTGCCTCTCGCCATGTGGCGTAGTTGTGCAATCAAGCAAGACATTTTCCATTTAAAGTTTTATCAACATGTTACTACCAAAATAAACAGAATTAATTATTTCTTTCTATATTTTACCAAGGGTACAAAATATTTACTGGTTGATTATTAAGACATAATATTAAAGTATACATACCAATTAACATGAAACATCTTATATCTATGTAGGCCGCCCAGCCTGCTCTCTCGCTCATTCACACTAATTTAAAACCCTACCCTGATTTATTAATTCACAAAAACCTCTAACATTTCATGAAATACCCCCGGCCGGCAACGTGGTTTTCGCTCGCGCTAATGACTTCTCATTTTTTAACTGATTCGTGTGTCCGAAAATAAATGTGGATGTTCTTCACTGAATAATCTCGCCACTGTCACATTATTTTAACTGATAATTCACTTTTTACTTGTAAATTATAAAATTTTGGAAAGAGCCCACTTGGGGCTTGTACCTGCGCAGGCACTGTCTGTATCGGACTGCCAAGAGCGGCTTTGTGTTCACTGCTAACTAGATTGCGTCTTTTTCAAAGTGGAAAACAATGCCTTGTAATTCGTCGCCACAGCTATGTCACATTTAACCCATGCAGTTGATTGTGTTTTGGTCGTAGAAGATATTCGTTCCGCACTGGCTGACGTCACAACAAGGGTTTGGCTTAAGACTCACATCCGTCAACTTGGTCAAGGAAGCGAACAGCGATTCCTCTCTTAGCCATTTTTTGTTTTTTAGTTCAGCGTCGGTCCGCGCACCTGCTGGTGTGACGCGCTCGGACGTACTGCCACACACTCGCAAAGTTCTAGGAAATGACGCTTAGTACATTCTTTCGTACAGATTGCACAATAGTTAAGGCGTATTGTGCATTTGTTAGCATGATGTTTCAATTCAACACGTGGCCTGGTCACAGTTGGAAATTATATTTATGGATATTTTTAACAAACCCCAAAATTTTAATAAAATGAAAATCCCTCCCAATTTGTCATGTTACAATACCCCCCCCCCAATGAGAGATCTTCTGCCGAAACAGAAGAAATCTCATTGATAAAACCCCTAAGAGGACCGGTGAGGATATGGTGCCAACAACCCCCTCTTGCTCTTACACCTCATGGGTAAACGACCCCCCCTGGCTCGGCGACTATGGACGCATCTGAACGAGATCACTGGACTTCTCTGTACGAGATCCCAACACCGTAAAATCGAACAGGTACGCACCACAACGCACCTCACCTTCTAACGTGCAACCCCAAAATCCAAATCCCTGGTCTTATATCATGCCACATCCTCAACCGATATGTTCCCCCTTACATGCACACTGGGCTGCCTTTAGCAGTTACTGGGCTCGCACACACACTTATAACTACATCCTATCAAAATTGAAATATTCTTAGTTACAAAATTTTATTTAAGTTAAAAATCCACAGCTATTTTCTTTAAATCAAAACACAAACCTTTTACCTAAATTGAATAATTTCTCTTCATTATTTTTTATCATTAGAAAATAAACAAGTTGAACATTTATTAAAATATGAACATCCTTATCCTAACATGTGATTATACCTATATTCTAAACAATAAAAATTCAATAAAAAACGATTAGTACACAAACAATAACATCATCAAAGTTCAAAAACATCAATTAGATGGCAGGCACAAAATCAAGTAATATTTAAAAAAAAAAAAAAAATTTTAAATTCAAAAAATTTAAATTTATTAAAATATATTCTTTTTTCAATATTGAAGTTATTTAAAATTATTCAAATTAATTAAAAGCAAAATTGGCTTTACTTCCTTGCCAAAACGGGTTTAGTATAGAACATCACCTATCAGCTGATCAAAACTGGGTCAAGTCCAGAACCTTGACCTACATAAGTTATACCTAAGTTACAACAGAAAATATATTTAACACCTTTAAATTTCTATCTTTAAAGACAAAAAACAATAAAATAAAACATTTAAAATAACAAAATATTATTATGATTAACAATAAAATTGATATTTAAATTACTCAAAATTACCTTTTACAACTTTACATTTTTTTCAAAGTCTATTAAAATTGTCACTGGTTTCAATCAAAATTTTATATTTTTACTATAACTCTCTTTATTTAATCATCTCATTCTCCCTTAGTTTGGGTGATTTAATTATTTATACTAACTTGATCTGCCACTTGGCATGTATACATATATAATCTTTACCTCTTTGACTCTAATACTCATTAACAGCTTTAACTAATACATAATAAACATAATACATTCATAATTAACATTGCAATTATTACATTAAAATAACCAGATCACATTTAACTTTGGTCAAAATCTACTCACCCTACATCTTTATATTTGCGTATGACAATTATAAACATTTTACATTTTAATTAATTTAACTTTTATTAATTAACCATCAATTATTTATCATTTGATTCTATGAAATTCAAATTTATTATTAACCTTCATGTTACATTATATTTCATCTCTGATTACCTTTCTACTATGAATTTTCTACTTAACCCTTCACATTTTGATCATTGATTAGTCTGGGTGACACCTGTATTCTCTGTGCTTTCAATTGAATAGACATTTATAATCTTACTCCCTTTCTTACTGCTAACAACCACTATTAACAAATTATGACACCAATCTCTCAATTATAAACACCTTTCACTAATTCCACTTACCTCTGGCACCGCTCATCTTTGTACTAGGATGTGTGTTCCCAACCTGGCTATATACATACCTAACCCTTTGCCCCTCCAAATATCGGCAAACACTCCCTTAAACTACTCTATCACTTGCCACAACGCCGCACGCTGGTCTCTCGCCACGCCGCACGCTGATCACACCTTACCACCTCATCCTTACTACAAAATATCATCATCAACAAATATATTTACCATTCACATTACTCATCTCTACATATAATCGCTACTACTGTGTCCCTAAAATATCTAATACCCTCTTTGTTTTTCACTGGTATTTCAAAAATCTTATTCTCTCTAACTCCCATTAACTTTAATTCTGCTTAACTCACCTGCCTTATTTCATTATCACCCAAACCCTTTTTACAACATTTTACCTTGATATAACACTAGAAAATTCATCACTTCTCCCCTTATAATACTATACCTCAATTTGAACATATTATCTGTTTAATCATCTACTAATCATTATAGAATCTTAATTTCATAAAATCCTTTAACTTCATTCTCAAACTTTCTTTTGTACAACCTTAATTAAGTAATTAATTTTCATTTATTTAATTCAATTATTTAAAAGTTCACAATTACTTTCATCGCTTATTTAGTCTGTAAAATTTTATACTTATTATTAATTTATACTAATTAATTGAAAATTTAATTTAATTGATAGTTAATGTTATCAATTTCTCCTACATATACACATTGTTTACATAACATATAGTATACCATACTGTAGTACACAAATACATTTAACATAATGACATCAACACATAAAAGAATATACAGTCCAACTTATTATTTGTTATCATCAACCACAAATCGTTTCATAAGACAATCCATTTCAAAACCACATTATTCATATAATTAAATGTTCATAAACAATAAACAATAAGGAATTACCCTTTATCGTCGAATAATAGTCTAATCTTATGATTATACCAGTCATTTACAATTACATACATAATCTCATGATTATCAACATAATGATTATCTGTCTTGTCATATTCTTCCACAATGTCATTTAAATTAATATGATTATTCCATATTATTCTATCATGTACCTGGTCACGCTCGAGTGTAGTCCTGTCGCCATTATTATATTCTGTTAACATTAGGTAAGTTATATTATCATCTTTGACATCATCTACTGCTATCTCAGTTTCACTATACGATAAGTACTCATTATTATTATTACTTCTCTCTCCGCCCAACCTTTCTACAAACTCTTCATAATTTCTCTTTACTTTAAATACCTTTATTTCTCTCTTTCTGTCTCTCTCAAAACATTTCTCACCATCACGCCAAGCTACACACTCTTTCTCAAAATATGCAGGGGACACTAACTCATCATTATGGCACCACCTATGAAGTGCACAAAAAACCCAGGGAAATTTATTTGCAGACATATCGTCTTCCAAATACTCACGTGAAGCCATTTCTTCACCCCCTACTACTACATTAAGGGAAATATCTACCACCTGCATCCACTCTACCTGTAAATCCTTTCTACACTCTCTCTCGGATTCATCACACACAAACATCTTATTATCAACTTCTACTCTTTCTACAATTTCGTTATCACTATCAACATCTACACAATCATTTTCTAACACCATATTTTTACTTCTATTATCATTGTTATCACTTGTAAACTCATTATTTAAATCATCATTATTACTCACCATGTTACCCTTATTTTTCGTCATATTGTCACCGCTACTTACCTTCTTATTCCTTATCTGACTTAATCTCTCATCTAACCTTTTATTCCCCTCGTCAAATTGTTTCTCAAAATTATCATTCCGTTTTTTGATCTCATTTTTTACTTCACCAAATTTTACGTTAAAATTATTTTGGATTTCTCTAATTTCATTTTTCTGTTCGTTAAAAAGTGTTTGCATCATTTTCATTATTTCGTTATTATCTGCCATTTTTTAAAAAAATTTGTTTTAATATTTCTTTTAAAAATAAATATTACACAACCTTATTATATATAAAAAAAAATATTGAACTATTTACTCTACCGCATGTAGTCACAACATAACCTTATTTTTACGTTTTATATACTCTTTCGATACCCACTCTGTTTCTGATTTCTGGCTTATTTTATATAAATATTTTATATAATGTCCTTAGTTCGGGCAGCCATTTGTATAAATACAAATTATTTAAGTAACTAATTGTAATGGGACAATTTTGAAGGAGGTATGTTTTTTATTCCATTTAATATCAACTATTGGGAAATAATCGGTTTGGACACCCTTTGCGGCCACCGAGACCACTAACACTTGTTTGGACACCCTGTATACAATCCTGTACCGGTCCGTACCTAGCGCACAACGATAACACTGTGGAATGTCAGCTTGTGCGCACATGCGTGTATCCTCCGTTGGGGAGGAGTAACAAAAACTTGGTGAATAACGCTCAACTACAATGGAATGTGGCAGTGCGTGTGCGCCCGTGTGCCGCTATCTGTACTCTCGACACCAAAGTCGATCACCGGAACCAGCCATGTAAGATGCCGCAGCCAATCACAGCACGAGCTGGCGGAAATGTTTTTTGACCAACGCACTTGTAGCGTCGTCAGTCGACGAAATCACCCGTTCCCGGCCGGGGCAAGGTTTGCAGTTCGCGAACCTTAAATTTTGCATTTTAACATATGCTAAAGTGTAACAGTAAATTTGAAGATAAACAGTTAAATCCGACAGTTTAAACGAAGTTAGCGGAGTGAACAGCAAAAGTGAAAAATGTGACAAATAAACAGGATATTCATATACATGCGCGACGCCACACGTGGTCAGCAGAAGGACGCTGGTTAAGTAGTCGACTCAAATCTAATTTCAATTATTTTTCAAATTTATAAAAAGAGGTTATAACTAAATTATGGGGAATTTTATAGTATGAGAGAGAGAGAGAGAGAGAGAGCAATATGGGTCGCTTTCATAATTTAGATACCATGGTTAGAATGTTAAGTGTTTAGTATAAGTATCACAACTATTTTCATTTCATGTATAACAAGTATCAGTGTTTTCAAGCAAAGTTTTTCGAATGAACCGCTAGTAAATCAAAATTGAACTGATATTCCAATAATTATTAACGATGTAATATAAAAGAAATTGATGAAGAGGGAGTTAAAATTTAATAATTAATATTAAAAAATGAAAAGTTAATAAAAAGTGTCAATTAACCACATCAATGTGTGTTTGTCATTGCATTGCCTGTTTTTCTCTGCCTAAGTACATCAGACGACACCCTGGTAAACCCTGGTAAATAATTGTAACTGGTAAGTGACAAATTTCAGTATTTAATAATTTATTTAAAGCTCGTAACGCTTTAGTTGGCGCCTGAACAGTTGACATTGTAAATTAATTTTTAATGTAATATAAAATAAATTAATTTACAACCTGATCGAAATGGCAGAGAAAAGCGAGAGTGCAAATTTATGTGTAGATATTGTGGAGGGGTCAATTTTCAATGTTACGCAAGACAATTTAATATCGACAAATATTAACGAAAGTATAGACAATACAACACACGAATTAACGATTGAGACAGTAGACGCAAAAGTAAGCGATAAGGTAAATATATTTAACCAATTAGCATTGATGATGGAGATGATGTCAGGAATGAAAACTGAGATTAAATCAGAAATAAATGTCGTAAATATGAGCTTAAATGAAATGAAAACAGAAAACAACAATTTGAAAGCTGAGATCAAATCAGAAGTAAATACTATAAATGTTAAACTGACTGATTTAAATAACGAGTTCATAAATGTGAGGAGCGAATTGAGAGCGAGTGAAATATATATGAATAGCCGTTTGGAAAGTATGAGTGAGGTTATTGTTGGAGTGAAAGATGAGTTGACTAGTGATATCAATAAGATACAAACTGAGATGAAAAATGATATAAAAATAAATAATGAAAAACAAAAAGAGAAAATGTTAGAGACAAATAAAAAATTTGACACGTTGACAAGTAAATTTAGTGATAAATTTAAAAAGCAAAATGACAAAATTGACTGTAATGTTCAATGTATAATTAATGAGTGTGAACAAATCAAACGAGCAAGTGAAATACAAGAAAATATAAATGATGAATTCAGAAGTAACTTTGAACAAGTTGATGGAATTAAAATTAATGTAACTAGTTTAAAGAATAAACAAGCAGAACATGAGCGTGAAATAGTTAAAGTCAGAGAAGACTTGAATGTAACCATTAACCAGAAATTAAGTAATGTGAGTGAGAGAGTGAATGTGGAAGTAGAGTTAGGATATTTTAGTAATGAAAGTAGGGGAGTGAACCCCATACAATTTTTGAACTCTATAAAAAGTTTTAATAAATATAACCAAGAAAGTTGGGAGATTAAGTTAGTAAGAATTTTAAAGTACTTTAAAGGGGATGCTAAAATATGGGCGGATGCTCATAACGATAACTGGGTAGATTTTAATGAGTTTGAGCAAGCATTTAGAAATAAGTACTGGTCAGAGGAGAAACAAGAGGGGTTACGTAGTATCATAATGGGATGGGGCAATTTTAATATTAAGCACATGAGTATTACATCGTATGTGACGAGACTATATAGTCAGGTTAAATATTTAGAACCACCAATGCCTCTTTCATCTTTTATAAGATACATCAGTAAACATTTACCCAAGGACATACGGTCCACAATCAGAACCCGGGATTTTGCTAATATCGCAGAATTAGAGAAAATATTAGAAGCATACCAGAGTATGAAAGAGGAAGAGGATAATAAGTATCAGTTTAGAGTTAGTGAATCGAATCAAACAAATACTGAAATAAGACAACCAGACCATTTTATTAATAATGTGAGTAGATCGGGGAGGGGGCGTGGTTATGTCCAAACCCTAGTTGTGGAGCTAGTAATTATAATGGGTCGCGGAATCAATGTTACCGGTGTCAGAGTCCGAGGAGTAGTGCCCAAGGGAGAGGGGAGAATTATAATAGGGGTTGCGATCAATTTAGAGGGAATCATAGAGGGAGAGGTTTTACTAGTAATCGAGGAGTATCAGGAAATTTTAATCATAGAGGTAGAGGGGGATATGTTAGTAACCAAAACGAAACTCGGGGCGTGGTCAAAACAGTAGGGGTGTTTACAGTGAACCACCACCTCCACATCCGTTAAACTAATAAGGGCGGTTGAAAAAGAAAGCCCCCAGCCGTCTAGTAATCACATGACAATAGGGTCACTAATTACCAATATACATAATGATTTATCTGACGAAGAAGCGGGTGAGAGTAATAATGCTTTCGTGATGGCAGAATTTGAAGCCGAAGTATTTAATTCTAAATATATTTTTCTAGTAGATTCAGGGAGTGAACTGACTGCTATAGACGATAGAATGTTTGAAAAAATCAAAAATCAGACTACAGAAACAATTCCACAATTACCAGTACTGGGAATTAGTGTTGTAGGAGTAACGGGTGTTCGCAGTAAAAAAGTAACTAAACAAATAATGCTACAATTAAAAGTAAATGAGAACACAGTAGATGTACCTTTCCTAGTTATTCCAGGACTAAATATGGGAGCTATAATAGGTAATGATTTTTTTAATAATTTCAAGGTAGAGTTAAACTATTACACACAGACTATGAAATTAAACAATAATAATAGTATATTCGAAATACCATTCATACAAAAGAAAACGGTAGGAATGAAAGCTTTAAAAATAATTAGTAAGGGAATGTTAATTTCTGACAATGATATAAACGAGTGTAGACCCTTAATGATAAATTATTGTAACTTGAGAGTAAATAATAATGAGTTATTTGACAATGAAAATAATTGGGAGGAGAAAATGAATAAAATCCTATATCAAGAGGGGGAATTTAGCTATCAAGACAGGGAGAAAATAGTACTAATAATAAACAAAAATAAATCAGTTTTTTCAGATGAACCCGGTTTAGTAAAGAATTTTAAAGGTAAATTAGTCGTTAAAGAAAAAACACCCTTTGCACCTAAAACCTATCCGGTACCATACTCCAAGAGGGGTTTAGTACAGGAGGAAATAAATAAAATGTTGAGGGAAGGTATAATAGAAAAATCTACATCACCATATTCCAACCCTTAAGTAGTGGTGACAAAGAAAGATTTATCGATAAGATTATGTTTAGACGCAAGACAAGTAAACAGAATAATTGTTCCAGACAGAGAATCACCGGAACCAGTAAGCGAAATTCTGCAACGTTTTAGTGGGACCAAATACATCACCACCTTAGACTTGACTGCAGGCTACTGGCAGATAGAGCTGGAAGAGGAGTCTCGGCAGTATGTGGCATTTCTATACAACGGTAGGAATTACCAATTTCGCCGACTACCATTTGGACTAAATGTAAGTGTTTCAATTTTTATTAAATGCCTGGATTATGTGCTAGGGGGAGAGATTTTGGAATTCACAACCGTTTATGTAGATGATATAGTAATTACATCACCAGACATTGATACACACTGTGAAAGGTTAGATAGGGTACTAAGTACAGTGCATGAGTATGGCATAACCATTAAATTTAAGAAGTCAGAATTTTTGAAAGAACAAGTTAATTTTTTAGGACATATAATTTCAGCAAGGGGTATCAGTACAGACCCTAAGAAGGTAGAAATAATACAAAATTTTCCGATACCAAAAAATGTGAAACAGTTGCAAAGTTTTTTAGGCTTGTGCAATTATTATAGGCAATTTGTAGACAAATATTCATATTTAACAGTACAATTGGGACATTTATTAAATAAAGACAATCGATGGCGGTGGAATTTAAAAGAGCAAAATATATTCGAGCTGATAAAAAATAAATTTTTAAACACAGTTATATTAGCTCATCCTAATTTTTCAGAGCCGTTTTATATACACACAGACGCATCAGACATTGCTTTGGGAGTAGAGTTGTTTCAGTTAGATGGGAGTGATAACCACAAAGTAGTAGCTTTTGCAAGTAGGTCTCTATTAACTAGTGAAAAGAACTACACTACGACGGAGAAGGAGGCGTTATCAATAGTTTTCGCCTGTAGAAAGTTCAGAACTTACTTGTTAGGAAATAAGGTAATCATAAGGTTCGACCATCAAGCTTTAACGTTTTTAAAGAACTGTAAATTAACGCATGGTAGGTTAGTGCGGTGGATGCTAATATTACAAGAATATGACTTGACGATTGAGTATTGTAAGGGTAAAGAAAATATAGTAGCTGATGTCCTATCCAGAACAGATTTTGATAATAATACCGAAGTAGACATAGCAAATACATATAAAATATTTATAGTAAAAGAAGTGGGGGAAGTAGATATGAAAAAATTAATAAGTAACTTAGCCGCAGAACAAGAGAGAGACACCGAACTTAATAAAATAATATTAGCTTTGAGTCAAATACCCAACGCACCTCATAAGTGGGAGAAACATTTTAGTTTGTTTAATAAACACTTATTTCATCGGGCAAATGAACAGGGAGATGGTTGGAAGTTGTGTATCCCTAAAATCATAATACCTGAAGTAGTAAGAGATTGCCATCTAAGGTATGGTCATATAGGCCCCAAGAAATGTAGTGACATATTAAAAGAATCATGTAAATTTAATAATATGGAAAGAACGGTGCGTAAAATATTACAAACATGCGAAATTTGTCAGATAGCTAAAGTAAACAATCGTAAACAGGAGGGTTTAATGCAGCATGTGATGCCAGACAATCCTTTAGCATTAGTTGCTGTTGATTTATATGGCCCTTTACCCAAAGGTCGAGGAGGTGTAAACTATTTATTTGTTGTATTAGATGTTTTTACTAAATTTGTAAAACTATACCCGATTAAAAAGGCAACATCATCAGTGTTGGCTAGGAAAATAGTAAATGAATACCTTGTTGAAGTAGGTAAGCCTCAAGTAGTGTTATCAGATCATGGCTCGCAGTTCACCAGCAACACCTGGCGGGAAACTTTAGGTTGGGAAAATATTTTAGTTAAACATACATCAGTGTATCATCCACAGTCAAATCCAAGTGAACGAGTTATGCGGGAGTTAGGGAGAATGTTCAGAACCTTTTGCCATAAAAAACATTCTTTGTGGGCTACTTTTGTGTGCAAAATAGAGGGGTATAGTAACAATAGTTTACATGAATCCATTAGTTACAGCCCATGTGAGTTAATGTTTCAGAGAAGGCTGGCACGCATATTAGAAGAGCTAGTAAAGTTTCCAACCCGGACGGAGATACCACATGATAGGAAATTGGTAATCGCTAGGGAGCGCCTGCTGAGTAAGGCTGAACAACGGAAACGGAGACATGACCAGAATTTAACACCCATACAATACGAGGTAGGACAACTAGTATTAATAAAAAATCACGATCAATCATCAGCATTGGACAAAGAAATTAAGAAATTCTTCCTATTGTATGATGGTCCATATGAAGTTAGCCAAGTGAAAACGGAGAATGCTTATGTTTTAGTAGATTTGCAAACTCGAGAAATAAAAGGAACTTATAATGTGACCCAATTGAAAAAGTATTATCTAGCTGAGTGATGATAGATATATTTGTAAATATTAAAATTTTCATACATAGACAGACCTTTTATATTTTATTATTATAATTATTATTATTTATATACATATTATGGTATTTTAAAAGTAGAAGGGATCCTCCCCCATTTTCGGGCGGTCACAGATTCACCACCTCTGATCGTGGTTTTTGGCATTCTGGAGGCAGACCATGGTTGACGATAGCCCCGAAAAGGGCGAAACCAACAATGGTCCTAACCCGCAAATTGGTGTAAATTAGAAATTTAACATTATCATTGAACGGGGAGGGGGACCCCTAGTTTCGTGGAAAGGTTAAAAAAAAAAAATTGTAGTATTTTCCACGAACTACAGTAGGTTGTTCTAGAAATTGAAATTGGAAATTTTCAAAATGAAACAACTTAAATACTTAACTTTTCAAGAAGTTGTTTTCCTTCAGAAAACAAAGTGTATTGTACTTTTAAGGTAGATCTGTAAGATAATCCATTGTTGTAGTTCCTATTTTGGTCATAGAGAAAAAGTTTGGACTGGCAAAGGTGTCTGCGTAAAAAATGTGTTAAATAAAATAAAAACTTGTTATCAATACAAGATGTGGGGATAATTTTGGGGGGTAGATTGGTGCTCAATGGAGTGATAGAACAGTGGAGTGTGGAACTGCAATTGTAGAAAGTTTAGTTTTCAATTTCTTAGTTAGTTATTAAGTGGCTATTGCGGGGGTGGCCTGTGCCCCCGTAGATAGTGAAATGGGTTGGGGGTAGCAGGGAGTGTTACCCCCATCGGAGGCGAAAATGGCGAAAATGTGCGGCACACCTTATTCGTGTAAATTAAAATTTACACACTGCTAAACGACCGTGTCGCACATAGTAATAATGGATGTAACAGGCAGTGAAATGCAAGTTTAGATTTCCCCGACTTTTCGGGCGATTACTGCCTTACCAGCACTAATCGTGGATTTGGCTAGCGGCCAGCTATGGTCATATCAAGTCCCTTGACCATAGCTGACTTGAAATTGGTATATATATTAGAAATTCAATGGGGGGAGAAATTAGGGGAAATCTCCCGGAACTATGAAACAGCGGCTGCCACTCTGCCCGATTGGGGGTAGCAAAGACAGGTGGTAGACCCGCATTAAGGGTATATAATTATATAACAAGAATATGTTGATATTTGACAATGTTTAAATGTAATAGCGGAAGCAAAGACACGGAGAGGAAAAAACCTGCTCCAAAATATACAGTCTTTGTCGAAGCGCAAGGGCGATACAGTCCTCCATAATTTGAAATAGTGTGTGTGGCCGGGAGGTGGCTCAGAGGAGCCACGAATGTAAATTTTATAACATAAAAATGTTTTACTAATTCAAATTTGATCCTATAAAAACTGCTTGTGCTCTGTTAAATAACTAGCTGCTCAGACAGTCAATACAAGTTGTTCATGCTATAATTTTAAGTGTATTATTTTATTGTTGTACGTTAGATATAAGAATTGATAAAAATATATTTCATGCAATTTGCTCAGTTTTGAAATGTGTTTACAATTAGCTAGGGATGTCAGCTGACCAGCTGTAGAATATCACTTAGGAATGATTTGCAATTTGTTCAAGCCAGTATAAATAACTAAATCACCCAAAGTAGTGGAGATGAGATTATCAAAGAAAAGAGATTCATAGTAAAAAGGTAAAATTTTGATTGAAACCAGGGAAAATTTTAATAGAATTTGAAAATGTAAAATTATAAAGTGTCTATTTGAATAATTTAAAGGTCAATCCAATTGTTAATTATAATAATATTTTGTTAATTTTAAATGTTGTATTTTATTATGTTTTTGCGTTGCAAGACTGAATTTTACAGGAGTTTAATGTATTCACAGAGGTAACTTGTACATAACGTATGTAGGTCAAGGATCTGGACTTGACCCAGTTTTGGTCAGCTGATGGGTGGTGTTCTATACTAAACCAGTTTGGGCAAGGAAGCGATGCCAATTTTGTTTATTCATTAATTTAAATAAATTAAAATAAATTTCCTATTGAGAAAAAATTTTATAAAATGTAAATTTTTGAATTTAATTTTTTTTGTTTTGAAGGAAAAAAAAATTTTTGATGTTAATTTAACTGAAACTTTTAAAATTTGATAGGTAGGAATTAACAAGTACACGTATGCGCCCAGTATTGCTGAAGGCGACCCAGTTTGCATATAAGGGGGAACAGATCGGTTGAGGATCTGGCATGATATAAGCCAGGGATTTGGATTTTTTGGGGAAACATGTTAGAAGGTGAGGTACGCTGTGATACGGGTCTGTTCGATATTTCGGTGTTGGGATCTCGTACAGAGAAGTCCAGTGATCTCGTTCAGATGCGTCCATAGTCGCCGAGCCAGGGGGGTCGTTTACCCATGAAGTGTAAGAACAAAGGGGGGTTGTTGGCACCAGTTCCTCACCGGTCCTCTTAGGGGTTTTGGCAATGAGATATCTTCTGTTTCGGCAGAAGATCTCTCATTGGGGGGGTATTGTAATGGGACAATTTTGAAGGAGGTATGTTTTTTATTCCATTTAATATCAACTATTGGGAAATAATCGGTTTGGACACCCTTTGCGGCCACCGAGACCACTAACACTTGTTTGGACACCCTGTATACAATCCTGTACCGGTCCGTACCTAGCGCACAACGATAACACCATGGAATATCAGCTTGTGCGCACATGCGTGTATCCTCCGTTGGGGAGGAGTAACAAAAACTTGGTGAATAACGCTCAACTACAATGGAATGTGGCAGTGCGTGTGCGCCCGTGTGCCGCTATCTGTACTCTCGACACCAAAGTCGATCACCGGAACCAGCCATGTAAGATGCCGCAGCCAATCACAGCACGAGCTGGCGGAAATGTTTTTTGACCAACGCACTTGTAGCGTCGTCAGTCGACGAAATCACCCGTTCCCGGCCGGGGCAAGGTTTGCAGTTCGCGAACCTTAAATTTTGCATTTTAACATATGCTAAAGTGTAACAGTAAATTTGAAGATAAACAGTTAAATCCGACAGTTTAAACGAAGTTAGCGGAGTGAACAGCAAAAGTGAAAAATGTGACAAATAAACAGGACATTCATATATAAGCGCAACGCCACACGTGGTCAGCAGAAGGACGCTGGTTAAGTAGTCGACTCAAATCTAATTTCAATTATTTTTCAAATTTATAAAAAGAGGTTATAACTAAATTATGGGGAATTTTATAGTATGAGAGAGAGAGAGAGAGAGCAATATGGGTCGCTTTCATAATTTAGATACCATGGTTAGAATGTTAAGTGTTTAGTCATAAGTATCGCAACTATTTTCATTTCATGTATAACAAGTATCAGTGTTTTCAAGCAAAGTTTTTCGAATGAACCGCTAGTAAATCAAAATTGAACTGATATTCCAATAATTATTAACGATGTAATATAAAAGAAATTGATGAAGAGGGAGTTAAAATTTAATAATTAATATTAAAAAATGAAAAGTTAATAAAAAGTGTCAATTAACCACATCAATGTGTGTTTGTCATTGCATTGCCTGTTTTTCTCTGCCTAAGTACATCAGACGACACCCTGGTAAACCCTGGTAAATAATTGTAACTGGTAAGTGACAAATTTCAGTATTTAATAATTTATTTAAAGCTCGTAACGCTTTATAATGTCCCTTGTTCTGGGCGTCATTTGTATAAAAACACATTGATTTATTTTTATTGATTGTTAATAATTATAGTTCATAGCTCGTACTTACCAACATTTCGATATTCCTCGGGTCCCAGAGTTCTTTCATAAGCGAGGTCAGAAACAGTGTGGGGTTACGCAATAATTATTCTAACAACATATGTAGTGAAAAAGAAAGAAATTTTTGTTTTATTATCTTAAAATTGCGATTACTCCCAATTACACCCACATATCTACCTGCCTCTCGCCATGTGGCGTAGTTGTGCAATCAAACAAGACATTTTCCATTTAAAGTTTTATCAACATGTTACTACCAAAATAAACAGAATTAATTATTTCGTTCTATATTTTACCAAGGGTACAAAATATTTACTGGTTGATTATTAAGACATAATATTAAAGTATACATACCAATTAACATGAAACATCTTATATCTATGTAGGCCGCCCAGCCTGCTCTCTCTCTCATTCACACTAATTTAAAACCCTACCCTGATTTATTAATTCACAAAAACCCCAAACATTTTATGAAATACCCCCGGCCGGCAACGTGGTTTTCGCTCGCGCTAATGACTTCTCATTTTTTAACTGATTCATGTGTCCGAAAATAAATGTGGATGTTCTTCACTGAATAATCTCGCTACTGTCACATTATTTTAACTGATAATTCACTTTTTACTTGTAAATTATAAAATTTTGAAAAGAGCCATAGAAAAAAAAAATTGCCCTTGTTTAAAAAAAAACCGTTGCTGGTAAACTACCCCTTTCCCATAACCGATCTTCACCAAAATCAATAGATCTTGAGTACTCTACAAATCAGGGCTGTATGCAAAACAATATTTAATTCTGTTTCAATTTGCGACTCTTATCGTTTGCCATAAAAAATACCCTTTTAAAACATAAAATGTTGCAGGTAAATTACCCCTTTCCCTTAACCGATCTTCACCTAAAACAATAGGTCTTGAGTACTCTACAGATTAGGGCTGTATGCAAAACATTATTTGATTCTGTTTGAATTTGCTTGTCTTATCGTTTGCCATAGAAAATACCCTTTTAAATATAAAATGTAGCAGGTTAACTACCCCTTTCCCTTAACCGATCTTCACCAAAATCAATAGGTCTTGAGAACTCTACAATTTAGGGCTGTATGCAAATAATCTTTTGATTCTGTTGAATTTGCGGCTGTTATCGTTTGCCATATAAAATACCCTTGTTAAAACATAAAACGTTGCAGGTAAACTACCCCTTTCCCTTAACCGATCTTCACCAAAAACAATAGGTCTTGAGAACTTTATAATTCAAGGCTGTATGCAAAAAATTATTTGATTCTGTTTGAATTTGCGGCTGTTATCGTTTGCCATAGAAAAAAAATTATAGGCACACAGACAGACACACAGACACTTGTCGAAAAACGACTTTTTTTCATGTTTTGAGTGTAGTACAATCAGAATCTGCAATAATCTCGAACACAAATTTTTTTGCCATCACCATACTTCAATTTCCTTAAGGAACATGGAAGTAATATGATTGCAAGGTGGATATTCCTATTTTCACTATGTTAAATTCTGAAAATTGATTAACTTAAAAATTTTTTACCTTGTATAATCCACTAGGCAATCTCAGTTTTTTACATACAACATGTTTCGGGGTCTAAATCCCCATCTTCAGGTACAGTAAAAAATTATTATTCCCCTGATACATATAGTCTATGTGCTAGTGCATTAAATGCTGCCATTTTTTGTGTGTATGGATGATTCGATTTAGCATTTATAACTATGTCTGTTGTGGTAGGTTTTCGGTATATTTTAAAACCGAAATGGTTGTTTCTTTTTAACACCAATACATCGAGGAAGTTCAAGCCATTATTGGTTTCCATTTCCATTGTAAATATTATGTTGTGGTTAATTTCGTTAATAAATTTAAAAAACATATCCACGTGTCTATGAGTGCCATTAAATACTATGAAGGTGTTGTCTACATAACGTGTATAAGAAACAATTTTATCATAGAATCGGTTATAGTCAGACAATAAAAATTTATTCTCATAATAGTTCATATATATTTCGGCCAAAAGTCCACTTAGAGGTGAACCCATAGCCAAACCTTCCTCTTGGTTAAAATACTTGTTGTCATGAGTGTAATAATTTTGCTGTACTATAATCTATAACAAAGATAGGAGTTCATCTATCTGCTTTTTGTTTAGAATACCTGTCGTAGTTAAATTTTTAAGTTAATCATAATAGCGATCTGGAGACTACAAAAAATGTATCTGAAAATTGAGATGCAGTTTTCAAAGAAAAACAAAATATAAAATATAATTTTTTTTTTAAATCCTACAATATCTTTCATATAACATCAGTATTGAGACTTGGGAATGCACAAGAAATTCAGATTTGGTGCTCTTTCACTTTGCCATTCATAGCTGATGTTAAGATGTCCTTCCCATACCAACAAATAAATGTTGCCAATTCTTATCAGCTTACACAAATGTCTCTTTTCAGTGATATAACACATCACGTTTTGGATCTGTTAGCTGCTTTTGTATGTGGTTTGTTTTAGTAATGTGTTATTAGGCTGTCAGAAATTATATCAGTGACATGAATATCATTAATGTTACCCTTCATGTTACTGGAAAACTCTTCAAAGTGGTCTCAGCGGATCATGAATTCAATCAGTCCCAGTTCTCCTTTTTATATGCAGTTTACAAACTATGAAATATTGTTCCATTGTCCATTATAGTATTTCAAGTCATTAAAAATTATAATTTCTACACGATTTCTAATATTATTTGTCAAAGATTTTCTGTTTAAGACCAGATTAAATTTACTGTACCGTAAAAGCTATAAATAAGATGAAACGCGTCTTCAGACTATGTAAAGCAGAACAAATATTTCAACTCTTTAAATCTGTCAAATGCTTCAAACTTCCATTGTAAACAACAGTTTGCTAGTAGTAGTGCAGTGTATTCCCACAGCTATCAATTTGGAAGTTATGTGAAACATAGTATACTGTATAACTTGTGCAAACATTGTGGCTCTGAGGTTTCATAAAAATTTTAGCATTCAATTGATAAGCAATTGTTGTTTCCTTCTCAAAATAATTCTAAAATTATATCAAAAGGTAAATAGGAATTTAAAAACAGTCTGTGTCAAAATAAGTAACATGGTATGACGAACTGATAAAAAAAATTGTTGACACATGTTTGTATGGCTTCAAAGAAAAGTGTACCTTTATGGGGAAAACATTTTCCAGGAATCATCAGTACGTATAGTTAGCACTGTAGGTTGAATGCTCTTCTGTACGTTAGCTCATTCCAATTATATGTGCAGAAGTAATGTGACTTTTCCTCTACATAAGTGGTCTCGGTATCTCCTTTCAACCAAGAACACTTTATTGAATGAAATGAAGTACCTTGCCCAACTAAGATATGGCATCCTCATTGGTTAAACTGAGGTCTGACAATGGGAAAACATTATTATTAATAAAGATATGTGCATTTAATCTAAAAGTGTCCTTAATCAGATGTTATTCTTGTGCTAACTTGTGAGTGATGTAGATTTAGTCTTAATTGACTGCCAACTTGTTTTCATTTGTTTCAGGTGTTAACAAGATCAATTTATCCATCATCTGACAAATGGAAGAGATCAAATTTGAGGACAAGGTATAAAGTTTAAAAATAAATATATATTTTTTGCTGTTTAATGTATGTATTAAATTGATACACGTGTTATTTTTATACACGTATCTTATACACACATTCATTTCTTATATTAATAATAGTTTATTTATCATCATATTGATTTGTAATTAATTGCTGTACAGAATATGATTTATACATGTATTCTTTTGTGTAGGGTTCGCATTGACAATATGCATTTTCCATAACCTCCTAACTTTCAAGCAATTCTCTTCCTCCCTCGTCCAATTTATACTTGTAGTCTGTTTGTTAGTTGCGAAGTAGCTTTAAAACTTTTTTATTTTGATCTGCCAGTCCTCTGTCTTTGTGTTGGCCAATTATGTCAACATACTCATACTATTCTATCATCACTCATTCTCTTGTGTTGTCCACTCTGGTAGTCCTGTCCTCTACAAGTCTTCCTGGTATTCTCCTAAACTCCGTACTTGTGACATCTCATTTCGGTGTTTTGACTTGCATTGTCTCACTCCCAGTTTCTGCAGAATACATCAGTATTAGATGTATTATATGTCTTATGTTATACCTTATATGTATTATAGGTCTAAAAGTCGATATTAGACATGTAATTGATGTACATATTCAAACCTTTGTGTTTTGTCTCAAATGTTTGTTAGCCAGATAGTAAGAGCCAGGCACTTAACTGACTATTCTATGAGTGATCATGACTTGCATTTGAATTTTTTACTTGACCACCCGCTCGTGTGCCAAGTGTGGGGGGGGGTCCAAAATTCACCATTTATTGCCCACTTTTAATGTTGTAACTATTAGCTATACAATTGCTTCCTTCAGATTTTATGTACACGACCTACCCCAACAACATTCTCTTAGCCACTCAGAAAATCAAGTCCTACCTTTCCAACAGACAAAATTGTCTTTCCTTTCTTTTGTTTACATGACTGTAATTAACAGTACAGCAGACCAGCATGTTGCTTTACAGCTGTTCATGAGGCAAATGTGGTGTCACCTCACGTCATGTGTCTGACACTGTTCTCAGACTCTTCGTATCTTCTTCTTATTTGACTCTTCCTGAGCCACCTTCTTTATCTGTGAGAGCTTACAGTGTCCCACAACCAAACAGTCAACCTGGGTACTCTAGTCTCAGCCTTCCTCTGCAGTACTGCCCAATCACTGGGCGCCCATCAGTATAGACATTACTGGGTCTCAACCAGTAGTGACCCACCACACTGTCTCATCTTCACAAACCTCTCCATTCACCCATTGTTTCCAGAACTGTTCATTTTTGTTTTCTAATTACTTTGTCCATCCAGTATATTTTTAATAATTCTCCTACAGTAGCAGATTTCAAATGCTGTGGTTGTGTCTTTCACCTTTCCCTATTGTCTAGGTTTCACATGCAGTTTCTATAATAGCATGCTGCAAACATATAATTTGAGGAATTTCTTCTTAATTTTGAATCCAGTATTTGACAGTAGCAAATTTGTTTCTCCATTTGGCCTGTGCTCTGACACTGATTCCTCTCAGTTATCTTTACCAGTTTTAATATTTACTTATTTTTGTTCCTGATTCTCTTCTTCCCCCTAATAATTTTTTATAATATTCAATAGTGTTCTCAGTTTACCTTGTTTTCTGTGAGTAGAAACCATACCATCAGTAACTCGTAACTCTTAACATCAGTAACTCTTAACTCTTATACTCTTACCATGAAATGTTATTACGGTCTTGAACATCTTTATGGTTTCCTTTACAGCCTCTTATAAAGCATTCTCGTATAATGGTAATGAATTTGTTTAAAAGTAAATTTTAATTCCTTGTTATTTGTAGGCTGTTTTAACGTTCAGTGTAAAGAAAGAAGCAGATCCAGAAGAGGCTGAGACTGAACAGGTAATGTGCATAACCACTATATAGCCCATAGCTAATGTGTTAGGTTGTTCCGTGTCATGTACCACTAGAGATTTGGATCACATTCATTTGTAGTTATGTAATTAAAACTCAACAGAATACACAAACTGTATCATAGTGTTGTATACGTATAAACTACATGAGATTAAGTAAGTAAAATCGCACACTTGTGCGAGCGCGCGCATGCACACACACACACACACACACACACACACCATGTAGGTACAGAGTATGGATATTTATTGCAAAAGTTGATAGGTGATTCTGTATATTTCATATTTAGTATTGATCACCTCTTTATATAGTACTCTATAAAACACTGAGAAGACAAAGTAAATTTTATAATTGTTCAATTTGCAGGATGTATTCCCAGTTATAAATTCTGTCCTAAAAGGAGAACTGCATGTTAAAGAAGAAATCATCAAAGAAGAGAATGAACAGTTTGCTGATCAGGTATTATACATAGTTATACATTTGTTTATAGTAACAAGCATTTATTGTTATAGTGAACAGCATTGTTATTATTTGTAAACTTATAGGTTAAAACTGTTGGAGACTGTTTGGTGTCCCATGGAAGTCATTTTTACGTGCACTTTCAGTCCGTATGATTTAGCCAGAACATGTACCAGTAGCACATGACGGGAAATTTGAATTTGATGACGTCAGGGGGGTGAGTACCATGTGACCATGGGTGGGGTAGAATGTGACTGGAGTAGGGATATTACGTGGTCATGGTGGGAGTACCATGTGACAGGCACCATGTGGGGTTACCACAGCACTGGTGCGAAGTATAGTGATTGGTCAGCCATGTTTAATATATGTCACGTCATCATGTAGCAGGATCAGTCGTGATTGTTGTGTTGAATGGCAGTAATCGGTGTGGCCAACATGTGATAAGGGAGAAGAAAATTCCCTTTATAAGGGAAGTAGGTTAAAGAAGGATGTGTGAGGGAAAATTTAGCGTTGCTACTACCACCAGTGTGTCTACATCATGGCAGGAACAGATTTATGTTCCCTTAACAAGCGTATCCAGCATGTCCATGGTCATCTTGTCCTCTGCTTGTCTTGATTTAATAGGGCAATGTCGTGTGAGGCATAAAATTGTGTAACTTAATGTATACGTGTGTATGAAAGAAAATAAAGTGGCCAGTTTCTGGTTTCTTCTTCTTGTCTTGTTTTTTTCTATGTTGTGGCAATACATATCACCACCATGGATAGAAGAACTATTCAGATAAAGAAATAATAAATGACTAAGTACTAGAACAAATAATAAATGAAAGGAAACTTACAAATAAGGGAGTATTAAGCAGTGTATTCTGGTTCCATGCTAAAACAAAACAATGGATGAAGAAAGATAAATGTTAAAGAAATGTAATATTGTAATTATAATGAAAATTAGAAGAATAGAACTTCATAACGAGATAAACCCAATAGATATGGTAAGTGAGAGGTATAAACAAGTCTAACAACGAAACCACTAATTAAAATAAAGACATGCTAAGCAACAAGACAGTGAAGACCACATTAATTACCAAATAACTTAAATGCATGAAGAACTGAAAAGAAACAAAATTAACAAAAGAAACTAAACTGAAAACATGTTGATAACCAGGTAAAAAATAAATAAACAATACATCATAAATTAATAATAATTAACAAGCAGAATGATCACTGTTGCTCACCACTATATAAAAATTATCCCGATTAGCGCTTTCAAGCTTCACAGCTCATCGTCAAATCCAGTTCCGATCTGACGAGCTGTGAAGCTTGAAAGCGCTAATCGGGATAATTTTTATATAGTGGTGTGCAACAGTGATCATTCTGCTTGTGATTTCAACCACTAACACAACTTTCTTCATTAAATAATAATTAAAGAGAAAAGATCAGACAGTAGGTAGAGTTATAGAAAACGTAATGCAATGATATAAATAAGTGTAAGAAATATATGCATTAGTCTAAGAAAAAATTGTAAAAACATATTATAAGTGAGTGAAGTGATAAGTGTACAAAGAAGGAAACAGTGATGATCAAAGATCATGTTATAAATCAGTGGGGAAGGGAGAAAGTGAAGCAATGGTCTTATGTATAAACTAATACATATTAAGAGCCAGTAAATAAAAGTAGTATGTGTATAAAGGGTTTTGTATACTCATAGGACTTATCATGTTATAATTAGTTGTTTAAAGAGCTTTGTAGACTCATAGGATATTATGTTATAATTAATTGTTAAAAGGGCTCAATATACCCAGAATTTTGTTATGTTAGAATTAATGGTTAAAAGATTTGTTAATTTTTCAAGAAACAGTAGTTGTAAAAGCTGTTCAGAAATGTCACTATCAGGTACTTGGTAAAACATCACATTATGTAAAAAATCATTGTAAAGAAATGGCAAAATGCTAAGCCTATAGGCCAAAAAAGATGAGCTGAACTTAAACAACACTAAAATATCCAGAATAATCCTAACCAAACCAGATAAAATTAAACAGAAGCCTGACCTTAATGAAACAGGGAAGGTATTGGTAAAATTTACATATGTCGAAACTCATAATTGTAAGAATCAGATGAATAGGGAACGTAATATTAACACACAAGATAAGCCATTGAACTGACATGCTGTCAATATTATTGTTATTATAAGAAAATGAAGAATAGGTATTTAAAATTCTAATGTTATATATAAGGTAAAAATATCAGACATTATTGTTATTAATAAGTACAACCCTATTAGGGCAGATTTAAGTAACACAGGAGAAAATACGAAGTGTTGGGAAAAAATATGTAAAAGCCTAAAAACTTAAAATTTGTAAATGTGTTAGAATAATCACTGGGCCGTTATGGGTCACATTCGGTATCAAAATAATTCTATTTTTTCAAACAACATCATCATATAACTCAAATTTAACTTAATCAAAAAATAAATAAAGAGTAATTTGAGGTGACAGATTTAAAATTTACATATGCCAAATAATTAAAACCACGTGACCGGGGTCAGGGGAAAATTAACCAATCATAGCCCATAAAAGCCGGGGCAACCGTGTCATAGCCGTTTTTTTTAACGGAAGAATTCGTTTAGTCTATTGTTGAAACTCAAGCTGTATAGGTCAACTGCATATAGCAGAGAGTCACATTTTGATAAAAAAGTAAAAATAAAATGCCAAGAGATGTAAAAAAATGCAATAGGAATTAGAGGAGAACCATTCAGAATAACCCTGGAAAACATAATAACAGAAGAAACGAAATTTGAATGAAAAAAGGATGATCTATTTAAACTAACGCTTCCCAAGTTCGTCAAACATGACATCGAGGGGGTGAGAATCTTGTTTATTTAATAACGAACCAACCACATCACTACACAACACAATATTCACCAAAACACAGTTAATCCAGACACATGTGAACCTCAACAAAACCTTATTCAGGGACATTATTGACATTAAATTCTTAAAACAATATTTAATTTGAAGATACTAGGTGAGACATATACCATAGCCGGCCAGCTGGAGGAAGTCCGGCATCTTGGAGTGGGGGGCCAACCATTTTGTTGAAAGTTAATCTACCTAAGAATTATAACATTTTAAACACAGTATTATTTTATGTCTTGTTATTTATTAAGAGTTGTAATTAACCATATTGTAATGCATTGTATTTTGTCCTAAAGCGTTTTCCAATCTTTACTAGCAGCTCAAAGTATCCACGACCTGATATAAAAATAATATTGTATTCCATTTTAACATTGTAATTTTTCGAGTCGAGTTTGGTGAGCGAGTCGATACGGTCACTATCCCGTTCGATTCACGAACCATTGAACTGAGCTAGATTTGTAAACATTATTAAATAAACTCATTTTGTTAATCGAAGAAGCATTTTTATTGTTTAGTGAATTAAGATAAAGGATTTTCAGGCAATAAGTAAGAAGAGGAATGCGGTGAGAGCGAAGAACATCGAGCAATTAGCAGAAAAAGACCAGATAACCTACAAGACTGAGTCGAATCAGTAATCGATTGCGGAATACGACACAGTCCATTCTACTTTTAAAAATTAATTATTTTGGCAACAATTTAAAAACAGTAAACTCCGTGATGACCTGTCTTTGCCTGATAATTCTTATTAATTAAAGTAACTAAAATAAAATTTAAAACCAATTAATAAAAATATTTCTAATTCAACATGTGACAATAAAAAATACGCCGAAATATATTAAATACATAAAATACACTGCCAGAACTTACCTGTATGCACTCACAACTACTTACCGTATCAAATTTCTCTCAGAAGACCAAGGTCGCCACGATTATGTTTTATAGGCTAAAATATCGAAAACCTTTATACTCCACCTTAAATAAAAAGGGACAATTTCGCTATCTGACCACACTCAATTAATAATTCAGAAAGATTCCGGAACGTTAGACGAATCTTGCAGCACAGAAATGAGAAAGTGGTAATGACGAAATAACTTAGACTAACACATTGTTTCACAAGGAATCGTTATTTTAATGAACAATTATTCAAAAAATTGTACTATTACTCTTTTCGGAAATGACTTAACTTGCGTACATATTTTACATTATGTTTCCTAGTTTTATAACTACATTCTAGTACTTACGACTAAGTAGACTGCCCAGCCTGCAATGCACGCACACAATCACACAAAATATTTACTACCCCTTAACATTTTTGTTTTTAAAACTTCAGTTTAAATTGGGACACCGTACTACCGCGATGCCGGCCAAACACGTGGTTATCGTTCCGCGCCTCCAAATGTCCGTACTTAACTGGTTTCACGGTCTACACTGCAACACTTTTTTAACTGTGATAGGTTGATTGATTTCTTGGGTCCCGGTCGGTATTAAACGTTATTACACTGAACTTGTTCATATTTAAAAAGTTCGACCCGACCGGGGCCCGCGAGTCGCAACTACGTCTGTATATGAACTCTGTAGCTTGTGGACTGCTTAACGTAGACTGCGTACTCGGGACTGCCAGCGAGCGGAAGCTGTGGTTCACTGCCACCTGATTTCGTCGCCGTTCATAGCTGATTTGCCGTGGCTAATTGGCTAAGCCCAAGCTACATAATGTTTGTTTTAGTAGTGTGTGACGACGATCTCTAGGCACTGTTGGCTTGATGTCACCCACAGGAGGCGGTCCTTAGCTACGTTTCCTGTAGGTCGGCTTGTTGGTTTCACAAATTGTTCGCTCCTGCGCCATTTTTTACAGCGTCGTTTAATTTTCTTGGCGTCCCAACAGCGCGCATACTTGAGTCGTTGCGTGCGTGCGCACTGTCACATTCACTCACAGTTCTGAGAAATCGAGGGTGGTACAAATTCTTTGCCTGGTTTCGCAACTGAATACTACGTTGCTGCTTTGTTTCAACACTGTTTCTACATGTGGTCTGTTACAAAGGAATTAACATTTGTCGGAAAATAAAACTTTCACAATAATTTTTTATAAAAATCCCGAAATGAAATAAAATGAAATACCCCATATTTTTGACACGTTACAATACCCCCCCAATGAGAATTCTTCTGTCCGAAAACAGAAGAAATCTCATTGATAAAACCCCTAAGAGGACCGGTGAGGAACTGGTGCCAACAACCCCCCTTTGTTCTTACTCTTCATGGGTACATGACCCCCCTGGCTCGGCAACCATGGGCGCATCTGAACGAGATCACTGGACTTCTCCGTAAGAGATCCTAACACCGAAAAATCGAACAGACACGTGCCACAGCTCACCTCGCCTTCTAACATGCTACCCTCAAAACTCCTCAATCCCTGGCTTAGATTATGCCAGATCCTCCACCGATATGTTTCCCCTTATACACAAGCTGGGCTGCCTTTAGCAGATACTGGGCTCACACACACTCACATTACATGTTATAAGTTGAAAACTTCTTTAAAATTTATTTAAGTTGCAACCCATTGGTTGTTTTCATGTAAAATCACTTCATAAATTTTGTATAAATTTTAAATTATTCTCTTCACTGGTTTCTGTTTTTATTTAAAATAAATTGATTTAAACATTTCTTATAATTAAGAACATCCTTAACCAAACATGTGAATACTTAGAGTCTAACAATACAAGTCAATACAATAAATCAATAAAAATAAACATGGTTAGTACACAAACAATAAAATAATCAAAGTTTAAAATTATTCATTAACTGGCAGGCGAAAAATCAAGATTTTTTTTTTCCAAAAAAATATTTTCCCAAAAAATTTAAAATTCGAAGAAAAAAAATTTAAATTTATTAAAATGTTTCCTTTACATATAGAAATTATTTAAAATTTGTTTAAATTGATCAAAAAACAAAAGTTGAATTGACTTCCATACTAATATGTATATGACCTCACGGTCAGCTGATCAAAACTAGGTCAAGTCCACTACCTTGACCTACATACGTTATGTACAAGTTCTAGCTGAAAATACATTTAACATCTGTAACATCCTAACTGGAAACACAAAACATAATAAAATAAAATATTTAAAATAACAAAATATTATTATAAATAATAGTCAAATTGACATTTAAATTATTCAGAATAAACACCTTCTATCTTTACATTATCAAATTCTATCAAAGTTTGTCACTGGTTTCAAAAATAAAACATTTTATATCTTTATTATAAATCTCTCTCTTTACTTGACAATCTTGTTTTACATTACTTGGGGTGATTTAAATTATTTATCTCCTTTAATTTACTACTTGATCTGTATACATATATAATCTTTCTCCCTTTGACTCTAACCACTAACAACTTCAACTACCATGACACCCAGCTCTATCAAAATATCTATCCAAATCTCTAAACTCCAACTTATCATTAAACTCAGATCACCACCTTCTCTCTATATATATAAAAATACTCTCTAACCCTTTGTACTTAGGATACGTGTCCCCCCCCAAAAACTCATTTCCCATTATCTGGTCCCTGGATTCTACCTGAGGCGACCCCTTACCCCTAAATCGGTCCCATCCCGTCCCAACTTTTCTGTTGTTGCGGACTCCTACATTACACTACCCCCTACTACAAAATTGCCATCCCCAAAATCTCAATCTTATTACCTCACTTCCACTACAACAAAATAACATCATTAATTATAAACATCAATATATCACTCAAAACTCTACATAGATTCTCCATGACTACTGTGTCAACATCAATACTTCTCAAAACTCTACAACATACATTAACTCAAAACAATATTTTCTCTCTACTATTTCGACTTTAACTTTGACTTCAACTTGGACAGATCTACATGTCCCACCAATATTCATCACCCAAAAACTATCTCTTATTAGCTTTCACAAATTATTACTTTATTTCTCACTCTATCAAATTACTTTTCTCATTACTTTAAAACCATATCTTTAATACATTGAAACATTACATTCGACATTAATTACCTGGAACATTTACAACCAATATACCAGTGACATTTTATTGCTGATCAGCTGACCTTCTCAACAAAATGAAAACACATCTCAAAATTGAATAAATTACATGAAATATATATTTTTAGCAATCCTCACATCTATTATGTTAACTGCCTGCCAGTCAGTTTAATTATTTACTTAGGTTAAAAAATACACACATAATGAAAACACATATTTTTTATCAATGCTTATATCTAACCTACGACAAGAAAATAATACATTTAAAATTATGGAATGAACACCTTATAGTGAGTGTATGAGCATCTAGTTATTTAAACAGAACACAAGCATTTTTGTTAGATCAAAATTTGAGTTAGCAATTTTTTATGTTATAAAATTTAAATTCGTGGCTCACTGAGCCACCTCCCATCCACACACTCTATTGCAAGTTATGTAAGACTGTGGCGCCTTTTTCGCTTCCACAAAGACGGCATATTTTGGAGTAGTTTGACCTCTCCGTGTCTTTGCTTCGGCAGTTATATTTTAAAATTATGAATATCGGCATATTCTTGTCTATAATTAAACGCCCTTAAACGGGTCTACCACCTGGCTTTGCTGCCCCCATACGGGCAGAGTGGTAGCCGCTGTTCCATAGTACCTGGATTTCCCCTAAATTTCACCCCCCATTTAATTTCTACTATATACCAATTTCAAGTCAGCTATGGTCAAGGGACTTGGTATGACCATAGCTAACCGCTAGCCAAATCCACGATTAGTGCTGGTAAGGCAGTAATCGCCCGAAAAGTCGGGGAAATCTAACTTGCATTTCAGTGCCTGTTTCATTCATTATTGCTATGTGCGACACGAGCGTCTATCAGGGTACCAATTGAATGTGTACCAAAAAAATGTGCCGCACATTTTCGCCATTTTGGCCTCCGATGGAGGTAACACTCCCTGTTACCCCCAACCCATTTCACTATCTACGAGAGCACAGGCCACCCCCGCAATAGCAACTTAATAACTAACTAATTAAATTTTTATATACATTCTAATATAATATTTTCATCAATAATCATTTAACTCATTCATAACTTTCTACAATTGGATTACTTAAAATTTTCAAATTCATTATTAATAATTATCATATTTCATCGTTCAATTATTATTAAATTTTTTACTTATCATTTTTATTTAACACCATTATCTCAAACCATCTCACCATTTAATTAAAATCTCTTTATTTGAGTTACAACTGTAAACATTTTTCTTATACTTGGTTCATACTATAAAAGTTCTATACTTACAGTCCATTTAACATGATATACACAAAACATATTCACCATACCACATTACTTTCACCTCACCTCTGAAACATTTAACACAAACATTAGTTTACATCAAACAATTTACCATTTAACCACCAAATTCACCTCGTAAAAATAATCTGATTTCATAAAAAAAAATTTTAATTAATTAACATTTAAATAATCAATCAAATCTTTAAAACATCTCCAATTGTTTTAATTAAATTAATTACTGAAAATATAAATTACCTAACTATCAAAACAATTACAATTAGTCAATTACTGTTTTTTAAAATTAATTCTGTTTATTTATTTAAATTGCAAAATATTAATATTATTATTGTAACAACCGTACACATTGTTTACCTGACCTTCTACCATACACACTAATAAATTCACTACATATTTATTTACAAACTTTTGTTATTAACTGTTCAGTTTTTCCGCACTTCATTGTCCAAATCTGCCATGTCACAACCATAAAACAAAATGTTTATAACTGTCTTTTATTGTTTTATAGTCTAACCTCCATCGTCCCAGATTAACCTTGATTTTATATAACATCGTTCAATTTCATTCACACACAAATTACTGTTTTGTGTGTTATAACCACAAAAACCAAATTCATTCATTTCACCAAAATAATCATAAAACCAGTCAACGTTTAGTACATTTGTTAAGTCTCCATCAGTAATTGTATTCATTATTGGGTTATTTATTTTTATATTATCCATTAACTCATTATTACTTAGACACATTTCTAACCTCAATTTCCACTCATCATACTCTCTATTCAATTCATATAGTTCCGTTTCTTTATTAACATACAATTATCTACTTAAATCTCTCTCATCACAATACCATATCACACTCTCAAAATTATTACAGACAGAGGGTACAAAATTACGCAACAAAAATAAATACTTCAATTCATCTACCAATACGGGACTCTTGGCCTCCTTAAACAACACTTGTGAACACATTAAATCATCATAAACATTATAAACAATAAGGGGAAAATTTATCCACTGTCCCCACTCTACCACAACATTATTTTTCCTCTCTCTCTCTAACTCATAAATACACATTAACCTTTCATTATCGCATTCCACAAACTCATCAGTACTTTCATTATTTATTTTCACCGTTTCGATCTCCGATACTAATTCTTCAAATACATTACTATACTCAATATTATTATTCTCATTATTTTCAACCTTATTGTTATCATTTATTAACTCTTTCTCTGGTATCATATTTTTACACTTGTCATTACAATTTTCATTTGTTTTATTTTTCTCTGTACTCATCACATGTACTCCCATTCGCTCAACACTCTGTTCTAATTTATTCAAACTAGTTCTCATCGTTTCATTATTATTTTTAAAACATTTATTCATTTCTTTAATTTGGTTTGTTAACTCGTCAAAACTGTTCTTTTGAACCTCAAATTTCTCATCAAGTCTAGCATTTATTTCATTATATTTAATATTTGACTCACTCTTTATTTCGTTAAATTTTAATTCTAACATCGCCTGTTGCTTGTCTGAACTCTCTTTTATACTACAAATCATGCTACATAAGTATTTCATCATATTATTATCATCAGTTTTTTCATTCTGAATTGGTGTTGAATAAATTCCTTCATCCATAATTTTTGATTCAGTTATTTCTGCATTACTGTCAGTGAAGCTGACTTCTTCATTATTTGCCATTTTTTACCTTATACTTAAACAACTGTAAATCACAATAAAACAAACCTACCCTACTCGCACGTACGTAATTATGTGCGATACAATTTTTGCAAATTCGTCATTACCACATCCTATTTTCTGTGCATTAAAATAGGTCTATCTCGTATAAATAAAATTAAAACGAAAATCCTGGCAGCGAGAGCCAAATGTAATGATAGTAATATTGTCCGAAATGTATTAATACATAAAATTCACTGCCAGAACTTACCTGTATGCACTCACAACTACTTACCGTATCAAATTTCTCTCAGAAGACCAAGGTCGCCACGATTATTTTTTATAGGCTAAAATATCGAAAACCTTTATACTCCACCTTAAATAAAAAGGGACAATTTCGCTATCTGACCACACCCAATTAATAATTCAGAAAGATTCCGGAACGTTAGACGAATCTTGCAGCACAGAAATGAGAAAGTGGTAATGACGAAATAACTTAGACTAACACATTGTTTCACAAGGAATCGTTATTTTAATGAACAATTATTCAAGAAATTGTACTATTACTCTTTTCGGAAATGACTTAACTTGCGTACATATTTTACATTATGTTTCCTAGTTTTATAACTACATTCTAGTACTTACGACTAAGTAGACTGCCCAGCCTGCAATGCACGCACACAATCACACAAAATATTTACTACCCCTTAACATTTTTGTTTTTAAAACTTCAGTTTAAATTGGGACACCGTACTACCGCGATGCCGGCCAAACACGTGGTTATCGTTCCGCGCCTCCAAATGTCCGTACTTAACTGGTTTCACGGTCTACACTGCAACACTTTTTTAACTGTGATAGGTTGATTGATTTCTTGGGTCCCGGTCGGTATTAAACGTTATTACACTGAACTTGTTCATATTTAAAAAGTTCGACCCGACCGGGGCCCGCGAGTCGCAACTACGTCTGTATATGAACTCTGTAGCTTGTGGACTGCTTAACGTAGACTGCGTACTCGGGACTGCCAGCGAGCGGAAGCTGTGGTTCACTGCCACCTGATTTCGTCGCCGTTCATAGCTGATTTGCCGTGGCTAATTGGCTAAGCCCAAGCTACATAATGTTTGTTTTAGTAGTGTGTGACGACGATCTCTAGGCACTGTTGGCTTGATGTCACCCACAGGAGGCGGTCCTTAGCTACGTTTCCTGTAGGTCGGCTTGTTGGTTTCACAAATTGTTCGCTCCTGCGCCATTTTTTACAGCGTCGTTTAATTTTCTTGGCGTCCCAACAGCGCGCATACTTGAGTCGTTGCGTGCGTGCGCACTGTCACATTCACTCACAGTTCTGAGAAATCGAGGGTGGTACAAATTCTTTGCCTTGTTTCGCAACTGAATACTACGTTGCTGCTTTGTTTCAACACTGTTTCTACACGTGGTCTGTTACAAAGGAATTAACATTTGTCGGAAAATAAAACTTTCACAATAATTTTTTATAAAAATCCCGAAATGAAATAAAATGAAATACCCCATATTTTTGACACGTTACAAACAAATAATTAATTCATTTCACACTAAATAAAATTTTAAAGAAGACAAGTTTCACAATACAACAGAAACTATTATATTACAAATTGACGCATCCAACGTGTGGCTGAATAACCCTTGCGATTGGGTTTATTACAATGTTCATAAATAAGGTTTGTGTGTTAAGTAAAACACTGTGTCTTGACTGCTCTTCTTATCTTTGTTGTCGCAGGTTTTTTTCAGTGTTCAAAAGTAAGGTTAACCTTCACACAAATGATTAATGAGTGTTGAGGAAAAAGAAATGTGTATATGGGCGTGTTGTCTGTCTGTGTAGAGATAAAATGTGTGTGGGTCGGGTAGCCTTTGCATAAAAGCACCTTGATGTTTATTTGTGCACATAGATTTTATGTATTGTTGTAACCTAATGAAAACAATCATTCTCCTCGCTCACAGTGCGAAACAGTATGTGTGAAATAAAACAACAACATCAATCATGTGTATAAGTATAATTACACCATCAAAAATGATACAATAAGTATACACAGTTATGCATTCCATAACACACACACACACGCACACGCACGCACGCACGCACGCACGCACGCACGCACGCACGCACGCACGCACATGCATAAAGTACCTATAGAATTGTTAAATGGTTTTAACATCAGCAGTGAATCTATAACAGATGTCAATGTACGGAATTAGAGAGTTACAAATGAAACCGCTGTAGAATGGATAAATAGAGAATCACTAGGTCTTACCTTATAGAAAAACAAATGTAAAACTTCATGTTCACACGATATTGAACGATGTAGTAAGTGTGGAACCGAGCTAAGAAATACTGTCCGCACTGCTCCATTTCTCGAATACAAGTGATCATATGGCAAATCACTTCCTCCTCCACTGCAGCGTAACAAGTGCACAAGTTAGGTAAGTTCCAAACTATCTGCAGAAAAATCAACGTATTTTTAGAAACAAGGTAGATCGAGATGCAAAATTAAAGTTTTACAAAGTTATGGGAGTCCCTGTACTATGTAAAGGGGCACACATTATGGGCAATAACGAAAAAAGATGGTAAAATATAGACCTCGGAAATGGCATTCTCAAGAGTAGGTTAAAAGGTGTTCTAAACTTGACCTTATAAGAAATAGGGCCATAAGAGGAGAGATAAAAGTTTTTAATTTGAATGAAAAATTAAAAGATTACAAACAAAAGTGGAAAGAACACTTAGAAAGAATGACAGATTACAGACTGACCAAACAAGTCTGGAAATTCGAACCTACAGGACACAGGTGTGTGGGTAAACCCAGGAACAGATGGCTGGAGGATTTTTAAGATGGAACAGGCAGCACCTTGCCTATGCCGTGTTGTGAAGATGATGATGGTGTAACAAGCATGTCAGTAAATCAGTGCTTTTTCTATGCTAACAGTTTATCTCATATTTTAACACGTCCCTGGTACAGATTGTTTCCAAGTTAAGGCTTTATAACTCGCACATGTTAGTTGTTTCTCTTTTACCTTTGCGCTATTGTACTTATCTGTGGTTTCTCCTTACTTCACAACATTACATAACCATAGTGGCAACAACGGTGCAGAATGGTCCACGTGTTTACCATGGGTGAGCAGACAGGCAACGCGCTTATTTTATTGTGTCGATAGCGTTTCTGTGGAGAACCTTGTGACTGGCTTTGAATATATTTTTTTTTTAATCGAGTTTACAGCATGTGTGCATACCATCATCCTTGCTTAAGGTCCAAATGTACCTTACACATTTATAAATGGCTTATAAATGTACTATCATGTTTGCTATGACAGGCAAATGTACACATATCTTTGTTAATGAACATCCTTTGTTATAATATTATGTCCTTCTCTCTTATTGATTAAATAATTTACATTAAACAAATTGACTCCATAATTCTGCAACTGCCCTATAGAAGGCCCATTACAGCAAGTAGATTCACAGTTGTTAACTCCATTCTTCTTCATAATACTGTTCAGACTCGGACAGCTGACCAAAATTTCTCTACCTACATAGAGAAATTTATTTAATATTTTTAATTTCTTTACCTCAAGATGTATTTTCTTGTATTTGGAACATGTTTTCAGGGGAATCCTATTGTTCCCATCCTCAGCCTTCCTAATTTTGTATCTTGTGGAGTATTTGTGTTTTGGTTGGTTGTTGTTATGCTTTCCTGTTGGTTTTTGATATTTTATACTGATATTATTCTGTGTGATTGTTGTGTATATATTAACTTTTTGAGTATTTTCGATGTTGTGAGTGCTTTGAAAATTGTGTCATGTTTTGTATTGATTTGTGCATTAGTTTGTTTAGTTTTGTGTTTGAATATTTGTAAATAGGCTATAACATCTTGAGGCAAATGAAATTATAAATATTAAATAAATTATATATACATCAAGAAATAGACTGTAGCAAAAAGTGTTTGAAATGTGTGTGTGACACCAATTTAAACAGTTGCAGTAAATGTTTTGTTTGTTAAAACAGCCATAAATGGAGTATTTCATATAATAATTTATTTTTTGTTTTAGGGTAGATATTTTATTTATATTTATTTTGTTACAGCATTTTCAAGACACCACTACAGTTATAAAGGATGAAATTGTTGTAGAAGACGTTGAAAAAGAAAAGAATACACAAGAGGTAAAGTTTTTTTTTTTAATATACAATCAATCTTCCATCTACAAGTAGGTAATATTGTAGATCAGTCTTCCATTGAAGGCTGTCACTTTATTAACAAAATATTTTTGAAGTTGAACATTAATAGTTGAAAATTAGATTCAGTCTTAGCCTTTCCGGTGCTCTGGGTGGGTATACACACGAAATTTTTATGTCCGTATGGTGATCCGATATGGTAAGTCGCATGTCGTTTTAAATTGGTAAAGTGCTCAGAACGGTTTAGTACACCTATGGCGGTGACACATGGAACAAGCACTGTGCGTACAAGGTCAACGAATTGTCTGTAGTTATGAGTCAGCTGTTGAAACAAAGACAGTTCATTCTGTGTGTCGTGTCATGTAGAAGTTGAGATAATTCACAGATGAGTTTTTGTAAATGCTGCTATTAAATGATATGTATTTTGTAATGTTCCGGTTATTTGGTGTTACATTAATAATAATTATGAATATGTGAAAATTTTGTTTAAATTTAATTTATAAAAAAAATGTTATATATATATATATTTTTTTTTCTTCGTATTGTTTAAATTAGCAGCCATCCTTACTATTTCTTTTATGAATTTGCTAACTGCTATAATTTTTTATTGTTCGACTAAGCTTTTCGTCATTACTGACATCTTCAGGTCTTAAACAACATCTATCAACTGTACGTTGTAGGCTTTTATACTTTAGGCCCCTCCCCTTATGTCATCGCCCCTCCTATTGGTTCTAGCTGCTACCGCTCTTCACGGGAACTTTGTCTACCTTTTTCCGTTAGGCATTTTTCTAACGTCCGTCAAATTGTTATTGCCTAAAGATGTTGACGTTTGATGGACGTTAGAAAAATGCCTAACGGAAAAAGGTAGACAAAGTTCCCGTGAAGAGCGGTAGCAGCTAGAACCAATAGGAGGGGTGATGACATAAGGGGAGGGGCCTAAAGTATAAAAGCCTACAACGTACAGTTGATAGATGTTGTTTAAGACCTGAAGATGTCAGTAATGACGAAAAGCTTAGTCGAACAATAAAAAATTATAGCAGTTAGCAAATTCATAAAAGAAATATATTTTTTTTGTATTTATTTATTTATTAATTATTCATCAGTTTATTATTTATTAGATTATTCTTTGTTATTATATTAATTCCTTTCCTATTTTATTTTCTTTGGTGGTTTATTAGAAATTTGTTTAATGCGTTAAATGGATTATGAAATAGAATAATCGATTAGTGGTATTTGGATATTTGTTAATTGTACTCCTTTGCGATGTTATTCTCTTCCTCCTTGATGTCCAGGCTTCAAGTGCTACCTAAAATTCTTTTAAATATATGTTTGCAAAGAAATAAAACTCAAAAAATGGAATGTTTAAATGAATTTATTAATCTTGTTGCGTTTAATCGACTTTGAGTCGAAATACTCTTTTTTACAGCTCGAAAACTCTTTATCTCAGGTCGTTCGTTTTACTTTATTTAAACTATTAACATTTAAAAAGTCATTGGTTCTTTTAACTGTTATCAAAAGTCAGAGAAAGGGTAATGCTGAAAGATACAATACTTACAATTAAAAAGTTCTTAATGATAAAATAGAAATAAGATTTATTATAAAAATGTTATTAAAAATTGAATTGTTCGAACCAACAGCTATGCTTGAGCTGACGTCATCACAGCTGATGCTCGGGTATACGATTAAAGATGGCCACCTTCTAGCTACAAAGTTCACCAAGATTCTCAAGTCGATTCTCCTCCAAGTAAATATTGATTCTTTATGTGTCCTTCATCATACTAGTAGTGATTAATTTTCTTCGTCTTAGAGTGATTATCCCTTATTAGTGATCCGTTGTTTGGTTCGGCAATAGGTGTTTAACAGTGACCTCGTTCAAATATCTCGTCCGGTAATGCAATGGTAATATTCACCTCGGAAAATTCTGAATTAGTGCCTGGATTGTTCCAATATCTTGATTACAATTTCCAATCTTCCTACATGTAATGGTTGAATTTCTTTTATTTGACTTTAGTGTTATTAAATCATATTTTAAATTTCTCTTTTTTTTTCTTTTATAGGTTTAGTTCACGTCAAATTATATTTTTTTTTATCTTTTTGAGCTCTCTCATTCTGATGTGTTCACCTCGACCTTTAACAATTAACTCCTTGTATTTTTCTTCATCATACAAAAGGTCCTGGCTGATTTATTAGTAAATTTACATTTTTTCAGTCAGCTGATTGAAGTCACAAGTTTGGTTTTGTACAAAAGAATTGAATTTTACATTATATTATTAATTACATTTTGTTTATTATCTATTATTATTTAATTCCAATTACTTAATCAAATTCCTTATTTGATTCTGAATAATTTAAGACCATACATTGTATCGGTACAGAATTGTGTGCTACTCCAGTTTCAATTTTATTTTAATTTAAATCAGTTTTAATTTTCCATTGTCAGCATACACCTGTGAGGTGCCCCAGTTTAACCAGCAACACACTGTTAGCCTAAACAACCGTCTAGACATATTACGTAACCACCCCAGCAGCAGTCCTTGTGAATCACAGTATGCAGATTGTCACCACTGCATGAACATTGGACAGTAGTAAAGAGCAGTTACAAGTTCGTTAATTGAAAATAGTGGCCTTGGGCATGCAAGATAGGCCTAAAGCAAAAAGGGCCTATCTAACAAAAACATAAAAAGTGTTCCCATGCAATTTATGGCAGCACGGTCAAATAATCAAAAAGATATAAGAGCTCGAGTCATGTACTGTGACGATTTAATTGAATATAGAATCTTAAATAAATAAAAAATTAATTTACTAGCAATTAAGTATTTTTAAATCGCACTATTAAACCTAAAGCCCCTGTCCTAACTCAGAATAAGTATGAGATGTAAATGGAAAATCTAACTAAAGCATTAATAAAAATTCGAATTGTAAAAAAGTTATTAATATCACAATTAACCCTTTGCTAGTCATCATGCGGTGACCTGTTAATTCTGGACACAACGTGCATAGCGAGTCGTCTGTAACTTAGGAAGATATAAAAATCATAATCTTTGTAATTAGTAATTTGAAGGCACAAGAGTAGTTAAAATAATTCACTTAAATTATATATGTAGAATTGATGTATTGTTTTTTTTGTAATAAGAATGTCAATTTAAATAAAAATAGGAACTATATCATCGCGGAGTACTTGCCCCTCTCCGTTGTAATGTGCCAGTCGAATCGAGTAGAGAGTCACAATGCTGCCGTCAGAGTGTATAGAACTACGAGCGAGAGCTCCACCAAAATGCACTGTTTAAATTTAATTTTAAATGTTAGCTACCACTGCTAAACGTGGCGAGCGAGTGTAATGTGTGAATTGTAGAAAGTTGTGTTAAAAAGAAAAATGCAATAAGTTAAAACAAAAAAAAAAACTAACAAGTAGTAAGCAAGATGACGTCTCCCCTCAAGAGGTAAATTCAAGTACAACTTTACACATGAAGGTGTGACCTGCATAAACTTCACATGTGGACATATACGAGGCATAAGACGCTGACGAGGACCTACGTGGATCTACACCAACTTAAACTAGAGAAACTTCAATCTCCGCAGTGAACCTTCTATCTAGTACTCGCCGAAGACACGACTCACATGACGACGCCGACTTCAAGAATTCCCAAGAGAGACACCCCAGGACGAGGTTACCACGACCTATTGTAAAGGTGACTCGATAGCTTGCCTATCGAGAGTTAATTATATTTGAGACATAACTTACAGAGAAAAGAGACTTTTCAAAGACTATAATTTTCTTTAAAATTTAAATTGAGACCAACTAAGAGTTTACTGTAATATTCAATATCATACGTTGTAACGCATTATATGTAAATGTAAATTATAATCACTTTAGTTAATAATACCATTCTTCAAATGGTAAAAGAAGTCTTGCAAGCATCTAGATGAACACAAAATACTCAGAAGTCTTTGCTATAGATATACTTAAGGTAAACTCGGATCCGAGGTAAAAGAATACATAATCAGTTTGATCCCCAGTTTTTCTGAAAACTATTCAAATATTTTAATCTAATTAAATATGTCATGGGATCTTTTCATATCAGTTGTTAATAAAGAGAAGTCATCTTATTACACATGAAAATGAGTGCATAAATCAGTAAAATACCTTCCCTTGTTTCCTAATATTTAGCTTAAGTAATTTGTTCAATTATTTTGAGTTTAATAACAGTTCGTTACAACGTAGGCAGCCCATGTAATTGGCAGGTGTCAATTAAGATGGGTTCCCTGGATTTGTAACGTGGTAAAAAACGTTACAAAATTGCGCCACTCTGCTTATTAATAAAAAAAGTTGTAAGCATCGTGACATTAACAAAGATACGTCACGCTGCTAATTAAAGTAATTGTTACGGAGTAAATTAGATAACTCACTGCATTCAGTTATTTGATATATGCACTTAGTCACTGTATTTGATGTAACATTAATTTTCATAAAATGAATTTATTTTAAGATACGTAAATGATAGTCAGTATAACTTGAAATATCATTGTATGAAGCCAAATGCAAGTATGTACATGAATTGTAATACTTGTTGATCTGTTCAGTCTTTAACAGGTTTATATTGTGACAATCCAAGACCTGTAGTTTCTTGAATATGCCTGCATAGTATATCAGTGTATGTCTGTCGTCACGGAAACAAAAAAAAAAATTTTATACCCCTGTGTAAAGTAGACCCGGTTAATTACGTGGAAAGAATTTCGTAACTTAAATTTGTCACTAAAAAAAATAAATAATTTAATTGGGGAAAGTACGAGAATTAATTACTAAACTCAGACTGTTCTAACCGTAATACACTTGTAACTTGTAAAGCGTGCTTTGTTGAATGAGATTCACCCCATGCGTCCGAGCTGGCTTCTCCAGTTAAAACCGGTCAAGGAAGTTAATCTGTGGCATTGTGTAGAGAACAATACGTGTGCGTAACCCCCGCGTTCCCACGCATACACTAACCCTGCCTTTGTGTACTAAATAAAAGAGGGTGACCACATTCCAGCAAACAGCTGATCGGCGATTTAACATTGAAATATGTGTGTGTGGAATTTCTGTCTCTCCCTTAGAAGAGAAATTATTCTCTTCTGAATTATGCAAATGATTTACCCAAGAATGCACCTTGTCTATGTAGTTAGTGTGTAGTGTTGTAAAATCAATTTTAAGTACGTTTTAATGTGTTAGAAATAAGATAAAAATGGCCCAATTTAATCCGGATTTACTATTAAAGGATGAGCTGTCTTACGAAGCTCTTTTGCGTGGACTACCCCATGCGAATGTAACAGTCGCGGAATTGCGTAGATCAATACGCGAAAGTGGATTTGATACACCCGCGCAATTAAGCAACCTAAGTGGACTCGATTATGAGAGCGAGAGAGAAATTTGTAATGCCAAGTATAGTGAGCTAACCTTATTGTCTCAAACCCTCCAAGACGAGAAATCTCTGGCGATAATTTTGCGGACTACCCAGAGAATAGAGCATTTAACCCGGCGAATGAAAAATTTGTTGATCTGGCCTAATCTTACGGAAATACCTCCAGAAGTGCAAAACCTTGCTGACGAAGCTTTACGTTGCTTACCCACTATTATTAATGAGTTAAGAAGAAGATCCGACTCGTTCTGAATGGATGAAATAGAGAAGTCCTTGAAGAAATTACACATCTCCCCAGTTCAATCCCCTACTACTGATCTACCTCCGCCTAACACTGATCGGGACTCACCCGCCGTATCGCAAATGCAAGCTAACCACGAGCAATATCCTGATAGGGATTTAAATGCCCCTCCTCCCAACCGTTTCCAGATTCGCCCCGGAATGCACGAATTGACCACCCCTAATGCATCATATCGTTCTCCTAAAGGAATGCCCACCTTGAACCATAACGCAGACCTATATGGAAAAATCACTCATCCTGTGGAGAAACTTTTAACTGAAATCCCTTACACCGATCGATTAAATGTCTCCAAACTACTAAATTTCATTAAATATCCTGCAGATAAAAGATCTACAGCAGCTGAATGATTGGCAGATTTTGCAAGTTCTGCTACCGAAATGTAAACCCCCATTAAAGAATCGTGTGATAGAAGCATTAAGCTCTACACTTCCAGTAGAAGACCTACATAGCTCAATAATAAAGTACTTTATTGCAACCGGAATTTATGAAGAACTTAAAAGAAAGACCGTACTACGAGTACAAGGAAATCACGAGAGATTAGCTTATTACATCTCCAATATCAGGGAGTCATCTCGACTACTACGCGTAGATTGGAATGAGACACAGATGGTCGACACCATTTTAGTAGGACTGTCACCAGAGGAAAGATCTCATTTAGCTTTCATAAATAGACCAAACACCATTGCAGATCTAGAACAATGCAGTATCCATTCGTCAAATGTATGGTACTCCGATCAAAATAGACATACGATGAAATCAGCAGAAACAAATAGAAATGAATTGCGAGCCCTAGAGCCTGGTGTAACAACCCTGCATGAAAGGCAAGTATTCAATAGACCTCACAATGTGCGCAGTTCTGGTAAGTTAAATGTAACACCATCTAAAACTGAAACCAGGTACCCTCCTCGTAATAAGCCCATCTGTTATAATTGTGGCAAATATGGACACATAAGAAAGGACTGTAAGAGTAAGCAATTGGAACGTAAACACTCCGATCCAAAAAACATTTAAGGCAGGGAGACCCGAAATCCTGTGTCTTCCGCAGCAACTCGAAATCTGGTGAACCTAAAGAAACGTATAAAAAAAAAAGTTATTATATAACGAAAGTGGAAGGAAAAGAAATTCTAAAGAAGTAGATCCCTACGTGAGAAAGTTTCTTGAAAAATGTAATGCGATAAATAAATGTAACTGGACTAAAAGTCTATTACCCTTAATCCAAGTAGACCTAGGTGTTACCTCCACTATCGCATTAATTGATTCGGGATCTAGCAGAACCTTAATCAGTCAAGAGTTAGCAGACAAATTATTGAAACACCATCTAGTAAAACGGAGTCAACCGGTGAATATAAAGTGTGCTACCGCCAATAAACGAAATATAATAATAAAACTGAGCATTACCGTTAAAAGTTAAAATCAAGAACCTAACCTGGGTTTTTACTATGTTAGTATGTAATGAATTAGGACCCGACTTAATATTGGGAGCAGACTTTATTAGTAAAACGGGAATGATTCTTGACATCTATGAGCAAAAATATTATTTTCGATTCGACCGTACACGGAAGTATAGATTTGGTTGTCATAATGACAAACAGGAAAAAACTAGTTCATCTACTGCACACGTAATACACCAAGAGTCTGATTTATCTCATCTAGAAAGTAGAGATAGAATGAGAATACAGAAATTAATAAAATAATTTTCCTCAGTTCTTACACCTAAACTAGGACTCACTAAACTAATAGAATATAAAATTAATCTGAGCGATCAGAAAGTAATACGTCTACCTCCGTACAAGTTGTCGGCTCCCAAGATGGAAGTGATGAGAAACCATATCAACAAGTTGTTGGAGCAAGGAGTAATTGAACCCTCTACGTCCCCATATTCATCTCCCTCCTTTTTAGTACCGAAAGGTCACGATAAGCACAGACTAGTTGTGGACTACCGGCAATTAAACAAACGAATAGAATTTGAATCTATTCCTCTTCCAGACATTTATAGTGCTTTCCATTACTTCACGAAAGCGAAAGTCTTTACTGTAATGGATCTGAATCAAGCTTTTCACCAAATACCCCTTTCGGAAGAATCAAAACGTCTAACCGCGTTTGCCGTTCCTTTTAACTTGTACCAATTTACTAGAGTACCCTTTGGAATATCTCAAGGAAGTTCCGTATGTAGTAGACTATTAGAAAGGATATTTCACGATATTAAATTTAAATATGTGTATCACTATTTGGACGACATCGTTATATATAGTGAATCAATGGAACAACATCTTAAACACTTACGTGAAGTGTTATCTCGGTTACAAAAAGCAGGATTAACTGTTAACCCAAAAAAGGTAAATTTTGCCGTCCCACAGTTTTCATTCTTAGGTCATATCGTGAAAGCGAATGGAAAAGTAAGCATTGACCCCGAACGTACCCGCGCTATTAGAGAATTTTCACCCCCACGAGATGCAAAAGGTATAGCCCGATTTTTGGGAATGGTAAATTATTTCCACAAGTATATTCCCCATCTTGCCGAAATAGCAGCACCCCTAAATTCCTTAAGATAGAAGGGAGCGAAGTTTGAATGGAGCGCACAACATCAAAATGCGTTTGAACAACTCAAAGAAAGTATCATATCTCCCCCAGTTTTGCAACTAGCCGATTTCACGAAACCTTTCGTAGTGCAGACCGACAGTTCCAGTGTAGCGTTAGGTGCAGTCATATATCAAAGAGATAGAAAACAGTAGACTACCTATTAGTTATGCATCGCGAACCTTGAGCGACCAAGAAAGAAAATATTCCGCATACGAATTGGAATGTTTAGCCATTGTTTTTGCATTTGAGAAATTTAAACCCTTCCTAGAACATAAGGAATTCCTTTTGGAAACTGATAATCAAGCATTATCTTGGTTACTGAATCACCCTAAACAGTTAGGACATATTGGAAGATGGGTATTGAGGTTAAACTGCTACAAATTCAGAGTACAGCATATTAAAGGTACACAAAATGTAGTCGCTGATACCCTGTCCCATATGTTCCAGTCGCCCACTAATACTCCCGGAAGCAAGGAGAATCTGGAAACAGCACTTGCTAACGCCGTAATTACTGAGTTCCCCCTTGCCTTTACAAACATTGCCTTGTATCAACAACAAGACCCCTTACTGAAACCTATTATAGAACAACTTGCGCAAGGTATTAAATCCGAGAAATACGTATTGAGTAAAAGTGTACTATGCCATAAATTAAGAAACGGAAAGGAACTAAGAATAATCGCCCCTGATGTGATTAAGCCCATGCTGATGGAGTACTTCCATTCATCTACCATTGGAGCCCATATGGGAATCAATAAAACAATACATCGTGTTCGAAAGGAATATCATTGGAACAATATGAACAGCGAAATAGCCAGTTTCGTAAAGAAATGTAAATTATGTGCTCTCAGTAAACCGGCCAGAAATAATCAGGTAAGCCAATTGATTTCAGAAATCCCTAAGATCCCTTTTTCTAAACTTTATCTAGACTTTTCAGGTCCTTATCCACGATCGAAATCAGGTAATACTATGTTACTCATCTGTGTAGATTCGTTCACCAAATTTGTTTGGATGTATCCCATGCGACGAGCATTAGCGTCGACGACTGTAAAAATATTACAGGAAAGATTATTTAAGGACTACGGTACACCTGTATGTATAGTGTCAGATAATGGACCACAGTTTAAAGCGAAAGAATTTAAGAATATGTGTTTCAAGTTAGGAATAGACCATATAACCACTACGGAGTATCGACCGCAAGGCAATATTGCTGAAAGGTATCTACGAAACCTCAAATCTGCATTAATCGCCTACCATGCGAACGATCATACGTCTTGGGACCAAAACCTATCCTGGATACAATACGCCTTTAATTCAGCTTATCACGAAGGTCACAAGTCGACCCCGTTTGAGTTACTGTATAAATACAAACCAAACCACCCCTTGTCCACTAAATGGAAAATACACGACCTGCTACCTCCGCAAATAAAGGATAAGCAGATTAAGCAAATTTGGAATAAAGCCCGCTCTAATTTAAGAGCGAACTTAGAGAAATCCAGAAAATACCACGAGAAAAGTATTCATAACAATTCAGTTAGGTACCAAGTAGGTGACTTAGTAATGTACAAGACTCACCCGACTAGTAGTGCAATTGATAAGACCACCTCTAAACTATCATACCGATGGTGTGGCCCTTACCAAATCCAGAAGTACTTAACTCCAGTTACAGTAGCCCTGTATGAACCTGCGACTCGAAAATATGTGCGGAGAACACATATTTCGCAGATAAAATTGTATAAGGAGAAAAGAAGAAATAGTATAGCCAAAAATAGAAAAGGTAATACTAGGTAGTGAAGTATATTATACCTCAGTAACCTTGCTAAGTGTTAATCGTAGAATTTGGAAATGAGGCCTGATCAACCTGAGATCCAGTTCAGCGAAAGATAAGTAAATGAGTACTCAATGACAACTAAACTGAATTCTAAATAGCAAAATATTTAGAAAATTACTCTAAGAAGAGAGTAATAAAAACCCAAAGAAAAAACCGGTAGTAGATTTAAGTAGTAGACATAAGAAAGAGTTTGTGTTTTAAAATGTAGATATTAAGTGTGAATAGTATGTAAAAAAAAAGTGAACGAAGAGGATGCAACAAGATAATTTTTAAAAAAAGGTAGTTTATAAGGAAATATAAAAATATATTGTGTTGTGGAGAAGAAACAAATGGGTATAATGCTTGCCAATAACTACGTGAGAGAAATTCCACACACTGACCCCAAGCATACTCCAAGCCCCCAATTTTGCGTTAGGTTCACAAAACCTCCGTAATGTGGAATTTAAGCGGTGGAGTATGTGACGATTTAATTGAATATAGAATCTTAAATAAATAAAAAATTAATTTACTAGCAATTAAGTATTTTTAAATCGCACTATTAAACCTAAAGCCCCTGTCCTAACTCAGAATAAGTATGAGATGTAAATGGAAAATCTAACTAAAGCATTAATAAAAATTCGAATTGTAAAAAAGTTATTAATATCACAATTAACCCTTTGCTAGTCATCATGCGGTGACCTGTTAATTCCGGACACAACGTGCATAGCGAGTCGTCTGTAACTTAGGAAGATATAAAAATCATAATCTTTGTAATTAGTAATTTGAAGGCACAAGAGTAGTTAAAATAATTCACTTAAATTATATATGTAGAATTGATGTATTGTTTTTTTTGTAATAAGAATGTCAATTTAAATAAAAATAGGAACTATATTATCGCGGAGTACTTGCCCCTCTCCGTTGTAATGTGCCAGTCGGATCGAGTAGAGAGTCACAATGCTGCCGTCGGAGCATATAGAACTACGAGCGAGAGCTCCACCAAAATGCACTGTTTAAATTTAATTTTAAATGTTAGCTACCACTGCTAAACGTGGCGAGCGAGTGTAATGTGTGAATTGTAGAAAGTTGTGTTAAAAAGAAAAATGTAATAAGTTAAAACAAAAAAAAACTAACAAGTAGTAAGCAAGATGACGTCTCCCCTCAAGAGGTAAATTCAAGTACAACTTTACACATGAAGATGTGACCTGCATAAACTTCACATGTGGACATATACGAGGCATAAGACGCTGACGAGGACCTACGTGGATCTACACCAACTTAAACTAGAGAAACTTCAATCTCCGCAGTGAACCTCCTATCTAGTACTCGCCGAAGACACGACTCAGATGACGACGCCGACTTCAAGAATTCCCAAGAGAGACACCCCAGGACGAGGTTACCACAACCTATTGTAAAGGTGACTCGATAGCTTGCCTATCGAGAGTTAATTATATTTGAGACATAACTTACAGAGAAAAGAGACTTTTCAAAGACTATAATTTTCTTTAAAATTTAAATTAAGACCAACTAAGAGTTTACTGTAATATTCAATATCATACGTTGTAACGCATTATATGTAAATGTAAATTATAATCACTTTAGTTAATAATACCATTCTTCAAATGGTAAAAGAAGTCTTGCAAGCATCTAGATGAACACAAAATACTCAGAAGTCTTTGCTATAGATATACTTAAGGTAAACTCGGATCCGAGGTAAAAGAATACATAATCAGTTTGATCCCCAGTTTTTCTGAAAACCATTCAAATATTTTAATCTAATTAAATATGTCATGGGATCTTTTCATATCAGTTGTTAATAAAGAGAAGTCATCTTATTACACATGAAAATGAGTGCATAAATCAGTAAAATACCTTCCCTTGTTTCCTAATATTTAGCTTAAGTAATTTGTTCAATTATTTTGAGTTTAATAACAGTTCGTTACAACGTAGGCAGCCCATGTAATTGGCAGGTGTCAATTAAGATGGGTTCCCTGGATTTGTAATGTGGTAAAAAACGTTACAGTACGTCGGCCGACTTTTGTTGTGAATCTATCCAACAAAAAGTTCATAAAAGTGTAACAATTGTTAACGAAATCGTAAACTATGGTGAATTAAATATAACGGAGAACGTTGTGGTAGTGTGAAAGTTTGTGAACTGGGGAAATAATATTTGTGACCAGAAACAGCCAACAATACGAGGTGGTGATGGAACTGATTAACGCCATGGATTAGCAAATGTTAATCAGTTAGAGAGAGAGAGAGTATGAAGAGAGTGTACAGAGGGTAAAATTTTCCCGTGGTGTGGTTGTGGGTGAAGAAAATGTATGGCAAGTCTATATGACCCAGTGGGGATTGTATTTCATGAAGGCCAGTTATGGTGTTGATGGAAAACAATGTTGATGATAAATTGAATTCAACCAAAGCTGAATTAAGTAATTTAACAGATAGATCATCTAAAGGGTCGTAGTAATTTATTTTTGACTTATAATGAATAGAATAGTACTGTTTTGTTTATAACCTAAGGTAAAAATGGTAATATCCAATTGGAATGTTTATTATGTCATATCCTGTTTATGTAATCATGTATGAATATAGAACGGTGGTCATTGTAGGGCGACCCACCTACATGAATAACCAGCACTTTGTATAAGAAGAACCAGTACTTTGCAAAGAATGAGCCGGTATGGCTAAGAGGAAACGAATCAGTTGTGGGATACGGTATATTGGAAGGCCTTTTTGTTAAATTTTGAATTGAATGTTTTAGAGTCGGGTGATACTGTGGCGGGTATCTGTCCGAGCTTATGGTGTTCGGATCTCGTATAGAGAAGTCCAGTAAGATCGGATGGGTGCTGCCACAGTCACCAGACTAGGGGGGTAAGTACCCATGATTTTAGTAGAGAGTTCGGGGGGGTTGTGGCGCCATATCCTCACTGATCCTCTTAGGTTTTAGGCAATGAGAGTTTGTAGGCTTCGGCCTTCAACCTCTCATTGGGGGGGGGGTATTGTAACGGTACAGAATTGTGTGCTACCCCAGTTTCAATTTTATTTTAATTTAAATCAGTTTTAATTTTCCATTGTCAGCATACACCTGTGAGGTGCCCCAGTTTAACCAGCAACACACTGTTAGCCTAAACAACCGTCTAGACATATTACGTAACCACCCCAGCAGCAGTCCTTGTGAATCACAGTATGCAGATTGTCACCACTGCATGAACATCAGACAGTAGTAAAGAGCAGTTACAAGTTCGTTAATTGAAAATAGTGGCCTCGGGCTTGCAAGATAGGCCTAAAGCAAAAAAGGGCCTATCTAACAAAAACATAAAAAGTGTTCCCATGCAATTTATGGCAGCACGGTCAAATAATTAAAAATATATAAGAGCTCGAGTCACGTACGTCGGCCGACTTTTGTTGTGAAGCTATCCGACAAAAAGTTCATAAAAGTGTAACGATTGTTAACGAAATCGTAAACTATGGTGAATTAAATATAATGGAGTATGTTGTGGTAGTGTGAAAGTTTGTGAACTGGGGAAATAATATTTGTGACCAGAAACAGCCAACAACACGAGGTGGTGATGGAACTGATTAACGCCATGGATTGTTAAGTACTCTACATAACCCTATCAGAACTATTCTATAAACACAGAAATTAAAAATAAACACAGTTTAAATCACGGGGTTTTTAAAAGAAAAAAATAAATAAAAAATAAAAGTATGAGTGAGAGAGCGTGGCAAAGTGCTGGTTAAGTTATTTTATATTGCGTTATTGCTAAGTCATTTTCATACGAGTTTAGATCAACTGATTAAGTATTCATGCCTTATTGTTTTTTTGTATTGAAATTATAATGTAAAGATAAATTGAAAGCAAACACTGCATTAAAGAAAGCTAGTTGTTTTAGAATACAAAAATTGGTGTTAGCGCAATTATTTTGAAACTTCAACCCAAATAACCTTGTCTGCAGCTGTGTTCGTCTGTACGACTCTGGAAGAACCCTAAGGTAAGAGTCTTAATATAAATTGCACTAAGTTGTATTGTTTCAACATGATATATTTTATAGTATCTTTTAACTCAAAAGTCACATTTACAGTATATTTGGTTGTAGGCCTTAATTAATTTACCTTCTCCCACATTAAATGGTGTACAATCTATGTTATATTCCCATTAGTATTAAATAAGATTATTGATTGAATTCTTATTATTTGGTTTCTCTAATTCTGAGTAATTTTATGATTTACTTATCTAATTTAAATACTATCTTCAATTTAGGCTTTTCTTTAGACTCCAGTGTTATTATACCTTCATTTTTCCTAATACTATTCTATACATTCCTTCATTCTTTTCACCAAGTGTTGTTACATTTATTATAAATGGTTAGTGATTTACATTCAATAAATTTCATTCATTTAATTAGTTTCATTCTTATTTACTTTTACGTTACAATGTTGAGATTTACAATTTGGCCTATATTTTTATGTTAGTTCATTTACAAAGTTTATTATTCTTTCAGCTTGCTAATACCCTTTCTGACATACAATTCTAATAAAATCTTATCAACTAAATTGACCTTACTCAATTACAATATTGTTTTTGATTAACTGATACCATTAAAACATAATAAAAAAATATCAATTGAAAAATAAATCCAATCTCAAGCATTTCAATGCTATGAGTTCAATGAACTGCTAACACAACAAACAAATCTATTTTTAGTTAAATAGTTTCTTAAAATTAATTTTTAAAGTCTTTTGCTGTTTTTGTTTTAATTTAGGGATTTACCCTGGTTTCCCTCATTATTCACTATATTCCCAAATCTGATTTCTAGTCATTTTATCTAGTCATTGGGGAATAAGGAATATCACTTAAATGGGATTATTGTTAGTCACTTTTTTACACTCAAAATAAATTATCTTTGTACACTTTCCATCATATATCTAATATTTTTACTTATTTTTAATTTACATAGTTTTTATTCTATGGTATTGCACCTTTCCTATGTTATACCTTGTTTATATATGGTTTTTTTCTTAACTGCTCCTATTCTACCTGGGTATATTTACTATATAAGTTGGACTATCACTTAAGTTGGTGTTAATGAATTTGACTTCTTTGAATTTAGGATTTCAGTTTACTTTTGTTCTTGTTTAATTATTATGGTACTTTTCTTTTTTGTCAGTTTAGTTTTTTATTCTATTCTTGCTTATTTTTTGACTTATAATGAGATGGATTTTCTGTTATGCTACAGATTGCTCTCCTCCAGAAGTGATTAATTCATATCATACATTTAGTATGTATGAAATAATTGCTTATGATATTTATTGTTTATTATATTCCTTGTCTTCGTACCCACTTCTATATCTGCTTCTTCATAGTTGAGCTTTAGTTTTTTTTTCTTTTCATTGAATTTATTCTTATTAGATAGTTACTGTAATCTGAGATATATCATTATTATTCTATATATATTTTTTCTTTTACTTGGTGCTTCATCCATGGGATATTCATTCCCTAACTTGTGAGCTGGGGCAGTCCAGAGCGGCACTTGTGGCTACAATACTCTGCTGGCCATACTACACTTTTGAGGTCAGAGGAACATCATCTCTGCTCAAATATAAGACTGCTGGAATCCATCTACAGACAGTCATTAAATAAAAATTATCAAAAAGTAGTATATTTCTTGACTAATAAAAAACATCCTTTGATACCTCACTTCGTGGTTGCTCAGATTTGCTAATATTTTCTATCTCATGTATTCGTCTTATGTTTTAAAGCTCTTCTGATATATTTATTCTTCTTGTGTTTGGAAGCTCTGTTGATATAATTTATTGCTAGGTACGGTGTGTAAATTTTCCATCTGAATTCTCTTTATTTCTTCTGTTGTTCACACAATCTTCTTCTGGTTACCAATATTAATAGCATTTTTTTCTTGTTTTTCATCTTGGTTCTAATTAATTGTTCTACTGGTTTTATGTTATGACAGTAATTCTTCCAATGGTTCTTATTATAATTAAGTTTATTAAAATTAAAATAGTTATTATAATCCTTTTTTTTCTGCAAAAATTATTATTTCGCTCTTGTTTTCATCCAAATTATTTCATTAACATTATATTATTTAAGTGGTCTTTATTTCCTTTTGCATTTCGTAAATGTTTGAATATTTCCTTTTCAAAACTAGTTTATTCACATTAGTGATGTAAGTTGTTCGTACTTTTCTTTTAGAATTTTGATGATTTAATCCTCGTAATATTTTTTGATTGAGGACTGGTTATAAATGCCTTTGATTTTTTCTGAAATAATATCCTTCAGTTCATAGGTGTTATTGTTATTTGCTCTGGTGATTACATATGGTCCGGTATATAGCAGTAATAACTTCTTAGTGATCCCTTCTAGGGTGCTTGGTAACTCGCGGTTCTTCAGTAGTACTTTTTCTCCTATCTTATATTTGATTATTTTTCCAATTGCTTTTTGATACTTGTTTTGGCACTTCTCCTGGTCCTCTGCCACTTTATTATAAAATTTTATTTTATCAAATTTATATTCGTCATTCTCAGGAAACTCTATTATTTCTTTGATCTCTCGGGGAGGTGGTTTCTCATACATGGCGGTGTATGGGGTAATCCCTATAGCTGGATGATGAGCTAAATTGAGGAATTCCTCTGTGGCTGCCAGATATTCTTGCCATTTTTTTCTGTTGATGGCAGTACGTCCTCAGTATTCTTTCCACCTCTCTTAACACCCTCTCCGCCGGATGACTACTTGGGTGGTAAACAGATGTTTTATAAGTTTTAACTCCAAGTGCTAATAAGGTATTCCTCAATTTCTCCCCTTAAATTGCGTACCATGATCAGTAATAATTGATGAAGGTTTTCCTATTTCTGGAATGTATTGTTCAGTTATCACTCCCAGGATTTTCAGAGTAGTTGCACGATTAACAGGGTATAGTTTTATAAATTTTGTAAATTGATCCATTATGATTATAAGATATTTGTATCGGTGTCGACCGCCACTATGAGGAAATGGCCCGCATATATCTAAGAATATCTTTTCTAGCTTCTTCTTCGATGTGATTGGTATCATAATGCCTTCCTTCTTTTCGTTGTTTGTCTTCACCAGTTGGCAAATGTGGCAAGTTTTGATATAATTTCTCACCTTCCGATTAATATTTTTGATGTGACAGTTTTCTTCTAATGCCTTTATCACCTTCAAGGCTCCCATATGGCCATATCGGAGATGGTAGTCCATGATTATGTCCTTTTCAATATTGGTCGGTATAATAATTTTCCAGTTTTTCTGATTGAAAGAGGTTTTGATAAATAATATGCCGTGATTAAGACAGTAGAATTTGGTTACAGTGTCATCTTGTTCTGCTAGTCGATCTTTGATATTGCTTAACTTTGGGTCAGACTGCTGGTGGATGCTGATGTTCAGCAATAACGCCTCTAAATCTGATCTGTTTCTAATAATGTTGTAAATCTTAAGTATACTCTCCTTCTCTCCCTCAAAAGTTTGATCTTCTAAATTAATCCATGATAAAACGTCGGCTACAACATTCTTTTTTCCTGGGATGTACTCCCATCGTAGATCATATTCTTGCAGGGCAAGTATCCACCTGGTCAGTCTACCGTGGCTCAACTTACATCTCCTTAAAAATGATATGGATTTATGGTCTGTCCGGACTGTTACTGGATAACCCAAAATATACGTATGAAATTTACTACAAGCAAACACTACACTAAGTAACTCCTTTTCGGTTACGTTGTAGTTTCTTTCATATTGATTTAATGTTTGACTAGCGAAGCTAATCACTAAATGATGACCATTTTCATCCTCTTGATACAGGGTTGTTCCCAGACTGATATTGCTGGCATCGCAGTTTAAAAAGAAAGGCTGGTTAACATTTGGATGGTGAAGTACTACTATTTCTAAAAACTTGTCCTTAATTTGTTGAAAGGTAACGTCTTGCTCTTGACACCAAATCCATTTGTTTTTGGAGGATAACTGATATTGGAATTTGGCTGTCAGCTCTGAATATTGGTTTTGAAATTTTCTATAATAATTACAGATTCCTAAAAATGACTGCAATTGTTTTCGATTCTTAGGTTTAGGGAACTTCTGTATTGCTTCCACCTTTTCTAATGACGGTGAGATTCCTTGGTCATTTAAATTAAATCCCAAGAATTGGACTTCTTTAGCAATAAATTTTGATTTTTCTAACTTAAGGGTGATATTGTTAGTGGCTAATTTTTCTAGTACATGTTCCACTCTGTAGCAGTGTTCCTCCCAGTTTGCCGAGGTAATTAGTAGATCATCTACGTACACAGTTGTAAACTGGAGTGCTTCTTGGCCAAGTATCTGGTCCATACATGCCACAAAGATGGCTACTGAATTCACTAGTCTGAAGGGCAATCTCTTGAACTGTTAATTGCGTCCTTCAAATATGAACGCCATATACTGGCGACTCTGTGGGTGCAACTCCACTTGCCAGTAACCGCACACAGTGTCCCAGGTACTAATGGACTTGGTACCATGGAACCTCTTTAAAATTTCTTCAATCTCACCGGGCGATGTTCTATCATTTATTATCATTTTATTTATCTCGCGTGCATCCAAACAAAGCCGGACTTGTCCATTTTTCTGAGGAATAGCCACGAGTGGACTGGTGAACGGAGATTGACTACTTTCTATAATATCACTACTAATTATTTTATTAATCTCAGTTTGTACTGCCTCCTTCAGTGAATGCGCTATTGGATAGGACTTTCTGTTAAATTCCACTGGTTCCCTGAATTGAATTTGGCATTGGTAGTTCTTGATTTTCCCAGGTTCATCTGAAAACACTGTTCGATACTTCTCATATATTTGTATTAAATTGTTTGTTTGTTGCTCTGTTAATTTTTCCTTTGTATTTCTGCATCGGAAGTTCCTTATTTCCTGTATCTTCTGTGCCCATAGGTCGTCTTCTGTATTATTGTATATTATTCGATTACATGGTGATGTACTTTCTATATAATTTATCTCACTAAGTTGTTGGTGGATCGTACTGGGAATTACAATATCGCTATCTATTAAATCCGCCATCCACGTTACCCCTTCTGAGAACAGTGACACTTTCTCCCTGCTCAGATCAATAATAGCTGAGTTTCTCCTTAGTATATCACATCCTACCAATATATTAAATGGAAATCCTGTTGCAATTAAAAACACCATATTCATAACTACACCCTTGCTAGTAACATTTAAGGACACTTGTTTTCTTATAGTTTTATTTTGGCGACCAGTGGCCCCTATTAATATAATATTATTGACCAGTAATATTGTTAGTGTTCAACGGCGTTCCTTTTGTATTCTATCTAATTCAACACTATTAATTATGGATACATTAGCGCCCGTATCAATCATTATTTGAGCAAAAATTCCTTCAACTTTTGCATTTATATAAATTATTTCGTTATTCTGGCTGTTGATACTTGTAGTGTTCTCTTCCAATAGTTCATTTCGGATATTTTTTAAATAATTACTATAAATAATGGTAAAGTTATTAAAGTTACTTTCATTATTCAATTCTTGTCCATACCCAGGAGATAGGAGCAGTGAAGGGTTGTGAAAATTTATCACTGCCTCCTCCCGTTTAAATTCTCATTGTTATTATCAATTAGGCAGACAGAGGTGTCGGTCTGGAATCCTTGGGTCGGTTCCTGCCGCTCAGTACGATGGTCAAATGGTGGTTCCTGGTTTGTTTGTCGGTCTCGATCCTCCAGGCAGGTACTTCGTCTGGGTCTATTGTCCATATGATTATCACGTCCACTATTTACCTGCCGAGTTTCATAATCATGAAAGCTATTCCGTCTCTGATGTTGATACCTTCTTTGACCATTTTCTTCTGCTCTTATGTAGTTTACTCTCGGTCTATAGTTTCTATTATTATTATTATTATTATTATTATTACCTGGTTGATAGTTCCTGTTATTATTATTATAATAATGGTCTGTATTAACATGGTTGGGGTTTCTCTGACCGTTATTATTATTATTATTATTATGATAGTAATTACTTCTATTATTGGGGTGGTTAATATTATTTCTGTTATTATTATTATTATTATTATTATTGCTATTGTAATAATTAGAGTTACTGCGGTTCGCGGAGTAGTTATTATTATTATTATTATTATGGTACTGATTATTATTTCTTATGTCCGGTCTATCATTTCTCCTCCCACTTTGGCGATAGTAGTCTTCATGTTCATAGTTCTCAAGCAATTCTGCCATGGCTTGTACTGTTTTTATCTGGCTACCTCTACGTGCTCTTATGATGTCTTCATCATAGTGATACGACAACTTATTCACAAGGCATTCTTCTGGTATGTTTGGTTCTAGGTGTTTTGCTAAACACACCTTCCCTAGGAAATAGGCGGTCAAGGTGTTAACTATGTTGGCATTATATCTTCCGTGACATATGTTGTCTCGTATTAAGTTTTGTGTAGACTCTGACCAATATTTTGCTTTGAACAGGTTTTTAAATTGTTGATAGTTATCTCACTCCTTATCACCATCCACCATCCTTGTCTGTCATTTCTCGGAAATATTCATCTAGCAATTCGCGGTTTGTGCTCCATCTATTCCCACGATGTTTGGCAAAATACTCCTCAATTCTGGCCAGAAATTCCATTGGTTTTCTTTTATATTACCTAAAGTTTAACCATTCTCGACCTTCAGTAGTAGGGATATTAGTAATGTTAGTTGGTCGATTCCGAATGAATTCTATTTCTTCCTGGTTCTGACGTACTTGACAGGTTATATTGGTCGTGGGCACTTCAATACCGTCACACTTTTCCGTGAATTGGCTCCGTACCTTCCCCAATTCTTCCTGAGTTTCCCTTTGGTTTTCTTCCATTTTATTCCGATTGTGTTCTTCGATGTTAATAATTTTGGTGTGTACTTCTTCCTTAAACTCCTGTACTTCTTGATTAGTCTGTGAAGTTACTCACTTTTTGTGCACTGATATTCACTACATTCCACTCTTCATAAAATAATACTTACCGCTGCCAGAATTTCACTTACCGTCATGGTCCCCGTAAAACTTATCTTTTGAAAACTGCCCAAGGTCGCCACGATATTTTTTCTAAAAGGTAAAATATCGAAAACTTATACACTCTTGCCCTTATAAAAATCCCGCTATCTGACTGTAATAGAAATTCAGAAAACCCCCGATTTCGTTAGACGAATTTTTAACACAGAAATGAGGAAATGGCAATGACGAAATAACTTAGACTAACACATTTTATGATATGAAATGAATATTTTACTTACGGAAATGCTGAAGTCCTTAATACAACACACAAAAGAACAAAACACATTTTGTTAGGAAATAGCTCTTACATTGAAAATACAATTCTTACACTTATAAGGTAGCCCAGCTTTGCTCGCACACACCCATTCACGCTATTTAAAAAAAAAAAAACCCTTTTATTTTATGATACCAATCCTTTTGTTTGTCTTTATTGTCACTGCCGCGATTTCGTGAAAAACACGTGTTTGCCAACCGATTCGAGTGTCCGCTATTTATTGGTCTGATCCACAACACCACCGCACAAATTGTATTATTGGTGAGTTTGTAATTCCTCGGGTCCCGGTCGGTATTAACTCTATTGTTGACTCAGTTACAGTTTATAAACTACACCGACCGGGTCCGAACAAAATGTCTGTGTCTGTAGGTGAAGTTGGTTGTTCGTGAACTATCTGGCGTCGCTGCTTAATGTCGACTGTCACCGAGAACGTAACAGGTACCGCTTGCTTTCTTTGGAGGGAAGCTGGTTCTTTACTGCCACGATGTTTTCGTCGTCGCTCATTGCTCATATGCTGTTGGGTAACCATCTTATATATGGAATGGAGCTGATATATGTGTGTTACCAGAGCTTAATATTGGACTTGGCTCTGCTGATGTCACCAACAGTAGGCGGAGTTTAATGCGACTTCCGGTATTGAGTTGGTGGCTGCGACAAATGTTTTTCTACATCGCCATGTTTCGCAGCGTGGGTTGGGTTTTCCAAGCGTCCCTCAGGCACGCCGCCCATCAATGTTGCATACGGGCGTGATCATACACACGCAAAGTTCTGCAAAAAATTGGGGTGGTAAATTCTTCGCCGCATTACTCAACAACAACCTGCGTCTTATTGCTTTGTTTCACTGTTCTGTTATACTGACAAATACGTTGCACAATAATACAGTTATTTCGCAATATTTTATAAGGCTCCCAACCGAAAACGAAATGAATAAAAATATATACATGCCCCAAATGGTTAAAATAAAAACACCCAAAAATTGACCCGCTACAATACCCCCTCGATGAGAATTCTGCTGTTCATAACAGAAGAAATCTCATCGATAACCCCGAAGAGGACCGGTGAGGAACTGGGGCCAACAACCCCTTGGTTCTTAATCTCATGGGTACACGACCCCCCTGGCTCAGCGACTATGGACTCATCTGAACGAGATCACTGGACTTCTCCGTAAGAGATCCCAACACCGAGAAATCGAGCAGACTCGTACCACAGCGCACCTCGCCTTTTAACATGCTACCCCCCAAAATCCTCAATCCCTGGCTAAAATTATTCCAGCTCCTCCGCCGATATGGATCCCCTTTTTGCAAGCTGGGCTACCTTTAGCAGATACTGGGCTCACACACACTGACATTACATATTACCATAACACATTAAAAATAAAAACTTCCTTTTAAAATTTATTATAAATTTAAACAATTCAAAATATTATTTTATCAAAAAATTCTCTTCCTGGTTTTTCTAATTTTTGTTTCAAATGACTTAACCTAGACATTTCTACTAATATAAACACATCCTTACTCTAACATGAGAACCACTTATAGTCTACCAATACAATGTAATGCAATAAAATAAACATGGTTAATGCACGCATAATAAAAGAATCATTATCTAAAATATTCATTCGCTGGCAGGCGAAAAATCAAGTTTTTTTTTCCAACAAAATTAAAAATTTTCAAAATTTTAAAATTCAAAAAAAAATTTTATTCATTAAATATTTATTAAATTTATTTATTAAATAACGTTTATTAAAATTATTCAAATATTGGTTTGAATTAATCAAACAAACAAATTAAAATTGGATTCCTACTATACAAGCTTAGTAGGTGTATGACCTCATCAGCTGATCGTAACTAGGTCAAGTCCAAGATCCTTGACCTACATATGTTATATATAAGTTCTGAAAACACATTGACCATCTGTAATATCCTAACTTTGAAATACAAACATACTAACAAAATATCTTTAAAATGAACAAAATATTATTACAATAATCAAATTGGCATTTACATTATTTAAAATAAACAATTCTTGACTTTACATTATTTTCAAATTTTATCAAAATTCTGTCACTGGTTGAAAAAAAATAAACAATTGTATATTCTTTATCATGAATCTCTCTTTTTGCTTAACAATCTTACTCTTCAGTTAACAATCTCGCTATACTTTACTGTGGGTGATGTAAATTATTTATTCTCATTTACTGTATTACCAGATCTGTATACATATATAAACTTTACCTCTCCCTATGGCTCTAATATTAATCAACTTCAATTATCATGACACCCATCTCTACCAAAATCTCTACTAATCAGGACACTCTAAACCCCTACTTATCATTTAACACAATTCGCCGCCTTCTCCCATTATAAAATACTCTCTAACCCTTTGTATATAGGATACGTGTTTCCCCGCCCCCAAAAAACTCAATTCCCTTATTTGGCGGCCTGGATTCTACCTAAGGCGGCCCCTTCCCCACTAAAATCTATCCCTATCCCGTCCCAACCCTTGTTGCGGACTCCCCAAATACACTACCCCCTAATACAAAATTGCCATCCCCAAAAATCTCAATCTCATTACATTACTACAAATACAACAAAATAACCTCATTAATTATAAAAACAACAATATGTCACTCAAAATCTACATAAAGTCTCCATTACCACTGTGTCAACATTCTTCACCAACTCTGTTACATCACATCAACTCAAAAACAACATTACATCATATTCATCTCTATCATTTCACATTCAACTTTTAATTCAATTTGGACAGGTCTACGTGTCCCATAAAACATTTATCACCCATGAATTATCTTTTATTAATTTGCATAAATTATTGTTATTTTATTCCTCATATTCTTTTTATCTTTACTTGAAAATATCTGTACTACATTAAACATTAATTACTTGTAACATTTACCAACCAATATACCAGTGACATGGTATTGCTGATCAGCTGATATCCTAACATAATAAAAACACATCTCAAAATTGAACAAATTCATGGAATATACATATTTATTTTTATTTATTCTCACTTCTCACCTCATTGTTTCCCCTTTTTTCTGATTCTGATGCTTATGTTAACCTGCCAGACGATTTAATTATTGGCTTAGGAAAAAAACAGACACACATCATGAAATTAACTATTTTTACAATACCTATATCTAACATACAACAAGTAAACACTACATTTAAAAACGCATAATGAACACCTTATTTTTAAATATCTAAGCAGCTAGTTACCTGAACAGAGCACAAGCAGTTTTATTTGAATTAAACTTTGAATAAGCAAAAACTTTTATGTCATAAACTTTAAATTCGTGACTCCTTTGCGTCACCTCCCAGCCACACACACTATTTCAGATTATGGTGGACTGTGGCGCCCATTCGCTTCCACAGGGACTGTATATTTTGGAGCAGGTTTTACCTCTCCGCGTCCCTGCTTCCGCTATTAAGTTTTAAAGTAGTGAACATCATCATGTTCTTGTTATATAATCATACACCCTTAAAACGGATCTGCCACCGGTCTTGCTACCCCCAAGTGGGCAGAGTGGCAGCCGCTGTTCCATAGTGCCGGAGATTTCCTCTAATGTCCCCCCATTAAATTTCAAATATATACCAATTTCAAGTCAGCTATGGTCAAGGGACTTGATATGACCATAGCTGGCCGCTAGTCAAAACCACGGTTAGTGCTGGTAAGACAGTAACCGCCCGAAAAGTCGAGGAAATCTAAATTTTCATTTCACTGCCTGTTTCACATCAATCTCATTATGTGCGACACGTTATTTAGTATTGTGTGTAAAATTTTTTATTTACACGGATAAGGTGTGCCGCACATTTATCGCCACGATGGAGGTAACACTCTCGGTTACCCCCAACCCATTTCGCTATCTAAGAGAGCACAGGCCACCCCCTCAATAGCCACTTAATAGCTAATTAATAGAATTTTTTATATACAACATTCTAATGTAACATCTTCATCCATCATCAATCATTAATCATCCTTCATAACTTTCTACAATTAGATTACTTAAAATTTTTCAAATTCATTATTAATATTTATTTTTCATCATATCTCAGTTATTATTACCCTTTAAATCATTATCTCAAGTTATTTTTCATTATTGAAGTTAAAATTCGTTCCATTAAGTTAAACATTTGTGTACATTTGATTATATTTGACTTGTATCATAAAAATTTTATACTTACAGTCCATAATTCATATACTGACATACACAACTATATACACCATACACCACTACTCCAAGTAACCTCTGAAACATTTAACAAAAAGTTATTTCAAATCAACAACTTATCAATTAATTACCAACTTCACTTCTCGTTAAACCATTTAAATTCATCAGAAAATTCAATAATATAATCTTTGAATTAATCAAAATATTTAAAACCTTTCAAATTATTTTAATTAAATTAATTAAGCATTTACAATTAGCCAATTAGTTTTCAAAATTAATTCGGTTATTTATTTAAATTGCAAATATTAATATTATTATTACAACAATCATCTACACACATATTGTTTACTTAACATTCTACAATACACACAAATAAACTTATTAACCATTTATTTACAAATCTGCATCCTTATTTATTTAGTCATATCACACTTCAATGTTCAAAGGTTGCGAGGTCACAAAACCATAAAACAATATATATAAAATTGTCCATTGATTGTTTATAGTTTAGCCTCCATCGTTCCAAATTAACCTTGGTTCTACATAACACTTTTCGATTTCGCTACCACACATACTGATACTTTGTGTGTCATAAACCCAAAAATCAAAGTCATCCGTCTTATCAAAATAATCTTGCACCAAGTCAACACTAAGTATATCTGTTAAGTCTCCGTTAGTAAATTTCTTCAATATCGGGTCAGTTACTTTTGTATTAAAAATCAAATCATTCTTATTTAAATACTCTTCTAATATTTCTTTCAACTCACCATAACCTCTCTCTAATAATACATATAATTCTATCTCTCTCTCCACACACAATTCTCTATTTAAATCTCTCTCATCATAACACCATCTCATACCTTCAATATTACTCCAGACAGAGGGTATAAACTTATACAAATAAAATAAACAACTCAAATCTTCTACTAACACGGGACCCTTGCCCTTCAAAAACTCTTGTGACCACATTAAATCATCATAAATAATAAAAGGAAAATTTGCCCTCTGTCCCCACTCTACTACAACATTATTTTTTCTCTCTCTCTAACTCACTGACACACATTAACATCTCATAATCACTACATTCTGCAATTTCATTAGTACTCTCATTATTTATTTTTACCGTATCACTTTCTGATACCAATTTCTCAAACACATTATTATTCTCAATATTACATTCATTATTTTCAACATTGTTATTATTTGTTAACTCTTTATCTGGTATTACATTTTTGCACTTGTCATTACAATTTTCATTTGTTTTATTTTTCTCGGTACTCATCACATGTACTCCCATTCGCTCAACACTCTGTTCTAACTTATTCAGACTAGTTCTTATTGTTTCATGGGTATTTTTACAACGTTTATTAATTTCTTGAATGTCATTCTTTAATTCATTAAAATTGTGATTTTGTATTTCAAATTTAATACTTTGTTGCTCCAAAATTAACTGCAACATATTCATGATTTTTTCATCTTTATCTATCTCTTGTTTACTTTGGACAGGTGTCACTATACTTTCTATTTTATCATCAGTGAAACTGACTTCGGTATTATTTGCCATTTTTTATCTTGTACTTAACTGTAACTCATAAAACAAACCTAACCTACGTGCGTAATTATACACGATAAATCATATTTATAAATTCGTCATTACCACATCCTATTTTCTGTGTATTAAAATAGGTCTAGTTCCTATAAAATTTATATACGAACATCCTGGCATGGTCGTCGCTGTGAAGTTACTCACTTTTTGTGCACTGATATTCACTACATTCCACTCTTCATAAAATAATACTTACCGCTGCCAGAATTTCACTTACCATCATGGTCCCCGTAAAACTTATCTTTTGAAAACTGCCCAAGGTCGCCACGATATTTTTTCTAAAAGGTAAAATATCGAAAACTTATACACTCTTGCCCTTATAAAAATCCCGCTATCTGACTGTAATAGAAATTCAGAAAACCCCCGATTTCGTTAGACGAATTTTTAACACAGAAATGAGGAAATGGCAATGACGAAATAACTTAGACTAACACATTTTATGATATGAAATGAATATTTTACTTACGGAAATGCTGAAGTCCTTAATACAACACACAAAAGAACAAAACACATTTTGTTAGGAAATAGCTCTTACATTGAAAATACAATTCTTACACTTATAAGGTAGCCCAGCTTTGCTCGCACACACCCATTCACGCTATTTAAAAAAAAAAAAACCCTTTTATTTTATGATACCAATCCTTTTGTTTGTCTTTATTGTCACTGCCGCGATTTCGTGAAAAACACGTGTTTGCCAACCGATTCGAGTGTCCGCTATTTATTGGTCTGATCCACAACACCACCGCACAAATTGTATTATTGGTGAGTTCGTAATTCCTCGGGTCCCGGTCGGTATTAACTCTATTGTTGACTCAGTTACAGTTTATAAACTACACCGACCGGGTCCGAACAAAATGTCTGTGTCTGTAGGTGAAGTTGGTTGTTCGTGAACTATCTGGCGTCGCTGCTTAATGTCGACTGTCACCGAGAACGTAACAGGTACCGCTTGCTTTCTTTGGAGGGAAGCTGGTTCTTTACTGCCACGATGTTTTCGTCGTCGCTCATTGCTCATATGCTGTTGGGTAACCATCTTATATATGGAATGGAGCTGATATATGTGTGTTACCAGAGCTTAATATTGGACTTGGCTCTGCTGATGTCACCAACAGTAGGCGGAGTTTAATGCGACTTCCGGTATTGAGTTGGTGGCTGCGACAAATGTTTTTCTACATCGCCATGTTTCGCAGCGTGGGTTGGGTTTTCCAAGCGTCCCTCAGGCGCGCCGCCCATCAATGTTGCATACGGGCGTGATCATACACACGCAAAGTTCTGCGAAAAATTGGGGTGGTAAATTCTTCGCCGCATTACTCAACAACAACCTGCGTCTTATTGCTTTGTTTCACTGTTCTGTTATACTGACAAATACGTTGCACAATAATACAGTTATTTCGCAATATTTTATAAGGCTCCCAACCGAAAACGAAATGAATAAAAATATATAAATGCCCCAAATGGTTAAAATAAAAACACCCAAAAATTGACCCGCTACAAGTCTGACTCCACTTCTTGTCAGCTTCGGTAATTTGTTGTTTTATTGTGGTTGTCTATTCTTCTAGTTTCTTGTTTGTCGACTCACTATTATCGTTTATCTTTTTGTTCAACTCTTCTCTTAATAACTCTATCCGTTCGTCTAACTTGTCAATATTTTTCTGGTTCACCTCCCTTAATTCTCCTCTTAATAGTTGGTTATTCTCATCCATTTTCTCCTCCATCTTCTTATTGTTTTCATCTATTTTCTTATTGGTATTTTCAATTTTGTTACTCAATTCTCCCAATTCTTCCTTTGTGGATTGGTTGTTTTCATCCATTTTCTTACTCAATTCTTCCTTTAACAGTTGGTTGTCATTTTTCAATTCTTCCAATTTCTCCCCCATCTTCTCTTCCATCTTCTTACTGTTTTCTTCCATCGTCTTACTGTTCTCTTCCATCTTCTTGCTGTTTCTTCCATCTTCTTACTGTTCTCTTCCACTTCTTACTGTTTTCTTCCATCTTCTCTTCCATCTTCTTCTGTTTTCATCTGTCTTCTTATTGGTCTCTTCCCTGGCTTTCTTGTTATCTTCTTTCATTTCCATCATCACTCTCATCATGGTTTCCTGGAAATTGACGTCCCCTGTTTGTGTAGGTTTCTCGGGTTGTTCCTCTTGTTGTGTGGGTTGGTTCGGTTCCGCAGGAGGTAACCTTCCTTCTATATCTTCAATTGGAGTTGCCTCTTGGTCGTCCATGTCAATCTCTTTCTCAGCTTCTGCCGCCCTTTTCTTTGACGTTGCTCTCTTTGGCATTTTTATTACCCTTCTGAGCTTGTAATAGTAGCCAGCTAAAATTAGAAATTAGGCAGATAATTTTTATTTCTTTTGGCCTATCAATTCCTAATTTCAGCCCCTTAAGGTGGAGCGCCAATTTTGTAACGTTCCGGTTATTTGGTGTTACATTAATAATAATTACAAATATATGAAAATTTTGTTTAAATTTAATTTGTACAAAAAATTTTATATATATATTTTTTTATTTATTAATTATTCATCAGTTTATTATTTATTAGATTATTCTTCGTTATTATAATAATTCCTTTCCTATTTTATTTTCTTTGGTGGTTTATTAAACATTTTTTTAATGCGTTAAATGGATTATGAAATAGAATAATCGATTAGTGGTATTTGGATATTTGGTAATTGTACTCCTTTGCGATGTTATTCTCTTCCTCCTTGATGTCCAGGCTTCAAGTGCTACCTGAAATTCTTTAAATATATGTTTGCAAAGAAATAAAACTCAAAAAATGGAATGTTTAAATGAATTTATTAATCTTTTTGGGATTAATCGACTTTGAGTCGAAATACTGTTTCACAGCTCGAAAACTCTTTATCTCAGGTCGTTCGTTTTACTTTATTTAAACTATTAACATTTAAAAATTCATTGGTTCTTTTAACTGTTATCAAAAGTCAGAGAAAGGGTAATTCTGAAAGATACAATACTTACAATTAAAAAGTTCTTAATGATAAAATAGAAATAAGATTTATTATAAAAATGTTATTAAAAATTGAATTGTTCGAACCAACAGCTATGCTTGAGCTGACGTCATTACAGCTGACGCTCGGGTATATGATTAAAGATGGCCGCCTTCTTGCTACGAAGTTCACCAAGATTCTCAAGTCGATTCTCCTCCAAATAAATAATCTTCCTACATGTAATGGTTGGATTTCTTTTATTTGACTTTAGTGTTATTAAATCATATTTTAAATTTCTCTTTTTTTTTCTTTTGTAGGTTTAGTTCATGTCAAATTATAATTTTTTATCTTTTTGAGCTCTCTCGTTCTGATGTGTTCACCTCGACCTTTAAGAATTAACTCCTAGTATTTTTCTTCATCATACAAAAGGTCCTGGATGATTTATTAGTAAATTTACATTTTTTCAGTCAGCTGATTGAAGTCACAAGTTTGGTTTTGTACAAAAGAATTGAATTTTACATTATATTATTAATTACATTTTGTTTATTATCTATTATTATTTAATTCCAATTACTTAATCAAATTCCTTATTTGATTCTGAATAATTTAAGACCATACATGATATATTTTATAGTATCTTTTAACTCAACTCAAAAGTCACATTTACAGTATATTTGGTTGCAGGCCTTAATTAATTTACCTTCTCCCACATTACATGGTTTACAATCTATGTTATATTCCCATTAGTATTAAATAAGATTATTGGTTGAATTCTTAGTATTTGGTTTCTCTAATTCTGAGTAATTTTATGATTTACTTATCTAATTTAAATACTATTCAATTTAGGCTTTTCTTTAGACTCCAGTGTTATTATACCTTCATTTTTCCTAATACTATTCTATGCATTCCTTAATTCTTTTCACCAAGTGTTGTTACATTTATTATAAATGGTTAGTGATTTACATTCAATAAATTTCATTCATTTAATTAGTTTCATTCTTATTTACTTTTACGTTACAATGTTGAGATTTACAATTTGGCCTATATTTTTATGTTAGTTCATTTACAAAGTTTATTATTCTTTCAGCTTGCTAATACCCTTTCTGACATACAATTCTAATAAAATCTTATCAACTAAATTGACCTTACTCAATTACAATATTGTTTTTGATTAACTGATACCATTAAAACATAATAAAAGAAATATCAATTGAAAAATAAATCCAATCTCAAGCATTTCAATGCTATGAGTTCAATGAACTGCTAACACAACAAACAAATCTATTTTTATTTAAATAGTTTCGTAAAATTAATTTTTAAAGTCTTTTGCGGTTTTTGTTTTAATTTAGGGATTTACCCTGGTTCCCCTCATTATTCACTATATTCCCAAATCTGATTTCTAGTCATTTTATCTAGTCATTGGGGAATAAGGAACATCACTTAAATGGGATTATTGTTAGTCACTTTTTTACACTCAAAATAAATTATCTTTGTACACTTTCCATCATATATCTAATATTTTTACTTATTTTTAATTTATATAGTTTTTATTCTACGGTATTGCACCTTTCCTATGTTATACCTTTTTGGGGTTTTATTTTTATGTGGTACTGTTTTGTTACTAGTTATTTCTTTATTCGGTGGTTTTGTTTATATATGGTTTTTTTCTTAACTGCTCCTATTCTACCTGGGTATATTTACTATATAAGTTGGACTATCACTTAAGTTGGTGTTAATGAATTTGACTTCTTTGAATTTAGGATTTCAGTTTACTTTTGTTCTTGTTTAATTATTATGGTACTTTTCTTTTTTGTCAGTTTAGTTTTTTATTCTATTCTTGCTTATTTTTTGACTTATAATAAGGTAGATTTTCTGTCATGCTACAATATTTGTTGTTGTGGCGAGTTCATTTTAGTTACATCTGCAATTAACAGATGAGTGTTGCTCAGGTTGTGTAATCTTTGCCGTTAGCGATAAATGTAATTGTTGTTGTGGCAAAATTTTTTATGTACATTTGCTAATTGACAGTTGAGTGTTGTGAGATTGTGTAATCTTTGCAGTAAATGACGTATAATTGTTATTGCGGCCCGTTTTGTAAACGGTAGAGTGCTCAGCGCGTATGTGCACAGACTGCTGCTGAAAATATGGCACACAGGCAAAGCATAACCGCTCACACTTCAATTTCAGTTATTAGTGTATACAATAACATTGAATTTCCTATAGCAGTGAAACACTTGTATGTTGTCTTCTACACTTTCGTTCCTTGTGAGTAATGGGTAGGTTGATGATTGTTATCAACACTTAATATGAATACCTTGTAAATACATCAATAATTGAGTGAACGAATCGAATTTTGTTTTTACTCAACCTTTTTTTAGTATTTGTCTTTTTGTCTGTTGAGGTATGTCTCACGATTACTTTCCAATGCATCAAATGATTTTTGTTAACCTTTGCCTGTGTGTCTGTAACTTTACCCTACGGAAGCCTATTGTTTTGACACTGATCCTGCAAAATGTAGGTTGTTAACAAATACAATAATCATGTCCCTAGTTCAGGTCGACATTTGTTAACAAACACACTTTTCTTCTTTATATTTATTTGTAAAAAGATTAACATGCCAACATATACTTTTGTGTGTTTACATTTATTAACTTTATACACGTGTGTCCACCACACCATAATTATGGTACTTACCATACATCTGTAAAGCCTGTCGCTTCGATCTTATTACTGGTTAAGGGTCCAGGGTTTCGACTCAGCGTGAATATTGACTGAAATAGGCATTGAAATAAAGATACTACCATTTTAAAACATCAACTATCAATATCGGTTTATTTTTCTTTTCATTTTTTACACTGGACTTTTTATTTACTGACAATGTTAATTTGCCCAACCAAAAAATCAAAATGGCGGCCGTTACTTACATTCTATTTCTCTTATTATAAAACTAGGTTATATATTCTTATTCATCATATTACCAACTTTTCTGTTAACTGTGCTTTCCAATCAAAATGACTTTAATTATATTCGCTTAGGCGAAACGCAAACCAACGCAACCCCACTTGGCTGTCGACAATTACCATTCACTCCCCACTTTCTCACTCTCACTCATTCTGAATACATTAATTCATTTTGGTAATGCATATATCTGACATTTGGGTAAAAGAGCTCTTCAAAATTGAATTTAGGTTTTGCACTTTCCTGTTTTGTAAACTAGAAGTTCTGGATGATCGCTCACATGTTGCTTTCACAGAAGTGGCGTGGTTACATTCTTACTATTATTTCACTGACTCTAGGTTTTAATTTTGAAAACAAACTATTGTGCACTGTCTTACTTTCTCTTCCACTGATTTGTAACTACATATAGAGATTACATTTTGAATTTTCAGACCACTGAGCCGGTATAATAAGCCGGCTGCCTTTTGTAAGGTGTTACCGCTGATGCGGAATTGTGTAGACTGGGGTCAAGTACTACGCACTTTTTACGTATGTGTGTGTGTGCGTACGTCATTATTCTTTGTCTTTCTCCAATAAACGCCTAGTTTATTACGTATTTTATGCATGTCATTCTTTTGTTAATGACGTTTGGCGTTGTTGGCCAATGAAACAGACGTATCTAGAGCCTGTATTTGTTTGTGTAACCATTTTAAGTATTCTTATTCGCACGTACACTGTTGACCTTGGAATGATTCTGTTGTGTCGAAACTGCGTCGTTGCAGGCAAAACCAGGGAAATTGTACTAATACAAATGAATGCAAAATACATCAAAATACAATAATTTGATACCTTGTATACCATAAATTTGATATCAGGTTTTTTGTACTGTCACAAAACCCCCTCAATGAAAGGTTTTGTGTCGAGACACAAAAACTTTCATTGACTCATTCACACTTTTCTAAAAGGATCAGCCCAGACATGGAGCCACAACCCCCTGTAGTGTTACTATAAAAGAATTTCAATCACTTACCCTTGGTCCAATGATGATGTTCGCACCCTCTGACCTTACTGGACTTCTCAGGAGAGATCCCAACACCATAAGGCCATGAGGCACTTTACGCTCCTGTTCTGACGCACCGGCCAGCTCAGGACTGCGGTCACAACACCACCAAACTCTGAAACATGCAATACCAAATTTTAAGTAGTGGCCTTCTCTATTTCCATATCCACAACCGATATGTTTCCTCTTAGTGCATTGGTTTGCGTTTTGGGGCATTGGTTTGCTTAACTCTACAATTTTCAAGCAATGTATAACAAGACTTAAGATAGAAAATTCCTCCTTCTTTAACAACCCGGTATTTAGTACAACTTTCTGACTCCAGTCAATTATATTTACTCTCTTTACCACATGAAAACATTTATTCTTAGCCTAAACAGAAAACACATTTTACTTTTCTAAGCAACAACCATTAACTCTACTATTTTACTTCATATAACATTACAATATCTATATATCATGGCAAACAACTTTAAAGCTCTTTATTTTCTTTACAACCTTTTCTTTACGTTTAATTTTCTTTATAACAGAATCATTACTATAGACTTGATAACCAACATCAATCTCACTATTAATACTTTAAAATTTAACATTGTTATCGTTACTATCCCTGTAGTAACCTCCTGACCTATTGAAGCATCCACATAATAAAACACAATAAAACATTGTACATCATAAAACATTAAACACTAAAATTGAACAATTCACATGTAAATAACTTGTATAAAACTTTATAACACATTACTATTATCAACTCTCTATTCAACTTTTATTATTTAACATTCCTTATCATTAGATTCTATACAAAAAAATTAATTTTCAAATTTATCATCTACCTTTCAGTTACCTCCTTTCTGCTATGAATTTTCTTTTTCTAACCTTTTATCCTTTTTAGTTTGGGTGACTCTCTATTATTCACTATTCTCTATCTCTTATTTTGGCATTTGTCAATCTAACCTTACTCACCTCTTTTTTCCTACTAACCGCTTCTAACCATTAACATATTATGACACCATTATCTCTATAATAACCCCCTTCACTAATCCCATTTAAAACCTCTGGCACCGCTCATTTTTTGTGCAAGGATGTATGTTCCCTACCTGGCCATATCCATCCCTAACCATTTGCCCTCCACCAAATATCGGCAACCACTCTAACCCAAAACTGCTCCGCCTGCCACAACGCTGCACGCTGGTCCCTTGCCACGTCGCACGCTGATCACTGCTTACACCGGATCCTTACTACAAAATATCATCATCAACAAATATAATTACCATTCACATTACTCACCTCTACATATAATCACTAACTACTGTGCCCCTAAAATATCTAACACCTCTATATATTATCAGCATCTCAACTTTCTTATTTTCACTAACTCCCATTAACTCTGTTTAAGTAACTCCAATGCCCTTATTTATCATTATTACCCAAACTCTTTACAACATTTCACCTTAATATACCACTAGAAAATTCATCACTTATCTACTAACAACAATACTTCTCAATATCCAAATATATCATATGCTTAATCATTTACTACCCATTAGACTCTGAATTCCATAATTATTTCAAAATCATTATTAAACTTCCTTCAATTATTTAAAATTCTACAATACATGTTTACATAAAAAAAAATACATAAAGTACACAACAGCAAAATTATACAAATACATTGACATTAATATACACAAAAATATACAATCCAAATTACCATTTTATCATTTATCAAAAATCAGTCATAAACAGTCCATCCTGAAAAACATTGTTCACATAATTAAATGTTCATAAACACAATAAAATGAAATTAACCTCCATCGTCAAATAATAGTCGAATCTTAAAACTATATACATTGTTTACTATTGAATATCTTATCTTATCATTATACATGCACCAACTATTCAAATTTTTATCCTTTTCCTCAGACTCATATAACTCATGATCGGGTATGGTTCTGTCACCTTTGGTATAATCAGTCATAATTAGGTATTTTGTAAAGTCATCTTTCTCTTTACCTCCTACTACCTCAGTTTTATTACAAGGTAAGTACTTCTTATATTTATCAATCATCTCTACTCCTAACCTTCCATAAACTCTTCATAGTCTCTACTTATCTTAAAAATTTCTACCTCCCTCTTTCTCTCACAATATCTCTCACTTTCAAAACATCTCTCTCTTTTAAAATATCTCTCATAATAACTCTCCCAACAACACTTCTCTCTCTCAATATATCTCTCTTTACACACTCTCTTTAACCCTTCAACACACACTATCATTCCATTATTATTATATTCTATTCCCCATAAAACCTCATTATTACTACCAACATCCACACTATTATCTCCTATTACTATATTTTTATTTATTTTATCATCATTTCCACTACTACTTACCTTGTCATCTTTGTTCAATTCTAATTTGTCTATTACTTTCTTATTTTCTGATTCTATTTCGTATAACCGTGTCTCTATTTCACTTAATCTTTTATCATAATGACAGCTTTGGTTCTTAATTTCTTTTTTAATGTCATTAAATTTATCATCAAATTGGTTTAGTTTATTATTGAAATTATCTAATTTCGTATCAAATTTGATGGTCTGCTCATTAAAAAGCAGTTTCATCATTCTTATTATGTCATTTTCTTCCATTTTGTTATTTACTATAGGCGTTGACTGATCGCCTTCTCGCATAATTTGTGACTCAGTCATGCTTGTTTCGCTATCATTTGCCATTATTAAAAAAATGTTAATGATTTGTTGCTTTATATTTGTGTTACCACCTAACCTACAATCGTATCTTTAATTTCAATGCCCACTCTGCCATCATTCAGGCTTATTATATAAAATACAACAAGATATATTTTCATATAGTCACCAGTTCGGGCGGCATTTGTTAACAAACACATAATTAAGTCCCTGTTCGGGCGCCATTTGTTAACAAATACAATAATCATGTCCCTAGTTCGGGTTGACATTTGTTAACAAACACACTTTTCTTCTTTATATTTATTTGTAAAAAGATTAACATGCCAACATATACTTTTGTGTGTTTACATTTATTAACTTTATACACGTGTGTCCACCACACCATAATTATGGTACTTACCATACATCTGTAAAGCCTGTCGCTTCGATCTTATTATTGGTTAAGGGTCCAGGGTTTCGACTCAGCATGAATATTGACTGAAATAGGCATTGAAATAAAGATACTACCATTTTAAAACATCAACTATCAATATCGGTTTATTTTTCTTTTCATTTTTTACACCGGACTTTTTATTTACTGACAATGTTAATTTGCCCAACCAAAAAATCAAAATGGCGGCCGTTACATACATTCTATTTCTCTTATTACAAAACTAGGTTATATATTCTTATTCATCATATTACCAACTTTTCTGTTAACTGTGCTTTCCAATCAAAATGACTTTAATTATATTCGCTTAGGCGAAACGCAAACCAACGTTGTGCAAACCAACGCAAACCCCACTTGGCTGTCGACAATTACCATTCACTCCCCACTTTCTCACTCTCACTCATTCTGAATACATTAATTCATTTTGGTTATGCATATATCTGACATTTGGGTAAAAGAGCTCTTTAAAATTGAATTTAGGTTTTGCACTTTCCTGTTTTGTAAACTAGAAGTTCTGGACAATCGCTCACATGTTGCTTTCACAGAAATGGCGTGGTTACATTTTTACTATTATTTCACTGACTCTAGGTTTTAATTTTGAAAACAAACTATTGTGCATTGTCTTAATTTCTCTTCCACTGATTTGTAACTACATATAGAGATTACATTTTGAATTTTTAGATCACTGAGCCGGTATAATAAGCCGGCTCCCTTTTGTAAGGTGTTACCGCTGATGAGGAATTGTGTAGACTGGGGTCAAGCACTACACACTTTTTACGTATGTGTGTGTGTGTGTGCATACGTCATTATTCTTTGTCTTTCGTCCAATAAACGCCTAGTTTATTACGTATTTTATGCACGTCATTCTTTTGTTAATGACGTTTGGCGTTGTTGGCCAATGAAACAGACGTATCTAGAGCCTGTATTTGTTTGTGTAACCATTTTAAGTGTTCTTATTCGCACGTACACTGTTGACCTTGGAATGATTCTGTTGTGTCGAAACTGCGTCGTTGCAGGCAAAACCAGGGAAATTGTACTACCCATACAAATGAATGCAAAATACATCGAAATACAATAATTTGATACCTTGTATACCATAAATTTGATATCAGGTTTTTCGTACTGTCACAAGGTGGTAGAGTGCCAAAAATGTGTGAGGGTGAAAATTTGGAAAAAATCACAAAAGTCCATTGGAATATTGAATTAAAGAGAACTTTAACCATTATGAATTTAGCTTCATTTTTAAAAACCTTAAAATTTTGGGATGCCAGGGGCCAAAATGTGAGGGAAAATTCTGATAAAATTGCAAAAATTCAAAGGGATTATTGGGCATATGGCATGTAGGATATCAAAGGGAATATTAACTAAAATCTGAGTGTAGTGGTGAGCTTTAGAAATTTCAATATTTTGGAATACAAATTTGTAACAGCACCCTAGAATGGAATCAAAAATTATTAAAATCCGGCCATGGTCAAGAATATTTTAACACAAATTAGATGTTTAGAATTTTTAACCCATATTGTGTGCTTACTATACAGTTGTTACATTTCTGAACAAAAAATATGGAATTTTTAATTAAGAAAGTTGTGTTAGTGGTTATAATCACTATTGTCGGTCCATTGATAAGCAGCAGGGAAATGGGCAGTAGTCGGTACAACTAATTGGAGGAATGAAGCGCCTAGACAATACACAAGTTATACACCTCACAAAAACAGTGAGAGCTCAGTATATTATCTGAAATGGAAGACAGGTAAACCTGTTTGAAATGATTTACTGTAAAATCCTTATATGTAGAGGCACTTCTCCTTTGTGTATAGTTTGCTAGAATTAACAAAATGAGCTATCACATGATTAAAACCATAATGGCTTCCAGACAGTCAACTCTATGTGGGCCACTCTTTATATACAAAACAATCATAAAACCTGTTTAGACATATGAGAGATAACTATGGGATATGCAACAACACTAATATGCTTCCTGAGCTGGAGAACTTGCTCACTGCTTTGAACAAAGTACATTTATTACTGAATGAACTTTTATATTACATCATTTTCGATTAGCAGAAAATCCTGATTACCTTATTTTTTCAAACAGAATTAACACTGTTGCGTAGAAAAATTATTCCGATTAGAGCTTTCAAGCTTCACAGCTCATCGTCAGATCGGAAATAACAATAATAGGACTAGACAACTTCTTTATACCCACTTGCTCTACCACTAACATACACATTTTCATAAACAAGCTATAAGTTAAATGTCCTTTCTGGCTACTATTAACTAGCGAGTTCAGTCATCCATGTTGGTACTTTTACATTTCTTTCTAGTACATTCTTTGTGTTGTGTGTGTGTTTTTTTTGTGTACATTATTTTTAATACCTAATGTTTTAAATCTTTTCTCATTTAGTTTTAGTATTCATTAAATTTTGTAACCCTTTCTCTCTTTCTTTCAATATTTCTAACTCCTCTCTAAGCCTTCTTTTAACTATGTTACTCACTACTTTCAAAATTTCATAGTCTTCTAAAGGATTAACGAACTTATGGTTCTCTTCTATGAAATGTATTGCATATAACGAATTTGTTGTTCTATTACCTTCTCCACGTTTGTGGTTAGATAACCTGCATTCGAATTTCCATCCTATCTCAACTAGGTACACTTTGTTGGATTATTTACATTTTAATTTATAAACTCCGCTTCTCTGTAAGATTGGGATTTTTTCTATGTTTATTTCTTATCTTATCAAATACTGTTTCACATTTTTTTAATTGCTATATCTACTCGTATTTTTTAAAACATTGTATAATTTTTCTGGTATGTGATCCTACGTATGCCAGTGACCGTGCATAATTCTTTTGTTTGGTTCATTTTTAGCTTTTTGCATGTTAATACTTTCCATAACTTTATCCACTATGTTGGTGTTATAGTTATTGTTCTTTACAATTCCCTTTATCTTTTTTATCTCCCTATCTTTTGTTTCTGTCTCTTTTAAGCACCTTTAAGCTCTGTAACAAAATGAATTGATTGCCGCCATTTTATTTGTCGCACTTCATTTCAGATAATATACTGAGCTACCACTGTTTTTGTAAAGTGTATAACTTGTGTCTTGTCTAGGCGCTTCATTCCTCCAATTAGTTGTACCGACTACTGCCCATTTCCCTGCTGCTTAACAGTGGACCAAAAATCTCTTTTTAGATGCCAAAGTTCCCCATATCTAAAAAGATTCGGTCTTCCATACTTTCTACCTTCATACTGTGGTGCCGAACTTTTAAGACTCTGTCTCTTATTCTTCCTCTTAATCATTTGCGTCGTCACAATCTGTTAGTGTGCACACTTTATGATTCGCCCAACCAGACACTGACTTGGCGGCCTCAAACTGTGGAACATAGACAAGGGCATCCACTCTATTCTGGTGTATCATAACCGTTGTAGTTGACTATCTCTGACACCATCAGTAAATATCTGTATCACCGATGTCATTCAAAAATTGTCTGGTGCTCTATGATAGGCTAGTCTAACTAGCAAGTCAGTACTTGCTTCAAACTGTTGCATAAGAGTTCTGGCTGCCAGGTGACACTTTCCGTAGTAGCTGTAAGGCAGATACTTGAAAGCAAGAATATGTGAAACCAATAATATGGGCTTGCGACTTCAAGTTGCCGAAGATATGTTGTCCAGTAGTGCTTCCATCAAATGTGGAGCCCTTGATATGAACAAAAACAATTGTTAACTTAGAAATAACCTCGCTCTAATGTGCGAAATTTGTAACAAATATTACTACACTGCCGGACAATTTGTAAACACACTTTATACCATTTAAGTACGGATAAGGTACGGGAGTGTATTTTTTTAATGTAACCATCTTTTATGTTTTCTTTATAATCCAAAGAACCCCAGATTTTGAACAAATTATTATATTGTGTACAAACAGACGCCATGATGGCATCAGTGTAACTCATTTCAAAATCAATTTCGCCAACCTAGAGATATATGTTTCATGTTTAAGCCGGAGCAATTTTATTGAAAAATAATTTATAATACTTTTGTCACATTGATTAATGACCAAATCATAATTAAAATTACAGTACAGAGTATTACCATTGTTTTATTTCATAGGAAGTTGTATAATATATGTGTGTGTTAGCAATTTCACTGAGTAAACAACTAGCGCTCTTGCCAAGTGGGCAATACAACAAGCTGTACAGAGGCGGGAATCATTTGAACGCTCCAGCTGTCAACGCTGATAACACCAATCTAACTAGTAAATACACAAATTTAATTGTTTTAAAATAAACAATTTGGCGCCACCCGGGATTCGCAACCCCTATGAATAAACAGGTAGGTTGTACTGATAATTGAGACCACGCTACAGACTTCAGTAGTAACAACCATTAATGTAACGACCGGTGTGAGGCGAACATACCACACTAACACTTTCTACACATAAAAAACAGGTGTACACATTTTACAGATACGACGAGAACGAGTGGTTACAGATTGGCTTCCATCGCGGGGCTTAAACATCATGAACACGTCTTTACTTAAACGAAGACGGACGTCTTATATTCATCTCGTTACAATATATATATACCATAACATACCGGACATTACCACAATAATAAAACAAGGCAGAATAAAGAAACAGGTCAGGTACAAAGAATGGCAGGAAAAAGTATTTATTGGATGACCAGGTGAAAAAGAGCAAGAGGGAGGCCAAGAAGAATATGGGTGAATGTAACGGTACGGAATTGTAGGGCCAAGGTAATATTTTAAAAATTTTATTTCCCTATGTAGTCATTGTTCACCTTTATAGAACCTCGAGTTAGTCAACCAAGTATGCAGTGTTTATTACAAAACAAAATGTCTATGTTTTGTCTCCGCACTCAGGCAGCGTAGACAGATTGTGAAATAACACCCAACTTTGCATCAGCCGTGAATCACGGAAGAAAGTAATGTAATTTCATATTGCACCAGGCAAAATACAGGTAAAATATTGCTAAACCTTAGGCCTGCATAGAGCGCTCTTTGAAACAGCACCAATGGGAGCGCAGACTGACAATCACGTGACCAAAAAGGACTCCGTGTTCTCTGCCTTAGCGCAGTACTGAGTTTAGTCCCATTGCACCAAATGGCCGCGCGGCCAACCTAAAAACATCTAAGTGTGAAAAAGTTACGTCGGCCGACTTAATATTAACATACGGAGACATTAAATCAAACTAGGGAACATTCAATTTAAAATCAGGGAAATCAGTATAAACAGTGTAGGAGTGCGTATGGACTAAGAAAACAGTCAATTAATAAAAAGTGATCAGTGCTCGTACCGAGGAAGTTACGTGAACCGATACAATTATTAGACGTGAACAATGATTTTGATAATCAGTAACAGCAGAGATAAAATCATACCACGATTTCCGAAGTGAGGGATAAAAAACGTACATCCCCAGTTGAAGTGAAGCCGCTACCAGGATGAGTATAATAAAATTTATTTCATAAATTTTAACCACTATACGGTAATATTTATTTTTACAGACACTTTATTAAAAGAGATCTCTAAGGAAAAAATATAAAAGAAATAATCTAAAGATAATAAACGCACTGGTTCATTAAAATATAAATAATTTGTAGTAGTTTAAGTAAGGTTATATTAAGAAATGTTTATCATTAATTCGTTGGATTTCCTATGTTACTAATGAAGATTCTATTCACATATACTAAAAGAAATTAAAACTTTAATTGTTATCAAAGGAAGATGAAGTAATTAAATCATTCAATAAACCAGACATTATTTGTTTAAATGTAAACAGTGTATTGATCTTCATACCGTGTATCTCAAATAATCCTTTCTGCAGCAGTTTCGTCTGTACGACCCTGGGAAGAACCCTAAGGTAAGAGTTAATTATTAATTTGAATTAATTGAGTAGTTTCATTGGCCCCGATACAGGGACGGCGAGTGTAATTTTTATTACAGGCACCAGACCTAATTAAGCTGCAGAACGGGTTATTTGGAGGTGAGGGTGTAAATAAAGTAATTTCATAATGGGGAATGAAAATATGTCAACTGAGTTGGCCAATAAGGGCGATTCAGGTATCCACACAGAGTCACTGTTAACGAAAGTAATGAAGAAGTCAGCTTCACTGACAATAATGCAGCAGCACAATCTACTCCGGTAGTGATAAAGACAAATATAAAAAAAAAAGAATTGTCATTAGATTTTATGAATTTTATGAAAGTCAATTTCAGTAAACAAAGTACTGACTTTAATAAACGTTTTGATGCCAATGATACCAAATTTGACCAATTAAGTAATGAAATTAAAGAACAGAAAATAAAATATGAACAACAAAATATTAAAAATGATATTAATTTTCAAGAACTTAAAGAACAAAATATTAAGTTTGAGCAGAGTATAAGTGTAAAATTTGATAATCTGAGCCATGTACTAGATAAACGTGTTGAGGAACGTTGTACAAATATTAAATTACAATTGACAGAATCTATGAATGAGCAATTAGAATGCCGTGTTTCTGATATAAAAAATGATATAACAAATAAAGTAGAAAAACAGATCACGGAACAATATAGTGTAATAAACACAATTGTGGAGAAACAGATGAATGAATGTAATGCTAATACTGAATATAAAATTAGTTATGCTATGAATAAAATTGAAAGTAATGACTATAAAATAAGTGAAATAGAAAATAGTTGTAAGTCAGAAATACAGCTACTAAAAGGTGCTGTAGAAATGGTAAATAATGCTAGTATTCAATCTGAACGTGTAACTAACAACAAGTTTAATTTAATGGAACAAAAACTAATTAATGTTAAAGACGATTTAAACATGGTAATAAATAAAAAATTATTGTCAATGAGCAAGTAGTAATCACCCGTAACGTAGATAGCGAAATAGAGTTAGAGTCATTTACTGGGGATAGGAGGGGGGTACACCCTATGCAATTCCTAAACAGAGTAAGAGACTTTAACAGATTCTGTAATAGTAATTGGGAGATGAAATTATTAAAAGTTACGAAATGTTTTAAGGGAAGCCCCTCAGTTTGGGCGGAGGTGCACAAGGGAGATTGGTTAAATTTCCAAAGTTTTGAAAGGGATTTTAGAAGTAAATACTGGTCTGAAGAGGACCGAGAAGTGCTTAGAAGTATGATAATGGGGTCGGGTAATTTTGGGACTAATGGCAACAATGTTACTATCTATGTGATGAAAATGTATAATGAAGCCAAATACCTTGAACCCCCATTACCGTTTAGATCATTTGTACGCCATTAAGTAAACATTTACCAAGGGAGGTGCAAATTAACCTGATGACGCGGGAAGTGGAGGGCATAAACGACCTTGAACAAATATTAGATATTTTCCAGAATATCAGGGACCGGGAAATGGGTAGGCGCTCAAACCCGTCAGGGGTACATAACAATGATAATCATAATCAATCTAGGGGGACACCAACCACAGATAGAGGGACAAGGAGAGGCTACAATAATAACTATAAACGTGATGACTGGCGATGTGGAGAGTGTTATTGCGAGAACTATAGCAGCAGAACGACTTGTTATAGGTGTCATAAAGAGAGGAGTTGCCAACGCAATAATACTGAGCCTAACCAAAATAGTCAACCACAGAGAGGAGGGAGTGGCAACCGAGGAGCACCGGGAAGCAGTGGAACTTCTAACAGAGGTCGTGGTGGGTACACTCCAGGCCGTGCAACCACTCAGACGGAAAACTAGCAAGGACAGTGGGTGAAGGGACCCCACCATTGTCGACAAAGGACTGCGGGACCCAAGACAATAACGACTATATAAGTAACGTAATCCGCACTGACCTGTCCAAGGAACTGATGGAGGAGGATGACTTAGAGACAGCAAGACCAAAAACCGGACTGACAGAGGTAAGAATTCAAATTGAAGGTAAGGAAGTAAAAGTTTTAGTAGACACAGGTAGCGAAATTTCTGTTATTTCCGAACACACACTAGAGGGTTTACAAGAAACAAATAAAAATATCCCAATTTTGTCAGTAGTGGGGGTGACCATTGTAGGTATTACCGGGGTTAGGAGTAAAAGGGTAACTAAACAAGTACATTTGAATATGAGAATTAATGGGGTAGAATATGACAATACATTTTTAGTAGTACGGGGGTTGAATTTGGAGGTTATTTTGGGGAATGATTTTTTGATAAAACAAGGCGATAATTGATTTCCAGAAGCGGTTGTTAGTACTTAATAATGAAGGCAAACCAGTTGAGATTAGTTTTGAGCGGGTGGTAGATAAAGTGAGAATTTCGGGAGTTAAGATGATACTAAATCGGGCTAGTAAAGCAGAAACGGAAATTAATGCATGGGTATGTAGAGCGGAAGAGTTAGAGGGTACTATAAATGAACGAATTTGGGAGGATAGAGTGGTGAAATTTTGTAGTGAGGGGGTGACGTAGGGAGTTCTCAACGTAAAGCGTTGTGGCAGGTAATAGAGTGTTTTCGAGAAGTGTTTGCCGACATACCAGGGAGGGCAAGAGATTATGAATGTGAATTAAAAGTAAGGGAACACGCACCCTATGTACAAAGAAGCTATCCGGTACCCTATTCAAAAAGAAGAGCGGTTCAGGCGGAATTAGATAAAATGTTAGAGGGGAATATAATAGAGAGATCAGTATCACGTATTCTAACCCGTTAGTAGTAGTCATTAAAAAAGATGGCCGCGTTAGATTATGTTTAGACGCCCGCAAGATTAATCAAATAATTATACCGGACCGGGAATCACCCGAAGCAATAAATGAAATATTTCAAAAATTCAGTGGAGTTAAATATATGACCTCTTTAGATTTAACCGCGGGGTACTGGCAAGTCCCGTTAGCATGCGAAAGTAGGAAATACACAGCATTTCTGTTCAATGGAAAGAATTACCAATTTAAACGACTACCTTTTGGATTGAATACCAGTGTGGCCAGCTTTATAAAATGTCTAGATGAAATTCTACAACCACAGAATTTAGATTTTTTAACCATTTATGTAGATGATATATTGATAGCATCACGAACATTTTCCGAACATGTGGAACATTTAGAGTACGTATTAGATAAACTGCGTAAAGGGGGGTTGACTGTTAATTGGGAGAAATCTAAATTTTTACAGAATGAAATACATTTTTTAGGTTTCATAATTACACCAGATGGGATAACAGCTAACCCAGAGAAAGTAGAATCAATTTTAAAATTTCCGGAACCTAGAAATATTAAGCAGTTACAAAGCTTTTTAGGGCTATGTAATTTTTATACAAAATTCCAGAAAAACTATGCCCATATAACTTCAAAGTTGAGCGCCGTGCTACAAAAGAATAAACAGTGGAAATGGGGGGGAAAAAGAACGAGAGGTGTTTATCGAAATAAAGGACCATTTTATGAACAAGATCATGATGAATCACCCTAATTTTGAACGCACATTTTATTTACAGACGGACGCCAGTAATATTGCTTTAGGTGCGGAACTGTACCAGGAGGACGACAACAAAGAGCATCACACTATCGCTTTCGCCAGCCGGACGCTGTTAGCCGCAGAAAGAAACTACACGACAACTGAGAAGGAATTATTAAGCATTGTTTTTGCGGTGAAGAAGTTTCGAACATATCTGCTGGGAAATTCCACTATCACCTGGACTGACCACAAGGCATTATCCTTTTTAAACACCTGTAAGTTGACACACAGCAGGATAACCAGGTGGGTGCTAGCTTTACAAGAGTATAATTTTAGTTGGGAGTATATAAAAGGGGTGGAAAACAAAATACCTGACACTTTATCCAGGGTAGATACAGAGGGAATGCGAACAGGGAGGGACTTAAAAGAAATAGAAATTTTCAGACTTAGCAGGGAAGATAGATTGTTTGGGGAAGAATTGAGAGATATTAATAGCATGCAAAGGACAGATCCTAAATTGAATAAAATAATAACTAGCTTAGAGTCCGATCCAGATGAGTTAGAGTATAGTCGTTATTTTCAGATTTATCAAGGGAGTTTGTTTAAGACAGTGGAGGATTGCGGATTGTGAGGTTTGGGAGAGTGGGATTGGAGGTTAGTTATACCGGAAGGGTTGGTAGATAAGATCATATGGGACTGTCATTTTCGGTATGGGCATTTCGGTGCTAGGAAGTGTGTAAATGTATTAAAAGAATCATGTTTATTTAAAAATATGGAACGGAGGGTTAGAACTTTACTCCGGGGGTGCGATTGCCAGAAGTCAAAAGTAGTTAATTACCATCTAGAAGGAGAGATGAGGTGCATTAAGGTTGAAAAGCCTTTTGATTTAGTTGCGGTGGATTTGTTTGGCCCTCTACCAAAGGGGAGGGGAGGCGTAATGTACATTTTTGTGGTATTAGACACATTCACGAAATTCGTAAGATTATATAGCATAAAAAGGGCAACTAGTAAAGTTTTAAGTGAAAAAATAACGAAGGATTATATGATTAAAACCGGAAAACCCAAAATAATACTATCTGACCATGGACCCCAATTTATTAGTGGAAGATGGCGACAAACTTTGGGTTGGGAAGGCATCATACCCAAACACACGGCGGTATACCATCCTCAGTCGAATCAAGCCGAAAGAGTCATGTGAGAATTAGGGAGAATTTTCCAGGCGTATTGCCATGCTAAGCACAGTGAATGGCCAGCATATGTGGGTAGAATTGAAGAATGGTTAAATTGTACCACCCATGAATCAACGGGGTTCACACCATATGAGTTAGTCAAGGGAACGCGTCCACCTAGGATTCTGGAACAATTGTTCAACTTCCCACCGGAGAGCAACCCACGAGATCTGGAAGTAAAACTTAAACTCGCCAATGAAAATTTATTAACTAAGGGAGAAAGAAGAAAACGGCTTCATGATGCTAAAGGTAAGTGGATTAAGTATGAAATAGGCCAGTTGGTATTAGTGAGAAGACACGATTTATCGAGTGCACAAGATAAAGAGATTAAAACATTCTTTTTGTTGTATGAAGGACCGTATGAAGTAGTTGAAATCAAAATGGATAATGCTTACGTTTTACGAAATCAAATGACGGGGGAAATAGTGGGTACCCATAACGCCACCAATATAAAAAAGTATTGGCTAAAATAAAATAATAAAATAAATTTTGTAATTGTATATAAACTAAATAACTATAAAATTAGGAATATAATAAAATGGTAAGTGGTAGCGGGTAGATGTTCCCCACTTGTCCCAGTGGGGTTCGTCTATTTCAGGGACACGCCCCTGCCCACGCGAGCCTTGGTTTTCTCCATTTACCCTTATTTTCGGAGGAAGCTTTGTCCTTACCTTTAGTCCTAGTTCTTGACCTTTTAATGATCCTTACCCTTTTTATCTTCCTGATTTCCCTAACCCTCCCCTTAGAGAAAACAACAATAGTTACATAAATTGACACACCCTTTTGAACCATTTGATTGCCTTAATTCTAAATAATACATTAGGGTAATCCTTAAAATTAAATAAACTGGCATTATTTATGAATTGTAAACTCATCCCTTAATTAGGTAGGTAGTGGAGAAGTTTTGTGGCTGAGTAAACAAACCAAGATAACAAATTTTCTGTATAATCTAATAGAATCATGGCTTACTGAGATGTGGTCGTAGATTAGTGGTTATGGTTTGTTTTTCCATTTTTGGGAAAAGACGGTAGGTAAGGAATTTAGGACGTCAGGAGGACTTTGGTTCACTTTCATTGAAGTGGGGTTCTGTTCGTCTTCAATCACATCTCGGTAAACGATGATTCTGTACACATAAGATATAACCTATTCACGGGTAGTTAGAGAAAAAATAATTTGTGGAAAAAAAATTATAAAAAAAAGGCATACAATTGTGTAACCAAAAGGTTAAATTATTATTTTACGATACCTGCTATGTTAGGTTATGAGTAGAGATTAATGTTATTTGAAATGTGATTGTGGAGGGATTTAAGGAGAGATTTGAAACAAATAATGTAATGCTTGTAAACATTTATTGCACTATTAAGGAGAAATTAAACATTAAACCAATTAGAATCATTTTGATAAATGTAATTAAAGTAATTGAAACTGTTTTGAATGTATGAAGAGACTAAATTAAATTGGAGTTGTCCTTGGAGTAACTTAATAATGTGAAGGTTAGTGATGTGTTTAACTTTATTTTGACTCAAATTGAAACTGTAATTATAAATTAAATGCTAATTGATGAAAAAATAATGATTGAAATATTTAAATTAAAAACTGAAAGAACGTTCAAGCTGAGATAGTGTTTGGAAAATAAGATGTGTATATTACTGTTCATGTAAACTTTTATCAATGTCAACCTATGTTTATGTTTTAACTGTAGATTCCCCACCTAAATGCGGCCATGACCTCACCGGATCATGACCGTGAAAGTAGGTAATTGTGACAAATCATAAATTTTACTTGATATAACCGGCTTGTGGTTTGTGTTATTTTGTTAACCCGGTGGTTTGTTAGACTTAGTAGGGGGGTTATTTTTTGGGGAATTACCAATTTTGGAACAGGGCTATTTTCACCCAGATAGGGGTGGTAGTCCATTAGGGGCGCATCAATCAAGAATAGTAAGTGCAATACTGAATTTTTATTGTAACGCCGAAGCAAGGATGGGGGTGGAATAAAAGAAAAAATGTCCACCCCTTCCGCATCAGTCCTTGTGGAAGCGACTGGGCGCTACAGTCCAGGGGGGAAATAGTGAGTGTGGATGGGGGGTGACCCAGTTACAGGTCACGAGGGAGATGTGGTTTATGGCTAGGATGAGGCCGGCAATGGCCAAGAAGCCTAGTGCAGAACACAGTAAAATGTAACGGGTATCAGGGGTTAAGGGATTATTAGGGGGGTAGTAAAAAAAAATATATATATATATATAATTTGTGATGTTTTCAATTTGTTTCTTCTGCAAGTAGATAATATTGTATATTCTTTTTTAGGTGTAAAAAAAAAAAAAAACAGTATTATCTACTTGCAGAAGAAACAAATTGAAAACATCACAAATTTATAATTACTGCAAGAAACATCGAGTTACTTATACAGAAAAATGATATATATATATATATATATATATAGTAGTTAAGTATAAATATTCTTGAATAATTAATTTTTAATTAATTAATTGATTAATTAATTTATAAATAATAAATTGTTGAGATTTAATGCTGTATAATTAATGTTATTTTGGCTGGGCAATATTGTACTGGGAACCTTATTTAATTTGTCTGGAATGCATATGTACTATTGTTTTGTTAACACTGTATTTTTTAGGGTTAAGCTATATTGCTGAACCATGTAACTTGTTGAGGTAACTGCTGGACGATTTAGAAGTCATGTCACTAGGGAGTCAAATGCACATTATATTTTACACTAAAAAAAGAAAATGAACCAGTACTTTGTCAATGAACCAGTACGGCTAAGAGGAAACCAATCAGTTGTGGATATGGAGTGATGGAAGGCCGTTTGTTAAATTTTAATCGAATGTTTAGAGTCGGGTGATACTGTGGCGGATATCTGTCCAAGCTTATGGTGTTGGGATCTCGAGTAGAGAAGTCCAGTAAGAGCGGATGGGTGCTGCCGCAGCCATGAGACTAGGGGGGTAAGGACCCATGATTTTAGTAGAGCGTTCAGGGGGGTTGCGGAGCCATATCCTCACTGATCCTCTTAGGTTTTAGGCAATAAGAGTTTGTATGCTTCGGCATCCAATCTCTTATTTGGGGGGGGGGGTATTGTAATGGTACAGAATTGTAGGGCCAAGGTAATATTTTAAAAATTTTATTTCCCTATGTAGTCATTGTTCACCTTTATAGAACCTCGAGTTAGTCAACCAAGTATGCAGTGTTTATTACAAAACAAAACGTCTATGTTTTGTCTCCGCACTCAAGCAGCGTAGACAGATTGTGAAATAACACTCAACTTTGCATCAGCCGTGAATCATGGAAGAAAGTAATGTAATTTCATATTGCACCAGGCAAAATACAGGTAAAATATTGCTAAACCTTAGGCCTGCATATAGCGCTCTTTGAAACAGCACCAATGGGAGCGCAGACTGACGATCACGTGAGCAAAAAGGACTCCGTGTTCTCTGCCTTAGCGCAGTACTGAGTTCAGTCCCATTGCACCAAATGGCCGCCCGGCCAACCTAAAAACATCTAAGTGCGAAAAAGTTACGTCGGCCGACTTAATATTAACATACGGAGACATTAAATCAAACTAGGGAACATTCAATTTAAATTCAGGGAAATCAGTATAAACAGTGTAGGAGTGCGTATGGACTAAGAAAACAGTCAATTAATAAAAAGTGATCAGTGCTCGTACCGAGGAAGTTACGTGAACCGATACAATTATTAGACGTGAACAACGATTTTGATAATCAGTAACAGCAGAGATAAAATCATACCACGATTTCCGAAGTGAGGAAAAACGTACACCCCCAGTTGAAGCAAAGCCGCTACCAGGATGAGTATAATAAAATTTATTTCATAAATTTTAACCACTATACGGTAATATTTATTTTTACAGACACTTTATTAAAAGAGATCTCTAAGGAAAAAATATAAAAGAAATAATCTAAAGATAATAAACGCACTGGTTCATTAAAATATAAATAATTTGTAGTAGTTTAAGTAAGGTTATATTAAGAAATGTTTATCATTAATTCGTTGGATTTCCTATGTTACTAATGAAGATTCTATTCACATATACTAAAAGAAATTAAAACTAATTGTTATCAAAAGAAGATGAAGTAATTAAATCATTCAATAAACCAGACATTATTTGTTTAAATGTAAACAGTGTATTGATCTTTATACCGTGTATCTCAAATAATCCTTTCTGCAGCAGTTTCGTCTGTACGACCCTGGGAAGAACCCTAAGGTAAGAGTTAATTATTAATTTGAATTAATTGAGTAGTTTCAATGTAGATGAAGATTTAAGATGACTGGGAGCCAGAAAGTGCAAAGAGTCGCACAGGATAGAGAGGAGTGTAGACACGTCATTCTGGAGGCCAGAGTTCATCATGAGCTGTAGCGCCGTGGAGTAACTAAGGATACCATAACAGAAGAATAGACTCAACTTCTAAAGTTCTATGGAGATGAAAATGATAACCCAACAGAGTTCCTGAGGTAATGTGAAAGGACGATAGACACTATTGTAAATCAGGTGACTAGCCAGGACAAAGTAAACTTCATTACAAAATATTTTTAAGTGTCAGTGGCACCATGGTATGCAATTATCTGAGACCAGGTCACAGCATACGAGGACTTCCTCCAAGCTTTTGAGACCCGATAGTAGAATCTGCATGTCTAACTCAAGGTACATAATCACTTTGAGTTCAGTAAGTTCGTATATGGGCAACAAGTGGAAGAACAATATGTAATACAACAGGTGGCAAAGTGAAACATCAGGATCCACAACTTAATGAAGCTGAACTTATGCACAAATTGGCCTATCTTGTCTACCAGAACATCAGAGTTGTGGTGATGAGAAGAGGTATAAGCCGATTGGAAGATCTGGTATTTGTCTCAGTGTGGAGACCTCATGAACAAGGGTCAAAGTCTAGGTCCCAGTAGGATAACGAAGCAAATACTCCACCTAAACACACACAAAAATACTGAACATAAACCAAGGTGGGAGAATAAAAAATTAATAAATCAGGAAAACCTGTATCCACAATGAAGGGAAACACTAACTCATGTGATGTGTGGTTAGCTTTGTTGTGTCATTTACGTTTCTACTAGGCTACAGAGTTTTGTAATTTATTAATAGAAATAATACTCCTTTTAATTATGAATTTTTTTTAATTGTGAATTATTATTGAATATTTATCCGGAAAAATTTTAGAATAGGCAGAGCAAAGCGACAGCAGTGAGGAATACATGGATTCTGATCCTGGCTTTGTAGTCAGTGTATCTTATAGTTTACATTGTTAATTATAGAAAGTGCAACAAAAATAAGTATGTAATTTATTTTAGGATAACATTAAAATTAAAATTTTTATACATATCTAAAAATAAGCAGTATTACGAAAAAGTGGTCCATTTCACAGTGTGGAACTGTTTGTAAGGTGATCGCACTCAAAATGTTAAGTACAGTGGAATGGTGTGTAAGGATGTGTAGCCATGTTTGTAGTATGCACGTGTGAGGGTAAAAAATTATTTTAGTGAATATATATGAAAAACATGTTGTTACAATTGTTTTTGTTTTAACATGATAATATCTTACCTTCGGGTTTCACTCCAGGGTTCTACAGACGAAACCAGTTGCAGAAGGATTACTTGGTTTTGGTTGCGAAATAATTACGCGAACACAGTCTTTTGGTTCTAACAAATTATTTCTCTTTTATTGAGCAAAACTTCTTCAATTTACTTGGTGAACTACTGACATAACATTTTATTGTATTTTTACCTACTCTACTTCTTCTTGCGGTTACAAACTTGACTCTTATATTACCAAACAAAAATCATATGGTTTCATGTTATTCGCGTATTGTCTAATAATAATTCTCAAACGGAAACAAGTATACATAAAAAACTTTCCTTAACTACTTCTTAATTTCTTAATTAATTCTACTTAACAAACCAGTACTTTTTTTATATTTTTCCCCTCCCTCTTTTTTTATTTATAAAAACCCCTTTTCCTTAAGAGATCTCTTATTAATTAATTTTGTTTAACCATTTATCTAGGATGAATTATACTTCAAAAAATTTTAAATGATTTTATAGTGGAAAGTCAGTCGATACTTAACGAGTGATGGTCTCCGCTGTGTTGCACTATTACTGTGAATTCGCTCTTTTTGGTTGACCCACAGTAAATTTGTTTTCACTGTTTAACTGTGATACCGTTATTGAATGGTTCAGATCGTATACTTCACTGTCATTTTAACTCACTTTACAATATAATTTTTTCGTCGGCCGACGTAACTTTTGCTCGAGCACTACTTGGGTTTTTAGTGAATTGACCTATTGTTCTGTCACTTAATTATTTGATTAGTTGACCACTACATGGTTCACGCACTTTTAATAGTTATTGTACTGGATAGGCTGACGTAACTTTTCGGCCTATCTTACACGTTCGAGGCCACCGTTTTTTATAAAACTGTTCTCTGCTACTGTCTGATGCAAACTGGGGTGATAAAGTGTTTTACTGTGATTCACAAAGAGACTGAGCTGGCAAGCTGTTGCGTAATACGCCTGGCTGGGCAGACTCCAGACATCAAACAGTCTGCAATAACATTGTATGTGTTGCTGGTTACTAGGGGGTACGCCTTAGGTGAATACTGACTACTTTAAAATTAAAACTGATTTACATTATTATCTTTAACATACAATTCTGTACCGTTACAATGTTAATTTAAATAATTTTTGTGATATGTAAATTTTTGAGATGGGACATATCAGAATGTTCAAAATAAAAATGTTTGCCCTAATTAATGACTGTAATTATTTTAAAAATTAGTAACTAAATGTATGTTTTTTAAGTAAAAAGGGTTTATGGCCATAAATTCAATTATAAAAATATTCAGGTTTTTTGAACAAGAATTGTTCTGTTCAGAAGCCTTCTTCGACAAGAACTTTTATTATCTGTAGAAAATCATGAGTAGGGTTTCTAAGAACCAATCTGATTTGCGAATTCAGTTGAAAATTACTTTTAACGGATAGATCAGTCTCTCTTTGGAATTGATAACATGTAATTGCCACTTGGTACATGATCATTGACCTCCCAATCACCACACACAGAAGTTAGAAAATTGCTAGAGTTGCTGCGGGAAATATAATAGTGCTATTCTGTGACAGTGCAAGATATCCAATTAGGTATATAGATGCTTTAAGCTGACTGGAAAAAGGGTGTTAGCATAACACACCATTTTAGTAATCAGAATTAGTTTGCCGTGAAAGTATGTAACCATGCCCATGAGAAATAACTACACGCCTGAAAGTGACCTTCGGCTGGACAGAATATATCAATCTACAATCCAGGAACAACCCATCATCTGAAGCATCTTAGCCTTAGTAAGACAATCGAAAAAAGGCAACTTTCCAGAAAAAGCCACTTTTGAGCTGATTTTTTTTTAAACGATAGGTTTAGTGTTTACCTAAAAGTTTATCCAAGTCCCAGACTTCGGACCGCCCATTTTCCCTGATTTTCCCTGACTTTTCACTTCCGGCAAACAGCGGAGCGCGAGTCACTGAAGTTTTCCTCGATTTTTGCAATAACTTCACCAAATCAGAAAAATAAAAATACCAGCATGTTCCCCAGAAAATTTCCTATTGATCTGTGTTAGTAGTGCATTTTTTTAAATGCAACATAACCTACAAAAAAATTGAAACTTGCAAAAATGTGCATATTCAGATTTCCGTTAATAATGAGTGAAATAATGATTTTTTCTTCATAAAAAAATTATATAGTATAGTATTCCAATAGACGAATTTCCGTATTAATTTTTATCCCGAAATATTTTGTCATTAAGCCACAATAAATTTTTCAAGTTGAAAACAGAAATTTTTAAAAATTTGGTCCAGTCTTCACCCTGATATCATAGGACAAAGTTTTTTTTTTTTTTAAATACAGTACTCATATTTTCATGCTCTATCAGCTAGTGAAAAAGATTGTTCTTTCATAGCTTGAGAAATAATAATTTTTAACTTTTTTATTGTGCACGCATGTGCGCTTTTAAACAGCGAATGGCCTTTTGGTCCTTTTAACACACTATGCAGCAAAAATTCTGAAATCGTACGGGTAGAAGTAGATGTGGAAGCAGAAGTTTAAGTTCTGAATTAGGCTCCAGTTGAAGTATAATGTTCAAAAAAGGTCATTATTGGTGGTTTGAAATGATGTGCCATAAATGCAGTTTTTTTTTCTTGTAGAAGACAATAGTGCTCTACTAAAAAAATTAAAATGTTTTCTATTGAAGATTATTATTTTTTTCAAATAATCATTACCACCCAAGGCCTTCAATTTGTCTATCGATGTGTCTCTTGAGAATCGAATACCAGTCGTTTTTTATATGGGTTTCTTAAATAAGGGTAATTAGAGATATAATTACTTATATATATATTTTTTTATTTCAGATTTATAAATACTACATGATTGTTACAATCACACTTTAAAATGACATTATCAATTAAATTAAAACATATTTAGAGCTAGAATAAAATAAACATTCATTAGTAGGTGGGTTATGACAGTCCTACCCCGGATGTGACGTCATATGGCGGGAAATTCAAAAATTGTGGTGGTGGGGGTAAACATCCGGTGCAGTGTGCCGCCCAATCCAGAGGTGGGGATGGGCGGCACATGAGCGTGATGGGCGTGCCAAAATTGTGATTCATATGTCGGCCATGTTGTCGGCTTTCGGCCATGTTGTCGGTGTCGTCCATTTTGTGAGGTTATGTGTGCGTTGATTGGTGTAGGCGTGGCTGCCGTTCGCTGTTTGCCGACCGGCAGGGGCCTGGCCGCGGCCTGGTCGTGGCTTGATGGCGGCCAGGAGTGGTGGGGTCGTCGTCCGTGTCGGGAGGTGATTGGTGTGTTCGGCCATGTTGGAAAAGTGCGAGGTTGTCGGTTTGTGGTACGAGTGTGCTGGTTAAGGGTCGGCCACGTTGCCGACTCGTGCATGTTTTATAGTGTACGGGTTTGGATATATATGGCGTTTTTCCGGAAGTGCGGCCATGTTGGAAAAGCGTCATCGCCGTTGCCAACTTGTACCCACGTTGCCGACTCGTGCATGTGTTATAGTGTACGGGTTTGAATATATACTGCGTTTTCCGGGCGGTCATGTTGGAAAAGCGTCGGCGTTGCCAACTTGTGCATGTGTGCTGGTTTAGCGTCGGCGTGCACGTTGTCAACTCGTGCGTGTGTTATAGTTTCCGGGTTTGGATATATACGCCGCCACCGCCGCTGTCCGGATATCTTCGATGTCGTGTACTGCATTGTTGGCAACTTGTGAACTGTGTGTCTATGTGTTAAGTAAATATATATTGTAAAAATAAAAAGATGACTCGGTCCTTCAGTTGAAAATCAATGTCAAATGATCGTAAAAAAAAGGGTAGTGTCGTGTACATTTGTTGTTGTAAAAACACACATGATATGCACTGCATAATTGAACGTCAATTCACTTATATAAAACACACACAATACTCATGGAAAATAATTACTGTTTATGTAATATCTGAATAATAGGACGCCACAAATGATGTAATCGGCTCCCACCGTGATCTTCAAATGTGGAGTTATTTTTTACAGCTGGTGGGTATGTAATATGAATAATAGGGACAAGTGGCAGTTGACTTTCGCTGAGACCTATACACGTGCAGTTATTTATAACTTCTTACATCATGATGCTGTTTGTCCATAGTCGTATGCAATTTTTTTTTTTTTTTTTTTTCAATAACAACACATGCTGCTGCTGATGATGTAATCGACTCCGACTGTCTGGCCATCTGTTATCGCAGCGTGTGAAGGTAGTGAGGGCGGGGGGCTTTATTAGACGTACATAAATCTTGTGTAATTACAGAACGCGAGCCGCTGATGGTAATAATTAATTGCCTCCGTCTGTCTGAGCATATGTTATCATTGCGTGTGAACGAAGTTAGGGACGTACATAAATTAGCGTGTGAAATAGAACGCAAGCCAAGCTGAGTGTGCGTCTTTGACTTTGTGTGTGTGTGTGTGTGTGGCAGCTGTTACGTTTTTTTTGTCGTTGGGTGGGCATTAGTTGTTATGATGATGTAATCGACTCCGTCTGTCTGGCCATCTGCTATCGCAGCGTGTGAACGTAGTCGCACATAAAATTTTTTTTTAATAACAGAACACAAGCTGTCTGACACCATCTGTTATCGCATGTGAACGAAGTGAGGGACGTACATAAATTAGTGTGTGAAACAGAACGCATGCCAAGCTAAGTGGGCGTCCATGACTTTGTGTGTGGGAGCTTTTTTTTTGTTGTTACCATCTCTTTCGCGTACATCCTTGAGATACTGTATATAAACTGTACGAATTGCCCTCAAACAACATATCGTTCGTCGCGAGACTCAACTGGAACTCGTACAGGGTGTTTGATTTTTAAATATTCTTTATTTTCTAAAGTATATTATCATGCAATTATTGTTTAATAAAATTGATTTTTTAAATTAGTTCTATGTAATAACACATGAATGCACGTTGTGCAACACTCATTCTAGCTTGTATATTGAGTGATGAATAGTGTTAATGTTCGAAGGACTTTTGAAATTAAAAAACAAAAAATGTTAAAGCAATACTGTTTAATTAAAAATAATTAAAATACATGAAATCAAAATATATTACAATTTAAAATACAAATACATGTAATCAAAATATATTACAATTTAAAATACATAATATGTAAACGCACACAGTAGTGAAAATTACAAAATGTAAACATGCGCAATATGACAATTGTGTATGAAATACATCTACTGTGAAAACTAATTACAAGTGCACTATGACATGACAAATATGTACAAAAAAAAATGAAAACACACAGTAGTGACAATTATAAAATACAATTGTATACAATTATATCAAATGAATTATGTGTAAGCACATTATATTATAACATTATGTAAACGCATACACAATTGTGTAGAATTAAATCAAATTGAAATAAGTGTAAGCACATTATATTTTAAATACTATTTGTAAACGCATGCAATGACAATTATGTACAAATATATTTGTTAATTTTAAAGATGTCTATCTGGACTTACTCTAAAATGTACACCACGTAAGCCTTGTTTTATTATCTAGACATAAGTACATTGACAATTGATTACAATTAAATCAAATGAAATATGTGTAATCACATTATAATATAAGTTAAAATATATTATGTATAATTAAATGAAATACAACTAAGTACATATTAATATATATATGTAATCGTACGCGACAAATGAAGATGTCCATTCGGTCCTACTCTACAATGTCTACTATGTAAGCTCTATCCTTTTCTCCACGATAAATTAGTTGCAGTGAACACGGTACTAAATTTTTTAATTTGTCATCTTCGAAAATGCCTGCGTATCTCTTTGGTAGATATACACGATATTTTAGTTTAGGGTCTGTGTAATCTTGGAGAGTGACGAGTATGGCTTTCCCGTACTTCGCGTCTATATTCTGCATTTCTTCTATTGGATATTTTATGCCGACTATCAATTCCTTAATTTTTTTATACTCAATTGCGCTAATGGTTGCAAACTTTGCAGTGAATGATGCCATTTTAAAATAAAGAATTTATATTTTCTTGCGCGTCTCAAGGACTGAATGAATAACGCTCGTGCACAGCGAAATAAATAGGGAGGTAGTTGTGGAGGTGGAAACCGGAGAGGGGGAACCACTCAACGCACAGTAAGCGTTTATTTTTAACCGTGTGAACAAGATACGAGCTGATTTCTCACGGATCGATGGGTAGGTGGGGAAGAGGGGAGTCGGTTATTTTTTTATACGTCTAGACAGCACTCGTGCTTGTTCGAACATGTCGTCGACGTTAATTTATTTTTAACCATGTGAACAGGATACAACTTGATTTCTCATGGTTCGATGGGTAGGTGGGGAAGAGGGGTGTCGGTTATTTTTTTTTTTTATATGACTAGACAGCGCTCGTGCTTGTTTGAACATGCTAATTTATTTTTAGACAGATGATGTAATCGATAGAAAGGCGACGACTGTTTTATGTAAGCGCTAAACAATAATGTTAGTAATTTATTAGAAACGTATTGACTATTCTAAAATCTGATACAACCCACTCGCGTAAAGCGTGTACTCTACTATTTGTACATATTTCCGGACATAAGGGGGAGGACATAAGAGGAGGGGATCTGTTATTTTTTGATACGACTAGACAGCACTCGTGCTTGTTTGAACATGTCGTCGACGCTAATTTATTTTTAGACGGGTGATGTAATCAACAGAAAGTTTAACCGTATGAACAGGATACGACGTGATTTCTCACGGTTCGATGGGTAGGTGGGGAAGAGGGGAGTCGGTTATTTTTATGTGACTAGACAGCACTCATGCTTGTTCGAACATATCGACGCTAATTTATTTTTAGACAGATGATGTAATCGATAGAAAGGCGACGACTGTTTTATGTAAGCGCTAAACAATAATGTTAGTAATTTATTAGAAACGTATTGACTATTCTAAAATCTGATACAACCCACTCGTGTAAAGCGTGTACTCTACTATTTGTACATATTTCCGGACATAAGGGGGAGGACATAAGAGGAGGGGATCTGTTATTTTTTTATACGACTAGACAGCACTCGTGCTTGTTTGAACATGTCGTCGACGCTAATTTATTTTTAGACGGGTGATGTAATCAACAGAAAGTTTAACCGTATGAACAGGATACGACGTGATTTCTCACAGTTCGATGGGTAGGTGGGGAAGAGGGGAGTCGGTTATTTTTATGTGACTAGACAGCACTCATGCTTGTTCGAACATATCGACGCTAATTTATTTTTAGACAGATGATGTAATCGATAGAAAGGCGACGACTGTTTTATGTAAGCGCTAAACAATAATGTTAGTAATTTATTAGAAACGTATTGACTATTCTAAAATCTGATACAACCCACTCGCGTAAAGCGTGTACTCTACTATTTGTACATATTTCCGGACATAAGGGGGAGGACATAAGAGGAGGGGATCTGTTATTTTTTTATACGACTAGACAGCACTCGTGCTTGTTTGAACATGTCGTCGACGCTAATTTATTTTTAGACGGGTGATGTAATCAACAGAAAGTTTAACCGTATGAACAGGATACGACGTGATTTCTCACGGTTCGATGGGTAGGTGGGGAAGAGGGGAGTCGGTTATTTTTATGTGACTAGACAGCACTCATGCTTGTTCGAACATATCGACGTTAATTTATTTTTAGACAGATGATGTAATCGACAGAAAGGCGACGACTGTTATTTTTTACGTAAGCGCTAAACAATAATGTATCCAATTAGTAATTTATCAGAAACATATTGATTACTCTAAAATCTGATACAACCCACTCGCGTAAAGCGTGTATTCTAGTATTTGTACATATATCCGGAAATAAGCGGTGTGCGAGACATGCTGTTCCATGTATTGATTGTAATTGTTTGAGTTTGGGACAACTGAAATCTTCTAAATTTATAATATTAAATGTACGATACGCTTCTGCAGAAACCGTTTTTTTGCAATCCTTTTACGAACACGAAGTTAAAAGGAAATGTATACTTTTCTAATATCGGCACAAGATGTTCGTATGATGTGTCCCGGTCTGCCCTTGCTAGTCCATGATAATGGTCTGTCAACCATCTGTTTGTCCTCACGTGTTTGTGATTCGAAACAATCGTGTCTGCTGGAGGTGTAAATATCCAATGCCTGCTGGCAAATGCGGTGACATCCATAACGGCTAGTTCCTTAACGAGTTCGTTTCCATCGTTGTCGATGAAACAGTGAAAGTCAAGTATGACTGCTAGTTTATCCTCGCACATCCCTTTTTTGTTATAAACAACGTGTTTGGTGTTACTAGGAACACTGCAGATCCGTCCGTTTTACGGAACAGACACGTTGTATGTTGTGAAACGCTCATAAAGAATTTTTTTGGAACGTTTATTTTGTACCTTAAATTTTCGTCACGGATCAGTGCAACAAATTTACATGTCAAAACGTTGTATACAAAAATTTCTATAGGGTACAATAGTGTGTGCTTTAAGTCACTGCAACGTATGTATTCGTACGGGGATAGCATCTCCATGCGTCCGTCTACAACGCATGCTGTTCAAACACTGAGGTATGCGAGATTAGCGGAGGTCGGAATAAACACTTCTGTCTCGGCAGCATAGATTTCAAACCTTGTGTTCACTAGGCGATAAAATTAAAGCGTGAAAACGAACTAGAAATACGCTCTCATGTAAGCGGTGTATGCGGTTCTACATAAGGGACACATATGTAGGGTTATGGCGCAATTCACACGTGTGATAAAATGTCGACAGGGAATAAGTACAACTTCCACGTTTTGTGCGTAACAGACTTTGCACATCGTATCACGATTAGAGCCTCCTTCTACGGTTTTTATATTCTCTTTGATCGTGTCGGTGCGTTGTTTGTTCTCTGCTGTCACTGCTGCTGTTGGCGCTTGCGGTTCGGTAACGATACCCAGTGCCTTGATGATTAAGTTTTTATCTTTCATTAACATTACGTAAGAGCACGCGGGGAAATGACGTGCGTGTTCCATCCAAGCATATTCTCCATGTTCCCATTTGTTTAAACCGCCTCCACAGCAAAAACGAATCACTATCGGTGCATCCGGTGTAAAAGAAACCCGCTTCTGATAATTCTTTAGGCGTTATCATTAATGATACAGGCCATTCTTTAAAACTCTTTAAACGGTTTTCCAAGCTTCTGTAACGCGGGTATGGAGATGTGATTTTTTGAATTATATAAAGTCAAAGTACTGTAAATCCTCAGAATAAATAACATTAATTCAATCGACTCAATATATACCTAGTTCAAGTGGATGACTGTTATTTTTACTGTCAGGTGGAATTTTCTTTTCATACAGAGATATTGTTGGCTAACACGTGGGCGTCGTTTTCTTCGTTTATGGCTCGCTCGAACGCTGTGAGCATTTTTTCGTCGGTGACGACTGTATTGTCGTTCGTGTCGGCCGGTTTGATGACATTACCGTGAGCGTCCCATCTCAGGCAATTACGATACTGTTTTTTAACTATATTTCCAATATCCATGGCGTGAGCGACGTCTTCCCATGCGCATAGTTTCTTCGCTGTAGGATGTTTGCAATATATTTTTCTCTCTCCTTCGTTGAAACTTTCCAGTTGTCTGCGCATAATGTACCAAACATTTTCGGATATTTTGTACAGAGACAGACAACGAATTTTGTTCCTGTTTATGGGGTTTCGCGCGATCTTCTTAGCCAGTACGTTCCTCAGTTTGGCGACACTGTATTCGATTTTGGACTGTAACAGTCTACTTCGTTCTTCCGCACGTTGCCGTTCTTCTTCCGCGCGACGTCTCTTCCTCTGCACGCTGTCGTTCTTCTTCCACTCAGTGTCTTTCTTCCTCTGCGCGACGTCTCTCTTCTTCGTTAGTTTCTTGAATAGTTTTTATCATGGGTTGTAAATTACCCATTTGTGTTGTTAACAAATTATTTTGCATACTAATCAACTCCTTCAAACGTTCCTCATACAATTTTTCATATTGACTATATTTCATTACAATTTTTTTCATAATGGCATATAATTCACGCAATTCAACAGCTTTAGGGGTTCTCATTTGCATCAACAAGGAAGCGAAATCTATTCCATTTAACACAATATTTTTTCTGTGCATTATCTTCATCTTGGACTTCGTAATATTCGATGTAATAGTTTTTCTTTAACCATTTGGTAATTCTGGATTTTTGATTTTTATATTTACCTGTATATCCGAGCCGATTCAATACATCGTCTGTAATTTTTATTTTATCCTGTATGGTGCAGTTCCAGAAAATCTATTTTTCGTATCGTTTTCAACGTCGATACCGAATTGCAAACAGACCTGATACACCGACAATTTACCTACATTACGTGAAATCAGTTCTTCCGGCGCTAGGCTTTGTATACGGAGTACGAGTTCCCTGTTATTGTGTGCTACCATGACGGATGCCTAATACATACTATTATGTTCGCACCAACCTGTTGGTCTAGCGCGCGCTATGTCGAGCCCTACAAGGTCATTCTGCCCAACAGGTTGGTGCGAACGTACGGGGGAGGGGATAATAATAAGACGTTTCCCCCTCCAAGGTTACGGGTATTAAGAAAATAAAATACATGAAAATTGATTACATTTTTTTTTAATAAAAAAAAAATCACATACATGCAATGCATACATAATTGTGCGTTGATAGGCGGAGGCGTGGCGGCGGTTTGTTTGCCGTCCGGCGGCGGCCTGGCGGTGTCCTGGTCACCGCCCGGAGTGGTGGGGTCTGCGTCCATGTTGTCGGGTGGAAGATTATTGGTGTGGTCGGCCATGTTGGAAAAGCGCGAGGTTGTCAAGTAGTGTAAGAGTGTGCTGGTTAAGCGTCGGTCACGTTGCCAACTCGTGCGTGTGTTATAGTGTACGGGTTTGGATATGTATGCCGCCGTGTATTGCATTGTTGCCACCTTGTGAACTGTGTTATTTTCCATGAGTGATGTGTGTTTTATATAAGTGAATTGGCGTTCAATTATGCAGTGCATATCGTGTGTGTTTCTTACACTTTTTTACGTTCGTGCGATAGAAATTACATATCAATAAGAATATAGTATATGTTGACGGGTGGCGCTAACTGTGTTATTCGTACGTTCCCGACCATTAGGTTAGAGTTCGTATCCTTCGGTATGATCTTCGCGTCCATGTATACTTTGGTCGCAGCGTCTCTCAGAGACTGTATGCGATGGTCCCGCGCGTTGACGACAGGGCTGTTCTTCTTGTTCGGTACTGTTGTGAAATGCAAGCACATGTAGTCTACGTACTGCTTGTTGACAGCGTCCCCAAGATCGACGGGAGCGGCGACGATGACGAGCTTACAAGCTTTCATGTCTATTCCTTGCGTCCAATCGTTGACCAGACAGTGGTCACGCACAAACCGCAGTGGAACGGCATCGTTACCGTCGTGCGGTTCATCCAAGTTGTGTATTTTTACATCGAAGTGTCCGTCCTCGGTCATCGCGGTACCGATATCCTCCCGCAGACTGCGTCGCGTCTCTCTTCGCGCTCTGACAGCGCTCTGGTGTCTGCCGAACTTGTCAACGCTCATCTCGTGAATGAAGCGCGTCGACCGCTGTGCACGATATTTTATACGATGATGTTGGCTTCACGTAGTTCTTCCACTATGGAAACGATTTCGTTCGTGTGTCCACCGTTTCGGGCGCGTTATGACGCTATCAACAGTCGCAATCTGTCCACCAGTTCGTTCGGATCGTCCCAGTGCACGTAATCGATTTTGTCTTTTTTTTTCGAGAGCATCATATACGTTCTGTCGGTATTATTATGTCCGTGTCCTGTACATTTCGGTGGGAACAACCGTGATATTATCTGTTTATACTTTACACCTCTGTTTGTGTTTACCTGTGCGTTCACTAAATAATGATGCTTGTTCACGTTGATATCACATATCATATAAACTGTACGAATTGCTCTCAACGACATATCGTTCGTCGCGAGACTCAACTGGAACTCGTACAGGGTGTTTGATTTTTAAATATTCTTTAATTTCTAAAGTATATTATCATGCAATTATTGTTTAATAAAATTGATTTTTTAAATTAGTTCTATGTAATAACACATGAATGCACGTTGTGCAACACTCGTTCTAGCTTGTATATTGAGTGATGAATAGTGTTAATGTTCGAAGGACTTTTGAAATTAAAAAACAAAAAATGTTAAAGCAATACTGTTTAATTAAAAATAATTAAAATACATGAAATCAAAATATATTACAATTTAAAATACAAATACATGTAATCAAAATATATTACAATTTAAAATACATAATATGTAAACGCACACAGTAGTCACGGTTGCATCCAATCGTTGACCAGACAGTGGTCACGCACAAACCGCAGTGGAACGGCATCGTTACCGTCGTGCGGTTCATCCAAGTTGTGTATTTTTACATCGAAGTGTCCGTCCTCGGTCATCGCGGTACCGATATCCTCCCGCAGACTGCGTCGCGTCTCTCTTCGCGCTCTGACAGCGCTCTGGTGTCTGCCGAACTTGTCAACGCTCATCTCGTGAATGAAGCGCGTCGACCGCTGTGCACGATATTTTATACGATGATGTTGGCTTCACGTAGTTCTTCCACTATGGAAACGATTTCGTTCGTGTGTCCACCGTTTCGGGCGCGTTATGACGCTATCAACAGTCGCAATCTGTCCACCAGTTCGTTCGGATCGTCCCAGTGCACGTAATCGATTTTGTCTTTTTTTTTTCGAGAGCATCATATACGTTCTGTCGGTATTATTATGTCCGTGTCCTGTACATTTCGGTGGGAACAACCGTGATATTATCTGTTTATACTTTACACCTCTGTTTGTGTTTACCTGTGCGTTCACTAAATAATGATGCTTGTTCGCGTTGATATCACATATCATATAAACTGTACGAATTGCTCTCAACGACATATCGTTCGTCGCGAGACTCAACTGGAACTCGTACAGGGTGTTTGATTTTTAAATATTCTTTAATTTCTAAAGTATATTATCATGCAATTATTGTTTAATAAAATTGATTTTTTAAATTAGTTCTATGTAATAACACATGAATGCACGTTGTGCAACACTCGTTCTAGCTTGTATATTGAGTGATGAATAGTGTTAATGTTCGAAGGACTTTTGAAATTAAAAAACAAAAAATGTTAAAGCAATACTGTTTAATTAAAAATAATTAAAATACATGAAATCAAAATATATTACAATTTAAAATACAAATACATGTAATCAAAATATATTACAATTTAAAATACATAATATGTAAACGCACACAGTAGTCACGGTTGCGTCCAATCGTTGACCAGACAGTGGTCACGCACAAACCGCAGTGGAACGGCATCGTTACCGTCGTGCGGTTCATCCAAGTTGTGTATTTTTACATCGAAGTGTCCGTCCTCGGTCATCGCGGTACCGATATCCTCCCGCAGACTGTGTCGCGTCTCTCTTCGCGCTCTGACAGCGCTCTGGTGTCTGCCGAACTTGTCAACGCTCATCTCGTGAATGAAGCGCGTCGACCGCTGTGCACGATATTTTATACGATGATGTTGGCTTCACGTAGTTCTTCCACTATGGAAACGATTTCGTTCATGTGTCCACCGTTTCGGGCGCGTTATGACGCTATCAACAGTCGCAATCTGTCCACCAGTTCGTTCGGATCGTCCCAGTGCACGTAATCGATTTTGTCTTTTTTTTTCGAGAGCATCATATACGTTCTGTCGGTATTATTATGTCCGTGTCCTGTACATTTCGGTGGGAACAACCGTGATATTATCTGTTTATACTTTACACCTCTGTTTGTGTTTACCTGTGCGTTCACTAAATAATGATGCTTGTTCGCGTTGATATCACATAGTATATCTTTGTACGCATTCAGATCCATCTCGTTGTAAACGTTCTCTTTAGGGTGCTTCATGAGTTCGTATAGACCCGGTGTACCTTTGTAACGTTTACCGTTGATAAAGATGAATCGTCTGTTTCGATTTCCAACGGTGAATCACCGATCATCCATTTTCCGCTTTCGTGTCTTACATCGTACGTATAATCCATCAAATGATCGCGTTCAGCCGACACAATCATACGCATGTACTTATTCGCTAACGATTCACTGTCGTATTTGTCCTGAAAATATCTATGCGCTTCTCGCCTCCCTTCCGGTATGTCTAACATTTTTTGTATGTTGAGACTAGGATCGTCCTCGTCGTCCTCGTCCGACGTTTCACCTATCACAGAAGTTTTCAGGAAACGTGGTGTCAACTGCTGTTGCGGTGACGGACGGAACGGTGTTCCTACGTCGATATTACTACTACTTGAACCCATCAGATCATCGTTCTCCTCGTCCTCCTCCTCGTCACGTTTCATCTTTTCCGCACTCATAGGCTTTTCATTTGTTGTTTTACGTTTTTTTTTCAACCAACGCTTGCGAAATAATTTGTAACGGTTCGAGAATCGGTTTGTAACTTTTGGTTAACGTTTCTTCCTCTTCACGGATCCCATGTTTTAACGCACGGTATTTTTTACGTATGTCATTGCTGATAGTGTCGATATCATGGGCTAATTGTTTCTTCTTTTCGTCCATCTTGATAAACGGCAGTACACCGACTAACGTCGGTGACTTGAGACATCTGTATTTACCTGAACGATCGACGACTGTTTTAGTTAACGGTGAACAGCTGTTAAGTGCATTTATGCGAACAGTCTACAACTGTTTTTCCAGGACGTGTATTTTCCCGAACAGTCGACGACTGTTTTAGTTAACAGTGAACAGCTGTTACGTGCATTTATGCGAACAGTCTACAACTGTTTTTCCAGGACATGTGTATTTACCCGAACGGTCGACGACTGTTTTAGTTAACAGTGAACAGCTGTTACGTGCATTTATGCGAACAGTCTACAACTGTTTTTTTATTTTACCCAAACGCTCAAAGACTGAGTTAGTTAACAGTGAACAGCTGTTACGTGCATTTATGCGGACAGTCTACGAGTGTTTTTTTTTGTTTTTCTGTGACACTTATATTTACCTGAACGCTTGACGACTGTTTTAGTTAACGGTGAACAGTTGTTACATGCGAACATGCCACAACTGTTTTTTTATTTTCTAATCGTTAGGTGCGACTACTATGAAACTGTAACGGTTCCAAAATCAGTTTGTAACTTTTGGATAACGTTGCTTCTTCTTCACGAATCCCATGTTTTAACGCACGGTAATTCTTCCGTATGTCATCACTGATCGTGTCGATATCACGTGCTAGTCGTTTCTTCTTGTCGTCCATCTTGATAAACGGCAGTACGACAACTAAAATCGTTGACAGCAGGACATGTGTATTTAGCTGAACGTATGACAACTTTTTTTTGTTTAATCGTTAGGTGCGACTACTATGAAACGGTCAAAACCGACTCTGTACCTGCCGGTGTCGATAGAAGAATCCTTGTCCACAACGAGAAAGCCGTAACGATCTTTCCACGCTTCAGCGCACATGTTCTTAAACGTGTCATATTTCATGTCCGTGTTGACGTGATCGTTGTACGCATGTTTCAAGTTGCGATCGTCCTGTTTGAACAATACTATTAGATTGGCATTGTCACGAACCAACTGTTTTGGCACTTGACTGTACGTCTGACAAAGGTAAAACGCGTCCACACCGCTGTGTCGTCCCATAGAGAAATACTTGCGTATGTTGTGTTGTCTTTCACAAGACACGTCGTCGAACACCATAATAGAATCGGGATCGACCTCGTCGGGAGGCGGTACCTCTTCGTTATCGTTGTAGGCGTGATAACCCATTCCTTCGTTGGAAAGTCGTGTCATCAGGGTCTCCAGCATCTGATATTTGGGTTGAAATAGTGATTTAGAAAACACGTATAAGTTCGCGAATCTCAATCCGTTACATCGAACAACAGGTTGAACATGACGTTTGTCTTCCGCACGCGGAAGGTCCGCAGATGATCGAACGAACAGTATCGGGCAGAAGACGTCCGTGTTTACGTTTTTTTCTGCCACAACCACCCCCACCACCATCGCCGCACAATTTCGAATAGTCCACGTCCTTTATTTTTAGTCTGTGCGCTTGTTGCAATATTTTCATGTTGTCGTTCTGTGCACAGTCTATTTAATAGTCGCACTATATCGCAGCAGTCGGTAGATATGTAACTGCATACACATGTGTCTGGACCCGTTCACAGTTCGGATCCGACCAAACACATTCTTTGTAGTGATCGAATCCGGTGCCGGTTGGTACTATTTCTTCGAGTCGGAACCTCGTCACACGATTGGTAACCCGTTGCCAGTACTCGTACATTGTCAAGATCCTGCGCATGCGTTCAACGTCGTTTGCAGTCGTGTTCACGATGTACTCATCGTAACCAGGATGCGACACAATGTCTTTTACACTGTACACAGCGTGCATGTTGACATCGTAACGCATCGACGTATACTGGTTCTATTTCCGCGAGTCGACTCATCGATACCGTTCTGGTACGACCGCCTTCCATCACGTGACTGTCATGACGCCACCGCTCCACATCCACTTATATCATCTCGACCGAACGGAAGAACAACGCATTCTTCTTGCGATTGCGCAAGTACGTTAAAACGTGAGCTAAACTGATTTTCATACTTCCATTACGCACGAGGCTCATACCGATGTAATATCTCGTGAGCGCGTGTTGTTTCATGTCCAAAGCTCTGACAGTCTTAACAGAATTCATGTCTTTGAACATGACGCTACGTATAACGTTGTCGTGGTACTCGTGTATTTCCGCGACTATGACGTTATCGTTCTCAGGTAGGCGCTCGCACATGTGTTTAGCTTTGAGTTCAGCGATTGGGCGTTGACTTCTCGACTCCGTATGCAGGTGTATCAGATACGAGTTCAACAACCAAAATTCGTCTGCCATAGCGCCCGTGCAATGCTGCCACTGTTCGTACAAACGTCGGTCTTTCACCGTGCACCCTTGTTCGTGCGAATACCGCAGACCAAAGTATTCGCAATACTTGTGGAGTTTAGGCAACGCCTCCTTCAGAAAGGCTACCGAAAACAATCCCTGCGCCTTGTTGTTCACCAACGCGAACTGTTTCCCTCTCGCTAGTGTCGGTAACGAGGACGGGGGGCAGTGCACATCAAAACTTACGTTGTAGCTAGGATCCAGTGCGCACTTTGGCGCTATCATCATCACGCTTCTGTATATTTCCATCGGTGTACGTATCGGAATAGTGCGCTCCGTAAGGACGATGCAACAAGAATTGTGTGGTATCGAACTTCCGTAGGCGAGCATGTCCGTGTATACAGTCGCGTAGTTCATCCGTCCGTGTGAATCGTGTAAGCCGTGCACGCGTTGAACGGCGTTATACAGTTCAGGAATCGGACGGACACGTGAAAGAAAATTCCATCCGTGACGTACGGTACACTTGAACATATTCTTTTCGTAAACCACAAGTTCTATCGGTACGTTGTTCGGTTCGCACTCTACGATAAATTGAAGCCACCGTGATTTGTTGTGTATGCGATCGGAGACTATCGTCAACAGCACGATCGGCGGCAAATCACCACTGCGTTTTTTAATGTGACGCCAACAACGGGCGTGATATCTGTCAACACCGAACCTGTAACGTGTACAGTAGTTGCCGCAAAATCGTCTTTTCTTCACAAAATACACGGAACATAAGTTGGATCGCGCTTCGTGACGGTTATGTTATTGTGAAATGTTTCCCATCATCATATTGATAGACGTCCATCGTGTCGATGATCTGTGATGGGAGTGATACGCTATTAGTCATGATCGTGATATTTATAGTGTATACGCATATTGTTATTTTTAATTTTATTTATTTTTTTTTATCATGGGTGTCTTCACTCACACTTTTGGAGTGACTACTGTCGTTCAGTAGTAGTAGTAGTAGTAGTAGTAGTAGTAGTAGTAGTAGTACTAACACCTAGTACTACTAGTACTACCCAGACAGATGTGTATGTGAGTTTATGCCGGCTCTGAAAAGAGCCGTTTTTTTGCGTGCGCTGACTTTTACAAGTTCTCGCGGACGAAATCACATTTAGGCATTGACACTTTATGGACTTGGACGGGATCATCACCCACTGTCCAATCCATAATTCGTATTTTGCACACACAGCATCTCACGACATCAGCATCGCCTTCGTAAATAAACCCGGCTTTTGCCAGATCATAAAATTTCACGTCCACATTCGGATATTTTCGAAGGTAATATTTAATATTACCTCGGCGATGGATATTATAAAAGCTTTTTAGCCGGTTTGCAAATGATTGTGTGTGCGCGTCCATGTCTGAAGCAAGAATGCTCGTTTGCTATGATGGATTTCATCTCCTCAGAGATAGCTGCGCGCGCAACCGGTACCGGTAGAGGGGGAGGGGATAGCTGCGCACGCAGTTGGTAGTGGGGGATCGTTGACGGCAATAGTTCGGTATCATGGTGATGGGAGCGGATAGCTGCGCGCGCAGCCGTCATTGTAGTATAAGTAGAGCGACGATCACTGCCAGTGTTCACCTTCGAGTCTCGCGCGTCTAACTTTCACGTGCCGCATATAAAATATTGCTTATTTTCTAACTTCGTATCAGTCTTCTATTGTTCTTCAAGCGAGCAAGTAATTGTTATAGTTTCGCGTTTTTGTTGTTGTTGTTATTAATTTACTACGAATGCAGTCGTTTGCTGTTGATTGTAAACATTCGTTACGCGGCGCGTTGGTATCGCACGTTTACACGCCTGTCACGGATGACGAAGAATGCGTCAACGATGTCATAACCTTTTTTGATGAAATGCACGATACGTCACGTACGGACATTCTGAACAAACTGACACGTTTGCTTACTATAAAGTGGCATATAACGGTTAAAGCGAGATTTGTCAAGTACATCGTAAACGCTGACACGGACCAGGACGAAGAAGTGACGACTGAAGCTTATTTTCACGGACGATGTCATACGACGCTGATCGGTGACCGAGATGTATTGCCCGATCGTTTAGAAGCTTCGTACGAAAAAATCATCGAATCGATTTATAAATTCACACGCGAGGGTAGCGGTTGGGTGTTAGACCACATAATCTCCTTAGAACTCGTTCTCTCACGATACCAACCGCTAACCGCCTCCAGTTTCATCCGTACACCCCCTGAATTGTCTCGTACTAAATCCATCATCAACGTGAACAATACACGCGATCAAATGTGTTTCGTATGGTCAGTGTTGGCCGCTCTGTTTCCACAACACTCACACAACGATCGCGTATCCAAATACAAGCCACATATCTGCAGTATCATTACTTCTGGTATAACTTATCCCACCCGACTATCTGACATTGTGAAGTTCGAACGAGACAATCCTAACGTTTCTATAAATGTTTTCGGTTACGAAGAAAATGAAATTTACCCTTTAAGAATAACTCCTTCCAGTGGCAGACGTCATCACGTTAATCTATTACTTCTTACCGCTGACGATCGAAAAGATTACTGTTTAATAAAAAATACGAGTCGCTTATTCTCTTCACTAAGCAAACACGACGGGCGTTCTTTCTATTGCAATTACTGTCTGCATAGATTCTGCGAAGAACAACTCCTTACCGAACATGTCCCCCACTGTTCACCGTACGGCGAACAGAAAATTCGTTTACCCATGAAGGAGGAGGAGAAGGTGATGTGTTTCAGAAATTACACATACTGCCATAAGGTCCCTTTTGCGATATACGCAGATTTTGAATCATTTATCGTCCCTCGCCATCGCTGCGACGCTCCTCCGCACACATCGTCCACCACAACGGAGTCGTTACATCTTCCTTCAGGTTTCTCCTACCTCATAGTCGACTACGAGCATAATATTTTCAAACCCCAGGTCATTTATCGCAGCGAGAATGTGGTAGACACCTTTCTCGATAGACTGGTCGCTGAAGAGCGACAACTGTTCAGGATCATCCGATCCATTGTCCCTATGACTATGAGTGACCGTGATGTGTTATCTTTCGCAAATGCCCTCGTATGTCATCTCTGTGAAAAACCACTGACCGAGGACGACAAAGTGCGCAACCATTGTCATCTGACAGGACGATACCTGGGCGCAGCTCACAACGTCTGTAACCTTAACTTCAAGACTCCACGACACATACCCGTCTTTTTCATAACTTACGAGGTTACGATGCACATCACTTAGTACAAGGGTTGGGTAAATACGACAATCTCGCTTGTATCGCTACCACTAGCGAACGCTTCGTATCTGTCTCGTTGGGTGGTCTGCGTTTCGTAGACACGCTTCAATTTCTGAACACGTTCTTGGACACACTTGTTGGAAACTTGCGCGCGAGCGGTGCGGATTTCGATTTAACGAAGCGATGTTTCGAAGAACACTTCGAGCTACTCTTACGTAAGGGCGTGTACCCTTACGATTACATGACAGGTAGCGAGAAATTCGACGAAACACGTCTGCCCGCATGCGAACACTTTTTCAACAGGTTGAGTGAATCGCCAGTATCTGACGAAGATTACGCTCACGCGCAGAACGTGTGGTGTACTTTCGGAATCAGTACACTGGGCGAATATCACGATCTGTATCTTAAAACAGACGTGGTGCTGCTGGCCGACGTTTTCGAGGCGTTCCGTGAGATGGCCATGCGGTACTACCAGATCGATCCGGCTCATCTTTACTCGCTTCCTGGCGTCGCTTGGCATGCGATGTTAAAGATGACCGGTGTGAGACTGGAGCTGTTGACGTATATAGATCAGCATCTCTTTATCGAATCGGCCGTTCGCGGTGGCGTTAACATGGTACCCAACCGCCATGCCAAGGCCAACAACCCGCTAATTGTCGATCAGTACGATGCTTCAAAGCCGACCTCTTTCATATTGTACACCGACTGCAACAACCTTTACGGTGCAGCCATGTCACAACCACTCCCTTACGCCGACTTCAGATGGCTAGATCGTAACGAGATCAACTCACTGGACGTGCGTACCCTGTGCAATGATGGTGACGGGCTACATACTCGAGGTCGACTTACACTATCCACCCGAACTTCATGACCTCCACTCCGATTATCCACTGGCGCCCGTCCGTTCCTGTGTCCATCCTGACGTACTTTCACCGTACTCTCGACGACTCCACACACGACTGCACTATACAAAAGGGTATAGCGGATCGGAAACGCCTTCGTTGTCCATTCCCAAGTTGCTGACAACTTTGGACGACAAGCAAAATTACGTTCTCCATTTTCAAAATTTAAAATTGTATCCGAGTCTCTGTCTAGAATTGAAAGCAATACATAGGGTGTTGAGTTTTAAACAGAGAGCGTGGATGAAACCGTTTATCGATTTCAACACACAAAAGAGAGCAGCAGCCACAAACAGTTTTCCAAACTGATGGTCAACACCATCTATGGCAAATCTCTGGAGAACGTGAGGAAACGAATAGACTTCCAACTAGTCTCTAACGAACGACGGCTGCAGAAACTTGTTTCCAATCCTCGGCTAAAGCGTATGATCCGCTACACCGATAACTTTGTCGGCTGGCCTTACGAAATAGGACGATAATCCTTTCCCATCCGGTGTACGTTGGCTTCACAGTACTCGATGTCAGCAAATTGATAATGTACGATTTTCATTATCGGTACACTGTCGCCAAGTACGGACGACGATTGACATTACTAATGACTGACACGGACAGTTTGCTTTACAGCACACGGACTGACGATGTGTACTCAGATATGAAAGAGGATCTCCACCTTTTCGATACGTCGGACTATCCCACGGATCATCCTTGTCATTGCAACGACAACAAAAAAGTTGGGAAGTTCAAGGATGAGACCAATGGAAAACCCATCAGGGATTTTGTCGGACTTAGGGCGAAGTGTTACTCGCTCTTGTTGTCCGACCGCACCGACAAAAAGGTGGCAAAAAGTGTGCCAAGGACGGCAATAAAAAAAAGGTTATGCCATCGATTGTACAGCGAGTGTCTTTTTGACAGTCGTACGGTTTTCACCTCTGCTGAGTGTATACGAAGCAATCATCATAAGCTGTACACGCAACGTATAACAAAACTTTCCCTGTCTCCTTATGATGATAAGAGGTACGTACTGGACGATGGTGTAAGTACACTCGCGTACGGGCATTACAGGATACGTGGTTGGTCACTGGCAATACAGGACGCTGCTGGTCCTAACGCAAAGAAGAGAAAGTCCGTGGACCAATAACTAACAGTAAGAATAAGCTCGAATTTCACGTATAAAAAGTACTAGGGGGGGAAGGTAGGCGTTGGCAGTTAATTTGTTTAACAGAGCACAAGCCGTAGTTATTTATAACTGCTTACATCATGATGGTGTCTGAGCATATGTTATCGTTGCGTGTGAACGTTGTGAGGGTATTATTCACACGTTTATAAATTTGTTTAATAATAGGAAGCAAGCCGTGAGTGATGTAATCGTTGTGAGGGAGGGGGAATATGCGTTTAATTTTAACACGAAGGGACTCTGTCTATAGTAGACTCCCACCGAGCATATGCATATAAGACTTTTGTTTCTCGATGATGTCTCGATGATGTTCAGCATTACACACACACACACACACACACACACACACACACACACACACACACACACACACACACACACACACACACACACACACACTTCATTATGTTCTTTACCTACTTATTTTACAACTTTCGATACGTTTTACAGAATGAACAACAACAACAACAACAACAAAGTAACAAAACATATGCCGGCAGAGCAACGTCGAGTACGATGGTAAATATAACATTTTTTTTCTTTGTTTATAATGTACAAACAGAATATTCCATTCAATTGACATGTTGTTTTTTTATAGTTCACAACGGTTACGACGTGCTTTGCGGGGATATGCTCAACCCGTCTCGAGTCGGTAAGTCCGTTTTCATTAATAAACTCTTGTCCTATTGCGTTTACCTCCGGTGTTCAATTATATATATATATATATTTTTTTCAGCGATGCCGACGAGACACCTGCTGCTGCTGCTGATGTGGATCCCCCCCCTATCTCCAGAACTCGGCTCGAGTCGGTAAGACAATTGTCATTAATAAACTCTTGTACTCTTGCGTTTTTTACCTCCAGTGTTCAATTTATATATTTTTTTCAGTGATGCTGATGGTTCAACTGCATTTGCAAACCGGCTAAATAGCTTTTATAATATCCATCGCCGAGGTAATATTAAATATTACCTTCGAAAATATCCGAATGTGAACGTGAAAGTTTATGATCTGGTAAAAGCTGGGTTTATTTACGAAGGCGATGCTGATGTCGTGAGATGCTGTGTGTGCAAAATACGAATTATGGATTGGACAGTGGATGATGATCCCGGCCAAGTCCATAAAGCGTCAATGCCTAAATGTGATTTCGTCCGCGTTTTCAGTGATGCCGACAAGACACCTGCTGCTGCTACTGATGTGGATCCCCCCCTATCTCCAGAACTCGGCTCGAGTCGGTAAGACAATTGTCATTAATAAACTCTTGTACTCTTGCGTTTTTTACTTCAAGTGTTCAATTTATATATTTTTTTCAGTGATGCTGATGGTCCAACTGCATTTGCAAACCGGCTAAAAAGCTTTTATAATATCCATCGTCGAGGTAATATTAAATAGTAACTTCGAAAATATCCGAAGGTGAACGTGAAAGTTTATGATCTGGCAAAAGCCGGGTTTATTTACGAAGGCGATGTTGATGTCGTGAGATGCTGTGTGTGCAAAATACAAATTATGGATTGGACAGTGGGTGATGATCCCGGCCAAGTCCATAAAGCGTCAATGCCTAAATGTGATTTCGTCCGCGAGAACTTGTAAAAGTCAGCACACGCAAAAAAAAGGCTCTTTTCTGGCCCGCAATGCAGACAATATGTATTTGGAAAGCCCAATCGCACTTTCTATGGGCGCATGCATATTTGAGGTATCTTACAGTGTTCATAAAGGTTTTACTAATCCATCCTATTTGTAACAACCACATGTCACTAATACTGTTTCTTTTTTTTGTTACAGATGGAAATTGCCTACCTAATCCAGATTGTGACTTATTATTTTATAAATATATATATACTTGATTGTGACATGTATATTTTGTATATATATTTATGTTTACATTTTTATGTTTATATTTTGTGTATTTGTAAATATTACACTTATATTTTAAGTTGTAATTAGTTTTACTTTAGATGTAATTTCGTACACAATTGTCATATTGCACATGTTTACATATCTGTATTTTGTAATTGTCACTACTATGTGCATTTATTTTAACTTGTAATTAGTTTTACTTTGATGTGTTTCGTACACAATTGTCATATTATGTATTTTGTAATCGTCACTACTGTGTGCGTTTATGTATTTTCGTACACAATTGTCATATTGTGCATATTTACATATCTGTATTTTGTAATTGTCACTACTGTGTGCGTTTATTTTAACTTGTAATTAGTTTTACTTAGATGTGTTTCGTACACAATTGTCATATTATGTATTTTATAATCGTCACTACTGTGTGCGTTTATGTATTTTCGTACACAATTGTCATATTGCACATATTTACATATCCGTATTTTGTAATTGTCACTACTGTGTGCGTTTATTTTAACTTGATGCTGATTAGATCTAGATTGTGGAAAGGAGAAGCAATATGGTTGATCATCTGCTACGTCAATTAGTTTTACTTAGATGTGTTCCGTACACAATTGTCACTACTGTTTTGCTTTATATAAAATAAACTTGTACATATTTTTTCATTGTATAAGTGTTTATTTTCAACTATCCTTTTCCATACATGGTGTGCATTGATTTTCAACTGAAGGACCGAGTCATCTTTTTATTTTTACAATATATATATATATTTACTTAACACATAGACACACAGTTCACAAGTTGCCAACAATGCAATACACGACATCGACGATATCCAGACGGCGGCGGCGTATATATCGAAACCCATACACTATAACACATGCACGAGTTGACAACGTGCATGCCGACGCTAAACCAGCACACATGCACAAGTTGGCAACGCTGACGCTTTTCCAACATGACCGCCCGGAAAACGCAGTATATATCCAAACCCGTACACTATAACACATGCACAAGTCGGCAACGTGGGCACAAGTTGGCAACGGCGACGACGCTTTTCCAACATGGCCACACTTCCGGAAAAACCCCGTATATATCCAAACCCGTACACTATAACACATGCACGAGTCGGCAACGTGGCCGACCCTTAACCATCACACTCATACCACAAACCGACAACCTCGCACTTTTCCAATATGGCCGAACACACCAATCATCTCCCGACAACATGGCCGATGCTGCCGACGACACGGATGACGACCCCACCACTCCTGGCCGCCATCAAGCCACGACCAGGCCGCGGCTTGGCCCCCGCCGGACGGCAAACAGCGAACGGCGGCCACGCCTACACCAATCAACGCACACATAACCTCACAAAATGGACGATACCGACAACATGGCCGACATATGAATCACGACTTCGGCACGCCCATCACGATCATGTGGGACAAACCACTAACCCCCCGATCCATCCCCACCTCTGGATTGGGCGGCACAATGCACCGGATGTTTACCCCCACCACCACAATTTTTGAATTTCCCGCCATATGACGTCACATCCGGGGTAGAACTGTCATAACCCCTTTACTTTCATTCATATCTGTGAATAAAAAATCACATTGATTTAAAAAATACATTGACTTAAAAAGTAACGCAAATTACCAGTTATAAATATTTCAATCAGTCGCTTCTTCTTTTCTTACTTGGAGAAAACTTGGTACCATTACTTACGTCATCAGAATGATCATCATCGTTTTCACTAAACAAGTACTCATAGCCATCGGTCTCTGAATCCAAATCTATTTCCTGAATGCCGCTGCCAGGCTCTGAACAAGAGTCTCGAACGTCAGATTGATTTTCATCAGTCTTTGAATCATCATGTTGCATATGTACTGCTGTAGCTGCGTGGACATGGGAATGATGTTCCTCCTTTAATACTAAGTAGTAACATAATAAATAAACCTCCGCTCCATAGTCCGTTAAGGACCAAGGCGTACCGCGCGGCTTTTGTGTTAGTGTGACGGTGTATGGCTAGTACTACGCGCCACCAGCCGCTAGTTGCGGTATTCACGGTCAGGAGGCAGCGCTATTATCTCAGCGCCTACTCAGTTTGCCTCACGACGCTGAGTGCACGCCGTATGGAGCCTCCGCCCGGAATTGAACCCGGGACCACGAGCGCATCAATCGCCCGCGTTAGCCACTAGACCACCTGGAGGCTCTGAAGTAGTAACATACGTATGTAAAATCTGTTATGATCGTTTGGTGTGACAGCATACATCATCCCTATCAGTTTGCAGCCATCTCTCTTTCCTGGAATCGATTTATTGTCAGTGAATCTGTAAAGTCCTGAAATGCCACTATACAGGAATTGACAAGCACAGGGATCAGATTGATTAAAATCAAACCATGAATTCATCAATGTTGTGCGTTTTGTTGCAGGTCCTTGGATTGCATTCTCATCCCCTGCCCTAATACACATTATAGTATCCATCTTCAAGCACAGCTAAGAGAACGATTGTATGTGACTGATCATACATTTCTTTTGAATGAAGGCACCGAATATATGATGAGAGCTAAAGTATGGCATATTCGCATATGTTATAGTTTCAACATATTCCAGTTAATGGTTGTCACTGACGCCTCATATGAATTGCATACACGTTGAGTTCACATCCTTTATACATGTATTGGAATAGGTTTTCAATATTGATTTGGGCATTGTACTTTAGAATTAGGAAACAATTGTAGAGAACGAATGAGGATTATCAAATTGATAATTCCTTTTAGTTCAACAATTGCATCATCTTGTCTCTGGTACTTTGGATAACCATTGTTATTTTTAATAGTTTCATGTAAAAAGTCGCTCGGATATTATATGTACATATTCCATATCCATATGTATGCAATTCGTAAGAGGCGTACATCCCTGTGCTTATCAATGCCTGTATAGTGGCATTTCAGGACTTTACAGATTCACTGACAATAAATCGATTCCAGGAAAGAGAGATGGCTGCAAACTGATAGGGAGGATGTATGCTGTCGCACCAAACGATCATAACAGATTTTACATACGTATGTTACTACTTCGTATTAAAGAAGGAACATCATTCGCAAGTCCACGCAGATACAGCAGTACATACACAACTTATAAGCCATACAAAGAAGCGGCTCTTGCATGTGGGTTACTTGAAATTGACACAGATTGGCGCAAATGTTGGGAGGAAATGCAGAGCACATACCGTACATGTTGTGTCAACTTCGAGAGCTGTTCTCATTAATGTGCTACTTCTACAAACCAACATCACCGTTTCAAGTGTGAACGATATTACGAAACTCGTGTATCCTGTTGTATAATAATTTGCCCGTGTTATGCTTTGTATATGTTAATTTGTAATAAATAGTTGTAAATAGTGTATCAGTTGATTGTGGAATATTTATGTTGAGTGTTTTCGAATGTTATTTAATATATAAGTTAAAAGAATTGAATTATTCTGCCTTGTTTTGATAAACAGAATTATAATTGTTCCAATTCAGCAGTTAGAACTCCAAAATCAATTCAAAAATAGCGGTCGAGTCATCCCAAACAATTCTCAAGTCACCTTCGATATTAGGTTTTAACCTATTCTTTGAGGTTAATCTTGGTTTTGTAGTTTGCGTACTTCCAACGACTCCCCGACGTCTTCTTATCCTTGTTAATTATAAAATAAATGTTGATAATATATTATGTTCATGAAATAATAACGCATGGATATGATTTATTAACATAATTGTTTAATCTCTGTAATATGAGTTCAAATTAATAGAAAATTCCATTTGATACATACGGTTGTCACAATCGATATTTATCTCAGGAGTGAATGATTAAATAAGGTTAATATATTTCGTGGGAATTCTTGTGGCTGCTACGAAAGGTCCATTACATGATAATTAACAATATAGAGTACCTTTACAAATCATCTATTACTTATAATCTAAAAAAATTACAAAAATTATATATTAAATAACATACGATGCTTGACGAAATTCAATACGCTTCGTAAAAAGCATGCAGGTTAGAGTGACGTCAACATCATGGCTGCCGTTGTCCGTGTCAGAAAATAATGAAGTTTAACAATTAAGTGTTATTTCTTCTTTTTTAGTCACCGAACTCATACAAACTTCTTAAATTTTGATTGGCCATTTATGTACAGGTTAAATGTTATATGATCAATACCCATTACCTACTTTACATTTTATAAATTACCTTTAATAGATAATTTTATTATTATACTCTAATGATACATGCAATGTTTACATGATTATTAATTATATAATTATAAACAATTTGATACTAAATAAGCCTCAGTTTATAACTGTAAAACCTTATTAATTTGAATTTCTCTGATATGTGGTGGAACAATGTGTTTTGGTTGATTGTAATTTCTACCTTGACTCCCTGAGATAAATATATTTAAATAAATTAACTGGTGACATAAAACCTTATAACATATAACAAAAACTTAATGATAATACTTGTTTTTGACAGTTTTAGTTTATTTATACTGTTAAACTATTGTCTGTATGATAAACTAAATTTCTGTCTAATAATAATAATAAAACACCTTTCATAAACAATAATTAATACTGTTTAATGGAAGTCTGTGTCACTATTTATATTATATCACTCATATCACTGTAAAGGTTTGTGTCCCTTTTTCTATCCTTAATTATAGGCCTATACAATTTTATTTAATACAATTTTCTTTATATGGATAGGTACTCTTTATTGGGTTTGGTTGTGTTATTCAGGATAAATTATTTAGGCCTACTAGGTTTATTTATTTAACTTGTTGTCTGTTTACTGCCCTATTCTACTGGGTTATTTCTGGGTCTCTTGATGATATTAAATAAGTCAAAGGTTGTTTTTATTTAGTTATATTTGGTTCCTTACTAATCTCTTTAAAACTTGGTAATTTCCTTTAATTGACTATTAATTGTGATTTTTTGTTCTCTCTCTGGATAGGATTTCCCTATTATATTTACAATTCTTTTTCTAACATTTTGTTTCATTACAAATTGCCTCCCTTCAGAAGTAATTATTTCTAAACACTTCATTAGGTGTGAGGACATAATTACTTATGTTTCATTTGTCTATAAAATAGGTTATTTACCTTCTGTCGACGTTTCTTAAAATCCTTTTAGGATGACTCGAGTTTCAACACCATTTGGTGTCATCATCAGATCGGTGAATTAGGTTAAAACATTTCGATGCATATGCATCTCGTTAGATATTTAAAAGATTAAAAACAACACATAACATTATATAAAACAATAAATAAACTATATCACAATAAAATAACATTAATAAAAGAATATAAAAAAAAAGAATATAAAAACAACACGGCCGCAAACGAACCTGTACAGGAACGCACCCCACGGTAAGATTAATCAATGCCGGTTTGACCTCGGTTCAATTTCATCGATCTGATATAGCCAATCTCTCGTTCCATAAGATCGATTCTATTAAATAAAACATTATTGTTATGTATTGCTTTTTCATTTAGGACACAATTGTGATCCTTCTTTATGGCTTTTTATATCTCGAATCTTTCAAGGGTGTCCAGCTTTAGTGACTTTTTACATTTATGTAGGATATCTAAATTATCGTTGATACTTTTTATATATGGTTATATGAGCTCAAATGTTCTGCAAATGTAGATCTTGTTACATTTGACTTGGAGCTTGGGATATGTTCTTTATAGCGTAATTTGAAAGAGCGACCTGTTTGTCCTATATAGAACTGTGTGCAATCAGAACAATTAAGTCTATATACACCAGTACCATCAAATATATCGGAGGGTGTATTTTTGTTGGTAAAAGTGAGTTTTTTCTCAAGTTTATTACTTGCCTTTGAGGCCAATGTAATATTATGCTTTTTAATAGGTTTTTTAAAGTATGGTATAGATTTTCACCATATTCTATAGCAATGTATTTGTTTTCTTTGGATACATCAATATTTATTGGTTTGTTTTGTTTTTTATTAATTAATCTATCTACTATATGACTTTTGTGTCCATTGGCCAATGCTATGTGCTTGATAATGTTTAGTTCACTGTTATAATCATCTGTAGATAAGGGCAATGCCAGCAATCTATGAATCATGCAGTTAAAAAAAGCCATTTTATGTGACATAGGGTGATACGATGAGGCGTGAATAGCATGATCTGTGATTGTTGGTTTTCTGTAAATATTATAGCTAATTTTATTATTTATTTTAGTTAAAGTTAAATCTAAAAAATTAATTTTATTATTCATTTCAGTTTCTAATGTGAATGTAAATTATTTGTAATAGTGTTCATATATTTTTTAAGCATTCTAATTGTCTGCAATTGCCATTGTAAATCATTATTGTGTCATCCACATATCGTCGGTAAAATAAAATTTTTGTATAATGTTTGTTTTTAGTTGATAAAATTTCATTTGTTTCAATATGATTTAGGTAAATTTCAGCCAGGATGCCTGACAATGGGGATCCCATAGCTAAACCATCCCGTTGTAAATAATATTTGTTTTCGAAAGTAAAGTAATTTTGTTCTAATATTACTTTTGTCAAATTGATTAACTCGTCAACTGCTTCATAATTTAATGTGGATTTAGATAGTAATAAATTTTTAGCTATTTCTAACGTTTCGGTAATAGGTATGTTCGTGTATAGATTTACTATGTCGAATGAGGCGAGAGTGTGTCTCGGTTCGATTATAATAGTTTTTGTAAGTTCGACCAGTTCTAAGCTGTTTTTTAAACTATAATTTTTATTAAACGTTATGTGTTGTCTAAAAATTTTTTTAAGTTTTTTGGCAATTTTATATGAAGGTGCAGACATAAAATTAACTAAAGGACGGATAGGCATATTATTTTTATGTATTTTTGGAAGGCCCTTAAGTCTAGGGGCCTTGGGGTCTATCATTTTTAAGTGTTTTTTCTCATCATGCGTAATGACATATTTTGATTTATTCAATGTTGATTTCACTTTATTGTTAAATGTAAGAGTGGGATCGCTATGAATCTCAATAATGTTATTGTTTTTAATGAAGTCCAGTATCTTATTTTTATAATCATCATAAGTTAAAATTACGAGAGTTTGACCTTTGTCCGCTTTGGTGACGATTGCGTTATGGTCTATTAATTTCGTCTTTATCTCGTTAAACACCCTTGTTTCGCTATGGTAAATAGTTTTTGTATTCTTTATGTTTTCGGCTTTTAAAACTTTTTTTTTTTATTGTCAATTGCATGTCTTATTACTGTTTTCGTTTCTTCATTAGGTATGGAATTTATTGCGGTTTCAGCGTTTAATATTTCGTTACAGAGTGATTGTTTGGAACTATTGTTTTTAAGATTGTATTTTAAGCCTTTATTCAATAAGTTGGTTTCTTCGTTGTTGAACTGTATTCCGGTAAGATTAACAATACGTGGGTAAAACTGGTGATTTATTACATTGTTCTCTTGCGTGTCGTTCTGTTTTTTCAATAAGTTACGAATTTTTTTACTTTGTGTCTTCTTTTTCTTTATAATGGTACTATTTATTTGTCTTTCAATCAAATATGTTACATTGTGGACTTGTGAGGCATGTAGGTTTTGTAAAAGTTCGAGATGTTTTTTCAAGAGCATCGTATTGAGTAAGTTCTTTTTACTATGCAAATGTTTTATTTCGTTCTTTATCCATAATTTAGTGGCCATTTCTTTAATATAAAATAACCTATTTTATAGTCTTAATCGTTTCTGGAGGCAAGAAAAATGTTTAAATTGAATGCCAGTCAGGTAAAAATTGCCTTTCAATATATGAATTTAAGGTTAAAACTACTAAAAACGGCACTAAATATTAGGTATAACAAAGCATGTTTAAGTTTGCAAATCGTGCCGAGTTATGTCCAAATAAAAATAAAATCTAGTTCTTATAGCGCTAAAAAAACTAAAGAAATGGCCACTAAATTATGGATAAAGAACGAAATAAAACATTTGCATAGTAAAAAGAACTTACTCAATACGATGCTCTTGAAAAAACATCTCGAACTTTTACAAAACCTACATGCCTCACAAGTCCACAATGTAACATATTTGATTGAAAGACAAATAAATAGTACCATTATAAAGAAAAAGAAGACACAAAGTAAAAAAATTCGTAACTTATTGAAAAAACAGAACGACACGCAAGAGAACAATGTAATAAATCACCAGTTTTACCCACGTATTGTTAATCTTACCGGAATACAGTTCAACAACGAAGAAACCAACTTATTGAATAAAGGCTTAAAATACAATCTTAAAAACAATAGTTCCAAACAATCACTCTGTAACGAAATATTAAACGCTGAAACCGCAATAAATTCCATACCTAATGAAGAAACGAAAACAGTAATAAGACATGCAATTGACAATAAAAAAAAAAAGTTTTAAAAGCCGAAAACATAAAGAATACAAAAACTATTTACCATAGCAAAACAAGGGTGTTTAACGAGATAAAGACGAAATTAATAGACCATAACGCAATCGTCACCAAAGCGGACAAAGGTCAAACTCTCGTAATTTTAACTTATGATGATTATAAAAATAAGATACTGGACTTCATTAAAAACAATAACATTATTGAGATTCATAGCGATCCCACTCTTACATTTAACAATAAAGTGAAATCAACATTGAATAAATCAAAATATGTCATTACGCATGATGAGAAAAAACACTTAAAAATGATAGACCCCAAGGCCCCTAGACTTAAGGGCCTTCCAAAAATACATAAAAATAATATGCCTATCCGTCCTTTAGTTAATTTTATGTCTGCACCTTCATATAAAATTGCCAAAAAACTTGAAAAAATTTTTAGACAACACATAACGTTTAATAAAAATTATAGTTTAAAAAACAGCTTAGAACTGGTCGAACTTACAAAAACTATTACAATCGAACCGAGACACACTCTCGCCTCATTCGACATAGTAAATCTATACACGAACATACCTATTACCGAAACGTTAGAAATAGCTAAAAATTTATTACTATCTAAATCCACATTAAATTATGAAGCAGTTGATGAGTTAATCAATTTGACAAAAGTAATATTAGAACAAAATTACTTTACTTTCGAAAACAAATATTATTTACAACGGGATGGTTTAGCTATGGGATCCCCATTGTCAGGCATCCTGGCTGAAATTTACCTAAATCATATTGAAACAAATGAAATTTTATCAACTAAAAACAAACATTATACAAAAATTTTATTTTACCGACGATATGTGGATGACACAATAATGATTTACAATGGCAATTGCAGACAATTAGAATGCTTAAAAAATATATGAACACTATTACAAATAATTTACATTCACATTAGAAACTGAAATGAATAATAAAATTAATTTTTTAGATTTAACTTTAACTAAAATAAATAATAAAATTAGCTATAATATTTACAGAAAACCAACAATCACAGATCATGCTATTCACGCCTCATCGTATCACCCTATGTCACATAAAATGGCTTTTTTTAACTGCATGATTCATAGATTTCTGGCATTGCCCTTATCTACAGATGATTATAACAGTGAACTAAACATTATCAAGCACATAGCATTGGCCAATGGATACAAAAGTCATATAGTAGATAGATTAATTAATAAAAAACAAAACAAACCAATAAATATTGATGTATCCAAAGAAAACAAATACATTGCTATAGAATATGGTGAAAATCTATACCATACTTTAAAAAACCTATTAAAAAAGCATAATATTACATTGGCCTCAAAGGCAAGTAATAAACTTGAGAAAAAACTCACTTTTACCAACAAAAATACACCCTCCGATATATTTGATGGTACTGGTGTATATAGACTTAATTGTTCTGATTGCACACAGTTCTATATAGGACAAACAGGTCGTTCTTTCAAATTACGCTATAAAGAACATATCCCAAGCTCCAAGTCAAATGTAACAAGATCTACATTTGCAGAACATTTGAGCTCATATAACCATAATATAAAAAGTATCAACGATAATTTAGATATCCTACATAAATGTAAAAAGTCACTAAAGCTGGACACCCTTGAAAGATTCGAGATATAAAAAGCCATAAAGAAGGATCACAATCGTGTCCTAAATGAAAAAGCAATACATAACAATAATGTTTTATTTAATAGAATCGATCTTATGGAACGAGAGATTGGCTATATCAGATCGATGAAATTGAACCGAGGTCAAACCGGCATTGATTAATCTTACCGCGGGGTGCGTTCCTGTACAGGTTCGTTTGCGGCCGCGTTGTTTTTATATTCTTTTTTTGTATATTCTTTTATTAATGTTATTTTATTGTGATATAGTTTATTTATTGTTTTATATAATGTTATGTGTTGTTTTTAATCTTTTAAATATCTAACGAGATGCATATGCATCGAAATGTTTTAACCTAATTCACCGATCTGATGATGACACCAAATGGTGTTGAAACTCGAGTCATCCTAAAAGGATTTTAAGAAACGTCGACAGAAGGTAAATAACCTATTTTATAGTCTTAATCGTTTCTGGAGGCAAGAAAAATGTTTCATTTGTGACATTCTGCTAGTTCTTTAAATTGTATTCTACACTGATAGTTTTTTACTTTTCCTGGTTTTTCTGAAAATACATGTTTATACTTCTTATATATCATAATGAGATCTTCTACTTGTTTTGCTGTCAAATTATTTGTGCCTTGGTGTGTAAACTCTCTTATCTCCTGTAATTTACTGTTCCACAGGTCTTCATTTGTCATATTATAGATTATTTTTCTGCATTGGGTGTCATTCCTTAAAAAATTTAATTCCCTAACTTGGTGATGGGTACGGTTCAGAGGGGCACCTTCGCTTCCTATTAACTCTGCCGTCCACATAACACCTTCTGATTTCAAGGACACCTTCTCCTTGCTCAGATCAATATTGGCTGAATATTTCCTCAGCATATCGCATCCGTTTAATATTTCGAATGGTAGGCCGATTGCGACCAGACATATAATATTAATTGTAACACCTTTGCTTTCTAGTTCCAATGACACTTGTTTTCTCACCGTTTTATTTTGACGCCCAGTGGCACCTATTAAAATAACATTATTGATAGGTAAGGTAGGTATTATATTTTTACTTTGTTTCTGTATTCTCTCCAGTTCAGCATCGTTAATAAGTGATACATTTGCACCAGTATCTATCATTACTCGTGTAGGAATTCCTTCAATTTGTGCGGTTATGTATAAGATTTCATTATGCTGGTTGGTTCTACTTGTCACCGTTTCCTCCAACAGTTCTTCTCGAAGATTTTTCAAATAATAATTGTAAATAATAGTAAGATTTTGACTATCCGTCCTTAAACTTTGGTTGTTGTTATACTTCAAAATTCTTTAATTTTCCATAATTAATTTTTCATAATTAGTTGGTAGTAATTTGTTATTACTATATTTTTGAATTTGGTGGTTTTTGTACTTCAAAATTCTTTTATTTTCCGTAATTAGTTTTTCATAATTAGTTGGTAGTAATTTGTTATTACTATATTTTTGAATTTGGTGGTTTGTGTACCCAGTAGATAGTAGCAGTAAGGGGTCGCGAGGGTTTATTACTGCCTCACTCCGTTTAAATTAAGGCCATCATGATTATTTTCCGGGATGACTGTTGATTTGCCTGGAATGGTGTGCCAGTTCCTGGTTGTTCAACCTCTCGGTTGTCTAATTGTTCACTCCCCCTTGGTTCTCGGAAGTCCTCCTGGCTTCTACTTCTTACTCGGTTGTCATGGTGATTCATCCCTCTGGGATTTCCTCTTGCAGAATAACCGTTATTAAAACTGTTTCTCCGAGGTTGATGGTATCTCCAGTAATCCCCTTCTTCTGCACTAATATAGTTTATTCACGGTCGGTACGGACGATTATTATTATAATTACCCTGGTTATTATTATTGGTATTAACTCCTGAGTTATTTCTAAAATTATTATAATTTTGGTTTGTTCGGTAGTTATTATAATTATTATTATTAATTCTATTACCTGGATGGTAATTTTGATTGGGCCTGTTGTTACTATTATTGTTAATTGGATTTCGATTGAAATTTGCTTGTTGGTTATTATTTGGGGTAAAATTTTGGTTGTAATTACGATCATTGCCATTAAAGCTATAATTATTCTGGTTATTCATGTTATTATGGTGATTATGATTCATACCATGGTTATTATTTCTTGAACCGCACTGATCAGTTCGTTGTCTGCTTCTTTTGTAGTAACCCTCGTGCTCATAATTTTCTAACAGGTCCGCCATTGCGTGGACCGTTTTAATCTGGCTTCCCAGGCGTGCTCTGGCAATTCCTGTGTCATAATGGTATGCCATTTTAGTTATTAGGGATTCTTCTGGTATTCTTGGCTCTAGGTGTCTCGCCAAACACACCTTTCCCCAGAAGTAAGTAGTTGGAGATGTACCTCTATTTCCATCATATCTTCCCTGACAAATGTTGCCCCTGATAATATTTTGTATAGCTTCGGACCAATATTTTTCTTTAAATAGTTTTTTAAATTGAGCGTAGTCCACTATCTCATTCCTGGTTGCTGTCCACCAGTTGTCCGTAATCTCCCTAAAATGCTCATCCAACATCTCTCTAATCGAGCTCCAGATAGTTATTCGATGTTTATTAAAATGTTCCTCGATTCTGGCCAGGAATTCCATGGGGTTTTTACGATAATTTTTGAAATTAATCCCTTCTCTGGTTTCATTTGTGGAAATATGAGTGATATTATTTGGTCTGGTTCTAATTAATTCAATTTCTTCTTGATTTTGGCGTACTTGACCAGTTAAATTGTTCACTGTAGTGTTAATATTGTCACACCTTTCTCTGGTTTGTTTCTGTAAATTTACTAAATTTTCTTGTTCCTTTTGTATTCCTTCTATTTGAATACGATTATTTTCTTGGACCTGGTCTATTCTGGTATTTACCATTACTTTGTTTTGTGTGATGGTTTCGTTAGCTTTTCTCAATCTCTCATTAGTGTCAGCTATTTCTAGCTTCCTTTCCTCATCAATTTTGTCCATCTTCTGGTTAATTGTATCATTGACCTGTTCAATTCTACCACTAATTCTTCTTAAATTTTCTTCATTGATTTGCCTGAATTCTTCCTTCATTTGGTTATTATTGTCACTTATAGTTTGCCTTAAGGTTTCGTTAGTACTTTCCTTAATACTATCAAATTTTTCATTGGGTTGTCTATTGCTTTCCTTAATGCTGTCTATTTTGTCATTCATTATTTTATTATTCTCTTCGAATTTGTCATTAATTTGCCTCAAGTTCTCATTCATTTGTCAATTGTTTTCATCTGTATTCCTGTTAATACTGTCTATTTTCTCATTGATCTCTTCCTTCATACCGTCTATTTTCTCGTTTGTTTGTCTGTTATCTTCCTTGATACTATCAATTTTTTCATTTGTTTGTCTGTTATCTTCCTTGATGCTATCAAAATTTTCGTTCGTTTGCTTGTTTTGTTCCTCCATTTGTTTTAATAAGTTTTGACTCAAAATTTCATTTTGTTTCTTTGAGTTTTCAGTGAATTCTTCCTTGATGCTTTCAATTTTCTCATTTGTTTGTCTGTTATCTTCCTTGATGCTATCAATTTTTTCATTTGTTTGTCTGTGATCTTCCTTGATGCTCTTCAAATCTTCCTTCATTTCTTTCTTCTGCTTCTTAAAATTGTCATTCGTTTCTTCCTTATTTCTGTCCATTTTTTCACTCATACTATTCATTAACTCCATTAATTTTATAAGATTCGGGTCTCCTCTATCTTTCTTTCTTGCTACCGTCTCCACATCCTCCACCGATGTTACTTCTTTCTCTTCCATCCTGACTTCTTTCTCTGCCTCCTTCGTCCATCTCAGTGACGATGCCCTTTTATGCATCTTTTATTATTTTTTGGAACTTATAGCAGTCGCCAGCTAAAAATTAGGAAATTAATTTGCTTGGTTTAATTTCTTCACCTAATATTCCCTAATTTCAGTTTCACTAGTACGCCAATTTATAGTACGACTCGTTTATCCCGTAGTATAGTAATGGTATAATAATTTGCCCGTGTTATGCTTTGTATATGTCAATTTGTAATAAATAGTTGTAAATAGTGTATCAGTTGATTGTGGAATATTTATGTTGAGTGTTTTCGAATGTTATTTAATATATAAGTTAAAAGAATTGAATTATTCTGCCTTGTTTTGATAAACAGAATTATAATTGTTCCAATTCAGCAGTTAGAACTCCAAAATCAATTCAAAAATAGCGGTCGAGTCATCCCAAACAATTCTCAAGTCACCTTCGATATTAGGCTTTAACCTATTCTTTGAGGTTAATCTTGGTTTTGTAGTTTGCGTACTTCCAACGACTCCCCGACGTCTTCTTATCCTTGTTAATTATAAAATAAATGTTGATAATATATTATGTTCATGAAATAATAACGCATGGATATGATTTATTAACATAATTGTTTAATCTCTGTAATATGAGTTCAAATTAATAGAAAATTCCATTCGATACATACGGTTATCACAATCGATATTTATCTCAGGAGTGAATGATTAAATAAGGTTAATATATTTCGTGGGAATTCTTGTGGCTGCTACGAAAAGTTCCATTACATGATAATTAACAATATAGAGTACCTTTACAAATCATCTATTACTTATAATCTAAAAAAATTACAAAAATTATATATTAAATAACATACGATGTTTGACGAAATTCAATACGCTTCGTAAAAAGCATGCAGGTTAGAGTGACGTCAACATCATGGCTGCCGTTGTCCGTGTCAGAAAATAATGAAGTTTATTAAATGTGTACAAATAAATGTTTTCCTTGTAATCACTGTTTCGTTTAGATATGGAATTTGTTTTCACTGGTTAAAATGTTCACTAGTGATTAGTGTTAGTGTGAATTGGTGTATTGTCTAGTGGTTGTTCCTTTTTGGATAAAAATATTGTCAATGATTAAGTCAAATTAAACTTTACACATCTAGGCGATATTGCTGAATGTCTTCCGGTTTATTCTTTATAATTTCTTGATTGTGTGTGTTCCTGGTTCATGAAATGATTGTAGTGGAGGAATTATTTATCTTCAGTGGTAGTCATACAAATCTTCTTTCACAAACGGTTTAGTAATTTTATATTTTTATTTTAATAACATCTCGTCACGCACTATTCAACTGTTCTTCATCACAATTAACAATTAAGTGTCAATTCTTCTTTTTTAGTCACCGAACTCATACAAACTTCTTAAAATTTTGATTGGCCATTTATGTACAGGTTAAATGTTATATGATCAATACCCATTACCTACTTTACATTTTATAAATTACCTTTAATAGATAATTTTATTATTATACTCTAATGATACATGCAATGTTTACATGATTATTAATTATATAATTATAAACAATTTGATACTAAATAAGCCTCAGTTTATAACTGTAAAACCTTATTAATTTGAATTTCTCTGATATGTGGTGGAACAATTTGTTTTGGTTGATTGTGATTTCTACCTTGACTCCCTGAGATAAATATATTTAAATAAATTAACTGGTGACATAAAACCTTATAACATATAACAAAAACTCTTAATGATAATACTTGTTTTTGACAGTTTTAGTTTATTTATACTGTTAAACTATTGTCTGTATGATAAACTAAATTTCTGTCTAATAATAATAATAAAACACCTTTCATAAACAATAATTAACACTGTTTAATGGAAGTCTGTGTCACTATTTGTATTATGTCACTCATATCACTGTAAAGGTTTGTGTCCCTTTTTCTATCCTTAATTATAGGCCTATACAATTTTATTTAATACAATTTTCTTTATATGGATAGGTACTCTTTATTGGGTTTGGTTGTGTTATTCAGGATAAATTATTTAGGCCTACTAGGTTTATTTATTTAACTTGTTGTCTGTTTACTGCCCTATTCTACTGGGTTATTTCTGGGTCTCTTGATGATATTAAATAAGTCAAAGGTTGTTTTTATTTAGTTATATTTGGTTCCTTACTAATCTCTTTAAAACTTGGTAATTTCCTTTAATTGACTATTAATTGTGATTTTTTGTTCTCTCTCTGGATAGGATTTCCCTATTATATTTACAATTTTTTTCTAACATTTTGTTTCGTTACAACGATTATCAAAACACTGATGTAGAGGATACGCAGGCCCTTGAAGGAAATGCAGCATTGCAAGATATAGATGACATTCTAAGAAGTAATTGTTTGGAGTGGAGGAGCATCGGCCTCCTAATACCAAATAATCCAATGCTTAATAACCCTGTACACAATGTGAATGAAGAGGGCAGTCATGGTGCTAATATACATAGCAAATTAAATAAAAAACAGAAATTAGTTGGAAATAAATTTGTGGGCCATAGCAGGCAAGACAATTTGAGAAGCTGTTCTCCTTAGAAGCCGCAGCAGAATATAGCATGACCTACGTATTCGGAAATATTCTGAATATTGTTAGGGAACAGCGTCATTTAGCATTAGCAACAGGATGGACATGCAAACCTGCGCAATTCTTGGCCGCAGGAACTATACTCCATTAGTTATTTGGTCTTCTTGTTCCAGTGTTTGCCTTCTTCAGTTTCCTCCATTAAGGCTATATCAGGAAAAGCTACAATTCTACACGAAGAGTCAGTTATTCTAATTGATGAGGTGTCAACGATCTCTGCAGTGGCAGTAGACTGTATGGCTCATTTACTTCGAAACATAATGAAGTGTATAGTTTGGTTTATACTTCGAAACATCCATTATTAAGTGTAGTTCAGGTGGATGGAAAAGTGATACTTTTAGTGGAGACTTCAGGCAGGTCTTAACGTGAGTCTCAAAGGCGGGACAAACAAATAAAATTTTGATCTTTATAACCATACTTTATTTGGCCTTAAATATGTGTGCCAGTGCTAATGAACTACAATTTGTGGAGTGGAAACTTCGATTGGGGAACAGAACTTTTCCTGTGATGGAAACGCAGCATGATGGAAATATTTTTAATATTTCCAGCAGATTCATATGCAAGAAAAATTCAGTTGTTAACCATATATTTGGCAAAATTAATTGGCTGGAAATAATGCAAATTATTTCAAATAATAGGTTTATGAATAAAGTAAAATAATATGTTTAGAAACTCAAACCCTAATTTTGACAGAGTAGGCCTACTGCAGTGTAGACTCGATCTGTGGCAAGATGGTGATACGGCATATACAAAGAACGTCGTATACACAGAAATTCTGTTAAAGAACGATGCAACCACCTAGGCTGCTTTTACTACCGGCGACTAACAGCGCAAAACTGGTGGGAATAAAATTTGTTTCTGAGTTTATTGAAATATTAAATAAAAGCAATTCTTAATAAATTTGTGTCTCATTTCATTGGAATAACTTTAAACATTCTCAATAAATTGGCAAGTGTAGACTCGATGTATGCCAAGATGGTGATACAGCATATACAATGAACGTCGTATACACAGAAATACTGTTAAAGAACGACGCAACCACCTACTGTCGGATTTTTTATTATGAATACTCAAGTTTAAGCGTTAATTACAAGTGAACCTGTAGGTCTACTTAAAAACTAGTTACATCAAATGTTTGAGCGTTTAATTTTGCGTTGATCTGTGTAAGAAACATTTTTTTGAATAGGTTGATTTAATTTTTTTTCACGGTTAGAGTAAAAAAAGTCCATGTTTTTTTGTGTATAAAAAAGTTATAACAATTTAAAGAAAATGGAAAGTAAAATATTAGAAGTTAGTTTATGTTGATGGTCAGAGAGAACCATAGTAACACCAAATGATACAATTCACACCAATGAAAGCTAAGATAGGCCTTAGCAACTGAGATGTTATAAGTTGAATAAAGAGGAGTCCATTATTAGATCTAAACGAGAAAGGTTGATATAAAAATAAGAGAGACCAATCCAACATATTGTGAATTTCATATCAGTGAACCTAAATAAAAGTTAAATTATATTACTGAACTAAATAATCAGAAGAAAGAAGTACAACATTATTCAAAAGAAGGAAACCAGGTCACATATGAAGGAGTACAATCAACCTATCCAGGAAGGGAAGTATTTTTGATAAATAACTAAACTGAAGAAATTACCTTAATGGCCTAAGTTACACTTTTGATTAAAACTATTTTGAACCTTCACTGTGAAATTAATTAACGAATAATCTTATTTTCAGTGTAAAAAACTATTAATATATTGTAATACAACCATTTAAAGTGTATTAGACATTAAAAAACACATAAGTCAACATAACCTAGACACTGAACATTGTATAATTCTTAATATACTCTTGTTAAGACACTGTAATTTATTATAATCCCATGTATTTTGGTACTTTTCCTAAGATATTTGTCGTTTATACCGTAGTCAAAAGGACCTAACTTAAAAACATTCTATTTGTATTTTATTTAGCAATTATAAAAAATGCAAATATGTTTGCCTTGAGACATAAGAGCTACTGCTGCCATTCTGAGCATATTTAAAGGACAGCCGGTCAGGCTTTGTTAATAATTATAATTGTCTTTTAAAACAATTTAAAAAGGATAATAAAGGATTTGAGTTCAATAACAACAGATAAAAGGCTTTCTTTTCTTTATTTAATGGATAAGTAAATGTATATGATATTATATACACCATATTAATGAATGTTAATTTTTTCATCATCTAGCATAGGTTGGTAACACTCTCAACAAGGAAAGTATGGCATCCGATTTGAATCTGCCTTGCTGAGCTTTAGTAGTCACAATCTTCTGTTAAATAAAAGATTAAAAGAGATAGAATTATAGCAGAAAAAGAAATCCTTATGCTTTTTTAAAATATTACTTATCAATTTACAAATACATTTTATTTGCAACATTTGATTGCAAATTGGCGCTCAACTAACATTACCCTGACAACATACTCATCCTTAAAATATAAACAAAGTACACTTTAGATAGTACGATTTAAAAAACGTTACAGAATTGAAGCTAAACACTTGGGGCTTAAATAAAAACATCAGAAATACTTAATGTAACAATTTGACGCATACAACGTGTGGCTAAATAACCTGAGATAAACTGAATGTAACAAATTGGCGATCCCTACAGTGAGGCATAAAACTTAATGTAACAAATTGGAGCCCAACTAGTGAGTCTAGAGATAGGATAACTTTGTATTCTTATTGTGAGTGTTATAGCAATTTCTACGCTATTGGCGGATACGGTTAAACAACAGAAATGTCAAGGAGAAGAGCAATGTCACGTAAACGTACGGAGGGAGAAGAAATAGAATTAAATATGGAAGACAAGGAAGCAACAACAGTTGAAGAAGTGGAAGTAATGGTAAGGGATACCCCAGGGGACCAACCAGATAAACCCACACAAATAGGACTGCAGAAGAAATGAGATTTGAAAGAAAAATGGAAATGTTTCAACAAATGGACAAGAAAATGGACAGTAATAGTGAAACATTTAAGGAAATGAAGGAGGATATTGAAAAAAATAGATAAAAATAATGAGGAATTAAAGAAACAAATGAAGGAGGATATTGAAAAAATGGACAGTCATACTGAAACATTAAAACAAATGAAAGAAAGTAATGAGAAGAGTAATGAAGAATTGAATAAAAAAATCGAAAGCAGTAATGAATCATTACAACAACTGTTGAAGGAGGAGATTAGACAAAGTAACGAAGAGCTAAAAGGACAATTGAAGGAAGAGAGTGAGAAGAATAAAGAGGAATTGAAACAACAAGTGAAACAACAGTTAGAAGAGTATAGAGAAGAAATAATGAATAGAATCACGGAAACCAACCAGAAGGTTGAGAAAACTGATGAAAATTTAATTCAATTACGCGAAGAGGTAATAAGTAAAATTATTGAAGTTGGAGATAATAGTAAAACAAGTATTGGAATACTTCAAAAAGATACTCAAGAGCAATTTGAGGTACTACAGAATAAAGTAGATGAACAATACAATCATGTTAAAACCAAGGTAGGACAGGTACAAAGTCAAGTGACCGACAACAGGGAGAAAATAGAAGAAATACAAAAGAAGGATATAAACAATCTTAAGGAAGAATAGAGGTACTAAAACATAGATCAATAAGCTATGTACCTACACTTATAGGAGAAAATAAAGAAGTAATCAATTTTAGAGAATATCGTCAGAACCCTCTAGAATTTCTGGAGAGGCTAGAAGAATGTTTGAATAGAACCAAATAAAGTCATTGGCACATGATAAAAAAATCTTCTCGATGAGAGTTGTATTACTGATAACTGGTGGAAGGCGGTAAGGAATGAAGTTAACAATTATAATGCATTTAAACAAATTTTTAAAGTATATTATTGGTCGGAGTCCATACATAATATTGTTAGGGACAATTTAAGCACTGGCAAATATGATACTGGAAGAGGACAGACACTAACTGCCCATTTTTTGGGTGAAGTCTGGGTATCTCGACATTTAGAACCTAAAATCCCGGAAGAGTGTCTCATAGCTAAATTGTCGTACCATTTCGGAGAAGATATTGTATGCGCTCGTAGATGTGGACAAATAAAACAATTGGAGAGATGGAGGCTCTCTTAGAAGGTTTTGAGCGGGAAGATTATTATCGAAGGAGTCGAAGAAGACCCGAGGATCGGAATGAGAGGAACAAGGATCAACCACACGACAATCGACAGCCAGTAAACCATGTACGAACAGATGGTTATAATAGAAACAACACTAACAGGCGATTTCAAGGAAGACGTCAGGGCTTTAATCATGAAAAAATTATGACAGACGAGATGGGAGAAACGACGACAACGGAATGATCATAATGAATATCGGAGGTCAAGGAGTGGGGATATAAATAGGGACATACCCACTGGAAATCCACCAAGTAACAACCAGGGACCCAATCAAGCCCAAGTAAACTATATAATGGCTGAGGATAGGGATTCGAGGAGACACGATGATCAGCGACAAAGAAAGGTGGACAAACAAAGTTAACCGTCGTGAAAACCAAGAACCTGATCCTGGTCCCAGCAATGAAGATGAAAAACGATACACATATGACAACATTGAAATGTATGGGAGTGATCAACAATGGGGCAATCCCATAGCGAGGTTGGTAGACGAGTTTAACCGACAGAATCCACGGGAAAAACAAATTGGTAGAGCAACCCGGGTTGTGGCTGATACCGAAAACGGTTAAACTAATTCCAAACAAACTATTGAGAAAAAAGGATTGATTACATGATTACCGAAAAGGCAAACTATTTGAGAAATGAGAAGGAAAAATAATGATAATTGTAATGACAAATGAAGATATAAGAAAATATAAACAAATAGCCCACTAATACAGGTTTTGGAAAAGAATATGACGATTAATAACGATAATAAGGGGATAATAATGAGTACAGAGAATAAGTACTTAAAACAAATAAATGAAGGATTGAACTTGCAGAAGAAGAATCGAGGTCTGGATATAAAGTGAATAACAAAAACCATAGTTGTAGCTGTTACTAAAAAGGGGTATTCAAAAAGAGATGAATAACACTGTGGCAAATGAATCAACTACGAAATGAAATTAAATAGAAGAGAAGAAAATACAAAGGATTTTACCAAAACTGAAAATAAATCATATAAAAGTAAGGAGAGCTGCTGGGATGCAAATTATAATGATGAGAAAAGTTAAGAAGGCAACAGGATTCCGAGGGTGTTTAAAGTAACGCAATAGTTACCATTTTGTAAGAGTGTAGAAAGCTACGGTGCCACTCAAAAATTATTATTATGGGCAGGGGCCAACGAGCACTACCATGCATGGGGTGAATGGTCGGGTGAGGAGTAGGTCAGATTAGTGACACTCACAGCCGATATGCATTCACCGTGCCATTTAAAGTTAGGGAGGAATTAATAACCCCAATCCAGGAATCAACAGGAACAGGAGAAACCCCAGAGGAAAGGAAAAATCAGTTGGTAACCACCTATATAAGGAAAATGAAGAAAAAATAATATATTTTCGTAGATTCGCCCAAGAAGAAAAAGAAGCTATTTGTAAATTATTATATAATAACCCAGCTTAAGAAAATTCATCACAACCCAATACCTGAAACCATGAGGAAGAAAAGAATGAAAATAAGATTTTAAAATACAACGTGGGAGGAAAGGTGTTACTAAAAAACAGGCATTTACCAAGTTCTGCAGAAGGAATAGTTAAAAAGTTATTATTGTTATATACAGGACCGTATAGGATAACCAGGGATAACGGGAATAATACCTATGAATTAACAATCCCAGAAACTAGTAAAGTAAAGAGCGTGTACAATCAAGCTGAGATAAAAAAATATTATGAAAATTAAGAGAAACACTTGTGAGATAAATCAGCTTATTTAAGTAATCAGTTTATTACTGAAATAACCCATTTTTGGGGGGGGGTATTATTTTACATGATATTTTGCCACTCATCTTGTTGATAGTAATATACTTTACTAATCCTAGAAAAGTACCAGGAAACATGATGTAGCTTGTTTCAAGAACTACCTATTTAACTACTTATTTAAGTACTATTTATTTAACTATTATTTGATTAATGTTAACTAAGGCTCTAATATTTATATTAAACTATAGTTATGTTAAACATAGTTATGTTTAAACTATTAAAGTTAGTAAGTAAGGAGGACAATGTTTTAGAAATACTTACTATGATAATACTAATCCTACTATGTGTATGAGAGAGGAAATTAATTAATAAGTTTATTAAGAGTTGTGTTATGGTGATGAGGGAAGTAATTAATAATAAACAATGTTCTAATAGTTATGTTTAAACTATTAAAGTTAGTAAGTAAGGAGGACAATGTTTTGGTAACTACTTACAGTGTTTTATTATGTTTATAAAAACTGGATTGTATACAGAAGTTTAATAAGAATTGTCATGTGTTTACTAATAATTATTAGTAATTAATTTTTCTATATTGATTAATATTATATGTTGTAATATTAATAATACAAATGTTAATGGTAATAGAAGATGTAGCGGGTCATTTTTGGGTATTTTTTTATTTTAACCGTATGGGGCTTTTATATATTTTATTCATTTCATTTTTTGGGGAAGTATTATAAAAGATGGTGAAATCGTATTATAACAGAACGCATTGCCACGTTATTTTCCATGCAACAGCATGATGTTGAGAAACAGTGAGACAAAAGCGATACGCAGGTGTTATTGTGTAAGCCGGCAAGCGAAGCATTTACCCCCTTCAAAATTCTCAGAAACCTGTACTTGTGTAACAGCACACAGACGCAACTGTATCACCACAAATTCGAGTGACGCATCCAGCCAAAAAACAGGATGCCCTGGGACGAGCAAAATTCCGCAATGTGCTTTTTTGAGCGGCAGGAAGTCATGGTTAAATCCGGCTTTTCCAATGACGTCAGCGGAGCCAAGTCCAATATCGGCCTCGGGTCACACGCACATACCAGCTTTATGCCACACATAAAGTGGTTAGCTCACAGCAAATGAGCAATGAGCGACGAAACCATAGTGGCCGTGAGTAACAGCTTCCCGCCAGAGAAAGGAAGATGTAACTGTTACATTACCCGTTCCAAGAGTCTACAAGTAGCAGTCTCGGCGCCAGGCTGGTCTTGCGTAGGCTCGCCAACAGAGTTTTAATTTATTAGGAGAAAAAGTGGTAATTACCGCAAATGTTTATGTGACCGTGATTAATCCAACTTGAAATAGTGAAATCATTATTTTTTTTTCGGAAAGATAATCAACTGACTCTTAAAATTATGAGTGCGGGTATGAACCGCGTGGCAACGGTTTACGTGAGAGCTGGGGTGGGCTTCATCTAAAAAATGTTAAGGGGTTTTTAATGTCGTACGAATGTGAGTGTGGCAAAACTGGGCTGCTTTCTGTTCATATTTGTGTTGGTATTTTATGTTTGTGTTTGTGAAATAATAAGGTAAGCTCTAGTCTAAGTTCTTTTACAAACCAGATGCACGAGTTGCACAATATGTAACTCCATGTAAAGCTATTTGTCAAACAGTAATTTCAACAATTGAACATTAAAATTAATAATTCTCTTCTTAAAGACGTGTAGAGTTAATTATTTCGAGAACCCATGAAACACATGTTTGTATCTGCATTCGTACGAAAGGATCCTGGCCCGAAATAAAACGAAACCTTCCAGGTATGTGGAAGTCAATCTATTATATTATATTAGAAGAAATTTATTACCAGTTAGTTAACATCTCAATGGCGCCTGAACAGGGACAGTTTTTGGTAATTAAAATATCAAAGACCGTACCTATAGTAGAGATACAAACATGTTTTTGGGGTTAGCGGAATAAAACAAAAGTGCGTTGTTAACGCAAAAGTGGTTATATAATACACTTTATTGATTATATGTTATTTATAAACAAATATCAAGTATAAAATAAGAAATGGCAGATAACAGTGAAGTCGGCTTATCTGACAATCAGACCGAGAGTCAAGCAAATGTTGACTCCGGTATTCAAACAGAAGTAACGTCAATAAATGAGTATAACGCAGAAGCATCTGTATTTAGCTCACCAGGAGCGATATCAACTCCCGTAACAAATAAAGATACAGAGTTGTCAGTGAACGATTTATTTAATTTCATGAGAACCATGTCTAGTGACATGAGAACCATGTCCAGTGACGTGAGAAATATGTCCAAGGACATTAGTGTAAAATTTGATATACAGAATGATCAATTTGATGCAATTGACAACAAATTTGACATGTTAAATAGTCGTTTTGATGATAATGATAAACGCTTTGATAACAATGAAATAATTTTAAACAATATGAAAAGTGACTTTAACAACAAATTAGATCAATTAACTAATGATTTTAATGAACAGAAAATAAAATGCGAGCAGCAAAATATTCAAAACGAGATCAATTTTAAAGAAATTAAAGACCAGCATACTCAGTTTCAGCAGAGTATTAATGTACAATTCAATAACCTGAGTAGGGTACTAGATAAACATATTGATGAACGTTGTGCAAGTATGAAATCACAATTGTCTGAGTCCATAAATGAGCAATTAGAGTGCCGTGTTTCTGATATTACCAACAATATAACTAATAAAGTAGAGAAACAGATCACGGAGCAATATAGCATAATGAATACAATTTTTGAGAAACAAATAAGTGAATGTAACACTAATACTGAAGGTAAGATTGATTATGTTATGAGTCAGATTGAAAATAATAATAGTAAAGTAAGAGAAATTGATAATAACTGTAAGATTGAATTTAAGACCATACATGATACAATAAGTGACCTTGAATGTGATAATAACCTTAAATTAATGAGTGTTAAAAATGAATTGAGCAAGGCCATCAGCCAACAAGTAAACACTGTTGCCGAGCGAGTAATTATGACTCGCGACGTAAGCAGTGAAGTTGAGTTAGAGACATTCAGTTGTGATAACAAAAGAGTACATCCTATGCAGTTCATAAGTAGAGTGAGAGAGTTCAATAAGTTCAGTACTACTAACTGGGAAGTCCAATTATTAAAAATTTTAAAATGCTTCAAAGGTAGTTCGGAGATATGGGCCGAGGTACATAAAACGGAATGGGAGGGTTTTGAAAGTTTTGAGTCTGCGTTTATAAATAAATATTGGTCTGAAGAAGACCAAGAAGGGTTACGAAGTAGAATTATGGGAACAGGGAATTTTGGGGGGCCCAATAATAATATAACAGGGTATGTGATGAGAATATTTAACGAGGCGAAATATTTAGAACCGCCATTGCCATTTAGATCCTTTGTGAGGCATATAAGCAAGCATTTGCCAAGGGAAGTGCAAATAACACTTATGACGCGGGAGGTAGCGAATATTAGTGAACTAGAAAATATTTTAGATGTGTTTCAGAATATCCGGGACCAAGAATTGAGTCGCCGTCAGAACCAGCAGAATGGAAATAATGGAGGTAATCAGGGACCGCCGAGGGGACCTACAAATGGACCGGCCTACCCTAGACGAGAACAAACTAATCGAGGACCCATGTGGACTTGTCCAGCATGTTCACAAGAGAATTATGCGACACAAAATTTTTGTTTTAGATGCAGGAGAGAGAGACCGGGTCAGCGACAGGGACCACCACCCGCACAGAACCAGCAGGCACACCAACGAAGGGGAGAGGGCCAAGGAGGAGCGCCGAGAGGCCAAACGCATGAACCGCGAGGAAACCAGCACGAACGAGGATACAACCATGCAGTGGCGGGCACCTCTGCAGGAAACTAAGAGGGACAATGGAACACCGGACCCGACCGTTGTCGCCGGAAGTTTCTGGGGTCCAAATGGATGATAGATACCAAAACAACATTGTGATTACAGATTTATCTGAGGAATTATTGGAGGAGGAAGACTTCGAAGCAGTGAGACGGGAGAATGGACTGACTGAGGTGAAAATCAACATAGAAGGTAAGGAGATTAAAACTTTAATCGATACAGGTAGCGAAATCTCTGTTATTTCTGAACATGTATTAGATGAATTAAAAGAAATAAATAAAAATATTCCATCTTTACCAGTAGCGGGTGTGACGATTGTAGGTATTACAGGAGTTAGAAGTAAGAGAGTCACGAAACAAGTACATTTAAACATGATAATTAACGGGGTAGGGTACGATAATACATTTCTAGTTGTACGGGGACTAAATCTTGAGGTTATACTTGGAAATGATTTCCTGATTAAACATAAGGCGGTGATTGATTTTCATAAATGGGTATTAGAATTAAACAGTGAAGGGGAAATAGTCCGTATTAATTTTGAGCGGGTATTAGATGCGGTAAGAATTTCAGGGGTAAGGGTGATACATAATCGGAATAATGAACAAGACACGGAAGTTAGTATGAATGTATGCAGTGAGAGTAAGATAGAGTATGAGGAGAATGTGGATCACTTATGGAATGAGAGAGCACTTAAATTTTGCAGTGAGGGTGGCGTGATAGGGAGTTCTCAACGGGAATCGTTGTGGCGGGTAGTAGAGAATTTTAGAGAAGTGTTTGCCGATATTCCAGGGAGGGCAAGAAACTATGAATTCGAGTTAAAGGTCAGGGAACACGCACCCTATGTGCAAAGAAGTTATCCGGTGCCTTATGCGAAGAGAAGAGCGGTCCAGCTTGAGTTAGAGAAAATGTTAGACGGAGATATAATTGAGCGATCTGTGTCACCATATTCTAACCCCCTAGTGGTAGTGATTAAAAAAGATGGTAGAGTTAGGTTATGTTTAGATGCCCGCAAAATCAATCAAATAATTATTCCAGACCGGGAGTCACCCGAAGCTATTGAAGAAATATTTCAGAAATTTAGCGGCGTACAATACATGACCTCTTTAGACCTAACCGCTGGGTATTGGCAAGTTCCATTAGCAGCAAACAGTAGAAAATATACAGCTTTTTTATTCAATGGAAAGAATTATCAATTTAAGAGACTACCGTTCGGTTTGAACACAAGTGTAGCTAGCTTTATCAAGTGTCTTGACGAAATTTTGCAATCACATAACTTAGATTTTTTAACCATTTACGTTGATGACATTTTAATAGCATCTAGAACATTTGAAGAGCATGTAGAGCATTTGGAATATGTTTTGGAGAAGTTATATCAGGGAGGTTTGACAGTGAATTGGGACAAATCAAAATTTTTGCAAACTGAGATACATTTTTTAGGTTTCATCATAACACCTACAGGAATACGTGCCAATCCGGATAAGGTAGAATCCATCCTGACGTTCCCGGAGCCCAAAAATATAAAACAATTGCAAAGTTTTCTTGGTCTTTGTAATTTTTACAGGAAGTTCCAGCGGAACTACGCCCAGACGACGGCCCGACTAAGCGCAGTGCTGCAAAAGAATAAGCAATGGAGATGGGGCGATAACGAAAGAGCGGCGTTTAATGACATCAAAATTAAGTTCACAGACATGATACTAATGAATCATCCTAATTTTAATGAAAAATTTTATTTACAGACAGATGCTAGTAATATCGCACTGGGAGCAGAGCTTTACCAAGAGGACGAGGCAAAAGAGCATAAAACCGTCGCCTTCGCCAGCCGGACGTTGCTAGCCGCCGAACGTAACTATACTACAACCGAGAAGGAGCTCCTTAGTATAGTGTTCGCTGTGAGGAAGTTCCGAACGTATTTGCTGGGTAACAGAACCATCATCAGGACGGACCATAAAGCGCTGTCGTTCCTGAATACTTGCAAACTCACACACAGCCGGATAACCAGGTGGGTGTTAGCTCTTCAAGAGTATAATTTTTCTTGGGAATACATTAAGGGTGTAGAGAACAGGGTGCCAGACACACTATCACGAGTAGACACAGACAGAAATAGAACAGGTAGAGATATTAAAGAGATAGAGATTTATAGACTGTCCCGGGAAGATAAAATTTTTGGGGAAGAATTAAAAGATATAAATGTAATGCAAAGGGCTGATGGTAAATTAAATAAAATCATTACGAGCGTAGAGTCAGATGTAGATGAGTTGGGGTATAAACAATATTTTCAAGTTTTTAAAGGGAGTTTGTTTAAAAAAGTAGAGGGGAGAGAGAGGGATTGGAGGTTAGTCATACCTGAAGGGTTGATAGAGAAAATAGTGTGGGACTGTCGTCTTAGGTACGGGCATTTTGGGGCACGGAAGTGTGTGAATGTATTAAAGGAATCTTGTTTATTTAAGAATATGGAGAAACGCGTCCGAAGAATACTTAGAGTTTGCGAGTTATGTCAGAAATCCAAAGTTGTCAATTATAAGTTAGAGGGAGAACTAAATTATATTAAAGTAGAAAAGCCATTCGATTTAGTAGCTGTAGATTTGTACTGCCCATTGCCAAAGGGTAGGGGTGGAGTGATGCATATTTTTGTTGTACTTGATACTTTTTCCAAATATGTCAGGCTATATAGCGTGAAGCGAGCCACAAGTAAGGTGCTGAGTGAGAAGATTACCCGCGACTATATGATCAACGTGGGAAAGCCGAAGGTGATATTATCCGACCATGGTCCGCAGTTCATCAGCGGAAGATGGCGCCAGACTCTAGGATGGGAAGGTATCATCCCAAAGCACACCGCAGTATATCACCCGCAGTCCAATCAGGCGGAGAGAGTCATGAGGGAGTTGGGCAGAATTTTTCGAACATACTGCCACGCCAAACATAGCGAGTGGCCACTCTATGTGCAGAAGATTGAAAACTGGCTAAACTGTACCACCCACGAGTCGACGGGGTTCACACCTTATGAGCTAATTAGAGGAAAGCGTCCACAGAGGATTCTGGAACAATTGATTGAATATCCACCGGAAACCAACACTATTGGTAACGATGTTAAACTTAGACTAGCGAATGAGAGTTTGTTGACGAAGGGCGAGAGGAGAAAACAGCGACATGATATGAAAGGTAAGTGGACGCAGTATGAGATTGGACAGATGGTATTGGTACGACGACATGATTTGTCGAGCGCCCAAGACAAGGAGATCAAGAAATTTTTCTTATTATACGAAGGACCGTACGAAATAGTAGAAATAAAAATGAGAAATTCGTATGTGTTACAGAATAGAGAAACCAGGGAGATAGTGGGTACCCATAACGCCACCAATTTAAAAAGGTATTGGTCAAGATGAAATAATAATAAACAAAATAATACATAAAAATCCTGTAATTAAATACAAACTAAATAACTACAAACTAGGAATTTTATATATAAAAAAGTGGTAGCGGATAGGTGTTCCCCACTTGTCCCAGTGGGGTTCGTCTATTTCAGGGACGCGCCCCTGCCCACGCGAGCCTTGGTTTTCTCCTGGTACCCTTATTTTCGGAGGAAGCTTTGTCCCTACCTTTAGTCCTAGTTCTTGACCTTTTAATAATCCTTATCCCTTTTATCTTCCCGATTTCCCTAACCCTCCCCTTAGAGTAAACACACAAACAATAGTTACACAAATTGGCACACTTTTTTGAACCATTTGATTGCCTTAATTCTCAATACTACATTAGGGTAATCCTCAAAATTAAATAAACTGGTGTTATTTATGACTTGTAAACTCATCCCTTACTTAGGTAGGTAGTGGAGAAGTTTTGTGGCTGAGTAGACAAACTAGATAATAAATTTCTGTATAGTCTAATAGGATAATGGTATACAGAGATGGGGCTGTAGATTAGTGGTTGTGGTTTGTTTATTATTTCGGAAACGGGAGTCAGGTATAGAAGTCAGTACCGTTAGGAGGGTAGTTCATTATATTCATTTGAGTTGGGTTCTGTTTGTTTTCAATCGCATCTCGGTATACTATTATCCTGTACATGTAACATATAACCTATTTACAGGTAGTTAAGAAAAAATAATAAGTATAAATATTATAATAAGTAAGTAAATAATTTTGGAAAATATTTCACCGTAAAAGTTGTAACCAAAGGGTTCAATTATTATTTTGTGGTACCTGCTATGTTAGGTTTTGAGTAGGGGATTATGGTATTAAGAATGTGATTGTGGAGGAATTTGAAGAAAGATGTTAGAACCAATGATGTAATGTTAGTAAAATTTATTGAATTATTAAGAAAAACAAACCTTTAATCACGTAGAATCATTTTGAAATTGTAATCAAAGTCATGGAAACTGTTTTAAATAAATGTATAATTTAAAAGGGTCAATTTTATTAAGGAATCAAAAATATATCTGAGCTAAGTTGGAATAAAAATGTAAGAGACAAATATGTTATCTAAAAGATTTATAAAACCTGAAAAGTGTAGCAAGCAGGTATGGCAGTATATGATGTAACTAGAGTGTTTAGTCTATGAAAGCTGAAACTGAGAATGGTTATAACTGTTGTTTATGAAAGCAAGTCTGGCACACAAATGTAAACAGAAATGTTGTAGTCTGCTGAATCAGTATCTTGAGCAAAACCCTATTGTGACATAAAAGAATTGAAATTAAATTTTCACAGATAAAATAATAATGAGATAATTATTGTAACCCAGAGTTTGAGAAATTAAAAACCATTAAATTAATTTGGTATTCAAAGTAATAGAAACAATGATTTTCAATAATGAATTTAAATTTTTTTGAAAAAAAAAAAAATGGAGTATATACAATTTAAAATCAATAAATCCTAGAATTAAGTGACCAAAAACAATTGTCAAGTTTAGTATCAGTGAGTATGGGAACATTTTGAAGAGATGTGTAAAAAAATAAAAACTTGTTGTCAATACAAGAAGTGGGGATGATTTTGGGGGGTAGATTGGTGCTCAATGAAGTGATAGAACAATGGAGTGTGGAACTGCAAATGTAGAAAGATTAATTTTCAATTGTTAAGTAATTAGTTAGTTATTAAGTGGCTATTGAGGGGGTGGCCTGTGCTCTCTTAGATAGCGAAATGGGTTGGGGGTAACAGTGAGTGTTACCTCCATCGGAGGCCAAAATGGCGATAAATGTGCGGCACACCTTATCAGTGTAAATTAAAGTGTACACACTGCCAAACTACAGTGTCGCACATAGTAGTGATGTGTAACAGGCAATTAAATTAAAGTTAGATTTCCTCGACTTTTCGGGCGGTTACTGTCTTACCAGCACTAACCGTGGTTTTGGCTAGCGGCCAGCTATGATCATATCAAGTCCCTTGACCATAGCTGACTTGAAATTGGTATATATTTGAAATTCAATGGGGGGACAATTAGAGGAAATCCTTCCGGCACTATGGAACAGCGGCTGCCACTCTGCCCGCTTGGGGGTAGCAAGACCGGTGGCAGATCCGTTTTAAGGGTGTATGATTATATAACAAGAACATGATGATGTTCACTACTTTAAAACTTAATAGCGGAAGCAGAGACACGGAGAGGTAAAACCCTGCTCCAAAATATACAGTCTCTGTGGAAGCGAAAAGGCGCCACAGTCTTACATAATTTGAAATAGTGTGTGTGGCTGGGAGGTGACGCAAAGGAGTCACGAATTTAAAATTTTATGACATAAAGTTTTTGCTTATTCAAGGTTTAATCCAATCAAAAATGCTTGTGCTCTGTCCACATAATTATATGCTCAGACTCGTAATATAAGGTTCATACTATAATTTTAAAGGTATCATTTTATTGTTGTGTGTTAGATATAGTTGTTGATAAAATGTATTTTCATTATGTGTGTATTTTTTTTTTAAGCCAATAATTAGACGCCTGGCAGGCAATCAACACAATAGAAGTAAGTGTTGATAATGTATTACATGTAATTGTTCAATTTTGAAAGGTATTCATGGTGTTTTAATTATGTCAGGAGATCAGCTGATCAGCAATAATGTCACTGGTATATTATTTATAAATGTTTTAAGCAATGGATGTATTACCGATATTTTAAAGTGATGATAAAAATAATTTGCTACAATGAGAAATAAAGTAACGACTTGGGAAATCTAATAAAAGATAGTTTTTGGGTGATGAATATTTTGCGGGACATATAGATCTGTCCCAATGGAATTCAAAGTTGAATTTGAAATAGTATAGATGAATATGATGTAATGTTGTTTTTGAGTTAATGTAATGTGACAGAATGTTTGAGAAGTATTAATGTTGACACAGCAGTTGTGGAGAATAATTGTAGATTTTGAGTGATATATATTTATGTTTATGATTAATAATATTATTTTGTTGTATTTGTAGTGAGGAAATGAGATTGAGATTTTTGGGGATGGCAATTTTGTATTAGGGGGTAGTGTCATGTAGGAGTTCGCAACAAAATATGTTGGGACGGGAATTGGTATCGATTTTAGTAAGTAGGGGCCGCCTTAGGTAGAATCCGGGCCGCCAAATAAGGGAATTGAGTTTTGGGTAGGGCAAACATATATCCTATGTACAAAGGGTTAGAGAGTTTTTTTTTATATATGTAAAGAAGTTGGAGAATGGAGTTTAATGATAAGTTGGGGTTAGAGTGTCTTGATTAGTAGATATTTTGATAGAGATGGGTGTCATGATAATTGAAGTTGATTGATATTAGAGTCAGGGAGTAAAGTTTATATATGTACACAGATCTAATACAGTAAATGAGAATGAATAATTTACATCACCCACAGTAGATTACCGTAAGATTGTTGAATAAAGAGAGAGATTGATAATAAAGATATAAAAGCTTTCATTTTAAACCAGTGACAGAATTTTGATAAAATTCGAAAATAATGTAAAATTAAGAATTGTTTGTTTTAAATAATTTAAATATCAAGTTGATGATTATTTATATTAAATATTTGTTTATTTTAAATATTTTGTTTTAGTATGTTTGTATTTCAAAGTTAGGATATTACAGAGGTTCAATGTGTTTTCAGAACTTATATATAACATATGTAGGACAAGGATCTTGGACTTGACCTAGTTACGATCAGCTGATGAGGTCATACACCTACTAAGCTTGTATAGTAGGAATTCAATTTTAATTTGTTTGTTTGATTAATTCAAACCAATATTTGAATAATTTTAATAAATGTTATTTAATAAATAAATTTAATAAATATTTAATGAATAATTTTTTTGAATTTTAAAATTTTGAAAATTTTTAATTTTTTTTGAAAAAAAAAAAAAAAAAAACTTGATTTTCGCCTGCCAGCGAATGAATATTTTAGATAATGATTCTTTTATTATGCGTGCATTAGCCATGTTTAGTTTATTGCATTACATTGTATTGGTAGACTATAAGTGGTTCTCATGTTAGAGTAAGGATGTGTTTATATTATTAGAAATGTCTAGGTTAAGTTATTTGAAACAAAAAATTAGAAAAAATAAGGAAGAGAATTTTTTTGATAAAAGATTATTTTTTTTGAATTTTGAATGTTTTAAATTTATAATAAATTTTAAAAGAAATTTTTATTTTTAGTGTGTTATGGTAACATGTAACGTTAGTATGTGTGAGCCCAGTATTTGCTAAAGGCAGCCCAGCATGCAAAAAAGGGGATCCATATCGGCGGAGGAGCTGGAGTAATTTTAGCCAGGGATTGAGGATTTTCGGGGGTAGCATGTTAAAAGGCGAGGTGCGCCGTGGTGCGAGTCTGTTGGATTTCTCGGTGTTGGGATCTCTTACGGAGAAGTCCAGTGATCTCTTTCAGATGAGTCCATGGTCGCTGAGCCAGGGGGGTCGTGTACCCATGAGATTAAGAACAAGGGGGTTGTTGGTACTAGTTCCTCGCCGGTCCTCTTCGGGGTTATCGATGAGATTTCTTCTGTCATGGACAGCAGAATTCTCATCGAGGGGGTATTGTAGCGGGTCATTTTTGGGTATTTTTTTATTTTAACCGTATGGGGCTTTTATATATTTTATTCATTTCATTTTTTGGGGAAGTATTATAAAAGATGGTGAAATCGTATTATAACAGAACGCATTGCCACGTTATTTTCCATGCAACAGCATGATGTTGAGAAACAGTGAGACAAAAGCGATACGCAGGTGTTATTGTGTAAGCCGGCAAGCGAAGCATTTACCCCCTTCAAAATTCTCAGAAACCTGTACTTGTGTAACAGCACACAGACGCAACTGTATCACCACAAATTCGAGTGACGCATCCAGCCAAAAAACAGGATGCCCTGGGACGAGCAAAATTCCGCAATGTGCTTTTTTGAGCGGCAGGAAGTCATGGCTAAATCCGGCTTTTCCAATGACATCAGCGGAGCCAAGTCCAATATCGGCCTCGGGTCACACGCACATACCAGCTTTATGCCACACATAAAGTGGTTAGCTCACAGCAAATGAGCAATGAGCGACGAAACCATAGTGGCCGTGAGTAACAGCTTCCCGCCAGAGAAAGGAAGATGTAACTGTTACATTACCCGTTCCAAGAGTCTACAAGTAGCAGTCTCGGCGCCAGGCTGGTCTTGCGTAGGCTCGCCAACAGAGTTTTAATTTATTAGGAGAAAAAGTGGTAATTACCGCAAATGTTTATGTGACCGTGATTAATCCAACTTGAAATAGTGAAATCATTATTTTTTTTTCGGAAAGATAATCAACTGACTCTTAAAATTATGAGTGCGGGTATGAACCGCGTGGCAACGGTTTACGTGAGAGCTGGGGTGGGCTTCATCTAAAAAATGTTAAGGGGTTTTTAATGTCGTACGAATGTGAGTGTGGCAAAACTGGGCTGCTTTCTGTTCATATTTGTGTTGGTATTTTATGTTTGTGTTTGTGAAATAATAAGGTAAGCTCTAGTCTAAGTTCTTTTACAAACCAGATGCACGAGTTGCACAATATGTAACTCCATGTAAAGCTATTTGTCAAACAGTAATTTCAACAATTGAACATTAAAATTAATAATTCTCTTCTTAAAGACGTGTAGAGTTAATTATTTCGAGAACCCATGAAACACATGTTTGTATCTGCATTCGTATGAAAGGATCCTGGCCCGAAATAAAACGAAACCTTCCAGGTATGTGGAAGTCAATCTATTATATTATATTAGAAGAAATTTATTACCAGTTAGTTAACATCTCAAAGAGTACCAAAATAATAATAATAGAGATTTTAAAACAGGTTAATTACCTTCTGTCACGCTTCTTAAAATCCAAATACAGGATTACTCGAGTTTCAACACATTAAGTGTCATCATCAGATGCTCAATGAATATGGGTAAAACTACATTTGTTGATGTTTGCACATCTCGTCAAACAATAAAAACAACACATACATAGTAACAAAAATATTTAAATAATTTTACACACATTAAAAACAAGACAAAACAGAACGAAACACAATACACGTGGCCGCCGCAGACCTGCGCAGGAACACGGTATACAGTAAAATTAATCGATACCGATTTGACCTTTGATAAAATTTATCGATCTAACACAGCTAATATCTCGTTCTATATCGTTGACTCTATTAAATATAATTTTATTTTTATATATTGATTTTTCATTTAGGATGCGATCGTAATTCTCTTTAGTGGCCTTATATATCTCAAACCGTTCGAGAGTGTCCAGTTTAAGAGATTTCCTGCATTTATGTAATATGTCCAAATTCTCACTAATACTTTTTATGTTGTGATCTTGTAAACTTAAATGTTCAGCGAATGTGGATCTTCCTATATTTGACTTAGAGCTTGGGATGTGTTCTTTATAACGCAATTTGAATGAACGACCCGTTTGTCCTATGTAGAAATTTGAGCAATCCAAACAATTAAGCCTGTATACACCAGTACCGTCGTATTCATCGAAAGACTTATTTTGATTTTTAAACTGAAGTTTGTTCTCGAGTTTATTATTTGCTTTTGTAGCCAATACAATATTTTGTTTTTCAATTGGTTTTTTAAAGTAAGATGTAACATTTCGCCATACTCTATTGCGATATATTTTACTTTTTCTTTAGGCACGTCAATATTTATTAATCTATTGTGTTTCTTATTTCTTATTTTATCTATTATGTTACTTTTATATCCATTGGCTATCGCTATGTGTTTAATAATGTCGACTTCGTTTTTATGGTCTTCTGCGGAGAGGGGCAACGATAGCAATCTATGTACCATGCTATTAAAAATGCCATTTTGTGTGAAAAAGGGTGGTAAGACGAGGCATGAATAGCATGATCAGTGGTTGACTTACGTGTTTTTTAATGTCTAATACACTTTAAATGGTTGTATTACCATATATTAATAGTTTTTTACACCGAAAATAAGATTATTCGTTAATTATTTGCACAGTGAAGGTTCAAAATAGTTTTAATCAAAAGTGTAAACAGTGTCTTTGAAAAGTGTAACTTAGGCCATTAAGGTAATTTCTTCAGTTTAGTTATTTATCAAAAATACTTCCCTTCCTGGATAGGTTGATTGTACTTCTTCATATGTGACTTGGTTTCCTTCTTTTGAATAATGTTGTACTTCTTTCTTCTAATTATTTAGTTCAGTAATATAATTTAACTTTTATTTAGGTTCACTGATATGAAATTCATAATATGTTGGATTGGTCTCTCTTATTTTTATATCAACCTTTCTCGTTTAGATCTAATAATGGACTCCTCTTTATTCAACTTATAACATCTCAGTTGCTAAGGCCTATCTTAGCTTTCATTGGTGTGAATTGTATCATTTGGTGTTGCTATGGTTCTCCCTGAGCCTCAACATAAACTAACTTCTAATATTTTACTTTCCATTTTCTTTAAATTGTTATAACTTTTTTATAAGATCTTTGATCTTCAATATATTAGTATCTTTGAGTTTCTGATGGAATACTGATTATTTTGATACCACTTTTGATTATCTTCCATTACATATTTCGTGAGTTACCATTTTACACTTTTAAATATTTGTACCATAATTATTTATTATTAGTTCTTCTTGTACTCTTCACTTTACTAAAACTATTGGATAAAATCAGTAATAACATAATTTAACCTGACATAGATTATTCTAATTTTAATATAAATTCTTTTTTCAAATCCCTTAACTATCTAGGCCTAAAATGCCTAGTTTTACAAATCTATTATTATTATTTTGGTACTCTTCTATTAACATTAACATTTGTATTATTAATATTACAACATATAATATTAATCAATATAGAAAAATTAATTACGAATAACTATTAGTAAACATATGATAATTCTTATTAAACTTCTGTATACAATCCAGTTTTTATAAACATAATAAAACACTGTAAGTAGTTACCAAAACATTGTCCTCCTTACTTACTGACTTTAATAGTTTAAACATAACTATTAGAACATTGTTTATTATTAATTACTTCCCTCATCAACATAACACAACTCTTAATAAACTTATTAATTAATTTCCTCTCTCATACACATAGTAGGATTAGTATTATCATAGTAAGTATTTCTAAAACATTGTCCTCCTTACTTACTAACTTTAATAGTTTAAACATAACTATGTTTAACATAACTATAGTTTAATATAACTATTAGAGCCTCAGTTAACATTAATCAAATAATAGTTAAATAAATAGTATTTAAATAAGTAGTTAAATAGGTACTTCTTGAAACAAGCTACATCATGTTTCCTGGTACTTTTCTAGGATTAGTAAAGTATATTACTATCAACAAGATGAGTGGCAAAATATCATGTAACAATATACAGCATTGCTAATTTTCTTCAGGCAAAGCGCGCCAAAACTCACTCATACCAATAGGACACTTGCAACTTGTTTACTGCTGACACTATGTTGACAATCTACATACATTTTTTCTCATTGTCATGTGGGTCTTTGCTTATTTTCCGTTGTATAACCATTACGCTTTATTTTCTTCAGTTTTTTTTTAAACGAATAAAAGCAAATGTTTTAAAATATCATTCTGAACGTTACTGATTAATAAGCGCATTGTGTTTAGCATATATTAATTTATTATTTAATTTTGTATTAAATACGAGGGCTATCCAGAAAGTAACAGACGTTTTGACCGACCGCGGCGGTGGGCGGGGATAGAGCCGCCATCTTGGTGTCGAACGTTCCTACACTCAGTACGCATCCAGCTGTGGTAGTGTGCGGTCTGTGCCCCTCTTACTTTGCTCTCTGTGACGTGTTAAAATGTGCGCTGCAATAGAAAATCCCGCCACTTGTGAGGTGCGTTCTGTGATTAGGTTTTTGTTGGCAAAAAATCACAAACCAATTGAAATTTATCACCAACTTTGTGATGTGTATGGAAAAGGAATAATGAGTGAAAGCCGAGTGAGGCAATGGTGCATTGATTTTAAAAATGGCCGTACCAATGTTCACGATGAGGACCGCAGTGGTAGACCTAGCCTTGTGACTGATGAACTGGTGATGAAAATCAACGACAAAATTCGTGAAGATCGTCGTTTCACGATTACGGAACTTTCGAAACATTTTCCCCAATTTTCACGGAGTTTGGTGCATGAAATTGTGGCGGAAAAGCTTGGTTACCACAAATTTTGTGCTAGGTGGATTCCGAAAATCCTAACGGAAGACCACAAAAAACAGACTGGCTGCAGCACTAACTTTCCTTGAAGATTACGACAAAAATGGTAACAAAGTTATCGATCGTATCGTAACTGGGGACGAGACTTGGGTGAAGCATGTCAATAGTGAAACAAAAAGGCAGTCGATGGAATGGGGACACACAAATTCTCCCAAGAAACCAAGGAAGTGTTTGCAAACGCTGTCAGCAAGAAAGATCATGGCTACTGTGTTTTGGGACTCTGAAGGAGTGATTCTCGTTGATTTTCTTGAACGTGGCACAACAATTAACTCAGAGCGGTATTGTGAAACACTGAGAAAGTTAAGGCGCGCGATACAAAACAAGCGTCGGGGAAAACTTAGTGCGAAGGTTTTGTTTTTTCATGACAACGCACGTCCACACACGGCCAATCGTACCCGAGAGCTCTTCGATGGTTTTGGATGGGAGGTGTTCGATCGTCCACCATACAGCCCGGATTTGGCGCCGAGCGACTATCACCTCTTCCCAGCGATGAAGACATGGCTCGCTACACAACGCTTTGATACTGACGCCGAACTGCATGCCGGTGTAAACCAGTGGTTGAAATCGCAGGCGGCAGATTTCTACAGAGACGGTATTGAAAAACTTGTGCCACGGTGTGATAAGTGCCTTAATTTGAATGGCGATTATGTAGAAAAATAGCTTAAGAGTGTACCTTTCAAATGTATGTAATAAAATTTTGTTTTTTTCATTTTGTAAATTTTTTATTTCAAAACGTCTGTTACTTTCTGGATAGCCCTCGTATTACGGAACCTTATCTTGTAAAGTACAAACGAAAAACATTTTAATGGAAAGGGTGCAATTATTTAAAATTATTATTTAGTTAGTGTCAATGACAACTATATTTTTAGATAGTTTTCCGAATTAAGAAGTCTGTACAGTATTTGAATAATATAGTAACATTTGTGTTTTTGTCCCCGTGGTTTTATTATTACAACGCTAATACAGAAAAATATTCTTGTGATTGAAAACTCAGTGTTACAACGACAGTAGGTTGCCGGAAATTTACACTTTAGTTGAGATTCTTTGAGTTATATGCGATTTTCAGATGAAGAGCGTAATATTTTGTAACTAACTGATGGTTTGTTGGGGTAATAGCGCCAATTTATTGAGAATGTTTAAAGTTATTCCAATGAAATGAAACACAAATTTATTAAGAATCGTGTTTATTTAATATTTCAATAAACTCAGAAACAAATTTTATTCCCACCAGTTTTGCACTGTTAGTTGTCGGTAGTAAAAGCAGCCTAGGTGGTTGCGTCGTTCTTTAACAGTATTTCTATGTATACAACGTTCTTTGTGTATGCCGTATCACCATCTTGGCATAGATCGAGTCTACACTCGCCAATTTATTGAGAATGTTTTAAAGTTATTCCAATGAAATAAGACACAAATTTATTAAGAATCACTTTTATTTAATATTTCAATAAACTCAGAAATAAATTTTATTCCCACCAGTTTTGCGCTGTTAGTCGTTGTAGTAAAAGCAGCCTAGGTGGTTGCGTCGTTCTTTAACAGTATTTCTGTGTATACGACGTTCTTTGTATATGCCGTATCACCATCTTGGCATAGATCGAGTCTACACTGCAGTAGGCCAACTCTGTCAAAATCTCCTGAAAGTAAACACAGCACAGCTCTGGTTGATCAGGTTGCACTTGTTTAACGGACACTCAATAATTAGGGTTTGAGTTTCTAAACATATTATTTTACTTTATTTATAAACCTATTATTTGAAATAATTTGCATTATTTCCAGCCAATTAATTTTGCCAAATATATGTTTAACAACTGAATTTTTCTTGCATATGAATCTGCTGGAAATATTAAAAATATTTCCATCATGCTGTGTTTCCATCACAGGAAAAGTTCTGTTCCCCAATCGAAGTTTCTACTCCACAAATTGTAGTTCATTAGCACTGGCACACATATTTAAGGTCAAATAGAGTATGGTTATAAAGATCAAAATTTTATTTGCTTGTTCCCGCCTTTGAGACTAACGTTAGACCTGCCTGAATTCTCCACTAAAAGTATCACTTTTCCATCCACCTGAACTACACTTGATAATGGATGTTTCAAAGTATAAACCAAACTATACACTTCATTATGTTTCGAAGTAAATGATCCATACAGTCTACTGCCACTGCAGAGATCGTTGACACCTCATCAGTTAGAATAACTGACTCTTCATATAGAATTGTAGCTTTTCCTGAATAGCCTTAATGGAGGAAACTGAAGAAGGCAAACACTGGAACAAGAAGACCAAATAACTAATGGAGTATAGTTCCTGCAGCCAAGAATTGCACAGGTTTGCATGCCCATCCTGTTGCTAATGCTAAATGACCCTGTTCCCTAACAATATTCAGAATATTTCTGAATACGTAGGTCATGCTATATTCTGCTGCGGCTTCTAAGGAGAACAGCTTCTCAATTGTCTTGCCTGCTATGGCCCACATAAATTTATTTCCAACTAATTTCAGTTTTTTATTTAATTTGCTATGTATATTAGCACCATGACTGCCCTCTTCATTCACATTGCGTACAGGGTTATTAAGCATTGGATTATTTGGTATTGGGAGGCCGATGCTCCTCCACTCCAAACAATTACTTCTTAGAAAGTCATCTATATCCTGCAATGCTGCATTTCCTTCAAGGGCCTGTGTATCCTCTACATTAGTGTTTTGATAATCGTTCACACATGAAACGGTGATGTTGGTTTGTAGAAGTAGCACATTAATGAGAACAGCTCTCGAAGTTGACACGACATGTACAGTATGTGCTCTGCATTTCCTCCCAACATTTGTGCCAATCTGTGTCAATTTCAAGTAACCCACATGCAAGTGCCGCTTCTTTGTTGTGGCTTATAAGGAGCTGTGTGGACATGCGAATGATGTTCCTCCTTTAATACGAAGTAGTAACATTTTTATTTATTATCAAAATACCCTTATACCATATTGGTGTCGGGTTACATCAATATAATATATGATAAGTACATCAACTACCATCTATATACAAATTTTTTCCATCTTACTCTATCCATTGACAATGTCTTCGCTTCCCTCCAGCCCAAGCTTCTTTCTCTCAAAATGTTTCCCATCATTCCATCCCAAGTCAGTCGCGGTCTTCCTCTCTTCTTTCTCCCCCCTGATTTTGCCTCCCAAACCTGTTTTACCATTCTATCACTATCCATTCTCTGCATGTGTCCCCACCAGCATAGTTGTCTCTGTTCAATAAAATCCAGAATCGATATTACTTCCAGATCCTCTCTTATTTGTGGATTCCTAACTCTGTTCTTCCTTGTTACTCCCACTACTCTCCTAAGATATTTCATTTCTGCCGCCTGGATTTTACTTTTTTGGCTTTTGGATAGCACCCACGTCTCACAGCCGTATGGTAAAACCGGTCTATGTACTGTTTTATACACACTCATTTTTGTTTTCTTGATATCTCCTTCTTATTTATAAATCTACTGTTTAATGCATAGTATACTTTTATTGCCTTTTCAATTCTTTCATTTAATGCGGGCTTCTTGTTTCCCATTACTGTCTATTATATCCCCTAGATATTTGAATTGTTTGACTTGTTCTATCTTCACTCCTCCAGTCTCTATATTTATTATTTTTTCCCCCATTACCATTTCCTTTGTTTTGTTTGGGGTACCTTGGTTTTGTATTTATTTTCATCTCTTTTTCCTGGAGAACTTCATTCCATATATTCAAATTACCCTGTAATGCCATTTCACTTGTAGCCATTAGCACTACATCATCCGCAAAAGCCCCTTCTGCTACTTCTATACTTCGCAAGTTCCTGTATCCAACATGCATTTTCTTAACCTTCAGTGAACACTTCTTAATAATGTCGTCCATATACAAGTTGAATAATGTCGGACTCAGTCCACCTCCTTGTCTTAATCCATAGTTTGTTGTAAGTCCTAACAATCTCATATTTTTACCAATTACGTAATTAACATTATTTTTGTATAACCTCTGTACTACCTTAATTATTTTACTCCTTATTCCTCTATTTTTTAAACTTTCCCATATTTTTGTTCTAGGCACACTATCGAAAGCCTTCTCAAGATCAATAAAAGCCAAACATATCAATTTATCTTGTTGTATCGACTTCTCAGCTATCTGTTGCAGAGTAAAAATGTGATCCTGCACACTTCTCCCTGATCTAAAGCCACTCTGCGATTCCTCCAAACTATTTTCTAAAATTGGGACCAATTTATTATTAATTATCTGCTCATAAACCTTAACAATTGTATTAAACAGATTGATACCCCTATAATTATTACAATCTCTTGCGTTACCTTTCGTAAAAATAGGAACTATCAATGCTTCCTCCCATTCTCTTGGTATGTCTACACTCGTCCACGCTTTATTGATAATTTCTAAAAGTATTTCTTTCCCCTTTTTCCCCATATTCTTTATCATTTCTGCTGTAATTTTATCTGTTCCAGGTGATCTCCCACTTTTAAGTCCTTTAATCAGTACTTCTAATTCATGCATCGTTATTTTTTCTTCTGCAACTTCACCATCCTCTCTATCTTCTTCTTCATTAATATTGACTTTATGAACATCTTTGTTGATTTCCTTACCACCTAGTAATCCTTGAAAGTATTCTTTCCATCTATTCATTATATCGTTTCTTTCTATCAGTATTTTCCCATTAGCATTATATATACATATATCATTCTCATTCAAGAACCGCTTCTTTGTATGACTTATAAGTTGCATATGTACTGCTGTAGCTGCGTGGACATGCGAATGATGTTCCTCCTTTAATATGAAGTAGTAACATACGTATGTAAAATCTGTTATGATCGTTTGGTGCGACAGCATACATCCTCCCTATCAGTTTGCAGCCATATCTCTTTCCTGGAATCGATTTATTGTCAGTGAATCCGTAAAGTCCTGAAATGCCACTATACAGGAATTGACAAGCACAGGGATCGCATTGATTAAAATCAAACCATGAATTCATGAATATTGTGCGTTTTGTTGCAGGTCCTTGGATTGCATTCTCATCCCCTGCCCTAATACACATTATAATATCCATCTTCAAGCACAGCTAAGAGAACGATTGTATGTGACTGATCATGCATTTCTTTTGAATGAAGGCACCGAATATCTGATGAGAGCTAAAGTATGGCATATTCATGTATGTTATAGTTTCAACATATTCCAGTTAATGATTGTCACTGACGCCTCTTACGAATTGCCTACATGTTGAGTTCACATCCTTTATACATGTATTGGAATAGGTTTTCAATATTGATGTGGGCATTGTACTTTAGAATTAGGAAACAATTGTAGAGAGCGAATGACGATTATCAAATTGATAATTCCTTTTAGTTCAAAAATTCCGTCATCTCGTCTCTGGTACTTTGGATAACCATTGTTATTTTCAATAGTTTCATGTAAAAAGTCGCTCGGATATTATATGTACATATTCCATCAATCGTGCAAGGAACATTAGGATTACGCGCTCCACAAGATCCACGTATCATAGTCGAGATAATAATTTTATGAAGCCTTGGAAAACTGACTGGGTCAGATATTTCTCCGCACAGACATACTTCAATGTCCAGTGCCACTCAAACTTGGGAGAAGCATTAGGTAGTGTGGTAATCCACATTCTGGAATTAAATAAATGTGTGTAGACAGCAACTGCTCACAATGAGTGATTTTTTAGTAAGTCACTTTTATCTCCAGTTAAGTTTGCAGCAAACACTCCAAAAACCTATCACGTCGATCAGCATTTTTCATTTTCTCCAAGTTAAGAAGTTATATCTATCCATTTCAGATTGCAGGTCATGGTTAAAAACCTGTCCAGTTTGCCAAATTTGCGTACTGTACGATCGCCATCAGATCCTGCTACCTAAGGGTCATGTTACGTAGTCTGCTTCTTCATGTTCGATAACCTTGGTCTTGTAGTGCGTAAGGATTATTAGCCAGAAAGCTGCCAGGATTGTGAATAATGAACGTTGAAACTCTTCGTTTTCATTACCAACAATGTGTATGTCAGATTCTGCCAAAGAATAAGGTTTGTCGCCAGCAAGTGGTAAATAATCGGAAATATACCTGTTAATCTGTCCCTAAATTTTTAAGGAGTAGGAACCTGTACCAGGGATATGATTTTCGTGACCAAAAAGGAAGAGAATACCATCGCACTATTATATTTCCAGATTGTTTAGACAAAATTAATGCTGTTAAGAAGTAATTCTTTCAGTTGCGTACTTACCTGAGTTCTGGAAGGGAATTATTACAAATAGGAATTGAATTTACCATTTACTGCCTCGTTAACGAAACGCAAGGAATTAAAGTATTAAAGACATTAAATATTCACTGCATTCAGACCATGCTCAAATGTGGTAGATTCTTCTAATAAAAGATTTATGAAAATCAGATAGGTGTACTATGTACCTGCCCTGCGATAACACTCAACACGTGTGTATAGAAATTCCTACGCTCAAATTCATTACGAAAAACACTGTCGCGTTTTGCTCATGCAACAGTACTCATCGCAAATACTGTAGACAAAAGCCGACTATGTGAATACGCTGGAAGCTTCAAGGGTACTGAGCGGCCAACAGCGAAGCACATTCGAACCTGTCAACAGACAGATGGCAATGCATACTTTAATTCTCCCTCCCGCTCGATCGTCTCAGTATATACAATCCGGTACTTTACTTTTTTTTAAATTTGAAACAAAATGGAACTGTACAAAACTTATTTATATACATATTGCAACGGAACACAGGATGATAAGCTATGTTGTTTGTATCAGAGCACATGGATGACGATCATTTTCATGTTTAAATTGGTTTTATGTAATACTTTGTCTTTTAGCCATAAGTTTTGTATTTATAAATGGATAAGTATGTAGGGTATACCAAATTCTTCATATAAAGATGTTCTTTATTGTCATGTATTTTTTTGAGTGAATTTGTGTGGGTGTGATAACGTGTGATCGCTATATCTTTCGCGGTAATTAACCGAGCGACGTGAAACTTTGACAATGAATTATTTATGTAAATAGCTTCAATTTATGTGTACTCTGTGGCTCATAACTATTTTAGAAATATGGTTTTTTAAGTAGGAAAAACTCAATTTGAAACACCATTAATAGGGTCATAAAAATTTGTAGATAATTCAATGCAAGTTAGTGCATATTTATACAAACTCTTTCTGGAAAAGTTTATATCTGTTGAAACCATCAATCATGTGACTTGGGTTTAGCCAATCGGAAAACACTAAATTCAGTAACATTCATTCTCTGTAGAGTAATGATCGACACAGTCTGTCTGTGGAAGTTGCAAGGTGAAGTTGTGCTCGTGGGTGAGAGTTGTTCTCGAGCGAACATAGAAAAGTATAATTTAACATAATCCTTGGTATTCTGTACGAAGTTCTGCATACAGAGCCGAGTAGGTCAATTATTTAAATAGAGTTATATTATAGTATAGTGCTTTTCGTGTAAGTTTAAGATATCCACTTAGGGACTATAAAGACACTTCAAGATTGCGTGGAAGGTGTACGACTAATACACCTTATTAAATTGATACCCATATTCATCCTGAGATTGATAAAATTTATATCATAGCCCTTCAGTCTTTTGACTGGTTTGTACCCTCCCCGCATATACCTGTGGTGCGTGTGGTACTGAGTCTCTCACAGGTATATGGGACCTACAGTTTAATGCCGGATCCGAACGGCATAGTTGGGGAAGGTTTATACTAAGCAGGATACCTCTCACTAGTTTGCCATTGCCTTGCGAGGGGGAACGGTTGTATCTAAATCAGATGGCCCCCGGCAGGAATTGAACCCGTGCCGACAGCGTAGCAGCGCCACACGCTAGCCACTACGCCACGACCGCTCAAAATTTATATATCAATTAATAATAAACTATTCTAGGGAAAATAATAAACATTGTGTGTCTAACGTATTTGTGAAGAGGACACCGGACGAAGAGGACACCAGGAAGGAGTGATGCTGAAGAAGAGGACGCCAGGACGGGAGTGGCGGTAGAAAGTGGAGGATTGCATGTACTGAGGTCGTAGCCTCAATCAAGTAAAACCGATATATTATCGAACATTATAAACTATTATTGCAAATTACAATACATGACAATTTATAATACAATATACCTCTTTAAAACTATATTTGTGTGTATAATAAATAATTTTTCATCTCCTCCATAATAGACTTGTTTGTGATTTTTACACACTCACTATATCCTTATTAGTATAATAAAATTTGATCTGTTGCAATATATATATTGTAACGTTACATATAATCAACCCAATACCAACATAAAACAAACTGATTGTAAACAACCCAAAGCAAAATAAACAACAAAATGGGAACATTAAAATAGGACATAGGACAAATAGTGACTAATGTAAGGGAATAAAAGAAATTGTTAATAACAAATAATATATTACAGAAGAAATAAAAACACAAGACAAGACAACGTTGACCCAAATACCCAATAGATCAGACAGTGAGAAGAAGATAGCAACACCCATAAGAAGAGATTTATTAAGGATGATAATAGAATCAGTGCAACTAGGGGAAATAAAATGAATTCAACTACAAGAAGAAATAAACAATGACAAGAATAAAATAAATAATGAGAAAATAAGTTATTGATAATGATAGAGAAAACAGAAGTGATTTAAAAGCTGAATTAAAACCCTATGCTATGACTTGACACTGACATCAAACTATTAATAAACTAACTTCAATGACTTGACAATATAACAAAAACTCAAAGGTAAAACAATGAGGATAAGAAAGTAAAGGGGAGAGTGATTCCCCTTATATTATATTCAATAAGAATTGTAAATGTATAAATTAAGAATGTATAAAAGTAACAACTAAATGATGTCCAAGACTAGTTCAATATGTAAGGTAGATATAAAATTATAAGAGAAAACTCTTAGTGAACAATAAGGTTTAGATAGTCACAAAAAAGAAACATCTAGCCATAAATAATAAAACTTAGCAATAATCATGTGAAGAATTCAGTACAATATGTAAAGACAAAACTAATCCATTGTTGGGAATCCAGTTGGGGACACAACCTAAACTAACCAGCAAGTTTCAATTAGAATTGCCAAAAACAATAACAGGAATGCTCTTAAACTAGAGTGTATTATAATATAAGCAAACTAGAGAGTATAAGAAGCATTCAATTAACAAAAATAATTATATAGAAGGACTGGTGTACATTAGAAATGCAAAATAACTGCTCAAGAGGTACAGCATAGTGCCTTGAACAATATAAATAACACATAAAATGATAAAAAAAGAAAAGGGACTAATGTCATTATGATAACTGAGATGTAATACCACTAATGTAAGGCAACTCAATAATTATTGCCATGAATTTAATAATAATAATAATAATAATAATAATAATGTAAATTAAATATAACTTATATGTGAACCCAGATGCATGAAGCAGTAGGTATTTACCAACAAATGTCAGAATACCAGAGCAGACCAAAACACTGCCAAACTTTATCACTACTATAATGCACATGATGCAAAATATATGTAATCAAAAGACGAAGATGTAATGTAAAATAAGAAAAAAATGTAACACTCAAGAATACTGAATGATAGGCTGATGGAAAGTGTAAATAAATTAAAATAAAAGAATAGCTAATACTGAGGTAATCAGAAGTTGTGATGATTAGTTCAGTATAGATAGGCCACAGCAAATATCGTTTAGAAACCAATACTAATATAAAATAAATAAAAACAGTTAGCAATGTAATAGACCAGGTCTCTAGCCAAAAGAAATAGAATTAGTATGAATAATAATTAAGTAGTTATATAAAATAATACTGTGAAATACAGTCGAACCTCTATATAACGAAATTGAGAATCCCGGAAAAAAATTCGTTAAATAGAGGTTTTCGTTATATAGAGGTATAAACCATTTATAACAAGAATTCCCCGTCTAATTTTTTTATGAATGTTGTTTCACGTTCTATAGTGAATTAATATTACGTACCATTATTTTTCTTAATAGCGCATACTTAAAAAAGTAAATGTATTTTTTATGTCATGCTTTACATATTAATCTAATACATAATAAGTACGTACTGAATAAAGAGTTTGTGTATTTCATGTAAAGACTTACCTTGTACATGGTTGTAGGCTATACGTAAAACCATGTTGAACTGAATTTTAGGTTAACACTGTATTTTTATTTCTAGCACATAATTTTTTCACAACAATAGTACAAAAAATGAATACACTAACTTTATTTAAAATGTTAAAAAGCACTAATCCCAATGCATTCTTTAGTCTTTGATGGATGTTGATCGGTAATGTTGACAGTAGGCTATATAATTTTTGATACAGTTTTAATTCGTTACTTGAAAAAGTGGGTAATTTTCTGTTGTTTTCTGTGTTTGAATAAGATACTATGTTCAAAAAAAGTTTCACATCTATTTAAATACTCAAAAATACTGTCAGGTACTTCGTCCTTGAGATGTAGTGCCAGCCTAATTGCTTTAAATGACTGTAAAACCTCGTCGTCGGTAGGTTTTCTCTTGTCTTGCTGGTCTTCAAAATTTTCGTCGTCGTCATCATCATCATCTTCTACCGGTTCAGAGGACTTGCTAACACTATGGAGTATGTCGTCATCGTCCGGAAAATCAGAAACAGTAACCTGTTCATCAGCAGTGATGAAATCTTCCAGTGTAACTTCGTTACTGACATTTCCAGTTGTTTGTAGAAAATTCCAGTGACTTCTTAACTATACTAGTGTCATATCATCTTCTTCATTCCATTCTGTCGTGGCGGTACTGAAACCAGCTTTACAAAAACAATGGAATATTGTTTCATCGCTAACATCATTGGTCCATACTTTTGATAATTCAGAAATGCACTCCCGGAGATCAACAATATTAACAGGGACAGTCTGGTTGTTCTCTACAATGGTAACAATTTTTTTCAGGATTCTTTTTCGGTAGTGCAATTTAAGAGTTTTAATTACCCCCTGATCCATTGGTTGTATAATTGACGTTAAGTTTGGTGGGAAAAATACGACTTTTACGTTATTTAATATAGAATTCTTCTTATTGTTTAAATTAGCAGCCATCCTTACTATTCTTTTATGAATTTGCTAACTGCTATAATTTTTATAGGTTGTTTAAGACCTGAAGATGTCAGTGATGACGAAAAGCTTAGTCGAACAATAAAAATTATAGCAGTTAGCAAATTCATAAAAGAAATAATATAGAATTAATGTCTCCAGGATGAGCCGTACAATTATCAATAAAAAGCACAATTTTTCTTTTTTGTGTGGTCATTTGTTTGTCCAGCTTTTTTACCCAACCTGTAAAAATGTCAGTAGTCATCCACGCCTTTTTGTTAAATGTGTAGTCTACCTCTAGAGATTTAACTCCTCGAAAACAACGCGGAGTTTTACTTTTGCCAATTACCAACATTTTAAGTCTTTCAGTCCCTAGCATGTTTGCAGCCACTGACACCGTAATTCTTAGTTTACTTTGTTTACCACCAAAGCACGGATCATTTTTAAAAGTTAGCGTTTTGTTGGGTAAACATTTAAAAAATAGACCCGTCTCGTCCGCGTTGAAAATGTCTTTTCGCGGATATTCTTTTAAAATCGGTTTTAACACAGCCTGCTTTCAAGTTTCACAGTTACTTACGCTTGCACTTGCACTTTCTCCACAAATTACTTTATGAATTATACCATGCCTTTTTCTAAACTTCTCTAACCACCCATTGCTGGCCTGGAAATCCTTGTGTCCCAATGCAGCACCAAATTCTAGGGCTTTTTCTTTAATTAATGTCCCGGATAATGGAAGCTTTTTTTCGCGCATCACCGTCATCCATTTTAAAATGGCTTCGTCGATATCATCATACATGCTACTTTTTAACTTTTTCCTCACTAGACTTTCTTTACGTTGGTCTGCTTCCTGTAGTATCACGTCCCGATTTTTTAAAAATTGTCGACAGTGAACTTGGTGGGATTCCAAATTTTTGCGCGATATCTTTTTTTTAACACCTTTGTCAACTTCGTGTATAATGCTAATTTTTTCCGAAACACTAAGGCACTTCCGTTTTGACATTGCATACGGCGCACTACAGAAACAGTACACGACTAACCTGTATAACACGACTAACACAATCCAAAGACAGAGACAAACTGAGTTAATCCCAGGAAAAGTTATTGCTGAACTGTATGCACTGAACAATAGAGGATGTCTGGGCCAAGTGAATTCTAAGAATTCTGTTTGTTATGTCTATTTCAGTGTTCTGTGTTAGTTAATGGATTTTGGGGAATTCCGCTACTCTTATGTATAGGTTTACAATAACTCCCTTTCCGACCAGGCCAAGCCCGTCGCCAACAGGTAACGGCAGAACACGTGTTTAAATCTTTTCTTAGGATTTTATTGTTATGGGTGATGCAGTACAAATGTAAGACAATTTAGGGAATTTACGCTTTACAATTTCAATAAAAATAACCAGTCATTTTCGGCTGTGGTCAAGAATACTTTGTGTTTGTATAAAAGTACAATTTAGGTACAGAAATCAAAAGATTAACTACCTTTAAACTCACAGAGATGTCTTGCACTAAATTTAATGGCATTATTTTTACAAAACATTGAGTAAAAATTACTGTATGTTGATATGCAGTATGTGTCACCATTTCGTTATATAGAGGTATGAATACGTTAAATAGAGGTAAATTTATACATAGTTTTATTACAACGTCACGGTGCAGTAAAAAAATTCGTAAAATCGAGGTTTTCGTAATATCGAGGTTTGTTATAAAGAGGTTTGACCGTAGTTATAAGATATCACAGGGAACAAAAGTGAATAATAATAATACATTAGATGTAAGAATTATTATTATAAGAAAGGGATAAAGACAATGTAAAAAATATTGAGGATTCTATGTACCATAGAAGATTTTTAACAAATTACCACCTTAAACGTTAATGAGAAGGGGTAATAATTGATAAGGAAGCAGTAATGATAAAAGTTTATCAAAATTGAACATAATAAATAAGATAAAATGGAAAATAAGATATGTAAATAGATACAACGTCGAGCCTCCCAGTAGCGATTGATTGTGTCATCGTTCGGGTAAGTCAACGATTGGCACGTCTGCAGGTGGTCGCCATCCATCCTGCCAAGACCACAGAGAGGGCATGTTTCATCAGCAGCAAGACCGATAAAAGTAAAAAATAGTAATACGTTTATTTTGTTAATCATTATCAAAGTTATATGGTGTGGGTAACCGAAATACTCATGTTAAAAAGACAAAAGCAATGGGAGTAATGAAAAGATGATTAGAGTACTTATAAATGAACAATTTAAATTATAAGGAATTAATTATTTACAATCCCGTGGGCTTACAATTGGGAACTGAATTTTGATAATCTCAAACCCAGCGAGATGACGCCAAGAACGCGTCTGTTTTGCCGAATAATACCGAAAGTACACAGAAATTGAAAAAACTGACCAATCAGGGGTCATTGTTAATTATTAGGTACCAGATTTTGACACAGGTAAGATCATCAGTTCATCTCGAGACAGCGACGAGGGATCCATGCAGGTCACCGCAAACAACAATGCAGAATTGATAGCCGACAGCTGATCAAAACCGCCTTAACCTCGAATAGGGAAGTTGAGGTTAGGTCGGAAGCAGTGGCGAAGCTAGTAGTTAATGAATGGGTAGGCAAAAATCTTATCTTAAATTTTTTTTAAGGAATCACTAAAAGGATGGTGGTTCAAATCGGACGCTGAGGTAGAGTTTGCTGTAAGTGAATGGTTCCACAAACAGCCGTAAGAATTTTACTAGCAGGGAATCTACAGGTTGGTGTAACAGTGGAACTCATGTCTTAATGTTAATGGAGACTTCTTTTAAAATCGTTGAATAAAAAATGTTTTACAGCTCTATACGTGTTTCTATTGAACAATCCTTGTATTAGTCATACTCAATAATACAGCTGATTGAACTTCAAATTTTTAAACTTGATTAGTTTCTGTATATATGTTTAATGTTACAAATAATTCAAATAACAATCTTGATCATCTGTTAGTTCAGCGGAATAACAGGGACACTTTTAATAACCGCATAAAATAAAACACACTTATAAACAACACAGCGCGCTTTAACTTGAATGTTTGGACCACTGATGTGAGGCATGCCTCAACGCTCTATGTGTACAGCACAGGACAATCCCGCCTCCCTTCACTTCCCTATCACTCCGGCACATTGCTTACATACGATGTATACAAAAAACGCTGAGGCAAGTTCAGGTTGCCTCATTCGCTTTAAACGAGCTATGCCGAATCTCACCTGTCACCATCTAGCGGTCGCTCAGTAAAGAACGTTTCGGCCTAATAAATTCGACAGTCGCGGTAACAATGTATAATCTTTACGTTATGTAGTTCATACGTATTTATAATTTTTATTCTACAGAATTTTTAGGGTAGGCATTGCCTCAATTGCCTCCATGTAACTTCGCCACTGGTCGGAAGTAAACAAAGTGAAAGTATTTTTATATCAGTGTTCTAATCCGGAGTATGTGCGCATAGGCAGTGAATGATTAAGAGTTATTAAATATGATTTAATTAAATAAAGAATTTTAATAGTCATACTACCAGAAACGACATCGAACGCAAGTATAAGTGACAATTACTAAATATACAGAATAGTAATCAAATTTTATTGACGATATTAGCGAAATTGATTAACCATATTATATCAGTTTAAATCAAACAAAGCTTGGAACCATATTTAAATTATTGATCCAAGTAATTATTATTGAAGAAATTACGAACAAAAGACAAATGACTTTAAGTAATTAATGGATTAAAATATTTTATTAAATAGCAGTAATAGTAAGAGAAGAGATTTGATCATATGTGCAATTAACAAGTTTTAAGGGTAACCAGAGCTATTAAGCGAATTTAAAAGAAAAAAAGTGAATTAATCGTAACCAAACTTTAATTTTAGAATTAACTTGATGGACATACCGAGATAGGATGCATCAACCAATTAATGATAAACTTTAAAAACTTTGACCTATCATAGACTAATTATTATGTATTGTGTTTAACTTTAAGATTGTTACAAAATAGTTAATAATGTTCAACTCTATTAGTGAGGAATATCCAAATACCTGTAATTTTGGGTGTTATCCAATTTGATGAAGCAGATAATGAATCTTGTCACTAAACCGAATTCATAACCTTATTGTACGGATATTTTAATATTGTTAAAGAGGTATTAATAATTTAAAGTTGATTGATTAATGTTCCAATGAAACTAACTTTAACCACAAATATCGACGAAAGTCACATGTTTACTTTTTATGTTATTCGTTAAGAAATTTTAATAATATCACTCTCCTACTACTAGATAATGATAGTAGTGAATTACTTTAGTTTTGTTTGTATCTTGCAGTTTCAAAGAACCTACTTTAAATGATAGTAGTGAATTACTTTAGTTTTGTTTGTATCTTGCAGTTTCAAAGAACCTACTTTATTAAAAAACAATTAAACCAAACATTAACGTCCAATGTGGCGATGACTAAAAAGTCAGAATGGCAAACCCTGAGACATCCTAATTTTAAAGAGTCTACCAGTAAAATAGAACTAAATGATAAATTTCTGTCCCTTTCATTGGAACGAAAACACATAAATAATTATTAACAAGAAACTACACTATTAAATACATAGTCCATATGCACATTCAGTACACGCGCGCTGAATATTTAATAATTTAATGAATAAATGTATAATGATACTTCAACTAACAAACTTAAAAATTATTTAAAATTCTGTTTAAAACTTAAAAATTATTTAAAATTCTGTTTAAAACTTAAAAATTATTTAAAATTCTGTTTAAAACTTAAAAATTATTTAAAATTCTGTTTAACTTTATAACAGTAATTTTTTTTTTTTGCATCAGCAGCAACAGTGCAGTGTTCTGTATATCGGTTTCATTGGGTTTTACCATAACAGTACCGTGTGTTAATTTCTTTTTTTGGTGCAATCAATTCTCCTCTGTAGCACGATATTTCTTTTCTAAGAAGTCGAACAGCTTTTTGTGTCGTATCAATTTCATTCTCCGGATGCACAAACAACCGATCGTCTTCATTATTGTTAACATTCGACTGCAAACTACGCCCTGCTTTGTTAATCCTGCAGACAGCATGAATATGTTTACACATATTCCACTTAATACATGAATCTACACATGTGCACGAATATTTATGTATACACACATCACAGTGTACACAGATCAAATTACATTTGCACTGCACATCATTTTCGTGTACTAAATATACCTCTTTCATGCCAGAAGACGACGGTACTTTCACCCATTGCCTGTTTCTTCTGTGATAATTAAGTTACTGTCGACTTCTGTGATGGACTTATGTCTTTTTCTAATGTTTTTCAACTTTGTAGTTAATTTGCCTTTGCTTAAGATAATAGGACTATCAAACAACTTATCGCGGACGAAAGACATTAGAGCAACTTCGCTTTGTCCAAATGTTTTACATTTTTGCTGTGTAAATATATATATTTAATTGTATGATGCATTCTTTCGATATGCATGTTGGTTTTCAGACCTCCTTGAAGTCGATGGCAGTAGTCCCAAGACTGAATATTGTTTGAGTACGTTTGATCAAAATAAGTGCCGAATTCAGAAGTGTCTGGATCATCAAGTAGTCGCCTAATTGCTTCAGGCAGAATTTTTTCGAATGGAGAAGAGTCTATCTACTGCAGTAATGTCCTGACTATTCTACTATAAACGTCACCTTGCTTCTCTTTGCTTTTAACTTTGGAACTAATATTCCTTCTCCAAGCCCTGTCAACATGCCAAGTGCAGTACAATCTCAGTGCCGGAGCTTGCATTGTTGATATCCATGCATTATAAAAGCATTCATCCAAATTGGACATAAACACTTTCGGTAAAACTTTGCCTACTTCTGCCTTGATATACTGAAAAACAAAGAAAGCACTTTTTCGTCAGTTCCATTTGATATGAGAAAAGCACAAGGAAATCCCTGTCTCATGTCGTCCAAAACAAGTAGGGTTATTAGTTAAAAACCGTAACTGTTCAAGCCGTGCATGCCATCAATGCATATGCAATCACTGCCATATTTCTTCAGAATTTCATTCTGTGCATTGTTCATTATAATTAAACAAAATCGTCGTTTTTTAAAGTTTGGTCAGTTTCTCTGATGACTCCTTGAGGCTTATAAAATAATACACAAGGCTGATCACTGGAAATGACCTCGTTGACCAATGCTTCAACACTTGTACCATCTTCTTGACGTCTCACCGACTTCGAGCATAAATTATATGTTCGTGCTCGATGTTGTACAGGGCTTGCTTCGTTAATAAACGAATTCTTTCTAATTTACAGCCTGTCACAGAATTGCATATTTTATTAAGTATTGCTTGAAGTGGTATCTGATTTGCCATATCCACAGCTAGACTTTTTGTTTCGCTGTCTGTAAGTCCTAAATGGCTTAAGTCATTTAGATGACCTACATGAGTTGACACTTATGTAATCTTGCAGGTACCATCTTCATTTTCAGTGACGCGAATGCTTAAAGGACAGACAGCATTGATTTTGTTACTTCCCTGTAATTTTATGTGCCGTCTACCTTTACTTTCAGACATAAATTTCCCGGACCTACGGCATACACTATATAATAATGTCTCTCTGTGCTGTCAGTAGCAGAATGAGAGCCACGCTTTTTAATGTATCTTGAAAGAGTTTCTTTTTCAGTCTCTTGTGTCTACTCTAAGAAACTTTCTAAGGACTTAAATTCTTTAATTTCAGACTTTACTGATATGTTGTGCTGCAATTCGAAATGTTCAACTAATGCTTGTTCCTTCACTGCTGCAAGAACACATAAGGGGCACTTAACTTTATTCGGTGCTGATACCCCTGTACCGTGGGATTCGCGTTCATGACGCTTCAATGTGTATCCGTGCTTAAACTGTTTATCACAGATGTTACAGTGTTTGTAAGTGACTTCAAGTTGCTCAAAACCGGCATTTCACTGTTTACTTTTTCGGGATGTAATTTCGAATGCTGGCTAAGATTATATACATTTTCACAATCCTTACTGCACTCTGAACATAAGTATTGTTTAAGGTCACTGATTTTAATAAACCAAAATTAAAAAGGGTATAAAAACTAGATTATGAACACACACAAAATTAATAAATGAATATCACACAACAAACTCTATAAACACATGCACGGATAATGTAAATGAAATGAAAATGTGTATTATAAAATGAACTACGAAGACAGTTTTATTTGATAGTCACAGTGATACTAAAAAATAAAATTATAATTAATAGATGATCGTCACACACTGTTAATTAACACATGCACAGATAATTAAACTGAAGCAGTAAAGTAATATTTTAAAACGTGAACTACTGTCACGTTTTATTTACAAACACGCTGGGTGTTACTGTACTATAATTACCAACACACTATTACTTAACACACGCACAGTAGGCCTATATTAAACAGCATGTTGTATCTTTTACTGTACATTTCCCGCCTAATTGAACATCGGAGGATTTCGAACCTGCTCATAGCATTGGGTAAAAATTGGATATTCGCTCCTTACTCAGCTCTACGAAGAGATACGGAAGTAAACGAAGCAGTTGGTATGCGTCAGGGGCTAAGGTCTAGTTAGAAAACAACGCTGGATCCTTCTTTTACAATAATTTCCTTACTGATACTGTAGCGTGACAGATAATCCACACAAATACATTACTCAATGATCATTAATAAAGCTCTAATATATGGAATATCCAGATGAGAATCGATTAAAATGCACTATTTAATAATATATTCACAAGAAAGGTTAAATAAAGAAAATTCTGCAAATAATATAATATAATACAAATTTAAAAACCCAGGAAACTAAAAATGTTAATAACAAAATTACCCAGGTAAGATAGAAGCAGGCAATTAATATACCCCGACAAGGAAACCAGACCAGAAGAAACAAAGGCATACACAGCGAAAAACTACAGAAGAAAGAAGAAGAATTAAAATCACAGAAGAAAGAAGAAAGAAGAATAACCCAAAACTACAACTACTGAAGAAAGAAGAATAAACCAAAACTACTACTACTGAAGAAAGAAGAAGGAAGAATAAACAAAATAAAAACTACAGAAGAAAGAAGAAAGAAGAAAAATCAAAAACTAAAGCTACTGAAGAAAGAAGAAGGAAGAATAACCAAATCTAAAGAAGAAAGAAGTGAGACTACCCATATAAAACAAAAACCCCATAGGGAAGGAACCCCAAAATCAATGAATGTCCAAAGAGAAAGTATAACACCCCAAAAAACCATATCACTGTAAAACTGACAAAAAACTAAAAGTGTTAGCAGTATTAAATATTAGTGCATTCAAAAAGTTATTGTTGAGTTTGTATAAACAAATCTTCACAGTTCCCCCCCATGGTTGAATATTTCATGTTAAAAACTAGAAAAAGACTAGTAAATATATTAATAATTCACCATAGACAAGTGTAAGTGATCAAATTATAACTAATAAACTTTAAAAAGGTGCATGAGTTACAGTACATAGTAATAAACTTTAAGTTTTGTGAACAGTGTCTACTTTGATAATGAAATAGTAATATTACTAATAAAAAGCTACTAAAGCTGTATGAACATTCCATAGAATGGAATATAACTTAGATAGCCAGGGTTATACTTAAAGAGGGGGCATAAATCTTGTAAAATGGGGAATTACAAAACAAACTGTTAATGTTGAAGTGGTAAAAGATGTTAACCATTATATGTAACCAGGATGTTAGGTTCCTATTACATATAGTAATTAGATAAGTAAGGATTATTCATAAGAAATATTAGTGTTATAATTTGTTATTTTATTGTTCATTTTAATTTAGGAATGCCCTATCTAAAAATAGATATCATTCCGATGTTATAGAATATTTTTTATTTATGTTATTAAATTCTTGGATTTCGTTGTCCATGACGTGTCCGTTACTTAACTAAATATCACTATAATATTGACGACTCGGAACACAAAGTTTTTTATAAGTAAAAACGTAAAGTTTTACCTTACAGCCTAAACCGGCTTTCACCTATAGAAGGCTTCATCAGAGGCTGTCGTTAGTAGCGCTGCTCGTCTTGTTGTTGGCGACGAGAAAGTGTTTCGAAAGATTGAAGCTGTGTGTGTGTGGTGAGATGTGTTCGAATAATGCGTGCGATTTGAATTGTGTCTGTTCGTTTAGGATGTCGTTTTTATTTGTTTTTGTGTGTTTGTATATTTCTAATTGTTCTAGAGTGTCTAGTTTTCGGCCTTTTGTGTGTACGTGTAGTATGTTCATGTTATTGTCGATGTTTTTATATGTGTGGTTTGCTTCAATGAGGTGGTTTGCGAAGGTAGATTCTGTGGTGGTGTGGAGTGCTTTTGTGTGTTCAATGTATCTCTGTTTGAAGCTACGTCCTGTCTGGCCTATGTAGAATTTACTGCAATTTGAACAATTTAGTTTATATACACCGGGTAGATCGAATTTGTTTTGTGCTTTGGGCATGCGTTTTGATAGTGTGTGTTCTGTTTTGTTAGTAGTTTTATAAGCGATTCTGTATCCTGCTTTTTTGAATTTGTGGGCAATTTTTTCTGTTTGTTTGTTGATGTATGTTAGTGTTATGAACTTGTTGTTTTCTGTCTTTGTCTGTTGTTTGTTTTGTGTTTTGTGTAGGAGTTTACTGACTATTGTTCTGTCATAACCGTTAGATTCTGATAGATATTTTATCGTGTTTAGTTCGTCTTTGTAGTCTATTTCATCTAAGGGGATGTTGTTAAGTCTATGTATCATGGTTCTAAAAGCAGCTAGTTTGTGTTGTATTGGGTGATTGGAGGTGTTGTGTATTAGTGTGTCAGTTGTAGTTGGTTTTCTGTATATACTGAATTTGTGCCTGTGTTCTAGTTTTGTGATGGAGAGGTCTAAGAAGTTTATGGTATTGTTGTGTTCGTATTCGGCAGTGAAGGTTATGTTTTTATGTATTTTGTTTATGTGCGTTAGTAACTGTTCACATTGTCTTTTGTTTCCCCTGTATAGTATTAGAATGTCATCAACGTATCTGTGCCAATATAGTATTTTATGTGAGTGTCTGTCATTGTTTGTGAGTATTTTTGTTTTTTCTAAGTGTTGGAGGAAGACTTCTGCTAGAATGCTGGATATGGGGGAGCCCATGGGTAGGCCATCGTTCTGTGTGTAGTATTTATTGTTATAAGTAAAGTAGTTTTGTTTTGTGATAATGTTCAGAGTTTCTGTTATTTCATTGATAAGTTCGTCTGGTGTGTTGTTCTGTTTGAGTTTGTTTTGTAGGATGGTGATTGTTTCAGAGATGGGGATGTTTGTGTACAGGTTTTTAATGTCAAAGGAGGCTAATGTGGCGTTATGGGGGATGTGTATGTCTTTTATTTTTGTTACTAGGTCAGTGTTGTTTTTTACTGCAATGTTGTTGTCTATTTGTGTGTGTTGTCTAATAATTTTGTCTAGATATTTTGCCAGTTTGTGTGCAGGGGCATTACGGTAGTTGATAATGGGGCGGATCGGAATGTCTTCTTTATGGATTTTTGGAAGCGCTTGGAGTGTAGGTGCTGATGGTCGGATTTGTTTCATGTAGGGCTTTTGTTTATGTGTCATAATGTGTTTGGCTTTGTTGACTATTTGTTTTACTGAGTTTTGGTATCTGTCGGTGGGGTCGTGTTTTAGTTCTGTGATGTTGTTCTGTTCTATGAAGTCTTGTACTTTTTTGTGTAGGTTGTCTGTGGGGATAATTACAGTCGTGTTGCCTTTGTCAGCTTTTACAAATGTGATGTTGTGTTTGTGTGCCTTTTCCCTCAGTTTGATGGCTGTGTGTATTTCTGAGTTGTGGTTGTTGTTGTCTGGTGTCTTATGTACTCCTATTGTGTTGTTTATATTATGTCTTAATGTGTCTTGATGTTCTGGTGCTGTGTTTTGTATATTTGTTTCTGTGTCAATTATGAGCTTTGTTAGTGTTTGGTTGTTATGTTTGTAACAACATATACACCAAGTATATGTTATGTTATACAACATATACAAACATAACAACCAAACACTAACAAAGCTCATAATTGACACAGAAACAAATATACAAAACACAGCACCAGAACATCAAGACACATTAAGACATAATATAAACAACACAATAGGAGTACATAAGACACCAGACAACTGCAACCACAACTCAGAAATACACACAGCCATCAAACTGAGGGAAAAGGCACACAAACACAACATCACATTTGTAAAAGCTGACAAAGGCAACACGACTGTAATTATCCCCACAGACAACCTACACAAAAAAGTACAAGACTTCATAGAACAGAACAACATCACAGAACTAAAACACGACCCCACCGACAGATACCAAAACTCAGTAAAACAAATAGTCAACAAAGCCAAACACATTATGACACATAAACAAAAGCCCTACATGAAACAAATCCGACCATCAGCACCTACACTCCAAGCGCTTCCAAAAATCCATAAAGAAGACATTCCGATCCGCCCCATTATCAACTACCATAATGCCCCTGCACACAAACTGGCAAAATATCTAGACAAAATTATTAGACAACACACACAAATAGACAACAACATTGCAGTAAAAAACAACACTGACCTAGTAACAAAAATAAAAGACATACACATCCCCCATAACGCCACATTAGCCTCCTTTGACATTAAAAACCTGTACACAAACATCCCCATCTCTGAAACAATCACCATCCTACAAAACAAACTCAAACAGAACAACACACCAGACGAACTTATCAATGAAATAACAGAAACTCTGAACATTATCACAAAACAAAACTACTTTACTTATAACAATAAATACTACACACAGAACGATGGCCTACCCATGGGCTCCCCCATATCCAGCATTCTAGCAGAAGTCTTCCTCCAACACTTAGAAAAAACAAAAATACTCACAAACAATGACAGACACTCACATAAAATACTATATTGGCACAGATACGTTGATGAAATTCTAATACTATACAGGGGAAACAAAAGACAATGTGAACAGTTACTAACGCACATAAACAAAATACATAAAAACATAACCTTCACTGCCGAATACGAACACAACAATACCATAAACTTCTTAGACCTCTCCATCACAAAACTAGAACACAGGCACAAATTCAGTATATACAGAAAACCAACTACAACTGACACACTAATACACAACACCTCCAATCACCCAATACAACACAAACTAGCTGCTTTTAGAACCATGATACATAGACTTAACAACATCCCCTTAGATGAAATAGACTACAAAGACGAACTAAACATGATAAAATATCTAGCAGAATCTAACGGTTATGACAGAACAATAGTCAGTAAACTCCTACACAAAACACAAAACAAACAACAGACAAAGACAGAAAACAACAAGTTCATAACACTAACATACATCAACAAACAAACAGAAAAAATTGCCCACAAATTCAAAAAAGCAGGATACAGAATCGCTTATAAAACTACTAACAAAACAGAACACACACTATCAAAACGCATGCCCAAAGCACAAAACAAATTCGATCTACCCGGTGTATATAAACTAAATTGTTCAAATTGCAGTAAATTCTACATAGGCCAGACAGGACGTAGCTTCAAACAGAGATACATTGAACACACAAAAGCACTCCACACCACCACAGAATCTACCTTCGCAAACCACCTCATTGAAGCAAACCACACATATAAAAACATCGACAATAACATGAACATACTACACGTACACACAAAAGGCCGAAAACTAGACACTCTAGAACAATTAGAAATATACAAACACACAAAAACAAATAAAAACGACATCCTAAACGAACAGACACAATTCAAATCGCACGCATTATTCGAACACATCTCACCACACACACACAGCTTCAATCTTTCGAAACACTTTCTCGTCGCCAACAACAAGACGAGCAGCGCTACTAACGACAGCCTCTGATGAAGCCTTCTATAGGTGAAAGCCGGTTTAGGCTGTAAGGTAAAACTTTACGTTTTTACTTATAAAAAACTTTGTGTTCCGAGTCGTCAATATTATAGTGATATTTAGTTATGTTATTAGGTGATATACAAAACAATGTTATTCAGAACACCAGTTTTGATGTAGAGAGGTGTTATATGTTAATTATATAATCAATAATTACTGTTATACCAGTTAAAGAACTAATTTTTAATCAAATATATAAGAATCAGAAGTCAGAGAAGGACATAAAATAACTACATTAATAAAACATTTTTGCAAATAGCCACACATCAAATCTAGGCTATATAATGAATTTAAACTGCAAATAATTAACAAACATAGTCTTATAAGCCAGTCAACCTGACAATATTTAGGCAAGATAAACTCAACATATGAAATACTATGTAAATAAGGCTTGCTAAAGATATGGTCATTATATGAGTAAAATTATTTATTGGTCTAATAAAATACCAGTTAAAACTGAAATAGATTCACTGACATTATCATAGGGGGAGTCATATACAAATGAATTGTATTAAAAAACCATTATTAATATACTAAATTGCAATCAAATAAGTGAGAATTGATAATTATACCAATTTCAGATTTAATAGAATAATAATTATATTAGGGAAAATGGCTATTATTTACTTAGAAGACAGGAAGTATAATGTTAGGCCTACCTCCCAAAAAATTATAAGAAATAATTTTCAGATAAAACTTTGTAATACTAACTTAATTACTATCAAAATAAGTAGAATAGAATAGTGAAAACGAATATGTATTTAATATTTCAAACAGTTAACTAATAACGAAATTACTTGATGAGCATAATGTACGGTTTTAAAATGTGTCGGAAGTTAAGATGATTTGAAACAATGTATGAGATATATTATATAGGCTAAGATTTTCATGAGACGAAGGAAATCCAGACAGTTCATTATTATACCTCGAAGAGAGCACTTCATGTGAATATTTGACAGAACCAACCTTTAATGGCTGTTACGTTATAACAGAGTTCGGAATCATTTTATATAAAATTAAATTTTTTAACTATTTTAATTATTGTGAAGTGGTGAAGTTGACCTATGAACTACATAACACCAATAAACGGAATCACATATAACTAATTAAATGAAATAACACTGAAATCGCACCAAATACCAAGTGAAAATTAGAGGTTAAACGGACACACATAAACACCAGTAGATATACCCATTTAACAACATTTTTACACCAAGTGAACTATTCCATCATATACCAGTGACAATAAACTATACCCCAGAAGATCATATACAATTGCGAAGAACATTTAACCGAAGAAAGGACATATTAATTCCAACAAGTACTTCGTCAACATTAGAAGCTATCAACGCGCATGCGTCAGGCGGCCATTTTGACCCAATATCATCACCGCTATAAGACACGACTGTGGACTGCATTCTGGTTTGAATAAAATTATATATAAACTTTTATTATTAATAACTACCATTGTATTGTTTAAATTTAAGACATTTTTTGAATTGTAAGTGTTATACTTTCATGTCCCTGACCTTCTCTGGCTTTTTTTTATTAATAACCGTTCAAAGAACCTACTTTTATAATATGAATATAAACTTCTAATATCGACCGGCCCTGAGCGAGTCGATACGGCATTGTAACCTCGATTAATTAATCGACCAACTTTATTATTTTTGTTTAATAAACGTTGTGTTTGTTTTTTGGTAACTTGGAGTTGGTTTTTTATTATAAAAGGACATAACAGCTAATTACTCAAGAAAACTAAATAACCTTTAAAGGCAGTATAGGTGAACCTATCACCTTTCAAGAGTAAGAAGAAGAGAGCCGTTTTCGCCTAAACTTGAAGTTAACTGGATTGTCTGTTTAACAAATTTACAGAACGGAAAATTATTACCAGAATAAACACAATACCAACATAATTATAATTACAATCAACAACCTCGATTTATTCCTAAATTTCAAGAACATAAATACACCGAAAACATTTCTTCAAAATTTATTTTTTTTTATAAATATAAATTTTAAATTTATATTTTATTTCAAATTGCTACCACAGCAATATACACCGAGTTTATTTGATAACAACAAAGATCAGGAACATTACCAAATCGACGTTTCCCAGAGCGGAACGTCACTACACACATACACACTTTTAATTATTTCATGTTTTATTATAATATTGTCTAGCCCAAACAGTGGGGCTGACAGAAGAGCACAATTAGCATACATCAACATTTATTTTTATATTTGTAATATTTGGTAATATTACAAATTTGGCGTCCAACTAAAGGGCTGTAATTAGGGGTTGAAAGGCTATAATTACTTGCGCAATTTCTAATTCAGCTTGGCAGCGGTTAGCCAGCCAGGGAATCAGGGAAGATGCAGCGTCGTGCCACATCAAAGAAGAGAGCGGCGGAGGCCGAGAAAGAACTCGATATGGATGATAAGGAGGCGACACCAGTGGAGGACGTGGAAAAGATAATAGAACGGGTGGAACAGAAACAACCCGAAATACCCACCCAAATAGGGGACGTCCATGTCCAAGACAAGGAAGTGGAAAAGTCTAGGACTACAGAAGGAAGTACAATGGACAAATTAATGGAAATGTTCATGCAAATGAGCAAGAAAATGGATGACAATAATCAGTCCACCAAGGAAGATTTGAATGATATAAATAAAAACATAGAAGAATTGAAGAAGGACAACCAAGCAACAAAAGAAGAGTAGAAGAATGATAACCAATCGTTAAAAGAAGAATTGAAGGACAACCAAGAAACAAAAGAAGAATTAAGAAAGGACTTTGAAGAAAACAGTAAGAAGATGAAAGAAGAAATGTGGAAAAGGTTAGAAGAATTGAAGGAGGACAACCAGTCCACAAAGGAAGAGTTAGGCCATAAGATTGAAGACACCAATAGAAGAATTGAGGAGACCAGTAAAAAGGTGGAAAAGAAAATGGAAGAAAATAAGAAGAATCTGGAAGAAAAGATGGAAGAAACCAATAAGAAAATCGAAAGTGATCATCAACTATTAAGGGAAGAGTTAAGAGAAGATAACCAACTGTTACGGGAAGTGAACCAGGAGAATTTAGACAAATTAGACGAACGAATGGAACTATTAAGAAAGGAAATGAACAAGGAACTCAAGGAGAATAAGAAATATATGACCAAAAGGCTGGAAGACGAAACCATAACTATAAATCAACAGATAAGAGAAGTTGATGGAAGATGTCAGCTGACGGAAGTGGAGGTACAAGAGTTCAAGGAAGTGGTGAACACCAAGGTCACAAATCTTGAAGAATCTACTCGCAAGAAGGCAGAAGAAAACCGAAAGGAAAGCCAGGAAGAACTCAGCAAGGTACGAACTCGAATTACGGAAAGATGCGACGGAATGGAGGAAGCAATGACTAACATCACTGGTCAAGTGAGACAGAACCAGGAGGACATGGAAACAATTCGGAGCCGACCAACCAGCTTTACTAATATCCCCATCAACGAGAACAGAGAATGGCTTAACTTCCGCCAATATAAAAGGAAGCCAATGGAGTTCTTGGCCCGTATCGAGGAGTATATGGCCAAACATAGAAGTAATCGATGGTCCAATAGTCGAGAACTATTAGATGAATCATTCCGTGATATGACGGACAATTGGTGGATGGCGAACAGGAGCGAAATAACCGATTATCAGCAGTTTAAAGGTTTGTTCAAGTCCAAATATTGGTCAGAGACCACCCAGAATTTAATAAGGGACAACATCTGCAATGGCCGATACAGAACTCAGTTTGGTAGTACCATGACGGCGTACTTTCTTGGGAAGGTGTGCCTGGCCAAGCACCTGGAACCAGCTATACCAGAGGAATGCCTGGTGAACAAGCTTTCTTATCATTACGACGAAGAGGTCATAAGAGCTCGAAGAGGCAGTCAGATAAAGACCATACAGGCGATGATGGAGCTATTGGAAAACTATGAGAATGAAGAATATTACAGGCAGAGCAGAAGAAGAAATGAGCGGCCAGAAGTTCGAAATAATCCGTCATCAAACAATAATAGTCAACCGGTCAACAGTGGGTACCAAGGAAATAGATATAATCCAAATTACCATAATCAACACCCCACGAATGGTAACAACAACAATAATAACCACGGGAATATAAACCCGAATAATAACAGAAATAATAACGGGTTCTCCGGTAATCGAGGTAATTATTACCCGAATAATTATGTAAATAGACAAAGAAACACCAATCCTACCAATAACACCGAGCGGTTTGACAATAACAATAGGGGTTACCCTAATTATAATAACAACAACACCAGGTTCTCCCGACCCCAAGTAAATTTTATACGGGCAGAAGGAAACAGCCAAAACAGGTATAACCATCAACGGAGTAACAGTTTCCATGAGGAGGAGGATCGATGGAGAAGTCGAGAACGGGAGGATACCAGATATAACCTGCCCAGACGGGGTAACAGTTTAGACGACCCAGAAAGGAACATGAACCGAAATCAACCATCTAACTCTCTTACGGAGCGGTCAGCAACTACTGAAGGTTTACCGGTCGGGCCTGACCGGGATAACAATGAGAATGAAAATTGGGTAGTAGTCGCTGAATATCCTAGTCATTCAATACTGCATAACGAACCAAAAAACGACGGAGGATCCCAAATTGCTCAAGTCAACCACATTAAAGCAGAAGGGAGCCAAAAACCTAAAAAGGATCCCAGCAAGAGGAAGGAAAATGATTACTCCAAAGTTAACATAGACAAGTACGGATCTGATAAGCTAGATGACGGATACATAATGAGATGGTAAAGGAAAGATGGATGTCATGAGAACCGACAACGGTCAAAAACCTATGTCAAAGAAAAAGAAATTATGAGCAACTGTCCACCCAAATAAAAATCTTCAACCTGGGTATATAAAAGGAAAATAATAATAAGAAGTACATTTGAAGTAAAGAAAAGAAGAGAGCTAATACCATATTTAGGGTAATAATATGGTATGTTAACCATATTTATGAAAAAATATTATGAGTAATATATGAATCAAAAAGATTGAATTTATTAAATATCTAAATTCAAAAAAGAAGTAAGAACAACTTACTACCTATTATTTAGGAAACCATTTATGAATCAAAAAGAAAATGAATTTTGAATTAAATTTTAAAAAATTCAAAACCCAAGTAAGAACAACTTACTACCTTATCTTAAAAACAACTTTTAGAAATGAACAAGAGAAAAAGAATTTGGATAACACATTACAAACAATTATATATGGGACCAATTCTGAAAAAACTTTCAAGAATAAAGAAATGGCAGTACAAACCACTGATACAATTTAAATGAATAAACTTATTGTGAAGTAGAATTAATGAGAATTTTATGTCAAATAAACAGAGATATTAAACATATGGAATTAATAATTAAGGAGTGCATTTGTATAAAAAGCAAGAGCAGAATAAAATTTTGAAAAAGAAAGGAAAAACTATATATAAATAAATCCATAAGAAAAAGATGATCATATAATAAATGTCAGTTATAAGAAAGACAATTAAAAGAGTAATTGAAAAAACATAATACTAGTGGAACGATTCACAAGAATTAAGAAAGGAACAAAAATATAATACAAAATATATGCTACCAATGACCAGAAAGAGATTGTAATAACAGTCAAAAAATGACAGAGAATTAAAAACTTTACACTGAATAATGAGTGATAATTATATTATACCAGCTTCCAACCACAAGGAGAAATAAAATGCCAGCAGAGCTAACCATTGAGAAAAATAACTGAGATAGAAATTGACTAAGATAGAAATATTAATAGATCTGTTCGTATACGAAGTGAAATATCCAAAGATATTTAATTTTTTTTTATAGTCATAAGGTGGACTATTCTTATATAATTTTTATTAATAACTGTCTGAGATAAGTCCAGCAGTATTATTATGTATTGATCAGAGATGATTTACCTCTGTTATCAATAAATGACGTAGTATGGCCAGCAGAGTGTGAAGCCTACAGAGCCCCTCTGGACACTGCCCCAGCTAACGTGTTAGGGAATAAATATCCCAAGGATAAAGAAACAAGTTAAGAAGAAAATGGAAAAATAAAAAATAACGAACCTCAGATGACTATTACTATTAGTAAGAATCCAGTTAATAATGAAATATAGATCAGCTCAAAAATATAGAAGAAAAAATTTTAGAAATGTGAAGGAAGTAAAGAAATATAATTTATAATATAATGTCATAAGCAATTACTTCAGACAAACTAAGTATGATCTGAACTAATCACTTCTGGAAGAGAGCAATCTGTAGCGTGACAGATAATCCACACAAATACATTACTCAATGATCATTAATAAAGCTCTAATATATGGAATATCCAGATGAGAATCGATTAAAATGCACTATTTAATAGTATATTCACAAGAAAGGTTAAATAAAGAAAAATTCTGCAAATAATATAATATAATACAAATTTAAAAACCCAGGAAACTAAAAATGTTAATAACAAAATTACCCAGGTAAGATAGAAGCAGGCAATTAATATACCCCGACAAGGAAACCAGACCAGAAGAAACAAAGGCATACACAGCGAAAAACTACAGAAGAAAGAAGAAGAATTAAAATCACAGAAGAAAGAAGAAAGAAGAATAACCCAAAACTACACTACTGAAGAAAGAAGAATAAACCAAAACTACTACTACTGAAGAAAGAAGAAGGAAGAATAAACAAAATAAAAACTACAGAAGAAAGAAGAAAGAAGAAAGAAGAAAAATCAAAAACTAAAGCTACTGAAGAAAGAAGAAGGAAGAATAACCAAATTTAAAGAAGAAAGAAGTGAGACGACCCATATAAAACAAAAACCCCATAGGGAAGGAACCCCAAAATCAATGAATGTCCAAAGAGAAAGTATAACACCCCAAAAAACCATATCACTGTAAAACTGACAAAAAACTAAAAGTGTTAGTAGTATTAAATATTAGTGCATTCAAAAAGTTATTGTTGAGTTTGTATAAACAAATCTTCACAGTTCCCCCCATGGTTGAATATTTCATGTTAAAAACTAGAAAAAGACTAGTAAATATATTAATAATTCACCATAGACAAGTGTAAGTGATCAAATTATAACTAATAAACTTTAAAAAGGTGCATGAGTTACAGTACATAGTAATAAACTTTAAGTTTTGTGAACAGTGTCTACTTTGATAATGAAATAGTAATATTACTAATAAAAAGCTACTAAAGCTGTATGAACATTCCATAGAATGGAATATAACTTAGATAGCCAGGGTTATACTTAAAGAGGGGGCATAAATCTTGTAAAATGGGGAATTACAAAACAAACTGTTAATGTTGAAGTGGTAAAAGATGTTAACCATTATATGTAACCAGGATGTTAGGTTCCTATTACATATAGTAATTAGATAAGTAAGGATTATTCATAAGAAATATTAGTGTTATAATTTGTTATTTTATTGTTCATTTTAATTTAGGAATGCCCTATCTAAAAATAGATATCATTCCGATGTTATAGAATATTTTTTATTTATGTTATTAGGTGATATACAAAACAATGTTATTCAGAACACCAGTTTTGATGTAGAGAGGTGTTATATGTTAATTATATAATCAATAATTACTGTTATACCAGTTAAAGAACTAATTTTTAATCAAATATATAAGAATCAGAAGTCAGAGAAGGACATAAAATAACTACATTAATAAAACATTTTTGCAAATAGCCACACATCAAATCTAGGCAATATAATGAATTTAAACTGCAAATAATTAACAAACATAGTCTTATAAGCCAGTCAACCTGACAATATTTAGGCAAGATAAACTCAACATATGAAATACTATGTAAATAAGGCTTGCTAAAGATATGGTCATTATATGAGTAAAATTATTTATTGGTCTAATAAAATACCAGTTAAAACTGAAATAGATTCACCGACATTATCATAGGGGGAGTCATATACAAATGAATTGTATTAAAAAACCATTATTAATATACTAAATTGCAGTCAAATAAGTGAGAATTGATAATTATACCAATTTCAGATTTAATAGAATAATAATTATATTAGGGAAAATGGCTATTATTTACTTAGAAGACAGGAAGTATAATGTTAGGCCTACCTCCCAAAAAATTATAAGAAATATAATTTTCAGATAAAACTTTGTAATACTAACTTAATTACTATCAAAATAAGTAGAATAGAATAGTGAAAACGAATATGTATTTAATATTTCAAACAGTTAACTAATAACGAAATTACTTGATGAGCATAATGTACGGTTTTAAAATGTGTCGGAAGTTAAGATGATTTGAAACAATGTATGAGATATATTATATAGGCTAAGATTTTCATGAGACGAAGGAAATCCAGACAGTTCATTATTATACCTCGAAGAGAGCACTTCATGTGAATATTTGACAGAACCAACCTTTAATGGCTGTTACGTTATAACAGAGTTCGGAATCATTTTATATAAAATTAAATTTTTTAACTATTTTAATTATTGTGAAGTGGTGAAGTTGACCTATGAACTACATAACACCAATAAACGGAATCACATATAACTAATTAAATGAAATAACACTGAAATCGCACCAAATACCAAGTGAAAATTAGAGGTTAAACGGACACACATAAACACCAGTAGATATACCCATTTAACAACATTTTTACACCAAGTGAACTATTCCATCATATACCAGTGACAATAAACTATACCCCAGAAGATCATATACAATTGCGAAGAACATTTAACCGAAGAAAGGACATATTAATTCCAACAAGTACTTCGTCAACATTAGAAGCTATCAACGCGCATGCGTCAGGCGGCCATTTTGACCCAATATCATCACCGCTATAAGACACGACTGTGGACTGCATTCTGGTTTGAATAAAATTATATATAAACTTTTATTATTAATAACTACCATTGTATTGTTTAAATTTAAGACATTTTTTGAATTGTAAGTGTTATACTTTCATGTCCCTGACCTTCTCTGGCTTTTTTTTATTAATAACCGTTCAAAGAACCTACTTTTATAATATGAATATAAACTTCTAATATCGACCGGCCCTGAGCGAGTCGATACGGCATTGTAACCTCGATTAATTAATCGACCAACTTTATTATTTTTGTTTAATAAACGTTGTGTTTGTTTTTTGGTAACTTGGAGTTGGTTTTTTATTATAAAAGGACATAACAGCTAATTACTCAAGAAAACTAAATAACCTTTAAAGGCAGTATAGGTGAACCTATCACCTTTCAAGAGTAAGAAGAAGAGAGCCGTTTTCGCCTAAACTTGAAGTTAACTGGATTGTCTGTTTAACAAATTTACAGAACGGAAAATTATTACCAGAATAAACACAATACCAACATAATTATAATTACAATCAACAACCTCGATTTATTCCTAAATTTCAAGAACATAAATACACCGAAAACATTTCTTCAAAATTTATTTTTTTTTATAAATATAAATTTTAAATTTATATTTTATTTCAAATTGCTACCACAGCAATATACACCGAGTTTATTTGATAACAACAAAGATCAGGAACATTACCAAATCGACGTTTCCCAGAGCGGAACGTCACTACACACATACACACTTTTAATTATTTCATGTTTTATTATAATATTGTCTAGCCCAAACAGTGGGGCTGACAGAAGAGCACAATTAGCATACATCAACATTTATTTTTATATTTGTAATATTTGGTAATATTACAAATTTGGCGTCCAACTAAAGGGCTGTAATTAGGGGTTGAAAGGCTATAATTACTTGCGCAATTTCTAATTCAGCTTGGCAGCGGTTAGCCAGCCAGGGAATCAGGGAAGATGCAGCGTCGTGCCACATCAAAGAAGAGAGCGGCGGAGGCCGAGAAAGAACTCGATATGGATGATAAGGAGGCGACACCAGTGGAGGACGTGGAAAAGATAATAGAACGGGTGGAACAGAAACAACCCGAAATACCCACCCAAATAGGGGACGTCCATGTCCAAGACAAGGAAGTGGAAAAGTCTAGGACTACAGAAGGAAGTACAATGGACAAATTAATGGAAATGTTCATGCAAATGAGCAAGAAAATGGATGACAATAATCAGTCCACCAAGGAAGATTTGAATGATATAAATAAAAACATAGAAGAATTGAAGAAGGACAACCAAGCAACAAAAGAAGAGTAGAAGAATGATAACCAATCGTTAAAAGAAGAATTGAAGGACAACCAAGAAACAAAAGAAGAATTAAGAAAGGACTTTGAAGAAAACAGTAAGAAGATGAAAGAAGAAATGTGGAAAAGGTTAGAAGAATTGAAGGAGGACAACCAGTCCACAAAGGAAGAGTTAGGCCATAAGATTGAAGACACCAATAGAAGAATTGAGGAGACCAGTAAAAAGGTGGAAAAGAAAATGGAAGAAAATAAGAAGAATCTGGAAGAAAAGATGGAAGAAACCAATAAGAAAATCGAAAGTGATCATCAACTATTAAGGGAAGAGTTAAGAGAAGATAACCAACTGTTACGGGAAGTGAACCAGGAGAATTTAGACAAATTAGACGAACGAATGGAACTATTAAGAAAGGAAATGAACAAGGAACTCAAGGAGAATAAGAAATATATGACCAAAAGGCTGGAAGACGAAACCATAACTATAAATCAACAGATAAGAGAAGTTGATGGAAGATGTCAGCTGACGGAAGTGGAGGTACAAGAGTTCAAGGAAGTGGTGAACACCAAGGTCACAAATCTTGAAGAATCTACTCGCAAGAAGGCAGAAGAAAACCGAAAGGAAAGCCAGGAAGAACTCAGCAAGGTACGAACTCGAATTACGGAAAGATGCGACGGAATGGAGGAAGCAATGACTAACATCACTGGTCAAGTGAGACAGAACCAGGAGGACATGGAAACAATTCGGAGCCGACCAACCAGCTTTACTAATATCCCCATCAACGAGAACAGAGAATGGCTTAACTTCCGCCAATATAAAAGGAAGCCAATGGAGTTCTTGGCCCGTATCGAGGAGTATATGGCCAAACATAGAAGTAATCGATGGTCCAATAGTCGAGAACTATTAGATGAATCATTCCGTGATATGACGGACAATTGGTGGATGGCGAACAGGAGCGAAATAACCGATTATCAGCAGTTTAAAGGTTTGTTCAAGTCCAAATATTGGTCAGAGACCACCCAGAATTTAATAAGGGACAACATCTGCAATGGCCGATACAGAACTCAGTTTGGTAGTACCATGACGGCGTACTTTCTTGGGAAGGTGTGCCTGGCCAAGCACCTGGAACCAGCTATACCAGAGGAATGCCTGGTGAACAAGCTTTCTTATCATTACGACGAAGAGGTCATAAGAGCTCGAAGAGGCAGTCAGATAAAGACCATACAGGCGATGATGGAGCTATTGGAAAACTATGAGAATGAAGAATATTACAGGCAGAGCAGAAGAAGAAATGAGCGGCCAGAAGTTCGAAATAATCCGTCATCAAACAATAATAGTCAACCGGTCAACAGTGGGTACCAAGGAAATAGATATAATCCAAATTACCATAATCAACACCCCACGAATGGTAACAACAACAATAATAACCACGGGAATATAAACCCGAATAATAACAGAAATAATAACGGGTTCTCCGGTAATCGAGGTAATTATTACCCGAATAATTATGTAAATAGACAAAGAAACACCAATCCTACCAATAACACCGAGCGGTTTGACAATAACAATAGGGGTTACCCTAATTATAATAACAACAACACCAGGTTCTCCCGACCCCAAGTAAATTTTATACGGGCAGAAGGAAACAGCCAAAACAGGTATAACCATCAACGGAGTAACAGTTTCCATGAGGAGGAGGATCGATGGAGAAGTCGAGAACGGGAGGATACCAGATATAACCTGCCCAGACGGGGTAACAGTTTAGACGACCCAGAAAGGAACATGAACCGAAATCAACCATCTAACTCTCTTACGGAGCGGTCAGCAACTACTGAAGGTTTACCGGTCGGGCCTGACCGGGATAACAATGAGAATGAAAATTGGGTAGTAGTCGCTGAATATCCTAGTCATTCAATACTGCATAACGAACCAAAAAACGACGGAGGATCCCAAATTGCTCAAGTCAACCACATTAAAGCAGAAGGGAGCCAAAAACCTAAAAAGGATCCCAGCAAGAGGAAGGAAAATGATTACTCCAAAGTTAACATAGACAAGTACGGATCTGATAAGCTAGATGACGGATACATAATGAGATGGTAAAGGAAAGATGGATGTCATGAGAACCGACAACGGTCAAAAACCTATGTCAAAGAAAAAGAAATTATGAGCAACTGTCCACCCAAATAAAAATCTTCAACCTGGGTATATAAAAGGAAAATAATAATAAGAAGTACATTTGAAGTAAAGAAAAGAAGAGAGCTAATACCATATTTAGGGTAATAATATGGTATGTTAACCATATTTATGAAAAAATATTATGAGTAATATATGAATCAAAAAGATTGAATTTATTAAATATCTAAATTCAAAAAAGAAGTAAGAACAACTTACTACCTATTATTTAGGAAACCATTTATGAATCAAAAAGAAAATGAATTTTGAATTAAATTTTAAAAAATTCAAAACCCAAGTAAGAACAACTTACTACCTTATCTTAAAAACAACTTTTAGAAATGAACAAGAGAAAAAGAATTTGGATAACACATTACAAACAATTATATATGGGACCAATTCTGAAAAAACTTTCAAGAATAAAGAAATGGCAGTACAAACCACTGATACAATTTAAATGAATAAACTTATTGTGAAGTAGAATTAATGAGAATTTTATGTCAAATAAACAGAGATATTAAACATATGGAATTAATAATTAAGGAGTGCATTTGTATAAAAAGCAAGAGCAGAATAAAATTTTGAAAAAGAAAGGAAAAACTATATATAAATAAATCCATAAGAAAAAGATGATCATATAATAAATGTCAGTTATAAGAAAGACAATTAAAAGAGTAATTGAAAAAACATAATACTAGTGGAACGATTCACAAGAATTAAGAAAGGAACAAAAATATAATACAAAATATATGCTACCAATGACCAGAAAGAGATTGTAATAACAGTCAAAAAATGACAGAGAATTAAAAACTTTACACTGAATAATGAGTGATAATTATATTATACCAGCTTCCAACCACAAGGAGAAATAAAATGCCAGCAGAGCAAACCATTGAGAAAAATAACTGAGATAGAAATTGACTAAGATAGAAATATTAATAGATCTGTTCGTATACGAAGTGAAATATCCAAAGATATTTAATTTTTTTTTATAGTCATAAGGTGGACTATTCTTATATAATTTTTATTAATAACTGTCTGAGATAAGTCCAGCAGTATTATTATGTATTGATCAGAGATGATTTACCTCTGTTATCAATAAATGACGTAGTATGGCCAGCAGAGTGTGAAGCCTACAGAGCCCCTCTGGACACTGCCCCAGCTAACGTGTTAGGGAATAAATATCCCAAGGATAAAGAAACAAGTTAAGAAGAAAATGGAAAAATAAAAAATAACGAACCTCAGATGACTATTACTATTAGTAAGAATCCAGTTAATAATGAAATATAGATCAGCTCAAAAATATAGAAGAAAAAATTTTAGAAATGTGAAGGAAGTAAAGAAATATAATTTATAATATAATGTCATAAGCAATTACTTCAGACAAACTAAGTATGATCTGAACTAATCACTTCTGGAAGAGAGCAATCTGTAGCGTGACAGATAATCCACACAAATACATTACTCAATGATCATTAATAAAGCTCTAATATATGGAATATCCAGATGAGAATCGATTAAAATGCACTATTTAATAGTATATTCACAAGAAAGGTTAAATAAAGAAAAATTCTGCAAATAATATAATATAATACAAATTTAAAAACCCAGGAAACTAAAAATGTTAATAACAAAATTACCCAGGTAAGATAGAAGCAGGCAATTAATATACCCCGACAAGGAAACCAGACCAGAAGAAACAAAGGCATACACAGCGAAAAACTACAGAAGAAAGAAGAAGAATTAAAATCACAGAAGAAAGAAGAAAGAAGAATAACCCAAAACTACACTACTGAAGAAAGAAGAATAAACCAAAACTACTACTACTGAAGAAAGAAGAAGGAAGAATAAACAAAATAAAAACTACAGAAGAAAGAAGAAAGAAGAAAGAAGAAAAATCAAAAACTAAAGCTACTGAAGAAAGAAGAAGGAAGAATAACCAAATCTAAAGAAGAAAGAAGTGAGACGACCCATATAAAACAAAAACCCCATAGGGAAGGAACCCCAAAATCAATGAATGTCCAAAGAGAAAGTATAACACCCCAAAAAACCATATCACTGTAAAACTGACAAAAAACTAAAAGTGTTAGTAGTATTAAATATTAGTGCATTCAAAAAGTTATTGTTGAGTTTGTATAAACAAATCTTCACAGTTCCCCCCATGGTTGAATATTTCATGTTAAAAACTAGAAAAAGACTAGTAAATATATTAATAATTCACCATAGACAAGTGTAAGTGATCAAATTATAACTAATAAACTTTAAAAAGGTGCATGAGTTACAGTACATAGTAATAAACTTTAAGTTTTGTGAACAGTGTCTACTTTGATAATGAAATAGTAATATTACTAATAAAAAGCTACTAAAGCTGTATGAACATTCCATAGAATGGAATATAACTTAGATAGCCAGGGTTATACTTAAAGAGGGGGCATAAATCTTGTAAAATGGGGAATTACAAAACAAACTGTTAATGTTGAAGTGGTAAAAGATGTTAACCATTATATGTAACCAGGATGTTAGGTTCCTATTACATATAGTAATTAGATAAGTAAGGATTATTCATAAGAAATATTAGTGTTATAATTTGTTATTTTATTGTTCATTTTAATTTAGGAATGCCCTATCTAAAAATAGATATCATTCCGATGTTATAGAATATTTTTTATTTATGTTATTAGGTGATATACAAAACAATGTTATTCAGAACACCAGTTTTGATGTAGAGAGGTGTTATATGTTAATTATATAATCAATAATTACTGTTATACCAGTTAAAGAACTAATTTTTAATCAAATATATAAGAATCAGAAGTCAGAGAAGGACATAAAATAACTACATTAATAAAACATTTTTGCAAATAGCCACACATCAAATCTAGGCAATATAATGAATTTAAACTGCAAATAATTAACAAACATAGTCTTATAAGCCAGTCAACCTGACAATATTTAGGCAAGATAAACTCAACATATGAAATACTATGTAAATAAGGCTTGCTAAAGATATGGTCATTATATGAGTAAAATTATTTATTGGTCTAATAAAATACCAGTTAAAACTGAAATAGATTCACCGACATTATCATAGGGGGAGTCATATACAAATGAATTGTATTAAAAAACCATTATTAATATACTAAATTGCAGTCAAATAAGTGAGAATTGATAATTATACCAATTTCAGATTTAATAGAATAATAATTATATTAGGGAAAATGGCTATTATTTACTTAGAAGACAGGAAGTATAATGTTAGGCCTACCTCCCAAAAAATTATAAGAAATATAATTTTCAGATAAAACTTTGTAATACTAACTTAATTACTATCAAAATAAGTAGAATAGAATAGTGAAAACGAATATGTATTTAATATTTCAAACAGTTAACTAATAACGAAATTACTTGATGAGCATAATGTACGGTTTTAAAATGTGTCGGAAGTTAAGATGATTTGAAACAATGTATGAGATATATTATATAGGCTAAGATTTTCATGAGACGAAGGAAATCCAGACAGTTCATTATTATACCTCGAAGAGAGCACTTCATGTGAATATTTGACAGAACCAACCTTTAATGGCTGTTACGTTATAACAGAGTTCGGAATCATTTTATATAAAATTAAATTTTTTAACTATTTTAATTATTGTGAAGTGGTGAAGTTGACCTATGAACTACATAACACCAATAAACGGAATCACATATAACTAATTAAATGAAATAACACTGAAATCGCACCAAATACCAAGTGAAAATTAGAGGTTAAACGGACACACATAAACACCAGTAGATATACCCATTTAACAACATTTTTACACCAAGTGAACTATTCCATCATATACCAGTGACAATAAACTATACCCCAGAAGATCATATACAATTGCGAAGAACATTTAACCGAAGAAAGGACATATTAATTCCAACAAGTACTTCGTCAACATTAGAAGCTATCAACGCGCATGCGTCAGGCGGCCATTTTGACCCAATATCATCACCGCTATAAGACACGACTGTGGACTGCATTCTGGTTTGAATAAAATTATATATAAACTTTTATTATTAATAACTACCATTGTATTGTTTAAATTTAAGACATTTTTTGAATTGTAAGTGTTATACTTTCATGTCCCTGACCTTCTCTGGCTTTTTTTTATTAATAACCGTTCAAAGAACCTACTTTTATAATATGAATATAAACTTCTAATATCGACCGGCCCTGAGCGAGTCGATACGGCATTGTAACCTCGATTAATTAATCGACCAACTTTATTATTTTTGTTTAATAAACGTTGTGTTTGTTTTTTGGTAACTTGGAGTTGGTTTTTTATTATAAAAGGACATAACAGCTAATTACTCAAGAAAACTAAATAACCTTTAAAGGCAGTATAGGTGAACCTATCACCTTTCAAGAGTAAGAAGAAGAGAGCCGTTTTCGCCTAAACTTGAAGTTAACTGGATTGTCTGTTTAACAAATTTACAGAACGGAAAATTATTACCAGAATAAACACAATACCAACATAATTATAATTACAATCAACAACCTCGATTTATTCCTAAATTTCAAGAACATAAATACACCGAAAACATTTCTTCAAAATTTATTTTTTTTTATAAATATAAATTTTAAATTTATATTTTATTTCAAATTGCTACCACAGCAATATACACCGAGTTTATTTGATAACAACAAAGATCAGGAACATTACCAAATCGACGTTTCCCAGAGCGGAACGTCACTACACACATACACACTTTTAATTATTTCATGTTTTATTATAATATTGTCTAGCCCAAACAGTGGGGCTGACAGAAGAGCACAATTAGCATACATCAACATTTATTTTTATATTTGTAATATTTGGTAATATTACAAATTTGGCGTCCAACTAAAGGGCTGTAATTAGGGGTTGAAAGGCTATAATTACTTGCGCAATTTCTAATTCAGCTTGGCAGCGGTTAGCCAGCCAGGGAATCAGGGAAGATGCAGCGTCGTGCCACATCAAAGAAGAGAGCGGCGGAGGCCGAGAAAGAACTCGATATGGATGATAAGGAGGCGACACCAGTGGAGGACGTGGAAAAGATAATAGAACGGGTGGAACAGAAACAACCCGAAATACCCACCCAAATAGGGGACGTCCATGTCCAAGACAAGGAAGTGGAAAAGTCTAGGACTACAGAAGGAAGTACAATGGACAAATTAATGGAAATGTTCATGCAAATGAGCAAGAAAATGGATGACAATAATCAGTCCACCAAGGAAGATTTGAATGATATAAATAAAAACATAGAAGAATTGAAGAAGGACAACCAAGCAACAAAAGAAGAGTAGAAGAATGATAACCAATCGTTAAAAGAAGAATTGAAGGACAACCAAGAAACAAAAGAAGAATTAAGAAAGGACTTTGAAGAAAACAGTAAGAAGATGAAAGAAGAAATGTGGAAAAGGTTAGAAGAATTGAAGGAGGACAACCAGTCCACAAAGGAAGAGTTAGGCCATAAGATTGAAGACACCAATAGAAGAATTGAGGAGACCAGTAAAAAGGTGGAAAAGAAAATGGAAGAAAATAAGAAGAATCTGGAAGAAAAGATGGAAGAAACCAATAAGAAAATCGAAAGTGATCATCAACTATTAAGGGAAGAGTTAAGAGAAGATAACCAACTGTTACGGGAAGTGAACCAGGAGAATTTAGACAAATTAGACGAACGAATGGAACTATTAAGAAAGGAAATGAACAAGGAACTCAAGGAGAATAAGAAATATATGACCAAAAGGCTGGAAGACGAAACCATAACTATAAATCAACAGATAAGAGAAGTTGATGGAAGATGTCAGCTGACGGAAGTGGAGGTACAAGAGTTCAAGGAAGTGGTGAACACCAAGGTCACAAATCTTGAAGAATCTACTCGCAAGAAGGCAGAAGAAAACCGAAAGGAAAGCCAGGAAGAACTCAGCAAGGTACGAACTCGAATTACGGAAAGATGCGACGGAATGGAGGAAGCAATGACTAACATCACTGGTCAAGTGAGACAGAACCAGGAGGACATGGAAACAATTCGGAGCCGACCAACCAGCTTTACTAATATCCCCATCAACGAGAACAGAGAATGGCTTAACTTCCGCCAATATAAAAGGAAGCCAATGGAGTTCTTGGCCCGTATCGAGGAGTATATGGCCAAACATAGAAGTAATCGATGGTCCAATAGTCGAGAACTATTAGATGAATCATTCCGTGATATGACGGACAATTGGTGGATGGCGAACAGGAGCGAAATAACCGATTATCAGCAGTTTAAAGGTTTGTTCAAGTCCAAATATTGGTCAGAGACCACCCAGAATTTAATAAGGGACAACATCTGCAATGGCCAATACAGAACTCAGTTTGGTAGTACCATGACGGCGTACTTTCTTGGGAAGGTGTGCCTGGCCAAGCACCTGGAACCAGCTATACCAGAGGAATGCCTGGTGAACAAGCTTTCTTATCATTACGACGAAGAGGTCATAAGAGCTCGAAGAGGCAGTCAGATAAAGACCATACAGGCGATGATGGAGCTATTGGAAAACTATGAGAATGAAGAATATTACAGGCAGAGCAGAAGAAGAAATGAGCGGCCAGAAGTTCGAAATAATCCGTCATCAAACAATAATAGTCAACCGGTCAACAGTGGGTACCAAGGAAATAGATATAATCCAAATTACCATAATCAACACCCCACGAATGGTAACAACAACAATAATAACCACGGGAATATAAACCCGAATAATAACAGAAATAATAACGGGTTCTCCGGTAATCGAGGTAATTATTACCCGAATAATTATGTAAATAGACAAAGAAACACCAATCCTACCAATAACACCGAGCGGTTTGACAATAACAATAGGGGTTACCCTAATTATAATAACAACAACACCAGGTTCTCCCGACCCCAAGTAAATTTTATACGGGCAGAAGGAAACAGCCAAAACAGGTATAACCATCAACGGAGTAACAGTTTCCATGAGGAGGAGGATCGATGGAGAAGTCGAGAACGGGAGGATACCAGATATAACCTGCCCAGACGGGGTAACAGTTTAGACGACCCAGAAAGGAACATGAACCGAAATCAACCATCTAACTCTCTTACGGAGCGGTCAGCAACTACTGAAGGTTTACCGGTCGGGCCTGACCGGGATAACAATGAGAATGAAAATTGGGTAGTAGTCGCTGAATATCCTAGTCATTCAATACTGCATAACGAACCAAAAAACGACGGAGGATCCCAAATTGCTCAAGTCAACCACATTAAAGCAGAAGGGAGCCAAAAACCTAAAAAGGATCCCAGCAAGAGGAAGGAAAATGATTACTCCAAAGTTAACATAGACAAGTACGGATCTGATAAGCTAGATGACGGATACATAATGAGATGGTAAAGGAAAGATGGATGTCATGAGAACCGACAACGGTCAAAAACCTATGTCAAAGAAAAAGAAATTATGAGCAACTGTCCACCCAAATAAAAATCTTCAACCTGGGTATATAAAAGGAAAATAATAATAAGAAGTACATTTGAAGTAAAGAAAAGAAGAGAGCTAATACCATATTTAGGGTAATAATATGGTATGTTAACCATATTTATGAAAAAATATTATGAGTAATATATGAATCAAAAAGATTGAATTTATTAAATATCTAAATTCAAAAAAGAAGTAAGAACAACTTACTACCTATTATTTAGGAAACCATTTATGAATCAAAAAGAAAATGAATTTTGAATTAAATTTTAAAAAATTCAAAACCCAAGTAAGAACAACTTACTACCTTATCTTAAAAACAACTTTTAGAAATGAACAAGAGAAAAAGAATTTGGATAACACATTACAAACAATTATATATGGGACCAATTCTGAAAAAACTTTCAAGAATAAAGAAATGGCAGTACAAACCACTGATACAATTTAAATGAATAAACTTATTGTGAAGTAGAATTAATGAGAATTTTATGTCAAATAAACAGAGATATTAAACATATGGAATTAATAATTAAGGAGTGCATTTGTATAAAAAGCAAGAGCAGAATAAAATTTTGAAAAAGAAAGGAAAAACTATATATAAATAAATCCATAAGAAAAAGATGATCATATAATAAATGTCAGTTATAAGAAAGACAATTAAAAGAGTAATTGAAAAAACATAATACTAGTGGAACGATTCACAAGAATTAAGAAAGGAACAAAAATATAATACAAAATATATGCTACCAATGACCAGAAAGAGATTGTAATAACAGTCAAAAAATGACAGAGAATTAAAAACTTTACACTGAATAATGAGTGATAATTATATTATACCAGCTTCCAACCACAAGGAGAAATAAAATGCCAGCAGAGCAAACCATTGAGAAAAATAACTGAGATAGAAATTGACTAAGATAGAAATATTAATAGATCTGTTCGTATACGAAGTGAAATATCCAAAGATATTTAATTTTTTTTTATAGTCATAAGGTGGACTATTCTTATATAATTTTTATTAATAACTGTCTGAGATAAGTCCAGCAGTATTATTATGTATTGATCAGAGATGATTTACCTCTGTTATCAATAAATGACGTAGTATGGCCAGCAGAGTGTGAAGCCTACAGAGCCCCTCTGGACACTGCCCCAGCTAACGTGTTAGGGAATAAATATCCCAAGGATAAAGAAACAAGTTAAGAAGAAAATGGAAAAATAAAAAATAACGAACCTCAGATGACTATTACTATTAGTAAGAATCCAGTTAATAATGAAATATAGATCAGCTCAAAAATATAGAAGAAAAAATTTTAGAAATGTGAAGGAAGTAAAGAAATATAATTTATAATATAATGTCATAAGCAATTACTTCAGACAAACTAAGTATGATCTGAACTAATCACTTCTGGAAGAGAGCAATCTGTAGCGTGACAGATAATCCACACAAATACATTACTCAATGATCATTAATAAAGCTCTAATATATGGAATATCCAGATGAGAATCGATTAAAATGCACTATTTAATAGTATATTCACAAGAAAGGTTAAATAAAGAAAAATTCTGCAAATAATATAATATAATACAAATTTAAAAACCCAGGAAACTAAAAATGTTAATAACAAAATTACCCAGGTAAGATAGAAGCAGGCAATTAATATACCCCGACAAGGAAACCAGACCAGAAGAAACAAAGGCATACACAGCGAAAAACTACAGAAGAAAGAAGAAGAATTAAAATCACAGAAGAAAGAAGAAAGAAGAATAACCCAAAACTACACTACTGAAGAAAGAAGAATAAACCAAAACTACTACTACTGAAGAAAGAAGAAGGAAGAATAAACAAAATAAAAACTACAGAAGAAAGAAGAAAGAAGAAAGAAGAAAAATCAAAAACTAAAGCTACTGAAGAAAGAAGAAGGAAGAATAACCAAATCTAAAGAAGAAAGAAGTGAGACGACCCATATAAAACAAAAACCCCATAGGGAAGGAACCCCAAAATCAATGAATGTCCAAAGAGAAAGTATAACACCCCAAAAAACCATATCACTGTAAAACTGACAAAAAACTAAAAGTGTTAGTAGTATTAAATATTAGTGCATTCAAAAAGTTATTGTTGAGTTTGTATAAACAAATCTTCACAGTTCCCCCCATGGTTGAATATTTCATGTTAAAAACTAGAAAAAGACTAGTAAATATATTAATAATTCACCATAGACAAGTGTAAGTGATCAAATTATAACTAATAAACTTTAAAAAGGTGCATGAGTTACAGTACATAGTAATAAACTTTAAGTTTTGTGAACAGTGTCTACTTTGATAATGAAATAGTAATATTACTAATAAAAAGCTACTAAAGCTGTATGAACATTCCATAGAATGGAATATAACTTAGATAGCCAGGGTTATACTTAAAGAGGGGGCATAAATCTTGTAAAATGGGGAATTACAAAACAAACTGTTAATGTTGAAGTGGTAAAAGATGTTAACCATTATATGTAACCAGGATGTTAGGTTCCTATTACATATAGTAATTAGATAAGTAAGGATTATTCATAAGAAATATTAGTGTTATAATTTGTTATTTTATTGTTCATTTTAATTTAGGAATGCCCTATCTAAAAATAGATATCATTCCGATGTTATAGAATATTTTTTATTTATGTTATTAGGTGATATACAAAACAATGTTATTCAGAACACCAGTTTTGATGTAGAGAGGTGTTATATGTTAATTATATAATCAATAATTACTGTTATACCAGTTAAAGAACTAATTTTTAATCAAATATATAAGAATCAGAAGTCAGAGAAGGACATAAAATAACTACATTAATAAAACATTTTTGCAAATAGCCACACATCAAATCTAGGCAATATAATGAATTTAAACTGCAAATAATTAACAAACATAGTCTTATAAGCCAGTCAACCTGACAATATTTAGGCAAGATAAACTCAACATATGAAATACTATGTAAATAAGGCTTGCTAAAGATATGGTCATTATATGAGTAAAATTATTTATTGGTCTAATAAAATACCAGTTAAAACTGAAATAGATTCACCGACATTATCATAGGGGGAGTCATATACAAATGAATTGTATTAAAAAACCATTATTAATATACTAAATTGCAGTCAAATAAGTGAGAATTGATAATTATACCAATTTCAGATTTAATAGAATAATAATTATATTAGGGAAAATGGCTATTATTTACTTAGAAGACAGGAAGTATAATGTTAGGCCTACCTCCCAAAAAATTATAAGAAATATAATTTTCAGATAAAACTTTGTAATACTAACTTAATTACTATCAAAATAAGTAGAATAGAATAGTGAAAACGAATATGTATTTAATATTTCAAACAGTTAACTAATAACGAAATTACTTGATGAGCATAATGTACGGTTTTAAAATGTGTCGGAAGTTAAGATGATTTGAAACAATGTATGAGATATATTATATAGGCTAAGATTTTCATGAGACGAAGGAAATCCAGACAGTTCATTATTATACCTCGAAGAGAGCACTTCATGTGAATATTTGACAGAACCAACCTTTAATGGCTGTTACGTTATAACAGAGTTCGGAATCATTTTATATAAAATTAAATTTTTTAACTATTTTAATTATTGTGAAGTGGTGAAGTTGACCTATGAACTACATAACACCAATAAACGGAATCACATATAACTAATTAAATGAAATAACACTGAAATCGCACCAAATACCAAGTGAAAATTAGAGGTTAAACGGACACACATAAACACCAGTAGATATACCCATTTAACAACATTTTTACACCAAGTGAACTATTCCATCATATACCAGTGACAATAAACTATACCCCAGAAGATCATATACAATTGCGAAGAACATTTAACCGAAGAAAGGACATATTAATTCCAACAAGTACTTCGTCAACATTAGAAGCTATCAACGCGCATGCGTCAGGCGGCCATTTTGACCCAATATCATCACCGCTATAAGACACGACTGTGGACTGCATTCTGGTTTGAATAAAATTATATATAAACTTTTATTATTAATAACTACCATTGTATTGTTTAAATTTAAGACATTTTTTTAATTGTAAGTGTTATACTTTCATGTCCCTGACCTTCTCTGGCTTTTTTTATTAATAACCGTTCAAAGAACCTACTTTTATAATATGAATATAAACTTCTAATATCGACCGGCCCTGAGCGAGTCGATACGGCATTGTAACCTCGATTAATTAATCGACCAACTTTATTATTTTTGTTTAATAAACGTTGTGTTTGTTTTTTGGTAACTTGGAGTTGGTTTTTTATTATAAAAGGACATAACAGTTAATTACTCAAGAAAACTAAATAACCTTTAAAGGCAGTATAGGTCTACCTATCACCTTTCAAGAGTAAGAAGAAGAGAGCCGTTTTCGCCTAAACTTGAAGTTAACTGGATTGTCTGTTTAACAGATTTACAGAACGGAAAATTATTACCAGAATAAACACAATACCAACATAATTATAATTACAATCAACAACCTCGATTTATTCCTAAATTTCAAGAACATAAATACACCGAAAACATTTCTTCAAAATTTATTTTTTTTTATAAATATAAATTTTAAATTTATATTTTATTTCAAATTGCTACCACAGCAATATACACCGAGTTTATTTGATAACAACAAAGATCAGGAACATTACCAAATCGACGTTTCCCAGAGCGGAACGTCACTACACACATACACACTTTTAATTATTTCATGTTTTATTATAATATTGTCTAGCCCAAACAGTGGGGCTGACAGAAGAGCACAATTAGCATACATCAACATTTATTTTTATATTTGTAATATTTGGTAATATTACAAATTTGGCGTCCAACTAAAGGGCTGTAATTAGGGGTTGAAAGGCTATAATTACTTGCGCAATTTCTAATTCAGCTTGGCAGCGGTTAGCCAGCCAGGGAATCAGGGAAGATGCAGCGTCGTGCCACATCAAAGAAGAGAGCGGCGGAGGCCGAGAAAGAACTCGATATGGATGATAAGGAGGCGACACCAGTGGAGGACGTGGAAAAGATAATAGAACGGGTGGAACAGAAACAACCCGAAATACCCACCCAAACAGGGGACGTCCATGTCCAAGACAAGGAAGTGGAAAAGTCTAGGACTACAGAAGGAAGTACAATGGACAAATTAATGGAAATGTTCATGCAAATGAGCAAGAAAATGGATGACAATAATCAGTCCACCAAGGAAGATTTGAATGATATAAATAAAAACATAGAAGAATTGAAGAAGGACAACCAAGCAACAAAAGAAGAGTAGAAGAATGATAACCAATCGTTAAAAGAAGAATTGAAGAAGGACAACCAAGAAACAAAAGAAGAATTAAGAAAGGACTTTGAAGAAAACAGTAAGAAGATGAAAGAAGAAATGTGGAAAAGGTTAGAAGAATTGAAGGAGGACAACCAGTCCACAAAGGAAGAGTTAGGCCGTAAGATTGAAAACACCAATAGAAGAATTGAGGAGACCAGTAAAAAGGTGGAAAAGAAAATGGAAGAAAATAAGAAGAACCTGGAAGAAAAGATGGAAGAAACCAATAAGAAAATCGAAAGTGATCATCAACTATTAAGGGAAGAGTTAAGAGAAGATAACCAACTGTTACGGGAAGTGAACCAGGAGAATTTAGACAAATTAGACGAACGAATGGAACTATTAAGAAAGGAAATGAACAAGGAACTCAAGGAGAATAAGAAATATATGACCAAAAGGCTGGAAGACGAAACCATAACTATAAATCAACAGATAAGAGAAGTTGATGGAAGATGTCAGCTGACGGAAGTGGAGGTACAAGAGTTCAAGGAAGTGGTGAACACCAAGGTCACAAATCTTGAAGAATCTACTCGCAAGAAGGCAGAAGAAAACCGAAAGGAAAGCCAGGAAGAACTCAGCAAGGTACGAACTCGAATTACGGAAAGATGCGACGGGATGGAGGAAGCAATGACTAACATCACTGGTCAAGTGAGACAGAACCAGGAGGACATGGAAACAATTCGGAGCCGACCAACCAGCTTTACTAATATCCCCATCAACGAGAACAGAGAATGGCTTAACTTCCGCCAATATAAAAGGAAGCCAATGGAGTTCTTGGCCCGTATCGAGGAGTATATGGCCAAACATAGAAGTAATCGATGGTCCAATAGTCGAGAACTGTTAGATGAATCATTCCGTGATATGACGGACAATTGGTGGATGGCGAACAGGAGCGAAATAACCGATTATCAGCAGTTTAAAGGTTTGTTCAAGTCCAAATATTGGTCAGAGACCACCCAGAATTTAATAAGGGACAACATCTGCAATGGCCGATACAGAACTCAGTTTGGTAGTACCATGACGGCGTACTTTCTTGGGAAGGTGTGCCTGGCCAAGCACCTGGAACCAGCTATACCAGAGGAATGCCTGGTGAACAAGCTTTCTTATCATTACGACGAAGAGGTCATAAGAGCTCGAAGAGGCAGTCAGATAAAGACCATACAGGCGATGACGGAGCTATTGGAAAACTATGAGAATGAAGAATATTACAGGCAGAGCAGAAGAAGAAATGAGCGGCCAGAAGTTCGAAATAATCCGTCATCAAACAATAATAGTCAACCGGTCAACAGTGGGTACCAAGGAAATAGATATAATCCAAATTACCATAATCAACACCCCACGAATGGTAACAACAACAATAATAACCACGGGAATATAAACCCGAATAATAACAGAAATAATAACGGGTTCTCCGGTAATCGAGGTAATTATTACCCGAATAATTATGTAAATAGACAAAGAAACACCAATCCTACCAATAACACCGAGCGGTTTGACAATAACAATAGGGGTTACCCTAATTATAATAACAACAACACCAGGTTCTCCCGACCCCAAGTAAATTTTATACGGGCAGAAGGAAACAGCCAAAACAGGTATAACCATCAACGGAGTAACAGTTTCCATGAGGAGGAGGATCGATGGAGAAGTCGAGAACGGGAGGATACCAGATATAACCTGCCCAGACGGGGTAACAGTTTAGACGACCCAGAAAGGAACATGAACCGAAATCAACCATCTAACTCTCTTACGGAGCGGTCAGCAACTACTGAAGGTTTACCGGTCGGGCCTGACCGGGATAACAATGAGAATGAAAATTGGGTAGTAGTCGCTGAATATCCTAGTCATTCAATACTGCATAACGAACCAAAAAACGACGGAGGATCCCAAATTGCTCAAGTCAACCACATTAAAGCAGAAGGGAGCCAAAAACCTAAAAAGGATCCCAGCAAGAGGAAGGAAAATGATTACTCCAAAGTTAACATAGACAAGTACGGATCTGATAAGCTAGATGACGGATACATAATGAGATGGTAAAGGAAAGATGGATGTCATGAGAACCGACGACGGTCAAAAACCTATGTCAAAGAAAAAGAAATTATGAGCAACTGTCCACCCAAATAAAAATCTTCAACCTGGGTATATAAAAGAAAAATAATAATAAGAAGTACATTTGAAGTAAAGAAAAGAAGAGAGCTAATACCATATTTAGGGTAATAATATGATATGTTAACCATATTTATGAAAAAATATTATGAGTAATATATGAATCAAAAAGATTGAATTTATTAAATATCTAAATTCAAAAAAGAAGTAAGAACAACTTACTACCTATTATTTAGGAAACCATTTATGAATCAAAAAGAAAATGAATTTTGAATTAAATTTTAAAAAATTCAAAACCCAAGTAAGAACAACTTACTACCTTATCTTAAAAACAACTTTTAGAAATGAACAAGAGAAAAAGAATTTGGATAACACATTACAAACAATTATATATGGGACCAATTCTGAAAAAACTTTCAAGAATAAAGAAATGGCAGTACAAACCACTGATACAATTTAAATGAATAAACTTATTGTGAAGTAGAATTAATGAGAATTTTATGTCAAATAAACAGAGATATTAAACATATGGAATTAATAATTAAGGAGTGCATTTGTATAAAAAGCAAGAGCAGAATAAAATTTTGAAAAAGAAAGGAAAAACTATATATAAATAAATCCATAAGAAAAAGATGATCATATAATAAATGTCAGTTATAAGAAAGACAATTAAAAGAGTAATTGAAAAAACATAATACTAGTGGAACGATTCACAAGAATTAAGAAAGGAACAAAAATATAATACAAAATATATGCTACCAATGACCAGAAAGAGATTGTAATAACAGTCAAAAAATGACAGAGAATTAAAAACTTTACACTGAATAATGAGTGATAATTATATTATACCAGCTTCCAACCACAAGGAGAAATAAAATGCCAGCAGAGCTAACCATTGAGAAAAATAACTGAGATAGAAATTGACTAAGATAGAAATATTAATAGATCTGTTCGTATACGAAGTGAAATATCCAAAGATATTTAATTTTTTTTTATAGTCATAAGGTGGACTATTCTTATATAATTTTTATTAATAACTGTCTGAGATAAGTCCAGCAGTATTATTATGTATTGATCAGAGATGATTTACCTCTGTTATCAATAAATGACGTAGTATGGCCAGCAGAGTGTGAAGCCTACAGAGCCCCTCTGGACACTGCCCCAGCTAACGTGTTAGGGAATAAATATCCCAAGGATAAAGAAACAAGTTAAGAAGAAAATGGAAAAATAAAAAATAACGAACCTCAGATGACTATTACTATTAGTAAGAATCCAGTTAATAATGAAATATAGATCAGCTCAAAAATATAGAAGAAAAAATTTTAGAAATGTGAAGGAAGTAAAGAAATATAATTTATAATATAATGTCATAAGCAATTACTTCAGACAAACGAAGTATGATCTGAACTAATCACTTCTGGAAGAGAGCAATCTGTAGCGTGACAGATAATCCACACAAATACATTACTCAATGATCATTAATAAAGCTCTAATATATGGAATATCCAGATGAGAATCGATTAAAATGCACTATTTAATAGTATATTCACAAGAAAGGTTAAATAAAGAAAAATTCTGCAAATAATATAATATAATACAAATTTAAAAACCCAGGAAACTAAAAATGTTAATAACAAAATTACCCAGGTAAGATAGAAGCAGGCAATTAATATACCCCGACAAGGAAACCAGACCAGAAGAAACAAAGGCATACACAGCGAAAAACTACAGAAGAAAGAAGAAGAATTAAAATCACAGGAGAAAGAAGAAAGAAGAATAACCCAAAACTACAACTACTGAAGAAAGAAGAATAAACCAAAACTACTACTACTGAAGAAAGAAGAAGGAAGAATAAACAAAATAAAAACTACAGAAGAAAGAAGAAAGAAGAAAGAAGAAAAATCAAAAACTAAAGCTACTGAAGAAAGAAGAAGGAAGAATAACCAAATCTAAAGAAGAAAGAAGTGAGACGACCCATATAAAACAAAAACCCCATAGGGAAGGAACCCCAAAATCAATGAATGTCCAAAGAGAAAGTTTAACACCCCAAAAAACCATATCACTGTAAAACTGACAAAAAACTAAAAGTGTTAGTAGTATTAAATATTAGTGCATTCAAAAAGTTATTGTTGAGTTTGTACAAACAAATCTTCACAGTTCCCCCCCATGGTTGAATATTTCATGTTAAAAACTAGAAAAAGACTAGTAAATATATTAATAATTCACCATAGACAAGTGTAAGTGATCAAATTATAACTAATAAACTTTAAAAAGGTGCATGAGTTACAGTACATAGTAATAAACTTTAAGTTTTGTGAACAGTGTCTACTTTGATAATGAAATAGTAATATTACTAATAAAAAGCTACTAAAGCTGTATGAACATTCCATAGAATGGAATATAACTTAGATAGCCAGGGTTATACTTAAAGAGGGGGCATAAATCTTGTAAAATGGGGAATTACAAAACAAACTGTTAATGTTGAAGTGGTAAAAGATGTTAACCATTATATGTAACCAGGATGTTAGGTTCCTATTACATATAGTAATTAGATAAGTAAGGATTATTCATAAGAAATATTAGTGTTATAATTTGTTATTTTATTGTTCATTTTAATTTAGGAATGCCCTATCTAAAAATAGATATCATTCCGATGTTATAGAATATTTTTTATTTATGTTATTAGGTGATATACAAAACAATGTTATTCAGAACACCAGTTTTGATGTAGAGAGGTGTTATATGTTAATTGTATAATCAATAATTACTGTTATACCAGTTAAAGAACTAATTTTTAATCAAATATATAAGAATCAGAAGTCAGAGAAGGACATAAAATAACTACATTAATAAAACATTTTTGCAAATAGCCACACATCAAATCTAGGCAATATAATGAATTTAAACTGCAAATAATTAACAAACATAGTCTTATAAGCCAGTCAAACTGACAATATTTAGGCAAGATAAACTCAACATATGAAATACTATGTAAATAAGGCTTGCTAAAGATATGGTCATTATATGAGTAAAATTATTTATTGGTCTAATAAAATACCAGTTAAAACTGAAATAGATTCACCGACATTATCATAGGGGGAGTCATATACAAATGAATTGTATTAAAAAACCATTATTAATATACTAAATTGCAGTCAAATAAGTGAGAATTGATAATTATACCAATTTCAGATTTAATAGAATAATAATTATATTAGGGAAAATGGCTATTATTTACTTAGAAGACAGGAAGTATAATGTTAGGCCTACCTCCCAAAAAATTATAAGAAATATAATTTTCAGATAAAACTTTGTAATACTAACTTAATTACTATCAAAATAAGTAGAATAGAATAGTGAAAACGAATATGTATTTAATATTTCAAACCGTTAACTAATAACGAAATTACTTGATGAGCATAATGTACGGTTTTAAAATGTGTCGGAAGTTAAGATGATTTGAAACAATGTATGAGATATATTATATAGGCTAAGATTTTCATGAGACGAAGGAAATCCAGACAGTTCATTATTATACCTCGAAGAGAGCACTTCATGTGAATATTTGACAGAACCAACCTTTAATGGCTGTTACGTTATAACAGAGTTCGGAATCATTTTATATAAAATTAAATTTTTTAACTATTTTAATTATTGTGAAGTGGTGAAGTTGACCTATGAACTACATAACACCAATAAACGGAATCACATATAACTAATTAAATGAAATAACACTGAAATCGCACCAAATACCAAGTGAAAATTAGAGGTTAAACGGACACACATAAACACCAGTAGATATACCCATTTAACAACATTTTTACACCAAGTGAACTATTCCATCATATACCAGTGACAATAAACTATACCCCAGAAGATCATATACAATTGCGAAGAACATTTAACCGAAGAAAGGACATATTAATTCCAACAAGTACTTCGTCAACATTAGAAGCTATCAACGCGCATGCGTCAGGCGGCCATTTTGACCCAATATCATCACCGCTATAAGACACGACTGTGGACTGCATTCTGGTTTGAATAAAATTATATATAAACTTTTATTATTAATAACTACCATTGTATTGTTTAAATTTAAGACATTTTTTGAATTGTAAGTGTTATACTTTCATGTCCCTGACCTTCTCTGGCTTTTTTTATTAATAACCGTTCAAAGAACCTACTTTTATAATATGAATATAAACTTCTAATATCGACCGGCCCTGAGCGAGTCGATACGGCATTGTAACCTCGATTAATTAATCGACCAACTTTATTATTTTTGTTTAATAAACGTTGTGTTTGTTTTTTGGTAACTTGGAGTTGGTTTTTTATTATAAAAGGACATAACAGTTAATTACTCAAGAAAACTAAATAACCTTTAAAGGCAGTATAGGTCTACCTATCACCTTTCAAGAGTAAGAAGAAGAGAGCCGTTTTCGCCTAAACTTGAAGTTAACTGGATTGTCTGTTTAACAGATTTACAGAACGGAAAATTATTACCAGAATAAACACAATACCAACATAATTATAATTACAATCAACAACCTCGATTTATTCCTAAATTTCAAGAACATAAATACACCGAAAACATTTCTTCAAAATTTATTTTTTTTTATAAATATAAATTTTAAATTTATATTTTATTTCAAATTGCTACCACAGCAATATACACCGAGTTTATTTGATAACAACAAAGATCAGGAACATTACCAAATCGACATTTCCCAGAGCGGAACGTCACTACACACATACACACTTTTAATTATTTCATGTTTTATTATAATATTGTCTAGCCCAAACAGTGGGGCTGACAGAAGAGCACAATTAGCATACATCAACATTTATTTTTATATTTGTAATATTTGGTAATATTACAAATTTGGCGTCCAACTAAAGGGCTGTAATTAGGGGTTGAAAGGCTATAATTACTTGCGCAATTTCTAATTCAGCTTGGCAGCGGTTAGCCAGCCAGGGAATCAGGGAAGATGCAGCGTCGTGCCACATCAAAGAAGAGAGCGGCGGAGGCCGAGAAAGAACTCGATATGGATGATAAGGAGGCGACACCAGTGGAGGACGTGGAAAAGATAATAGAACGGGTGGAACAGAAACAACCCGAAATACCCACCCAAACAGGGGACGTCCATGTCCAAGACAAGGAAGTGGAAAAGTCTAGGACTACAGAAGGAAGTACAATGGACAAATTAATGGAAATGTTCATGCAAATGAGCAAGAAAATGGATGACAATAATCAGTCCACCAAGGAAGATTTGAATGATATAAATAAAAACATAGAAGAATTGAAGAAGGACAACCAAGCAACAAAAGAAGAGTAGAAGAATGATAACCAATCGTTAAAAGAAGAATTGAAGAAGGACAACCAAGAAACAAAAGAAGAATTAAGAAAGGACTTTGAAGAAAACAGTAAGAAGATGAAAGAAGAAATGTGGAAAAGGTTAGAAGAATTGAAGGAGGACAACCAGTCCACAAAGGAAGAGTTAGGCCGTAAGATTGAAAACACCAATAGAAGAATTGAGGAGACCAGTAAAAAGGTGGAAAAGAAAATGGAAGAAAATAAGAAGAACCTGGAAGAAAAGATGGAAGAAACCAATAAGAAAATCGAAAGTGATCATCAACTATTAAGGGAAGAGTTAAGAGAAGATAACCAACTGTTACGGGAAGTGAACCAGGAGAATTTAGACAAATTAGACGAACGAATGGAACTATTAAGAAAGGAAATGAACAAGGAACTCAAGGAGAATAAGAAATATATGACCAAAAGGCTGGAAGACGAAACCATAATTATAAATCAACAGATAAGAGAAGTTGATGGAAGATGTCAGCTGACGGAAGTGGAGGTACAAGAGTTCAAGGAAGTGGTGAACACCAAGGTCACAAATCTTGAAGAATCTACTCGCAAGAAGGCAGAAGAAAACCGAAAGGAAAGCCAGGAAGAACTCAGCAAGGTACGAACTCGAATTACGGAAAGATGCGACGGGATGGAGGAAGCAATGACTAACATCACTGGTCAAGTGAGACAGAACCAGGAGGACATGGAAACAATTCGGAGCCGACCAACCAGCTTTACTAATATCCCCATCAACGAGAACAGAGAATGGCTTAACTTCCGCCAATATAAAAGGAAGCCAATGGAGTTCTTGGCCCGTATCGAGGAGTATATGGCCAAACATAGAAGTAATCGATGGTCCAATAGTCGAGAACTGTTAGATGAATCATTCCGTGATATGACGGACAATTGGTGGATGGCGAACAGGAGCGAAATAACCGATTATCAGCAGTTTAAAGGTTTGTTCAAGTCCAAATATTGGTCAGAGACCACCCAGAATTTAATAAGGGACAACATCTGCAATGGCCGATACAGAACTCAGTTTGGTAGTACCATGACGGCGTACTTTCTTGGGAAGGTGTGCCTGGCCAAGCACCTGGAACCAGCTATACCAGAGGAATGCCTGGTGAACAAGCTTTCTTATCATTACGACGAAGAGGTCATAAGAGCTCGAAGAGGCAGTCAGATAAAGACCATACAGGCGATGATGGAGCTATTGGAAAACTATGAGAATGAAGAATATTACAGGCAGAGCAGAAGAAGAAATGAGCGGCCAGAAGTTCGAAATAATCCGTCATCAAACAATAATAGTCAACCGGTCAACAGTGGGTACCAAGGAAATAGATATAATCCAAATTACCATAATCAACACCCCACGAATGGTAACAACAACAATAATAACCACGGGAATATAAACCCGAATAATAACAGAAATAATAACGGGTTCTCCGGTAATCGAGGTAATTATTACCCGAATAATTATGTAAATAGACAAAGAAACACCAATCCTACCAATAACACCGAGCGGTTTGACAATAACAATAGGGGTTACCCTAATTATAATAACAACAACACCAGGTTCTCCCGACCCCAAGTAAATTTTATACGGGCAGAAGGAAACAGCCAAAACAGGTATAACCATCAACGGAGTAACAGTTTCCATGAGGACGAGGATCGATGGAGAAGTCGAGAACGGGAGGATACCAGATATAACCTGCCCAGACGGGGTAACAGTTTAGACGACCCAGAAAGGAACATGAACCGAAATCAACCATCTAACTCTCTTACGGAGCGGTCAGCAACTACTGAAGGTTTACCGGTCGGGCCTGACCGGGATAACAATGAGAATGAAAATTGGGTAGTAGTCGCTGAATATCCTAGTCATTCAATACTGCATAACGAACCAAAAAACGACGGAGGATCCCAAATTGCTCAAGTCAACCACATTAAAGCAGAAGGGAGCCAAAAACCTAAAAAGGATCCCAGCAAGAGGAAGGAAAATGATTACTCCAAAGTTAACATAGACAAGTACGGATCTGATAAGCTAGATGACGGATACATAATGAGATGGTAAAGGAAAGATGGATGTCATGAGAACCGACGACGGTCAAAAACCTATGTCAAAGAAAAAGAAATTATGAGCAACTGTCCACCCAAATAAAAATCTTCAACCTGGGTATATAAAAGAAAAATAATAATAAGAAGTACATTTGAAGTAAAGAAAAGAAGAGAGCTAATACCATATTTAGGGTAATAATATGATATGTTAACCATATTTATGAAAAAATATTATGAGTAATATATGAATCAAAAAGATTGAATTTATTAAATATCTAAATTCAAAAAAGAAGTAAGAACAACTTACTACCTATTATTTAGGAAACCATTTATGAATCAAAAAGAAAATGAATTTTGAATTAAATTTTAAAAAATTCAAAACCCAAGTAAGAACAACTTACTACCTTATCTTAAAAACAACTTTTAGAAATGAACAAGAGAAAAAGAATTTGGATAACACATTACAAACAATTATATATGGGACCAATTCTGAAAAAACTTTCAAGAATAAAGAAATGGCAGTACAAACCACTGATACAATTTAAATGAATAAACTTATTGTGAAGTAGAATTAATGAGAATTTTATGTCAAATAAACAGAGATATTAAACATATGGAATTAATAATTAAGGAGTGCATTTGTATAAAAAGCAAGAGCAGAATAAAATTTTGAAAAAGAAAGGAAAAACTATATATAAATAAATCCATAAGAAAAAGATGATCATATAATAAATGTCAGTTATAAGAAAGACAATTAAAAGAGTAATTGAAAAAACATAATACTAGTGGAACGATTCACAAGAATTAAGAAAGGAACAAAAATATAATACAAAATATATGCTACCAATGACCAGAAAGAGATTGTAATAACAGTCAAAAAATGACAGAGAATTAAAAACTTTACACTGAATAATGAGTGATAATTATATTATACCAGCTTCCAACCACAAGGAGAAATAAAATGCCAGCAGAGCTAACCATTGAGAAAAATAACTGAGATAGAAATTGACTAAGATAGAAATATTAATAGATCTGTTCGTATACGAAGTGAAATATCCAAAGATATTTAATTTTTTTTTATAGTCATAAGGTGGACTATTCTTATATAATTTTTATTAATAACTGTCTGAGATAAGTCCAGCAGTATTATTATGTATTGATCAGAGATGATTTACCTCTGTTATCAATAAATGACGTAGTATGGCCAGCAGAGTGTGAAGCCTACAGAGCCCCTCTGGACACTGCCCCAGCTAACGTGTTAGGGAATAAATATCCCAAGGATAAAGAAACAAGTTAAGAAGAAAATGGAAAAATAAAAAATAACGAACCTCAGATGACTATTACTATTAGTAAGAATCCAGTTAATAATGAAATATAGATCAGCTCAAAAATATAGAAGAAAAAATTTTAGAAATGTGAAGGAAGTAAAGAAATATAATTTATAATATAATGTCATAAGCAATTACTTCAGACAAACGAAGTATGATCTGAACTAATCACTTCTGGAAGAGAGCAATCTGTAGCGTGACAGATAATCCACACAAATACATTACTCAATGATCATTAATAAAGCTCTAATATATGGAATATCCAGATGAGAATCGATTAAAATGCACTATTTAATAGTATATTCACAAGAAAGGTTAAATAAAGAAAAATTCTGCAAATAATATAATATAATACAAATTTAAAAACCCAGGAAACTAAAAATGTTAATAACAAAATTACCCAGGTAAGATAGAAGCAGGCAATTAATATACCCCGACAAGGAAACCAGACCAGAAGAAACAAAGGCATACACAGCGAAAAACTACAGAAGAAAGAAGAAGAATTAAAATCACAGAAGAAAGAAGAAAGAAGAATAACCCAAAACTACAACTACTGAAGAAAGAAGAATAAACCAAAACTACTACTACTGAAGAAAGAAGAAGGAAGAATAAACAAAATAAAAACTACAGAAGAAAGAAGAAAGAAGAAAGAAGAAAAATCAAAAACTAAAGCTACTGAAGAAAGAAGAAGGAAGAATAACCAAATCTAAAGAAGAAAGAAGTGAGACGACCCATATAAAACAAAAACCCCATAGGGAAGGAACCCCAAAATCAATGAATGTCCAAAGAGAAAGTTTAACACCCCAAAAAACCATATCACTGTAAAACTGACAAAAAACTAAAAGTGTTAGTAGTATTAAATATTAGTGCATTCAAAAAGTTATTGTTGAGTTTGTACAAACAAATCTTCACAGTTCCCCCCCATGGTTGAATATTTCATGTTAAAAACTAGAAAAAGACTAGTAAATATATTAATAATTCACCATAGACAAGTGTAAGTGATCAAATTATAACTAATAAACTTTAAAAAGGTGCATGAGTTACAGTACATAGTAATAAACTTTAAGTTTTGTGAACAGTGTCTACTTTGATAATGAAATAGTAATATTACTAATAAAAAGCTACTAAAGCTGTATGAACATTCCATAGAATGGAATATAACTTAGATAGCCAGGGTTATACTTAAAGAGGGGGCATAAATCTTGTAAAATGGGGAATTACAAAACAAACTGTTAATGTTGAAGTGGTAAAAGATGTTAACCATTATATGTAACCAGGATGTTAGGTTCCTATTACATATAGTAATTAGATAAGTAAGGATTATTCATAAGAAATATTAGTGTTATAATTTGTTATTTTATTGTTCATTTTAATTTAGGAATGCCCTATCTAAAAATAGATATCATTCCGATGTTATAGAATATTTTTTATTTATGTTATTAGGTGATATACAAAACAATGTTATTCAGAACACCAGTTTTGATGTAGAGAGGTGTTATATGTTAATTATATAATCAATAATTACTGTTATACCAGTTAAAGAACTAATTTTTAATCAAATATATAAGAATCAGAAGTCAGAGAAGGACATAAAATAACTACATTAATAAAACATTTTTGCAAATAGCCACACATCAAATCTAGGCAATATAATGAATTTAAACTGCAAATAATTAACAAACATAGTCTTATAAGCCAGTCAAACTGACAATATTTAGGCAAGATAAACTCAACATATGAAATACTATGTAAATAAGGCTTGCTAAAGATATGGTCATTATATGAGTAAAATTATTTATTGGTCTAATAAAATACCAGTTAAAACTGAAATAGATTCACTGACATTATCATAGGGGGAGTCATATACAAATGAATTGTATTAAAAAACCATTATTAATATACTAAATTGCAATCAAATAAGTGAGAATTGATAATTATACCAATTTCAGATTTAATAGAATAATAATTATATTAGGGAAAATGGCTATTATTTACTTAGAAGACAGGAAGTATAATGTTAGGCCTACCTCCCAAAAAATTATAAGAAATATAATTTTCAGATAAAACTTTGTAATACTAACTTAATTACTATCAAAATAAGTAGAATAGAATAGTGAAAACGAATATGTATTTAATATTTCAAACAGTTAACTAATAACGAAATTACTTTATGAGCATAATGTACGGTTTTAAAATGTGTCGGAAGTTAAGATGATTTGAAACAATGTATGAGATATATTATATAGGCTAAGATTTTCATGAGACGAAGGAAATCCAGACAGTTCATTATTATACCTCGAAGAGAGCACTTCATGTGAATATTTGACAGAACCAACCTTTAATGGCTGTTACGTTATAACAGAGTTCGGAATCATTTTATATAAAATTAAATTTTTTAACTATTTTAATTATTGTGAAGTGGTGAAGTTGACCTATGAACTACATAACACCAATAAACGGAATCACATATAACTAATTAAATGAAATAACACTGAAATCGCACCAAATACCAAGTGAAAATTAGAGGTTAAACGTACACACATAGACACCAGTAGATATACCCATTTAACAACATTTTTACACCAAGTGAACTATTCCATCATATACCAGTGACAATAAACTATACCCCAGAAGATCATATACAATTGCGAAGAACATTTAACCGAAGAAAGGACATATTAATTCCAACAAGTACTTCGTCAACATTAGAAGCTATCAACGCGCATGCGTCAGGCGGCCATTTTGACCCAATATCATCACCGCTATAAGACACGACTGTGGACTGCATTCTGGTTCGAATAAAATTATATATAAACTTTTATTATTAATAACTACCATTGTATTGTTTAAATTTAAGACATTTTTTGAATTGTAAGTGTTATACTTTCATGTCCCTGACCTTCTCTGGCTTTTTATATTAATAACCGTTCAAAGAACCTACTTTTATAATATGAATATAAACTTCTAATATCGACCGGCCCTGAGCGAGTCGATACGGCATTGTAACCTCGATTAATTAATCGACTAACTTTATTATTTTTGTTTAATAAACGTTGTGTTTGTTTTTTGGTAACTTGGAGTTGGTTTTTTATTATAAAAGGACATAACAGTTAATTACTCAAGAAAACTAAATAACCTTTTAAAGGCAGTATAGGTGAACCTATCACCTTTCAAGAGTAAGAAGAAGAGAGCCGTTTTCGCCTAAACTTGAAGTTAACTGGATTGTCTGTTTAACAAATTTACAGAACGGAAAATTATTACCAGAATAAACACAATACCAACATAATTATAATTACAATCAACAACCTCGATTTATTCCTAAATTTCAAGAACATAAATACACCGAAAACATTTCTTCAAAATTTATTTTTTTTTATAAATATAAATTTTAAATTTATATTTTATTTCAAATTGCTACCACAGCAATATACACCGAGTTTATTTGATAACAACAAAGATCAGGAACATTACCAAATCGACGTTTCCCAGAGCGGAACGTCACTACACACATACACACTTTTAATTATTTCGTGTTTTATTATAATATTGTCTAGCCCAAACAGTGGGGCTGACAGAAGAGCACAATTAGCATACATCAACATTTATTTTTATATTTGTAATATTTGGTAATATTACAATACGTGCTTTGTAATAATAGCAGAGAAGGTCTTGTTTAGATAGTAAGCTGCTGTGTCAATATCACAAGGTGTGTAGACTTTATTCCAGTCAGCTGCTTAAACAGCGTTGCAGATCTTTTTCGGTAATCTCAAATCTAATTCTCATTGGTGCAAGAGATTAATGGATAGCAGTACAGTAGAGTCTCGCTTATCCGACATCAACGGGCCAGCAGAACGTCGGATAAGCGAAAATGTCGGATAATAGGGAGGTGTTAAGAAAAAGCCTATTAAACGTCAAACTATGTTATAATTTCAAACTATGTTATAATTTTACACATTACGAACCTAATAATCATGTTTTACAACAAAACAACAGAAAAATTAACTGAAAAAATGAACTTACAGTTACAGAATTGTCTGAAGTTAAATACATTTAAAAAGTTCAGTCCTGTGATGATTTAAAGAAATTTTTGATCGTAGTCTGCTTTCCTGACGAGTGCCGGTTCTTTGCTGTCAAGTCTTGCCATCTTTGCAGCATCATTATGTCGATTCCTGTAGCTTCTTCTTCTTGCTCAGTGTATTTAATTGCAGTTTCTAGAGCCTTAACTCCGTCGTTATGTGAAATTGTGAGAGGCTCAACAGTTGGTGCTCGATCTTGATCTTCAATTTCGTTGTCATCGCAATTGACAAGAGCGACAATTTCTCCATCAGTTACATACTGATCATCATCTTTCATCCAACTTTCGATTTATTGCAAAGATGCATCCTCACATCCAGGGATACATTGCACTAAAGGTAGAATGGTTTCGTCGGTTTCATCTGTGCTTTCCGTTTCCATACTTTCATAATCGTCTAGCAGCTTCTTCCATGATTTGGCAATTGTTGGAGCCCTTACGTCAGCCCAGGCCCTTGCAACCCGATAAGCAACATCCTTTACATTGATGCGTTTCAATTTTTCAATCATGTCTGGTTCTTCTTCAATTTCTTCTATCACTGTGTAGAGTAGCTTTCTGTGATAGTTCCTTTTTATCGTTTCCAAAACACCCTGATCAATAGGTTGGCATATGGCGGTTACATTGGGAGGCAGAAACATTGCCTTAATGTCACCATCTTGAAGCTCCTCTGCATCAGGGTGCGTTGGAGCATTATCTACCAACAAAACTGCTTTTCTGGGTAAATTATTTTCTTTCAAAAACTTCTCTGTTGAAGGAATGAATTCCTTAAAAAACCAGTCTTTGAAAATTTCAATTTAACATACAAGTATCGTTCAAGTCTGGTACAATTTACACATAGAACAGACAATATAATTTTTATCATGAGACTTGGTAATATAGTGTTGTTAATGTCTGTTGAATGTTTGTGGGTTCTTTTAAACAACTAGAAACTATAACAAAAAACTCTTATGATTAACGGCTATTTTCATAATAGTGTACTAAAGTAATTCACAATTAATATTATTTATTTATTTTTTTATTGTTTTTGTGGTATGATCTCACCAACTTTGCAGTTTTCCCAATGGATTTATTCGTTGATTCTGCTCCTGGACACCTGGTTTTTTGGTCTCTCTCTGTCAAAACATCATTCCTCTAGGTCTTGGGTTGGTTTTCCTGGTCATCTCAGCTTTTATTGATCTTCAATTTCCATCAACTCAGCAGTCATTTATCGTAAACGTTCTGGCTTGCAATTCACAATTTTCAACAACAATCTTCTTCCACTCAAAACATTAATTTCTTTAGTTAAAGGCCATGGCTATATTTTTTATGGGTCACAGTTTTGGTGTACCATTTCTAATTAATAATATTCTGTTGACCTTTACTTTATTTTTCCTTCATAACTATATTATTGTAAGTTTTTTAACGTAAGAGTTTCTATCTTTTAAATTATTTACTTTGTTTGATTTCACTATATGGGTTATATACCTGTTTCATATAGATTATATATTTCTTCAATGCTCATTATAATTATGTTCAATCACTTTCATTATACACAATTTTTCCTTTTTACCGTATTTCACTGTTATTCTCACTTTCTAGCACTGTCATACCATACCTCTTTTATAATTATAGTTTGATCTTATTATATGTGTAAAACTTAAATAATTCACTTTTATGTAAATTTTTTTTCTTGATAAATAAAATAACTGTCTGAGGTGCGCAGACCTCCCCATAGTTAAATTAGATTTATTTACATTTTAACTAGTAATGAAGTTTTTAATAATAATATAAATTGTCTTATTACACTGAATTAGTTTAACACAAATAAAAACATATGTAAATGTACTGAACAGTGTGATTAATTACTTATTTATTTACATCTTTTGTCCTGGGATCATTAACTTCTTGGTTTTTTGGTCATTGTCAGCCATAGTTTGTTACAGTCAGTAAATTATCCTTTAGTTAGTATGTTATGTTTTATGTTTGGTGAAACAACACGTTACATAAAGCCCCCCGTTTAAGACAAGTTATTTCAGTAATGGTAGTTTTAGGTGTTACTGAAATAAATGGCAAAAATCTACAAAAACTGTCTTCACTTTTCATAATACCTCTTTATCTCGGTTTGGTTATATATTCCTTGGGGTGTTGCTACAATGGGGTTGGTAATTGACAAACTACTTTTTCCTATAATATCTTCTTTTATCATGCGCTGGATTTACTTTCTTACAGCATTCTTTAACAACTGTTTAACCGGATATTATTTAAATTCTTCGCTTTATTCGGTGAGTTGGAGAATACGATTCAGTAGTTATTGTAATTGTTCACTAACCTCTTCTTTTGTGCCAGCCACACTCATGATCTCTGTATATCCTTTTCCTTGGAATGCCCTGATTTCCTGCAGTCTTTCCTGCCATGATTCTGGTCTGTTACGGTTTATTTGTTCCTATGGGTACCCTAACATTTTCCCTAACTTAGTATGAATTCCTGTCCTGAGGGGCACTTGTGCTGCCTATTATCTCAGCGGATCATTCATAATCGCAGAGTGGCGCCGTAGCATACAACACTCTGTTTATACCTTAAAGAGTAACCATTGGGTTACTAATAACACCATAGGAATTCCTATGCCTTCTCTCGTAACATTCAGGTTTATTTGCTGCTTTTGGGTTTTATATTATTTACCTGTGGCTCCTATAATTGTATCTGGTTTATGGACAGCGTGCGTATTCTCTCCGTTTTATTCTCCTGCATTTCGTTTCATTCCTGAAGTGTTCGCTCATGTTTTGATCAAGACTGTTGTTAGCACCCCTTGTAGTGTTTACTTTGATGTACTCTATGTCTCAGTTTGTTTTTGCTTTACCCTGTTTTCTTTCTAACGAATCCTTTGTTATATTTTTCTAAATAATATTTTGTCTTAATTAATTGTTAGTTTAATACTTTTTTCTTCTTATTTTTCCGTTTATATTCCCCTTTTGTTCCTTATCAGCTTTTCTTCAGTTTTGGTTATGTTTTCTTAATTATCATTATTTTTTCTTAAGTCTAGAGTGATTATTTATTTTATTTTTGTTTTAATTATCATTATTTTCTTCTTCCTTTCTTAAATGGTTTGCTTGATCGGTACCCAGAAAATCAGTCCCTTCTTTCGATGGCGCTATCTTACTTAGTTTATCCGTGGTCGATCTCAATTGCCCTTATTGTTCGGTCTGCTATGGTTTTCAGAACTATTTCAGTCCTAGCTAAATACCTCTCTATTACCTTATATGGCAATGTTTCTAATACAAAATTTTAAATCTTATTTCTATCACTCTATCATCTAGTTTACTAAACAAATATGTCAATTGTATATCAATCATTGTTGCTATCCATGACATTTTATTATGCATTTTTATTTCTGGTGTATTCAATTTACCTATAGACCTTTTTAATTTGTTACACACCATTTTATTGTGAATTATTTCTAAAATTTCTATTAAGTTCCTACTATAATTTTTATCATTACCTATTTCCCTATGGTCGGTTATTGGGAGATTAATTACATTAAATAGTCCATTGTTTATCATCTCCAACTCCTTCCTTGTTTTTATTAGTTCCTTTTTCCATATTTTCTTCATCCTCTTTTCCGGGTGCTTAATATCCTCTTGGTTTTCTCCTATTGGTATGTGTGTGTAATTTATCGGTCTATTTTGTAGAATTACCAGTTCTTCCTGGATTTGGTCTACCTGCCCTTTTACTTGTCCTGCATCACCCTTGACGGTTTCGATTTGACCACCTATTGTTTCCTTTATTTCATCTAGCTTCTTTTGTGTTTCTGCTCGCACCTCCATTATACCAATTTTGTTATTATTTTCTACCTGATCTATTCTGGCATCTACTTCTATTCTGGACTGTACAAATGTTTCTTCAGTTTTCTCCAGCCTGTCCTTTGTATCGGCTATCTGCTGTCCAACTTCCTCCTTATACTTGTCCGTCCTCTGGCTAAGTGTCTTACTGACGTCTTCAATTTTCTCATTGAGAGTTTCCCTTAACTCCTTGTTAGAGTTCTCAATTTTCTTATTAATGTGCCTAAAATCTTCCTTAGTGTACCCTCTTTAATGCTTTCCATCTTTTCATTCATCTGTCTTAAACTTTCTTCATTTCGTTCAAACTTTTCATTTTGTTTTCTAAAGTTCTCATTATTTTCTTCATTCAATTGTCTTAAACTCTCATCATTCCTGTCCAATCTTTCATTCATTTGTTTTAATAAATTCTCATTAGTTTGTTTATTTTGTTCAGTTATTTTTTCCTCCTGTTTCCTAAAATTCTCATTAGTTTCTTCTTTCATTTTTCTCAAATCTTCCTTAATTTGTTTATTTTGTTCGGTTATTTTTTCCTCCTGTTTCTTGGAATTTTCTTTAATTAATTCCCATAATTTTTGTAAATCCAGGCCTCCTCTGGCTTCTTCATTGTCACCCGCCTGTTCTTCCATTTCGCTGTCTTTGACTGTTTCTTCTTCTTCTTCCCGCCTATCTTCTTCTGTCTCTGGCTTTTGTCCTCTCTTCTGAGAAGCTTCTCGTCGTCGCATTTTTTAGTCTTCTAGCAGTTGCCAGCTAAAATTAGGTCAATCGTTATTTCACTAATTGTGTTTCGGTTAGTTGGTTTTGCCTAATTTCAGCTCTACCGGTTGGGCGCCAATATGTAATATTAAAATAATTAGTATCTCTGACTAAAAAAGTATAACCTGTTTTATTTTTAAATTAGATTATTATTTATCTGAATCTCATGAATCTCAGGGTTAACATACAAGTATCATTGAAGTCTGGTACAGGTTACACATAGAACAGACAATATAATTTTTATGCATGAGACTTGGTAATATAGTGTTGTTAATGTCTGTTGAATGTTTGTGGGTTCTTTTAAACAACTAGAAACTATAACAAAAACTCTTATGATTAACGACTATTTTCATAATAGTGTACTAAAGTAATTCACAATTATTATTATTTATTTATTTTTTTATTGTTTTTTCAGTTATTGTTTTTGTGGTATGATCTCACCAACTTTGCAGTTTTCCCAATGGATTTATTCGTTGATTCTGCTCCTGGACACCTGGTTTTTTGGTCTCTCTCTGTCAAAACATCATTCCTCTAGGTCTTGGGTTGGTTTTCCTGGTCATCTCAGCTTTTATTAATCTTCAATTTCCATCAACTCAGCAGTCATTTATCTTAAACGTTCTGGCTTTATTTTTCCTTCGTAACTATATTATTATAAGTTTTTTTAACGTAAGAGTTTCTATCTTTTAAATTATTTACTATGTTTGATTTCACTATATGGGTTATATACCTGTTTCATATAGATTATATATTTCTTCAATGCTCATTATAATTATGTTCAATCAATTTCTAATATGTTCAATTCTTTCAAATTACGCTATAAAGAACATATCCCAAGCTCCAAGTCAAATGTAATAAGATCTACATTTGCAGAACATTTGAGCTCATATAACCATAATATAAAGAGTATTAATGATAATTTGGATATCCTACATAAATGTAAAAAGTCACTAAAGCTGGACACCCTTGAAAGGTTCGAGATATATAAAGCCATAAAGAAGGATCACAATCGTATCCTAAATGAGAAAGCAATACATACCAATAATGTTTTATTTAATAGAATCGATCTTATAGAGGGAGAAATTGGCTATATCAGATCGATAAAATTGATCCAAGGTCAAACCGGCATTGATTAATCTTACCGTGAGGTGCGTTCCTGTACAGGTTCGTTTGCGGCCGCGTTGTTTTTTATATTTTATTGTTATAATGTTATTTGTTGTGATATAGTTTATTTATTATTTATATAATGTTATGTGTTGTTTTTAATGTTTTAATATCTGACGCGATGTATATGCATCAAAATGTTTTAACGTAATTCATATTCCGATCTGATGATGACACCAAATGGTGTCGAAACTCGATTCATCCTAAAAGGATTTTAAGAAACGTTGACAGAAGGTAATTAACCTATTTTATAGTCTTAATCGTTTCTGGAGGCAAGAAAAATGTTTAAAAAAAAACAATCACTTTCATTATACACAAATTTTCCTTTTTACCGTATTTCACTGTTATTCTCACTTTCTAGCACTGTCATACCATACCACTTCTATAATTATAGTTTCATCTTATTATATTTGTAAAACTTAAATAATTCACTTTTATGTAAATTTTTTCTTGATAAATAAAATAACGGTCTGAGGTGCGCAGACCTCCCCATAGTTAAATTAGATTTATTTACATTTTAACTAGTAATGAAGTTTTCAATAATAATATAAATTGTCTTATTACAGTGAATTAGTTTAACACAAATAAAAACATATGTAAATGTACTGAACAGTGTGATTAATTACTTATTTATTTACATCTTTTGTCCTGGGATCATTAACTTCTTGGTTTTTTGGTCATTGTCAGCCATAGTTTGTTATAGTCAGTAAATTATCCTTTAGTTAGTATGTTATGTTTTATGTTTGGTGAAACGACACGTTACATAAAGCCCCCCGTTTAAGACAAGTTATTTCAGTAATGGTAGTTTTAGGAGTTACTGAAATAAATGGCAAAAATCTACAAAAACTGTCTTCACTTTTCATAATACCTCTTTATCTCGGTTTGGTTATATATTCCTTGGGGTGTTGCTACAATGGGGTTGGTAATTGACAAACTACTTTTTCCTATAATATCTTCTTTTATCATGCGCTGGATTTACTTTCTTACAGCATTCTTTAACAACTGTTTAACCGGATATTATTTAAATTCTTCGCTTTATTCGGTGAGTTGGAGAATACGATTCAGTAGTTATTGTAATTGTTCACTAACCTCTTCTTTTGTGCCAGCCACACTCATGGTCTCTGTATATCCTTTTCCTTGGGATGCCCTGATTTCCTGCAGTCTTTCCTGCCATGATTCTGGTCTGTTACGATTTATTTGTTTCCTATGGATACCCTAACATTTTCCCTAACTTAGTATGAATTCCTGTCCTGAGGGGCACTTGTGCTGCCTATTATCTCAGCGGATCATTCATAATCGCAGAGTGGCGCCATAGCATACAACACTCTGTTTATACCTTAAAGAGTAACCATTGGGTTACTAATAACACCGTAGGAATTCCTATGCCTTCTCTCGTAACATTCAGGTTTATTTGCTGCTTTTGGGTTTTATATTATTTACCTGTGGCTCCTATAATTGTATCTGGTTTATGGACAGCGTGCGTATTCTCTCCGTTTTATTCTCCTGCATTTCGTTTCATTCCTGAAGTGTTCGCTCATGTTTTGATCAAGACTGTTGTTAGCACCCCTTGTAGTGTTTACTTTGATGTACTCTATGTCTCAGTTTGTTTTCGCTTTACCCTGTTTTCTTTCTAACGAATCCCTTGTTATATTTTTCTAAATAATATTTTGTCTTAATTAATTGTTAGTTTAATACTTTTTTCTTCTTATTTTTCCGTTTATATTCCCCTTTTGTTCCTTATCAGCTTTTCTTCAGTTTTGGTTATGTTTTCTTAATTATCATTATTTTTTCTTAAGTCTAGAGTGATTATTTATTTTATTTTTGTTCTAATTATCATTATTTTCTTCTTCCTTTCTTAAATGGTTTGCTTGATCGGTACCCAGAAAATCAGTCCCTTCTTTCGATGGCGCTATCTTACTTAGTTTATCCGTGGTCGATCTCAATTGCCCTTATTGTTCGGTCTGCTATGGTTTTCAGAACTATTTCAGTCCTAGTTAAATACCTCTCTATTACCTTATATGGCAATGTTTCTAATACAAAATTTTAAATCTTATTTCTATCACTCTATCATCTAGTTTACTAAACAAATATGTCAATTGTATATCAATCATTATTGCTATCCATGACATTTTATTATGCATTTTTATTTCTGGTGTATTCAATTTACCTATAGACCTTTTTAATTTGTTACACACTGTTTTATTGTGAATTATTTCTAAAATTTCTATTAAGTTCCTACTATAATTTTTATCATTACCTATTTCCCTATGGTCGGTTATTGGGAGATTAATTACATTAAATAGTCCATTGTTTATCATCTCCAACTCCTTCCTTGTTTTTATTAGTTCCTTTTTCCATATTTTCTTCATCTTCTTTTCCGGGTGCTTAATATCCTCTTGGTTTTCTCCTATTGGTATGTGTGTGTAATTTATCGGTCTATTTTGTAGAATTACCAGTTCTTCCTGGATTTGGTCTACCTGCCCTTTTACTTGTCCTGCATCACCCTTGATGGTTTCGATTTGACCACCTATTGTTTCCTTTATTTCATCTAGCTTCTTTTGTGTTTCTGCTCGCACCTCCGTTATACCAATTTTGTTATTATTTTCTACCTGATCTATTCTGGCATCTACTTCTATTCTGGACTGTACAAATGTTTCTTCAGTTTTCTCCAGCCTGTCCTTTGTATCGGCTATCTGCTGTCCAACTTCCTCCTTATACTTGTCCGTCCTCTGGCTAAGTGTCTTACTGACATCTTCAATTTTCTCATTGAGAGTTTCCCTTAACTCCTTGTTAGAGTTCTCAATTTTCTTATTAATGTGCCTAAAATCTTCCTTAGTACCCTCTTTAATACTGTCCATCTTTTCATTCATCTGTCTTAAACTTTCTTCGTTTCATTCAAAATTTTCGTTTTGTTTTCTAAAGTTCTCATTATTTTCTTCATTCAATTGTCTTAAACTCTCATCATTCCTGTCCAATCTTTCATTCATTTGTTTTAATAAATTCTCATTAGTTTGTTTATTTTTTCCTCCTGTTTCCTAAAATTCTCATTAGTTTCTTCTTTCATTTTTCTCAAATCTTCCTTCATTTGTTTATTTTGTTTGGTTATTTTTTCCTCCTGTTTCTTGGAATTTTCTTTAATTAATTCCCATAATTTTTGTAAATCCAGGCCTCCTCTGGCTTCTTCATTGTCACCCGCCTGTTCTTCCATTTCGCTGTCTTTGACTGTTTCTTCTTCTTGTTCCCGCCTATCTTCTTCTGTCTCTGGCTTTTGTCCTCTCTTCTGAGAAGCTTCTCGTCATTGCATTTTTTAGTCTTCTAGCAGTTTCCAGCTAAAATTAGGTTAATCGGTATTTCACTAATTGTGTTTCGGTTAGTTGGTTTTGCCTAATTTCAGCTCTACCGGTTGGGCGCCAATATGTAATATTAAAATAATTAGTATCTCTGACTAAAAAAGTATAACCTGTTTTATTTTAAAATTAGATTATTATTTATCTGAATCTCATGAATCTCAGGGTTAACATACAAGTATCATTGAAGTCTGGTACAGGTTACACATAGAACAGACAATATAATTTTTATGCATGAGACTTGGTAATATAGTGTTGTTAATGTCTGTTGAATGTTTGTGGGTTCTTTTAAACAACTAGAAACTATAACAAAAAACTCTTATGATTAACGACTATTTTCATAATAGTGTACTAAAGTAATTCACAATTATTATTATTTATTTATTTTTTTTATTGTTTTCCAGTTATTGTTTTTGTGGTATGATCTCACCAACTTTGCAGTTTTCCCAATGGATTTATTCGTTGATTCTGCTCCTGGACACTTGGTTTTTTGGTCTCTCTCTGTCAAAACATCATTCCTCTAGGTCTTGGGTTGGTTTTCCTGGTCATCTCAGCTTTTATTAATCTTTAATTTCCATCAACTCAGCAGTCATTTATCTTAAACGTTCTGGCTTGCAATTCACAATTTTTTTAACAAACAATCTTCTTCCACTCATAACATTAATTTCTTTAGTTAAAGGCCATGGCTATATTTTTTATGGGTCACAGGTTTGGTGTACCATTTCTAATTAATAATATTCTGTTGACCTTTACTTTATTTTTCCTTCATAACTATATTATTATAAGTTTTTTTAACGTAAGAGTTTCTATCTTTTAAATTATTTACTATGTGTGATTTCACTATATGGATTATATACCTGTTTCATATAGATTATATATTTCTTCAGTGCTCGTTATAATTATGTTCAATCACTTTCATTATACACAAATTTTCCTTTTTACCGTATTTCACTGTTATTCTCACTTTCTAGCACTGTCATACCATACCACTTTTATAATTATAGTTTGATCTTATTATATTTGTAAAACTTAAGTAATTCACTTTTATGTAAATTTTTTTCTTGATAAATAAAATAACGGTCTGAGGTGCGCAGACCTCCCCATAGTTAAATTAGATTTATTTATATTTTAACTAGTAATGAAGTTTTCAATAATAATATAAATTGTCTTATTACACTGAATTAGTTTAACACAAATGAAAACATATGTAAATGTACTGAACAGTGTGATTAATTACTTATTTATTTACATCTTTTGTCCTGGGATCATTAACTTCTTGGTTTTTTGGTCATTGTCAGCCATAGTTTGTTACAGTCATTAAATTATCCTTTAGTTAGTATGTTATGTTTTATGTTTGGTGAAACGACACGTTACAATATGCATGTAACAGACGATAAACCGATCCGCGTACAATGATAAACTGCACTGTGCTGAGTAGTGAGTTGTGACAGTGAGTGAGTGAGGGTGGGGCGAATGACAGACATATGAGTCATAGTGTAAGCCGTACAGTCGGGGTAACTAATTAGCTGCGGTAGAGTCGGGAGCAACAAAAAATAGACTTCACTCATGCTCGCAACTTGCAGTTCTTGTAACGGGACATTTAGGCCTACCTGGGGTAATTTTGGGAAACAAAAAATATAAATAATAATTATGGGAAGAATAAACAAATTTTATTTCATGAATTATACAACGACGTAATATCAAGCGAGTGGATTTGTGTCAAGGTCAGCTCCAGACGCAGGCAGAACAGTTATTTTTAGATACATGACATGCAAGTTATGTAATTCAACGGATCGTACGATCTGACGTCAGCCAATACGTCACGCTGGAATGTAGGTGTGTCAACGCCAGCAGTTCGTTAACGCTTGGAGAACAAAGCAGTTGGCAAATAACATCTCACACGACAACGGATGCAAGCCGTTCATGCGTCCGCCGGCTGAACACAGTTTTTGTCTCGCCCGCATGTACAAAATGTAAAATGCAAAGTACAAAATTAAAACCAGTATAAAGTGGACTAACAGTTGTGGCTTAAATATACGAACATTTATATTCAAACAACATATGGTGAAAAAATACGATGAAAGTGCGTGGGACAATGCGGAGTCATCTGGACGATTCAGCTGAGTAACAAATGGGGGGTAGAACAAAATTTTAATAAGGGCTAAAACCAAAATATTATTATTATATTTTAAAATAAGATCTCTAAGGGTATGGGTGGCTGTGTGTGCGTGTGTGAGTGATAAGTATGTTAATATCTAGAAGTGCTGGTTTGTGGGTTAATTAGATAAATAATCTAATTGTCAGTTCTATTTGCGTTTATTAATAAAAGAAAAAATACAATAATCATGCTAGATTATGAATGAACAAATAACGTTTGCTTTGTGTTTTAAGGGAAAATTTAATGTATGATTGTTGATGAAAGTAATAAAAGGTAATAATTTTTTGTGAACAGATAATTAATTCATTTACTAAATAATCCTATTCTGCTCTCCCGGTTCGCTGATCCGAACTCTGGTGTTACCTTAGGTAAGAAATTTGGCAACAATCTAAGATGGCGTCTGAAATACGGACGAAACACTGAACGTAATTAAAATTGATTAAGAGTGGTTGTATGAAAGAGTACAATTGACGTCAGAACTAGGGACAAAATTTATGTATCCAATAAAGAAATAATAGTACATTCTTGTTGCTGATTAATGCATTTTTTTTTTTGCGGTGGGACGTCGGATAATACGGAATGTCGGATAAGCAAAGGTCGGATAAATGAGACTCTACTGTAACTCAGAAAACAAGACCTTGAATCAAGTTAAAAGTTTATTTAAAAATTTAAAAAAGTTCCTGCCTTGAAATGAAGACAGGGGCTCGGGCAAAGATATTAAAGGCTAGGGACCAAACGAATTCGGTGAGAGTAGGAACCTTCAACTCCTCTCACCTGATACCATCATTTCTGACAAACCAGGGAGAGTCTGAGACATAGCAGAGGACTCGAGATTGGAAAGCTCCAAACAGGTGACGATGTTTGGGCTGAGTTATGCCCAAAAGGCAGCTGCTGCAGATGTTAGTATTGCTCTGAGAAAGAGCAAATAAATGGTAAGTTTAGTGCGCACAGGCACTGAACTCCGATGAGTGAGAAAGGGATATATTTTGGGTTTGATGCCGCGGGCACGTGAGGTTTGACTGGAGACTCTGGCAGACATGGTTTGCAAAGCTTAGGCGCCGGTCAACAGTGACGCCCAAGTATTTTACAGACCCTTTCCATACGATTGGACTCCCTTCTAGGGAGAGGGACTGGCAGCAGGAAGTAAAATGTACGAGAAAAGGCGATCGCGTCGGTTTTCTCCACATTGATCGCCATTCTCCACTTCCAAAGACAGTCTGTAAGTTGGACGAGCTGACGTTGCACCAGGCCAGTGGAGAAACTAAGGTTCGCTGAGCTAGCATGAAACATGGTGTCATCACATAGTGCGATAAATGACTCCAGGCTGTACAGACAGGTCATTTGTGTACAGAAGGTACAGAACGTGACCTAGGACAGATCCCTGAAGAACGCCTGTGACGATCGGTCGAATGAATGGGTACGACCCATCGACGCATACTCTATAGATGCAGTCTCAAAGATACGATTGCAGAAGATGAATGAAAGAGGCAGGGAGAGGGAATTGGGCTAGTTTGTAGAGAAGGCCTTTGTGCCACAGTCGATAGAAGGGTTTAACTCACGTCGAGCAATACAGCGACAGTGGACTGACGCTTGTTCTCGGCATCCGTCAGTTGGGTAACAACCCTGACGAGTTGAAGGGTCGTCGAGTGCTCTCTGTGAAAGCCGAATTGCTACTGCCGAATGAAACCATCCAAAAGGGGCGCATATCGGCTGTGCAGGTACCGTTCGAATGCTTTTGAGATGACTGGCAATAGAGATATTGGGCGATGATTCTCGGGAGGTATACTCAGCTTACGAGGTTTGGGAATCAAGGCGATTTTTGCACGTTTCCACAGCCTGGGGGAGTAATGGAGCCAGATACATCCATTGAACAGTGAGATTAGACTGTGGGAGGGGGTGTTGAACCGCTGCCGCGCCGATATGATCCTCGCTGGGGACCTGCTTAAGGCGAAGTTGACTAATGGCCGAAACCACATCGGCTCCTTTGGACGGGTCTAAGGAGTCAGCAGGAGGGTGGGAAAAATGCCCAGATAGGGAGCCTGTGACCATGGCTCGTTCACAAAACGGGCTACAACAACAATTATACGTGTCACTTACTGCAAAAATTACACAATCTCAAACACACTCAACTGTCAGCAAACGCAAACAAAAAATACTCGCCACAACAATAATTACACTTATCGCTAACGATAAAGGTTACAAAACCTCAGCAACACTCAGTTGTCAACTAAAAGGAACTTGCTGCCACAACAACAAATATACGTATCACTTAATAGCAGCGATTACAAAAGTCATCTGTGTATTATCTCAACTTCTACATGACACCAGATACACTGAATGAACTGTCTTTTTTTCAACAGCTAACTCGTAACTAAAGACAAATCCGTTGACCTTATAATCTTTGTTTATACACTACTGTGTCTTCATTCTTCTAACTTAAAAAAGTTCAAGACAAAAGTATCGCGTATATTAAACGTTTTTAAAAACTGTAATGTAGCCAACGAATTTAGTTAATGTTGGGAGGGGAGGTGTGCATGCAATATGTGATGTTGAGCGATACGAGCGCGGGGACCAAAACCTGCGGAATAAAGGTCGGAATTGCAAATGACATAAGATTCAAATAGTGGAAAAAATCAAAGACAACAATTTGTTAAAGAAATTTAGGAACAAGTCAAGGCAACGTAGTAAAAATTATGGAGTCACAGAGTGCAACGTACAATAATTAAATATGCACTGGACACAAGCGTGAGAGAAGCAATCAATCGCACGAGTATGTTGAGCGAAAACGACTAGCAGATAGATGAAATGTTATAAAACTGAAATAAAAAGGTTGTTCATGAATAGGACAGGTAAATAGGTTACTAACCCTTTGTTTTTCTGTAATGACTCTGTGATGATTGTGTAAGACTGACTAAATGAGATGACCAATTTAGTCGTTTGCGGTGTATACAATAATTCATAATTGTCCGCAAGATTACATAGTAGAGCTACTAAGCAGATTTACTGAATTCTATTATCAAACAGCATATGGTGGCAGAAAATATTTAAATAATATATTGTGTAGTTTGAAGATGCTAGTAACGCGTTTTATTTATCATTTCAACATTTATGTCTACTTCCATTAGAAATTACACAATTTATAAACTCTTCGTAACAACTCATTTGTTTGGACTACCTCTCATTCACTGAAGTCAGCTAAAAATCCCGCCAAAAAGTAGACTGTGTTTACGTCTACTTGAATTGCTGCTGGCATTGAATGTTTTGTGTAGAACGTTCCATGTTTATCTGAACTGCTGTACTGAATAACAGCTGCTCATTTTACACTTCTACTGTTTCTTCAAAACGCAAATATTGGAGATATAACAGTCTGATCTACTTTGTTAAGTTTTGTAAAAGTCAATAAATATATATAATATAATCAATGAACCATGCAATACTGCAGTATCTAAATATGGTTATTAATTTATTATACAAAAGGTTATTATTTGAATTTAGAACATACGAAATTTTTGTGACCTGTACAAGGTTTGAGACACTAAAACAGGGCTCTAGTTCCACCTGTTTGTATCTGTTTTTTTGCTAAACATTTTAGAAGCCCACAGTCGTCACATAAAGGTTTTTTTTTATTTTAGTGTAGCAGAGTGATTACAAAATTACACATTAGCAATACCGCTGAAGCAAACGTAATAGTTTATATATAATATATAAGTAATTTATGTAATATGTGTATCTACGTTGTTCAGTTTAAATAAAAAACAAACTATAAAAGAATTTACTAAGTATAAGATATCCTGAAACGACTATTCGCTGTCATAGAATTTGAAACTACTTGAAATTGATTAATCCAATTAAACAAAGTTTGATTTCTTTTCCGATTGATTGTATAGCTTACGTTGATTGGCTACCTTCAGCAAATTATTCACAGGATTATCTTGATAATTTATTCTCATTTAAAGTCGAAACAAATTCTACCTTTAAAATTGTAATCGCTATTAAGAAATTTTAAGTGTAGTAACTAAGATCAAAGTACCAAGTACGAATGTGAAAGAGGATGTGCTTATAAGAGATAGCAAATATATCAAATATGTGGCAAACCCATAACTGCTGCAAATAAAATTGTTAGGTTTAAACAGAAAGAAGAGGCAAAGGCAAAGAAGAGGTCTTTTGTAACTTTGTAAAATTAGGCCTACATTCATAGTCATCAGTCAGCTATCCATAGTGTAATGAAGACAATTATCATGGATGTGAAGGCGAGAGTAGCATTTAAGTACACATATATACGAGAAAGAATGGGAAAATCCTTAGATTCAACGCTGACTTAACAGATATGAAGAGAGTTTTAACAAAACAAAGTGTACCTAGTATGTTTACATAGTGTTAATTTGGAAGAGTTTATGCCTGTAGATGACACAACAAATCATAGTGCTCCTTGTTTAAGTGATATCAGTTTGAAGCTGTTGAAGTATAAGAAACTAGGTCTATGCTAATACTCCATTTTGTAAATATGTACTACTGAACGCAAGAAATCCACAAAAAAAATATTATACGGATTACTGTTTTGAGTGTACAAAATGGGGATCCAATGAAACCAATATTATAGAGAAATCAGTCTTCCATCCACAAACGTAACACAAACTTTACACTAAAATAGTAAATAAGCTAGAAGATTAAAATAAGTTTCATATGTTTTCATATCAGTAATCAGACGGGCTTTAAGAAATAAAAATATTGTACAAACGCAATTTTTATGTCATAACAAGTAATGGAGAAAAGGTTGTAAACTTAGCATAAATTCAAGACCCACTTAGATTTTTACAGACATAGACAAAGTATTTAACAGTATAAGTGGACCTGTCTTATACAGATTTTAGAACAGAGAGCATTTTTGGGGAATTTATTCTGAGACTAGTACTGTGTTCACCCTTGGTCTCTCTCTCTCTCTCTCTCTCTCTCTCTCTCTCTCTCTCTCTCTCTCTCTCTCTCTCTCTCTCTCTCTCTCTCTCTCTCTCTCTCTCTCTTTGTTGTTCATACCGTTTTACTGTTCTCCAACCTTGCTTGCATTTCTCTCTTCGTAGCGATTCCTTCTATTTCTGGCCAAAGTTTTCTCTTACACTCTCTTCTATTCTTTCTTGCAGTTCCTTTTGGTTGCCATCACGTATCACCTCTAGAGAATTGCCTTTATTTTTGTAATCTTTGTGAGCAAAATTAGTAATTCTTCAATGCTTTTATTAGATGACAGCAGTTTCCAATGAGTACTTCTGACTGCTAACACTTGTGTCTTACTTATGTATTCACGTACTCTTTTACTGGCTTAAAATCACACACACAGAGCTTAAAATGAACAGGTGTTCACTTTGACAAGCTACAGCTTGTAAGCTTTCCCTGCATGTACACATAGCACTACTTAAAACTATTTTTAACAACTACTCTATATTAATTATTTACAAAAATTCTAGTGTGGTTAAATATGCAAATGTGTGTGTGCGCACGCGCGTGCCATTCACTATTCAATTATATACAAATTTGCTTATAAAAGTCTACTGTCCTTCCTATGAAGAGTAATGCAATACTGTAATCATACATAGGGTAAGGTTAATTTTTGCAAGCCGAAAGCTACATCACAGGTAGAACATGATTTTTAACACTAGTTTCTAGTGCTTCAGTGTTCCAATTATGAATTATTACAGTTGTGTATTAATTTGTTCCAGTGTTACTTATTTACACCCATGAATAATATCTGTGAAGAAGAGGATTCTACTCTGGATTGTGAACTATATAGGAGAAAGTCAATGCAGAATACTCTAGGAGACCATCTGTCACCACACAAGTTAATACATTCTGGCATTAAGAAGTACCAGTGCGATGTTTGTTCAAAATCATTTACTCAATCAGGCAGTTTGTCACAACACAAGTTAATACATTCTGGCATTAAGAAGTACCAGTGCGATGTTTGTTCAAAATCATTTATTGATTCAAGCACTTTGTCAAGACACAAGTTAATACATTCTGGCATTAAGAAGTACCAGTGCGATGTTTGTTCAAAATCATTTACTGCTTCAAGCACTTTGTCAAGACACAAGTCAATACATTCTGGTATTAAGCAATACCAGTGTGATGTTTGTTCAAAATCATTTACTCAGTCACATGGTTTGTCACAACACAAGTTAATACATTCCGACATTAAGAAATACCAGTGCGATGTTTGTTCAAAATCATTTACTCGGTCAGACCATATGTCACAACACAAGTTAATACATTCTGGCATTAAGAAGTACCAGTGCGATGTTTGTTCAAAATCATTTATTGATTCAAGCACTTTGTCAAGACACAAGTTAATACATTCTGGCATTAAGAAGTACCAGTGCGATGTTTGTTCAAAATCATTTACTGCTTCAAGCACTTTGTCAAGACACAAGTCAATACATTCTGGTATTAAGCAATACCAGTGTGATGTTTGTTCAAAATCATTTACTCAGTCACATGGTTTGTCACAACACAAGTTAATACATTCCGACATTAAGAAATACCAGTGCGATGTTTGTTCAAAATCATTTACTCGGTCAGACCATATGTCACAACACAAGTTAATACATTCTGGCATTAAGAAGTACCAGTGCGATGTTTGTTCAAAATCATTTACTCGGTCAGGCAGTTTGTCACAACACAATACATTCTGGCATTAAGAAGTCATAGTGCGATGTTTGTTCAAAATCATTTTCTCAGTCATGCAATTTGTCAAAACAAAAGTTGATACATTCTGGCATTAAGAAGTCCTGCGATGTTTGTTCAAAATATTTTCTCAGTCAGGCAGTTTGTCAAAACACAAGTTAATCCATAGTGGGAGTAAAAAATACCAGTGTGATGATTGTTATCATTTATTATATCAGACAGTTTATAAAAACAAGTTAATACATTCTGGCATTAAGAAGTACCGGTGAGTTGTTTCTACAAAAGTATTTAATTTGGCATATCCTGTTGTATTATAAATAACGTATGCTGGCATTAAATAATAACACTGATGTTTGTAACAGAATTTTCTGTTTGTACATTTTGAGTGTAAATTAATCAATTATAGTATTACGAACCATTACTGTGTGGTATGTAAGAATAGTTTCTATTGCCCAAGATGTTTTAGCAGTGTAATAAAACTTATCAATATAATGTTTTTAAACAGAAACCCTTAAACAAGCATAATTACATAAATAAATTAATATATGCTGTCATATTGCCACTGCAAATATGTAATGTGTCTATGATATTTGGCACTACAAAACAGTAATGAAATTTGTAACAAAATTTTACCTTTTACCTTACAAATTAAAATCATTGAATTATATATTATAATGTAGTGTGAAATTATTGATACACATTTATCCTGTAATTCAATTTATCACTATATGAGTTACAGTGATATTTGTATGTTTAGTTGAAATTATTTGTAATTCTTTGTTTCTTGCCATACATAAATTATACTTCTCACACAAGATTTTTGTCTGGCTGCTACAGCCTTCACGATGACAGAGTCTGCATTCTTGCTTGGCAAAATGATTCACACGGTTATGTCCCCTAAGTTATTGTGGCTTGGCATTTCACACCTGTAAGTTGTATTTAAAACTCGTAGGTTATTTCATCTAGCATATTTCTGATTGCTGCATGCATACTGTTTCTTTACAATTCAACAATAGTTCAGTGCATTACTGACAGATGGCATTTTTATCTCAAAACTGCTAATTTCCGATACTTTACATGTCAATGTTTGTAACGGCTCCTTGTTGTGAACTACACATTTGGTATAGTATTGGCTTGTGCAGTGTTGAATTTTAGAATGATTTTTTTTTTTACAAATTAACTGATAACTTCTTGACTGAAGATAAAATATTATGGTAATTTAATTTCAAATGTGGATCTGAATTGAATAATATAGAAAATGTAGAGACATTTCGATCTGACACTGGTAAGGCTACATAATTTGAGGTTACTTCATCTCACTGTTTATACTAGGGTTCCCAACTGGTGGTATGCGTATCACTAGTGTGGTACACGGAGGGATCCAAGGTGGTACGCAAGAAGACCTAGCTGGAAAAAAGTAAATACAATTTTATGTTCAAAATAACAATATATTTTTATCAGACATTGAAGTCTTTAATACCTTTTGTGTCAAGTTACGTTTGCGAAAGTGCATTTGATGAACTCATTTATATTAAAAGCAAATATATAAACAGAATGTCTATAAAGTGATTTGAGGTTAAAACTAACATCAATAGAACCTGACATTTACTCTTGGGTACAAAACAAGTGGTAGGAAGTTTCACTGTAATTATTTTTTTTAGTAGATTTGTAATGAAAGTAATCAACCGTCTTTTGAAAAAACTATACTTTAATATAGCATAGAACCAACCTGAAATTAGTTTTAAGAATCGGGCCCCGTTTTGTAAATTTTGTGTATTATATTTAATAATTATACATAACTGGCAATAATAAGATATGCTATTTGTGTTTTATCAAGTTTTTTTTTTATTAAAAGAACCCAATAACCTTTAAGCTCTGGTTGTACTTGAAATAAACGTGGAAGACCAAAGTCAAATGTGGGTCCAGAAATGTTAGGAACCACTGGTTTATACTGAATATATGCATTAGTGACTGCAATTTCTTTTACCTAATTTTACAAATTACTGTACTTTGTTTACAATTTTATTGATGACTTTGAGTAGATTTTATTTGCTATTTATATATCACATGCATTCTGTGATTAACTGTTTGAGTTATGACTGTTTTAATAACAAAATATACACTACATTCTTAGGTTTTTGCTGGAAATTTTCTGAAAACAAATAAACGAATTTGACCTTAGGAAAGCATATGCACACACTTAAACCCAACTTTATATATTTTTTATAAATTGTAAATTATATATATTTACTTTTCATATTTATGAACATTATTCTTGCTCTTCTAATAAATATAAATAATATTTTATACTATTATTTATGTATTTACTTTGTATATATTTATATAGATTAGGAATAAGTATGCTGGAACAACAGTTACAAAGTTGAGGAGCCAAAATAAATTAATAGAGCTTTCAGTGTGGGCTTCATGGGGTGCTGTCATGTTACATGTGAAATGTACAATATTTTTGCAATAATTTTCATATGTGCCTGGTGTCAAATACCAAGAATTACTGACTACTGTAGTACAGATGTTATGTTATGCTCTTCTTTTGCTGGAAAGATAATGGAAAGATATTTTTTCCATTTACTTTATGCTGCATTTAAATGATAACAGTAAGTACATTCCAAGACGTCAATCCAACCATGACCCTGTTCTAATAATTAGATCATTTTATGATAACATAAAATGTTCTAAAGCTAGTTTTTATCCAAATGGAAACCTCACAATTGATTAAGGAATGTGCCCATTCAGGGGAAGAATAAAATTTAGGGTTTACATAAAGAATAAGTGTAACAATTTGGTATTAAATGTTTATTCTAAGTGATGCTTCCACTGGTTATGTGCTAAACTCTGAAATATACCAAAAGGTTTGAGATGATGATAACAGTGTGGGGGTTGCGGCTACTGGATGAGTCTGTTACCTGCTAATGGTAAAGTTACCTGCAAAAAGGGTCATTAGACTGGTCTCATGTTGTTGTGGGTGTTACAACTTGAATCATCTCACACACGTTAAGACGGACTCATTCAGTGGACTGAGGGCACATTCTGTTATCTAGCAGCTCACTCTATACGTGAAACTGTTCTACCACATTTTGGAAATTTGTTAGTGAAAAACAGGTTAGTTAAGTGGATTGTTGACTGATGTATCATAAAAAAACCGTTCAGTGCATAGTGTGGGGGTAATATGCATATTAACAATCGTGCTGGTGATAATCTTGGCTACAGATGTATTTTTATAGTTGTAAGTGAGTATACCAAAAGTCTGAAAATAAGTGGCTATTTTGTATTACAAAAATGTTCTTTTTTTAACCCTTGTGATCATGATAGTCTCAATTTATGTCATGTAAATTACATCATAACAAGATTTACATATTTTAAAGATAATCAGTGTGCAATTATTAATAAAAATTAGATAACATTTTAGTAACAGAAATGTGCTATTATAACGAAAGTAAAGTACGGTATAAGAAAAGTGAAAAACTTACATGGCAAAAGAAACTTAATTTTGTCTACAATTACTCACTGTTCCACGTTTGAAAACGTTACTAGAACTGAAAACTGAAATGCTCTGTATGGTAGAAACACACATTAAATGAAAGCACATGACCCTCCCGATCATTGCTTTCTGTCCCAAACTAGGAAAGGAATCTGTCTTTAATATAATACCAAAATACGGTAGCATGACACCCGCTGTCCCAAAAGGGTCATGTACCTTGCCAAGTTTTATTGAATCTTCGACTTTGCATTATTGTTGATTTGTATATAATACCAGGGAATCATTAAGTATACACATGCAAAGTATACCTGATTGCTGGGCAACCAATAATAAATGTTCTTTATTAAATCTGTTGTAACGGTACAAACCTATGAGATTTTATAAATTTAATCTTTTCAATTTTATTTCAACAAAGAATATATGGTGAATAGAGTATATCTTCGAGGCTGGTACAGCTCGGCATTGGAATGCAGACTTTCCACGAGGGTGCGTATTTGCCCACAAGTGCGCGCACAGGCGGCCAACGTTCTCAGGCATTTGGTCATGTTCGAATACATTCCTCAGTGCTGTGTGTGCGGAGAACAAACAGTCGACTACAAATCATACAACCGGCCAGTTGAATACAATAGGCTCGCGAGCCGAAAGAATTTATAAAACTTAAAATATGTGTTTTTCAGTATAAAATAAAGTGGTGCAGAATGTGTAACGTTCGTTAATCGGCAGTAATATCAAAATCAGAATGGAGAACTAAATTCAGAAAACGTTGACGAAATTGTGAAACCAGTGTAGCAAGAGGTCGGCCCGAATCAGCAAAACCAAGTAACCGTATAATATATAAACTTTTACAATTGTGGAAAATTAAAAAGAAAAAATACAGAGCTCTCTAAAGTAAATGGGTTTGTAAATTGGATGACTTGTGTGAGTGAGCAAACTGGGTTGTCTTACTTAAACTAATGATTAGAATAAGTGCAACAATGTTATAGTGAAGGTCCTGTTTTTGTGTATTTTAAAAGAGAAAAGTAATTAAAAGAAATATTAATAATTTGAGCCATAAGTTGGAAGGCAAGTAAATTCAAAAGTAGTAAAGAACGTTCAATAAAAATTTGAATGAGTTAACCATAAATGTGCGTAGTCATTGAAGTACGTAACCCTAAGTCATGTTTATAATTCACAGTTCGTGTGCCGAATCCTGAGCTAAGTCAAGGTAAGTTTGTTTTACATAATAATTAATAAATGTGATAAAGGTGAGTAACATCTCATTGGTGGCCAAACAGGGACTGTTTATAAAATAATATATAAACCACACCTACGAGTGAATATAAGCGTGATTTAGGAATACGTATAAATTACGTAATACTACTATAGTTACATAATACTTATAAGGGTACATGTAATACTGAGTACATGTAAGATTAAGTTTTTTTTAAGATTAAAATCTCATAAGAATATAAAAAATGGATACTAATGAGGTTGAAATTGAAATGAGTGAATCAGCTGTCATGAGCGGTCTTGAAGTTCATTTGACTCCAAATGTGGGTCAAGACAAAATAGTCGTATTAAGTGTAACAGATGAAACAAAAATGACAGAAGATTCAGGAGTTCAGTTAACTCCAACCTCAACAAAATGCAATAATAGCAAATTTGATAATGACATGATGAGTATTTTACTAAATCAATTTAATGAAGTAAAGAGTCATTTTGATAGTAACGATGAAAAATTTGACAATAAATTTGATAAATTAAGCAGTGATTTTGATAATCATTTTGATAAATTAAGCAGTGACTTTGATAATCGTTTTTATATAAATGAAAATAATTTTGATGAAATTAGAAATGAAATAAAGCAAGTTAATAAAAGTGTTGAGAAAACCAATGAGAAATATGGAAATAAATTTGACGAATTAGAGAGTTCAATAAAGAATATAGATATTAAAATTAATGAGATAGATAGTAATGTGTCAGAAAGAATTGAAAAACAAATAAATGAGAGTAACGAAAAATTAATAAGTACAATAATGAAATAGAATGTAAAATAAATAAATGCAATACTGAAACCGAATATAAATATAGAAGTGTAGTGGATAAGATTGAAAAAACTAAGCAAAATATTGATGAGTATAAAAGTAATACAGACATTAAAATCAATGGAATTGAAAGTGCTTGTAAAACAGAAATACAATCGTTACAAGAGTCAGTTAATGTAATAACCAAAAATAGCATTTAGTCCGAATGTATTAATGATAAGAAGTTGTATTCAATTGAGCAGAGCATTAGTAGTGTTAAAGACGAATTGAGTATGGCAATAATCCAGAAATTAAACAATATTACCGACGAGTAGTAATTATGCGAGATGTTAATAATGAAATAGAACTCGAAACTTTTTGTAGTGAGAACCGTAGAGTGCATCCAATGCAGTTTTTAAACAGAGTGCGGGAGTTTATTCAGTTTAACGGTAATAGTTGGGAGATAAAACTTTAAAAAATTTTTAAATGTTTTATGGGTAATTCTGAGATATGGGCGGAAGTACATAGAAACGAATGGGGGAGATATGAGAATTTTGAAACAGCGTTCCGTAACAAATATTGGTCGGAAGAGGAGCAGGAGATATTGCGCAGTCAAATAATGGGAACACGGAATTTTGGGAGATATAACAGTAATATCACGGTATATGTAATGAGACTTTTCAACGAGGCAAAATACTTAGAGCCACCGTTGCCATTTCAGTCATTCGTACGACATGTAAGCAAACACTTACCTAGAGAGGTTCAGATCACGCTGATGATGAGAGAGGTGAGTAGTATCAATGAATTAGAAAAAATGTTGGATGTTTTTCAGAATATTAGGGACCAGGAAGCCAGCCGACGCCCACACCAACCCAACATGAGCAGCGGAGGGAGTTACTCACAAAGAGGAGGATAACACACGGAAACTATGTACAATGGTCGAGAACCAAGTAGATGATATCCGATGTGGAAATGTGGTGGGTGTCCAATGGAAAATTATGCGGACCATAATTTTTGTTATTTGTGTAGGAAGGCGAGGCCAGGTCATCAGAACCAGACGCAGCAGAGATATAACAACCCACATCAGAGAACCGGTGAGGAGCGAGCAGAAATACCCAGAAATGGAGGAGGAAACCATCGAGCGGAAAGAGTGTACACACCAGGAGGTACGGCTGAGTGGGCGGAAAACAGAAGGACAATGGATGAGGAGGCCCAGCCATTGTCGATAGATGACTGCGGGGTCCATGAAGATAGATACAGGAATCACACAATTCACACAGATATGGCCACAGAATTAATGGAAGAAGAGGAGATGGGAATGATGAGGCCGGAGGCCTGGTTGACGGAGGTAAAGCTGGAAATTGAAGGTAAGCCAGTTACGACACTAATAGACAGGCAGTGAAGTATCAGTAATAGCGGAACACGTATTAAATAAGTTAAGGGAAAGTAATAAAAATATTCCATCTTTGCCAATTGCGGGGCTAACCATTGTAGGCATTACGGGTGTTAGAAGTAAAAGGGTGACAACACAAGTCCAGTTGAGTATAGTAATAAATGGGGAAAGTTATGAAAATACATTCTTAGTTGTAAGGGGACTAAACTTAGAAGTAATATTGGGTAATGATTTTCTGATCAGGAATAATGCAATAATCAATTTTAAAAAGAGAGTCTTAGAATTAAATAATGAAGGGAAACAGATAACGGTTAATTTCGAGCGGATGTTAGATACGGTGAAGATTTCAGGTACAAGGGTTATACCGAATAGGGTCATAGATAGGGACACGGAGGTTAGTATGAATATATGTAGAGAGAGAGTGAGGAGCGAATTTGGGAGGATAGGGCGGTTAAATTTTGTGGTGAGGGTGGCGCAATAGGGAGTTCTCAACATGAAGCGTTGTGGTGGGTAGTAGAGGGTTTTAGGGGAGTGTTTGCCGGGGAACCAGGAAGGGCAAAAGGTTATGAGTGTGAATTAAAAGTGAGGGAGCATGCGCCATATGTACAACGAAGTTATCCAGTACCATATTCGAAGAGGAGAGCAGTGCAGTTAGAATTGGGTAGGATGTTAGATTATAGAGAGATCGGTGTCGACCTATTCCAACCCTTTAGTGGTAGTTATAAAGAAAGACGGAAGAGTTAGGTTGTGTCTAGATGCAAGAAAAATTAACCAAATTATTATTCCAGACAGGAAGTCCCCGGAAGCCATCAAGATTTTTCAGAAGTTTAGTGGAGTAAAATATATGACATTGCTGGATTTGACGGCCGGGTATTGGCAGGTACCGCTAGCACAAACTAGCCGCAAGTATACCGCATTTTTATTTAACAGTAAAAATTATCAGTTTACTCACCTACCGTTTGGATTGAACACCAGCGTAGCTAGTTTTATTAAGTGCCTTGACGAAATTTTGCAACCTCACAATTTAGATTTTTTGACCATATATGTGGATGACATTCTGATAGCTTCCAGAACATTCGAGGAACATGTAGAACATTTGGAATATGTGTTGGATAAGTTATATCAGGGAGGTTTAACCGTAAATTGGGATAAATCTAAATTTTTACAGACCGAAATACATTTTTTAGGGTTTATAATAACACCTACAGGAATCTGGGCTAACCCAGACAAAGTGGAATCCATCATGACGTTTCCTGAGCCAAAAAACATAAAACAGCTACAAAGTTTTCTTGGTTTATGTAACTTTTACAGGAAATTCCAGTGAAACTACGCCCAGACTACAGCAAGACTCAGTGCTGTGTTGCAGAAAAACAAACAATGGAGATGGGGGAAAATGAAAGGGAAGCGTTCTGCGAAATTAAGAGTAAGTTCGCCGATATGATTTTGATGAACCACCCAAATTTCAATAATAGTTTTTATTTACAGACGGACGCTAGCAATATAGCATTAGGCACCGAACTATATCAAGAGGACGATGCCAAAGAACACCATACCATTGCTTTCACCAGTTGGACACTGCTAGCATCAGAAAGAAACTACACGACTACCGAAAAGAAGCTTCTCAGCATCGTGTTTTCCGTTAAGAAATTCAGGACCTATCTGCTGGGTAGTAACACCATTATCAGGACGGACCATAAAGCTCTGTCGTTTTTCATATCATAACACCTGCAAGCTCACACACAGCCGGATAACCAGGTGGGTGTTAGCTCTCCAAGAGTATAATTTCTCTTGGGAATATATTAAGGGGGTAGAAAACCGAATACCAGACACGCTATCATGTGTAGACACAGATAGAAATAGAACGGGTAGAGATATTAAGGAAATAGAGATTTACAGAGTGTCCAGGGAAGATAAACTTTTGGGGAAGAATTAAAAGACATAAACATAATGCAAAGAGCAGATAGCAAATTAAACAAAATTATGACAGTGTAGAGTCAGAATTAGATGAATTTGGGTATAGACAATATTTTCAAGTATTTAATGGGAGCTTATTTAAAAGAGTAGAGGGTAGAGAGAGGGATTGGAGGTTAGTAATACTGGAAGGATTGATAGAAAAAATAGTATGGGACTGTCACTATAGATATGGACATTTTGTAGCAAAAAAGTGTGTGAGTGTACTAAGAGAATCTTGTATATTTAGAAATATGGAAAGGTGGGTGCGAAAAATACTTAGAATTTGTGAAATATGTCAAAAATCTAAAGTTGTGAATTATAGGGTAGAAGGGGAATTGAACTATATTAAAGTTGAGAAACCATTTGACTTAGTAGCAGTAGATGTATGGCCCATTGCCAAAGGGTAGGGGTGGTGTTATGTATATCTTCGTTGTGCTTGATACTTTTTCAAAATATGTCCGATTGTATAGTGTGAAGAGAGCGACAAGTAAGGTATTGAGTGAGAAGATCACTCATGACTACATGGTCAACATTGGAAAGCCAAAAGTAATCCTGTCATACCACGGATCACAGTTCATCAGTGGAAAATGGCGCCAGACTCTCGGATGAGAAGGTATCATCCCAAAACACACCGCAGTATATCATCTGCAGTCCAACCAGACGGAGAGGGTCATGAGGGAATTAGGCCGAATTTTCCGAGCTTACTGTCACGCCAAACATAGCGAGTGGCCCTGATACGTTCAAAGAATTGAGAACTGGCTGAACTGCGTAACACATGAGTCGACAGGGTTCATGCCTTACGAGTTGGTAAGAGGAAAATGTCCACCTCGGACTTTAGACCAGTTATTCGATTATCCACCAGAGACGAATACAATAAACCAGGACGTAACATTGAGGCTGGCAAATGAGAGATTATTGATGAAAGGAGAAAGGAGGAAACGGAGGCACGATATGAAAGGTAAGTGCGTGAAATATGAAATCGGACAGTTAGTGTTGGTAAAGCGCCATGACTTGTCAAGTGCTCAAGACAAGGAAATAAAAAAGTTCTTCTTGCTGTACGAAGGCCCCTACGAAATAATAGAAATTAAAATGAATAATTCGTATATTTTGCAGAACCAGGCGACACGAGAAATAGTGGGTACACAGAATGCCACGAATTTAAAGAGGTATTGGTCCCAATAGATTACAAATCAAGTTATGATTTCTAATATGTATTGGATGTTTCAGAAGGGATCCTCCCCCATTTTCGGGCGGTCATGAACTTACCAATCCTGACCATGGGTTTTGGCACTTTGGAGGCGGACCATGGTTGGCGGAACTTCCTTCGGGTGGTAAAAGCGACGATGGTCCGGCTTCACAAAATTGGTAACAACTAGAAATTTGACTACATTATTGAACGGGGAGGGGGACCCCTAAGGTACGTGGAGACAAATTTTGTACACACAAGGTGCATAAAATAAGCACAACACCACGTACCAACATTGCCTAAGGGAGAATATTAAGACAAAAATAAAGTGAAGCAATGTTTTCAAGTAATTCACCAGTGTCATTTGCAATGCAATAAAAATTTAGCAAATGACAGAAGTTTCAGTATATTAAGAAAAATGGGTTTTGTGGAGATGGGCCTGGCGACGAGCAGACAGTGGGTTTGGATAAATGGAAGTGAGAGTAAATTTTGTATTGCAATTAATGCAAGGTAATGTAATTTAGTGGTAAAAAAAAAGGGGACGTCAATTCACGTAGTGGGTCTGCCCATCGCCTACCCCATCTCGACAAACCCCCATTTCTGGGCGATCACAAATTCACTATAAGGATGATAATAATAAGTTTTTAGGTGTAAATAATTGTTAATATATAATTAGGAATGTTTATAATTTTGAGTCTATGACAGTATTCATATTTTATTTAAGTGAATAATTGACCATACGGAGGTAGGAATTTTATAATACAATTTAAATAAAGTAAAATGTTTAATGTTTGAATAATAAATTTTAAATGAGTTTCAAAGGTTTAAATTAAATGATTAAATTAATTGGAGGTAATTATGAATTTTCTAATGTAATTTCCAATGGTCATATATTTCAATAAGGCAGTTAAGTCCGTCAAGGTTAATTATAAATAGGTATTAGACATAATAAGAATTCTGGAATAAAAATAATACAGAAACGGGTCAGTAGTAGGGACACAGTGGTGAGAGTGATTGCATGTAGAGTAGTGAGAATGATGTAATTGGGGAATAAATAGATGGTGGTGAAATTTTGTAGTGAGGGTGGTGTGGTAAGGAGTCCTCAACAACAGGCGTTGTGGCGGGAGGTGAATAGTTTAAATGGGGTTTGGCGGAGTTACCTGGGGAAGACCAGGAACTAATAAGGGAATGAGTATGAGGGAGGGAACACACATCCTAAGTACAAAGAGGGTAGCAGGTATTTTGTTATAATGATTCAAGGTGAGTTAGAGTAGTAAGTTAATGGAAGTAAATTTTATTGAGAGATTGGTGTCACCCTATGTAAATCTGTAAATGGTTGTTAAAGGAAGAAGGGTGGTAAGTTTATATTTTAGTGCCCATTTAATAAATCGAATCATTATGAATAACTGAGAATCATCCAAACCAATTGATAATGAAAATGATTAATAGAAATTCATAATTGAAATTTAATAATAAAATGTAACAAAATAAAGAGTTAATAGAAGTTGAAACTAAACCTAAAGTTGAAATGTTTGTAATTTTATTCAGATGCAATTTAAATGTTTATTTTAATGGAAGGAGAGAGAGTAAATTCTTTTATTAAATTGAAAACTAAATCATAATTAAAGATTCAATCGTTAGTTGGTGATAGCCTATGTAAGTAGGAATAGATTAGTTTAGGTGAAATATTTTGTTGTACTCACTATTTTAGGTTAATGAAAGTCAAAGTAGGGAAAGTTAAGAAAGAAAATGTATGGTGTTAGAACACACAACCAAGAATAGGAACTTCATGCAATGAAAATTGTAAATTTTAAATGTAACTATATCACAAACAAATATATTTTACTTGTGATTCCCCCAACTTTCGGGCGGTCACGGCCTCACCGAACCCTGACCGTGGAATTGGCTCAGCTTTGACTAGCTATGGTCGGGGCTCATTGCGTCTCGTTCTGCCTAAACTGGCCATAGCTGTTATCGTTGTAAGAGGTGAATTTAGAAATTAACCAGGGGGTAAATCAGGGGAATAACCAGAACTATGGAACAGCGGCTATCCATCGAATGGGATGGTAGACCGTTTAAGGGCATATACCTAAGTTTAGTAGGATTACTGGTGTCCTCGGACATCAGTAATACCAAATGTTTTGTAAGGCCGAAGCAAGAACGGGGTAGGCAGCGTCTACCCCCCAAAAACTTCAGTTCTTGTGGAGGCAACTGGGCGGTACAGTCCAGGGGGGCCATAGTGTGTGTGGGTAGGAGGTTACTCAGGGGAGTAACGCTTAGTAAATATTAAAATGAATTATGCTGATGAGCCGATGAGCTAATTAAATGATTTTATTTTGAGTTAAGAAATATTCTGAAAATGGCAGATGATTAACATTTTACAGTAGATAACAGGTTCAGAATTAGTTGATTTAAATATGTTGTGCTCTGTATGATAATTTCATAAATAACTTTACTGGTTGAAAAGATTAATTCTAGGAGAGAAGGTGTTTATTATGTTTTATTAGGTTATTATGTTGAAGTGTAGGGAATATAAACATGTGTTATGTATTATACATTGTATTATTTGTATGTAGTGTGCTGATAGAAAGGTCATTCACCTGTTAGTAAGACATCAGCTGATGACTGATGTGAACTGTATAATGTTCTTTTAATAATCAATGTAATTTTATTTTGTAACTTTCCTTTCTATTAATTATCAGAATATACGTTTAATAAAATATTATTACATTTTATTGCATTAAAAAAAAAAAAAATGTGTTGAGGTACAATTTGTTGTGTTTTCATGTTCAAGATATATTGCTAATTGTGTATATTGATAATGTATTAACTGATTTATAGTATTCATATTATATGTTTGTAAACAGATGTAGTGATAAGGGCAATTATAATAGAAAGAAGTTGTTTGTTTTGTTTTGTTTTGTTTATTATGATTATTAGTATCTAGATGAGAGGAGATTTAAAACAAATTCATTTGAAGGATTATTTGAACAAAATTTAAACACTTTAATTTGATTTGAAATAATAACGAAAGGCAAACGATTAGAAGTTGAAAAATGGAATTGGATTTAAAATATAAAATATTTCTGTGAATTTTAGATCAAGAAGTATTATGTAGATGTTGTGTTTAATATAATAATGAGTATGTGTACGCACCCAGTACTTGCTAAAGGCATCCCAGTAAGTATGTAAGGGGAGATATATTGGTTGAGGATCTGGTATGGTATAAGGCTAGCTGTTGATTTATGTGGAATGTTACAAGACTAGGTGGTACTGTGGTGAGTGCCTGTCCGATTTTATGGTGTTGGGATCTCGAACAGAGAAGTCCAGTAATATCGTTCAGGTGCAGCCATAGTTGCCGAGCTAGGGGGGTAGATTACCCATGATGTGTTTAGAAATTAAAGGGGGGTTGTTGGCACCATATCCTCACTGATCCTCTTAGGGTTTAGCAATGAGAGTTTTTCTGTTTCGGCAGAAAACCTCTCATTGGGGGGGGGTATTGTACAAACCTATGAGATTTTATAAATTTAATCTTTTCAATTTTATTTCAACAAAGAATATATGGTGAATAGAGTATATCTTCGAGGCTGGTATGGCTCGGCATTGGAATGCAGACTTTCCACGAGGGTGCGTATTCGCCCACAAGTGCGCGCACAGGCGGCCAACATTCTCAGGCGTTTGATCACGTTCGAATACATTCCTCAGCGCTGTATGCGCGGAGAACAAAGACAGTCGACTACAAAACATACAACCGGCCGGTTGAATACAATAGGCTCGTAAGCCGAAAGAATTTATAAAACTTAAAATATGTGTTTTTTAGTATAAAATAAAGTGGTGCAGAATGACGTTCGTTAATCGGCAGTAATATCAAAATCAGAATGGAGAACTAAATTCGGAAAACATTGACAAAATTGTGAAACCAGTGTAGCAAGAGGTCGGCCCGAATCATCAAAACCAAGTAACCGTATAATATATAAACTTTTACAATTGTGGAAAATTAAAAAGAAAAAATACAGAGCTCTAAAGTAAATGGGTTTGTAAATTGGATGACTGTGTGAGTGAGCAAACTGGGTTGTCTTACTTAAACTAATGATTAGAATAAGTGCAACAATGTTATAGTGAAGGTCCTGTTTTTGTGTATTTTAAAAGAGAAAAGTAATTAGAAGAAATATTAATAATTTGAGCCATAAGTTGGAAGGCAAGTAAATTCAAAAGTAGTAAAGAATGTTCAATAAAAATTTGAATTAGTTAACCATAAATATGCGTAGTCATTGAAGTACGTAACCCAAGTCACGTTTATAATTCACAGTTCGTGTGCCGAAACCTGGACTAAGTCAAGGTAAGTTTGTTTTACATAATAATTAATAAATGTGATAAAGGTGAGTAACATCTCACTGTTACTATCAAGTAAAAGGTTAATATAACTGTTACTAATTTTGTTAACTATTTTGTGAAAGAATAAGTATTTTCAAAGACCGAAATTTAGTATAATTGTCTCTACTAACTGGTACGTTATGGGGAATCCTGTTCTTATGTTTCCTTTTGTAAATCACATCTGTTCCCTTTCTTTTACGTGTTTTTCATTATAATCCTGCTACACACTCTCCTCCATGTCTTGTTTTTTAAAACATACAAACTTATATGTTTCTTGAAGTGATCCCCTCCAGAATGTAGGTCTAGCGCAGCATTGCATGTGTCATCTGCATTGATAGTGTAACGGGGCTAAAGGGAGGGGTTTTTGTTTTATTTCAAATCATAAAATTATTTTCCATCTGTGTGGCCAGTCCCGTGTTAAATAGCGTTGTATGCAAACCAAGAACAGCAGAGTGAAGTTTTGAACGTAGTTGTGGCAGTGGAATGCGATGTGTGGCAAGACGCATTACTATTCCAGGAATTTCAGTGGTGTGTTACGCACTCAAGAGCGCAACTTGAGCACGCGCGCAGACAGGACGCTAAGCAGCTTCAACCGATGCTAACAAAAATGTCGAAACTGTAAAGGTTCTATCAGCACGTGTTTGATTGCTGGCAGAAATCTGACAAAAAACCACGCCTACCAGAGTCACGTGACGAATGCCAGGACAATATCATCACCATAGAACACACATTAACAACCAATGTTCCCTGTAAGTGGACGAACATTTTGTCACCAGCAGGCATTGTAATTTCCGTCTTGTCCAACTTTGGGAGTGGGGCATTTTGTTAACACTCTCGGCAGTCACCCACCGACCCCGCGCCTGGCCAGGCAAACACACAAATAGTGGCTCACCAATAAATTTTTAATTGTGGATAGAAAGTAGCTAAAGTAGTGAAATGTGTATCACAATGAAGTAAGTACAGTGAACAAAACCGAATCAACAAGAAAAGCAAATCAAAATTAAAACTTTCGGACATAAAACCAGTGCGATACGTGACGAGGAGGAATGCCAAGGGTGACGTAAAACACAACCATTTTAAATATATCAGTAAATGCATTATAAAAGGGCCTAAAATAAATAAAAAGGGGGTTTTGGTATGATTGTTGTGTATGAGCAGGCTGGGTTGTTTTCATTAATGTAAGAGACTAGAATAAGCATGTGATGTTAAAAGAATGTTGTATTTTACCTATGTTTTTAAAAGAAATAGTAATATGAATTAGAGAGAGAAAATTGAATAAGTCCTAAATTGAAACAGTCTAAAGAAGGAAATAAAAATTTAGTTGTTTTATACAAATGACAGTAGAGAGTGTCATTGATGTAACCTTGAAATCACGTTTACATTCACAGTTTGTGCTGGAATCCTGGACCCAAAATTAAGGTAGGTGAGACGGTAAATATGATTTTATAATTGTGTATTTATTTGACTAAGTACAGTTGCCGCCCAGAACTAGGGACTTAATTGTTTAAATAAACCGTAAAAGCACAGTTGGCGCCCGAACAGGGACGAGTTCTAGTTTTTGAAATTAAATTCTGCACCTACAGTGAATAACGTGATTTGGAGGTTGAGTAAAAAAGACGTAAATTACACACAGGTTAAGCGATGTGTGGTATAATTAAGTAAGACATAGACCTACAATATGAAGAAATATTGAATATAGGCAAGATTGAAATTGTGTTATGATTAATTAAATTAATTAGATTAAATTAACAAATCTCATAAAGAATAAATAATGGCTACTAACGAAAATGAAATTGATGTATGAAAATATGTCAACTGAGTCGGCTAATAAAGGCGACTCAGGAATACAAACGAGTGAAAATAATGATGAAGTCAGCTTCACTGACAGTAATATAGAATGCCAGTTAACAGAATCAAAAATAATGAAAGATGTCGAACATCAATCGACACCTATCCAAAATAAACAAACAGTAGATAGTAATGAGAAGGTAATGAATATGTTGCAATTAATTTTAGAGCAACAAAGTATTAAATTTAACGAAATAGAGAGTGGTTTTGACACCAAATTTGATAAGATTAAAAGTAATTTTGATGATAAATTCAGTGAGATCAGAAACGAAATTAAGCAACAGAATTTCAAGTTTAGTAAGCAAGTAGATGTAATTAATACAAATTTTTATAATATTAAACAACAGGTAATGAAATCTATAAATAATAATTGTGAGAAGATGGTTAACGAAGTGAATAAAAATCTAGACAGAAAATTAAATCAGATAATAAACAAGAAGTTAGGTGACAATGTTACAGTTATGACCAATAATAATAATGATAAAATAGTGGAAGAGGTAGTGTTAGATAATAAAATATTGAATAGTGATGATAATGAGAGTAGAAAGTTAGTTGGTGTTAGTAACGGAGTAGTAATTAGTGTTGATGAATTAGAGAAAGAGTGGGAAGAGAGATTAGGTGAGTATGGAGGGCAAAGGGTAAGTTTTCCCCAAGTTTATGGTGAAACAGAGGTTTCACAAATGTTGTATGAGGACAGAGTTTCCTCCGGTAGTTGTATGGAAGACGAGGTGTCTTCAAATGGTCCCTTTAGTTTTTGTGATGGTCTTGGAAGTGCCAAGACGTATAGTAAGTTTGTTGTGCCCTTTGCGTGGAATGAGATAGTTCAGGGGGTTATGAGAGGTATTGTGATGAGAGAGAGAGAAATAGAGATTTTTGAGGTTAATAGAGGTATGAAATGTTAGTGCAGGTTTTAGATATTGAGAGAGATGAAAAAAGTGACTTACATTGTGAAAGAGAGATTGATAATTCTTTTGATAATACTGTTGTAAATGATAATAACTTACCTGATGTTGTGATTGATATAATAAATGAATATAATGATAAAATAACTTACTGTATGTTGAACAAAATTACTGATGGAGACAGAACTGAAATTACCAATGTAGACGGGTCTTATGAATTAATGGGTAATAATAGTATCAAATACTACGTTGATAATGGTCATAATAATAATAATAATAATAATAAATTGAGTGTAAGTAAGGACGATAATTATTATATAAAAATAAGGCTATTGTACGATGATGGTGGTTAAAATAAAAAATAAGTGAATGAACATTTTAAATATTTTAATTTACGGTAATGACCTAGCTAACTTAGGAAATGAAGTGTGGTAAACAGAAAAATAATGACAAATATTTGTAAATAAACTTTAGTGAAATTAATTGTGTTTGTATTGTAACAAGTATGTAAAGTAAACAGTGTGTGTAGGTAGTAGAAATCAATTTAATAATAATAATAAAATTTTGGTAGACTAAATAAATAACAAGAATAATTATGAAGGTGATAATAAATGAATTGTAATTGTTTTGGAGTAAGGTAATTAAAATAATTTTTGTTTTCAAGAATTGATGGAATTAAAATAATTTGAGATGTTTAAATATTTTTGATTGATTTAAAATTTTGTATAAAGAGATTTTGATGATGAATTTAAATTATTTGTATGAGATCTAAACATGATAATAAATAATAAATAAGTAAATATAAAATGTACTTAGTTATGGAATCTTATGAATGTTATAATGTTGCAGAAGGTACATGGAGTTGTGTACGTGATATTGGTGATGAATTGTTTATAATTTTATGTCAGTAATAGGAAGCAGGTGTGTTGAGTGATGTACTGTAAGTATGAATTTTATAATGCAATTTAAATAAAATAAAATGTTCAATGTTTAAATAGCAAATTGTATGTTTAAAAGTTAAAAATGTAGACGAGTCTAAAAATGTAAACATAAAAGGTAATTAATAAATAACCACACATATAAGAGTTGACCTTCCGTGAATTGTAGTAACGGTGTCAGTGTGAGCCTTATATGTCTTTTGGTAGTTTCCCCACATTTGTAAGCTATGAAAAGGACGAAAAAGTATACTGAATTGGATAAACTAAAAGATATGAAAAAGATTCTGATGTTGGGATGTTTCTCAAGATCACGTCGTCCGTTCTACAAGTTGACTAACAAAAATAAATAAAAAATAACCTTCCTTTTTAATTTAGAGAGTAAGAGTGAGGGAGAGAGAGGGGGCGGCTATGCAAGTGTGTGTGTGTACGCGCGCGTGTTATAAAAATTGTAACTTGGTAAACGTAGTTTGGTAACAAAAAATGCATTTAACGAATTATAAAAACATAAACACAATTGAATCATTAAAAAATAATTGAAATCATAAGAATAATTAATAAAAGTTAAATTAAACACAAATTTAAAAATAATAAAAAAAAACAAAAGAATTTCGAAGTTAGAAGACAGTATAGCTGCTTTACGTCAGCTGTTATGACAGGCGATATCAGTTTTTAAATTGGTTTTTTGTAAACTTACTTGTACAGGAGAAAATGTAAATTGTACTGTTTTCATCTTTCGTTTAAGAAGCGCAACGTCAACAATTTCACAACTTCACGTATAAACAGATAATCCCCCCTCATGTACAGGGTGGATGTACATACATCGTTGTTTGTGTGTTCGCAAGTGGGACGTACTCTCACGTATCAAAAATTAATTACGTGTCTTATCTACTTGAGTGTTCGCAAGTGAAATGAGTTGCAAGTGCCACCTTTCGTAAGTGGGAGCACACTATCGTCGGCCGGATACGAAAAGCAGATTAATTTACCTGGTTTCTTCAAGACAAGAGCATCAACATGAATCAAAAAATTTAACTTGCGAACACCAATGGTCTTCAGACTACTTCCAGGCTGGTAAGTTAAATTTTCACACGTCTCTGATCCTAAGTTATTTTAGAACAGTCTTTGAAATTTGTAACAAATTTATTTTTCTAAATGGTACTATTACGAAACCTGAATATTATGAAACTAATGTTTAGCCGACTACTTTTTGTTTTGAAAGATAGTATGTAAAACTATGAAGGTATAATAATCATTAAATTTGCATATTATTAGCGTTGCAGCGAACGTCTACCAAATTCAAGACTTGAGGAGGACAATGAGAGCATTATATATCTGATAACGTGGAAAATAAATCATCAGCATATTGTACAAGTGAATATTTGAGTAGTTTGTGTGTAAAGTGAAACCGTGTTGAAACTCTAAATTCATTAATTACTCACAATATGTACTGAAATTTATATACATAGTAAATATATGTAAAAAAATGTCATTTTTATACATATACATAGTCACTTCCACACATATGTCGTTTGTGTAAAATTAGATATTTATGACCGAACAGTCTGATTTGAAACACAGACTGTACTTTCTCTTTCCTTTTGTACCCGCACAATCAAAAACTGAAAATATTATTTGCATAATAAAACATCAAAAAATAAACTTATTGAACACTTTACGGTTTTAAAAGTAACAATCTCAGACCTGTATATCACCCGATGAGGCGTACTGAAGGATGAGATCTCTGTGTACATTGTTAGACACTGTTAAGTTAGTAGTTCCCATGAAGTCGGTACTGACTTGAGATCTAGATGCTCGCAAGACTATACGTTTTCCGCAAAAATTGCTCATGCCACATGAAAAGGCTGTGTCGTTCAGAATGTTATGCTCGCGTGGGCTCGCGGTAGTGCGAATTCTTGTACGTGTAAGGTGACTTGAGTAATTATTAACCCTTTATGGCTCAGTTGTTGGAAAAAATATGTGGAACACTTGGGTTTTTCACTCAGAGTTTATAGGTACTCATTTGGAACACATTTGAGAAGTGCTGCTCTCTTCAGGAAAGCTTGTAGAACTTAGAAAAAACTATGGACCTATCACAGGTAGAGATCACAGTGGCAGTGTACAGTTTCTGTTGATGATTTGCGACTTGCGATACTGAAGATTTTTGTAGTGGTTGTTTGTTTTTTTGGGAATTGTTTATTTATACTTTTTGAACATGTCTAAAGTAAGTATATTGTTTTTTAGTGTGTTTATTGATATTTTAGGAGTAATTTTTAGACTATTTCAATAACGAGCTATAGTCATATTTTTTGTAGGTTTTTTTTTAAGTGTTTCACATTTGGAAAAGTAAACTTGAGGTTATGTGTTCTCAAGTTAAGCAAGGTAAGCACCTAACCTCTAAAAGTATTTCTCTATTTTCTAAAAATTACTTCCAGTTTATTAGTTATATAACACTTTATTTTTTATTTTAAGTGTATATAATATTACAAATTTTAATATACAGAAAAAAAGTTATAATAATTATAATAGGCATCATGTAGATCAGTGTATAAGTATAGTTTAGTTATTTATTATTGAAAGTGTACCATGTTCACTTATTATTTATATATTATATTAGATAATTAATTAGTAAAGAAGCCTCTATTTTTAACTGAAATTGTATGTTCATAATCAGCAATATTACGTGGTTTATAACAAAATAATATAGGGAAACCATTGTCATTTAATGTCATTGGATTCTGCTTCTATAGGCATTTGTATTAATAAAAATTACATTTTTTCTAACACACTTTAGAGTCAAGGGGCAATATATATCTCTTGTTTCTGCATTAGTACAGAATTTTAAATATTTTTTATATAGAAACCATTGTCACTGTGCTTATTATGATATTTATTATCACAAAAAGGTAAGGCACAAATAAAATATATTATGTGTTCCTGTATCTGAATTAGGAGGAGATTATGCAGGTAGTATATAGCCTCCCAGATGATCCAACATCTTCTGATATTGAGGGAGATGTTGATGATGCCTTTGATGATTCAGATAATTTATCAGATTCAACATCATCTTTGTGCCAATCAGATGGCTTTGGTCTTATTTCAGGGTCAACCGCCAGTCCTGTTGAAAAATCACACAATGAACACCTTCTACTCGGCCCTCTCAACTGTAGCAATGCAGTTGCTGATTGTAAATAAACCTGACTGTAGTAGTTACATACTTCATCCCATGCCTGTCGCTGAGCAAAGCGAAAGTGGGTTACATGATGAAGAAAATCCGTCTGCGTTGTATGTTGACAGTGACGAAGAATGGGGAGACAATCTTGATTTCTTTCAGAATGAGTTGACTTATAATAAGGAGTTGTATGATCACACAGCACAGTCAGCACATTCATTTACTGCAAATGATAAAGAAATAGTTTATTTTGAAAAATTTCTAAATGAATAGTTTTTGAGTTTATATGTAATGAAACAAATAAATATGCGTATCAAAATGGTAGGGAAAAGTGGGGTGATATTTCTGTTTCAGAATTAAAAGCATATATAGGTATGCTCATTATAATGGGAATACATAGATTACCCAGTGCAAAACACTACTGGCATTCGGACCCCTTGCTAAATGTTTCCGGTGTGTCAAACGTTATGACCATCAATAGGTACAAACAAATTGTTCAAAATCTGCGTCTCAATGACAATGGATAGCAGCCTAATTTTAGTAGACATAATTTTGATAAGTTATACAAACTGAGGCCACTAATAAACGAATTAATTGAAAAAAGTAGGAGTAACTACAACCTTTCTTCACACGTTGTGGTAGATGAAAGTCTGCAAGTTGCGTTTAAGGGGAGGTCTTCTCTGAAACAATATATACCACTGAAACCGGTAAAACGTGGGTACAAGATCTGGTGTTTGGCAGATTCACAGACTGGTTACGTATATAATTTTGAAATGTATACAGGAAGACTACGAAAAACTGGGAAGTACTCAATGTGTGAAATTTGTTTTAAATTATTGTCACCCTACAGTCAATACACAGAGACTGGTGGCCTTCGATAACTTTTTCACAACTTACAGATTAATGAGAAAAATGCTATCTGATGGTTTGTATACATGTGGGACACTTAGGGGCAATCGAAGTGGCCTCCCAGAAATGTTAATAAATAAAAAGTTGAAACTTGAAAGAGGAGAATTCTCTTTTGAGACAAAATCAGGGGTTGGTGCTGTTAGATGGAAGGACGACAAAGATGCAACCTTACTGTCAACATTCCACAACCCAAAGGATGTAGTGTTTGTCACAAGGAAAATGAAAGATGGTTCGAAGGAGACAGTGTCTTGCCAGAAGTGGTTAGAACATACAACAATATAATGGGTGGTGTTGATAGGTTTGATCAACTTTGAGATCGCTATGAGTTGGAAAGGAAATCGAGAAAGTGGTAGCACAGGTTATTTTACTTTTTCATAGATTTAGCTATAATAAATTCTTTCCAGTTGTACAAACTACAAGCAAAGTAAACAGCTGAATTTCATACTAAACCTTGCCAGGCAGCTTATTAGGGGGTTTTCATCATGTAAGAAAATAGGAGTAAGACCATCATTTATTGTGCACAAGAAGCCTGGCTATGTTGGCGTTCCTAATGAGGTCCGACTTGAGAATGTAGGCACGCATATACCAACGCCATCAGAGACTCGCAGGAGATGCAGACTGTGCAGCACTAAACAAAAGCAGAAAAAAGAAACAAAAATTCTGTGTAAAGCGTGCAATGTTCCACTTTGTGGTGTTTCGTGTTTTGCTGCCTTTCATAGTTTATAAAAACAATAGTGTGTACATGATTTTATGTTAATGTCAAATTGTAGAGATAGTAATTTTGTATTGTGTAACTGACAGTTAGTTTTAAAATTTGTTGAAATGTATCAAAGTCATATGTTTTCATTTTCAGGAGTGATACTACAAACATTTGTATTCCATGATATTTACAATATTCAAGTAACTCTTTTGTTATACATGTTGGTAAAAAACATCTTCACTATCTACTTCATGTTGTGCTGTAAATTACAATACACACAAAGCATAAATTTTCCAATAAAAAATAAACCTCATCAATTATTTATGTTTACTTTATTCATCTTGAAGTACAAAGACATCTCCCTGTAAGTAATGGTAATTCTATAGAAGCGATCACTTTTAATTATTTTTTTACTTATATTTATAATGAAAATTTCAAAGAGATTCTGTATAATATGAAACAAATATTTTAATTAAAACTAAAAAACATGATTTCTTATAGTGTAGAATTTGAAGTGTAGATAACAGGTAAAAGGAGCCTGTGAGTTTAGTGGTACATATATGTTCCACTTTAATTATTATATATATAAGGATTATTATAAAAATTTCAAATGTAGTCCCAGGTGCAACCTAATAATTATAAGAGACTAAAACAGGCAAAAAATTCTATGCCACTGTATCACAGAATTTTGAACTTTAAAGCACAAAACTTTGTGACATTTTGCACTTTATGAAAGTGTTTTTATACTCCGTAATTATTTGATCAACGGAGTAGCCTAATAAAGAAATGATTACCCCGTAACCTTACACGCACAAGAATTCGCACTACGGTGAGTCCAGGGCGCGCATCATTGTGCACAACCCGCTGACAAGATGACTTTATGAAGCAGTAAAATAAAACCCAAAACAAAAATTAAAATAATATAACAATAGTAAAAGTATTGTAACATACGGAGGAAGTGTGGGAAACTACAGAATATATGAGAAAGAGATTGCGAGCCATGGAAATCGGATAATGGAGAAGGTGCTGTGGACTTACACTGTAGAATAAGATTAAAATTAAAGATATAAGAGAAACAATGACTAGATGTACCAGTATAAATAACACAATTGATGTAAATAGATCAAGAACGTACGGGCATGTGCGTCGTATAGACAATGACAGATGGCCAAAGAAATTCATAGAATGGGCCCCTCTTGAAAGAAGAAAAAAATTGAGGCTATGAAAGACTTGGGTAGAAGGTATAAGGATACAGAAGAAACCTGAAGGACAATTATTGGAAAGACCATAAAATTTCAAAGCTAGAATGCGATAATCGACTGTATATATTATTCAAACTTTTTGAACAGTCAGTCCCAACTACAAGAATCTGATCTTAAAGAAGCGAATTTAAATATGATTGGTCGGAAAAGAGAAAAACTGATAAACCCACATTAAAGACAAAAATTTTATGTTATTTTATATAAATAAGTTTTGTCAATAAGTTTTAGCCATTCATTTAAGAAATGTGAAATGAGCATAAAATGACAGCAAGAAAAATCAGTAGATAATAAAAATAATTTTGTTTTCTGCGTTTATAGAGACGTTAGAAACAAATCAAATTCTTAAAACAAAAAAAAAAAAACAATAAATACTTATAATAATTGCCGAATTTATGTGTAAGCATGAGGGAGTACAGTTGTTTGTTTGACAGAAGAATTAGATTAATTATAAGAAAAACTAATTTTTTGTTCAACTTAGGTGTTTGATAATTCTAGAGAAAAATAACTTTTTGGATCTAAAAGTAATATTTTTTATTAGCGATTAAAGTAACAAAACTAATGTAACATAATGAATGTGAAACAATTAAAATAATCCTGTAACATGCAAATTACTCAATGTCATTACGGGCCGCTGTTGTATACCGATCGTTGCATCACATTACCTATCTGCACAGCAGTCGCAGCCAAGGCATATTTACTTCAGACCCTTCGTCACGGGTCACATTTACCTCAGTTTTAATTGGCGTAACACTTCATAGATTTTTTAATGCGAAGAGTAATATGTATTATGGCTGTTGAAGTTGCGTGAATGTATAGACTAGTTTTGCATAACTTATTCAGATCTAGGTAACAAAAACAGCATATTGTTACTGTTTCAGAGTAAGAAAGTTAGAATATTATTGGTGATATAGAGTAAGAAAGACTCTTTGTTTCCTGTCTTCATTTGGAATAGGTTTATAACATGAGAAGAAGATGCAGTCACTAAAAGCCACTAACAAGGAAATCTTACATGTAAACTGAGAAACAATATTTTAGGTTTGGTTCGACACATGTCTCAATAGTCAGATGATCAGTCACAATAGAAAGTGCTGTGCCATGGAAAATTTAAATTTAAATTCACAGTAAGTTTTTAAATGTGAATTGCCTGTCCATATTTTGCGCCGGCTGTGTGTCGTTGGCAGCGATATGCCGACTGGATCAGCGCGCGGGGACAGTGAGCGGTGACGTAGTATAGTCGCTCTCCGTCGACGAAATCTATCCAACTCTGATCAGCTGATTCCGTACCTTCTCAGAGCACTAGTGGTCCGACGGCGAATTGTTCTACTAATTGTTCGAAGTGTTCTACTACAATGGTTGCGTAAATTTATAAATTGCCTCAGGTAAGCTTTCATTCCCCATTTGCTAGTAATTTAATAAGGGACTATGTGTTAAATGGATTTAATAATCTGAATGCAGGTTAATTGCTGTGTGTGTGTGTGTGTGTGTGTGTGTGTGTGTGTGTGTGTGTGTGTGTGTGTGTGTGTGCCCCACATCTTGTTGCTTCCGGTAGCTATAACTACGTGGCAAATTGTACTTAAGAAAAGTAAATGTAAAATTTAAATGTAAATGTGTTGACTAATGATTTATTGTACAAACAGAATTGTGCTAAAGATATGTACGAATGGAATCAACAAGAGATTATCAAATTTTGTGAATGTAACAAACCACGTGGCAAATTGTACTTAAGAAAAGTAAAAGTAAAATTTAAATGTAAATGTGTAGATTAATGATTTATTGCACAAATAGAATTGTACTAAATATATGTACAAATAGAATCAACAAGAGATTATTACGTTTTTGGGAACGTAACTTAAATATATTAACGCATGTATCGCTAACTGTAATAGTAATATCAAAGGTAGGGTGAAAATAATTTGGATGGTGTGTGTGTGTGGTGTCTGGGTCGAGTCTCAAGAGAGTTGGTGTTGCTTTTGTGACGGATCACTAGAAATGAAAATTGATCTAAGGTCCTCGACCCATCAAGAGAATCGGGATGAACAGATGGTGAAAATGTCAGCCTTCAGCATTGGCCGAGCGATGCTCCAGAAGGCTCCCCATCTCCGTCGGACGCGGAGGAGTCTCCAGAATTGGAGGAACACCTGCCTGGAAGAGATGGAGCAGTAACAACTCCACTTAACATCCATCACCATCACAGGATTCTACTGGTACCTGCTATTCCTCAAATTGTAGGTGAAAAACTTCCATTTTTTTAAACCTTGACCACCACACGCAACAGTTTTCAAAATATAAACGATAATATATATATATATACACTGAATTTTTCATAATTATAGTGATTGAAAGTTGGATAGCACAACCAATCTTGTCATCATAGTTGTATATGGTGTTTCATACTGAGTAAAAGCATCCAGTTGTCATACTGTTTTATTCAAAGATTCTTGTTAATAACATGGGTAATTGTTTTAAAAGGAAAGCATATATTTATAGATAAACAGTATTTACTTATTTATAATTGTTAAAAGTTTGTTAGCACAAATCTTGTGATCATAGTTGTATAGTTGTTTCATGATAATAACTGAGTAGGAGCATCCACTTCTCATCCTGTTTGGTTCAGAGATACTTGTTAATAGCATTGTGAAGGTTTTAGAGAGAAAATAATGTATATACACTAAATAATATTTCCATATTTATAATAATGAGAGTTTAGTTTGAACATGTGCTCTGGATGCATACTTACTATTCATGTTTTAACTGTGTTGAGGACATACAATTGTTATACCTTTGATTTTTTTTTATAATTAAATGTATTTATCATGGTTGCTCCTACACTATAAAGGTGGGTTATTATTATTGTTGTGATGGTTAGTTTAAAGTGGGCCGTAATGTCATAATCATTTTATTATTCAAAAAATTTTATTACTAGCCACTTGTAAACCGAAGGTAAAGTGTATGAGTCAGATGGGTCACACACACGTTTATGTTTGCGTGGCCTGATTGTTGATTCAGGTTGCCTATGGGCGATATCGGGTCTAGTTCCCGGTTAATATTTAATTACTGAGTAGGAATCAATTGGGTATGTTCCCTTGTAAAGTTTTATTTAGGTTTTACTTCGACTGAGGAATCTTCCTGCATGTCCTCGTTCGGTCGGGCCTTGTCCGAGTTCGTCATAACTTGTTCGGCCCTGTTGGGTATTAAACTGTATGGTTGAAACATACCATCTCATCGAATGACCTTCCGGTTTGGACGTGATTGTACTGCCTGTTTCAATTTGAGAGTAGAGCAATTGTGACGCAATAGGGGAGTTACCCTGGTACATATATACATGAATTAAATTGTTTTCGTAGAGTGCGGTATGGTCGGGCCTGACATCCTTGTCATTGATCTGAAGTATTCGATTCAGAGATGATCTTTCGTTTTATGAAATTCTTGGAATTTTGCAATGGTTGATGCTTTTGGTTTGTTGGGTGTTATAGTTTGTAATTATTCTGGTGTTGTGTTATATTCTGTGTCGTTATCGGTGTTTTCTTAACAGTAAAGTTTTCGTATTAGTGTTATTTGTGTTCTTGTTCGGAATTATGGGGAGCTTGCTTGGCTTATCAACTTCTCCCATTCTCTTGCTTCATTAGGGGACCCTGAGGCTACTTGAATGAAGGTAAGTTTTTCCTGTCTGTTGTTGTGATGTTGGTGTTAAATTATTGTGTGTTTTTTGTAATGAAGTAATTCTGGTGGGGGGGGGGCTTGTTACAAGAAATGGTCCAACATCCTTTTACTAGACAAGCAAGTTTTTTTTGGTATGGGTATTTGTAAAGACAGAAGATTAGGTATTAATACTTTGGAACATGTGCAGTAATTAGTGATGTTTCGATCGTACAACTAACAGTCTTTGATAGAATATTGAAATTTAAACATAACCTCAAGGTGAATGTAATATATGCATTGTCCCTGCATAATATTTTTTTTGGGAGGAGTTGTTATGACAAAAGAGTCCCTAAGTGAGTAAGTGAGTTATCGTCTGGTCCGATACATACCGCATCCTCTGGTGGGTGTCTCCTGTCATGTGGAGGTAGGCGATTTCGAAAGTGCTGTGGAAAAATTATACATAAGTAGCACGTCTGTGAATTTAATATTGACATACGTAAGTTAAGTGTGTTAAGGAAATACAAACTCAATACGATTAGGTTAATATTACTTAAGGTAAAAATGCGTAAGAAAGACGTTTATGAATATGGAAGGCCCCGATCTATAATTCATTATAAATAGTTATTTGTTATAAATGGTATCTAGATTTACGATATCACGTAATTAGGATACATCCTAATGTAACCAATTTCACTCGAATAAACCAACAGTAACGTCCCCATCAGCTGAAAACAATTAACCAAACTTGGTATTAATGAAATAACATTTAACCTACAATTTCCACGTACTGAGTTGTTTATTACCAATATACCTTGAAACATGATTAATAATTTAAAAGAATTATAGACTAGATTACCCATATTATTGAACTATTTGTCTGTATCAGATTCTGTACGTTTTTATTAAAAAAAAAACACTGTTTTACATGTTTCTCGTGTTCGTTTACATGTGTTGTTTGTTGTATTCGAATAGGCATTAATAGAAATACAAGATCTTTATTTCTCTTTACACGGAACCCTTACAACTGTCGTTCGCAGTGTCAGAACTTTCGGTTACTCTAGATTAATGTTCATTACAAAAATATTTTATCATAGTACATTGTTCTGTAACACTATGTAATCAACAGACAGATTGGTTCCTAACAACCAATAGTAGGGCGTATGCTAACCCGTAGATATCTTTGACACGAATCCCTGTGTTGGAGTCTAACACTACAACACAACACTAATACACAGCTTTATGATCGCTGTTTGGTTTTGCAAAAGTTGCTTTCCTCTGTCAAAACACTCTACAATACGGTCATCGTTTGTGATTAACTTTACGGGAAAAATAATTCCTCAATTAATAAAAATATTCAGACGTAACAGATTGACTCATTAATTAAATACATTGTACAGTATATAGGAATAATAAACGATAACAAACAACGGATGTGTTCACATAAACACAGCTATACAGAAACACATATATGTACACGTGTACGTTTTGTGACGGCAGCGGTATGGGAAAATCTGCTCTCCGGTACCAGCGAGCCAATCCAACAACGTGCTCGGAGTGAGCCAACCAGCGATCCCGGTTAGTGCATAAAACCCGGGCCGGCAGAAAATTTTGGGCACTCTTCATCGCCACGCCATCGGACGCACTTCATCTCCTCTCCTCTCTCGGACGACATCGGCGCGGAGTCAGCCGGAAGGAACTGCCGAAGAATAGAACCAGTGTTCTTGCGTCTTCGCCCTCCAGTTCCGCGCCAGCGATGGATTTCGCTGGGCCGGCAGCCGACTCTACAACCGGTGCCGGAAGAAGAGGAGGACTGCAGTACGCCACGAACAGCGGGCGCAGCCGCCGAACATCTCAGCGCGGCACTACCAACATCACCGTTCTCGCCACTCGGTCCTTTTTAGGGCCACCAAAAACACTAGAGTGTACGATTGGCGCCATTTGTCATGCAGCAAGCCTTTCGTCCGGTGACAAGTGGCTCCCAACGTGGGGCAACCATCATCTTGCGGATGCAAGATCCAGCCACGCCAGAGAGCTACCAGCCGGCACACCAATCAACATGGCGCCCAACAGACACCTCTACAAGATCCGGAGAAGAGCAGTAGGCTGGCTACCGGAGAGCATTCAAGACCCGGGGGAGTTGTGACGGCAGCGGTATGCGAACATCTGCTCTCCGTTACCAGCAGCAGACACAGCGAGCCAATCAGCGATCAGCAGCCGAGACGTGACCATCTAACGTGCTCGGAGCTAGCCAATCAGCGATCCCGGTTAGTGCATAAAACCCGGGCCGGCAGAAAACACTCTTCATCGCCACGCCATCGGATGCACTTCATCTCCTCTCCTCTCTCGGACGACATCGGTGCGGAGTCAGCCGGAAGGAACGGCCGAAGAATAGAACCGGCGTTCTTGCGTCTTCGCCCTCCAGTTCCGCGCCAGCGATGGATTTCGCTGGGCCGGCAGCCGATTCTACAACCGGTGCCGGAAGAAGAGGAGGACTGCAGTACGCCACGAACAGCAGGCGCAGCCGCTGAACATCTCAGCTCGGCACTACCAACATCACCGTTTCGCCACTCGGTCCTTTTTAGGGCCACCAAAAACACTAGAGTGTACGATTGGCGCCATTTGTCATGCAGCAAGCCTTTTGTCCGGTGACAGTTTATAATTTATTTATCTACGTGTATCTTTGTATACAGAAACTTTAGTTTTTAGTTGTAGTAAGAAATAAGAAAACTTAGAGGAACCTACAGTTGACGGAAATAAACTGCCTCGGATGATCATTTAGAAAAGTAGATTAAAGAACTCAGAAAGATAGCATTCGTTGACAGATACAATAATAGAAGATAGATAGTGGAAACAAGGCTTATGCTATGGGAATGTATATTGCGTATCTGAAGAGTACTCCACGTAACTATCGAGGAAACTACTGGCTAAGTCGTGGGATTTCTTTGTTCGTTACGTTAGGTCCCTTTTACATTAAATTTTTATGTAAGGAGAGAGAAGGAATATATTGTGGCGTGGAATAAATTCTAATAAAACCATTGATTTATTAAAAACAATTTCTTTAAAGATTGAAAGGAAATATGAATTTAAATGTAGTTTTTTTAAAAGAAGCTGTGTCACAAGCATTAGCCGTATTATTCACGTAATAAAAATACACATCATAATAGACAAACAACAATATAAACAAATATATATACGCATACTTATGAGACAAGGTTCTAAATACTTGGGTGCCGACATAAACATTTAATGGTCATAATTAATAAAAATATAAATCGTATATATAAAAGAAACTATTAAAATATTTATTGAATAAAAATGAAAATGTTCTTATAGTATTAAAAAAATACCATTTAGTTTAGTTCAAGAATATATTAGTACCTGTCCACTCATTTCAAGTAAATATAGAAGTTATTAGAAAATAAAGTTACAAAATATTTATTATTTTTTATTTACATTCTTTACAGTTATGTATGCGTTTTGTCTTTATTTATATCACATTTTAAATTATGTTTACAGTCTCTGATAAGAAAGATAAATTGTTAATTTTTCACGTGTTTATTGTCGTGGTTGTTACTGTGGTCGCGCGCGCGCGTGTGTGTGTGTTGTGTTGGACGATGTTAATGATGCTGGTGATGATTTTGATACCGGAGTTTCCACTTCGATCATCTGTTGGGTAGAGTCTTCTCCGCCGGGAATGACTGGCGTCTGTTTTGTCGTTCAGAATCGGCCGGAGTTTTATACTTAAGGCACGCTGACAGGACGAAGCCTGTTAATTTGGTAGAGGCTTGTTCCTCGCGTTTTTTCTACATACCAGTTTTTGCGTATTTTCTCACTCACAATAGTGTTCGTGCACAAACTAATAGAATCATAAGATTCATTTTACTTTTGTCTTTGTTGACATACTAATGAATCGCTTCTCACACATGAATTAGATGAATAATTAATTAATTTGTTTGTAGTGTTACACCATTAAAAAACGTTCTACATGTTTCTCGGCTATCCCAGCAAAGCCCAGATGTAATGTTGGTGTGCGTACATGACACTTAACATGCGAGGCAGCGTTGCGTAATACGGAACATGTTCGTACATTTAACAGTGTTGTTTGACAAGCTTCTCAACTAGACCAACGGTACGTGTTTCTGCCAATGCCGCGCTGAAGTATCCTCTAGAATTTTCGATTCCTTGTTAAGGACTCATATTAAGGAACTCTGCAGACTATAAATAGCCCTCACCTGCCGCTTAGTTTTTAGTTTTATGTCGGCAATGTAGATAGTGCATCTCAAGTTGTGTATTAGTTAAAAGTGATTATAGTGCGAAATGCTTTATAGTTGACATTATTATTTGTATGGACAGATTAACTTGAATTATTGTACAAGTGTAATCTTGTTGAATAACTTGTTGATTACAAACGGTTAATTGTGATAATTAAATTCGTTATTAGTGATTTCATTAGTGTCTTGTATTTTGTTTTCCACTGTACCATACGACAATCAAGGAGACCGTCACAACAATAGTTTGGTTTCAATTTTACCATTCACCTTTAAATTCTAACCTCATGTGTTATTACGCACGTCTTAAAATGAAATAATTCACTTTGCTGTACTATTGTCTGTGTGCGAATTTTTATTAAGTAACATATTTAATTATTCACATTTTATACCTGTCTGAACTAGAGCTCACTACCACAACAAAGATACGTGTGTACACAAAGACACGATGATTTCCTGCTGTCGATCAGATGAGAGCAGGCACAACACATACCCACCAAACACACACACACACACAAGTAAATAATTATTCAAAACAGGCATTTAGAAACAGTTTACGAATTGTCCAATTCTTGTCTGTTCCCGTATGCACCATTTTTAAAACTATTTACACCTGTTATCTTTATTTTGTATATAGGCCTATAAATATATTACTTTGGGCGAGTATGCAAATATGTTACGTTGCAATATAGAACTGGTGATAATAGACTTTCAACGCAAGTGGGTGACAAGGGATAAAAAAAGAAAACTCTCTCGAGGCCTGTGAGAGAAAGAAAGCATGTAGCCATATCAGAGATACGTCTCAGAAGGAAATCTTGAATATCGAAGAAGAATGTGTCATCTGTCAAGCGGAAGCCAGCTTCATTCGGTATAGAACAGTGTTGACCGTGGGATCTAATTATTCAGTTTCAGAATGATTTTAGAAACTGGATTTGCTCTTTCCCTGTAGTAGTTATGCTGAGAAGGCGTAGACGAACATTTTGTAATTTAATTAATTCCACCTGATTGTGTGCTGGTATTTGTTTGTTTCTCTTCCTATTCTTGGTCTTCAGATGGGGCCGGAAGGCTTAATGAAATGAACTTCAGTTAAACAAAGAAAAGTTTTAATATTGTAATAAAAAGTTTACAATTTCGGTGGTCCCTCCAGCTTGTCAGCGACCACAGTGAACTCACGACCTTCTCTGACTACTTATAATGACTCAACAATTGTCACTGTCAAGAAAAACCACAGACGTAGCTGAAACAACGGCTGGGTGACGAAGAAACACTGGACAACAACGTGACGCCCGGAGAAACAAGAAAAAGTAAAGCCAGCCACTCACGGTCGTTCCATCGTGCTGCCAAACGGAATGCCGTCACTCCAAAAACGTGTCATGAGTGTGAAAACTTGTCTAGGTTTAAATGGAGTTGAGCGGGGCGACGGACATCCAACAGGTTGGAATTCCATCGTTCCGCTCCATCACGCCATCACTCCGCGCCCCCGTGAGTGGGAAAACCCAACCGGTAGTTCGAGACAAATGGAACGATGGCGTGCTCGTCAGTGGCGAATTCACATGTGCAAATGGACTAGTAGATGTTGAACCTCCGTCTAGTAGACATCTTCGACTTGTGAATGTTTACTGAAATTGTTTCTACTGGTATATGTTCTAACGTTAAATTGTTTCTATCGTATGTTATTTAAATTGTTTCTATCTACAATGTCATCCAACCGCAAGTTTGTTGTGCGAATGATAGAAATGTACAAAGAGCACCCGTGTCTGTGGAAGACCACGGACCAGGACTACCACAACAGAAATAGAAGAAGTGAAGCATATGAAAGTATTCTTCAACTCTTCAAGACTAATGATCCGAATGCCACAAAGGAAATGGTATTAAAAAAAAATAAACTCGATGCGAGGTTCCTTCCGAAAAGAACTTAATAAGGTAAATAATAGAGATTATTTATTAATATTATGTATTTCTTTTTATATTGTCTCTCGTACATGTAACTACTAACCTAAGTTTATGCTGTTTATTATTTTTATATAGATCAAGTCATCAGAAAAGTCTGGAGCTGGAAGCGACCAAGTCCACTTTCCAAAACTTTGGTACTTCGATCTGCTTCATTTTTTGGAGGACCAGGAGACTCCAAGAGTGTCCACAAGTGCAGCATCATTAATTGATGACATGACTTTTGGTTATGATGAGGTGAGGACAATAAATTAATAATGTAAATTTAGTTTAATGTATGCTTAGGTAATATTTCTTTTATTCAAAATGTATCAAAATTTTACAAACAAAAAATTCAGACGTATTCATTTTGCCAGTGAACGGCTCCTTCGCCATTAGTGTAATAAACAAACAATTCCCTTACTAATTTTGCTTGAGCAGTAGCGTTGCGAGGACTTTGCTCTAAAGGTGTCAGTACTCTTTCGAAGAAAGGTTCTTCTTCTGCATCCTCTTCTTCTGTAAAAGAACGAGTACAATTCCTGCGAAGGAAATTATGTAGAACACAACAACATAGCACCACAAGATCGATCCTGTGTAGATCCAAGTTTATATTACTTTGGAAAATTTGGAATCTGTTCGACAAAATTCCAAATGCATTTTCAACCACTCTTCTTGCCCTTGAGAGTCGGTAATTGAAAATTCGACGTTCTACATTCATGGTTTGTTGACTGTACGGTTTCATGAAATCACTCCTGAGGGCAAAAGGTTGATCCCCAACGAAAACGTAGGGTATATCCATCGTCGATCCTTGAACTGGCCACGGTGGAGGAATGTTTAGTGTCCCACCGATGAGTCCCTCATAAAACTTCGTGTTTTTTATAACGCCGCCATCCGAAATTCTACCATTAGTTCCAACCTCACACCAAATGAACTCATAATTTGCATTTGCACAAGCCATCAAAACAATGCTGTTGAATTTTTTATAATTATAGAAAAAAGAACCACTTCCTGTGGGGTGGGGTTATTCTCACATGCTTTCCGTCAACGGCCCCTAGGCAGTTCGGGAAATTCCATCTCATTTCAAACTCCTTTGCTATTTCCTTCCATTCTCCTTGGCTCCCAGGAGTCTGAAACAAATTTTGATATGTAATTACCTATTGTAACTATACATTAGTGTAATTAAATAAATTTAAATACATACATAATTGAACATTTATTTGAAAAAATCATTGATTGTTTTTTGTATAGATTGATTTAGTTTAATATATAACCTTTTCACTGTGGATGTCTAAACTAACTTTCGTCTGGTGCGGGAGCCTTCCCAAGGCCATTTACTACCTGTGCTGAATACTTTTACGTCGCATCTACTTGATTGGAACGTTCTGTTCCTCGTAGTACTAATTTCCGTTCTTCGTACTAATTTATTTATAAATAGATTCTTTTTTCAGTAAATTATTCTTTCTTTTTCTTGGAAAAACATGTTACATTAATTATTACGTGTATTTTAATGATTAATTTGTTCAATAAATACGTACCAAAGAATAAATAATGAAATAAAATTATATTTTAGCGACAAAGAAAATAAATAATATCAAAATGAATTTTAGCTTTACTCGAAGTTTACAATTTATAGTTGAAAATATTTAAATTAATCAATTAAGTAAAATTCCTTTCAGGGTCGCAGGTAAAAGGTCAATAACACCGAAGGGTGAGATAAGACTTATGAACTTTCCCTTTTCAATACAAAAGTACCGTAAGCATTTCAAAGTAACAATAAATAAGGGTGACAAAAATTAATATATTTTTCTTGAAAATTTATATTTATAGAAATGTATTATCTAAATTAGGAGTAAAAAATACAATAGAAAAATAAAAACTTAATTTTTCACTCTAAAAAAAATCTACAAAAATACGCCATAAAAAAAATTCGAATTTTTTCAATTATAAACATTGGAAGTTAGATTTGGTTAATCTTGGGCAATGTTAAGTACATTTAACCCTAGAAATAAATAATTTCATATAATTAACAATGAAAAAAACAGATTACAAAGAATTTTCAAATAAGAATAAATATAATATAATAGCGATATCTATTGAGGGACGATGAAGTTAAAGGATTCAAAAAGCTTTCAAATATTTTCACAAGAAAGCATAACGGGGCCTACTATTGTTGCAAACAGAAGTTAAATGTGGGAAAATCTTACACTACTATGTACGAAGTACACTACTATTCATAAGGGTGGAACGCAGTCAGGGCACGGGAGACGGCCGTGCCTAAAGTAGTGAATAGCACCCTAGACTCAACCCACTCATCACTACTATAGGCGCTTACATCAGTGAAAAGGTTAAGTGCTTGATCCCTCAATTTTCTCATTGGCATAATTTGCTGTATGGGTAGGTACATTATTCTCGGTAGCCCACTCTAAGCAAGTTTTGTGGCACTTTCTCCGTTATCGAGGGCCTTTTCATCTAGAGTTAAAGTTCGATTTTTCCTTTTCTGAGAAGACATTTTATAAATTTTATGTGAGAAGACATACAATGTAAATTTTAAATTAACTGATTTTTATTTAATTTGTAATCTTAGCTAAATAAAGTAGCAAATTTAAGAATTTTTATTTTATTTTTTAGCATACAGAAGGTCCCTGGTTCAAATCCAGGATCAGACAATAATTTTATGAAATTTTAGAAACAAAATAAAAATTGTTAGTTAAAATGTAAATGAACATTTTCTTGAACTGTTTTTTACCTTTTTATTTTTTTATTTTGGAGTAATTGACTTGACATATTATAGTTTCAGGGTGACATTGATGATCCAGTAGAAACCGATTCTCAGGCCTCATGTTCGACTTCTAGGGCTTCAACGCCTCAAGGGAGTTTTAAACGACCACGATCCAAAGCGGACCAAGTTTTGGATAAAATTGCAAAACGCATAGACTGGCCAGCAGAAATACCCGTCTCAAAATAAAAAGAAAAATACGCGTCGTTTGGAGAGCATGTGGCAGAAAAATTGCGTCACATGCCACCCGAGATGGTATCCTTTTGTCAGAAATTATTTTAATCAGTGACTTGCTTTTCTATGGCGAGACAAATAATCTGAACATGACTACACGTATTGTATGAATGCGTCATGCCCAGCTCTGACTTCCGCAACAGCATCCTGTGGCGCCCCCAAACGCTTTTGTCCATTCAGGATCAGGAAATGCTCAATCCCATGTAACAGGTCAAAATGCGATTATGGCCGCATACTTAGACGCAATGTACATTGTAGATAGCGGCAAATAACTTTTTTACATTACTACATTTTTTTTACTTTATATTTTATTTGAATCTTTATACTTACTTGTTTATTTTGTATTTTAATTCTTTCATATATTTACTTAATTATAAGTGAATTTTATTTGAGCATATAATCGTAGTATTGAAATGGTTTTATTATTGATGTTACATTATTTGATTTCTAATTTTTGTATAAACATTTGTAAATAAAAACATAAACAAGAAAAATGTTGTAATAACTCAACTTACCTTCATGTAATCTTTTAAAGCCTTCATTATACATAAACAAGTCTCAGGAATAATCACTCCCAGACGTTGAGGAGATATAGCTGTAGGAAATTTCAGTTCTTCATAACTCATGCCACTTGCTAAAAATCTGAGCTTTGCTGCCAGTCTTTCATGAGGACTAATGCTTTGTCTCATATTCGTGTCTTTCTTCTTAATTAAAGGAGTTACCAGATTGAGCAGGTGGAAATAAGTTTGCTCATCCATCCGGAGGTAATTCCTCCAATCATGGGGTTCCAGGGTTAATTCGTTCATTAAGTTTATTTGGCTAAGAATGGGTCTGTTTAAAAGCCACTGTTTCACCCACTTCCTTTTTGCCCTTCTACTCTTGATGTACAGGCAAACTGTTGTTGAAAGTAAAAGAAATTCGTCGTCCATTGTAGAGAGGCAGAGGAACACTATTGCGCACAGAAGTCAACTCAAGAAAGGCGTGGAGTGTACTGATTGAGCGTCCGTGAATGACCCTTCATTTTGTAGATCGTTCTAAATGGAACGGAGTGACGCTACGCCAATCCATTTGGAACGACCGTTGAGTGGCCAGCTTAAGATTAACGTAATAAACGGACTACGAGTTATGTACATTAAAAACGTTATGTTCACTGGTGTTACTGTGAATTGTATTACTTAACGTAAAATATACAGCTATGAGAAAACGTATAGCAAACTACATGTGAGGAAGCCGATATTCCAGTCTTAGAAATTACTGTCTCGTTAGCTCCGTACGATGGGGCATGGAGTTTATACGATTTTCTTCCAATTTTCTATTTAATCATCTTTTTGTTGTTCTCCATTTTGTCTTCCTGAATTATATACAAGTTCATGCTTGGTAACATCCTAAGTGTATCACCGATCCACTTTCACTTTCTTTCTTGTATGGTTGTAATTATTAGATATACATGTGTCGCATAGAATAAATAATCAAGATATATGTTATTCGAATGAAGTGATCATTTTCTGACAATGTATTCAGCTTTTAATACAGTTCATAAAACATAATATATCTCTGTTGACCTTTGTAACACAAAGTAAATATTCACTTTCTATACTATCAAATGAATTAATATTTAGAAATACAAATCTTAACAAACAATTAAATAATTTGCTCATACTGCAGTATACGAGAGTCAAGTCACTAGTAAATAAAGGGACGTGAACTAGACTGTCACGCCTAGTTTATTTTGGAATATATTCAATTAACTTTAGAGTTTTCATTTTTATTTTCATTTGAATCTAATTTTAAAGCAATTTAATTAAATTAAAGTAAAGTAATTAATTAAATTTTTAGTTGAAATTAACTTTTCAAAATAACGAGTTCAACTTCTTAAAATTATCAACCATTTAAAAAACATTATTCAAGATCTATTTATTGTTTAGACTATAAGGAGATTTGATCATATAACCATGTTATTCTTGTGTGTTATTGGAGTAATAAACACCGTTTTATTACCCCATATTGTATTTTTTTATTGCTGTACTACGGAGCCTACCAACCTCACAAAACTCTTCTCTTTTAAAGTAACTTATTTAGTGTGCTGTTGTCATATATTTGAGATTACATACTTGCGAAATCAAATCCAAAATCCACACGCCCTAGTCGGAAGAAAACCGCAAGATCGGACAGCAGGTAGGTGCTCATACACTCACACAACACAACAACAACGCATATAAGTAGAGTTACAATATATATATATATATATATATATATATATATATATATCTTGATACTATCAACATGCCCTATACACACCAGTTGCCCGCTTAAGAAAGAAACTTAAGGTGTCATACTACAAGAATTATACTGGCTCAATTCTGTAACAGCCCTTAATAAGACCTGTTCACACAAGAAGATTTAGGAAGGAACTACTCCATAGTTATTTATCAATGCGTTAAGTACAAGTTGTTAATGACATTTTATCTTCATAAGAAACAGTTAATTAAACTGCCCAACTAACAGTTTTAAATTTTGCTAGGTAACTAATCATGACAAAAGGCAAATGGTGTGCTATAAAATATAGCATAGTAATTGACATTCTTCAACAGGTAGCTTCTTTAACTCTTTAATTACACTAGTCACTCTATGTCCACCGGACATGCTATAACAGACAGTTGGTCATTGAACATCTAAAATTACTGTTTGTGAAGATGTCTTTCATTTCATGTTTTAAATCCAATAGGTTGCTGTTTTTTTTTGTGGATTAAAATATAGGAAAACTCCCACCTGTGTTTAGACGATTTATTGCTACCCAGAATGCGCGCTAATGTTGACTATGGTGTAACCACTGGTGTCTCCGAAATCCTGTGCTTCATTTCTTCCTTAGGGCAGTCGTTTTGGGCTGGCAGTGTGGGGATTTCTAGAGGTCTGACGGCGTTGGGGTGGTGCTGCGATAGTCTGCAGATGACGACTGATGTTCTGACCCCATCTTCGTTGTCCCCTTTTCCCTCCCGGCTAGGCGGGAACCCTGAAGCTCTTTAACTGATCACGAACTCATTTCAAAAGATGAATCTTAATTTACATCGCCGCCAGACCAGTGTCCCGTTTGAATGCAAAAGAAGAAATGAGGCCGAATGTCGATGCCTGCCGTCCCACGCGAACAGAAAATTCACAAAACGGCTGAATGGCGCGGCATACTTGATTACGCACGCACACAATTATCGCACGTCACGGTCAAGGTTAAGCCGTGGCGCTGGCCGCTCAAGCAACCCTTGAACCCGCTATACAGACGGCACTGTGGCCGCGATGCACGCCGAATAATTTAAACTTAAATTACATCGGCACAAATGTTCAAACTTACAGTCTTTACTTATTCACACAGTGTCTTTATATACTATCATGTGCTTTTATTATTTGCTACATTCCATATTTATATAATGTCCATGTTAGAATGTCCATTGCAAATTTATATAAATAAGGTCAGAATATTTCAATTATTTCCTAAAACGTTTTGTAAATATCAAATAAATTATTTATTTTACTTTTGTTACTTTCAGCTGATGAATTAGTTTCTGTCTAATATGTCAGAACACTTTAAGTTTGTTATTAAATACCTTAATTTTTGTTTGCGTTCTTAATTCTCTGTTTGTATGTACTTACATTATTTAATACGGTGTATGCAAATTGCGTTTTATATTTTTATTTTTAGTATCTTTGTTCACGTTTCCTTTTGTTACATAGCATAAACCTTACGTGCTAATATCAGTGTTTTAGTTTTGTGAAAGTATTATTAAAGTTTGTGAACATTAACATTTCTGGCGTTCAATGTTTATGCGGTTTAAAGGTCAAATTGATGTGATCGTCGTATCAACACACACACACACACACACACACACACACACACACACACACACACACACACACACACACACACACACACACACACACACACACACACACACACACACACACACACACACACACACACACACACACACACACACACACACACACACACACACACACACACACACACACACACACACACACACACACACACACACACACACACACACACACACACACACACACACACATCTTGTGTTCTATTCCAAATGGTGTCTGATTGACTTCCTCTGTTGCTGAGTCCTTTGGATATCAGCTACAGACAAACTGGGGAAACGGATTAATTTCTTCTATACACATCTCAAAGCACAATATTCCGTAATTGAATGGCAACCAACCCAAAAGCGTGTTAATCTGGAGAAATCATATTTAGTGTCTCATCACAAACCCGAACTAAATCGTCTGGAAGTATTAAGGCATGTTATGTAATACATATAATGTGCAACTGGCGTATTACACGGTTACGTTAACATTGGATTTGGAGAGGGGAAGTGTAGCAACACTGGCACTACGAGTTGCGTGGGGATACAGTACGTTTCCCTACGCTGCTTGACGTTTGTACAGTCAAAATAAAACTCATACGTGACTTGAAAATTTACCCTTCCGAAAATACAGTAAGAGCATTAAAGTACTTAGTCTTTATACTTTGTTATTCTACATCCTTTCAAGTGACATACTTTGTAACACGAAAACGCACAAATATTAGCGTATACTTGTGATACAAATCAACGCTCACGATACTCACAGCTGGGAAACATGCATTCAAATAACAAACTTTTGAGTATGACTGTACACTGCTCGGTAGCAGTGTATCTACTTTATCTATTCCTTTTTTACACAGTTATAGTTATTCTTAATCACAACTTCACATATGCGTCTTACAACATGCTCACACACACACACACACACACACACACACACACACACACACACACACACACACACACACACACACACACACACACACACACACACACACACACACACACACACACACACACACACACACACACACACACACACACACACACACACACACACACACACACACACACACACACACACACACACACACACACACACACACACACACACACACACACACACACACACACTCACACACTCACACACACGCACGCACGCACGCACGCACGCACGCACGCACGCACAAGTCAAACTGATTTTTCAATCAAATAGTGTGAACCATTACTAACTATTGTTACTACTCAAACGATGTATGAAGTTTTATTACTTCGAGATGGATGAAAATCGAGAAAACAATCAATAAATAATCAGTTGAACTAGATCAGTAAACGATTAAACAGAATGTCACAATGAGGCACAGTGCTATTAAAATATTACCGCCATCTCTATAAAGAAAATCGTCATCCCGTGGTGACATCTCGCAGCATTTCTTACTGTTTTGTAATTAGTGTAAATAATTAGTGTAAAAAGAATACGACGAATAGTTTTAAATATTTTTGTGCGTGAAAGTACAGGCGTGTGCACGCGGGAGCCTGTTTAAAGTGTACATCTATAAGTCTTTGTTTGTGTGTCTGTGTGTGTGAACCAGCACGGACCTGCATTGTACTACGAGAGGGGAGACGTATGAATTGTTGGTTTGTATTGTTAAATCAGGTATTGACACGATTAAAATAAATTAATAAATATGTTTTTTACCTGTTACCAAACACACATCACAATTCTAAAAACACCGTTAGATTAAGGACATTTAAACGCTTATGGTGATGCAAAATTATTGCAAAAAAGTGTAATAATACAGACGTCATATTACTTAATGTTAATTACTACCATAATTGGCTACTAATTAACAAGTGTGTTATATGTAAATGACTATTTGATTTAAATTTTCTTTACATCTTCGTATATGTACTCTAAAATTACAATATCTTATTATATACATTATAATTAGTTTTAAAAACTACTGCTTATAAAAGTAAACATTTCAGTGATACGCAATAAACATTCTGTTTGTGGAGGACGACAAAATTCTCCCCCTTATACAGACAGTGTCTAAACAATAACCACCAATTTCCAGGCATTGAAAATATAAAATTAATTAAAACATACAAAAATTTCAAAAAATGAATATATTTTTTTACAATTTGCGAATTCGAACAAACGAATACAGCTTACAATATACAGATTATATATATCTGTACAAGAGGCCGATACAGATATTAAACGCACGCCCTTTATCCTTTTTAAACATGAGGTAGTTAATTAAATTTGCTAGATCTTACACATTATAACAATATACATTACCTTTATTCACATGTTTTTATTCAGATGGAAAACAGATACACATTGAATTGATTAAAAGCATGATACAAACAAATATGCAATACCGGTACAGATTATTTTTGTCTCTTATATTTATTCTTTGGCTTCCTCTGTTATCTCTGAATGTCAATTTTACAAATTTAGACAGAAATAGTTGCGCAAATCTAAAACTTGTTATCAGAAAGGTTTTGCCGAACTGTTAACATTGTCGAAATTTATTTACACAACGTTTGAACCACTAAAAAAATCTGTAATCGTTTTGAGATGTATCTGCAAATTAAGCTAATACATTAGAAACTATTTAGGTGTACCCGAGATTCATTCATTAAAAGCGTAAACCGACAAAAGAATAATTGTTTTTAAAGATCGTACAAAGTAAAACACAACAATAGGAAAAAATATACCAAATAAAATCTACTTACCCTAAAAGTCTACTAGGAAGACCCGGGAAGCACAAGAACGTCGACACAAAGCAAACAACGTCAGAGATAAACAACGAACTGTTTAAAATCCCAACTCAGCATCCTGGGTCCTCCAACAGCTAACCCCGTCTACCATGACAGATATACCTCTCGTTGTATATAGTATAACACTGGAATACAATTGGAGTGTAAACCTTATTGTTTTTTCCAATTAATTAACTCATTAATTCAGGTGTGTACGTAAAATATAAGTTTACTTAAAGTAATTACTAAAATAAAAAGTTTTATTTACATTTAAAACTGTTACTAAATATCAGTTAACCTATTAATTTTTTTTATATTAAAGAATACAAATAAAAACGACTTTAAATGTATCCTTTTTAATCTTTTAGAGTGTACCACTGAGTGAAACGTACCTATAGTTATCAATTTATGTTAATCTCCTAGCCCAGAAAAGAATGTAAGCGGTAAATAAAAACATAAAATGTTGTGCAAAATTATCAATATTCTGATAATACCTAAATGTTAGGTATTGTCAATATTTTTATAATATGAACGTAAAAATGATTCACACCATGATTTTAAGACTGACTTTAACATTTTAAAACCAATAACTTTTTTAACTGTTGGTTTTACTAGGAGAGAAATGGCTAATTCCACAATTAGGTTATCCCTGCTGTCAAGTAACTCCCGTGACAACACAGGTTGCTGGCGTTATTGTTTGCAAAGAAAACATACTCAACACGTGTCGTCAGTGGCTATAGAGTTAATGAAAACGAAAACAAACGGTGAAAACGTCTGAAAGCTGTTATGCTTTGTTTGTGCACGACAATATTGAGAATAATAAGGCTGCTACTGCGTACTGGGAAACATCTGTGTTTCTTGTACCTATGTAACTTTCTAAAGCCTTCCTGTAAACAATCACGTAACGTAAGATTATTTTTTCAGACAATAAAGTTGTCCGAAAACAGAGGTCTTCGGTACCAGGTTAGAACCCATATAAATAATTTTCTGTCCTTTATGTTGATTATAGGCCAGAATATTCAAAATATTAGATCCTTTTATGCGTAGTGTGTTTATTTTATGCATTAAGTCTTCTAATAAAGTACTCTAAAATCCAGAGTCGGTATAATACTTTTCTATGATACAAGTTGATTTTTATCTATTCTGGTTGTTTTCTACATAGGCCTATGAACTAACTAAACATGAAGTACAGGGTTTTTCTTCTATAACCAAAATGCAAAAACGCACTCAAACGCGTTGACTTAAGTGGACCGTGCAAAGTTTTCCTGTCAAATAAAAATCTATAAACGATTCGTTCCTCGTTTCCGTTTTTGAAAATATTTTATCGTGGATGTAGAGATAAAGACATTTAAAACGATGTCTAATTTAGGTTAAGCGTTATAGTAAGAAAACCGTGTTTTACAAAAAAAAAGGCATCAGTAATTTTCAAACCAAAAATAAAATATATAATTAAATGCACACTAAAACATTCTGGGCAATTACTGTTTAAAATAGTATCTACGAATCTATGTCTCTACGAATGGCGAATACAGATTCTTACCTACTCTTTTAGGCTAACCGTATAAAATGATGACAGGATTCTCTAAAAATGTTGTAATAGACTACTAAACATTTAAAAGAAACAACTACATTTTGGTGTAACTTTATTAAATAAAGAACAATAAACTGAAATGAAAATGTACGAATCTGTTTTGAAAATTAAATTATGAAAACAATAATATAATAACTTTGTCAAATTTTGTTGCTTCCCTGCTATATACACTTTTTCCTCGAACGAGGCCTTTCGGTTTCGCAACCATTATCAAGTTCTTCCTACAACAACATTAAATACCTACTTCCCTTATATATATATATATATACTAACCCTCCCACGCATCACCGGTTACATTCAACCAATAGGAGGCAGTACTTACCACCCAGTCCTTGCTAGCCCCGCCCCTTACTCAGTCAACCTGACCTTGTCATATACATTTCCTCTAGAAATCTCCTACAGCTTTCTACCTTCTGAACCTAGCCTGTAACCGTATTACACCTTTTATACACTACTCTTTCAAAATATAGTACAATATATCCTCATTACTAAATTCAGTCTTTATGTTCATCAGCGCATTACTATTCTTTTTCCTTAGGCCTACTTTTAATATTTCTAATTCTTCATACAATTTGCGTTTACTTATGTTATTCTCTAACCTTACTATTTCGACGTTCTCTGTTGGGTCTAAAAACCTATGCCCTGTTTCATTAAAATGTCTCGCGTAGAGCGAATTCATAGTTCTGTTCCTTCTCTCTCGCATGCTCTCTCAATTTAATTTCGAACTTACGTCCTGTTTCACCAAGGTAAACCTTACCACACTGTTTACAGTTCAACTTATAAACACCGCTTTCCTGTAATTCAGGCGTTATTTCAGTACTACTATTCTTTATATAATCAAAAACTGTCTATGTCTTTTTTACCGCTACATCTATATTATGTTTTTCAAAGCACTTGATTATGTTCCTCGTTTGAAATCCCAGATACGTTATTGATCCTATGTATTTCTTTTCTTTCTTCTCTTCTTGTCTACTATTTCCTTCTATTCTTTTTACAATTTTCTCTACTATCCCCGGTTTATAATTATTATTTTTCGCTATTTCTTCTATTCTTTTTAACTCTTCTGTTTTACATGAATCATCTTCTAAGTATTTTATTGCTCTATAACAAAATGAGTTTAGTGCAGCCATCTTGCGACTTACGGGATGGTATGATTCCTGAGGTATAATTAAGTCTGTATACGTTTCTTTCCTAAATACATCAAATTTAAAAACACCACACTCTATCTTTATATTTAGATCTAGATAATTTATTTGTACTCCACCTATTTCCTCTTTGAACTTAATTTTATTTTCAATTTGATTAATTTCATTCGTTAGTTCTGCGAATTCTTCATTTGTTCCTTCCCACACCACCAAAATGTCGTCTACGTACCTTATCCATTCTTTTATTTTATCCTTATATTTTGATTCCATTAGGACACGCCTCTCAAAACAATTCATATATATTTCCACCATTACTGGTGACAACGGACAACCCATTTTGGTAGCCCCTCCTTTTGAATGTAATAGGTCTACTTATTATTAAACCTAAAGTAGTTTTGGTGTACGCACACTGTCAGAACTTTTATTAAATCACTTTTGCACTGATTACTGTCCTAAATTGTTATTTTTAATAATTTCTACAGTATGTTCAACCGATATATTCGTAAACATATCTGACACGTCTAACGACATAAGTTTCGTATTTTCACTTATTTTTACTAACTTCAACCCTTCTGTTACATTTCTACTATTTTCTACACTATATGTTACCTCAAAATCGTATAACCTCCTTAGCAACTTGCTCAGTTCTTTCGATATCTTATAACTAGGCGAATTAATAAACGAAACTATTGGCCTAAAAACTATTGGCGTGGGAGGGTTAGTATATATATAAGGGAAGTAGGTATTTTAATGTTGTTGTAGGTAGAACTTGATAATGGTTGCGAAACCGAAAGGCCTCGTTCGAGGAAAAAGTGTATATAGCAGGGAAGCAACAACATTTGACAAAGTTGTTATGAAGACTGCTAACATAGAGAAAATAACTAATAATATAGGCCTAATAGCAACAACTTGATTGTAGAGAAATTTCTGATTTTCATTAATACAAATACTCGTAATAAAACAGACAGTTACAACGACAGTGGAGTTTGACGGGTTACTTCAAATTAAACAAAATGATAATATAATAGAAGATGTAGGCCTATAACTATTTATTTACTTAATTAGAGTTAAAGTAGAGGTACCACGAGTAGTTAAGTAACTCTCCAGTACGTCGGTTATAGAAGAAAGCTGGTAAATTATTAAAAAATATAGATTTAATTGTATTTAGTATTTAATTAATAATTTCACCGTTCTTCGGTAACCAAAATCTGTTACCGTCTTTAGGTGTTCTTACACAGGTCACATACACCAAATCAATTGCTCACAGTTGTTTTAAAATTTAAGAATTCACTTTGAAAGTCTGTGTGGATAAATATCTAAATTCAAAACATTGCATACATTTTGAAATGGACTATTTTTTTAATGCCGGTAAGTTAAAATATATAGGCTACGTTTTGATATTCTGCCGAAATTCTTATATTCTATCCGTTATTGCATGTGAATTAAAACTCATGTTATGTAGGTTTTACATTTTACAACCGTCTATGTAAAGTATTTACAAAATATACTCGTTTAAAGAAAAGAAACGTTATGCGTAGTACGCATGCGTGTGAAAAGAGAGAGAGAGAGAGAGCGAGAGCGTGAGTGAAAACGAGGGGGAGGGTGAATAAGCTAAAGGTTATTAAAGGTAGACACTTCATTAAGCGAAAGCATTTGTTTAATCAACGTCAATTGCCCTATTAGATGCAAATGGAGTCTACAGTAAAATGGATTTACACAGTCAGTAAATCTCACAGTATATGCTACAGCTTCTACATTGGAAGTCACTAATACGAGTACAATGATGGAGAGTAACATTTTCTTTATGATAAGTGATATTAGTAAAATGCACAAAATCAATACGGTCGTGCACTTTCATACTACCTAGATTAGCTCATTAGAACTAAACAGATAGTACATAAGGCAGGTAATGCAGTACATAAGGCAGGTAATGCAGATAAGGCAGATAATGGATACTGCTTAACTGCAAACAGTGAAGTGACATCTCACAATGCACCAATTAATTATTACTAATTACGCGTGTATATAAATACGGTGTGTGTGTGTGTGCTATGTGAGAGTAGATACAAAATATTCAAGCCACATTCATTAAGGAGCCTTAGCATCTTCACATCCTTCACCACACGTTTACCTTCCTTTGTAACCTGAGAAATATTACTATCCGGTAAATATTACTATCCAGTAAATATTACTATCCGGTAAATATTACTATCCGGTAAATATTACTATCCGGTAAATATTACTATCCGGTAAATATTACTATCCAGTAAATATTACTATCCGGTAAATATTACTATCCAGTAAATATTACTATCCAGTAAATATTACTATCCGGTAAATATTACTATCCGGTAAATACAGTAAATATTACTATCCGGTAAATATTACTATCCGGTAAATATTACTATCCGGTAAATATTACTATCCGGTAAATATTACTATCCGGTAAATATTTCAAGCGAATATTCTGCATTTACCCACTCCGTTTCTGACCATATATACCTATGTCCACGCCTGAGACGATGAAGCAGAAAGTGTCGCGCTGTATCCCGGAACATTATTCACTTGCAGCGCCGCGACGTTAGTGTAGCCAGTGTAGCATCTCGTATGTAATTAGGCCAGTGGTGTATATTGAGTTCAAGACCCCTGGACTCGAAGAGGATCCTCTACACTTGAAGAGGGTCTCCTTTGTTCACATTCCAGGCTTTTGGAAGTGACGCATAACATATTGTCACATCAACATGTCAGTAAAATTTGTGTGAACATTACAGTGCAGTCTAATTTATGTAGTGGCAAATACGACAAAAATAATTATAATTGCAACATTGCAAAGGCCAAAGCAAGCAAAACCATCAAATACTTTAAGCTAATTTAGTAAGACATAACCTGTGTAAATTATTCAATATTAAGATATAAACTTAAAATAACAATATTGTGTAATCACGTTATTTATTATCTTGAACATTACATTTGAACAAGAGCTCTATTATTCTCTCCTTGTATGTGAATTTCAGTGTCACGTTCCATAAAATGTTTCTTACAACCAATTTTCATATCCTGCATATTTTCTGCTGAGAACGTTTATTTTGGTAGATATATCAGCCAAGTGGCTCTGAAGCAAATCTTAATACTTTTTAGAGCAGAGAACTTGTTTCAGCAGTTGCAGTTGTTAACAGATGTGTTAATATTAATTTGGCAAGTTCTTACTCTTCACTAAACACTTTGTCTATTGTATTAAGTTTCCTGTACTCTGGAGTCCTATTTAACTAGTAAATTATTATTTATCAGTATCTAGTAATTAGGGGAGTCGAGGGAACTTGGAGAGGTAGCACCTTTGCTTCGGTTTGACTGAGCACTGGTCCTCACAAGTTCCCAGGGTTGGATGATGTGATGGTAGCTCCCAATGGAGCCATGAGCCTCTCTCCAGCCAAGACTGTACTGCGTGGTGAAGAGCCACATCCTACTAGAGGTGACCCCGTTGGCGCAGAACAGTACGGATCTAGACCGGAAGGTCGATAAACATTCCTGGTGGAGGGCAGCAGTATCCATCAGTACCGAGGTAGGGCGTATAGGAAATGATCCTGGACCGGCCTATGTCTTGGATTATTGCAGGCGGTAGTCAAAATTTGACCCATCCGGCTGTAGTACTGCGACTGAGGGGGTAGGTGGGACTCCATAGCTGTAGTGAAAGCAACCTACCTAGAGGAGAAAACCTCGATCACAATCCTGGCCCTCCAGGTTGGAGGTTGGGCTATGGGCTAACAACCCATTCCCGGAAAACCGGATGTTACGAAACTACCAAATAAGCCTCGGAAAGGACGGTATTATCGGAAACGACTCAGGCAACGGAATATGGACTTGTCTTTTGGAACGTGGAATGTTAGGAATTTGTACAGGCCAGGGGCACAAAGGGAACTATTTGAAGAGCTAAAAAGATATAAAATTGGTGTAGCAGCATTGCAGGAAACAAGATGGCTGGGAAATGGAGTAAGAGATACTAAAACTCATACGGTTTTATACAGCGGAAGACAGAAGGGGAAAAGAGAACTGGGAGTGGCATTTGTAGTTGACAGAAACTTAAAACACCTCATAGTAGACTTCCACCCAGTCAACGAGAGAATATGTAGAATAAGATTGGCTACTAAATTCTTCAATCTGTCAATCATAAACGTACACAGCCCGACTGATGAGAAGGATGAAGACATAAAAGCAGAATTTTACCAACTGCTGGAAAAAATATATGACACCACCCCTAAGAATGACATTAAACTAATCATGGGGGACATGAATGCGAAAATTGGGAAAGAAGATGCATACCTTGGCACCATAGGTAGGCACAGTTTACACAATGAATCCAACAGAAATGGGGAACTGCTGATCGACTTCGCTACAAGCAGGAATATGGTTATCAGCTCAACTCAATTCCCACACCGTGATATCCGTAAGGGAACGTGGGTAGCCCCAGATGGGAAAACAGTCAACCAGATAGATCATGTGGTCATAGATAAAAGAGCAGCTACAAGTATCATTGATGTCAAAACCCGGAGTGGAGCGTCAGTTGGTTCTGATCACTATATGGTGCAGATAAAGTTTAGATGCAGGGTGGCCGTATATAGGAAGGACAGACTCAGAAGACAGGAAAAGGTTAACACAGCGAGTTTAAAGGACCCAGAAAAGGTACAGGAATATGCTGTAAAAGTGAGGAATAAATTGAACGGGTCAGTCGCAGGAACAGTGGAAGAAAAATGGCAGAGCCTTAAGTGCGCACTCCTGGAGACCGCCAGAGAGGTGCTAAGAATAGAGGAGAGACGGAGGCAGGAGGACTGGTTTGATGAGGAATGCAGGGAGAGTATTGCACGGAGGAATTAGGCTCACAGGAAGTTTTCTCAGTGTAGGACTAGAGAAAGGAAGCAAGAATATGAAGAGAAAACGGGGTGCTTCTCAAAATGGAGCAGGACTTTGCAGATGGAAGAATAAGGAATGCTTATAAATATCTTAAGGATCTCAGGGAAGATTATAAACCATCTACAACACTATGTAGAGACAGAGAGAATAGAATTGTCAGTGACCCAGAGAAAATTAAAACTATCTGGCGAGAGTACTTCGATGGCCTCCTTGGTGGTATGATACAGGGAGCAGAAATTGTTGCTCACACCCCGCGGACTGCAAACATTGGGGCGATGGAATCTGACCCACCATCAATTCAGGAAATAGAAGAAGCTATTAGTGCCCTCAGGAACAACAAGGCACCAGGTACAGAGTTAATTCCTGCAGAACTGCTTAAAGCTGGATGTACTGATGTGGCAGTCGCACTGCACTCCTTAATCATGGACATATGGCAAACGGAACGAATCCCCATGGAATGGAATAAGTGCATTATATGCCCCATTTATAAAAAAGGCGACAAACTTCAATGTAGAAATTACAGAGCCATTTCGTTGCTGTGCACCTCCTACAAGGTTTTTGCGTACATCTTGAACCAAAGGCTGAGACCCCTCACAGAAAATATAACACGGGAATACCAAGCTGGATTCCGACCTGAAAGGTCTACAATCGACCAAATCTTCTCGGTAAAACAGATATTAAGATGCGCATGGGAACGTGATATTGATGTGTAACAAATCTTTGCGGACTTCAGGCAAGCGTATGACTCTATTAATAGAGACAAACTCTACACCATAATGCATGAATTTGGAATACCAGGCAAGCTGGTAAGATTAACGCAAGTGACCATGCAGCAGACTGAAGCCCAAGTAAAGGTGGATACCCAACTAACTGAACCCATAAATATTACACGAGGTCTAAAGCAAGGAGATGGGTTAGCCCAAAACTATTTAATATTGCATTGGAATATGTAATTAGAGGCTTATCAATAAATAGCTCAAATCTGTTAACAAATAAAACTGTACAGATAGCCGCATGTGCAGATGACATTAACATCATTTCAAGACGGATCACGGCAGCTAAAGAAATATTTATAGAGCTTAAAAACAAAGCCAAGGAAGTTGGGGTAGCCATAAATACGGATAAAACAAAAATGCTTATCCAAACAAGAAAGGACCAGGTTCATAACAACATTGAGATAGAGGAGGACACAATTGAAGTGGTGGACAATTTCACGTAGTGAATCTAGCAAAGACTGGATCAGAGGAGCCGGAGACCCAAAGACGGACCACCATGGCTAACAAGGTATACTTCGTATTGCTGCTATCATTTAGGTCTGGGGATGTGTACAGGGAAACAAAAATGAAAATATATAGGACTGTCATCAGACCGGTGCTATGCTACGGTTGTGAGGCATGGGCAATCACACAGAAAACAGTCGACATAGTAGACACCTTTGAAAGGAAAATCCTCAGACGCATTATAGGCCCAATACAAGAAAATGGCTCATGGAGACTGAGATACAACAACGAACTGTATCAAATATATAAAGAGATACCAGTCTCAAAATTTATAAGAATACAAAGATTGCGTTGGGCCGGACATGTTATGAGAATGGAGGATGGCAGGAACCCCAAGAGGGCTTTGCTGGGTACACGGGAGGGAACGAGACCTAGAGGTAGACCGAGGAAGAGGTGGGAAGATGGCGTTGCAGAGGACGCGAGAGACATGGGCATATGAAACTGGAGGAGGGTTGCAGTGGATAGAGTGGATTGGAGGCGGAGATTGGTGGAGGCCAGGGCCCGACTTGGGCTGTAGTGCCATAGGAGGAGGAGGGTCTAGTAATCAGTATTTATTGATTTTTAAAATTATATTCATCTAGCTCATTTTAACTGTAACATTTTAACTTTCAATCCTATTATAGCTAGCATAAGATTTTCTTTCAATTTAAAATAATTCTTCCACTACCTTAATCATCAAATGTGCCTTTGTCTTCTGTGTTTTTACACCATATTTGCTTCATGATCATACGATATTTTGCCTTTACTTAATTTCAAAATGATCTGGTGTGTCCAGTTCCACAACAAATAATTTTGTTTATGCTTACGTTATGTTGAGTGAAAGAACGCTTCATATAGTATATAAACTTTCTCTTAGCTGGAAAACAGGTTCCATAAATTTTCTAATTTGTATTATGCTCTTTATTTTCATTTAATAGTAGGTTAAATACTAACGTTGAACCAATATATTTATTTTTACTCTTCTAATGTAGTGCGATTGCTTTTCGGAAAACGATAAACATGCGTTAATTCAAAATTAGAGTTTCCACTTAGGTTTTTCCTGCAAAAGTATGAAGACTTATTTTATTTCTTACGTATTTTTTTTATAATTTCATTTTTTATTTTTTGTATTCTTTTTCGTGATATTTTGGTTCTGAATATTCCATAAAATCTTTCAGTTCCCGCGTGTAACGTGCATTTACTTTATAGGTTACCAGTCGTAGGCCGGCGTCATTGTTTGTAGCAGGTCACATTACGAAACTCCCTTATAACTATAATGAGACAGTATTCAATTAATCCAAAAGTGATTACTAATTTTTTTCGAAAGCAGTAAGAACTGAAAATATTATTTATTTGTTCATTCCATCCCTCCGTAAGGTAACTCATTATTTCATAGAAAATAATATTTCCCTATATTATAAGGAAATAAAAGAGTCAGTTAAGTCTTACGAAATGAGAGATTTTAAGAGAAAATAAACAAGGATTCTCAGTATGTGGCAATTTTAAAATGTTATTTAATTAATAGCAAATTTGGTAAATTGGTTTTAGCTGATGCGGAAGTTAGTGTACATTTGTTTGAGTGAGATTGGTTATATTCGGTCATCGTAATTAAATCTAGATACCGTTGTAGTTAACATAAAATTACAAACAACTGTTTATAATAAATTACCAAACGCTTTCCATATTTTTAAACTGCTTTCTTACGAATTTTTCCTTTAAATAATATTAACTTAATTGTAATTAATTTGTATTTCCTTGACATAGTTAACATAAGTACGTATGTCAAAACTAAATTCCTTGATGTAATAATTTGTCGAATTCCCTAGTGTATTACTTGGTGGACGTGTTACAATTTTTTGAGCCAGTATTTTAAGCTTTCCTTGACTTCTAATGGTTAGCTTTCTAATTGCTCATAAGGGAGACCATAAGTCTTTTGACACAAAAATTAACTTAGTTTAATAATGATCGTAAATTAATACATGATGGAAGGTTTTGTAAGTTTGATTATTAACTAAACAATATTTTAAAACATTCATGCTGACGTTCCAGCTAAATGTTATTAGTATCTTTACGAGTTGTATACTGACAATGCAGAAACATTAATAACGAATGTGTTTTGTGTGATTCAGTACGTAGACGTAGACGTATAATGTTACGAATCGTCTTCATTTCTTTACAGGTTCTGATGATGAAGATACACTTTATTGAAACGTCACTCAAGTGCAATAAAACTGTATCTAGATAACGATTCGACCTCACAAAATGTTCTATTACTAGCAGTTATAAAAAAATGCATTTTTGCAAAAGTCATAACAATTTTACACACCTAAATCAAACAATTTTTGTCCCTAATTTAGATGTAGTTATTGTTTTAATGTTTAGTAGTGCTAATGCAATAAACGTTCAAAAACGTAAATAGAAAAATAAAAAATTGTATCAAGGTAAATTAATTATGCATTTCAAATAACTACAAACAAGACTACAATGGCAAAAATAAGGAAACGCACTTCAAGACAAAATAAAATGTATATTGGAGTAACGATACAAAAAAACGAAATTAAAAAACGTGTAACTGCCAACAATTGTATTCAAAAACAACAAAAATCGTTATTTTTGTCTAATAGAAAGATAAAATCAGAGCATTATAGGTATGTTGTAATACACGACATTTTCATAAAGACAGAAAGCAATGAGGAATTCAAATATCTACATGTGCTCTTAAGAACACGAAGGAATTTGCATATATGTTAATATTTCTAAAACACTTAACAAATTTTAATGTTAAACATGTGCTTTTGTTTCTAAAAACTCATAAATTTTCTATTTTTAAAACAAATCTTTTTCTGTAAGCATTATGCGGGTTTGTTTACTTTTCCTTTTTCCGACCTATTGTATTTAAAGCCGCTTCTCTGGAATCAAGTTCTTGTTGTTCGATTAAGCTACAGTAAGTAGCTGGGATTGAATGTTTAAAAGGAGGCTCTGGACTTGTTACTGAGTTAAAACAAACGACTTGTACATTACAGCTTGTATAGAAACGACTCTGCGCTGAGTAAATACTCTACAAAAGTACGCAATGTTTATTAGTTATTGTTGTTATTTATGATTGTTGTTAGTTATGTAAATATCTTAAGGTAAAATTAAAGAATCTTCCATGTATAGAAACGAACTCGGTGTTTAGTAAATACTCTAACTGAAAGACTTTTACAAAACCACGTAGGCCTAATCAACTTGAGGGATCAAACGCGTTCAGTGTTTCAACAAATTGTCTCCTGACCATGAGAATATTCATCGTAATACGGTTTCAGCGAGGTGACAATAGGTACTAATTTTATTGTAGCCTTTCTGACTGTATACTGTGTAAGTACATAGTAAATTGTACAGGTATGATATATGTTACATATGTAAAACACACAGACATTTGCACGTTACTTTTAACTTACAAAATACGTATAAATGTTTGAACATATATATTTTTATTTATAAATACACATCTTAGGTTAAAAATACATTTCTTAGGTCTTATAAACACATTTTGTATATTCATTTAAAATATATGTTTATCATTTATTATTTGTCTATACTTACCTGGTTAGAGACTATAGTACAGTAAACTAGACAAGAATCAATTGTTAACCTGTCAAACCACTGGGAGAATGAGTAAATGATTGGGGTAGAAACTACTGTATGTTTACTACATTTTGTTTATGTAGCACGAAACTATAGTAAATGTATGAATGTACACATGTATGTCTTTATGAAAATTTATGTGTTCGTGTAAGTTATAATAATATAACTTTATTGTATACTATGAAGATATTTTCTTATTTAAGACATGTTTCGAATTTTCCGGAGTCTGCTAGTGTTTAGTAATCCTTTATAATCAAAATATGACTCTAATAAGAAAACAATATCTTGATATTAATTGTGTGGTTATTGAGATTTTGGATTCAGCATTCCAGCGGGCATGTAAGTTTGGCTGAAAACTAAGGGTTCCAGGTTCAAAAACCGGGCGCCCAGTAAATTAAATGTTTGTTTTTTTTTGCCCGCAGACCGAATTAGGCTGTGAAAACCAGTGTCGGGATAAAATCCTGTAGTAATAATGGGCGGCTGAAGTGTACGTAGTACTGGTCATATTATCTTCCTTGTAAATTGAATGGCTTACCTAGGCAACCCATTTTTTTTTTCAAAACTACTTTTGTACTACTGAAAGGAGACATTATTGTTACCATTAAGATTTTAGGCACTAAACCATAATACCATAATACTAATGACACAATACGACCGAGAGTCTATGAACTTTATTTTACATATTTGTCTTTCCCTTCACCGTATGTGCTTGTTGAGGAGAAAGTGGAAGACAGATGGCCACACAAAAACAATAACTAGATGTAACGATCAGCAATTATAACAATCTAAAGGTTTACGTATGATTGATTATAGGAATAGAATCTGTCTGTTGTGACGAAAACTGGTCGTTAAAATTTAATCGCCTGCAGATGTCTTGTCCGCGTACAAAATGTTTCGTTTAAAATCGTGCTGAATTGGAAGACGAAAATACACCCTTTCCGTAATAATACCCTTTTATATAATATCAAAGTATTTCAACTGATTTTTCATATTCCACACAACCCAGCTGTCATATGCAGTCAAGAAACCAAATTTATTTTTTACCTCTATTGGCGGGTACCTACTGCTGTGCCAGCACATACCGTTACAAGCGTCCTACAAATTGCAAATTTCTCCTGTAATTCCAGTCTTTGATTATTTCTGTAAATTATAATTGTCCTAATATAGTCACAAAAATGTGATGTATATGTGAGCTATAATTATTCAAGATAATATCAATATTGTTTTTGTTACATGTTTTTGAAACGTGGAAGTACAAACGAAAAGTATTTGCAAAATTCGATCCTTAAAATAGGTATTTTATAAACAGATTCAATAGCGTAGAAGCACTTCTCAGATTTATAGAATAAAGCTATTTGAAATTATGGAATAGCCTACCTATTTTATATTGATTAAATTTTCGCCGATTTATAGGAGAGATTTCCTGACTATTGTTTAGCATGTTTACTGAATTATAACTGAGTAAAAAATTAGGCAAACTCTAGGACAGTCGTGATCTTTACACCATAACTTAGTCAAACTAATCACTTAAATCACAAAAACACTATACATAATTACTCATTCGTGTAAAACGTTAAAGAAACAAGTAAAATTGCAAGCGATATACAGTAGAGGATAATTAGACAGATAACGTACAGAAATCTGGCCAGTGAACGAGGCTTTTCAACAAGCAAAAAAGAAATACTAAAAACATACTTTTTTTATAGACAGAGTTTATTGTTTCAGTATAACGATCAAGATTGTACGAATCAAAATTTGTAAGGTTGTCCTACTTTATATTATTCAAATTATTTATTTAGGAAAATAAAAGTAATTTTCGAATATTTTAATATTATTTTGCATTTGCTTAGAAAATACAGTAGCTGCTTTTATATACATCACTTGGGTTTCGTTAATATAATTTAATGTAGTCATTTATATAATTCCATTATGCCTTACAAGTGAATATTTTTCCTCAAAATTGTACAGTTTAACTTTTCAATTACTTACTTTTCGCCATTTAAAGGTAACAGAAAAAAATTAATCAATTTTCATTCCAACGTTCTACTTCTAAAGATGCAGATGGTACTACTTCTACTATTGTAAACAATTATATTTATTGAACAAGAAAAGCAAGTTTTCTGTTTTAACTTGACTGTTTGGAATATGTTTGTCTGTCTATTTATTGTCACACTACAGTTTTTGAATGGTTCGTTGGATTTTTGTAAAACGTTGCATGCCAGTCAACAGTTTTACCTACAAAGCCCTATTGTTTTTAAGATTCATTCCTTCAAAAAATAGGGGACGGGAGACAAAAATGTGAGGGGCCAAAATTATGAGCATCATCCCAGCCCATCATCGCAAAAATCCACCTGGGGTATCAAATATAAGATAATTTTAAACAAAATCTGAATCTAGAGTACAGTTTTCGAAATTAACAATTTTTAGAACTTTAGGTCCAAAAAGGATCAAAAATTTAAAAAAATATAAAAATCTAGCCGGGTGTTCCATGAAGTGGATTTTATATCAGATCCAAGTCTAGGGTGTATTATAAAGGTTTTTTACTTTAGGGACGTCACAGGCCAATTTTGAATAAAATTGTAAATGTCTATATGGAGGATTACGAGTTTTATTCGAAATACAACGTTCCGCACTAACCCTGCAGAAATATACTGTATTGTGAAGCAGGAAAGACGTCCTAAGATCTTCGACGTCAACTGCTGTTGCTGAGGTAGACTACGTGGCAAAAATATTAGCACTACCGAGACACATAAACCAAGTGTTGATGGCGTACAACAGACATGATAGAGTATACGACCGTCGTTTTAAGGTCACAAATTCGTGCGCTAGAAAGAGCCAGGCGTTACAACGTCCAGGCTCCGATTGGTCCAAGCTTACGTCCAGTGCGAAGTGTCCCTTTGGCTGCTTTGCAAACCAAATTGTCTGCTGTATGTCGCCAGTAGAAGCAAGACATTGTGCTACCCACCTGAACTGAAACTGCTGTTTTGATCAGTCCTGGAGGAATACGTCAAGGAACACACCATTGTGTACACTGATGGGTCGAAGGCGGTGAGCGGAGGGGGTAGTGCATTTGCATTTGTCTTCCAGGAAGCCTCCCACTTCTGGACACTGCCCAAGGTGGCAAATGTGTACACTACCGAAATGCGGTGAGGCAGGCTCTTCGTTTCTGAGAACACCTAGGTAAAAAGAAATTTGTTATCTGTACGTATTTACTGAGTTTTCTAATTGCCTTGGACAATCCGAGTACAATGGATCCGTTACTACATCAGATGATGGCGTTATGCCATTCGTTAGAAGACGTTGGTTCATTTTTTACTTTTGTTTGGTGTCCGGGTCATGTACGTATTGAAGGAAACGATGATGCTGACGCTGCAGCAAAAAAACGCTGCGGACAACGCTCAAGTCGATGTGATTGCCATATGACCTTACGACGCGCAAATAGGTACCACAACCACCATTACTGTTGTGTGGCAGCAGCTGTGTAACACACGGAAGAGCAAACTTACTGCCATAAAGCGGAGCGTTCACATTTTATACACATTTGTATAACAGGAAGCCGTCACGTTTTGTGTCGTAAACATTTATATGTCCTGTTAATTAATTTATTATTTTATCTCGTTTTAGTAAATCTTCATTAATCTGTGTTAATCTCAATGAACGTTCTTCGCTTTGCGTATTCCTACTACTAACGACTCTTGAAAATTTGAATTTGCCGTTCTACACGTTTCTGGACTAGCCCAGCGCGTGCAGCTGGCTCATTCAAGGCTGTTCCATACGCTGTGCGTCGACAACAAGCCGCCATCTTGTTACCTTGAACACTGAATAAAACCATAATGCATTGCAATATCACACTGAACTGAACGATAATTGTATGGCATTTTTTCTTAGTTACAATTAATTTTGTTTGTATTAGATAATAAGTATTTTAATAAATGTAATGTAATGTACTTCTTGTGAACCATTTCGGACTTTAAATAGCAGTCTCAAGAACCTAAGACAATATAATTATAACTAAAAGTAAAGAAGAAATCGACCGGAGAGGAAGAATCGATACGGGACATTGTCAATTTCGACCTGATAGTTTTAAATAAAATTCGAATAAATAAATGTTAACCATTATTCATAATTGGCGTTAAATGCGTTTTATTTACCGAATAGGGTAAAATAGAGGGATTTTCATTAAATAATAGAAGAATAAAACGGTTTTCGCGAGTTGAACTTCGTCACCAATACGAAATTTGGAAATAACCTCCAAATAGACATTTCGATACCGTAATCGAAATCAAACATCAACAAAACTTTCCTTTTATGAATTTTTTTATCAAAACCAACGAAAGCAGATAATAATTATTTTTTTAATTAATAATTTTTTCACAACAAACTCAAAACAACATAATTAACGTAAATTAAACAGAACCAAAAAAAAAAAACAAGGGAGGAATTGAAACGTATTGTTACACAATGGCGCCCAACAAGCGAGGCTGAAATTAGGAAAAAATACTAACTCAAACGCGACTAATAAAATAATAACTGACCTAATTTTAGCTGGCGACTGCTAGAAGATTAGAAATGCAACGAAGAGCTACTTCAAACAGGAGAACGAAGGACCCAGAGACAGAAGAAGATAGACGAGAACACGAGGCAGAGGCAGTTATAGACAGTGAGATGGAACAGCAGGCTGGTGATAATGAGGAAGCCAGAGGAGGACTAAATTGGGAAAATTTAATGGAAATAATGAATAGTATGAAAGAAGATAATAAACAACTAACGACAATTTTAAACGAATGCAGGAACAAAATAAAAATACCAATGAAAATTTTAAACGGATGGAGGAAACATTTGATAGGAATAGAGAAGAAATGAATGTAAATTTCAGAAAGATTCATGAACAAAATAAACAAATAAATGAAAATTTAATGAAACAGAATGAACAATTTAGACAAACTAATGAAAATAATAAACAAATGATAGAACAAGTAAATCAGAAAGTAAAAGATAGTAGTAAGGAAATAGAAAATAAAGAAGAAAAAAGTGTATTGTTATCTGAGAATAAAAATAACAGAAACAAAGAGAATATTAAGCACCTGGAAAAGAATACGAAGGAAATAGGAAAAATACGTCAAAAAGAATTAATAAAAACACGGGAAGAATTGGAGATGATAAGGAATGGACTAGTTAATATACTTAATCTTCCAATTACCAACCATAGAGAAATAATGAATTTTAAAAATTGTAAGAGAAGCTTAAAGGAAATTTTAGAAGAGACTCACAATAAAACAAGGAGTAAAAACTTAAGAAAATCTATATTTAAATTAAATATAGCAGAAGGGGAAATAAATAATAAAATGTCAGCTATATCATCAATAATTGATATACCATCGAAATGTTTGTTTAGTAAACTAGATAATAAAGTGATTGCGGTACGCCTTGAAACAAGTGAAAAGTTTGCAGCAGAAAAATCGGAACACAAAGTAGTAGCGAGAGAATTAGCAAGGACAGAAATAATTCTGAACACAATAGTAATCCGAGAAATAAGGGCAACTGAAGTAATGGACCACGGATAAACTAAGTACGAATGCACTCTCGAGGAAAGGGACTGATTCTCTGGGTACCGACCAAGCAAACCATTTAAAAAAGAAAAAATAATATTAATTAAGACAAAACCAACATAAATGAAGATTTAAAGAAACAAAACCAAGACATAAAAGAAACTATTAATGAACAAAAAAGAAAATATAAACGAAAAATATGAAAGGAATAATGAAAATTTAAAAAACATTTATGGAAAAAATAAACAATACAAATGAAAATATAAGGAACTAAGCGCTACAGAGAAAATAACCAATAGCCCATCAATACAGGGATTGGAAGAGCATATGACTGCTAAGAATGATCATAAGAAGATCATAATGATTAAAGAGAGTAAGTACTTAAAAAAACATTGGGAAGGAACTGACAGAAGATGAATTGCCTTCTGGAAATAAATAAAATAACAAAATCATATATATATATATATATATATATATATATATATAACCAGTGCATTATAAGGGATATTAACGGGTGAGATGATTAATACCGGGGCAAAAGTATCATTGATCGAACAAGTAGAGTTGAATAGAATAAAAGAAATATACAACGAGTATACCAACACTGCTAATAAATAACATAAAGATAGTGGGAGTTACTGGTAGGCAAAATAGAGCAATGAGAATTGTTAAGAAAGCAACCGGATTCCGATGGTGTTCGTGGTGACGCAAGAGTTACCATTTAAAGAAATGACAGAGTGTAAGAGGCTAAGGCTCCAGTCAGCAGTCATTGTTATGGGCAGTGGCCAAAGAACACTGTACCATGCATTGGGGAAATGGTCGAGTGAGGATAATAGGCCGCAAGTGTGCCACTCACAGTCGACATGCATTCACCGTGCCACATAAAGATAGGGAAGAAATTATAGCACCAATCGTGGAATCAACCTACATAGAAGATAAAGAATGAAAAAAAAACTCCAAGACATTCATTTAATTAAGGCCACCAGTACAAGTGAAGTAACCCCAGAACAAAAAATCAGTTGGTAACAATATAGAATAAATATAAAAAGTATTTTCTGATTTGCCCGGAGAAGCGAAGATTTTATTTATGAATTGTCATATCATAAACTGATCAATTTAATAGAAAATAATATCCCACACTTCACTCCCTGAAACCAGCAGTAAGAAAGGAAATCCAGAATATAATAGAGCAAGAAATAATTGAAGACAATTTATCTACCTAAATCTGTCCAATTCCAGCAATACAAGACGATGGAGCAATAATAAGAAATTAAGAAGTACTGTGAATGAAATTAAATGAAGGTTTTCTGTTTGGTCTAACAGTTTATTTTACCCAAACCCTGTTTACACAAAATAAACATGTTTTGGTGGGGGGGGGGGGGTATTATGTAACGCGACGAAATGGAAAACCCCAAATTACAATTTAAAACCAACATAAAACACCCTGAATAAACTAATCCACATAGTCATTAAACTTAAAATAACAAATGACCACAATGAGTACAATACAAGGTAGGATAAAAACAAAAATGTAAGTTAAACTGGTAAAAAATAACTAATTATATTATTAAGAATCAACTGTGATAAAGACAATCTGTAATGAAATACAGAGATAATGGTGTAATAATAGTCACTAAATACACAGATAGGACTGTGAGTGTTAGTGTAAGTGCCAGTAAACCAAAATATAGTCACAAACTAAAAACATTGTGTGATTAAAAAAAAACAAGCTATATTCTTAATAAAAGTATTAGATAAATAAACAAAGTTGATGTTAAGATAACTGCTAATACAGCTAACTTGACTGGAAATGGAAAGTTATCGGTTAAGAAGTGCACTGGTTTGGTGAGAATAGCAACAGATGTTGTATTTTATGTTTTACATTAATATTGTACGCATTATTCAATTATGGTACAATCATAAATTATTATTATTATCAGTGGTTGTGTATTACCAAAAAATCTTATTCCTGTTCAGAGTTGTTATGTACTATAGGATTTTTATATTATCAAACTATGTTTTATATTTTAAGAATAATTATAAACCTTGAAGTTACAATATTATTTAATTATGCAAATTTATTGCATAAATTAATTTATTATCTTTTTAATTAGGTCGTAATTAAAGTGTAACTAACCCCAAGTTTGGGAGGTCATATACAATGTTAATTGTCTATGCTGCTTTTATTGCATAGATTATTTTCATCTAATTAGAAATTTAGTTTGTGTTTATAAAGGTGATGTCGGTACGAACTTTATCGTATCTCACAGTTTCATATAGCCCCTCAATTGGATGCCATAAACAATGTAATTAAATGTATTTTTTTAGTTAATTGCATGAGCTAAATTATTGTTAATTTATAAACCACAATGAAAGTTGTTAAACCTGAAATTGATTCTGACTTTAACTGCCAAAAAAGCTTCTAGTCTGAGTATATTTGTAAGCAATGTAATTGATAAATTATATTGAATTGAATCATGAGTTATAGATTCCATTTAGTGAGAAGTTAACTTGTGAGTCAGGTCTTACACAAATCAATAGAACACGAACGAATCCATTCTAAAATACGTTTATTAAAATATCGTATCTCATCCTTATTCATGTCATAATATAAATCATATAATAAGAGCACTTACAAATCTTCCAAAAGATAATAAAATTCTATACCACGTTTAAATAATTGAAAGAACAAGTTTAAAATAATTAAAAGAACAATCAAATATAGGCACTTATTCGTGCGTAGTGACGTTACTAGCTACCAATGTGGTGTGCTCATAATTTGCATTAAGTAGTTTTACGTCAAAACACATTAAACATTTATATACGTGAAATACTCATATACTAACAATACACATATTAAGCATATACATAGTTAAAATCATGTTCCTGCAACAGACATATTAGAACACATACATAGTTACAATAAACATATATATATACTAACGAGAATACATGTGCAATACTCTATAACATAATGATCCCTACCTATGGATTCGTATTCTATCTGACTCTTGTTTAGAAAATTCTCAGGGGGTTTGGTTCTAAGTGTCAGGTCAGTGGTAATTTGGTAAATTAATAATTATAATAAGAGATTAATTTTGTACGTTACTCGTTCTGTCGAGATGTATCGCTCCCATGGTGTATCCATGCGGGTTCCTTCGTTGACGGTTGATGTTAATCCATATAGCACTCGTGATTGACACTTCCGATTTCTATACGTACATCGTTCGAGAACACTAATCCGCACTCCGCGACATTCGCTATGAGTTTTGAGATTACCACAATGTAAGTTGCGGCATAGCACTTGGAATCTGTCGACTATGCGTATTCGCGTGAGTCTATTGACGCGATTCACAGCTTGATACCGTTACGCACCTAATAGTTTTTCATCTTGCGCGTTTACTCTCCTGCGGCGCCTAGATTGCTTTCAAGTTCATTAGGCAATTATACACACTGCTATTATTTGACTCTATTACGGAATAGTGTAGTATCACTACTTTATGTAAAGGTTCAAGAATGTCACTGCTAAATACTATCACCTTTATGACAGTGTATTACATATAGTTTATAAAGTTCGTTATTCGCGCGTCATCGCGAACACTACCGTTCCGTTTTGGCGTACTAAGTCTTATTCACGCACTTCCATTAAGTCTGAGCAAAGTCTTTATAGTCTCTACTGAAATACTGCGAATTACTGGGTTACTGAGGTACTGAACATAACAATGTGCTGGAAGAAAACTTTGACTCACTGAAATTAATGAAGTACCGGTATAACTGAAATACTGCGCAAAGTTTTTATGAACTGAGTAAAGTTTTGAAATAAACTGAGCTAAAAATTGAAATAAACTGAGAGCGCGTCCCCTTGCGTATACAGTTTTTATTCCTTTCGATCTTCCCACTCTTGTAACTCTGATGATCGCTCCAACTTCCCACCAAATCATCTCTGATAGGCTTATTACATGGACCTCCCTGTGTCCTCTCGTCTCCAGTCTGTATTTCTGGCGAATTCTCCACCCAATGCCGTTTGGAGAGGGATGTTCTTACTCGAGATTTGCTCTCTGGTTGCCGGCTCCTGTCAGTACCATCCCTTCCCGTTGCTCCCTTTGGAATTCTCGTTCCTCATTGGCTGGTTGGCTTTCTTAACTTGAGTTTGACGCAGTCCACGTGGACTCGACGAGTTGCTGTCTTTCGTCCGTTGCCCTGTTCTTGGAATCCGTGTTAAGGCCTTGCTTCCGAAGTCACATCTGCTACTTTTGGTGTAGCGTGTCAAATTCCCTTATTGTTGAGACATTATCGACTTCCTTCGATGAACTACGGGTGGCATAACATCTGTGTTCTCCACAGAAGCGTCACTCAGTCGCATGCCCCATTGTCTGTGCACCAACTATTGTCTTACTATAAGTCGCACACATGGTTTCGAACAAACCTCTTACCGTTGGCTATGTATTTTTCTCGTTACTGGACAGATGTAAGGGTAGCCTTCCTTTGTTCTAATTGTGGAGTCAAGCGTTCCCACGCATGGTCCAGTTCGTCGCAACGTGTGCCGTACTGTCCATTGTTCGTTAATGGTTTTTACGTCGTTTTAACGGAAAGGAAAGGTTTGTTCCTTTTCGTCGCCCAGCCTCGAACAAAGCTAACATGTGTCACTTTTGACGGGCTCTAATTGCTGGTGTACTTCTCTCGCAATACTCAAAATTTCAAAAAAAAATCTCGAAATAATAATCACATTATAGCGTCCCTAATATGGATATGTCGTGCAGATCTTGCGAAACGACAGAGCCATATTTGCGCCCTTACTTGCGTACAATCACCAAGTGTGTTGACCATCTCCCATTGGAACGAGTATAGTTGACCTATATCTTCCTTCCGCCTGAAAAAAAAAAACGGTTCGAATGACAGTAGTCCTCTCGAACCGTTTTTTTTTTCGTTCCCACCTGAGTGTTTAATTTATTGCTTATCAAATCTAAATACGAATCCATTTACAAAGAATATTTCCATAGTTGTGGAATGAATATATGCTTTAGTGCGTTCATAGATTTATCTATACATATATCAAAGAAAGAAATTGTAATTGTTTTGCCTACAAGTTACCTTTTACTTGCACACTATCACTTCCTATATATACAGTATAAACACTTGTTGTAATTTGTTACTTACGAACACTACTAAAATTTATATTACTACTTTCAAAATGATTCACGATTATTTTTAAGACATAATATACTTGGATTACAAATATTCATCGTGATTCCTACCATCTGGTGATTTGAATCTTAATTTTGTTAAATACACGTTTAATTATTTACTACAGATTAAATCAAATGTGTATAATTCTACAATTCAAACTAACTTAGTTTGTAACCACTCTTTCTACGCTTAGAATATAATCTTAAGTACAATATTTATTCCCAACAATTTATTGCTGTTATTTTAATTCTGTCACGCAACTCTGTTGCTTATACTTGTCCTTCAAATCTTACCTTTTAATTTTCATTACAATGGTATAACAAACATATCTATTAATTAATTTACAATTTATACAACACATAAAATCAGACATTTTATAGTTATCTAAATTTATTACAAGTTCAAAAATTTCACCTCGACAACTTTGAATGAATTAATTAGTAGATTGCATTCGCGCCTACTACCGTTATTCCTTTTCATCCAGGTCGGTCATTCCTCCTGTCATTCTGACGCTCAGATCACTTCTCTTTCCGTTGTCTAATAATGAAGTACATATACATATAATCGGTTAGGACATATATTTGTTAATCTTCAATTTCTTCCTTACATATAGTCTTACTATAACAATGTCTCACATGAAGAGTATACTTAATGACTACAAATCTACCTGTTGACATCAGCCACGAGTTAGGTTCCGTTGTTACTGCCGACCCTCGCCAGCTGAGCTTTTGTTACTTCACATCTCCCTCTCTGTTTATTTATCACCTCACATGGTTTTCAGCCTTACTCCTTACTCACTCGCTTCTCAACAAACGCTTTCACTTCGCATGTATGCTAATACTGTGCTTCGCCATAGTTATTTCTCCCTTACGTAATACGGTTTCAGTTGTCTCACGTTGAACTTGCCACGGGTTTTATTTTCGTCGCAGCTATCAACTAATACATACGTAGATTCGCCTACAACATCCTTAATTCTAAAAGGTCCTGTGTAAAATTCACAAAACTTTTCGATTCTCCTTTGTATCGCATCGAATTGGTAATGCGTACGTACTAATACCAAGTCTCCTATTAGAAATTTCGTCACTTTGCTTGCTTCGTTTACGCGTTTTGCGTGTCGCTCTCGTTTTTGTTTGATCCTTACGAATATCTGGTGGCTATCCACTGTCTCTTCCTTTGTTTCGTAGTTTCCTTTTATGAATTTCTCCCACACGCGATTCGGCTTTCTTCCGTGGTGTGCTTCATATGGGGTAACTTCTATTGTCTCATGGTAGACTTCGTTGATACAACATTCTACAGTATTTATGAATTTAGACCACTTCGTATGTTGGTCCCCTACGAATATTCTAAATACGTTTCCCAGTTGCCTATTTACACGTTCGGCAAGGTTTGTCTGTGGGTTTCTTATTGCTGTATATTTAGGTATGATCCCAAGCTCATCCAGTCCTTTGATCCACTGTTTTGACGTGAATTGTGTACCGTTGTCTGTAAGTATCGCCCTCTGTTTTCCAAACTCATTTACGTATTGTCGGAGTCTACGAAGCGTAGCTACTGTCGTGGCTCTTCTGAGTGTATATAGTTTTACATATTTGGTGAAGTTATCTACAATGACTAGGATATACTTTACTCCTGCTGCCGCTGTTGGAAGAGGTCCATAAAAGTCGCCGCTAATCAATTCGCCTTTATTCGTTGGTATAATCGGTTTTGTACCCCCAAACAGGTTACGATTATTCGAGTCTTTACATCTTTGGCACTTATCACATGTTTTCACATATCCCTGTACGCGCTTCGTCATCTGGTCGAAAGTGAAATGCTCCTGCAATAACTTTATGCATTTCTTACTGCCAACATGACAGTACATTGCGTGTATTTCTCCGATGAGTCTACCCGTAACGCTTTCCGGTACGTAGAGCTTCCATCGTCCCTTACTTTTTCTATACAATTTATCATTAATACGCCTATAAAATTTACATAACTCATTTCTACCATCTGTCGTCAGATCATTCATTATCTGTTGTAATTTCTTATCTTCCGACTGGTACGTCTCGAAGTTCTTTAATATCTTGTTCATCTCCTTACTCATCTTGATTATTGTATGGTTCATTAGGTATTCATAATTGTCGTCGACTGGATCTTCCCTCGTCATATCTTCTGGGTAACGACTCAAGATGTCGGCAACGATATTCTCCTTCCCCTTGCAGTGAATTATATCGAAGTTATATTCTTGAATACTCAGTATCCAACGTGTGGTCGTCGAGTTATTCAAGTGACACTTACTCATAAAGATCAGCGCTTTGTTGTCCGTTATTATAGTCAACGGCTGTCCTAGAACGTAGATTCTGAATTTCTCCAAGCACCTAACTATGCTTAGCAGCTCCTTTTCCGTAGTAAAATAGTTTCGTTCTGCTCCTTTGAACGTCTTACTGGTATATGCTACGACGCAGATGTTTTTGTCGTCATCCATCTGGTATAATTGGCCTCCATATGCGAAATTATTCGCATCACACTGCAAGAAGTACCTCTTATTTACTTGTGGAAAACTCAATTTAATAGTATCGATAAACAGGTCCTTGACCTTCTGGAAACACCGGTCAAGATCGGACGTCCATTTACATTTCTGACCCTTTTTAAGTAACCCTAACAAAGGTTGTGTGGTTTCTGCATATTTGCTCGTAAATTTGTTATAAAAATTTGTAAGTCCCAGGAATCCCTTTAATTGCTTCTGATTCTTCGGGGTCGGGAACTTCCTGATTGCCGCTACCTTCTCCTCGGATGTTCGTATACCGTTTGTAGTTAACTGATAACCTAGGTATGTGATTTCCTTGCGGAAAAATTGCGATTTCTCCAAAATTTATTGTTAGGTTGGCTGCTAATAAGTTCTCAAGTAATGCTTCAATGTTTTCCAAATGTGTTCGTACGTTAGTCGAATAGCAAAGACAATCGTCGACGTAAATGATCGTATTCTTCTTCACTCTGTCCGTCAATGCCATGTCCAAACCTCTCGTCAGGGCGGCGGAACTGGTACTTAGCCCAAATGGAGTAACTGTATACCTGTAACATTTTCCCTCATACAGAAACGCGGTGTAATCTCGGCATTGTTGTTTCAACGGAACTTGCCAGAAGCTACTCGTTAGGTCTATTGTTGACAAGTACTTCATATTACTGCATCTCGCCAGGATTTCTTGAATCGGAGTCGGTCCTTCGTAGTCTGGAACAGTGACGCTATTTATCCTTCTTGCATCTAAACACAATCGCACATTCCCATCTTTCTTGATTACGGTGACCATTTGGTTGACGTATGGACTACTGCATCTTTCAATCACGCCATACCTTAGCATTTTGCTGATTTCGGCGCCCACCTTTTCCTTATACGCTATTGGGATTGGCCACCCGCGTTGGAAATATGGTGTTTTATCAGTCACTCTGAATTCACGTTCGTAGCAATCCATCCGTCCTGGACTTTCCCGAAATACATTCTTACACTTTACCAAGATCCTTCTAAGTTCCTCCCTCGTCGTTTCGTCCTCACATGTCACACTGTCGACTTTCTCATTGATCCTTCTCACGATCCCGTCCCAGTCTTCTTCTATTAGCTCCATGTGTATGATTGGTAATTGCAGTACCCCTTCACCAGTCCTCCCTCCGAATTCGACGGTTCCCTTCTTCATATCGATCACACATCCCTCTTCTTTTAAAAAGCTAATACCTAATATGCAGTCCCTAATTAAATTTGGTATCACTAGGAAAACACAATCTAATCTAACATTATCAATAAAAATTTAATAATATAATAATAATTTAATTTAAATATAATAGAAGAATAAAACGGTTTTGGCGAGTTGAACTTCGTCACAAATACGAAATTTGGAAATAACCTGGAAATAGACATTCCGATACCGTAATCGAAATCAAACAACAAAACTTTCCTTTTATGAATTCTTTTATCAAAACCAACGAAAGCAGGTAATAATTAATAATTTTTTTTAATAAATAAATTTTTACGACAAACTCAAAACAACATAATTAACGTAAATTAAACAGAACCAAAAAAAAAACAAGGGAGGAATTGAAACGTTTCGTTACAATATATAACTTTTATGTGCATCTTTAAATACTATGAATCAATAATTACTTTTAAAGAATGATATAAAACTTAAATATTGAGTTAAAGGGGCATTCTGTTATGTCTGTTTTAATTTCTTTTAAATCAGCCCCATAGAGTTATCAATATTACAGTGTTAGTTAATAATGAGACGTACAAATTATATTTGAATATTTAATTGTGTCATCAACATAAGACAAAAAATCTTGTTATTACGTTAATATGTGTTAATTGCAAATCCTGTCACTCTGTTAAGCCTCAGCACACTTTTCGCTTCCTCTAGGTCCATAAACCTAGTTTTAAATATTACGTACGGACCTGTAATCGCTACAATATTACATTATATATGGCAACGAATTGAATTAAAAAATAGTGACACTTTAAAATATATAAATGTTTGTCTATAAATGTAAATTATTTGAGATCCAGACGATGTGTTTAAGCTGTTCGGTAGATAGGCGTCTGTGATCCACATAATGAAGAAATTTCACTCACTTTATATTTTTGTGCTATTCTAATTATTTTTAATTTATACGTTAATTATATGTGAATACATGTGTGTGTGTGTGTGTGTGTGTGTGTGTGTGTCCATGGGCGTAGGCAGTGAAGGTTTTGGGTGGGGGTGTAAAACCACCTGAAAATTTTCCGTTTAACTAAAATGAGTAATATTTTGTCTTTTTTAAGGTTTGACAAAAACACAAATTCGTTTGTAACGCACGTTTTATAATTTTATTCAAAAATTTAAATTTTATCTAGTGTGGTCACATAGGCCCTAATAAAAGAAGTGGATAAATGGTGGTAAAACCATAAAATTTGTTGGAGTATTTATTTTATGCAGTAGGCCTACAAACATTTTTCTCAATGTAAGAAACTTGCTTCAAATTTACACAACACTCACAGTTTCTACTAGTCATTGTCTACTACGAAACGCCTAAGAGTATCTGATGAATGCAATCAATCAGAATAGACTGACTCGCCTTGCTCTTTCCTTGGTGCATTACAGTAATTTTAAATAGGTTTAAGTATCATTTATGCTGAGCAATAATTAATTTTGAGTATCAACAGAAATGTTTGTATCAGTTGGGTAACCGTAATTGTTATGCCCTTCAATTTTTTGATTGACAACAAAATAAAGTTCTGCCTACGCCCATGTTTAGTTTCCTTAAACCGAATCTAGGACGTTTGGGAGAGTTTCATCGCGTTGACTGAGACAAAAATTTCATCACTTAAATCATATGAACCAGACGAACGTACTGTCAATTCCGACTACATATAGTGTGTAATACTAGTAACTGACCTGTACATTTAATGTTCTATTAGTTAATGTCTCAGAATCGAGTTAGTTATTGTTTACTTACTGGGTGTTCAGTGCAGAGTATTTGTCACCAAAACGGCAGTGATTCAGTTAGTCGGTGGAATGACTTATTCAAATCAGTTACGTACAACAGCCCTACTCTTCGTTACACAACACCTTGATCAGTACCAGCAGTATCAACATTCTCCCGTTTGGGCGATCGCCCGTTTGTGTTACAACCACTGATTATTTATATAAAATATCCCGTAGCCTTAATGCCATCTAGGGTGCAGTACAAATAACAAAAGTTCAGCTTCAGTAATCAAATCCATAACTCTGTGTAGTTGTTATATTGCCTAATTATATCTATTACAACTAAATATCTTATAATAATGCTCTCGCACGACTGCAGAAAACATTACGTTTTAAAGAATGTCAGGAATGAAAATTTACGTCCACCAATGTAAAAGTCTTTGTCATAAGTTTGTCGCAAACTAAAGAAAGTACAGTATTAATCTCTTTCAAAAATGTGTAAGCACGACAGGAACATCATAAGTATGACATAAAATTTATCCTGAGAATATTTTTTGGATCACTTCGAGTAATTAATAACCTGTGTTTTTTGCATTTGCAGTATTTAGCAAATCACTTACTTTACGCTATTTCTTAAAAACGCGTAATAGTAAGCGTAATAGTATTTACGCTATTGCTCATCGCGTACAAACAAACGTTTTATTTCATAGTCATTCTACAAACTCTTAGTCTTCTACATCACTTCATCACCGTGTCCCAACTAGACTTATCACGCAATACAAGCTACACCGCCTAAATTATGTTATAGTAGTGTATTGAGTACTTTTTGAGAAGTGTCAAAGTAATTGATGTATCATTTAAGTTAGACTTTATGGTTCTTTTAGACATTATTTTAGAGTCAAGAAAAATTTTACAAAGTCGAGTACGTGTATTTGTGTGCGCGTGTGCAAGCGCGCCTATGCATAAAATTAGTAAGGGCATTTGCAATCAGGTGATAGCTTCCAGATTGAACTTATTATAACCATTTACACATTAACACCTTGTGTTTATTAAATTGGATGCATATGGCCAAAGTTTTATACAATATGTTTGCATCACGTGCGAGAACTTCGATTTCTATGTGCAAGATATATATTTAGTTTACATTTGCCTTCTCTCAGTGCAATCATCACGTTCTGCTTGCTAAACAAACTAATAATATTGTTTATTGTTAAGGTTTGTATATTTCGCAACTTATATTTTATTGAATAATAAAATAATAAAATATTCACATGAACAACAGCACGCTCCCTCTCTCTCCCTCTATCTATCGCGCACTTTCCCGCTCGCGCGCGCACACACACACAAACAGACACAAATATTTTCTTTATTCATGCGAAATAGAACGAAATGAAATAGAATGTCTGCACGTGGCGAGCGTGAAACATGTTCGTTCAAAATATCGTAAATTAATGAATACCGCAAATAGTAAAATACACAAGTAATTAATTACTCGCAGTGGTCTGAGAAATAGTCAGAGGAAAAATTTTATATAGCCTTAATACTGTCATCCTTATAAATTTTGGAGAGAGGTAAATACTTTCCTCAGTAGGCTATGAGAGAAAATTATGACAAAGGCTTTCAGCTTTGTTGAAGTAAGTTTTCATTCGTGACGTTGTTTTAAAATTAAATTTTTCCTTACAGTCGTGAAAATCATATTATAATATATTATTATTTTGAATTGCGCTCATTAGAAGCAGGCAGAGAGGCTTGCTTATGTATTTATAAGAAGGTAAATCGTTTCTCGTAATAAACGTTCTGCGTGCCACCGATTAGCGTATAGTCCAAGTAGTTCCGTCGTCTTCTGAGAGAGTGCGCCAAACATCACGGCAACTGCAGAATGCCTTAGGTTTTTCTTGATTTATTTATTAATTTTCTATTTGTATTTCCTGTTGGATTAATTATTGACGTGGCAAAAGTTACCATGTAGGTTGTCTGTGAAGCGCAGGCTTAATGTCCCGTCAGCTCGACATAGTAACGTAGCAGATACAAGTTCGCGCTCTCCGTCAGTCAGCTCGCTACAAACATATACTCGTGACACGTGTAGGCCTATCATAACAGCCCTGCGATTCGAAGAGTCAACATCTCCAAGGAGCTCTCTCTTCATGGGAAGTTGTCTTCTTTCAAGTGTGTTCAGTTTCCGGCTTTAATCAGTTTTACCGTTCAGTGCAATAGTTACAGTTTGGTGCCAGTGTTCCATCTACTCAAGAAAATAATAGTGCAGTGCAGTGTGTTCAGTGCAGTGTTGTGTTTCTTGTGCCGTTCAGTGTTTCGTGTTTGTTCCGCTGCTGCCTGGAGCTTGTTGGTAAGTGATCTACTTTTGTATTTTGCTTACCGTAGTGCTTGGTCGTAGTCTTGTAGTCCGTACCGCCTAAGGCGTAGGCTTCGCCTCGCCGATGGCTGCCCGCAATCCATCTTCCGTCGGCCCTTCTCAGGGCCAACTTGCCTCCGTCGGTCCTTCTCAGGACCTCTCAATCCCTGCTAGCGCTCTGGCGCAACCTCTCCCGGATGGCCCTTCTCAGGACCACCCTACACCTACCTCGTCGCGGGAAACTCACGACGCGGACTCGGCCATGGACACCGATGGTGCATGGCAGTCTGTCAGCCGGAAACGGCGTGTCAGTGCCACCTCCACGGACTCTGGTCGGACTTCGCGTCGTGGCTCAACCGCGGGGCAATCTACTTCGGCCTCCCAGCAAATACCCGACCAGCCCCGGCGTATCCCGCCTCTGATTTTCGCCCGGCCTTCGGATTGGGCTAATTTCATGCGGCGTATACACCGGTGCACTCCCTCTGGCACCTTGACTGCTTCGGCCCAAGGTGACAGCTCCATCCGCCTCAACCCCACGACCGTGGAAAGCTTCCGTATTGCACAGAAGTTCCTCACGGACGCGGGTATCCCATTCCACACCTTTGCCTTGCCGGAGGAGAAGGAACTAAAGGTGCAGATCATTGGTATCCCTGCCGATACCACGCCAGAGCTCATTTCTAATGAACTCATCAGTCTCGGCTTTCGAGTTAATAGTGTTACGCCTCTCTTCTCCCCCGGCAAGAAACTAGCGCGCAATGCGTTCCTGGTGAAGATACGAAAGGTAGGTGATTACCAGGCCATTTATGGAATCAACTTTTTGTTTTACTTGAAGGTTAGGGTTGAAGCCTTCGAAGCCCAAGCCGGACCGAAGCAGTGTTACAACTGCCACTCATCGGCATTTTGCCACCACCCCACCCGCTGTTTGCGCTGTGGCGATAGCCATCGTAAGGGCACTTGTCCGGTCGATCGTGCTGCCGCCACTTGCGCCAACTGCGGGGACACTCACCCGGCATCGTCAAAGTCGTGCAGGTTCTATGCTGCGGCTTTGAAGAAGCTTTCAAAGTCTTCGCAGCAGCACGTTCCTGCGCCTCCAGCTAGGCCCCAAGCATCAAGGCCTGCCGCCTCGGCGGCACCTATCCCCGCTGCGGCACCGGCACTTGCGCCTGCCCCAGCTCGTCCGGCGTCTACCGGGGCGCCCAGCTATGCGGCTGCCGCTGCTTCTCAGCCTGCCGCACAGCCCGCGGCCCAGCAGCCAAAACCTGCTGCGCCGTCCAAGAAAAGGAATAAACCATCGCCCCCCGCTTCCTCGCAGCACAAGCCCGCTGCACCTCAGCCACCATCTACTCCAGATGTCCAAGATCCAAGGCAGCCGAAACAAAAGGCCCCCGCCCAGAATGGCATCATGTTCAAGCACCCGGCGCCCAAGCCTCAGGCGGCACCGGCGTCTGCCGCGTCCTCGGACGTGACTTTCGCCGACCGCGTGCGCGCTTGGATCAACGCCTTGATCCCTCAAATTCTTGCTGCCAAGGATGTCCAGTCCTTGTTAGTTATCGTCCTAACCTCCGTGACCTCCCTTATCCCTCTCGATGGCTAGGCCCTTTCGGCTGGTGGCTTGGAACGCATGTGGCGTTCTATCTCGCCGTGCCGAATTGGCCGCCTTCGTTACCGAATATGACATGGACGTCATTCTCCTTAATGAAACTCACCTGACTCCTGCACACTCGTTCCAGCTTCCAGCGTACACGACGTATCGCACAGACCGGCCTGGCCAGAACCGGCGTGCTGCATCTGGCGGCACAGCCATTCTGGTTCACAGGCGCATCGCCCACCGCCCCCTGCCGCCTCCGGCAACTCGTCGCTTGGAGGCGATGGCGGTTGCTCTCTGCATCGGAGATCGGGAGGTTCGACTGGTTTCAGTCTACCTCCCCCCCGAGGTGGACCACCGCCCGACGAGGATGAATGAGACGCTCTCTTAGAAGACTCTCTACCAACCATCGCAGCCGGAGACTTTAATAGTAAGCATCCCCTGTGGAACAGCCGTGTCTCAAACCCATACGGCCGCTCTCTGTACCAATACGTTCAACGTCATCCTCATGTGAACGCTCTTGGTCCTAGATCACCGACCTATGTCCCCAATCGAGGGGGACTACCTGACGTCCTTGACATTGCTGTTGTCAAGGACGTGGCCTATCCTATCGCTATCGAAGCCGTGTCAGACCTCTCGTCTGATCACGACTCGGTAATACTCACTGTTCGGCCCACGCTGGACACACCTCTCCAGCCTCCACATCGTTTAACGAGAGTCAACTGGCGATCGTTCCACGATGAACTGGGTCGAACAGTACCATCTGACCCCCAGGTCGACATCTCCAGCCCGGATGATGTAGACCGCTTGGCCGACTATCTTCAAGAAGTCGTCACGTCCGCCATGGACAAACACACCTATAACGTCCCTGCGCCCAACAGACGGTCGCAGTTACCTGAAGAGGTGATTCTGGCCATCCGCAAACGGCGCCAGCTCCGCCGGCGATGGCAACAAACCCGGGACCCTGCCGTAAAACGCAGGCTGAACGCCCAATCAGACCTTGTCAAGCAGCTTCTGCTTGATGCCACTGCTCATCGATGGGACTCATATCTTGAGTCTCTGGAAGTCACGCCCCAGTCCGTTTTTCGGGCTGCGAGCCGACTCACTGGCGAGAAAAGGACCCGCTACCCCGTACGATCACCGAACGGGATTGTGTACTCCGCGGCCGACAAAGCAGAAGTCTTTGCCGATACCATGGAGGAACAATTTACCGTTCACAGAGGCATCTGCGACCCCGGCCACTCGGCAGCGGTCGCAGACTTCCTATCTGGCTATTTTTCCCGCCCTCCCGCAGACCCAATCGACCCGTTCGACGAGGCTGAAGTGGAAACGGCCATTAGTCGACTGCGCCCCAAGCGGGCGCCCGGCGAGGACCGTATTGGTGCAGCGGCCCTACTTAACGCCCCAGCAAGTCTCGTTTCACTCATACACGTGCTGTTCAATGGATGTCTCCGGCTCCATTACTGTCCCAGCCCTTGGAAACGAGCCAAAGTCATCATGTTGCCGAAGGCTCGCAAGCTGCGTACACTCCCGGAGAATCATCGACCAATCTCTCTTTTGCCAGTCTTATCGAAGGTGTTCGAGCGCCTCCTGCATCGCCGAATTACTCCCCTGCTGGATAATGTCATCCGGCAGGAACAGTTTGGCTTCCGCAGGCAGCATTCGACCACTCTTCAACTTGTCCGAGTTGTCACGCAACTCACTGACGCCATCAACAGGAACCATCAAACTGTCGCCGTCCTTCTGGAAGTGAGCAAGGCCTTCGACAAAGTCTGGCACGAAGGCCTTCTCTATAAACTAGCCACCTCCCCTCTCCCTGCCTCATTTGTACATCTGATGCGATCGTATCTCTGCGACCGCAAATTTAGGATCTGCGTCGACGGGACGTACTCTTCTGTCCGCCCCGTCGCCGCTGGCGTCCCTCAAGGATCTGTCCTCGGCCCCGTTCTGTACCTAGTGTACACGAACGACCTGCCAGTATTGCCTGGAGTCACGCTCTCTCTCTATGCGGACGATGCGATGTACCACACCAGTTCTGCAAACCTTCGTTTTGCGACTGACGTGGTGCAGCGCCAGCTCGCATTACTTCCGGCCTGGCTAAGGAAATGGCGGGTGGCGATCAATACGGAGAAATCCGAGGCGATTGCCTTCTCCCGTCAGCTCACTTCCCGATGCCAGACCCTCTCCCTTGAAGGGAGCACAATCGCTTGGCAACGTACTGTGAAGTACTTGGGCGTCACTCTTGATCGACGCCTAAGCTTCAGAGCTCACGTGTCCACAGTGCTCCAGCGCGCCCGAGGCGTCAAAGCCAAACTATACCCATTCTTATCGCCTCGAGGGCCACTGCCATTGCGCACGAAGCTCTCGATTTATCTGCTCTTTTTACGAGCCGTCCTTATGTACGCAGCGCCTGCATTTTGGACCCAACTCGCCCCCGACGTCGTTAAACGCATGGAAGCCTTCCAAGCCCTTACCCTTCGCCTTATCTCCGGCTCTCCCTGGTATGTAAAAAATGATTCTATCAGGCGAGGGCTGAAGATTCCGTCGCTCGATGGATTTGCGCGAACTCTCACGTTCAACCTCTTCCATCGAGCATCCATTTCAGACTTTCCCCACCTCCAACACCTCGATAATGACGATGGACCACCACCAGTCAAACGCCGCCGCCCTCGAGCTCTGCTCGACGACCCACCGTAATTTTAAAATTAACAAATTACCCACTCAACATCTGTCCACGCGCCGACCAATCGTATCTCACCACCTCCTACCAGTCAAATCTCCGGTCCGTTGCAGGCCGATAGATGGATCGGGCGTTGTGCCGGCTTTAGGTGTGCCTAGCGCCACCTTCAGTCTCCAACTTCCCCCCTCCAATCTCTCGCCTGCCTCGGTATCGCCATAAGGCAGTCTACCGGACTCTTACCGGGCTGGCGGAAGTGTATCGACCCGTTGTGGGCGAACTAATCCCGCCAATCCGTGCTAAGCGTTCGCGTAGACTTCCCTCTCAGGCCATTGGTGGATCGCGTCAGCGGTTCAGCCAATCACAGCCCGTCTCCTTCGCCTCCGCCGAAATAAAAAAGGGGGCTCCTATCCGTTTCAGCGACAAGTCTCGCACCAAGCACTCGAACAGCATCAGGCAGTCATCGGGCTTGCCCGGACGCTGCCGTCACTGGGGCACGCACTGTGCTGTGCCCTGCACATCTTGGCATCTTGGCAGGCCTATCATCTTCGGGACGAACGTAGTCTGGTGGAAGACGTGTGGGCCTCAGTGCCACGATTCAGTCCCACTTCAACTTGGACGACTATTCGTGTTGATTACAAATAGGACTTAACAAAAAAATCCACTACGATTAACTTATTAATTTTTTACCTTTTATCAAGGCTATGTAGACCTGTTTCTTCTTCTACAAAGACCTATTTTTAAGATTTTTGTTTTGCTTATTTTCCTGTTACTATTTAAGAACTATTTACGGTACAGAAAAATTGTGTTACAGAGATTTTGATAGTTTCCTAAGTTTTAGCAATTCAAAAGTCGGTTACTATCATTTGAATTTCCATTGGAGATATTTTGATCTGTTAACTAGTACGTAATTCGTTTTAAAAAGCCGACTGCGATTCATAATACCGTATATTAATTGCTGTCATGTTATCATTTACCTATTTGGCAGGCACAGTGTATTTAATAAAACCTGGTTTTAGACCGCTACATTATTCGGAAACCTCCATTTATGAAATCACTATTTGTTTGGCTACGTAGCTTATGCAGTGTAGCTTTTGTATTGCGTGATGAGACTAGCTGAGACATTACAGTAGAGAAAAAAGGCTACTTCTCTTAAAGTTGCTAAGAAATAAAATGTTTGCACGTTGCAAGTGAGAAACATGTAGGGTAAGGGATATAGTGAATTCGGTTAATTAATAAATAACTTTTTCAGTGAAAGGTTTGTGAGGATCGGTCAAAAAATATAACAAAAATTTTAACTTATTTGTGTCGACGTTTAAAGAAGCAATAATGCCAGCTCGTACTTTTCTACAACTTATGTCAGAGGACTGTCTGAAAAACTCAAAAAATGCCTACTCAAAATTCAAAAAACTTTAGCATACAAAAACCAACATACTGTATCCCTCTTCTTGAGCCTCAAAGACCCGACACCCAAAAAGAAACGATCTAATGTCGTATACACTGTCCAATGCAATGACTGTCCAGCCACTTACACCGGTATTACGTCCCAATATTTACATAAGAGAATTTATCAGCATAGGTAAGATTGCCATTAAAAAACTCATAGTGATAACCCCAACACTTTAGTATCTCACCATTCAAACATGACGAAAATAATTATTTCAAAAGATGCGTACTGGAAATGACTCAAATAAAAAGTAACCCTCACTCCATTAATTTTTGCACAGATACACAAAATGTTTCTTCTAGTTACGCTCAACTTATACAGACCGTTAAGGCGTGATTTCGAAGAAATGATTAGCAGTGCCCCTTACAGGATGTCGGTTGGTCATCTTTTTATATAATAGATCAGTTGTCTATAATGTTGTGTTATAATAGTTTGTAACTCTTTAATGTAAGTTGTTAAATCTATACTATTACCTTGTACATAATTCTCCAATCTATGTGAGGACTATAGTGTTAATAGAAATAGTGAGTGTTTTAGAGTGCCATTTGTGGAAAGAGACAAGTGTGAGAGAGAGAGAGAGAGAGAGAGAGAGAGAGAGAGAGAGAGAGAGAGAGAGAGAGAGAGAGAGAGAGAGGGAGTGGGAGAGAAGGGGGAAGAGTGAGAGAGACAGAGAGGAGGAAAGAGTGAGTGGGAGGGAGAGAGTGAGTGAGCGATTTCAAGTGAGAGTGAGAGGTTGTGAGAATGAGAGGTAGAGGGAGCATGGGTGAGAGAGAGGGTGTGATTGTGGACATATACATAAATTTACAATATTCTGTAATACTCTCGACTATAATTTACAACAATAAAATTACAAGTAATATACAAGTTTACTTGTTAGATAGATTTACAATAAATTTGTGTTTGTAACATTATGTAAACTATCTGATGTAAGGTCGTAAAGTTCTACAGTTATTGTGTAAATTATATTTTTCTAAATTAATGATTGTTGTTAATACCAGTAGTGAGTGAAACATGTTAACAATAATTTGTAATAATTACATAGTTGAACATCCCTAATCTGTTTTTAGTTATAATATATTTTACTATGGTATATGTTGACGGGTATATATATAAACGTTTTCTGTACCAATCTAATATCTAATTGTTGATTAATGCTTTTATAATTAATAAAAAATATCATTACATATAGTAATTTAAATTGTAATAATGTATAAATTATGTTCTGTGATATTATAATTTCCTCGTTGTCTTAAAGAAAACATTTGAAGATATATACAAACTATCTTAACGGCTTCACATTTATACAATGATACATACATACGCACGCACACACACTCACATACACAAACACGTTCACCCAAATAATTGTTCTGTTGTGTTTGACATTTCTTTTGTATTCATACACAGGTCCTGATGATGACAATAAATATTGTCGAAACGTCGACACAAATAAGTTAAAATTTGTGTTATATTATTTGACCGATCCTCACAAACCCTTCACTGAAAAATGCATTGATTGACAGTCACTACGAATTTAAGCATTTAATAAATAACGCAAATTGTAAAATACACATATATTTAATTATTTTATGTGTGCTGTCAAATATTCTGAGGATAAATTTTTAGTAGTGTTATTCCTCCCTTCCTTACAAATTTAGGAGTGAAGTGATTATTTTTCTTAGTATGAGATACATTTTGACAAAGGGTCTACACTGTTAAAATATATTACAAATATTACTCGGCCCTTAGCCAGTTGCCATTTTTTTTTTTTTTTTCAGATTTTAGTAAAACCTTCGATACTCTACGTCAACATATTTTATTGTTACGGTATACGGGGTTAACAAGTGATGATTGGTTTTGTCATATATCTTAAACATAATAGAACGTGTGAGGTTTGAAAATCTTTTAAGAAGTTGGTAAGGGGTGTATCTCTTTACCCGTATAAAAACATTTTATTCAAATACAGATAAGAAAAACGTAAAATATAACTCATTTCCTTTGTTTTGAAACATTAATTATTTACCTGTAAGTAATTTTTATCTATATTTAGTACTTAAAATATAGTTAAATAAAAGTGGAAATTATGGAAAAATGAACTTTCGACAACAACGGTGTAAAAATGATACTTTTTTGATACCATTGGCTAGCAACAACAATACCCTTTTTGGCTTTTTTGATACAACAAGTTTATATATGTTTTGTATTCTAAATTCTCTACTTACTGACATAAGACAATTCTATATCTTTAATTCTACTGGCATAAGGTATAAAAAAAGAAAATAATTTTTCTCCAACACTTGGCTAACGAATAAAAGATCAGAGTACCTTTATCGTCCTGCATAACGTTAATAATGATTTTAACCAAACGAGAGATCTTCTCTTTATCATTAACAGAAGAAATTTAATTTTGTTGTTATTTTATTTGTAAATAGTGTGGCTAGGTTTAGTTGTTATATAAAATTATTCATGATTTGTGCATTACTAAACGTTGTTAACAGTTATAATAATTTCATTTCATTTGAAAAAAGAATATTCCATTTAGTTGAATGTGGAAGTTTTCATTTCATGTTAAAAATTTTCATAACTGACAAATCTGAGGTTAATTATTTTATATTATTAATAATAATTGTCAGTAATATATTTAATTTTCTAATTATTGATGTGTATGAAGGTTAAAAACGACTATATCAGTTGAGGTTAATTTTGAAGTGTTAAGGTTCTATTGTCTCGTGTGTGTTATTATTTAGTGACTTGTATAAGGTTTCAGTATCTGCAATAAGAGGTAACCTTATTTAACGATAAATAATTTGGATAAGAGCTAATCCGATCTGTTGTTGATGATAAGAGCTAATCCGATCTATTGTTGACGATAAGAGCTAATCCGATCTATTGTTGACGATAAGAGCTAATCCGATCTATTGTTGACGATAAGAGCTAATCCGATCTATTGTTGACGATAAGAGCTAATCCGATCTATTGTTGACGATAAGAGCTAATCAGATCTATTGTTGACGATAAGAGCTAATCCGATCTATTGTTGACGATAAGAGCTAATCCGATCTATTGTTGACGATAAGACCTAATCGGATCTATGATTGTTTCTCTGTTGAACGGGGACCTTAATAAAACTTAATTTGCCACTGCTCACAGTAAGTGGTGAGCAGATAATTCCAAGTGCTATAAATGTAATGACCATTGTAAATTTATTAATGGTAATAAAGATATTAATAATATTATTAATATTACGTAATAACATTTGAGTTTAAAAATGGTCGTTCTATTATAGAAGTTGGGAACCCAAACAGTGCAACTCCAAATGCGCCACCCAGGTTTCACAAAGTTTTTTCACATTACGTTGTTTAGCTAAAATATAATACACATGTTTATTTGAGAATAGAAAGAAAATGAAGGTTTTTAATAAAGTTCGAACATTTCCAGAAAGACGAAGAATTTAAAGACAATTTTTGGAAGAGTCTGTTAATATTGCAAAGGTTTAGATGCTCCCTCATATACTTTCATAGGATCTGAAAAAAAAGCTTTCAATAAAACAGAAAGAAAAAGCAAGAGCTAATTAGTGTAAAGGGCACGGGGTTACTCAATCTGATGGTACTGTTACTGTAAGTGGCGTGTTACAGCTGACAGCAGGTTTTATTCTCGTTTACACCGTTCGCTTGTAACGACAACACCTGCCACCCTTTACATTAATATAAATTGCTTTTAGTTTACTCTTGTTCTGTCCAATTTATTTACAACACTGTCTCGATAATGTTTTGGTTTTCAGGTACACAAAATGCAGTACCACAAACTGCACGCAACGGATGTTTCCTTGTTTAGTGTATAAATAAACACAGCAGGCACATGCACATGCCTATATTTTATTGTAAGCAGTTGTTTAGCCCTATGAAGAACACGGTTTATTACACTATTACGCACTAACAAGTTAATTAATGTTCATTTACAGCACTAAAAGCTCTATGCACTCTTACTACTAAATAGTAAATACGAGTGTTGTAACTGATAGTATTACGCACTCATTATTCAGTAACGCACACTGTAGTGTTCTGATCAGGCCGACAGTGATTGTTTACAGTCTCATAACCCATACAATTAAAGCGTTTAAATTTTAAAATACATTATGTTGCACGTCATTATATTAATTTATAACATCGGTTCCAATAACAACAAGTCAAACACTAATAATGAAGTTAAAACTTAAACATATAGTATAATGCAATTGTGACAGTAATTTGAAATAATTATTTTCATTAGAAAAATACAAATATACAATGCAAGTGAATATAAATAATTTATATATATATAATTAATAATTATTTATATATAATTATTATATATATAATTATAATTTATATATTTTATAATTACTTTAGCTCAAGATGTTTTCTCCCTATTTGCAACATGTTTCGGGAAGCCTTATGTTCCCATCCTCAGCCTTCCTAATTTTGAGTCTTGTGAGGTATTTATGTGTTGTCTGTTTGTTGCTTTGGTTTCCTATTGGTCTTCGGTGCTTTAATTTGGTATTATTGTGTGTGAATGTGGTGTATATATTAGTATTTTGTGTATTTTCTATGTTGAGTGCTTTGAAAATTGTGTCATGTTTTCTATTGATTTGTATTTGTTCAGGTATTAGTTTGTTTTGTGTTTTATGTTTGTATATTTGTTAATTTTCCCAAATGTTCATTATGGTCCCTTTGTGTTGTATATGTTTTATTAGTGTCATATTGGTTATGACAGTGTTTATTGCACATCATATGTGGCCAAATTAGATTTATATATTTCTGGTTTTTTGTATGCTTTTAGGTGTTCAAAATAACGTTTTTCCAGCTGGGAATAACATGAATTCAAAAGTGTTTGAATATATATATTATAACGATTCATAATAGCGTCCTATCTGAGCGTTATATGAAAGTGATAGACTGTACGAGTGTAGCGCCGTAAGCAAGAGAGAGAGCGTATAATCGGAGCCATCTCACTCTAACCACGTCACCGCGACATCAGAAACCAGTACAAACATGTAATTTTACTCAAAGCAAATTATCAGTTCAACCTGCGATAACTTCAAAAGTTATAAATATACGGCAATTCTGAAAACAGCATTGTATTCAGCAAGAGAAGCTTTATAAGTAGCCGCAATCTCAGTTAATATAATTAACAATTGAAGAGGTTATACGGATGACGCACGCCAACAGGAATAACGAGAGAATTATACTACGTAGGAATTAGGTGTTCACACACACACACACACACACACACACACACACACACACACACACACACACACACACACACACACACACACACACACACACACACACACACACACACACACACACACACACACACACACACACACACACACACACACACACACACACACACACACACACACACACACACACACACACACACACACACACACACACACACACACACACACACACACACACACACACACACACACACACAGATAAAGACCTAAGCAACAATATTCTGTGGTCAGATCTTTGAAAACACGTTTGCAAATACCTGTAATCAATCGATTTGCAAACACAGGAAGTACGATTTTAACTAGAAATTCGCTGCAGTTTGAAACCTGTCACTGGGTGTTTTGTCGACCTGTTCGAGATGGTCGAAACTGGAAAAACGGATGATTTATTTGAACAACCAATCAGCAGCCCGTATTTAAAACTGACGCCAACTCAAAGCGAGGGGTAGCATCACTCTTCGATCGGATCTTCAATGCGCTAGACATGTATAAATTACGTACAGAAATTTTTCAATCACGCAAAAGTGTAATTTAAGCATCAAATTCGAGAAGTAGTCCGCAGTGTAGATGAACTAATACCGTTCAACAACTCTCGCAGCGTAAAACAAAGTTAATTAATTAAATAATTAATTAATTAAGCATCAGCCGTGAAAGACCTGTGCTACAGAAGGCTACAGCATCTGTAATTGCCAGGGCATCTTCTACAGCATCGATCAATATCAATTCTTCTGTGCAACACCATCAAAAGGAGGACTTCTACGGATTCCTATCTTCGGTCAACGCATCAAACAGTAAGAAATAGATTCATTGATCAATGAAATAAGCACTAAATAAATAATAAAAGCAATAAACAATTTTTAAAAGACACTAAGCATTTCACACTTTGTATTTTAATTATAAGATTAGCTCTAACATAGTATAGGAGTGTTGAATGGAAAGTGGGGTGTAGTATTGGACGTGCAAATTATTGCAGACCTGTTCTTTAGCACTGGTTTGGGAGATAGCAATCTCTTAATCAAACCAGATAAGAGCCATAGGTGGTTTGAACGTCTTAATCGTTACTTTTCACACTCACTCAGTAATTATAAGTGTTAGGGTAGAATTAAGTCCTATCATTAGTATTTTCAAGTTTAATAATAATTGATTAAAACGTTAATTAAAAATAATCAAGCAAATATTAAAGTGTTATTTGTAACGATTCCCCTTGAATCCACAATCACTGAACGAATCCTGAGAAAGAGTGTCTCCATGCGCTGAGCTAAGCTGAAACCGTGTCATTTGTATCTGGGATTTGTTCTGGCGCCCAGGTAAAGTAATATCACGGGTAAGTAACATTTTATCTAACATATAAAATATTAGATAATTGTGTTGGATGAAATAAGGCGTTGTAATATATATATATATATATATATATATATATATGTATTACAACAACACAAATTATTTAATATAATTTATTTTGTAGAGCCCCACGATTTTGGAGCGCCAAATTATACAACGGTACATTTTGTGTATACATTTACATGTAATTTGAATTGTATAGCCCCGTACCTTTGGGGGGCAAAATTATACCAATACAATAGTAAATTAATTTGTGATGTGTTTACATTCACACAACATTACTGATACCGTGTATGTATAATAGGAGTTCAGGTGTAATCATAATAAGGGTAGTCCTTTTAGGAATCGTAATATGTTTTCATTTCTTTATTCAAACAAAAAAAATAAAAAATAATAATAATATAATAGTAATATTTACTTTTACTTCGCCATAAAATATCTATTATTATATATTGTTTCAACGTTTCTTTGTTGCCGTACACTCATCATAAAATAGATTTTATATCTTATGTCTTATATTAGTAATTCTATGTAAAACATTTCTTCGTTACACTATAAATTTTCGACTACTCAGTCTGAATGTGTGCTTTATAAATTTGTTCTTATTTACATTATTATTCTATGCTTGGCATACATCTTACGGCTTTATAATCATTTAAAGAAACTAATTGAATCGTTAGTCTTCTTCTGTATTTCCAATTACTTTACTTTATATGCTTTCAATGAAAAATTAAAATTATTAAATCAATTAAATAATTCTCCAAGCAAGGATTTAAATTATCTTTAAATTAACTGGTCCTCATTAAAGAAAATTCTTACTACAGTTAAATTACATTCTCTTATCTCTATCTACATAATTTTTCTTTAATTTAAAATATTTTTTTATTGTTAATGTCTTTCAATGTCTTTATTCTTTTATAATCATAAATTGGTTTTTCGTCACCTCAATTCTGCAGATTGTCCCATGTCCTCCAGTGATCTGTCGGTCCTCTCCTACTGAATGTCCTCTTGCGTTTTCCGGTTCCACTGGTCGTCCTCCAGTCACTCGTCCTTCATGGTCCCATCGGATGGCTGTAGAATGGAATGACGTGTTGCTCTGAATCATTCCTCTGCTTGATGTTCTCTCGCCATCTGTCTAGAGTGTTGATGTTTGTAGTTGTAGACTGTTTGTAGACGTCCGATAATTGTAGTTACTGTTCTTTTTTTTTATTATTTGAACTAACGTATTGTCCGTTATACTTTACAGTTTATAAACAAAAGATCTTGTCGATATTGGACATAGCGTCTAACTATGTCTGAAGTAATTAAAATTTCGCGTCTCTGAGGGACATAGCGTACCGCTGCAATTGAAAACTGATTGAAGATTAAATTTGGCTCTCCTGGGCTCGTATTTATATTCACCAAAAAAACCACACCTGTCGTCACAGAATTCTGCAGGTCAGAAGCTGTCCACGGCGTCTGTTCCCCCACTCTCGTCCAATTTCAAATATTCGCACATTTTGCCAATTGCAATGTCTAATACGGATTTCAAGGTGATCTAACATTGTCTAATTTAATTACACATATTATACGTAATTATCATAATGATCGCATCATTAGTGTAATTACTATGCTCTAAAAATCGCACAGAATTCGCACTGAACGTCATAATTACATAGAATTCGCACTGCACACGTGTATGATTTTTATGCATTTTTAGAAGTCTTTACAATCTTTCTAATATTTACGGTTTGCTTATAATTAAATAAAACTTTAATTTAGCATCTATTTGGGGTGAGATTGCAAACTTTCAGGCTTGAACAGGCTTCACGCACACACACTATTTACTTGTGTACACGCTCTCAGCGGCAATTGCGTGATGTTCCTGTTGATTTTTGTTTATAATTCAGCTTCCAATTTCACACCTGCTAGTCTATTACATATTACTAAAATCAATTTAAATATTTATTTTATTTAATACATGCACATTACAGCATATGCTTGTATTGTCGCAATATATACAGTTTTCGCATAGAATAAGTAGTCAAGATATATGTTATTGGAATAAAGTTAATTTATTAATCATGATATAATTTTCTGACAATCCTCTATGCTTTTAATACAGTTTATAAAATATAATTAACCTGACTCTGTTGACCTTTGCAATATAAACTTAAATTTACTTTCTTTAAAATGAGATGAAATAGAATATTTTCTTATTTAAGGTACCTTGTCAGTTATATTGGTATAACTGTGTTAGAATCGTACTTTTAAAATAATTTTGTTATAATTGTACATAAATAATATACGTTTACTATATATATATATATATATATATATATATAATACATATCGATAAGAAACATGTTTAAATTGTTAGTTTTAAGTATTTTTGTACGCCAAAAAATACTTAGGACAATAATGCAAAGAACAGGAAAAAATACACTACACAATACTGTTAGTATTACGAAATGGTGCGAAAGATGTGTAAGAGAATATTTAATTATTTACGAAGTAATATTAACAAACATATAAAAAACTTTTATTAACTTTTGTTATAAGTTAAGTTTTGAGATGAGACTTGTACCAGAATACACATAATGTAAAGTCCCATAGAATGTCAGTAACTGTTAGTAATTTAAAGAATTGGATTTATGAGTTTTTTAACAAAGAAACTTTTATGACCTATTATATGTCGTAAATTATAATGGTTGTTTCACATTCGAGCAATCTTATGCAAGAATAATTTTATATTGTCCTGAGACGCAGAGAAAGGTTACGAATTTACAAACCAACGTACGAGAATTAGGGAAAATTTTCAGTTGAATTCTAATTTTTTGTCGAAGAGACAGTCTCTTGATGAACTCTGAAACGTGTGGACGTACTGCTCTAGTTTAGAGGATAGGTTTACTAAGTGTACGAACACAAGTTAAAAAGTTCGCTAGTAGCTGATATCGTAAATTTTAAATAGTGCTAATCCGGGGAAGTGGTAGATGTCCATGTCCATGTAGGGATCAAAAAGACACTTCGAGGCGACTGGATGTATGTGTGAAAGCCTAATACACAAAATTGCAGTAAAATAAATAACGGTGAAAATTAATTTACTGCTATTTACAGAATCGTTTAACCCGATAACGATCCTGAATGCCGAACACCATAAAGAACTCACATCTGTACCAAAAGCGAAGCAATCTGCACCTGTTTCTATAGTGCAGATATACCCACATCTGTAGCCAGACAGTATCGTCAACATTTCGGCGATCTACATTCGTCATAAAGAGAAGTGACTTTATTTTTTAGCAAACTTTAATAAACTTATAAACTAAATAGACAAAAGAACTTTTAAAACAAGATTTGATGTATTAGATTATAAAAGATAAAAATAATTTTATTTGTAGGCACGTCAACAGAGACAGAGTAATTAGTTTTTTTCATAAATTATTGCAACGTTACAACAATTATACAAATATATTATCTTATTCTCAACGCAACTATAATATTATGTACTACACCGGCCAGGTCGCAGGATTTTGTTTCTCGTTGCGTGAAGTATACACAATAATTAAATAATTTTTAAAGAGAAGTGAGATGTTGTTGACATGAAATAATCAATTAAACCCGTTTCAAAATAATCATTCTAAGATTTATTACTTGATAGAAAAATATTTAACTATTAAAAGTTCAAACATTATACAAATAAATATTCATCTTTATAAGCTTTACAAATCTGCAACCTGCTATGCTATTCATAACAAACAACAAAAATACACACCAAAATAATCTTATTAACTAACCAAACACGTTAAACAAGTTATTTAAATCCTTTTTATTTGTGTGTCTGAAATTAACTCAAATTTTAATTAATGATAGCAACTCATTCACCAACAAAATAATATTAAGATGCAAGAATGAATTTATTGTTGCTATAAACAAATAAAATAATATTACATTTACTCCCAATCTATTATTGATTTATACTGACACACCCAAAAAATACAACAAAAGATTAATATTTCATTTCTACAAGTTGTTGTTAAATTACACTTTCTTATCTAACTACTATTTTACTATAAAACTCTAATTATTATTTGTTCATATTTAAGTTCTTTCGAAAGCTCTCTTCACACTAAAAAATATAATTGTTTTTGTATCACCTGCGTATATCTGCCGTTACCGTTGCGCGTGTGTGTGTGTGTCCAGAATCCTGAGAGTATGATGATGTTGATGATGGTTATTCTGCTGCTGGGATCGTTGTCTCTAAGTGTTGTTGTTGTTTATGCTCCAGAATTCCTCCTTACGTCTTGGTGTGAGTGTGTCCATGTCGATCTGCAAACGGGCAGCGTAACGTCGTCTGTAGATTTCTTGAGTCTGAGAGTGTTATCGCCCAAAATTGTCAGTGGCATTTCTACTGGTGGCGATTTGACAGGTACAGGCCTGCTTTCGACAAGCTAGAGATTGCCAGTTCGTGCCAGAGCGTTCTTTTTATTACACTCACTTTTTGGTTAATTATAGCGAACTCATGAACATACTCGTCACATGATCGATATCATTGTTTGCGTAATTTTTCTCTGGTCACTCACATATACCACACATATTAATAATTACTCTTTAATTACACTAGTAATTAATATTAATTAGTTAGCATCTTTAATATTGCACCTCTGGAAATAAATTTTACATTACCATACTCGTTAAAAATCCCTTAATGTAATGGTGTCTTTATAATTGGCGTAAGTCTTTGCTTACAGGTTTAACACAAGTAATTAGTTTATTATAATCCTGCTAAGACCTGATTAATTTACAACAAACAATTCGTACGCGTCACCTGATATTCTTGTTGCAGCTGGCTCATACACACACACGCCGTATTTTTAACTATCGAAGCAGGTGCACTCTCGGCATGCTCCAACCTGCATTTTCCTGCATAAAATTGTTCCTTATTTTATTTACGCTAATTACAATATAAAACATACCGCCCTGGGCAAATATGCACATATATGTATTGTTGCACTATATTAAATCAAAATAGTAAAATTTGTAGTAATTCATTAATAAATCCAAAAGCATTCCAATACTTGTTTTACCGACTACTTATTCTATGGGACAACTGTACATCGCAATGCATATATATTGCAACGATACAAATTTATAAACGATACATTTTATAAATGGTTAATTGAAATTATTACTACCGAGTCTATATCTGGAGGTAGGAAAATTTTTTTAATTTACACCTTAATAATTTATATTGTCTTATTGCGTTATAACATAAAAGTGTTTATTATATTGTTGCCTTTAAATAAAAGAGTGTATTTGATGTCTTTTACATACAATGTTACTTGTTCGTAGAATTCCAATGGTTATGTAGACAGCCTGCGCGCCATACTCGCTGCTCCTTTGCGCGTCGTTCGAAGACCAGTATGCCGTTCACTACTTCACGCACACACGCAGCGTTATCGGATTGTTGTTGTTTATAAATTTAATCTCAGGGTTCTAACTGGGTACAAATAGATCATGTATATTTGGCTTACATAATTCCTGCTTCTTCAAGTGTTTTCGTGTTACATTCAGAATACCACGATAGGTATTACTCCCCTACACCGGAAATCTTCCACTGCACACGAAAAAGCACTAAAATAAGAACTATTTAAATTTTATTGAGTTCTATGATATGGCTACGACTACGACAAAGTCGTACCGTCTACCAAAACTACTAAGTCTTATAGAAGCTAAGTAGACCATGCGTACTAGGCAGAGTACCGACTCAAATAAATTTTAGACCTTCAGATTGGTGGAAAATCTAGCAACGTCATAGATGTTTACTGTGATAGACAGACTTCAAGTTAAAACTCTGTCCGATTCTGCAAAGGGCTGTCTAGATTTAATCTACAAATTGTATTACCCTTTAGGAGATAACAAAATAAAAGAACAACTGATTTCATAAAAAAACATAAGAATTATAGTTTTGGAGAATTGAGTATACGGAAAATGTAGCTTTCAATGCTGAGAACACCCTGTCCATGTTTCAAAAAGAAATTTCAATTATCAAAGAAGTTATTAAATAAAATGTGAATCACACGCAAACCCACGCACTTACATAAAAATATTTCACTTGACATAAAAGAGTACAAAATTATGAATATTTTGACATAACATACGTTTTTATCCATATCTTAATTCAAAACTTATGACTACTTTACAAAGAAAAGAACAACATCAATTTGTAACATGTCTATGGCCGTCAGAGAATGTGTTCCTGCATTAGTATCCCTATTACATGTAACTCATATCCTGTTCTGTTGCCATATATATATTGCAACGTTACAAAAATTACACAAATATATTACCATGTACTCAACGCAACTAAATATGTATTACACCGGCCAGGTCGCAGGATTTTGTTTCTCGTTGCGTCAAGTATATGTGGTTGCACAATAATTAAATACTTTTTAAAGAGGAGTGAGATGTTGTTGACATCAAATAAATCATTTAAAATCGTTTCAAATAATCATTCTAAAATTTATTATTTGACAGAAAAAATATTTCAATATTAAAATTTTAGACATTAGACACACAAATATTTACCTTTGTAAGTTTTCCAAATATACTGTAACCTACAATGCTATTCATAACATACCACACAAATAAACACCCATATAATCTTACTCACTACCAAACGTGTTAAACAATTATTTAAATCTTTTTTATTAATTTTTTTTTGTGTCTGGAATTAACTCAAATTTTAACTAATGATAGCAACTTATTTAAAAACAAACTAATATTAAGATTCAAGAATGAATTTATTGTTGCTATACACAAATAAAAATGATATTACATGTACTTCCAGTCAATTAATTGATTTATACTGACACACCCAAAAATACGGCAAAAGATTGGTATTTTTTTCTAAATTTTGTTATTAATTAACTTCTCTTATTTCTTAATATTTAAACTTACTAACTTTAATGCTTTAATGTTTATAGTTCATTTATTTTAAAAGCTCTTTTCACAATAAAATTACTATAATTGTTTTTTATCACCTGCATACTGCTGCCGTTACCGTTGCGTGTGTGTGTGTGTGTGTGTCCAGAATACTGAGAGTATGATGATGATGATGATGTTGATGATGGTGCTGTGGTCGTTGTCTCTAATTGTTGTTGTTGGTGATGCTCCAGAGTTCCTCCTTACGTCTTGGTGTGAGTGTGTCCATGTCGATCTGCACTCGGGCAGCGTAACGTCATCTGTAGATTTGTTGAGTCAGAGTGTGTAATCGCCCAAAGTTGCCAATGGTATTTATACTGGAGGCGATTTGACTGGTTTAAGACTGTCTTTCAACATGCCAGATTCTGTCTTCGTGCACAGCGTCCTTTTACTTACACTCACTTTTTCGTTAATTATCGCGAACTCATGACCATATTCGTGACATGATCAATATCATTGTTTGCGTAATTTTTCTCTGGTCACTCACATATACCACACATATCAATTACTCTTCAATTACACTAGTAATTAATATTAATTAAATAGCATCTTTAATATTGCACCTCTGGAAATAAATTTTACATTATCATACCCGTTACAAATCCCTTTACGTAATGGTGTCTTGATAATTGGCGTAAGTCTTTGGTTACAGGTTTAACACAAGTAATTAGTTTATTATAATCCTGTTAGGACCTGAATAATGGGAACAATCAATTCGTAGCGTCACCCCAATATTCTTGTTGCAGCTGGCTCACACACACACAAACACACACGCCGTATCTTACACTGGCACAGCAGGTGTTACATTTGACAGGCTCCAGCCGGTCCGTTCTCACACAAAACTGTATGAAACTGTTCGTCTTATACTTTCTATGCTAATTACATATTAAACATACCGCCCTGGGCAAATAAGCAAATATATGTATTGTTGCAATATATATACATACAGAGAGAGAGAGAGAGAGAGAGAGAGAGAGAGAGAGAGAGAGAGAGAGAGAGAGAGAGAGAGAGAGAGAGAGAGAGAGAGAGAGAGAGAGAGAGTGAGAGGGAGAGTGAGAGGAAGAGCGATGTTATAGAGTCACTAAGAATAAGCAGACGAGATAGAGGTCATTAGGATGCAACGGATTTATTAATTATGCTGTTAATTTAACAGAAAACCTACTGTGACACTAGTGACACTAATACACTTTGCAATAATTACAGATTCGTCTCTTCTGACCTTTGTTAACACAAACTAAAATATAATTTGTACGAATTTAATTTTAGAGGCTGGATCTAAGGAGGAGCAGCTGATACAAATATTTTGATGTGTGCAAATACAGAGCTATATAATCGTTTAATATTTTTTTGTTATATTAAAATCAGTTAATCTACTGTATTGTTTCAGTGTAGCGGAAGACGCCTTCTAAACATGAACATATATTGCAAACCATGCGAGGATGTAGGAAACTATCAACTCGATGTTGTGTTTGTAATTCTAAGAAGAGTCAGTTGATTAGGTAATTGAAAACTGAATTTCACTTAAATTTTTTTCTAACTAATTGGCTGACTACGCGCAGTATCTGAACGATATGGTTAGAGCAGAATATAAGAATTTCTATGCTACGAATAAATTTGACAAAAATCAGAATAAGAAGATAAAATTTAATATTGATTTTGGAAAAGTATTTTGTAGTTCTAAATTTCATAATTATATATCGGGCACTTTAACACGGGCTAATGAAAGTAATTATCTAGTAAAGTTGGTAAATAATGTAGTACCATACTTGTTTGGTAAAACTAAAGCAGGAAACACAATAGATGAGACTGAATATCTAAGCATAATTGGCACGGCGAAAGGAATCATGTAATTTCTTATTCACGACCTGAAAGCGTGTCCCTACTAAAATTCAGTTTCGAATCTATGAGAAAAAAATTATCATATCTGGGAATTTTTGATATGTAGGACTCGAATTTTTTGAGGACGTGAATAGCTCAATATATAAGCATGGTTTCACGTTGTCTTTCACGAGGAGTGAGAATGATGACGCTGCCTATAGAACTAAGAAGATACCTACTGATGCCATTCGTTACCTAAATCTGGAAAGATTAGTATCGATGAGTCTATGATAAGGGTTCTCTTAATTGAACTCAAGACGACTAGTAAGATATAATTGATTAATGAGCGGGAGCTATTGAACTCTAGAGGTCAACATGTGACATTTAAGTTTACACACTATCAATGTATCGAGAAGAGAGGAATTTCTGGGAATACATTTTCACTTGATATAACGAATATTTATAGAAATATATTCAATCCTCAGTTTATATTATTTTGGCTGCAGAATAATTGAACGAATAACCAAAAATGTATTCTAGTAAATCTAATCATCTAGATTTCAAGAACGTGCGTGTAAAAATTAATGAAAGCTGGTATTTTAAAGAACTTGACAACTTAAACATTGAAGATGCAACTATGCTTTATTATACAAAATGTAATAAGACTAGGATAGAGTAAAGCTTACTGTGGGAATAATGAGTTTTTGAAAAACGTCCATTACGTTTTATCGTTACTACGAGACATTCTGAAATATTTCATTAACGAAAAATTAAATAATTGTTAATATTGACTTTAATAAGAGTTAAACAGCTCCTTCAGATGGTACTCTTGGAAATACCATGTACATTTCTGTAGTTTCCGAAAATGTTTTTTGGCTTCAGTACTGATTTTTGATATCGTAGTGAATGATAGAAGTAACATTTGGTGCTTATAAAAATTAAAAAAAATACATTATCTTGACAGTTTTATATTTTTAAATTCTCTTATAAAGAATTGGGGGAAAAGAGTTTTATTATATGGAGCCGCTGAATTGTAAGAGAAATTGTGACAATTTAGACTATAGTATCAGTGTAACTAGCTTTTAGTGAGCTTGTGGTTAATTTCATATATGATATGCAGCGATCTATAATTAAAAGTTATATCACAAATCTATGTCGAAACGGTGTAAATCAGTTCGCGCAGAGAGAGACAGTAGGTAGTGAGAGAGACAGAGAGTGAGCAAACAGATAGTAAGTGAGAGAGATGGTAGATCATCAATCTGTGTTAGAAGGCTTTGAAGACGGAACGTTGTTCCTTCTTCTGCACAGAAAGAGACTGATATTCACTGGAAGAAATGGAACGAGATAAGTAATTACGTCAGCTCTAGACACTGTCCCATGCATCAATGTTAATGTCTTTATTTAATACTTTTTCAAAAAATTGATGGAAAAGAATTGGAAGAATGTAGGTATGTTACATTGAGAATTGAAAAGTGTACGTTTTTTTGAGTTGATATATAATATTAGTTTATTTTGTCTAATTTTATGTTAAATTTTGTTTGATGGTCTGCATTCCGTTTCATTAAACGCTTTATTTTAGAAATATTATTTTGCATATCTCGTTGCGACAATCTAGTTTTTAACAAAAGAGGACATATTTTATAAGTCTGTAGCCCTCCATTGTTTTTCGGAGAGATGATTCACTTCTATATAATTTTTCTGTAAACTGTACATTACTTATACTGTGTTTATCCCTTAAAGAGTTATGAAAATACCGTACAATATGGAGATAAGTGAAATAAAGCGTTAAAATTATTGTAACAATAATCTGAAATAATTATTTTCATTACAAGTAAACAATGCAAGTCAAAATAAGTTAAGTTTCACACACACACACACACACACACACACACACACACACACACACACACACACACACACACACACACACACACACACACACACACACACACACACACACACACACACACACACACACACACACACACACACACACACACACACACACACACACACACACACACACACACACACACACACACACACACACACACACACACACACACACACACACACACACACACACACACACACACACACACACACACACACACACACACACACACACACACACACACACACTTCCATACTTATCTTTACATAAATATATATTAATGTATAATATTCCTGTTGACAAACATACGAAGCTGGCGTTTTTTATAAATTAAGTTTACAGTTCTTTAAAGGTAAAATGTGTCTACATTAAAACTTAAGGAAGAGAAATTTAACTTACTTTTCTGGACTCAATTTGCATCTAATTAAGCTTTATTTTAGACGCTTCTTAGTTTGTCAATATGGTTTTTAGTAAGATAAGATTCACTTATAAATTCAGATCTTTTTGTTCATTACGTCACTGCAGTAAATTTTCAATTTAATCCGCGCCAATGTACTATTATGTTATTTACCTTAATTTTATTATGTACGTTACTGTGACTTTATGGATGTAAACTCAATGCTATTATAGGTAAAACAGTCACAACACAGTAATAAATTGAGCACAATAATATGTTTAAGGTTCATACGTTACTGGTATCCGAACGTACAATACGGCGTAACGTTTAATGTAATGGGTAGATAGATTGGACATGATTACGTAAAACAATGCTGTGTTGCAGTTAAAAATTAAATAATAATTTTAATTTTATATTTCATTAAAATTAAAATAAAAATTAAAATTATTATTTAATTTTTTATTTCACATTTTACTATATAGGGTAAGTAAAATGTTATTCTTCACATGGAATCAGTTTTGTGAAATAAAATAAAAGTTTACCTTCTGTTTTCATTAAAAAAATTTGAAACAATTTAGTGTAAACCACAATTTTTCAATTCTATTTTAAAGTATTAAAAATTTGTGTTAGCACAGTCGACAAAGGAATATTACTTTCATGTTTCTCAGAAAAGTTTATTTTTAGTCGTAATATAACTTATCACGATAGAAGAGTCCTGTCTTGCTGTCTGGTCAGCTGTGAGTGTATTTGTAGCAATACAGTCTTCTACTTAAAAAATTGAGTATAACTGAATCAAAAATTAGTCAAAATGCAGTAACTTATGCACGTTTCTTTGTAGAAAAGGAAAACACTTTTCAAAATATATAGTCTTTAATTTTTAATAATAAATAAACAACCAGTTGATACATTGGTAATTTGAAATCTGTAGGGAATCAGGTCTTAAATTTTCTCATTAATACCAGAAACGAATGCAGTTTTACATGTACTAACATAAATTTTACACGCAAATTTCAGATGTATTTAAGGCTTCTTGTCAACGACATTGAAGGCATATATTTTAGATACCTTTAACATGTAACTGAAGTTATATTGTTTACGATAGGAGACAAAAGTTGTTCACAATTCATAAGTAAATAACGATCAACTGTAGAATTGTTACAATCATCATAAGGAAAGCGATATTTAAAAAGTTGAACAAAATATTGAACAGCAGAGGAATAACTACTCGCAAAACTGTTTTACTTAAATGAAAACAATCTTCACCATAGTTTCAGTTATGCAGTTGTCTAATACATACTGTGATAATGAATAATAAATATCATCTAATCAAAATTGTTATCACACAGTTACGCAGTTAACTACTTGACACTTTCATTAAATACACGCTTTGTAATAGGTTATTACGGCGATATGCTCTATTTATAGAAGGCAGAGGGTATTTTTATGACCTTATACACAACTTTTTTTTTAGAGAGTACTACGATTGCGTAGATGCATACGTCGGAAATTGCGAGAAGATTTATGTTGTTCGTCATCCGGAAAAATCTTTAGTTACAGGTTAGCCATGAATGTTACTGTCGCAACGGCACAATAATATTTACTTTATGTACATGCATGTGTTCTGAATTTTGTTGTGAAGTTTACGTAACATTATTGATATAGTTATCAAATAAACTTCTTCATTCTTTTCCTACACAATTAGTAAAAAATAGTTGTTACCAGCATATACGGTAATAGTTAAAGTAACTTTAAGAAAAATCTATTATATTTAATAGCTTATTTTTAAAATTTATAAATCATTTGTATAAATATCATTTCTTGTTTTAGTTTTTCCAAAATATTTTTACTTAAGACGTTCAACGATGCAACTATCCGTTTACAGCTTATCTGAAGGGTTTACGACGAATCCTATTTCATGTCAGGTTTTTCAATCATATAGGCCTAAGTTAACTAGTTGTATAGACTACGTAAATAAATTAAACTTAAGGATTCATGTAATTTAAAAGCTGACTTCCTAAAGTTAAACTTTTTTAATTTTTATTTAATTTAATAATTTTTAAATCAAATTTTGTCTCATGTAAATAAATAGTTGCGAGGTAACAATGCCCTACATTGAAAATTGTACGATTAGAACCGTCAATCTTAAGTAGTGTCATACTCTAATAATTTTTTGTTTAAACATTCTACTTACTACGGGAAACCTACACAATGATGCAACGTACAATTTAATTAAGCGTTTCAAAAGGATTTTTATGGGAACGATAAAATTTAAGAAGAAAATAGTGACAAGGGAGACAAGTGAGAAGCGAGACAAGGGAGGGAGTGAGTGGGTTTGGGGGGATAGGTTTAACGTTAACAAGATCCGACTAGCGGTCCGTGTTTTCCTTTCGTTCCCACCACTCGTCGCACACCTGGTTACTGTCCACACATACAGATTACTTTCGGTTTGTCCTTGGTCGTCTTGCGTGTAATCAGTTTGTACGTTATCTAAACTTTAGGTCGGTTTTAAGTTTACCATGCCTTTTAAATCTAAGTATACACATTGCGACAGTATGCCTTACATTATAGTTGTATTTTTATAGTTATAGTTGTATTCCCCTAACGATGAGGAAAATGCGTTTTATATTCTTCGTTCTAATGTCAACGTAAACATTGTTAAAAGCTGCAAGACCACGATAAAAGTTTAATAGTTTATAGCAAAAAGAATATCTAACAGGTCTGATCGGATATTAGATTTTCATATGATCTGATCAAAACATCCTTAGGATATATTTAGGCCTCTTTGGTTCCGTCATAGTAATGGATATTTGTGAAATACAAAACTGGATGTTACCACTTTATATCGTGTTTACAGTAGTAGGACGGCTGACTGTCTCAGCGGTGATAATGCCTCTCAATAATGGCAGTGCTCTACTGAACATGAAAAACTGTGTAGCAGTAAGTTTACTTTTTAAAAAATATTTTTTTGAAATGGAATCCATAAGTATGTAATGTCTTACTCGCACGTTTCGCGAAAATCGACCGTTATGTTTCAAATGTACTTTCGGCATACCACTATCTCACGACCGCTCAACCAATCCCAGCAAACCAGGTGTCAGGTGATCGAGTCACTCGGCCCCCTTCCACCAATAGTACTGAGAATTTTGACAACTGACTTCAGTCGCCTCTAGGCTTTGTCTGCGTGAGGGTGTTTTTGCGCCGAAAATTTCTAAATTGCTCCACTAAAACTTAAATATCTCGGGAACTACAAGTCCGATCGCTAAAATACAAAGTGCGTTGTGATCCTCAGAACTAAATCTCTCCAATAACACCAATTCCGAGTACCAGAAGCACTCACAGAAAATAATAACAAAATTTGAACTCAAAAATTTGAAATGCCTCGACCTAAAAATCGCGATAAACTCGAACCAAAAATTTCAAACCGAAAACCGGCAAATCCTGTGCAGAGCGTCAACAGGCCTATCGTTTGAGACTAAAATCAAAGAAATCGGCCGAGAACTTAGACAATGGCAACCATTTGAAGATTGACGAAACCCCGTCAGCGCCCAAGCGGCCCGCATCTCCGATACCTGGGTCATCCGGCGTGCCCCCAAAGCGACTAAGATCGAGCGTACGGCTAGCTAGCAAGAAAACAGACGATGACAAAACGAAACGAAAGGCCTCCGGCGTGGCCATCTACCGCAGCGTTGAGAGCAAGAGCACTTGTAACCCTCTAACTATCCAACCTCCTGACAAGACACGAGACATCGCCGGCGACATCACAGCCGTGGAGATCACTTACCAGAACATGTACAAATTCGTTCTAGTCGGAGTCTACATACACCCTGGATCGCCCGACACCGAAGTCTTGTATCTTTTATACATCGCGGGCTCGGCAGATACGGCAAGTCCATCAGTAAAATGATCCGTAAGATGATCGCCGACATGACTACACCAATAATGCTCTGCGGCGACTTCAACAAGCATGCACCCGATCACGAGAACCTACTACAGGACATCAACGACGAGTACGGCCTACAACTCCATAGCTTACCATCAACTACACTCGGAAACACGAGCATAGACCTGACGTTCAGTCGCAACATGCAACTCTTCGCCCAGATATTCGTATCGTACTTCAGCTACCATCGCTCCATATTCCATCAACTAGCGTTAGGTGACTCTGTAAATTCTGAAAATTCTGAATAAATAAAATACATTGAAACTTATGTAGCTGTTTATGTAACCAACCCTTCATTCCTTCCCAAAGCACAAGTCTGCCCATGATTCCATGTCTACCGGTAGTCCCACGACTACCAGGTTTAAATTTTTTGTATCAAATTACGAAAATCAATTACCAATATATTATTTTAAAACTAATTTACAAAGCCTAATAAAAGTGTTTAATCATTAATCTCAGTACAGAGCAGGCGATATAATTATGGTAATACTGGTAGCACCACTGTAACTCCTGTTTCAATCTGCGGATGTCTTGCACTGTGTTGCTGATGTATCGTCTCCCAAACAATCGTACGCAAGATAATTCAGCTTCACATTGTTCAGTTTTTATCAGCACTCACGCTAATGTAACGGCCTAAAAACCTTCTGAAAGGAAAAACGCTATTCAAAACAATTGATGTAGTTAAAAAAAGAGACAGCAAGGACAGGATCTTACAAAAGGAGATTGGAACGGAAAAATGTGATGCAAGGAAAGGCAACTAACAGTAACAAAAGTACAATTGGAGTCGTAATAAAGATTTACAGCATTCAAAAATAATATTTCCAATATTAAACTTAAATTGATGATAATAAAAATTTAAATTAAACGACAGTGTTACAATTTTCGAGCAATTTTCATTTATTGTGAGAATATCAAGTATATAACTCCTTCGCATATGTATTAGGTTTGACTAAATCTTATAAGGCAGTGAATGTATTTGATTAATTTTTTTTATACGTCTTACCAATTAGGCAGGTTTTTCAGTTAATGTTAAAAATTGCTTCCAAAGTTTTACACCTTAAAACACAATATAAGGAAGTAAATTAAATTAAAGCCAAAACGCAGAGTAATGAGAAAAATACAACTATAATGTAAGGCATACTGTCGCAACAGAAGGTTCTGTATTTGAATACGTCACTGTCAACGTGATCGAATATATCTTTACAGCCTCATTTGGCGTAACTGAGCGTGGTTACAAAGTATCAAGGAGTATAGGCCTATCTTTTGATGTGTAACAATGAGCACTTGTGTGGATAGATGTGAAGGATATGTAATCATTGAAGTTGATAGATCTCAATCATGAAAGTAAATCTAGGACTGCATACAACCAGGTCTACATAGAGGTCTTATAACCCAGTCTACGCTTAAACTGTGTGTATTTAAAAGAAATAAACTCCAGTGAAAGAGGTTGAGACCTAAAACGCAATATTAGGTTTACACTAACAAAACAAAATGTTAAAATTATGTCGCAAAAGTGTAATACACGAAACCGATAGTTTTTTCGTTCTTAAGTAGGCTTTAAAATATCCTTATTGCCTAAACATTTTGTAATTTGTCTAATTTAAATCAATACAGTTACACCAGTGTTAAATACGTACATAATTATAATCTAGTTGACATAAAGTTGCCAAGTGCAAGATTTTCTGTTAGTTGTTCCATTAACAACTCTTTTCGAAGAACACTAATATCTACGATGAATACTTGAAGTCTACTTCTACTGGCATTGCTTTTCACTATCAAAACTATTGTGGCAAAACAGGCAGTCTTTTGTCAGTGACTGGTTTAAAAATACTTAAACAGGAATACAAAAAAGTCGAATTATCAAAAATGGATTACAGCGTAAAAGAACAAACACATACTCTGTACAAATTTAAAAAATGAAACACTTCTATTCGGATATCTCTCATTTTTCTTAGCGTTTCTACAAGTAATTTACAAATTGCATACATTTTAGTAAGATAAATTATACATTGAAGTTATCAAAGTTATAATATATTGTCTGTCTATTACTAAATAAATGTATATTGTAGCATGACAGATATTCCATTAAGATCATAAAAATAATTAAATTACATATAACCAAGGATTTCAAATGAAAATAAAATTACACTTCAAAGAAAAACACCACTATAAAAGAAAAAAGTAATTAAGTAATAAAAATGAAGATAAAATTCAAGAAAATAAATTAAAGTAAACTCATATTAAAAAATCAGGAGATTACCCAGGAGATTAAGAGCATGCAATAAATAAGATACTCCGAACCCAAGAGAGAAGAGGAAGTTTAGTAGCAGGCAATAAACAAGATACTCCGAACCCAAGAAAGAAGAGGAAGATTAGTAGCAGGCAATAAAGAAGATACTCCGAACCCAAGAGAGAAGAGGAACTTTAATAGCATGATAAAGAAGATACTCCGAATCCAAGAGAGAAGAGGAAGTTTAGTAGCATGATAAAGAAGATACCCCAAACCCAAGAAGGAAGAAGAGAAGAAAGGAAGATATAGGATGGAAAAACCACAATAAAAACCTATTATTAACGACCATGAACCCCAAATCAAATATTAATACCACAAAAGAAAGTATAACACCCCAAAACCTTATGAAATTGTAACTTAATTATAGACAAAAGTATTTAGTAGTATGATAAGAAGTGAACCAACTAAGGTTATTATATGGTAAAATAAACAAATCTTCACAGTCCATTATGACAAAAGGTTTGGTCTGAGAATATAATAAAACTCAAATATAAGTCAGAACCAACAGTGAATGTGTACCAGTGGAAGTGGTTTTAAGTATAATAAACTTCAAGTTAATGTGTAACTATAACTTAAACAAAGCGCTATTAAATAACTTTTATATTTTATAATTAACAGGTGATGAAATATGGAAATGACAAATATTTCCTATATGTCATAAATAAGGTCACTTTATTATATCAAAACATTCATAGTAATGCCAATAATAAAGAAAGTATGTGGGGGAATGTTTACTGTACAAGGGGATTAAAGATAATAATAGAGTATAATCAGAAAAGACTGAAAGTAACTTAAGTTAAATAAAGTTTAAGAAATTTAAATGGCTAATAATGTTTAGAGCCTAAGAACTCCAACTTTCAAAGAGTTCCTATAGAATAAGGTTTATATTTAGTGTAAGATGTTTTAGTTACATAACAGCATGCATACAGATTAAAATGTTTAGGTATGGATGCTGTATCAATTTATAAAATGTTTAAAATGTATGTTCAAAATAGTTCCAACAAACATGTCTAATTTTGAAGACTGCTAATTCATGTAAAATATTATTTTTTGTATTAGTAGCATGAATTATATGCTACTGGTATCAGTAGTTATGTAAGTAATTTTATTTCATGTTATGTTAACTTTTAAAAGTCAGAGGAGGTGTAGAATTAATTTTATTTGAAAAAACCGTATATGTAAAATATTAAACTCTAGGCCAAATAATGAATTCCCAAAAAATTAATATAAACTAGTTAATTAACCAATGAACCATGTAAACTAACAAGATTTATGTAAGGTGGATCGATAACTAACTACTGTAAATGATCCTATGCTTTAAAAGAATAATATAGAAAAATGTCTTAAATTATTAAAAATTTTCGAAATGTAAAAACTAACTATTTCAGAGGAGAAATAGTAAATTAATGAATTATCACTAAAAGACAGTTCAAATGTTAAATTTAGAAGAAATTAAGGAAAGGGAAAGATTTGTGACCATTGGAAATTTATTATAATTATATTTATAACACCTAAAATGGCAGGAATTTTGTACAAGAACAGGAAACCGAATTTTGGGCCTAGATTTCCAAAAAGACAGAAATATGGCTATTTTAACAAAAATATCAATAAATATGGACTATGACATATCAAATTAAACAGAATGAAATAAATAAACCAATTATGTGGTTAATAGTTCATGAAAGCAATCAATAAACTAAAAATATTCCATATGTAATGTACTTTATAATTACCTAAATAGGAAGTGAAAATTATTTTAACAATACTTTTCCAATATTAACTTGGCAAAATATTTCCTAAGACGAAGGAAGTAAAACAGTTCATTATTAACATTCAACGGGAACGGTTGATGCTCGATCGCGTTCTAAAACCGTATAACGAATTGTAATGGAGTGTAAAGCGAAAATCAGTGAAAACGAGAGTTACCTAAATTGACACTTTTTGAATTAAAATCAGTGAAATACTCTACCACAACAGTGAAAACAAACAATACACTACACAATACAAGTGAATTAAACCGGTCAAACAACCTAACATTAATAATTCACTTCGTAACAACTTCTCGATTTTTTCGTCATAACCAGCAAATATTCAATAAATCTAAAATAAGACAATTAACACCAGTGAACACTGAACACTTATCCAGGATACCAGAACAACACAATAGACAATATACACTATCACGGAGACCAATAAAACAGTTGTGAAGGTGATTTTATTATCAGAATTTCCAATCATCAATTCACAGTAATATTCTACAGCGAGACGTGCCGCCATTGTGAATTTCCCATGATGCAAAGTATCAACCAGTAACGAAGTCGTCTAGTCAACGATTGGGTATAAATTGTATACTACAAACATTATATATTATTAACATATTGTCAATTATTATTTATTAAGACTTATTTTTGTACATGTTATACTTTCTAGGCCTACCCTTCTCTGACTATATAATTATAATCGTTGAAAGAACCTTTTTTGATATTTATATAAAAATAACCTGTAATTGCAAATCGATATATCCCTGTGAAAGAGTCGAATATTTGATCAACATCGATTTTAAATCGATCTTTAAGAATTATTATTAATAAATTAAATTATTTCAATTATCTGGATTTTACAATTATTTCACATATTAAATTAAGAGATTAACTAACTACAGGACTTACTGGGAGACGACAAGGATCAACTGAAAGTGATATACTGGAGCAAAGCTGAAAATCACAAATCGATTATTGTCAGCAGATAATCTGATTAACTCCAGATTTAGTTAAGGTCAACCAGAAGAGTAAAATTTAACCAAAATAAACTCACAGAATTTTAAAATTTTAACCAAAACTAAGAACCAGGATTATTTCTAAATTATTACAATAACAAACAGACATAAACATTTTTTTTGAACAAAATTTTTTTTTAAATAAAATTTTTTTTCATTCTTTGAACCTATACAAAGAAATTATTTATTTGTAACCAGAGTAAACAGGTCTTGTTACAAATTGGCGCCCAACGTGGGGCTCGACATAGACGAACAGCGGCTTGTTACCAATTGACACTCACCACAGTGGAGCTTAACGTTGAACAAAGGTTTAACGAAATAATTTACCTTTTATTTGTAACGGAGAAGTGTTATAATATTACCTGAAGCTTGTCGAAGATACTCTCTTGATCTTTGCATCCTTGATTGTCAGAAATCTGATTTTAATATTTTATAATTTTCCAACCCATCATTCATTAACTAACAATGTATTCGATTATGTGATTGTATGTACATTTTGAATTGCTAAGGTTATGTTATTATATGAAGCTGAGATATATGCAATATACTTGTTTAAATGCGCTACAAGTGGTGGTGTGCCAACAACACTTAATAATGATATTTACCTTTGCTCTGTTTGTGTGTTATCGTTTTCTTGGTTGTAAAATTCTAGTCTGAGGTAAAACAGCAGTACTTAGTTTAACATTTCCGCAGTACTTAGCAATACTAAACAGTACTTAGTTTAAAAACCGTTGAGTACAACATTACTTCGGTGTAAAAGTTTTTTTCATAAATCCAGCTGTTATAAACACTTTCATTTACTTTTCAAAATTTGTGTAAAAGTCAGTACTTGTAAGTATATTGTTAATTTCTATAAAAAATTAAATGGTAAGTAAAATATCTACTTTACTTAAATTCGTAAGAATGAAAAATAAATGGTACATTACAGTTCTTTTCAAAGAATTAAATATATAATTTTATACTTTAATACAAGTAGCAATTCGTTTAATATTGTTACCACTGATAGCATGTAAAATGCAAAAATTATTACAATATAAAAAGGGTTCGATGTAATTCCGAAAATCCCATTAACATTCAGTAAGTTCTAATTGAGTCTAGTTTACAATAGGCTATCTGTTTCACAATTCCTTTCAATTTACATCTACGACTGTGTTGAAAACATAATAATTGAAAATGTTGAAACTTCACCTCGTCAGAACTAACGCAATTTTCAGAAATGAAAGAAAAAATTACTGTGTTATAGATTTGCAGGCCTTTTAATTTTAAATATAAGTCTTCCGTTAGTAAATTTGCATTTGTTTTTTCTTGTTCTGTCATAACATTTGGTATTAACATAAGGTATATTTGTTATGGTAAAAAATTGGTAATGCTGGCAGTGAGGTTGTAATAAATCTTCAGTACCTAAAGGTTTAGGGAACCACGAGGAACTATAAGAATGTAACAACGATATCCTCTCAAAATTGTCATTTGTAATAATAAATTTAGAAACAATAAACTTAAAGAATTTGTGAATACAGAGTGTTGTCTGTAAAGGTCGTTTTCAATGGTGTTCTAATACTGACAGCCGTTCCTGAACGGTAAGCTGCGCCGATCCAATTCATGAATTACACGCACTTACGCTTACAAGTATAGCTAAGTTATTTACAGAAGGGAGAGGGGAGACGACGCGATAACAGTTCACTGTCTTACTTCTATAGTATCTCCATCTCTGTCACACACATGCTTCCACTGTTCTCGCCAGTCTAGGTGCAGCCGATGTTCACACTATGAAACACTGTACAAGACTGTTGTGCGCATGTGCGAAATAAATGAAAATTTGTTTAGCCTCACAACGACGTGTCTGTACACTGCGCATCTCTAAGCCACTGTTCAATTTCTATCGTCAGGTTTCTACTCACTCTATTTTTTTTCTTCCATCTAGGACAAGAGCCTAGTTATTAAATTTTTAATGTAACGGCCTACCACTGTTACAAGACATTGATAAGATGTCAAAATATAATTACCAACAGGCTTTGTAACGTCTATATGGCTACCATGGAAAAAACCAAGTATTTAGTATCCAATTATTTTTTCTTAAAATCAGTCATAAATTAAAAATGTAGAAAGTAAACATCGTTGCAAACCGGTTTTCAACCCTTCCGAAACTCAGCCGCCACTGTCTGCGATACTCCTACTCTCCAACTAAGATTTCTCTGTGTCATAGTTTCCACGATTCCTTTTCGCCACAAAAAAGGCGTCTCCTTCTTTTTTTACCCGTTGCTACCCATTGCACTCTGTCTGTTGTGTGTTATTGTTTTCTTTCATAGTTTCGTTTCTCGGATGTCTTCTTTCCTACTTTTCTGTAGCTTCCGGATTTTCTAGCTTACAGTCTAAGAGAGTTCAGTTCTGTCTTAATTTTTTTATTTGTTTGGCAAACTTTATTACTTGACTACTGGAAATTAAAGTACTTTTACACGAAAATGCAAGTATAAGTTTATAAACGCAGCTATAAATTTATAGTGTAAGAAAATAGTGTGTGTGTGTGTGTGTGTGTGTGTGTGTGTGTGTGTGTGTGTGTTTGGGGGGGGGCAGCCAACCTATCGGCTGTTACAACCAAACCAACGAAACTCTCCGTTGACTGCTGTATAATGTACTGTGATCAGATATTTTCTGACATTTACATTATTTTAGTAACACCTGGAGGAACCAAAAGTCTTGATAGTCCGAAGTAAAGTTGTAAGGACCGATATCCTTTGTGTAGAGATAAGTGCAGATTCTGTGTTTTTATTACCGTTTATTCAAATACAACAAAACTTATGAGACAGCTTTCTTGAAATAAAGATATCCAGAAGCGGATAAGCAATCACAGTCCAAATACTGGCCTCTTACGTGGTAAATAAAATATATTGTACAGGTAGAGGGCGGAACGAATCTTGAGTAATTCTTTAATTTAGTATTGGCAGTGAATTAGTAACGATGAAAGTTTCTGTGTTTCAGTCAATGAGTAGACCCAATTTTGAACCACTTGTGTCAAACTTTAGTTGTCATTATCAGGACAATTGTTGAAGATTTGTTATGATACATTTACAAACATTTTTGTATTCACAAATTACGTTATTCAAGTCTGGTTAAACCGCATTATTTCTGTTAGATTTTTAGCCACTTTTTAGGGTACATAAATTTTAATTAATACCGTTGCGTTTCCTCCAGTCAAGTGGCTTTGTGTTTAAGTGGAGCCAAGTCAAACGACCCTTACTGCATTGACTATATCTACTTTATATAGACGTAAAAGAATTTTACAGTTGAAGCAATCTCAAATTAAATAAATTCTGTTAGTAAAGAAACTTTTAATTAACGCTAATCTCACCCTACGGTAACAAATGTTTTCAGCTCAAACAAATTTAGTTTTATCAAACAAATCTAAAGAAAACACCTGGTCTCGGTAAATCTTTGTCATACCCCTTATCGTGTCTTTCTTCATTTATGAGAACAACAAAATTAAAGTAATCCTGTGTTAGATATCAAACAAACAGCGCTGTAAGGCGTGATATAGGCCTACGCTTCTTTTGCCTTAAACAGAACTTATGTTTAAGTTAAACTGAAATTTTATAGCGTAAATATTTTAAACATTGTTGATTATGGTCCAAGTCACGTTATTGATAATAAATTACCTTGTTTCAAATCCGTTCTGTGACTTCGTTGCGTTGTTTTTGTTGTTACGCGTTTCGGGATACGTCTGATGATGGGACATAGTTCCCGAAACGCGTAACAACAAAAACAACGCAACGAAGTCACAGGACGGATTTTAAATAAGGTAATTTATGTAAATATTCTGCGTACAGCGCCAAATGAAATATACACAGTTTCCTGAAACCTTCATTATAAACTTGTTACATTTTATTACTTATATTGTGGGGTTATTGGTGAAGTTACTCAAGTCCACTTAGGTGAATTTACGGAAAACTGAAATGAAAGGTTTTCAAAGTGCTACGATAAATTATAAAATTATTAAACTGATTTTCAAGGTTAATTTTTGTTAAACTAGAGTTTTTTCTTGAAAACGTAGCATTTGGAAAATGGAAAAAGAATATAAGTTATTAAAAATAAATAAAATGTGCTTTTAAAACAGCATTGAACTTGTAGTTTTACGACTAAACCATCGACTATGTATATAGTATTTTAATAGTAAGTAAGGTTATCCTTTCGTTAAAATCAATTTTCTTATGCTCCCCTATTACTAAAAACCTATTACCTACATGCAATAACTTTACCTCACATGTAAAAACGATATAGTTTATGCAAATAACTTAAAAGGGAATTAACTGTAAAATTACTAATTTAATTTGAAGTCTTTAATAATAATGTTAATCGTTTGTTATTTAATGCACACAAGTGTTTGGTAATTTAACAGTTGCTTATGATTTGTGATCCTAATATATTTTAGAGGGACTCAGGGCCGGCCTTAAAAACGGGCCAACCCGGCCGTGGCCCGGGCGCAGATTTTTAGAGGGCGCCAAAATAATGGATACAAAAACCAAGTTTTTCTTTCCTTTATGATTGTTAATAAATGAAGTTGTTCTCTCAAGCAGGTTAAACAGTTTAGTCTATTATCAATGAATGCCACTGTCTGGTACATAATAAGACAATAAATATAAATCCTCAAAAAGCGGTATTATTTAACGTATTTTGACATTCACGATAAGCCACAAAACGGCGACAAGATCATCGCTGTTCTTGTAGATGATAATTACTTAGGTAAAACAATCCAAAACGAGTTGATTAGTTTGCTTGGCTCTGAAATAATAAATGATATCATTGAAAGAGCAAAGCAAGCCAAGTACTTTTCACTAATATTATACCGTACGCCCGATATAAGCCACCAAGAACAATTGTCATTTACAATTCTATTTGTTGAATGTACTGAAACAGATGTTCCAGTAAAAGAGCATTTCTTGTCACTTTTTCCTATTGATGACACTACTGGAGAAGGTTTGACAACAGCCCTTTTGAAAGAAATTGAAGAGACCTGTGGACTAGACATGAAAAATTGTAGGGGGCAAGGTTACGATAATGGAGGCAACATGACTGGAAAATATAAAGGAGTGCAGTCAAGAATGTTGTCAATGTTTCCTAAAGCTTTTTCAATCCTTGTGGATGTTATTCACTTAATCTAGTAATTGGAGATGCTGTTGCTTCATTTGTAAAAAATGTTTCTTTGTTTGGAGTTTTACAACGTCTGTATGTCCTGTTTTCATCATCTACTAAAAGATGGAAAATACTGAAGGAAAATCAGTTGACTCTTACTGTCAAAAAAGTCTGTGAAACTAGATGGGAGTGTAGAATTAACAGCGTAAAGGCAGTCAGGTATCAAATGGTTGAAGTTTGTCAAGCGCTACAGGCAATGCAAGAGGAACTCATTTATCCCAAAGTGACATCTGAAGCCAAATCATTGGAAAACAATTTAACATCTTTTGACTTCATTGTTTCAAGTAAACTTGGTCAGCAATAACATGCAAAACGCCAACTTTTCAACAGCTACACATCTTCTTGGAAAGTGCCAAACATTTTAAAAAGAATATCGTGAAACTGGATACGCAGGTGCTGTAGCAACAGCCAAAGACACAGCTGCAGACTTGGAAGTTGAAGCTGTTTACAGGAAGCAGCCAGAGAGAAAGAAAAAACGGAAATTTGATTATGAGTCCCGAGACGAAGCCCCAATAGATCCAGAGCAGTTGTTTAAAACAATTTACTTTTACCCGCTTATAGACCAGGCTCTGACATCCATCGAACAGCGCTTTACACAACTTGAGACTCATAACCAGCATTGGGGTTTTTTGTACAACATGCAAACTCTTCCAGAATCCGAAATCTTGAAGCAAAAATGTTTGAATCTTCAAAAAATTCTTGAAGATGAAGATAAATTAGGAGAAAGTGACATCGATGGCAACAAACGTTTTGAGGAGCTTAAACATCTGGGCGTATTTCTGAAGAACTTTGAGATAAAAACTCCTGTTCAAACTTTGCAACTTATTTCAAAAAGTAACATGATTGACTGTTTTCCTAATATATGGATTACATTGAGGGTTCTTTTAACAATTCCTGTCACGGTTGCTAGTGGAGAACGCAGTTTTAATAAGCTCAAATTAATTAAAACTTACGCTCTACAATGGCGCAATACCGCCTATCATCTCTAGCAACAATTTATGTTAAAAATGACTTTGAAAACCAGTTAGATTAACAAACATTTTCAAAGGTTTGCTGAAGCAAAAGCAAGAAGAAAGAAATTTAACTAAACTTTCAAAAACCACAATATATTGTAACAGTACAACCATGTACGGTACTGTGCATTGCCAAAATAATTTAAATAAATAATAAAAAATAAATAAATATGGAATAGACATGATTCAGATTGCAAGTTGGATTGTTTAAACAAAATAGGGAACGCACAATTCATGCATGGACACGCATACCTGGCCCACCTGTCGCTAGCGTTGTGTACACGTGTATTTTGTTTGTGTGTGTGAAGCCTGTCCGTTCCTGAACTGTAACCAACCCTTTTCAAGTATTTATAGGTATATGTTTTATTTAATTATAAGAACAATATGTACAATATGGTAAAACAAAAGACACCAGAAAGTGTAGAAAATAAAGGTAAACAAAGGTGAAAAGACCGTGCCAAAGTGGCGGAAAGTGCAATTACTATACTAAAAAAGTGAATAGCTCTTTTTGTAATTACAATACCGAAGTGTAATTTACGTATAGTAAACATATAAAAATTAGCGATCGATTGAGCATCGTTTAGTGTGAAACAAACTTCATAATTCGCGAAGATAGGCGAAAAAAAGTGAATTGAACCAGAATGCGGGAAAAGACGCTTCGACAAAATCTGACAAGTTGAAAATTGTTCAGACTTGAGCTTTTGCACGACCTGGATATAAATGCCAGGTCGCGCTAATAAAGTTCCTTCTTCTCTATTCAACCGTTGCCACAAGAGGCTGTGTCAGTCAGAGACGCTATTTTAAATCTACAGTGGGAGTCACAGGACGAACTGAAAGTCCAACTAGAGCAGCAGAGCACATACGAGGAGGTCTATGGACACACCTGCAGCATATGATGTGAGGCGAGACCACTATTAAACAGCTCATGCAGTGGAATCCGGGAAGAGGACCCGAGGACGAGGATTGAGGACCAAAGGAGGACATACGGATGAGTAACCACGTCAAACGAAGTGATGAAAAACCATAGTACTTACAGACATTTGAAAGACACTAATTAAAGTTAGAATGAAAGACACTCAACCAGTTTATTAAAATAACTAAATTGTACATAAATGTAAAAGCAGAGTGAAATTTAGAATAGTATCTCTTGTATAGAATTTAGTAATTGAGAGTAACGTAAATGATAAGAGAAATATTTGATTTTTAAGTTAACGTAATTAATAAAGTCTTTGTTGATAAAGGAGAATGCATATGCAGTAGAAAGTTTTAAAGCCAATTAATATTAAAGAAATTGGAATACAAGTAAATTCATTATTGAAGTAAATTAATCAGCAATTGCAAAAGATGATCACACTATGAGTAAGCCGAGAGCAAAAATATTTAATTAATTAAGATTAGATAATAAGATTTATGTATAACCTGTTGTACATATGTAATTTGTTAGCTATAAGTCGTGTGCGAAAGAGTCGTACAAACGGTTTAATAATGAGTACTATTTCAATATGAGAAATGAAAGATTTTGTTTAATAAAAAAAAGTAAATAATGGAACAATTTTAAACTTATATAACGCATCATTTTCTTATTATGATTACACCCATGAATACATTCAATTTGCTTGTGTTGTTATATAATTTGGCGCTCCAAAAACGTGGGGCTACCCAAATTAAATGTTATATAAAATGTGTTGTTATAATATGTTTTCTTTTTATTTTGAAGAAAATCTTTAATGCATTAAATCTTGGTATGTGATTTTTAGTAAAACTGTACATGTGAAAAGACGTTTGTGTTTTGATAATATCTGTACATATACTTATAATAAGAAGAAATAAACACTGAATTAAAATTATAAGAAACTGTTTGAAATTGATTCTTTTTATTTGATGTTTTCCACTGGCATTGAGCGTCCATGTGAAACACTTATATAAGTGAGTCAAGCTACAGCTTTATAAAGTTAAAATTTTGAAACAGGCCTTAATGATTGTTAAATCGTTTAAAAAAAAAAATATATATATATATTTGTTAACATTTGAAAAGTTATATAATATAAACTTTATTTTTAAATAATTTCATGTAGACCTACAGAATAGTTTTTTATGTGTTGGGCTTAACCGCCGCCACTAGTATGAGATAGTCATGATAAAACTTTTAAAGTATCATATTATTAAATTAGTACTGATTGGGGGGGGGGGGGGGCGCAAAATTGTGTCTCGGCCCGGTCAGACCTAAAGGTTTGGGCCGGCCCTGGAGGGACTGGTGTCTTTGGGTATTCCAAGTTGCTTGCCTCTAAGTACAATGTTAAAAAAAACGATAATTTAAAAACGCTTAATAATTGTAGCCCTGTTGCGTTCCGTAGTTTCTGGATAAGTATCACATACAACAGCAGCCGATTTCTAACAGACTTCATGAGTTTATTGTACACCACTTCTATCCAGACAAAACACACACACACACACATAATCGTACACATTGAGTTGATGACATATGTCACTGTCAATAGTTAATTACTTATCTGGAGTAGATTAGATGAGGTGGTATTTTTATATTGAGGTTGATGCCCGGTAGTACTTACATAATAAGATTTTGAACAAAATTTTCACAAAACTTTAGTTTCAAATTTAGATATATACCGGTGTAAAAACGTTTGTAGAGGTGCATATGTATTCTGCCTCTCGAGCACTTTTTTTACCAGGGAGATCTTCGGTTCAGTTCACAGTAGGTTGTTCCTCCAAATAATAACTAACAAGTACTTGACATTTTATTTCATACTGCCGCTTGCCGTAACGTACATTCTGATACATCTGTAGTGTCTAAGGTCGGTGAATATCTTAATACATTATCTTACTAATCTGCACTAACTAAAGTACTCACTGTTCATTAAAATAAGTACACATACATGTATCTTCTCAGGTTCTGTTATTTTTATTAATTTGGTATCTAAGCTTGGAGCTATTTCCTTGAATATTTAAAATAAAACACCATCATAACTCGTAAGTTCATGAATTGATTTCATGTATTCATGTTCTAATATTTAAAAAGATTTGTGTTATAATTACTTACAACTTGAATCTGAAATCATTCAATATTTTCTGCTGTTAGTTACTGAGTACAACATTTGGGTAAATCTTCAACCCGTAATTCTAAATAAATAAAAACTAATGTAACTTGACTGTTCATTGTTCTGTGTGTAACTGACAATTACAAAGAATGGTTACAGAGTCTGTAACCATTATGTATAGCCTGTACATACAGGCTAAAATACGAAAATTGAGGACTTAAAATAAACTATTTTTGGTTAGCTAGTTAGGTTTTTGACGATACGTAGTCTACATAACTGTTAAGTTTACATATTTGCAATTTGTCTGAGCTGTATTTAGAGAGTCGTCACAGCTCCCGGCACGAATGCAGCATGCATAGTCTTCCTAGTTGTAACAAGGATTTTATTTTTGGACAATTTGTCTTGTTGGACGTTGTTTGCTATATCCTGGTTTGGAAATTTCTATATTTGTTTATTGCTAATTGTATGTATGAGAGGCATTTTTAAATTTTGTCTGCTTTATCTTTTATCCTTTTCTTATTACTATTGTATTAATGCAGTTGAGTTTCAATTTGTCAAGTTTTCGTAAACGTTCATTTATGAGCATTTAATACAAAAAAAGGGACCCTTCAGTAAAGTTTTTAAAACTGTACTATCATGCACAAAAGAGCAAACAATTATGAATTAATGTTTTTCAACTTATTTCTTTAGGTTTGCACTTATTTCTACCTTGTATATTTTTTCATATTAATAGTGATTCTGAATAGTGTTGCTTTTGTTTTTATATGGGGTATGTTTTCTTTTACCTTTTGGTTTCTTTTGGTTCCAAGCAACCAAGTTGTAAACGTCTACACATTAAAGCTTAATAAAAACGATAATTGGCAACTGGTGGATAGTAAAACTTAACATAACGTGTTAATGATGACTTTATCCCCTGGTCTTTTTTCTGAATGTAATTTTGAATCTCTGTTTTGGTCACTAAGTAGTTAGGCCTAAGTAAAAATAAATTTGTTCTTTTATATACATTTTATAATTTTAATTGCAAGTTGGTGTAAAATGTTTTAATTATCTTACATTTTATTTACGTTGTAGACAATATTTTGTGATATATATGGTACGTCATATCTGTTGTTAGAAAATTGTCTGTATTATAGTGTTTTGTGTTACATTACCATATTATTACAGGGTCGCGGAAACATGTGTACGTGACAACCTGATGCACAGTTGAGCAGTCATACTACTGATGAGTCTTAACACAACAAGTAGGCCTACTACTTTTTTTTAATAGCTGCCTAAATAATTGGAAACTACTAGCAGTACCATAGTTCATCATGAATGTGAAACAGCGGTCTAAAAATGTTGAACCAACAAGTCTAATGCTTTCTTCCTTTATAAACACAGAGTCGGTGCAGTTGTACTAATTATTTTGTAGCGATTACAGCGTAAAGCGATTTTGAGATAGTAAAGTTAAAGTGTACAATTTTATAATTGTTCACATCTGTTGTTATATTATAATTTAACGTGGTTGTTTGTCTAGTGTTATGATTTCTTGGGAACAGTACTCTTGGATATAGGGTAACGAGTACTTATTTTTATTTAAAACACAAAAAGCACAACACAGTCGCTTCTATAATTCATAATATTCTATACATATTCGTAGCCCTTAATCGTTTTAATGAAAGCTGAATTAGAGGATGCACGAATTATAAACTTTTTGGAAACCTACTCACTGGGTGTGTGTTCACTCTAAGCCCGCAGAAAAGAGACAAACTAACTACCGCACGTGGACACAGCTTATATGTCTTTTAATTACTATCACTAATTGAATGGGGTAAGAGTCCAAACCACTATGTGAGAGAGATGTGATAACTTACGTCTTCAATGTTTAATTTTTTGAAATACTGTTTACGTGAGGTAATGTAAAATTGACGATTAGAAGATAGACGTTGGTTATGAATTTATTTTTTATTTCAATTCCAAATTTCAGAAGGTTTCAGAATTTCTACTTATTAAATATGTATAGTAATAAAACTTTATAATTTCCAGTCTCCAATTAAATATTTGTAATGTTTAAATTTATATGTTCTGACCTTTTAATCATTTAAATATTTAGCAGCAGACTCAATAAAACACATTAGCCTTTTGATTAAAAAACTTCAATAAACAATATAATGTCGTTTATATTGCAATCTTTTTTTATAAATGTGTGCAATTTTTTTCAAAATTCAAGTCGTAATGTCTAGAAGAAAATTTAGTTTTCAGTACTTACGAGCATAAAATTACCTGGTAATGAAATGTGTGTACACGTTTCAACTCGTGAGTGCTGAAAACTGTTTATATTGAAGTGTATCATTGCATCCATAGTAAGTAAAAAAGTAAATACAAAATATTAAATTTTGTAGATGGATGCAAGTCCGATGTAACATTTTTAGAAAATTTAATATGTAGCACATAAGTATTACTGTATAACATTTTAATTATACAAAAATACTTGATTTTCTAAAAATCTTCTTTTTAGTAGAGTATGATAACTTTGCTGTTTTTGTAAAAGTTAATGCGATTATACATTAGAATACAACTTGGTAAGTACATTAAGTAAAAGTCTCCCAACCTCCTGTGGGATCTATAGCCAATCAAAAGTTATAAAATATTAAAATAAACTTGATCCTAGTCAAAACAATTGTACAATTCCATCAAACACACGCCACCAACACACGTATTTGGCTTATTGACATTCTGTGCCTGTCGATTCTATACGTCACGTACACAACCAAATCTCTCATATTAATAGTAAGCGGTTAATCTTTCAGTATCCAGATACCATCCGGAATTTTAATGGAGTAAATTTCAATAACATAAACATCTCCTTTTTCTCTGGTCTAAATATCTAAAACATGTTCCTAAATTATTTAAAAATATTTATTAACTTTAGAAATTATTTCCCTTGAAAAAATAAATCTGACATGTACTGTTAATTTATACAACATTGTTGAAAACGGATGTTGTAAAACTCGTATGTAAAAGGCCAGATTCAAAAAATGTAAATAGTTATCTGATATTATAACACTGTACTTTTTAATAATGTAACTAGTAATTTAACTTGTAATGCAATGTAACTTGTGACGCAGTGACAGACATTTGGTCTCCGTGCCAGCCTGCAGTAATCGCAGCGAGCCTATACAAAACCGGCTGCCATCTGATAGGTTCGCAGCAAACACCTGGCGGAAAAATGAAGTGTTCTCTGAGAGCCAATGAGGAGTCGGTAGCCCTCTGATAGGCCCGCTGCTGTTAAAAAACTTGAGAGATAAAAAAGCGCGGTTAAGGTGCTGATATGTAGGAGGAGAGGGAACTCAAGGTCGAGATCATCGGCATCCCCGCCGATGTTCCCGAGCCTACAATCTCGCACGCCCTTGAACTTTTGGGCTTTACTGTCAGCTCTGTGACTCCTCTCTTCTCCCCCGGCAGACGCATTCCCAGAAATGCCTTCCTTGTGAAAATCCTCAAGGTAGGGAATTTCCAAGCCATTTACCAGGTAGACTCTCTCTTTTACCTCCGGGTAAAAGTTTCAGCTTTCGAGTCCCGACCCGGACCCAAGCAGTGCTACAACTGCCAGCGGTACGGACACAGCAGTATCTAGTGCCATTACCCGACACGCTGCATTCGTTGTGGTGAAGGTCATCACAAGGGCGATTGTCCTCGTGAACGTACCGCCACTGCCACGTGTGCAAACTGTCGTGAACCACACCCGGCAAGCTCTCGCCAGTGCAAACACTATCATGACGCCCTAAAGCGTATCATCAAGGCCCACAAGCCTACCCCACCTGCCCCCAAGAAACCCTCAGCCCCTGCATCTGCCGCCCCGGCGGCCCCAGTTCCGGCTACCTCGTCTGCGCCTGCAGCCGCTGTAGTCCCCCCGACCTGCCCAGCGCCTGCCGGAGCGCTCAGTTACGCGGCAGCCGCCGCCTCCGATGCATCTTTCCCTCCTTTGGCCTCGTCGCGAAAGCAACCCGCGCCAAAGAAGAAAAAGTCATCGACCACCATCCTCACGCAGCACAAGCCCGCTGCAACTAAGTCAGCATCTGCCCCAGCTCCCAAAGAGCCTCGGCAGCCTACAACTACACCTCGGCCCGATAATGGTATCATGTATCGAGTGCCCCCGCCCACGCCGCAGGCGCCATCGACGGAGGAAGGGTCCTCGGATCCGACCTTTGCCGATCGTTTGCGTGTCTGGGTTGAGACCCTCATCCCTGAAATCTTGGCTGCCAAGGACGTCCAGTCTCTGCTAGTCACCATTCTTACCTCCCTCATGACTCTCCTGCCTCTCAATGTCTAGGCCTCTTCGGCTGGTAGCATGGAACGCGTGTGGTGTTCCGTCTCGCCGAGCCGAATTGGCTAACTTTGCCACTGAATATGACCTCGATGTCATCCTCCTCTCCGAAACTTTCCTTACCCCTGCTGCTTCCTTTCAGCTTCCGGCGTACACTACATATCGCACGGATAGGCCCCGGCTACAACCCCCCGCTCGTCCCAGCGGGGGTACTGCTATTCTCGTCCACAGGCGCATTGCCCATCGTCTCTTACCCCCTCCAGATACTAGGTATTTGGAGACGACGGCGGTGGCCCTCTGGATCGGGGATCGGGAGGTTCGCCTAATTTCGGCGTACCTTCCTCCCGGGCCCGGAGGGCCTCCGCCGCCTGAGGAGTGGGACGCCCTCCTCGACCACGAACTACCTACTATAGCTGCCGGAGACTTCAACTCCAAGCATCCCTCTTGGAACAGCCGTGTCACGAACCCGCGTGGCCGCTCGCTCTACAGCTACGTTCAGCGTCATCTGCAGGTCTCAGTTATTGGTCCTGACTCACCGACCCACGTGCCCACTAGGGGCCTTCCGGATGTCCTTGACATTGTCATTGTCAAGGACCTGGCCATTCCTATCACTGTCAGTGCTGTATCGGACCTCTCGTCCGACCACGACCCGGTACTTATCACTGTTCGTCCCCTGTTGGACACACCTCTCCAACCCCCCTCTCGTCCACGGAGAGTCAACTGGCGCTCCTATCATGACGAACTCCAACGAACAGTGCCATCTGACCCCCCGGCCCCCATCGCCTCTACGGCTGATGCGGACCGTATGGCCGACTATCTTCAAGAAGTCGTTACGTCCGCTATGGACACACACACTTATCTTGTCCCAGAGACAAATCGCCGGTCTCAGCTACCTGACGAGGTGCTCCTCGCCATCCAAACTCGGCGCCAACTCCGCCGGAGATGGCAACAAACCCGGGATCCTGCTATCAAGCGCAGGCTAAACGCCCAATCTGACCTTGTCAAGCAGCTTCTGCTTGATGCCACTGCACATCGTTGGGACTCGTACCTCGAGTCTCTTGAAGACCGGCCCGAGTCTGTCTGGCAGGCTGCGAGTCGACTTAATGGCGACAAAAGGACCCGCCATCCCCTCAGATCACCGGACGGCATTGTGTACTCCGCGGCCGGCAAAGCTGAAGTCTTTGCCGCAACCATGGAGGAGCAATTCACCGTCCACGGAGGCGTCTGCAACCCCGTCCACTCGGCCGAGGTCGCAGACTTCCTATCTGGATATTTTTCCCGCCCTCCAGCTGACATCCCTGACCCGTTCGACCGGGCCGATGTTGTCTCGGCTATTGGTCGACTTCGCCCTAAGAGGGCGCCCGGCGATGATCGTATCGGAGCGGCGGCGCTACAACACGCTCCCCCTAGCCTCATCAACTTGGTCCACGAGCTGTTCAATGGATGTCTCCGGCTTCATTACTTCCCCAGCCTGTGGAAGCGTGCGAAAATCATCATGATCCCCAAGCCTCGCAAGCTGCGTATTGACCCCTCAAACCATCGACCCATCTCACTGTTGCCAGTCATATCGAAGGTACTCGAGCGCCTCCTGCACGGTCGGTACGCGCCTCTGCTGGATGGTTTCATTCGGCAGGAGCAGTTCGGCTTTCGCAGGGAGCACTCGACGACCCTTCAACTCGTCCGGGTTGTTACCCATTTGACGGACGCCTACAACAAGCATCTGTCCTCCGTCGCTGTATTGCTCGACGTGAGTAAGGCCTTCGATCGAGTCTGGCACGAAGGCCTTCTCTACAAACTGGCCCACTTCCCCCTCCCTGCCTCATTCGTTCATTTTCTCCGATCGTACTTGTGCGATCGTATCTTTAGGGTATGCGTCGAAGGGTCGTACTCATCCGTCCGACCAGTCGCCGCAGGCGTACCTCAGGGATCTGTCCTTGGCCCCGTTCTGTACCTCGTGTACACGAACGACCTGCCTGTTCAGCCTGGAGTCACTCTCTCGCTCTATGCGGATGACGCTATGTACCACGCCAGCTCAGCGAGTCTTGATTTCGCAGCTGGCCTGGTGCAACGTCAGCTCGCCGTACTTCCGGACTGGCTAAGGAAGTGGAGGATGGCGGTCAATGCGGAGAAATCCGAGGCGATCGCCTTTTCTCGTAAATTAACTTCCCGCTGCCAGTCCCTCTCCCTTGAAGGGAGCCCAATCGAGTGGAAACGGACTGTACAGTACTTGGGCGTCACTCTTGACCGACGCCTAAGCTTTGCACCTCATGTCTCTCTGAGTCTCCAGCGCGCCAGAGGCGTCAGAGCCAAACTATTTCCCTTTCTCTCTCATCGGGGTTCAGTGCCTGTGCGCACTAAACTCACCATCTACTTGCTCTTTCTTAGGGCAATCCTGACTTACGCAGCCCCCGCCTTTTGGGTACTACTCAGCCCATCCGTTGTCGCCCGTTTGGAAGCTTTCCAATCCCGAACCCTCCGCTACATCTCCAACTCTCCCTGGTTTGTCAGAAATGATGCCATCAGGCGAGGGTTGAAGGTTCCTTCACTTCCCGAATTCGTTCGGTCCCTAGCCCTCAACCTATTCTCCCGAGCCTATGTCTCGACCCATCCCCACATCCGTCGACTAAGCACAGATGTCGGCCCACCACCTAGACGACACAAACGCCCCCGAGCTTTGCTCGACGACCCCCCATAAGCAGTTACGGAACATCTGCCCAATCCCCCCGACCTTGAGTATTTTCACGCTCCTCCTCCTTCCTTCTTTCTCTTGTCCGTGCTGGCGCTCGGCGACAGACTAGAGGGGGGTCTGCGCTCGCCCTAGGTGTGCTTAGTGCCACCTCTGGTGGACGCTGCCTCCTCCTACGCTCTCTCCCGTGCACCGACATTGCCGCTTGGCAGCCCTCGGAGACTTTTCCTGAGCGGCTAGAGGCGCCCTACCCGTTGTGGGAGGGTAATTCCTGCTTCTCAAGCGAAAGGTCTTCGAGGTCTCCCCCATTCAGCCGTCACGGGTCTCTTCGAGGTCCCAGGGTCCAAGAAAAATCGAACATCCTGTCCCTCCAAAATAAAATTGATGGAGGTTCCATTCCTTTGAAAGCGCGAGATCGCTAGCCAAGGTAACAGCAAGGCAACATGCAGTCATCGGGTATCACCCGGACACAGGGCGCCCGGCGAGGACCGTATTGGTGCAGCGGCCCTACTCAACGCCCCAGCAAGTCTCGTTTCACTCATCCACGTGCTGTTCAATGGATGTCTCCGGCTCCATTACTATCCCAGCCCTTGGAAACGAGCCAAAGTTATCATGTTGCCGAAGGCTCGCAAGCTGCGTACACTCCCTGAGAATCATCGACCAATCTCTCTTTTGCCAGTCTTATCGAAGGTGTTCGAGCGCCTCCTGCATCGCCGGATTACTCCCCTGCTGGATAATTTCATTCGGCAGGAACAGTTCGGCTTCCGCAGGCAGCATTCGACCACTCTTCAACTTGTCCGAGTTGTCACGCAACTCACTGACGCCATCAACAGGAACCATCAAACTGTCGCCGTCCTTCTGGACGTGAGTAAGGCCTTCGACAAAGTCTGGCACGAAGGCCTTCTCTATAAACTAGCCACCTCCCCTCTCCCTGCCTCATTTGTACATCTGATGCGGTCGTATCTCTGCGACCGCAAATTTAGGATCTGCGTCGACGGGACGTACTCTTCTGTCCGACCCGTCGCCGCTGGCGTCCCTCAAGGATCTGTCCTCGGCCCCGTTCTGTACCTTGTGTACACGAACGACCTGCCAGTTTTGCCTGGAGTCACGCTCTCTCTCTATGCGGACGATGCGATGTACCACACCAGTTCTGCAAACCTTCGTTTTGCGACTGACGTGGTGCAGCGCCAGCTCGCATTACTTCCGGCCTGGCTAAGGAAATGGCGGGTGGCGATCAATACGGAGAAATCCGAGGCGATTGCCTTCTCCCGTCAGCTCACTTCCCGATGCCAGACCCTCTCCCTTGAAGGGAGCCCAATCGCTTGGCAACGTACTGTGAAGTACTTGGGCGTCACTCTTGATCGACGCCTAAGCTTCAGAGCTCACGTGTCCACAGTGCTCCAGCGCGCCAGAGGCGTCAAAGCCAAACTATACCCATTCTGATCGCCTCGAGGGCCACTGCCAGTGCGCACGAAGCTCTCGATCTATCTGCTCTTTTTACGAGCCGTCCTTATGTACGCAGCGCCTGCATTTTGGACCCAACTCGCCCCCGACGACGTTAAACGCATGGAAGCCTTCCAAGCCCTTACCCTTCGCCTTATCTCCGGCTCTCCCTGGTATGTAAAAAATGCTGCTATCAGGCGAGGGCTGAAGATTCCGTCGCTCGATGGATTTGCGCGAACTCTGACGTTCAATCTCTTCCATCGAGCATCCATCTCTGATTTTCCTCACCTCCAACACCTCGATAACGATGATGGACCTCCACCAGTCAAACGCCGCCGCCCTCGAGCTCTGCTCGACGACCCGCCGTAATTTTAAAATTAACAAAAATTGCCCTCTCACCATCTGTCCACGCGCCGACCAATCGTATTTTCACCACCTTCCTTCCAGTCACATCCGGTCCGTTGCAGGCCGACAGATGGTTCGGGCGTTGTGCCGGCTTTAGGTGTGCCTAGCGCCACCTTCAGTCGGCAACTTCGCCCCTCCTGTCTCTCGCCTGCCTCGGTATCGCCATAAGGCAGTCTACCGGACTCTTACCGGGCTGGCGGAAGTGTATCGACCCGTTGTGGGCGAACAAATCCCGCCAATCCGTGCTAAGCATTCGCGTAGACTTCCCTCTCAGGCCATTGGTGGATCGCGTCAGCGGTTCAGCCAATCACAGCCCGTCTCCTTCACCTCCGCCAAAATAAAAAAGGGGGTACCCATCCTCGCAGCGACAGCTCCGCCGCAGATGGCAACGAACCCGAGACCCAGTCGTTAAGCGACGATTTCAACAACAGTCCCTTTACGTTCGGCAGCTACTGCGGGACGTAAACTCTGATCGATGGGACTCATACCTTGAGTCTCTTGAAGTCGACCACGCCTCCGTCTGGAGAGCGGTGAGTAGACTGACCCGCGAGAAGAGAACTCGCAACCCGCTGGAAACCCCGAACGGGGTTGTGTCTTCATCAGAAGGCAAGGCTGAGGTCTTCGCCGACTGCATGGAGTCGCAATTTACCGTTCATCGAGGCGTTTCGGACCCTGCTCACTCGGCAGAAGTCCGGGACTTCCTATCTGGTTATTTTTCTCGCCCTCCCGATGGCCCAGACCTCCCGTTCGACAGAGACGAACTCGTTTCGTCTGTCTGTCGACTAAACCGCCGTCGCGCCCCCGGTCCTGACCGGATCGGGGCCGCTGCATTACAATATCTCCCGGCCTCAGGCGTTGACCTCGTTCTCGAGCTGTTCAACTCTTGTCTCCGGCTACAGTACTTCCCCCGCCTGTGGAAAAATGCCAACATCGTTATGGTTCCTAAACCCCGCAAGCCGCGCATGCTTCCTGAAAGCTATCGGCCAATATCTCTCTTGCCAGTTATCTCGAAGGTGTTCGAGCGGCTCCTGCTGGCCCGCATCTCGCCGTTGTTGGATAATTTTATCCGCAGCGAACAGTTCGGGTTTCGTAGAGAGCACTCGACCACGCTTCAACTAGTCCGCGTGGTAACGCAACTCTCTGACGCCACCAACAGGCGAGCGGCTACGGCCGCCGCACTGCTGGACGTGAGCAAGGCCTTCGACAAAGTCTGGCACGAAGGTCTTCTCTTTAAACTCGCTAACTCCCCCTTACCATCGTCCATAGTGTTTTTCCTCCGGTCGTATCTCAGCGACCGAACCTTCAGGGTGAGCGTCGACGGAACCTGCTCTGCAGTTCGTCCTGTCGCCGCTGGCGTACCCCAGGGATCTGTCCTCGGCCCCGTTCTGTACTTGTGTACACCTGCCTGTTTTGCCCGGAGTCACGTTGTCTTTGTTCGCTGACGATGCAATGTATCATTACAGCTCTGTGTCCCCGCGTTTTGCGAGTACACAGTTGCAGCGTCAGTTGGACCAGCTTCCGGACTGGCTACGGAAATGGCGGGTGACGATCAACACGGAGAAATCCGAGGCGATCTGTTTCACTCGTAAGTCCATCTCCCGATGCCAGCCCCTCTCCCTTGAAGGGAGGCCTATCGCCTACAAAGAGTCGGTGAAGTATCTAGGCGTTCGGCTAGATCGTCGCCTTTGCTTCAACGCCCACGTGACGGACACCCTTGCCAAGGCTCGCGGCGTCCGAGCCAAACTTTACCCATACCTCGCGTGCCGCAGCCCCCTGGCGCTGCGCACGAAAGTTACCCTCTATCTGTTGTTTCTCCGGTCTGTATTGACCTATGCGGCTCCTGTATGGTGGTCACTTGCCTCCGCCACCAACAGGCGTAGGCTGGAAAGTTTCCAATCCAGAACCCTCCGTTCCTTGTCGGGATCTCCTTGGTTTGTTAGAAACAGTGTAATTCGAGGGGGTCTACGAGTTCCTGCTCTCTCAGCCTTTGTCTGGTCATTAGCTGCGACTCTCTTTGCCGCAGCTGAGACCTCTTCCTTCCCTTACCTCAGAACCATCAGCACCACGCAACCACCTCCCCCTGTCCGGGTCAAACGCCCTCGGGCGATTCTCGATGACCCGCCATAAGTTTAAGTAAACTGCTTAAACCTCACTTTGTATACTCACCATCTGCCCATGCCCCAGAATTTACCTGCAAAGCTGTTTCCTTCCTCCCTTCCTAGTATGCCGACCGCGCTGAATGCCGCTGCTACGCGCTATCACTGGCACGGAGGCTCTCTGCCTCGCGGGGAGCGACCGACGCCTCACGGCGTCTGCACGCAGGACTGGGAACGCGCGACATCTGTCGCCTGAACCCGTCCTTGCGGCAGTGCCCACTGATTGCTGTAATATTTAAAATAAATAAATACAAATTGAAAACCTTTCTCCCCCGCCTTCTCAGTTAACTGGTTGGCGGTTGTCCATTCCTATTTTATTCTAGGTTACCTGTCGAATGAACCAGAACTATGTCTATCCACAGGCAGCCATTGGGCTCGTCCCAGATGCTGCAGTCATGCACCGGGTGCAAAGACGCCCCGCTACTACAGTGCTACATGCTACATGCTCGCAGCGACAAGTCTCGCACCAAGCACTCGCCAAGCAACAGGCAGTCATCGGGCTCGCCCGGACGCTGCCGTCACTGGGGCACGCACTGAGCTGTGCCCTACACGCATCGTGGCATCGTGGCATCGTGGCTCGGACACTGCGACCACCGGAGCACGACTAGCTGCTGCTCCGCACACCACTGGACTGGCTGATATGTAGGCAGACCGACAGCAGACCGCAGAAAAGATTTCGGACCCAGCTCTTGAACAAGACGGACCTCTTCTTTGGACTGCTCTCTCTTGGACGGACGATTTCGCTGTTTTCAGCTGCTGGCCTGCTGCCTTCGATACGAGGACAGACAAACGACTTCAACTGCCCTGCTTACTGGACATCAGGCCTTAGAAGATAAAAGACAACTCAGCTGGCTGGTGAACTGAGTAGCCAGCACAAGAACAGCTGAGTTCGCCGGACCTTCTAAGGGCCACCAGCTGAGCGACCCTTTTCAGGACCACCAGCTTGCCGCTGAAGAGGAAGCACATAGCCTGCCAGAGCTTAACGTTGCGCAGCGCATCTTACCCGCTGACGCTGAGGCTCTTAGGTAGCGCTGCCTAGGACGATCCTTGCGAGCCCCCACAAGTGGTAAGCGAGCTTGGATATCGCCTAGGCAAAGAGGCCGGTGGACACCTCTCTTGGTAAGGAGAGGTATCTAACGAAGCCGGTCATTAGCCTAGCTCGTAGAAAGCCTGAGCGTTCCAGTTGTCCCGCTTGCGATCCGGCTCCGGCCGGACCCTAGGTCCCTGGTTACCGCCGGAGGCAGCCTGGCTGCATCTGGTCGGCGAACCTCCCGCTCGTTGGCGGATATGCCCGGTTCGGGCGCGTCAACGAGCACGCAGTCGCTCGCCACTGCCCCACCCCACACGAGCAATTCGCCGTGTTCTCCGCTGATGGAAGCGGACCAAGTCGATCCCCGGACGGTTCCGCTGCCCGGCGACGAGACCGACGCTTTCGTGGCGGTTGGGCCACGGGGGCGCCCGGTTAAGAAACCAAGGCGGAACCGGTCCTCCTCAACCTCTTCCTCGGCGTCCGCCATGGAAGTTGTCCCCGCTGATGGCGAATCCGGCCCGGGGCCGACTGTGTCCGGCGATGCCCAAGCACCGCCGGCCTCTGGTCGCATTCCGCCCGTATTCGTTCACGGCGTGAACAACGTCACCGGTTTTTACCGGCGACTGATAGCGGATCCCGGACTTTCCCCGGCCAACGTTGACTTGAAGCTCCTTGGGGGCGACACTGTCAAGATCGTTGTCCGAGGAATTGACGTGTACCGCAGTGTCGTGGCGTTCGTGGAATCCTCACAATTCCAGTACCACACCTTCTCGCCCAAATACGTGAAGCCTCTGTCATTTATCCTCAGAGGCTTGGACGTGGACTCTCCTATTGAGGAAATCCTAGATGAGCTGCGCGACCTGGGCTATCCTGTTCGCGCGGTACATCGAGTATTTGCTCCTGCCGGACCAAGGTGTCCAATTCCTCTGGTCCGCATCATGGCGGAGAATAGCGAGGCAGGCGCAAGCCTACTCTCTCTTACGCGGCTTTTTGGTTTCCGCGTAAAAGTGGAAAGAAGCCGCGCTCCCGGGGCTCTGCCTCAGTGTTACAGGTGCCAACGCTTCGGGCACCACTCCGAAACTTGCTCAAACGCTCCGGCGTGCGTGAGGTGCTCTCTACCTCACGCCAGTAAACTCTGTGATGCGCCTGCATTCAAATGGTGCATCAACTGTGGCGAAAGTCACCCCGCCAACTACCGGGCATGTCCGGTGTTTCAGCGGGAGCTCGAGCGGCGAAAGCCGAAAGGGCGCCTGCCACCACCGAGGCATCCGGTAGCTGGTTCACGACCTGCAACCGAGCAGCCAGGCCCTTCGCCTCCTGCTACGGCTGCCGTGTCTTTCGCCACAGTTGCAAATAGGCAACAGAAAAGATCTAAAGGCCCGAAGCAAACACCTGCAGCACAGGCAACCCTACTCAGGCTCCTTCTCAGGCCCCTGTCACTCTGGCGAAAAAGCGCCGAAACCTCGCGGCATCTCAGAAAATGAGACAGACCAGCCTTTACCAAACATCTCGGTTGTGGAGCCTGAGAATACTCAACCCTCCCCAACAACGGAGAACCCTGACCCAGCTTTAGAAGCAGCCTCGCCTGACCTCCCGCCCCGCGGTTCCCTAACACAGGCAAAAAGAAGCGGCATCGTAAGCCCCGTGGCGCTCGTTCCCGGGCTCCTGCCAACCCAGCCGCACAGTCCAGACAGCCTGCGCAACGCGTGAAGACCGACGTTATCGCATCTGTCCCTCTTCCTAGCACCTCCGCTAGAGGCGCTACTCCTGGCCATAAGACACCCCTGGCTTCCACCAATCCACCGATTGCTAAGTCTCGGCGCTCTTATGCGCAAAGAGTCTCCGGGCACTCTGCCTCAAAAACCGAACCAGACGACTACCAGGTCGTCCACAACTTCCTTGCGGAATTTGACCTCCGCAAAGTTGCTCAGACCTTCAGGTGCAACGGATGCCAGATTTTTCACAACCTTTCATACTGCAGACGGACGCTAGTTCGGTGGCGCTGGAGCGGTTCTGTCCCAAGTCGTTGATGGTGCCTTTATATCCCGAACAATGACCCAGCAAGAAAGAAAATCTTCAGTATATGAGCTAGAGTGTTTGGCTGTTGTGTACGCTCTAGATAAGTTCAGGCGTTTTCTGGAACATGCTGAGTTCCTGCTCGAAACCGACAATCAGGCTCTCTCTTGGCTTCTTGCTCATTCCCGGCAACTGGGTAAAATTGGTAGATGGGTGGTCAAGATCTCATCCTTCAAGTTTAAAGTGCAACACATTAGAGGAACGCAAAATGTGGTTGCAGATGCTTTGTCACGCATGTTTTCCCAACCCAGTGAATTCCAATCTGAGCAACCCTGTTCAGTCCTGTTAGATTTTCCATTAGCCTTCACCGATGTGTTACCACATCAGTTAGATGACGAAGAGCTGGGTCCTATCATCCAGAACATAAAGGAGGGTAACGTACAGGCCCCTTACTTCCTGTCCAAGGGCGTCCTGTGTTGTAGGGAGAGAAAGGGACGTGCCCCAAAGATCGTGCTGCCTAGCAAGTTAGTGCCCATGGTCTTCAGTTATTATCACAATTCCCCAGTAGGAGGTCACAAGGGAATTTCTAAGACCATTTCCAGCATTAGGCGACATTTCATCTGGAAGGGCATGGATTTGGGACGTTGTGACGCGGGTTAAGAATTGTCATCTCTGTGGCTTGACTAAGCCTGCCCAGAACACCAAGTTAGGGTTGTTGTCCTCTGATGTGGCGAGCAGACCGATGGAGAAGCTATTCATCGACTACATGGGACCTTTCCCCCGTAGCAAGTCTGGTAATGCTTACCTACTTGTATGTGTGGATGGTTTTTCAAAGTTTGCCTGGCTATTGCCCGTTTGACCGTTATCGCGCTTCAGAATCATGTCTTTCAGCATTTCGGTCTTCCGACCATCATTGTCTCGGACAATGGTCCGCAGTTTATTTTGGGTGAGTTTCGGCGAATGTGTTTTGCCAGTGGGATCAAGCATGTAACCACTTCTCCTTATTACCCACAGCCGTCCCACGCGGAGAGCTTCAATAGGAATCTCAGGTCCGCGCTTATTGCTTATCATGCAGAGCAACAGACCACCTGGGACCAGAATCTTAAGTGGTTACAGCTAGCCTTTAATACGGCCCTTAATGACAGTCACCAGGCCGTTCCCTTCGAAATTATATTTGGATTCTCGCCCGCACTCCCACTGACTAACTTGTGGAACATTGAAGATCTTCTGCCACGGGAGCCAGATAGTGGAACAGCGGAGAGGTGGAAGGAGGCTCTGAAGTATTTGCTGCGAGCGCACGAGCGGGTCCGTCGTCGATATAATCGGGGGCGAATTCCTAACCCCATCCAGCCAGGGGACTGGGTCTACTGCCAAAGCTATCCGACCAGCTCAGCCGTGGACAAGAGAACCGCAGAATTATGTTATCGCTGGTCGGGGCCATATCGTATCCTGGGGTTTGCGTCGCCGGTAACGGCTAGGTTGGCGAACCGGGGAGCGATTCAAAAGAAATAACGACGCAGATTTCTAAACTGAAGCTCTGTCGTAGGGGGTAGACGGGCTGGTATGGGGGCGGGAGATTTGATGGTCTCCGTGTCGGTAAAGGTAGTTGTCATCCTGAAGGTGGCATGCGCTAAGAGGGTGCCTTGAAGTGAGAGAGAATCGGGTAGCGGGTAGATGTTCCCCACAGTCCCAGTGGTGTTCGTCTACTTCAGGGACGCGCCCCTGCCTGCGCGAGCCTTGGTTTTCTCCATTCATCCTTATTTCCGGAGGAAGCCGTGTCCTTACCTTTAGTCCTAGCTCTTGACCTTTCGATGGTCCTTGCCTTTTTCATCTTCCCGATTATCCTAACCCTCTCCTTAAAAAACATAAAATTTCAAAAAGAAAGAAAAAATATCAAAAAAAGGAGATAGAGAGAGGAGTGAAACTTATAGAGTTGACGAGGTCGGTGGTGAACTTCGTCGACTCTGTAAGTTTTGGCATACCCTTAGATTATAGTCTCATGGAGGCCATCATTTTCCCTCCGGTGCTGAGAATGTACGACGGATCGATAGTGTGGAATTGTTCCGTTGTTTGGTTAGCTCCACCCTCGTAACTATGGGGCAGAAGGCCCTGTTAAGGTTGGTAAGTTTTGGTGTCTCAAAACGTAAGTTGGGAGGCCTTAGGAGGTCAGAATTCAGGGAGCTCCCGAACTTCTCTTTCTTCTTTTCTTCTACTGTCCCTTCTGGCTGAATGCTGGCCCTGATCAAGTCAGCATGCAGTGCCCGCACACTTACACAAGGACTTACACGCACACCAGTACACCCACTACACTTCTTCTTTCCATCTCTTTCCTTTTTCCTTCTGAGCCTCTGTTATCCTAAGTGCGGATTTTCTTGTGAGTCCCCGGAGGAGCCTTGTGGTATAAAGATTACGGTTACCATGCTGGGTACCCAAAGAGGCAAGTGTGTGGAAACCATGTTGCCTTTTTGGGGTGGGGGTGTGCCGGTTTTCTTGAGAAACCGGCGTTTGTATAAAGAAGAATTTATTAATATACTTGCGATTTATTCATTAAGCGTCGTGTACTGTATTACCGTTTCGTTGCTTCACTGGAGGCCAACGCCATCTGTTGACGGAACCGGGTAATTATGTTTTCCGACACAAAGCTTTTGTGCGTGTTCAGTCAGTTGGCTCTGGACGACAGCTGTGAGTACAGCCTATTCCCCCTTTGGCAGACGGAGTGGTTAATTTGTATTTTTTTCTATCCTTGATGCTTGAGTAGAGCTCAGAGATCTCCGGTAAATGAGTTAAATGTATATATTATTCATTTTATGGTAAAAGGTTTAAATTTAGTTTATAATTAACTTGGATGTGAATTGATAAAAGTTTGAAGCCTGCCTCGTGGCGTATTGACCGGAAGTGCATTCATTGTCTAGTATTTAATTTATTTTAAACACTAAAACAGCCTATACCTTGTATTTTATAAATACCAATTGTACATGTGAAAAGGGGCGTAAAAGGAAAAATTATTATGTAATTTTTTGGAACTGGGGAATTTTCTGATGTGTCTGAGTGAGCACGTGGTGTTATAAGCTTAATGCCTGTCTGAGAATGTTAACTTTTCATACATTCATTCTGTTATGAATTATAATATATAACATTTATATTTCGTTATGAATTTATATCCAATTATAAAGCATTGAGGCTTTGTGTGCGATCTAGTAATTTAAAAGCGAGAAGTGAAAATGTCAAATGGGCTACAATGAACATAGTGAAATTGGTTTGGGGTGGCATGTGTGTGTTATGTTTAGTGGTCAGTCAATTAGTTATTATGAATGCTTAGGGTTCCCGATCCAGTCGGAGATGTGCCCCCCCCTGCATGTGGTAATTACAACTTCCACAATGACTTAAAAAAACACCTAGACTCTCGCCTCTTGGCTGCCAGAGGAGGAACAACTGCATACCATGCCACAGTACCAACGGGGAACAATCTGGACCAAATGAGGTGATATTTAAGCTTTTTTAACTACCCTAGGCCTCTACAGCAAACACCAGGTTTTGTAAATTTAACCATCCATAAAAAAAAAACAACTCAACTTATACTTCATTGTGCTCACGTCCAGCTGGACAGAATTTTGAGCTGCAAACTTTCCGTAAAATAGTGCTGATAATGTAATTACGCTCCAGATTAATTGTAGGCCTGGTCGCAGGCATGTGTCCGGCGGTCATTAATTTTATGCTTTATTTTTTTTTACTGTGATTCTGAATGGAGTTGTAAACGTTTGTGGGGAATCTGTATTTTAGTGAAGTAGGTGGGTGCGGTTTGTAAGTGCTGAGGGCTAGACCGGCTGGTCTGGGTCCTATTACAATCTTGGGTATTTCTGCTTGTTAATTATTTCATATATTTCATAAATGGGTTGGGAGTTTTTTGTTTTTTAATTTGCATTAGGCCGGTTCACACATTTTAACCTGGGGTAGTCACCTGTTGGTGCAGATCTATGCAGCACCGGACATGTTACCTTATGTTGGGTCAAGCTCTGGCACATGTCTGCTGCCGGGTCAATTCAGATTTTCTTTAAATTTTTATATTTCTATAAATTTTAAAATTTTACAATTTTTATAAAATTATATAGGCAGTACTGACACTTAAATTTATGATTGTATTTTCTTGCTGTTATGGTCAATTCAGATTTTCTTTAACTTTTTATATTTTTATAAAATTAAAAATCTTACAAATTTTATAAAGTTATACAGCCTGTGTGGACACTTAAATGTATGATGTATTTTCTTGCTGTTATGGTCAATTCAGATTTTCTCTACATTATGTATGTATTTTATAAAACTATACAGGCATGTGAAAATTTCTAAATGGGTGGTGATAAAAATATACAGGCTGTCCGCCAGGCTTTTATGATTGTAATTTGTCTGTGATTCTGTGATGTATAGGCATGTATGTTATATTATGTGTTGTTGAATTATGTGTTGAAATAATGAATAAGATTGATATATATATATATATATGTTGTTGAATTAGGTGAAGGAATGATATTTACATGTTATAATTGAAATGGAGTTATTGAAATATCAATTGAAATTGAAATTGAAATTGAAATTTGAGTTATTGAAATTGAAACTATTGTTATAATGGAAATTGCAGGTAATATTGAAGTTTTATCCTGAAGCATGATATATTAAAATTAAAGAAAAATTATAAATCTGTGATGAATTAAATGTTGTGAAATTTTAGGAATTATGAAAACTCATGAAATAATAAAAGTTATTTGTTTGTTAATACTGAGTTTTAATTGCAAGTCCCGTCTCACTGGATCCAGCACACTTTATGCTTCTTCTAGGCCTTCTGTCTAGTCATAAATATCTAGTAGCCTCAAAAAAAAAAAAAAAAAAAATTATTAAACACAAAATATAAAGAGGGGTTACAATAGTAAATTGTAAAGGTAACAGGGATTAAGTCACTAATAAATCAGTTAACACTGAAAGTATAAACTCCTTAAATACAATTTAAATAAAGAGCTGGCAGTGATGAGCAACGGGAGAAGGGGTGAAGGAGAATGAATTTGTTAGGAGATAAGAGCACACACACATGCCAGCTGATAAGACAGCACTGACGGCTGATAAAGCTTGCTGCTGATATAAAATTTACTTACTCAGTATTTATTACTTTACTAATGCCTATTATGAATATAAATTATTATAAAATATTAGTCTCTTACTAAAAACAATTAAACATCAAATTCTGGCTTTCTGGTATTGTTTTGTTTATTCGAAAAAATTGTATTATTAAATTCATCAAATAGGCATAATTTGTCGTGGAGGAACTTGAGTATGGAATAATTTAAATGCACATTGCCATGAAATGTTAATTGGCAATATCCAAAATATTTTATCTACTTTCTTTCAGTATCAGTTTCTTTTAGTCTGAAAGCTTTCTTAGCGAGCAATTAGGATCTAAGAAGAACCTATTAAATCTCATGACCATAGGGAAGGTGTATCGGGACGTGCTCAGTGAGTGACTGAGTGACTAAGTGGGTGAGTTAGTAATATGTGGATTTATAAATGAATATAGGTTTTACACAATTTATTGTTAGCAAGCTATTATTTTTAAACAATGTGGAGTCTCTGAGAGAGTGCTCTAGCGGTAAACACTTATGGTAATGAGAGTAATAATTATGATAGTATTAGCAGTAAAATAATGATAATAATAATAATAATAATAATAATAATAATAATAATAATAATAATAATAATAATAATAATAGTAATAAGAGTAGTGTTAGTAAAGCAGTTCTCGGAGAGAGTTACCATCACTCAAAAATTTAAGCAAGCAGTCAGAGAAAGTTGTCTGTAATATTTACAAATAGATAACATACGATATTAAAAAAAGAGGAATTTTTCATACAGGAAAACCAATGGAAGTAAGTAGATACATATTAAGCAACATTATAAAGAGAAGACCTAAGTCAAATAGAAAAAAAGACAACCAAATTTCTACATTTCGAGAAAACTGACAATTTACGTGTGATTTAATTTAACGGAAGATATAAAAGTTTTAGAAAACGTATGTTCTACAGTAGTCGAAATATTGATTAAAATTCAAAATAATAGCAACTCTTTTATAATGAAACAAGTCTGAGCATGTTTCTAAAGAAAATGGCATTTCTTTTTTGCATTTTCAATAAGATACGTGTTAATGGAATCATGTAAAGTTGTCGCTATGCAATAACTTTAAACTTAGTCATAACATAACTTACAACAAGTAGTCTATTCAACATGCTGGCAAATGAATAATTACAAGCAGAATGATCACTGTTGCACACCACTATATAAAAATTATCCCGATTAGCGCTTTCAAGGTTCACAGCTCATCGTCAGATCGGAATTGAGCTGATCCGATCTGACGATGAGCTGTGAAGCTTGAAAGCGCTAATCCGGATAATTTTTATATAGTGGTGTGCAACAGTGATCATTCTGCTTGTGATTTCAACCACTAACACAACTTTCTTCATTAAATGAATAATTGGGTTATTCTTAAATTTATTAAATTTATTTTTAAATTTAATTTTAATCCGTCTTAGCTTGCAAGATTGTATTATTTAAAACTTTAAATATATAATACTTATTACTATTATTTAAAGATAATACATATATCTAAAATTTTAGGTTTATATTTCCTTTATGGAAAGCAAAAATGAAAACAATGTACAATAACATTTTAACCTGTTTTAAACACATTATATGTTGCGTTTTAATCAAGTACTTCTTTGCAAGCGCCTAAAAATGTTGTGCCCAATTTTGTGATTTTAGACATTTCGTGACTTCGAAGCCAACGTGGTGAGGGACAGTCAGTAGTATTTGGATGGTACTATGTACAAGAGTTTAAAGTGTATCTTTGTACGAGTGAATTATACAGCATCGTGTGTCTGTACCGTAGTGTTGTGCTGTGTTGTATACACAAACACACACCTAAAAGATGTGTGTGTGCGTGTACGTGTGCCTCTAAAAATTGTGTTTTGTAACCACTATAATAACGGTCATTTTACGGTTTTTTACACAGTGCGCGCGCGCGCGTGTGTATCTAGCTCTGAGGTCCTTCGTTTTGACACACGTTATGGTTAGGTTTCACGGTCTAGTGCCACAAGTAACAGCTTGTTACCCTAGTACCTTTGACATTAAAACTGGAAACACATTGCTATCACGTCACGTGAACTCACGTGAGATCAGGACTTGCCTTAATCCGTGAAATCGTAGTGCAGAGACACACTTATCTCACGTCATGTCACTTCATGTTACATCATCTGACGTGAACGCATATGAACTCGCGTGAAGTCGTGTGAACACTCGTGAAGGGAAATAAAATTCTACTTAATCAAAAAATCAGTTAACATAAGAAGGAGCTGGATACACGATATAAACTTAGAAAGACAAGAAAAAGGTTACTTTCAGAATCTAGTACAAGATTTAAAGTACAAAATAAAAGAAGATACAGCTAAATTTCAAATGTATTTCAGACTGAACAAGGGAGAATTAGATTATTTACATAATCTTATTAAAGATGATATACAAAAAATGAACACCCATGTCGGAAATGCTATAAACTCTCAAGAGAGATTATTAGCCGTACGTTTAAGGTAAGCGTGAAATAAACGAAAACAAAGGCTTGGCATCTTAATTGATTATATTTTAAGGCAACATATAATTGTTAAAATTTAGTATTTTTAAAAGCATAAAATTTGTTTAACATCTTGAAACATGAAATTACTGATCAGTGGTTATAAAAAACACTATTTTTAATGAAAAAAAAGAAACATACTGTAATTTACATATCATTAATCTTCGTGCAATCTCACTTTTTGTATTAACAACTCCTCCATTCTCACGTATTTGTCACCTCACGCCTCACAAAAGTGTGGTTGAACAGAAAATGTGATCGACGTGAGGCAAGAAATGGCCGGCTATGTCACGTGACATCACGTGATATACATGACGTGAAGACAGCGTGTCTCCAAGCAATTTAACTCAAGCTGATAACCCACTCTCACATTTTTTACTATCACGTGAATTCACGTGAGCTCATGTGACGTGACAGCAATGTGTTTCCAGCTTAAGGCTCGATGCACACGAGCGGTGCGGTACCGCACTTGCGGTCAAGAGTACCTAGAGTTAAATGAACCGACTCACACGGTCTGCGGTACCGCTGCGGCACCGCAACGGCCGGGTTTTCCCCCTCAGGTACTGCTTCACCGCATCAACGCCAACGGCTCAGCAGTACCTTCATTTCAATCGTGCGACTCACACGGACGGAATTTTACCGCAGCAAAATGGCAGAAAGTTTTGACACAGAACTTTTAATTGAGGAAGTTAAAAAGTGTAGTGAATTGTGGGATATTAAATGTGAAAAGTACCACGACAAAAATCTCAAACGGAGTGCGTCGATAAGAATTTGCAGCAGATTGTATTCAGATTTTGAAGAAAAAACTCAAAAAGAAAAAGAAGAAATTGGTAAGTACAGCTATAAAATTATTGTTTTCAATTTAAAAAATAATAACACAATATAAATTTTAATCAAAATATAGTTCAGATAAATTTACATTAGTCATATTTCAGTGTCGTATTGATTTTTGATAATTTTTCAAATTTAATTAGATAAATATAGCACAGCATGCCAGTAAATAATTTAATTAAAAATTAACCACAAATCCAAACAATATGCTAGAAAGCAAATATTAAACATATTTTTCCATTAATTAAACTTTTATTAATTTTTCAAAAATAATAACGAACTTCCCATTTCAATTTAGGAAATAATAACACAATATCAATTTCAATCAAAATATATTTCAGATAAATTTACATTAGTCATATTTCGGTGTTAATTTATTTTTGATGTTTTCTTACATTTAATTAGATTAAAATAGCAGAGCATAGCAGTAAACAACTTAATTAAAAATTAAACACAAATCCAAACAATATGCTAGAAAGCAAAAATTAAACTTATTTTTCGATTTATTAAACTTTTATTAATTGTTTAAAAATAATACCCAATTTGTCATTTCAATTTAGGAAATAATAAAACAGTATCAATTTTAATCAAAATATATTTCACATAAATTTACATCAATCGTATTCTGGTGTCGAATTATTTTTTTAATCTATTTTTTTCTAAAATCACTTCAGATTAAAATAATAGAACATAGCAGTAAATTAAATTAAAAATTAAACATAACCCCAAACAATTAAAAATTGATTAAGTAGAAAGCACAAATTAATCATATTTTCCATTTATTAAATTTTTAAATATTTATTGTTATTTATTAAATATAACACAATCTTTTTTTTTTTTTTTTTTTTTTTTTTTATGCAGTTATTTTGCCATGGCAGTTTTCCGTTATCGCTAATAAAATAGTCGGCCCATGTATTTCTTAAGTGGTTTAAGTTGATCACTCCTTGATTTTGATGGGTACCTTGATTTTGCCCACTGTCGTAAAACCCTTCGATATATAATGTGTCTTCAAATTTATATCCATCTCGTTTTAGAACATAATTATGAAGAGCACAACACGTTTTCACTATGCTTATTGCAAAATCAGGTTTTACGTTTAGAGGCCTGTGTAGAATCCTCCACTTGTTACTCAAAATCCCAAACGACCATTCCACATATCTTCGAGCTCGAGATAGTCTGTAGTTGAAAATTCTTTTTTTTTCTGACAAACATTTACCGCTGTACGGTCTCAAAACATTTTGAGATAAGGAAAATGCCTCATCTCCAACAAACACGTAGGGCAGGGCAGGGTGATCCATCCCAGGCAGTGGTTTACCTGTTGGTATATTCAACCGCTTTCTAATTTTTTATTGAAACGGCTGTTTTGGAAAATTAAACTATCCGAATCTTTTCCGTAGGAGCCAACATCTATATACAAAAAGTTATATTGTGCATCAGCAACTGCTAATAACACAACTGAAAAATAATGCTTATAGTTGAAGTATAATGAACCACTCTCAATTGGTTTTATTATGCGAACATGCTTTCCATCGATTGCTCCAAGGCAGTTTGGGAAGTTTGCGTGCTGTAAAAAATTTGATGAAATTTGTTTCCAATCGTTTTCTGTGAAGGGTGGAAAGCATTCTTCTTGTAAAGTGATCCAAATAGCCGAGCATGTATCTCTTACAATTTGACAGAGGGTTGAATGTCGGATTCTGTAGGAATAATGTAAGTCTACGACTGTACATCCGCTTCCAAGATACCTAAAAAAAGAATATTAAATTTATGTAGCTTGAAAAAAATATAATCATTAGATATATGGTAATTTTAATGATACTATTAGCAAAATTCAAATTGAAATAATAGTCAATTTTTAATATTTCTCTTATTATGCTTCAATTTAAAATTAATTAGCGCGAATTTTTATATTTAAAAACAAATGTAATTTATGTTAATGAAATATTGAACGTTTTGTTGCAGGTAACAAAATTATGAGCAAATGGAAAAATGTGAGAGACGCATTTCTGAAAAATATGAGAAAAAGAACAATATCCGGCCAGGGAGCTGAGCATAGGAGGCAATATGTTTACGCTCGCCAATTGAGCTTCCTATTGGGCACCACCCCGGCAGAGACGGAATCGAGCATTCCACATGAAGATTCAACGGAGGTAGTGGAGGAGGCATCGGAAACTGGACCACCTGTTGAAAAAAGAAGAACAAGTAACCCCACTCGACAGAACATAGAGGAAAGTTTGATTAGATTTATGAATACCCCAGCAATTGTGCAAAATCCAAACATGGCGTTCTCTGAATAACTGAGACCAGCGTTAGATGATTTTACTGTCGATCAACAACTTCAATTTCAGACAGAAGTTTTAAATATAGTCAAAACAATAAGAGAACAAACACCACGTTCTCTCATTCATCAGCTTACCCCCTCACCAACCTCCCCACGATTTTCATTACCACAATATGCCTTCTTCTTATCACAACCCGGTGCCATATTATTCCTCTGCCCCCACCTACTATTCACCTGCTACAGTTCCTCAGAATATCTACCCCCGATCATCAGCTCCCCGAAGCTCTGAAACCCCACCACGATCTTCAGCTCCCCAGAGCTATGAATTTCCAGGACGATCTCCGGCTCCCCAAAGCTATGAACTTCCAGGACGATCTCCGGCTCCCCAAAGCTATGAACTTCCAAGACGATCTCCGGCTCCCCAAAGTTATGAACTCCCAGGACGATATTCAACTCCACAAAACATTCAATCCCAAAGTGAACAAAATGCGCTTTCGCCAAATGATAGCGAAGAATCATTGGAGCTTTTTCCATTAAAGTGACATTTTAACTTTTTTTTCTTAATAATTTTATACATAATTTATCACTTAAATATTTTTATAAGTTAAGTTTACATTTTTTGTAATTATATGTACTTTTAATTGAAAATAAAATTTTAATTTAAACAACTCGTCTTTGTCATTTTTGCTATTTTTCCTTAGAAATTATGTCCTGATTGGAAAAAAAATAAAACAGGAAATTTGGTTGAATAGGAAAAGAGAGCAATGGAGTTTTTGCCATAAGGCGTTGACACATTTTGCTCCATTATATTTTGTAAAATTACAGTTATTCTTTCAAGCAAACTGAATAAAGGGAAGACCAAACTTGTTGAAGGAAACAATACATTGTTTTGTAGGTTAGTGACTTTGGAATTAAACCTTTTTTACCTGCTATTAAACTTTTATTGCAGAGGGGAAAATCCTAAGTTACGTTGACTGGTTGTTGTTTGGACAACAAGGAAAATAATTAAACATGTAACAAAGAATTTTTAAATTTATTTCTAAACAAATTTTTATAACTTTCGTGAGGTTATTATTGGGAATTTCATTTTTATGAAAGATCCAGTAGGTACGAAATTGTTATTATCAGTACTTTGAATCAAGGTAAGTGAGTGAATAGCGATATGTGTACATGAAGGAAACTTACTAGTATCCCTTTTAGTAAAAACAATTGTTAAGGTAACCCTCTTATTTTTATAGATGATTAAAAAAAATAAAATAAATAGAAATAATTTGTGAGATAAAAAAATAAAATAATAATCAAGATAAAATACGCTCCCCCTTTTTTTTGTAGATTTTTTTTTTGAGTATGCTCTTTTTGTTAGTTTCACGTAGTATACTGGCGGAATACTACGCTATTAGATTCTGAGAAAATCAGATTAGAGAAACGCGTAGAACAAGAAAATAACACTGGTTGGAACAGCTAAACATTTTTTTTTCATTATTCAATTAAATAGCATAATTCCTAAAAATAATATATAAACCAGGGGAGGGGGTAATTTGCCTCACCCTGTACAGAGAGCATTGAAAAATAATAGTTTTAATAAAGCCCTTTGCTATTCACTAGAAATGAAATAATTTTTCACTTACCTCAATGTTACAGCTAATTTTTCAATCGGGTCAATAGCGATTCTCATGTTCGTATCCTGAAAGCGTATCTTGTCTCCAATTCTTTCAGCGAGCTCTTCAAATGAGTGTTTGCTCATTCGGAAGTAATTAAAGAACTTCGCTTCATCATTACACAAGTCTTCATATAACAATGAAAATGTCCCTTTCAATAACCTTGAGCTCACCAGTGGGTGGACCCAATAATTTGTTTTCCTATACTTTAGATATCTAAATACTAAGTACGAAAAAACAACTCTTTTTCTCGCGTACAGTTCCATAGCTGGACTCCTACTGTTTAAATTCCATCATTATGGCTGATATGTGACGTAAATTTCAAGGAACAGCCAAAACCGCAACGGATTCGCATGTCGTGTGAGTTGAAGGCTGCGGCCCCGCTGCGGTACTGCAACGGCACCGCACCGCTCGTGTGCATCAAGCCTAAGTGTCTCAAACTCCATACTCGCCAGTTCGTTGGAAATTTAATATAGATGCAATGTTATTACAGGGAACTAATGGTATTGCCACGTTGAACGAACCAAGTTTCAGATCTAGAGACATTTTGCTGCTGAACACAAGAACTGTATAGTGAACTAAAAGGAGAATATGACTATTCGGCTTTAATTCTTGCGCGCCCCCCCCATACACACGTAAAATCTTATTTTTGCGTTATTTGATTAGCATCTTCTTTCTAGTTCAGCCCTGCCTATACAATTCTAATTACAACCTCGCACCTAATAAGAATAACAATTTCCTGAGACCTTCTCTAATGGCAATGTCGTCTGTGACTACTACCGTTTAGTCTGTACAGTTTTCAGACATATTACAAGCAACACTAAATTTCTTCACTTAAAATACTTTTTTATGTCTTTGTTAAATTTTATTTTTACGTTTCCATTGGTAGGCGCAGTACAAAATCTGGATTCCTGAAGCTTCTAGAATCAGTATCTCTGCCACTACTACTGCATTTATTGCGATGTATAAGATTGTGAGAACGTTACCAACAAAAGAAATTTTACAAACATAAGACTATAATTCTTACAAATGACGACGGACACTAATTGCATAAAAAATGGCGAGACTTCCTTTAGATTAAGGGGAAGACCGTTGCAAGCGGTCAGACTTAGTTCGTATAGCAATGAATGTATATTTGACTGCACGTCAAGCAGCATGTTTCAAAAACTTCTTATTCCTTTAACCTTCTTGCCATTATGTTCCTAACAAAAATTTCCAACAAAACGCCAAAAGTAGTATAAGGAATTAATATGGATGGGTGTACCCAACCATTTAGTACACACCATTTAGTACTGCAGAGGTGTGTTTCTGGTGTCAGAACAACTTACTTACAATTGTAGTGATGATTTTAAAAATATTTCAATAATTTTGTAATCTGTGATAGAGTTGACAAGAACAGTAGCCTACTATAGACGTACTGTGCCTACAGCATGTGTATGTGCTGTACGTGTGCAAATCCGTATACAGGTCTATATATTTTATTGTCTTCGTTGAATTGGCTGGTTGTTTAGCAAAACTGTAGGCCAAGTTTTTCTCTTCAATGTGAATGTAATTTTTTGCAGATTTTTTCCTATGTCTTAGTGGGATATTTCCAGAGCCAGGTTTTATTTTAAAAATAATTTTGATAGTTATGTTATTGTGTGGCTTGGGTGTAATTATAACATAGCTGTATCGTCGGCGTGGGTTGGAATTGCTGAACTGATAATAAATTCTGTCACAACGCTTAAACACATTTTTTATAATTGTGTCCAGTCAATTACCTAACCACAAGGATTTTAAACAGAACATTTTGACAAGGCTTTCAATACTTCAATCCCTTAAAAGCTTTGGTTGGATTGGTCGACATTACGTTTGTAGGGATACTGTGGGCTCTAGTCATGGAAATTCTTAGCCGATTTACACCGACTTTTAACATTCCCAATTCCCTTTGAAGTGGCGTAAGGAAAAGGTCATAAACGATCTTGCGCTCGCGCAAGTGTAAACGTGTTTGTAAATAGCTGTTACTGTAGATATACAATTAAACGTTATCTTCTTGTATCAAAGAAAATTCCAATGCCTTTGTTAAGTTAGCGTTAATTAAAAATATCTACACATTCATTCACACAAATAGGCAAATTCTTCCAAATGTATTTAGGATATTAAAAAAAAGACAATTTCAATTAGCCAGTTGCAATTAGAAATAAAAGGCAAAAATTATCTTATATTTTATTGGTATTATCAAAGAAAACGAAATATGAAGATTATTTATGTAAATTTTGAAAATACATTTTATGAGATCATAAATTGTGGAAGCATTACACGTCACTAAATAAAGCATTTTAAATTATAAAACCAAAAAATGTATATTTTAAAAGGATCATATTATTCTTACAACAAACAGTAAAACGCGTATGAAACAGACGTATGAAATAGTATTGAAACAGAAGTAGTTTTATTCCAGTATAAATTAAGTATTAAATCATGATAAATTAAGTATTATCCAACAATGGGACGGATATAAACGCGTAGAATAAGCAGTAGTAAGATGGGTCAATTGATGCCATTCTACAAGCACTAGAAAATTGCATGCCATTCTATAAACTTGCTCTCAGTTTGGAATGATCAGGATGTAATTGCTCAGAACCAAGTGGATGTGTATACACGCTAAAATATACATTGAAGAATACAAAAGTAGGAGTCGGACGTCAATTTATGAAACTAAAGACGAATACAAAAGTAAGATTGATGAATATCCAAATACGTGAAACATCAAATTGTGCGCAGATTTAAAATGCTGTGAATTAGTCGAGGTGATGGAGACGAATGAGATGAAGATGCAAAATTTTAAGTGCCAGTGGGGAACAAGCAAAGACTACTGCGTGGTGTTTGGGTTGTTCTCGTTCTCGTACGTTTCTGTAACTTAACGTCTCTGTGCCCGTTGTAGACAATAGATTGTTACGGTGAATAAAGCGTTCAGTTAATCGTTAGTGATTATCCCGGTGGCGGTAAATGGGTTTTACACAGAATTGGGTTTACGTAGTACATAAATTGTACATCTAGTCACTCTGCGTTCACAGTATAAGAGCAATACACTTACAGCCCATTAACGTTAATGGGTGGCAGTAACTTGTTGTAAATGTTAAAGATGTTCACATTATAGACTAATAGAAAACCTAATTTACACATTATTATGGTCTAATACGGCTCAGTCAACATATACAAGTGAAAAGCCTTAATTTTGTATATAGACTTGCCATGTAATGAAATATGTTTAAAAATCCATATTTTCATTCCACAGTGACATATTTTTACTTGCATATATAAACAAAATATACTTGAGAAGAAAATGTCAATAAATTTATATTTTTATACTAACAGCAGTAATGTATGAAAATATCACTAAAAATATAAATACTGCTGATATATGAGTTTACTAATTACGTGTATTCTAGCATTGTTAAGTGCACTGTGTGAATTACTAATGTTAATGTAGGCCTATACTTATTCACTGTGTGTGTGTTTATTTTATGTATTTTTCATATGGTAGTATGGTAGTGAGTTTTAACAGGTGTTGAGTTGTAATGGTTCAACAAGTAAAAATAAGAAAACTGATACTGTTACGACGGACAAACCGGATCGTCGTGGATACAGTGGAAACAGAATTACAGACACAAATGAAATCACTAATTACAAACTTAGGTAGAAACAGCACGTATAAATCAACAAACCACTCTTTTACAATAGTTCAAGATAAATTTCACAATAATTATAATAAATAATTGTCACCCTATTACAGATTTGTACTAATTAACACAATAATCACTTTCCACTAATTGGCAATAATGACTGCGAACCGTACTCAAATGTCGTCGGTCTATCACTGAACTTCTAAGCCGGCCGCTGAAGCTTATATACACCCCGCACAGGTACAACAGTTATCTTCCAATCTCTGGATGGCGTGCCGGAACAGTCTGCGGACTAGGTCAGTGCACGACCTTGATACAGGTCACGTACACCGCGTGTGTGCTAATGATGCCGGCAGCACGCACGAGCTAGTCGATAAACGCGTAGAAAGTCAATCTGGAATTTTGAAGTGCGTTACTTAATAATGCCGCGTATAATGATCTGTAACGTTCTGGAACAGGCCGGACTCAGTGATGTGGTATTAAATACTTCATCAGCGTAACGATACTTTTATTCTACCTTAGTACCTTGTATAATTTTAACATTTTGTCTAAAAACAATTTGAGTACCTGAGTCTGAATATTTAGAAATTATAAATTTTACATTATGAGATTAAATTTCTTTTACTATGAATTTTTCGTAGTAATTCTGAGGTAGGAGCAAGTTACTGTTTCAACCAGTGCTAGTTACATCGTTGTAGTAATACTCACACGAAAGTACTGTCGTAGTAAGTGTATTAGGCAGTATGCAGGTCCTTTGTGAGTATTAGGCCTACTTTCAAATAGTTGAAATTAGCTTTACTAGGAATGTAGTACATTAGAATAACATGTGTGTCTAACCTAAGTAAATTACAAAAAACGTAATATAAATTTAAATTATCACAGTGTCCACATTCAAACTGAATTTACATTTTTGAAATGTGCATTTACGTAAATTTAATGTGTTTGTGCAAAAAATATCCAACATGGTTAACAAAAGTGATATGCATAGTGTTCATATAAAACATTTTTAACTATATGAGTAATACAGAATGTCTTGATAACACTGTTATCATTACAAAACAAAATAATTCATGTTACTTTGATCCTATAGAGACTGCTGGTAGTAAACAATCATATCCCGGTTTGAACAGAGATTAATAAGTTAATAATATAAACAAAATTAACACTATACTATATCACTCGGTACGTAGTTTAAAAGTTAAAAAAAATATTACTACAAGGTAAGCGGCGAACATGGACGTGTGCCCAGACTAATACACAGAGAAGTACGTAAATAGATCACAGAAACCTTTAAGTTTAAGAGTAAAAGTTTATGTAAACATTTTGGTGTTACTTTATTCTTGTCACTGGTATATTTGCGAAAGCGTTATGAGAAAGATCTATTTGGACTAGGTAATGGAATTTCCTTTCTATTTTAACGTAAGTAATTAAAAATACGTAAACTATTTAAAATATTATTTTGGTGAACTAAATGAAATTTTTCCATATTTAAAAAAAAAAGTTTGGGTGCGTGTATCAGTAAGTGTGTACAGGCGGAAGAAGTGAAACTTCTTTGGGTTATATCCATTATTTTTTGTTTATCCATTATTATTATTATTATTTTTTTCAACTGTATACTTAAAATTTAATAGGATGGGAGAGGTATCAGTATAAGAAAAATTTTCATTTTTAGTAAATTAAAAATATTTTATTATATACATTTACAGTAATTATTATTATTATTATTAATCTATTTCGTTAATATTTAGTGATATTTCATCATACACTTTTGTAACCAAAAGCTTATGGTAACTAAAATAAGAAATGTAGGCCTATATTTTACATTCAATATTATCCAGAAACCTTGTGAATTGTCGTATTCGATTTTGTCGTAGATATTTTTTTATCATTTCGTATAGACAGGTTTCAATTATCTTTTAAAAATTCAACCAGTTTTATAGATTTGTCTAATGCAAAATTGACATTGACATCTCCACTTAAAATCATAGGTATTTTATGATAATCTTTACGAAGTATGGCGGCACCTTGTGATGTATACGATAATAATGAACGATGGAAAAAATCAATAATATCATCTAATGTTTTATTAGGAGAAATATACACTGCTACAATCACAACTTTTTGCCCATTTTCCATTTTACATTCAGCCATACACAAATCGCCAACTGTAGATGCCATTGATCCATAGACATCAGATTGAGTAACGGAAAAATCCATGGATGGAGTTATAATGTTAATAATATCGTCAGAATTTTGAATTATCCCGACACCTCCCGCTCTAATATTTGGTCGTTTATATTTCACAATGCAGTTGAAATTAAGAACAGATACGCCATCTTCATTGGCTAGCCAAGTTTCTGATAAAACTATGACATTTGAATTTTTCACAACTATATCTTTTAGATCAACAGCATGAGCTGTAAGACTTTGGCAATTAAAAGTGAATATTGATAAACCTATTCTGTTATTGATGAAATTAACTAAATTTTCATTTCTAGTTTCTACTTTGTTTAGTGAAAGTCGTTTAAATTCCTCTTGCAAATCAATTGTTGATGATGACCGTCTTCGGCCATGGTAGAATATCTTCTCGTTGTTCTGTGTCGTAATATGTAGTCCTTCAATACTCGTCACACTTGATAAAGCAACGTATAATAATGATTGAGAATGACGTCGATCGTATTCATAAACAATTTTTAACATGTCATTAATTATGTAGGACTAGGTAGATTATTTTTTACATATCGTTAACTTAAAATATTCGGAACAATAATTAAATGTAACTGTACATTTCCTCATTTTGGTATACTACTAAACACATATACACACACATGCATGCATATAACACATAACGTATAACGCGTAACGCGTAACGAACATTTTTCCTACCGTGTCCAAAGAAGTTTCATGCATATAACGCATAACGCATAACGCGTAACGCGTAACGAAAATTTTTCCTACCGTGCCAAAAGAAGTTTCCCTTCAATACATCAAATTTAATTAATAGATTTTATATTCTATATCAAATGAGACTTTGTTTAGAATTTGTTCTATGTTGCATATAAGCTAAAGAACGGAAAATATAAAACTTTTGATTTTACGTGCAATAAGGAAACTCTTACGCTGTCATAGAATTAACTTGTAGAGCGACTTTTGTTTAATCGTGAGCACTAAATATTGCCGATAGGCTATCTATAACGTCAGAACGTCAAGGCAAGTGTAGTTCTCTTAATAAAAGTACAAGTTAATTTTATTGCAGTGATGAGACGGATACTAAATTGCCGTTTGACAAAATGAAGCGCTTATGTTGGTAAAAAATGCTTACTATACCGTGAATAATTTAATTGCAAATTGTATAGAATTAATCAAGTTTACCTAAATTTAAAACCACTGTTTTATCAGTATATATATGAGAAATAGAGGGCTATTTATAGTACAAACATTACTTAATAACAACTACGTACATTAAGTATCTAACAACTACGGTACGAAGATTTTTGTTCAAACGTATACAAATAAGAAAGGAACAAGAAAACATATTTCCTTAAAAAGGGAAGACATACACAGAACTGTAATTTGCTACTGCTAAGATGTTGCTCTGAATTACATTCCAGAGCAATTGTATCATGGAAAGCGTAAGCCAACTGTAGATCTGCTGTTTGAGGGAGGGTTGCATTATTTCGATGGCCCGAATAACGGTGGTACGAGTAACGGTTTCACAGTTTCCTTGTCTCTCATGCCCACAACCATAGTGATATACAAACACAATATATTTAAAAAAGAAAAACGTCGCTTCGAATTATTAAAAAATTGAATGCTCTCGAGACGAATGAAAAGAAATTAGATTCAAATATGCCGACAAAATTTGCACAGTGGGACATTGGTTTGTCTGTAGTTTTCTTTCTTTGGTGCAACCGGTCTCAAAGAAACGTTAAGCCCGACGATTAGGATACACAATTGTCAACTGTACATTTTTACAGTAAAATTAAAAACGTGTAATGTGATAAATTAGTAAATATTTAAAAAATGGCGTATTTAGTAAAGACAAATTAAAAAAAAAAGAATTGTAGTATTCTTGGTTAGTTATAGTTTCAAAAGTAAATAAAAATCTTATCAATTTAAAATGTTTTGTAACTAGGAAACGAAGAACTACAAAGGTAAAACAAAATGGAAAGAAATAATAATTTAGTAGGATTTTGTAATCTCATATCGCTGTTTGGTAATAAAGGTGTGTATTTGTAATACTGAGGCAAGCTGAGTGCTCTTTGAAATACCAACGGTTGTCAACAACCGTTTTATATTTCGCTATTCATCACTCCCACACTTTTCCTTTTCATGTAATACGAAGTGACATCTTTCCCAATAGTAAGGCGCAAAATGATGACCTGTCACACTGTATTATCTCTTCGCCTGCTTTTAAAATATCTTCACCATGTCGTACTAATGAATGTTCACAAGCATATTTCCGTGGCGTACGGAAAAACTAAGGAATTATTTATGCACATTACTTATATACGTTTTTTATCGCGCGCGCGCACACACACACACACACACACACAGCGTCTGTATATTCTTAGAAGTCTGGTGTTTGCAATCAACATGTGGATTGTGTGGCTCGGTAGTGCTAAAATGCTAACCTCATTTCTCAGAATGAGGAATGCAGCCACCTGACCACCGTTTATGTTAGGATCGGATCCGTTGCCCTCTTCGCTTTCGACAGAAGTTGAGACAGGTTGTCTCTCTTGCCGAGAAAAGGAAGCCTATGCTACTACCAGATGTATAGCGTATGAAGACAATGGAAGACCATATTCATGAAGGTTCAACTTTGGTGAATAGGGAACGTTCATTTGGTTCATTTTTTTAACACTTTATATTTTTTTAACATTATAATATCGGGAACCTGGTTAATTGGCTCAGGTCAATTAAACAGGCTGCCATAACATTCACAAACTCATAACTATCTGAAATATAAACAAACACTAAATAGGATCCCGTGAATTGAGGAGTTTTTGACTGGGGTTTGTAGATTTATTCACTCACCTTTTTGGACCATGACATCTCTTTATTACATACTGTTTTAGCATCATAGAAGAAAATTAGTAATGTATGTACTAATGATAAAAATATTTGCGCATTTTGTACAAAATTGTAATTAGTGTAAGTCATGGGTGAACATAGCTTGTACTGTCCTCGGATCCGAGTTGTGTGTTCCTGTATGTGATATTAAAAATAATAATCTTTACTTTGTGCCATCTGAAGAATGGACTTATTTAACTTTAGCGTGTTATATTCATTAAACTCATTAAACTTAACACATCTTATTACTTATCATGAAATTACAATTTTGTGCTAATTAGGTCAGTCTTTTGTGTTTTACTTTACTCTTATGTTGTTATTTAAGTGTCTTTCATATATTAGTTAAAGTTAAGTTCTGAACCACAGAAGTAGAACTTCCGTGTCACATGTGTGTAACATATCCTCGGCGAATCGGGGCTTCTATCTGTCGTGCAGGGTGTCTGGGAGATCTTCTGTCTATCGTGTGTTGGTGACGTTTGATGTCATTCTTAAAGATGAGTAGTCTGTCTCTTCTGTAGATTCTTGTGGTCTGTTTCTTCGTGGTAACTTTCACTAGTGTTCACATTGTTGTACCGCACATATTGTTTATGGTTAACAGTTACATTCTAGAAGTTTAACATCACATTTAGGTGATGTTATTTATTTATAGAGATGTCATCGCCGCACACTCAAGTCATCGCCGCACAACTTTAAAAATTCAATAAATTTTTGTGCAAACATTTTCATACAAACAAATTGTTAAACAAAGTAGCTCTAAATGAATTAAACACATACTTAGCAGCGAAGTATTTAAATCACGGAAAATGTATACGAAAGAACAAATTAAAGTGTATTTATGAAAATCAGTGATTTCACGAAATATACACAAAACAAGATAAACGGTATAATATTGACATTACTACGGACACTTTTCTTATTAGAAGCCCTGAAAAAGTGAAAACTGTGTTTCATCTCACTCACGCAATAAAATGTTATTAATACTGTTACTGCATATAGCTACTGATACACACGCCGCACGTACGCTCTGGTATCCCCCGCTGTCTGTGTGACCTTTGTGGACAGTTGTGATTACCTGCGTTAAAGTGTAATACTGTACTAGTTTAATGTAAATATGGATGCTGATAAAAATGTCGAGCATCTAGCAGCTCTTGTCTCTCGCAGTCCAATTAGCTAACATAAAGGTATGTTGAACTTCCACTCTCGTGTTCCAACAAGACAGGCGTGGCGAGAAATTTGTATTGAGTCGGGATCCAATTTCTAAGAGCTGACTATTTTATTTAATTTAGGTGAAGAGAAGTGTCACACGCAAACTGAAACAAATAAGACTCGTTTACAACTTTACCGCCTGACTGACAAATTTCCATATTCGTAAAGAAATACGTCTCGTAAAGAAACAGCTGATTGCGGGCGGTTCGCGTGAAAGGGCAGCCAACCTACAAGTGTACACGCACTTGCTTCGTTTGAAAGAAGCCTTTTTACGGTACAACGGAGATTAGAACACCAACTAAAAAATATGCAGTAGGAAATAATAAAATTTTAAATCCTTTCCAAAGGAAACAATAAATACGATTTTTCTGATCTCTTTCTTATCTTAAGCGTAATTATAACACTGCATTGCAGTTTCAATTTGACAATAAAATTATCTGCATATAGAGACTTTCTACGTCATACCAGTCATACCATAGGTAATTTTAATGTCTTAATACACATAAAAGTACTGGAAAATATTCTACTACATGATAAAATGTACTTTCACTTTTTTATCTCTTAAATTACCCTGTTCTTCCTTTTCTCCTGTTTTATAAAATATACAAATATCGGCCTGTTTCAGATTCTGTACTCATAATATTTCTTATTTCTACCGACAAATGTTCTCCATTGTGTCAAGATATTTCGTCTACTTTTACGTTTTGTTTGCTTTCCAGTCGTTGAATGATAAAACGTTTAGATTATTTCTAATTCATTCGTCATCGTATCGCTTTTAATACACCATTTCACAAATTTATTTCATTTGCAGTGATGTCTTTCTTAATCAATAGTGAGGTTTCGCTTCTATACATTAACACTCCGCCAACCGTTAAATTATAAAGTTTCAGTACAATAATAAAGCATTTCAATCCGGGACATTTAAATACGCATACAGGAACATACTTACGATTTCTATTACTATTTTCAGCACAAGGAAACCTTAAAATTTTAGTGAGTTTCCTACGCGAGATTCAAACCGAATACAACAATAAATTTACTAGCCTTCAATTGCAACAGGTTACTATCTTATTCTATTTTTGATAACTCTGTCATTTTATACCTTTATGTTATCTGTCTAAATTACTTTTTCGTTTCGTACCTACAACAGACGCCTGCTAAGTAACAATGGTGTAGTAGACACTGTAAGTCTAATTATGTACACGCTATTTTTTCAACCTTCTAACAGAGTATGGAGTATTTAAGTGACTCACCATTATTCTGTTATTCTAAAGAATATTTAGAGCATGGTTTTAATTTTAGGTAAACTTGATTAGTTCTATACAATATGCGATTAAATTATTCACGATATAGTAACCATTGCTTACCAACATAAGCGTTTTATTTTGACAAACGGCAATGTAGTATCCGTCTCATCACTACAATAAAATTAACTTGTACTTTTATTAAGAGAACTACAGTTGCCTTGACGTCCTGACATTATAGATATCGGCAATATTTAGAATACCTCACGTTCTACTTAAAACTGTTTACGTCACATCGCTGAGTGATGAGCATCGTGTTACACGGCTAGATAAAATGTCACATAAACCGAGCCCAATTAATTATTTTTTATTGAGAAAAGTTTTTATTGACAAAAGTGGCCCAAAAACTGAGTTTTTTTGTAACTGAATGTTCAAGTTGGGCACAAATAAGTTCTACGGGCTTTAGGTCAGGGTGATACGGAGGCAAATGATTAACAGTATGGCCGTAATTTCCTATAGTACCGTCTTTGTATAGTGATTTTGTAAAGGTTTGTTTGTTTTTATCAAGTTATATTGTTATAACTTATGAAACACATCAAGTGTAAGAAGAGTTTTGTTGTAAGACAACCACTGAATTTAGTCATTTTTGAAGAATTTGATGTGGTATATTTTTTAGATTGGCATTGTGGCAAGTTACATTATACAAAACTAACATAAAGTTTTTGGTAACTACGAAATTAGTTTTAAATTACCCATTTCTCGAAACTTCTACTGTTCATATCATGTAAAAATCACATGTTTTCTCTCCCTATTTAAAAACCAGTAACCTACTATCGACGAATCTTTAATATCTGTCTGTACCCGTGTGAACTACTATGCGCCGTCCATAAGTCCAAATTGACGACGGTGCCGAGTCAAAAAGACGGTGGGCGGTGGGCCGGGGCTCTACCCCTTTAAAATATTCCAAATGAAAGAAAAAATATTTTCCTCCAAGAAAACGTAAATTAAATTTTTCATTATATCTATGGCGATGGTAAAATTCTAATACTCATCAAAACCAACAAGGCGGCACCCGGTCACGACACCCAGAGGTCAGCGCACCAACCAGTGTAAATCTTACGTTAGGTTAGAATGCTGTGCGCTCATTGGTGAGGGCCGCGACCCAAGCGAAGCTTTTCATTGGTGAGTGCACAAAACCCTGGGTGCCTTGACCTTGTTCCGCAGTCCTTTTTGTTCCGCAGTGCCTATCCAAACAAGAAAATTTTTGTCTTGTTCGAACGTAATGTTTTTTTCTGTCTAAAAGTGAAATCTCGCGGTGCGCCGGTGAGTATATAAGGGCAGACCCGGCCGACAATTTCTTCATTCCATTAATTTCTATCTATTGTTGCAGTTGGGATCGTAACAATATTCATCTTTCTTGTGATGTCTTTTGGTGATTGACTGATTGTTGATACTAAAAAAATAAAAATTAAAGTAAGTACATGTACATATTATATTAAATTTAGGCCAACTTTTTAAATTTGAAAAGTAATGATCTGATCATAATAATTACTCAAGAAATGGTTTTTACCTTATACTAACTTTTTATTTCTTAAAATAAAAGAATACAATTTATAGGATGTATTTTAGTACATTGTTTCGACATTACAGAGCAGGCTACATGCTTATCGAATGTTCCAGAGGAATCCGGCTGTAATGTGTGTGGCGTACGTGATTCTCGACGCATTAGTAGACTGTGGCAGAAGCCGCGCGAACTGTGTCAAGGCCGCAATGAATTACGCTCTAATGTTTTCCTTTATTGTTAATCCGCAGTATGGAATATTATAGTATTTTGGGGGGGTATAAATACGAGTACTCAATAACGTTCACTTTCAGTTTGTTCAGTTTCAATGACGCTCAGTGCGGTTCGAGTATTGTGGCGAAGTGTTACGTGTTTTAATACGCGTGCGGGACGATTTTAATACAATTGTGTTTTATACCAATTAACATTTCTATTGCGTGTGAACAATTTTTAATTGATTTGTTGTAAGAGACTATCTTGTTCATTACAAACTGTTTAGTTGTGGATAAATAAACCTGGTGATTAGTGACTTAGTTGGTGTCTTGTATTTTGTGTTCCACTGTACCATAAGACGATCAGTCGTAACAATGGTGTGAGAGTGGAATAGAACCGTTAACGGTGAAAACAGTAGAGACTTTGTACAAGGCGAGCGTAATTTATAATTAATCGTAAACAATAGATGCCAGTCAGATGATGGAATCTTTCCAATCGCTGCTGCGGCAGACACAGGAACAACAAAAATTAGAACGACAAAAAGAGGCAGAAGAAGCAGAAAGACGACAAAAAGAAGAACGAAGACAAGAAAGAGAAGAAGCAGAAGAACGACAAGATGAAAAAGCGGATGCGAAGCAGAAAACCCTCCTTCTGTAAGCAGAGGAACGGAAGCGTAAAACAGAAGACATCAAAGCATTAATACAGGAGCAGAAACAGATGGAAGAACATAGTACCGGAGAATTGGATTTCCTACGAGGTGAGCTTAATAAACAAGTTACTAAAACATCGGAGGTACAAGAATCAATGACATTTAAATAGCTGAAGTAGAAAAATCTGTCACGAGTGTTGAAGAATCGATGTCTACAAAAATATTTGTTGTAGAAGGATCGATGTCAAATAAAATATCTGCAGTAGAAAACTCAATGGCAAACATAAGAATACAAATTAAAAATGAAGTTGAGCAGTTCCTGAATATATAACCAAAACAACGTTTTGAAAAGACTGTACCAATGATAAAGACAAAAAAGACACAGAAAATAAGTCAGTAGAGAAAGTCACTTTTCCTCCAGTAGGGACAGTTTCAACCTTTGACGAAAGCAGTCACTGGGGAACGTACCTCCGTCAATTTGAAGTTGATGCAAGCGCAAATAATTGGACAGGGAAAGACAAGGCTGTTTCACTCATTCTCGCATTAAAAGGACTTGCGGCAGAATAACTACAGAAAGTGCCACCTGGCACCCAGAACACCTTATGCCGAGTTGATAAAAGCTCTAGAATTACGGTACGGTGATAGATATATGCGAGATGTGTACTACGCTCAGTTGAGAACAAGACGACAACGCTCCGGGGAGAGTCTTCAAGAGTTTGAAGCAAATGTCGACAGACTGATTAGATTGGCCTATCCTGAAGTACCAGAAGATTTTCTAATAAGGTTTGCGGTGCAGACGTTTAGTGATGGCAATGGAGACTGTGAACTTCAGCAAGTGTTACGAATGGCAAGACACCGAAATAGCTCACAAGCTCTTATTCACGCCCTAGAGTTCGAAGATGCCAAGTCAGCGTCCCGTTACATTAATGAATTTATGCCATCACATTGTAGTCAAAAGATCCTTGTATAACATTGCCGTTACGATGGGTGCAGAAAAGCAATGTTGTCGGACAAATAATTCAGAAGTTCAAGAGCGCCGCAACAATTTGAACGATGGGAAAAAGGCAGAAGACCGAAGTGTTACAACTGTGGAAAACGTGGTCATCTACAGGTAGACTGTTGCGAGAAGAAAATACCGAAATAAGAGATTGATCGCACTAAAGACCAGTGGAAACTTGATCTTTAATGGATTTGCGGAAGGCAAACCAACATCATTTACAGTTGACACGGGCCCAACAGTGTCCACTGTGCGTCCGACTTAGTCAGCAACCGCCAGCCTCAAATTAGCTCTTGTACAATTCAGACAGTGACTGGAAGCCTCGTCAAGGTGCTAGGAGAGGTAGACGAACGAGTACGCCTGGGTCTTTTCGAGTTTAGCCACCAAATGCTCGTTGCAGATATTGTCGATGAAGTGATTCTTGGCACGGACATTATGAATGCCTGCGGATTCGTTGTGGACTTAAGAGAGAATGTCCTGAGGTTTGGCCAAGAGAAGATAAAGCTTTGCATGGCTAAAATGACAGTGTCTACGTTGAAGAAAACATCAATAGGACTGGTTAAGAGGAACCCTCCCTATTGCAAGCGGAAATGGAGGAAGAACTAGCAGAGAAAATACAAATAAGTGTAACGACAAACGAAGTGATTAAAAAGCCAACTATGGGTGTCGAGACAAGTATCTTGCTTGTTCCTGAGTTGATGGAAGAATCCGGGGAAAACGTTACTAAAGATAAAGTCACGCAAGAAGTTGCTGACGAGAGCCAATCAGACTTGGACCAGCCAGTGGTGTTTAGGTCATCGGTACATGACGCAATGGGAGTGATTCCCGCAAACCTACTGGTTGAGCGGAAGACTCATATTCCTGGGAAGCTGATGTTTGGATCACCTGAGACTAGGTCTCAAGAGCCACAGAACTATTCCTCGCAAATTAAAAAGCAACTGCGAGAAATGAATCGCTTGATAAGAGGACGGCTGAAGATTGCCAGTGATAAAATGAAAACTCGGTACCGTACGACATTTGCTGCAATAGTGTGGGTTTCCAAGATGGAGATCAGGTCTGGTTGTTCAACCCAAAGCGCCGTCGTGGTCGCTCACTTAAGCTTTAGACTAACTGGGAAGGGCCATACACTGTGAAAAAAAGAATCAACGATGTTGTTTATCGGATTCAACAGGAAGGACAGCGAAAGTGCAAATACGTCCATCTAGATCGCCTGGCCAACTATTACTTCAGAGACGGTTTGCCAGTTCGGGACGAACAGGCTTAAGGAGGAGGAAGTGTTACGACATTACAGAACAGTCTCGTGTTTATCGAATGTTCCAGAGGAATCCGGCTGTATTATGTGTGGCGTACGTGATTCTCGACGCATTAGTAGACTGTGACAGAAGCCGCGTGAACTGTGTCATGGCCGCATTGAATTACGCTCTAATGTTTTTCTGTATTGTTAATGCGCAGTACGGAATATTATAGTATTTTGGCGGGGTATACATACGAGTACTCAATGACGTTCACTTTGAGTTTGTTCAGTTTCAATGACGCTCAGTGCGGTTCGAGTATTGTGGCGAAGTGTTACGTGTTTTATAATTGTGCGGGACGATTTTAATACAATTGTGTTTTATATCAGTTGACATTTTTTATTGCGTGTGAACAATTTTTATTGATTTGTTGTAAGAGACTGTCTTGTTAATTACAAACTGTTTAGTTGTGATAATTAAACCTGGTGATTAGTGACTTAGTTGGTGTCTTCTATTTTGTGTTCCACTGTACCATACGACGTTCAGTAGACCGACGTAACAATATAAACGTACTTTTTTGATGTAGTCGATATTTGAAAATCAATTTTGGTTTAGCTGGAAAGGATCTAAATTTTCGATTTTTAAGTGGAATATCCTGTACATTGTTATTTTATTTTAAATCATATAACAGTACCTTATATGTCACTTTTTGACAGACAAAAATATTTAATTTATAATTGTTATTGTTTAATCTAGATTGGCGTGAATTTTGAGATGCTGGAAATATTTTTTTGTCTAGAAAAATCGACCTATTACGGAGTACCAAAATTAAAGAATGTAATCACCCATTTGAACCACTTGGTAAACGTCAAATATTTTATATTTTTTAAGTTTTCGTATGTGTTGTGTCTCCACAGTTTAGTATATAGACCTTCTAAATGTTTCAAAACTAAGGTAAAATATTTGAAAGGGTGACTTTTTGAGTGTTTTTTAAAAAAAGCATTTTACGCGATAGTTCCTATAATCGTTATTTTTTACTTTCTTGTTTCTACTTTTTTACTTTTAATTTTTCTACTTTTTTCATTTTTTTAAGATGTTGATGGAAGAAAAACAGAAAAAACTTTCTGGGCATCAGAACTTACTAAAAAAGAGAAAGCGAGAGGAAGACTTAGAAAAATATAACTTTAAAATTACTCAGTTTTTCCGAAACCAAAGAATACTCAAGATACCAATACCAGTGCTGATTGTCCATCAACGTCACAGTTACCATTGGAATTAACAACAGAACATAAGAATCAGAAAAAATATGAAACGGTTTTGGTTTGGGAATTACCTTAAATTTCAATCGAGCCGGTCCAAACGTGCGAAGAAATAATGGTAAAATGTACACTTGGTGTAGAAGATGGGTATTTGCCAGTCTCTGATGATCCTGGTTTGTGGCCAAGTTCATTATTACCATCCCAAGTGCAAGAACCAATAGAAAGTGGTTCTGAATATTATCAAAACCTGGTTGCTAATTTCAATTACCAAAGACAAAAGTGGACGTAAATATTCTGATATATACTTTTATCGGATTTTGCCATACAATGAAAGAGTTAAAAGAAATCGGTTACTATATTCTATAGAAAAAAATCTGTTTTTATTTTCTCCAAAATGTTCGTACACACACGGCAGAAACACTGTGTATACACACACACTCGCAGTTTGCCACTCTTCAGAAACCAAGTAACTTATTGTTCCAAAACAGGAGTTCGTTTAAGTATTGTCTAAATCTTGTTTGCTCCCGTATGCTCCATTTGGAGTTATGTACAACTGTTCATATTTATTTTATATTTACAAATAAATTACCATGGGCGAATATGTATCGTTGCAATATATATTAATAGTAAGTAACCGTACGTTATGTACAGTTACGACATCAGTGAATCAATCTCGCACTTCAATTAAAAGCAAATTGCCAAGTAGACGGAGCAGTGAACGTGGCTGATGTACTACGGCTGAACGTTTGACATTTAAAATCTCCGAGTTTTAATGCTAACCACTATCGTACGATAGGTAAAAGATAATACCTATACCATTCTAAATTTAAAACTATACCATTCTAAATTTATAATATAATATTATGTACAGTCAACAACTTGTTATTTAAACTAAGGTAATCACTCTTCAAACAGACAAAAATAGATCGGACATTTTTAAGTGATAATGAACTATACAAATCCCTCTTAGGATTTTTAGTATTGATCAAATATATAATAAAAATAAAATTTGTCGATAAACTAATAGCCTAGAAGTAGAATTTTTAGTAGGAAACATTATCACATAGATTAGGAAAAAACAAATTATATACAAAAGAATTATGATGTAAGTAATATGTAGGAGAAATAAACGCATTGTCCAATAGATTTGTGTGGAAACAAATTAACTAAATAATTATTTATATCTACTCTAGTAATAACATAATTACAAAAAGTAACAATTTCCCAGATGTAAACATTTTTATTTACCTTTTTAATTACCCGTAACCCCAAGCCGAACCCTTTTACTTACCCCGTTTTATTTGATTGTTGCATATAATTGACGATTTCTCCACTGTGTCAACTTTTCTTCACCCAAATCCCAACATTTTATTATTGAATAAACAAGTTAGTTACAGAGCACTGCAGGACATTTAGGCTACTTCGTTTCCAACTTTGCCAATGTATTATAATTACTGGATGTGGCGTAAGTAACACTGACATAAGCAAATTAACATTTAACCGTTTGAACTTCCGTGACAGTTGGAGATGAATGACGGAAGAAGTTACAATTTATGACACGTGTTTCATATTCCAAGTGATACAAGATATTATAATCACGGAAAAGCCATAAATCACATTAGCTGTGCCTGTTGGCCGGGCAAATGTCAGGTTGGCTTACGTAAGCAATTTAGTAAAGTCATTAACGCCAACACGAGTTTAAAACCACTTACAAGAGTTACATAAGAAACATTACACTTTCCTGTCTCACTTACATGACACGTAAGCTGCACTTCTATTTATAGAACATATTTACCAGAATTAACCCCCCCCCCTGAAAATGACAATTATGTACAATTGTTTTCGAAGAAACGCTGGAGTCACAACCTCTAGTCTGTCCGGTTGGGACCGAAACAAATTGTTTTTTATTTAATTCTTGAAGAAAAAGAAGAATATGATGATGATGATGATAACGAAGATGATGATGATGACAGTAATGGTGACCACGGTGATGGCACCATTAATAGGCCTACGTTCTTAGAAGTGCGGAATTGTCTCTGTGGAAAAAGTAAATCTATGTAAATTTGTATTCGAACTCTATAAATATATTCTTGAATATTTAATGTAAGCTCTAAGCTGTATCGATGATTTTATTGTTTTTGCGTCCCTGGTCCCTGTAATATTTTAATGTTTTCTGTTAATAGTGTTCTTAATTATAAGTTGCGAGACATGACTTCTGTATTGAGCTATATTTGTGTCAAACTGTAATTACGCAGTCAACAGGACTTTCTACCTCAACGTTTGATGAAGGAGACGGTACCTATACAAACGTTATATTTTGCAACAGATATATTGTAAGTTATTAAACGTTTCTTGGAATTATTAAAAGTCGTTATTTATCATTTTTGTTAAGAACTTACGTCGTAAAGTATAAGTATGATTTCACCTGCTTATAATTGAACGTTGCAGTTAATCGTATTGACTTAAAGCTCAAGTTTTACACTGACCATTACTCGTACATCCCAGCATACAATGTCCTTTCACTGAACTGACCGGACTCCTAAACGGTGATGTAGAGGTTAACACATACGTTAGATATCACACTCAATTTCTGCGTCGTATACAACTGTCACATTGAGTGACGTAGATACACGTATTAACTGCAGAATTTACCACGTGTTTTAAAGAAAGAAAATTATTTTGTACTGTGATTTACAACTGTGAAGTGTCGTTAGAGACACTGTACAAATGTACAGAAGACAATAAGAAGGAAAACGGCTAGTGGGTAAGGAGCCGGCGGTTGCGGGACAGTGCAGGAATAGATGCCGGTACATGATAAATGCCAGAGCTTGAGAGGAAGAGGCCTGTAATAGGTCAACTGAGGACACTATGGATTGATATGGAGTATGCGCCATCGAAAGAAAGAAGAAGAATAGACTCTGTATTGCGAGAAAGGTGAGAATAAAAGTAAAGTGGGTAACATGCTTTGAGAATAAGAAATAAGGAAGGTTGCAGGTTATTTGAGATTTCTTATGAGAATAAAACTCTCATCACCATCTCTCAGTTAAAAATCATAAGCCAATAATAAAACATAGTTATCAAAAACAACCTGACAGCGATATTAAGTAAGTAGAATTGCTATGGCTAAAGAATAAGGTGAATGGTGACTAGCTGTGTCTAGACAGATGTGAAATGTGGACTATGGGAGAAAACAGATAGGTACAGAATGGGACTTTTGAATTTAGAAAAAATGGAGAGAACGAAATCAGTCGCCTGAGTAAATAATGAGGAGATGTGAATAGAATAAAAAATAATAAATGACGTTTGGATAAAGTTCTGACCACAAAAGGGAAATGTATCGGAAATGCTACAAAATAAATTGGGATTTCATTGACTTTTCTTAAAGAGCGCAGTTTTGGACTAAAGGAGTAGGTTAATGATGACTCTGGTTAGAGAGTTTGACAAGGTTGTACGTATGGTAAACTCGGGTATACTCGTGATAGGGGTAATCTCGTGATACTTTTTGTGAACCTTGTCACGGGTTAACGATATGCTCCCACAAATGCCTAGTTTTTCCTGTTGAGCGCAGCGCATTCTAATATTCATTTTGAGATATTGTAGACGTCAGTTTTACACGTGTTCATTGTTTTGCAACGTTTTGAAGTGAAAGATAAGAAATATTTCTTATTTGTCTGTATCTGTTAATAGGACGTGTATTTTGATTCTACCGTAAATGTAATTCAATGTATTAAGTTTCAAATTTAGTCTTATATTATCGGTTAATACATAATGAATACGATGGTACATATTTTGATAGATTATGGACGGTGTATACGTTGTAGGACCTGATCTCCGGATCGTAATTTCTTAAAGGTTTTGTGTTGTTTTCAAAGTAAAGACGCTTCCTAGTAATGAAAAAATGTATATACTTTTTGACATTTACTTCTGAAAAAGACTTCCATTAAATATAAATCTTTTACATTTTTCTACTAAAATTTTAGATAGTTTTTATTTCCTGGATTGGATTTCTCCGTACAATTTTATTATTAATGGAGTTTTTAATTTTCATGCTTCTGACCGTATGATTTTAATTAAGAAAGTTATGTTAGTGGTTCTAATCACAAACGGAATTATCACTGTTGCAAACCACTATAGAAAAATTATTCCGATTAGTACTTTCAAGCTTCTCAGCTCATCGTCAGATCGGAGAATTTGTCTGATTTTTCCGATCTGACGATGAGGTGAGAAGCTTGAAAGCACTAATTGGAATGATTTTTCTATAGTGATGTGCAACAGTGATAATTCTGCGTATGATTTTAACTTTATTTTATTTATGATTTTAGAGGTCAGGAGTATCACAAGATTGGCTCAATCCAGGTAAAGTCGTGATATTACCAGTATAGAGGAGTGTTGTCACGAGATTACCTGGAATATCATAAGATTGCCAAGCAAGGACATTGTTTCGGAATTTAATTAAAATAAATATAATATGTTGTTTTATCCAAAAAATTTTAGTACTATAAAGTCCTTAGAAACCATTCTTTCCAAACATTAAAACAGAAAACAAGAATTAAAAATTTTTGGTTAGCACGATTGGTATTTTATCACGAGTTTACCCAAGTTTACCATACCGCTTAAAAACACACCATAACCCAAGGTGGAAGCAATCGTGGAAATTGGTGGATTGCTCTATGTTATTGAGTCGCGAACCATGGCTTCAGGGCACTAGAGCGCACTCTGTTGTGTTTACCCCTAGCCGTGGTATCAAGGGCTCTGCCGCAATAGCCTGTTATTTCCTGGTACTCATGCAAACTAGATGATAGGTTTTCAGAATAATACTATTTTTAAAATATCACTGAAAAACGCTCGTCCAGAAAATAGTCCTCCTCGGAGGGTGAAGAGTAAACATCAAACTTCGGCAAATACATGAAATTTTCTGATGTTGTCTCCCAATGAATCTGAAAGGGAAACCAAGGAAATTAGCATGGTCCGTAGCCACGGATTTTTTAACATCCAGCATGGGAAGCATCCTTCAGTGGAATATCAACTGTTACACTTTACATTATATCGGTCTAAAAATTCGACTGCCCAGAAAGACAGCGATTTATCTTTGCCTGGTGGAAACACATTTGAAGGCACAAAAACTTTTTAATATGAGGAGATACAAATCGTTACTCTGTGATGTGACATCAAACATCAGAACTACGGGAGGCGTTGTTCTGAGCCTTTCTCCCCGTCTGACGTGGAGAATGTTCCCAGATCTCCACTGATAAACTAGTATATCTGCAGAACGCAATTAATAACAGTTTCATCTTAGGGAAACATATTGTTACGACGGCCTGTTGATCGTCATATGGTTCAGTGGAAAACAAAATACAAGACACCGATTAAGTTACTAATCACCAGCTTAAATTATCACAATTAAACAGTTTGTAATTAACAAGACAGTCTCTTACAACAAATCAAATAAAAATGGTTCACACGCAATAAAAATGTTAACTGATATAAAACACTATTGTATTAGAATTGCACCGCACAATCATAAAACACATAACACATAATACTCGAACCGCACTGAGATATCGCAACTCAAACTCAAAGAGTTTCGCCCGACAATAACTGAACTAAACATCTCTGAGTACTTGTATTTATACCCCGCTGAGGTTTCAGATTTTTTTCGCTAACGGTACATCAAGAAGGCAACTAGGAAACACCAGAACACAATTGGTTGCGGCCTTACACACAGCAGGCGCAGACCGGTGAGTCCCGGAACAATCTCGCAACGCATGTCGAGAATCTCGTACGCCATGACATTACAGCCGGATTCCACTGGATCGTTCCAGAAACACGTAGATTGTTCTGTAACGTCGTAACAGTATGGTTGCAGTATTCTTTGATTTGGTTAAGTATTCGATAAAATGTGAAGATATGTCATGCAACAGGTACATGGTTCCGAAGTAACGAGTCTAAACTTATTTCCAGCTTTTCCAGAGACGGAACTTGCCGTGTTCGGGTCGGACAATCACTATCGCCCCACACATTCTGGAAAATTGAGTACCACAGTGATGTCCGTTGAGCGGGACGTTTTGTACAGTTGCAATCAACGGGATCTTTGAGGGTATAGAAACATCAGTTGGGAAGTGCTTGTATGTTGACGAAGTTGCGCTGTTCCATTCGACCAAATGTAAAATGCAAGGCGCTATAGACACGTTGGTAGAAAAGGTTATCAACTTAGGCTTTTCTTTTTCGTCAACAATGACGACCTCTGTCCACTTCAGTTAAAAGCGACCAAGAAACCCTGACCCGATGTTAATCACAAAAGGTGTCTGGCTGCACTATATCCCCGCAATCATACTTGAGGGCCTAACTTTCAATAGACACTTGACTTGGTATACGCATTTGGACGACTTTATCCTCTGTAATGCCATTAGACACATCTCCCATATGACTTGAGGAGCAGATAGGATCATTTTATTGCGCCTCTACACTGCACTAACACTATCCGAAATGGTGTAGTCTTCAGGCTAGAGATCGTGTGGCAGCAGATGTGGAATTGACGGCAGTGCAAACTTTCTGCCGTGAAGCAGCGCGTCCGTAAGTAGCATGTAGTAGGTGGTCGCAGTCGTCTTGAACAATTTTGGATCACCAGACTGCAAATTGAACACACATACTTGAGGTCTTCGTACCTCCTACAAAAACAAGACCGACCTGTCTTCAATTGTGGCGGAGCACGTACAGTGAAACCACATAATCGAAGACTGTACTACTCTTGCAGAACTAAAGCGGAAAAGCGGAGACACAGAGTAAATGGTAATCTGAAAGAAGACCTGAAAACGAACTTTTAGTGATAGACAGAACTCTGTCCTCCTAAAAGTAGCAAGATTACTGTATCGGCTCTAAAAACGTTGCTTTGCGTCTTAGTGTGTACGACTTTTCACGTTTATTGAGTAAACTATGATAAGTATAAATGAGAACAAAACAATCAGTCTAGTATTACCCCTGGCAGATATCATTGGGCTAAAGGTTTAAGTTGCCTAGCCTTCAAAATACAATGAAAGAAATAAAGTGTATAGTTTAAAGAATGGTGTATATTATTTAAATTATATACCTTAATTTTAGAAAACAATGTAAATATATAACATAATCCCTCTGTGTAATTTAAATTTAATAATAATATAAATTATATAACTAAGATAATTCACAGAAAGAAAAGACGTATACAAATTCAAGTGTGAAAGTTTGTGTGAAAGTGTGAAATTTCACAATTGAAATTGTACACGTCTTTTCTTTCTGTGAATTAGCTTAGTTATATATGTATACCTAAGATACAGTCTAACTAACTTTATCTTAGTTTTATATATATATATATATATAACTTAGTTTTATATATATATATATATATTTGAAATAGGTTTGTGCAGGAACGTAATACATCACGTGTGTGCACTCCTGTTTTATACACAATATTCATCCATCTCCAATCAAAAGTCTAATGGTGTTAATGTTTCTGGTGGGCACACTTATAAAAAAAAAAAAAATTTCCCATAGGTAAAATATACACATTAAACTGTTAAGCCATTAATTATATGGAAAAATGATAGTATAATATTTTTTAACTGCAAAATGTTATTATCCAAAGCAATAGATTTTATTTTTAATAGTTATTGTTAAATGGCTGAAAAGCCTAAAGGATATGAGTCAAAAACACATTCTTTAAGGTTTAGCAAAAATTTACTTTTTTTAAAATTGCCAACAAACAAATAAAACTTCAAAACAAACTTCTAGAGCATTTACTTTTGAAAAGTTTGTACAAGGAATATTTGTATTTTGAAAGTAACATAAAAAAAAAACACTTTTAAATATTGTAACGTGATGTTATCCGATTACATAAAGGAGTTCCCAACTTAAACCATTGCATGACCATGATAAAGGAAGAACTGAATACAGAGTTATTAAATACATTGTATACCATCATTATGATCTGAGATAAGATAGGTAGATAAGAACAATGTAGTAAAATTAGTAAGAACTAGAATAATATACCTGTGTACTTTAATAAGAATAAGATTTACTCCAGTAAACTGCATTAAAAAATGGTAAAAAGGATAGAACGTATGTGCCATAATGCAGCCATAAACTGGATACTCAATAAAATAATATTGTAACCCCTCTTTAAAACTTTTATGCAAACAAATTTTTTTTTTTTTTTTTTTTTTTAAGAGGGGCCACTAGTTATTTAAAACTAGGCCAAAAGCCTAGAGAAGCCAAAATGCGCTTGTCCAGTGAGACGGGACTTGCAATTAAACTCTCTGGTATAACCAACAATAACAGCATTTACTGAGTAAATTAACATATATCACAATTCCAAGACTCCGTAATCCCCATGATGTCCAAAAGCACATAGTTGTGTATACAAATATATCCCCTTTTTACACAGTGACATAAAACATAAGTTTGACATAACATATCTATTTAGGTATATATATTCTTCTCGACTGGAAATGATCATGATCATAAGGTAACATTTTTTTTTATAGTTGCAATTTTGTATAAACCGTCCCCGTACATAACCCACAGAAATAACACATATATAATTCACATAAATACACATATAAATATATACCTCTATCACAAACACCTGTTCAATATCACAACATAAATAACAAACACCCTTATAACATTAAAGCATTGCCACCCGCTATATACATTTTCTCGCTATACATATATCGCCCCATATAATAGAAATAATTAATAATTAATAGAAATTTCAACCACAATACCTATACAGACATCCGAATATATATATATATATATATACATATCTCTAGTGGCCCCAAGAATCTGGGTGGGCCAGAATGCTAGATAAACTTTAAAATGCGCTTAAACCGTGCATATAAACTTTGTGAAATTATAATCACAAGTTGTTGGGAAAATCATAATTGACAATAATGACTCGAAAAGAAAGCAAGCTACAATCTTTCCGTGACCTGAACAGTATGTGTGGATATTGTGAGATAATAATTTATAAATTCTTTTGTAAGAAATATAGTTTAGCAATAATGATTAAAAATTTACAACAGTTATGTGACATAATACGTTATGTAACTTTTTCTAAGAAAACTGATTTGGCAATAATAAATTAAAAAGAACTTTTACAACTGTGATGTGACATAATACTTTATAACCTTTTCTAAGAAAACTGATTTGGCCCGGTAGCCGACATGTTCCTATGAATATATCTGCATGCAAAACCTGCCTACACAGGATTAAACAGGGGGCCGGACTGTTACTGAATAAAAAAACTTACAACCCTTACATGACCCAAAACCTAAATTAAATATGTGATATAACCGCAATTATCAGAGCTAACCTGACAGGAATTATAGCTGAACCCGACCAGCCGGTGGGGTTCATCCTGTCACCAACACAACCCCCCTACATATCTGAAATTCCGGACCCCTAATACTTGAACCACCCCCTTTACAGAAAACGAGAAAGAAAATATAAGTGCCTGAATTGTAAGAAGCCTCGGATACATGCCAGCCCCCGGGCTTACACTTAATATCAAATATCAGTACATACTATACAAAGTTCCCCCAAAATCCGCGCACAATTATGTCCAGTTAAACAGGGGCCCAATTAAAACGTTTAAAAGATGAAAGCAATATCATGGTGTGTCACACAATACCCCACAAGTTTTATTAAGTGTTATCTGCACAAATCGGTGGTCTATGTAGGTCAAAAATAATAAATGGATGGATGTCACCTTATTTGTATCATGTTGTGGTGCTCGAGTTCAACGTCTAGTGCACGTAGTTTTGGTGTGGCATGCTGATCTCGCTGTTACCTCCGGCAGGGAAGTCGAGAGCCTCTGGTAATACGTTCAGGAGCAGATGGTCATGCGTGGGCCGGGGTCCTCGTCTAGGGCGCAGGGACCCTAAGCATACATAGATAATTAGAGGGATGTCCCAACACTTATTTTCACAGGATACTGCCACACGCACACTCGATTGAACCCGTACAGAACAAATTTGAATAGGCCTCCCCCTGACCATTTAAACTCTGTTCGTTTTAATTAAAACATACGTCTTCTCTTTTGACATTTATAATTCACTCACAGACGCTCCCAAAACCAATTTATAATTTTTAATTACTTGATTATGCCTACGTGGGCAGAAAGTTTGACACACTATAACCTGTCCATTTTGTGCACTAGCACGTGGTACTACATTTGAAAACTTAGAAGTCAGCCGAAATTACATAATTTTACTGCACTAAAGTGATAGGCAATTACTGTATCTTAATTAAGATATAATTTAATTACATGAGGGTTTAAATAATTTAGAAGTCTCTGATACTGAATACTTCCGGTGTACGCCACGCGGTGTAAAAAGCTATCAAGCCCCATCCACTCTTACAATACTCAAATTCACATTTTATTTTATGCAAACCATTATATATATGCTACAGTTACTTACCGCAGATCTGTACTAGGTTATCTAGCCATCAGACGGTGATAGAATACGATCAAAAGGACTTCACTCTGTCGGAGAGAGATGCAGCTGTTCACAGTATGGCGACTGGCGCAAGAACAAACGAAAACCGGTGCTTCGGCACCGTGACGAATCACGCGTTTCCAGCCCACCACCAGAATGCGTGGCTGGTACCACGGCAAACTAGATTTTACCCCCCGTTAAATACAGATACTGCTAACCGATTTCGCTTTAGACTTAAATATTTATTTATATATTTTTTTATATCAGCGCCGGTTCGTGGACCCGACACAACATTATGAATAGAGTCATTTATTTATAAAGACAAAAAGAATGAAATCAAATAATATCTTTTATGTATGATTATAAATAAAATAATGTAAAGCAATAAAAGTATTAAAACTAGTGAGATGAAAATGTACTATAAAACAACAATGAAACAAATGTCAGCCAATAAGTAAGGTTATGTACCATTGTATTGTTTTAAGTAACAGAAAGGACTAAAAAACTTTGTAAGATCCCTGAATTATAAATGAAAAGTGAAAACTATCTATTAAGTAGTAAATAATGACATTATAACCAAATAATAACAGTTTAATATAAATTATTACATAAATCAGAAGAAATGTGAGACACTGAACATTGTCAGTAATTGTAATTAAAGAGAACAAGTTTTAAATGTAAATTATTGAAACAAACTGTATTATATAATTAATGCTAGAAGCAGTAATATTCGAAGAATATTCTAGTTATGAAGATGTTAGTAAACAACAATAAGTATAAACCAAAGAAAATAGTGAAACAAATGCATGTACTGTACCTTCAGAATACAGATTCTGAAGCTGATAACTTCTAGAATAAGTAATAAAGACAATGTTAACTGACAAACTAGGTTTTCAAAGTTTCAGTAAGTTATGAAGCACATGTGAGACTAATGAAATAATAAAAAAAGAAACTTGTATTATCAAAATAAGAGTGAAATTAAGAGTCCCTATCCTGAACCAAGGAATCAAGATTAATTGTTTATATTGCTTATAATAAATAAGTGTAATGTTAGTTCGTTATTATTGTAATAGAAGTTGCATAAGTGTATCAAGAACAATGTAGAATAATTGTCTGATAGTAAAAGTACTTATATTAAACAAAAGGAGGAAAATAATGTGTGTAGGACCATGGACCAGTAGACATGGATAACCGATTTATAGTATTTTTAAACAATTCATGATAATAATTGTAATTAATATTGTGGTAAAAGTGAAAGACAATGATCAAGAACAATTGAGAATAATTGTCTTGCATTAAGAAGGGAAAATTATTAAAATATGAAAGTAAAAATGTTCAAACTAGGGTAGGACATTATGCCTACTTTTATGCCATAATTTTTAAAGATTATTAAATTTAAATTAATTACTTTTGTTAATATTATAAGCATTCAATGAGCAAGCTAACCGAACTTGGTTATGTTAACACTTGGATATAATCCGAGATTAATTTTATTTTTTCAACCGTAGATTTAAGTATTTATGTGAATAATTCTATAGTTAGTAATTTTTTGTGAGGTTTTGTTCTTCAAAGAAGACATTTTTTATTCTATATCATGGTCAAAAGAACCTAATAATTTAATAATTGTAAAATAATGAATGCCACTTTTTACGTTCATTAGCAAAGCTAATGTTACCAACGTTGAACCCTGGGATTGTCTCTAGCCAGGGTCAATCAGGTTATAATATTATGAATTAATTTTATTATTGAAGTCAGAAGAAAGTTAATATGAATATCAAACGAAAATAAAAGCATTTTTAAGGGAAAAGACTTGTGTATGAACTATCACTATTACTATTAGCGACCGTCTTGCCTTACTGGGAAACTCGTACTAGTAGACATTCACAGGTTATGTTGGCAGCAGTTCTTACGGTAAACTATTTGCACGAAAATTCAACTATATCAATGAGTAAGTAAAGGTAACTTGGTGAAGCCAGCTGCTCATTCCAGGGTGTTAGTTAATTTTTATAGGAACGATAATTATTTTCACGAAAGTTTGAAATCATTTTGTTATTAACCCGCAATGTACTTTCAGAATGACACTACCTTACACCAATAAGGAAACGATCACCTAAACAACTCTTCACACTTCAAGAACCTTAATTTTAATTACTATGATTAAACAAGTGTTTACCAATATTGAACGTTTTAACAATTTAAGGCTCAACATAAATACCTCAAGGAAGTTAGATTCACACTGTATTATACATACTATTTGAGTAGTTCGAATTACAATTAACTTCAGCTATTCACTGTATTTCATTAACAGAAGATACGAAACCAGGTAGGTCAACGGCGTCTAATTCCAACAGTAAGACTACAAGATCGAGGTTCATCACCATTATTATATATCCTGTTAATCAGTGTTACACATCATCATTGTTTACTTTACAGAGGTTATACAACCAACGGGTGAAGTGGACACATCAAGTGACTTTAGTAAATCAAATTTTATACTTAACTAAACTAATTACAAATTATTCTGTAACAAAACAGAATTGGCGCTCAACACCTTAAACTTTATAAACATAACTAATTAATATAAGAATCGAAGGAGGATTCTACAAATTGGCACCAACAACTTGGGGCTTTAACAACATTAGAACCACATAACATATAAAATAATATAAGATAAAATGTAACTTTTCAATATATACGAATCACTATTTAATATCAATCTGACAGCAAAATTTAAACAATTGGGTGTTCAGCTTACTTTAAAACAAATTTGAAACACATTGGGAATGCACTATTAACAGTTAAGCCTGATTAGTTACAATACGTTACTTATTCTCAACTGAGGAAACGCCTTAGTGTATACTGAGGATATGGGTGTTTGATTTGGATGTTTGTGATCGCAATGCAGAAACTGCTGCTGTTTAATATAGACAATGGTTTTCGAAACACAGGATTCTATATCCAAATAAATTTGTGTGAAATTCCATACGTTGCACGAAACAAATTAATTTGCCAGTATTTGTATCAAATTGACGCTGTATGAAAATTATTGACGCAGTCGAGTGTCAGCATGCACGGATTTAAGGGGCGGTAGGGGCGGTCGCCCCCCAAACCATACAAATAAAAAGTAAACGGTGTATTTTAAACATTTAAAACTTTTTTTATGAGTAAAATGTATTACTTTTTATTAAACATATATGAAAACTCGTCAACGTAACTGTTTACTCCAAATTTTAATTTATTATCAATCAAAAATGTTTATTTAAGCTGCGAAGAAAAGCAACTCTGGGTAGGGGTTGGTAGGTTTGGAGTTTAAATGCTGCGAACAGCGAGGGTTGGTATCACTGCTCTCTGACAGTGACTCAGTGAGTGGAGTGCCATTGCAGCCGCCTAAGAGTGCTTTCACATGTGCGGTATAACCTACTGTAATAAAACTGAAATTAATTTAAATATAGTAAGTATAAATTTATAGCCCTAAGGCCATATCAACAATTTTACTTCTGATAATTTTTTCCTCTAAAAAAAAAACCGCCCCCCCTCAAAATCAAGGCTCCGTATTCGTGCTTGAGTGTCAGTACACGTTACCTCGACGGTTCGCGATTTCACAATGTATGATGTAGAGGACACTTCTTTATAACACAGTTCATTCTTAATATAGAAAAGTGATAAGTAGTGTCGAGGACTCTACCGCTGAGGTTTTTGGCAGAAAACGTCTTACCCTAGCGGTATTGCTGGGACGGGGTGTTTGTAGGTTTGGTAAAAACAAGTGAACGAACTTGCATGTCTATAGTTTTAATTGTTTCTCACAATGCTGACTAATTTGTAAACTCTTGTTAAAGACAGGACAATGGTACGAATAATACGATATGTAAGACTTACGTGCTACATTTATATCTCTGGAGAACGTTAAGTCTATCGTGTTTTTTGTTAAGAATCCGACTTGTGGATTATGCTTCTCTTCAAGTTGACAATATCGCTTGGTCGTAGTCCAAGTATCTGAGAAGTTGCTTGACCATTTCATTCACATCGCAGAGCACGTTAATCACTTAGCCCACAATATCGTAGTAGTCCTCGTATCGAAAACGCCTGATTTGCATAAACGGTAGTTTCGGAGATATTAGACGTTTTCTGAGCGGATCTAACGGCGGCAAGTGTGTCGGCTTCGGAGGATACGTGAAGCCGTTACTCTTATTCAGTGTTCGATATTTCGGATCGAACCGGTCAATAATTTTCATTTTCCAAGGTTGGCACTATGGCTTGTGTAGAGTCAATGCATGCACTGGGCCTGAAGCCTTTGTCGTACGCCAACCTTTGTAGTGTTAACATCCACGAGCCGGACTCTTCGGCAGGTAGAAATTCTTTGCATGTAACTCGTCCTCTTCCCAACCAGTCTATCCTGCCTGGGTGTCAGGATCAACCCATTCGTGAAATTACGGTAAGTCGTTTTACAGATGTCCAACAGATGAGAACAACATAAAATTCTGAACGTCTTCATATGTGAATTCTTGATGTAAATATTGCAACGTAGCTGCACTGGGTATTTTAAAATCATTTTGAAATCGTATACAATCACAAACTCTACAAAGAAAACCCAACTTGTTGCCGTAGAACGACTTTTTAAAGTGCTCCGTCGCCAGACGCCAATGGGTTATAAACGCTAAATCTCAATTCTCGAACGTCTCATATGCTTGTATTTCGTATCGTTCTATCAGTTCTATCTCACTGTCAACATTTGTTGTTTGTGAACAGGCGTTAGACGTTGCGGCGTCTGCGCAGCTGATGCTCGCCTCGACTTTTCGACGCTGTCTCATCCTCCGCGTTCGTTGTGCTGGTGTCATTGGGACCTTTTTGCATTCCTCGTTCATTCTTCCTTTACTTTGTAAGCGTTTGTGATAGGCTTCTTGTTGTATCTTCTTGTTGTGAAGATATTTTGATATTTTTGAAATGTTGAGGAGAAAATTCAACACTTTGTCACTGTATTATTTATTAAATTCTTTTAGTATCATCACTATTAGTATTGTTTTTTATAGTACTCAAGGAGCTTTATAAAACGGAACCTTAAATAATGTCCTATGCATATGCGTTTCCGAGCTATACTAATTTTTCCGCGCAGCGAACCTGTGATTTTCTTCTCTAAATTGGTGGCCCGCTTGTGATGACTTGTGAAGTCACGTACTCAAGGTTAATATTGGGTGACATTCTTTCAACTTTGTTTTATTGAATAGTGTACTGTTTATTTAAATATGAGTTATAGTTTTAAAGATATTAAAGTTTGTCTGGTATACAGAAAATCGCAACATCGATTTTCGCATAGGTTCCTCCCACACCGGACATGCGGTGTAAGACGTTTTCCGTCAAAATCAGTACAAAATCTGCAAACAGTAGACCCTCCGCTTTGTTTGACCTTTTGCAGCTGGCTGTATATGAATCGGCAGATCCACAGGTTCATTTACTGAGTGATGAGTCGCAGTTTACTCGGTAGTCGTCGACACACAACGAATATTTATTGGAACAAATCAAAACTCTCAGTGAGTGGCAATGTCTGGATTGCCATTGAAATGATCAGCTGATTGGTCCGCTTAGTTATTTTGGAGAGTAATGCTGATGTTTACTTACATTTGCTATAAAGAGGTAATCACACATAGCATAAGACCTGTTATAAAGGTGTACTACAATTTTGCTTAAAGATGTTCCTCTGGCGTAGAGCTGCCGTATTTACTTTGAGCATGACGGAGCACCTCCCACTTCTCGCGCGCTGTCAGCCCACTTACGTCAGCATTTTCCAGAGGTTTAGATTGCTCATTGCGGTCCACAGATCTGCCACCCATATCACTAGATTGTCACCAGATAGATCTATATCTCCGTTAAAATTTTGATTACGGGGATGGATGAAGAATGACGCTATACGATAACAGTTATAATTATAATGAAAAGTTTACTTATGAGAGTTATACTTATAAGAGTTTAACTTGAATGAAAAATTAAAAGATCAATTTTAATTTTTGAAAATTAAACAACTGATTGCAAACAACAGTTTAATGAACACTTAGAAAGAATGTCGGATTCCATACTAGCCAAGCAAATCTGGAAATACAAACCTATAGGACACGGGTGTGGGGGTGGACCCAGAAAGAGATGGCTGTAGCATCTTTAAAAGCGGAACAGCCAGCACCTTGCTTATGCGGTGTTGTGAGGACGATGAAATCAGAAGTACATATACGTAATGCATTATTTGTCCGCATTATAGATGTCACAGCTCAAATTAACAACGATCCTGCGGACTACAATCAGCAGCACGACAGACCCTGAAGCGGTTTCGTGTAAAATAAAAGAACATAAACAGAACATTCCTCAAAAGTTAATTATTGCTTAAACAAAGAGTGTCTGAAATCTGTTGTTTCATAATGTGAAGGACAAGTGTCGTTGTTTGACGCATTGTGAAAAATGATAGCTCAAATTTTGTGCAAATAAAGCAAAGAGGATAGTAGACTTGGCTATCAATTAAACATCCAAATAGCTACATATCCAAAAGATAATGCCAGTTAAACGGAGTAGTCGACTGAACATTTGTTCCATTGTATGAAAACACATGTAAGCAGATAGTTATATGTGGTGTTATTATCTTACATGCAGTCATTTCCCTTTGGCTAATTAAAGTTAGATATTGATCGTAATGTAGGCCTACATGGTACAAGGAAAATAAAACTATAACAGAACTGTGAAAACATGCTGGACGTCTCACACGTAATAAAATCCGCCAGTGTTTATAAAACGATTTCTACTGTTGTGTGCTGTCAGTAATTCTTTTATTTATACGATGCCATAGTGTGTGGATAATAAAACACTTTGGGTTGTAAATTCTTTAAATCCATTCAGTCTTTATTGTCATGGGGAAAGCAAAACAAGGAAATAGATGATACAATTAAATGTAAAAGTTTAGTATATCATTATTTCTAAAGAATTCTGTACAATTTTAATGATTTTAAATGATGTAATACTCTCTCACTCTATCTTACTTTCTTTACCTCTCTCTCTTTGTCTCTGTCTGTCTGTCTCTCTCTCTCTCTCTCTCTCTCTCTCTCTCTCTCTCTCTCTCTCTCTCTCTCTCTCTCTCTCTCTCTCTCTCTCTCTCACACACACACACGCACACACGCACGCACGGCTAGATATGCCGTTTCTCTTATTACATTACCTATACCTTTCTTTTCCTTTTATTTCCAGTGGGTTTAGTCATGTGGATTAGTCATATTGGAACCACGTCCTCATTTACATTAGGCCTCCAAGACCTCCAAGAACTACTACCGTTTCTTCGTCTGTTTCGGCTCTAGTTTACCATGTGCTTTCTACATGGGATTCTCCCACATGCTTTCTACACGACCATATTCTATTAGATATTTCATATTTATGATATCCGTTAAATTTTTCCACAGTCATTCTATTACTACTCACATCGATTTGGATTCTACACTAGTCAATTATTGCATAATAAATTATAACATTTAATTCTAGATACAAAGCCTGGTCTCCTCCCATATTCAACTAGTCTCGAATGTTTTAAAACCAAAAACGGAATATCTATGACAACAATTGAATTGGTAAAAAGGCAGGTAAAATCTGCTCTTTCGTACCAATAAAATACAATAATCATTTTAATACAGTTGATGGTTCTGTTATCGAAAATATTTTAAAATTTTACATGAAAACCTCATATTAAATTATATTACCAAATTTCAATTCACAGACAGTATGTCAAAAACTACTTGGCAAGATGTCTTGTACCCACAAGCCCCGTGTTCCGCCACGCCTATATGGTTGCTGCTATACAAACTGCACAAACCTTGCTTACTATATAAATAAAACACACACACACACACACACACACACACACACACACACACACAGACGCTCGCGCTAATAGACTGTTGACCATTTTCTTATTTGCAATCACATTCTCACAATTACATACCATATAACAACATTGGTATACAACACGCAAACGTCTAATTGAATTTATGTACACGTGCGGGCATGCGAGGGTTATTTAATTGTAATTGTTGTATAGTGTATTTTATTGTTTATTGTTGGAATAGTTGTTATTACAACAATATATCTTAATACACGTGTTTAAACAGTTCAAATTTAAATTTTAGTATTTAGAACTTTATCAGCTTTATTTGCACTTTTATATTCTGTTATTTGCGATTTGTATGATATGTATTAAGTTTGACGTTGCTTTTATGTTTCTAGATTTGGGCTGATGATGAAGCTCAGCGCCGCCAAATCGTATGTGCCAGTAAGTTAACAAAAAAGTGATGTAGACAATATGACGTAGGTCTATTTCGTTTTTCAACAATAATGAAATACTAACGAAATTTCTGCATCTACAATAAATCGTTTATTTTCTGACTACCGCCACAAGAAAGGTTGTCCCTCTCATGTTTTATCGATAATCACTGTTTCTTAAAAGCACTGCGTAAGCTTTTTGTACATTTAAGTTACACTTTTCATACAGATGATATTAATTTTTGCAGACGCTCTGAGTTTATAAAGGAACATCGTAGAACTTTCGTAAAAAGCTTCCCAGTTACACTGTTCTTTTGTCTCCGGTTCGTTTTAGAAGAACGTACATGCTAACCCGCGTAGACAAAATAATTTCAGTGTATCATAGTTTATCAAATATTTATATTATACATATTAAATACTGACCCGTATGGCAGTGTGTACCTCTGTTCACCAGTTACCTAACCATGTGTAATTGCTGATCCGTTTTATGTAGCCTATTATTCACGATACACCATGTCTTCTACTGGATCACACTGTCTGATGAGCAATTATGGTAACACATCTAACAATTTAATATGCATAATTTATTTTGAATATGAAGCTAATTTACTCACTAGTCATTACCATGTACTCATTCGTTCGAGTATGGTACCATACCATAACAAATAAAACAACTCATTCGGCCTCAAATTGGACCATCAATGTCAGTACAATTAAGTCAGTATGTTTATTCAACTAATAATTTGAGTAACAAAACTCAAATTATTTCCTATTTACTCTTTTCCTTTGACCTTTTTCTGAAGTTAGATGCTGTAATTCCAGCGAGAAAGCAATAAATAATACACTTCCGACTTTAAGTAATTTTATTTAGTAAATAATGCAAAATATTGTTAAGCCGCTTGCATAGATCGTCGTATGGTACAGTGAAAACAAAATACAGACACCAATTAAATCAATAGTTACCAGATTTAATTAGTCACAAGTAACAATTTTTTAATCAACAAGGTACTCTCGTACAAAAATTCAAGTTAGATTTGTCCACACGGAATAATAATGTCACGTAATAGATGTCACGTAACAAAATGTGTTAGTCCCGCGCTAAATATAACAATGTAATCACTTTACACTAATCCCCAACAACTTCTCGATCAGCACTAAAGAAATCGCCCACTGTAATTACTTAACAAAGGCAGCCGCTGTTGCTCCAGAGTAAATTTCCATTCTTTTAGCGGCGTGAAAGCATAATTTGCGTATTTTCAAGTGCTCTCGAACAGTCTGGAAGGTACTTTTGTGCTACGTGAGAGGACGGCCTTGACAGAGACGAGGCACGCTGGGCTAGTCGAGAAACGTTAGCGAACAGTCTTGCCTTTTCGAAAGCTTTCCGTAATTATCGTAACAATATATAAATATGTGGTAATTACTAACAACTCCCTTACGGATAATTCGTAACATAATAAATTACGTTCTGGTCTCTTTCACGTTCATGGAGACCATAACGTATTAGCTATATCACCTCGACTCTCCTATTCTTGTGGTAAATTTGCTAAATTTAGTCATATATTTTCTTATAAATTAAATATACATGCTATTCAAATATCAGTAGCACATTCTGAAAGATAGGCTACATGTAATATACCCTGGGTTCTGGGATAATTGTGGTCTGGTTATTCAGATGTGGACATAGACATCGTCAAAGAATAATCATTGTAATTAAAAGGAAATAAAATTTTACCTCTGATATCAGTGTCTATTTTATAATTTAGTACGGATTAAATCTCTACAATCGAGACAGACTATGTTATGAAAAACAAACTGTTACGTGAAAATATCTATGGATTAGTTTTGTTTCTTTGAGCCTTCAAGGGTACGTATTATTGCCTGTTGCGTATTCGAAATTGCCACCCAAAAATTTGCCTTGCCGAACACTTACAAAGTCGATTTTTTAAAACGTGGAACCAACAAATATTTCATATACGTTCGGCAGCTTCACATAATCTTGAATTAGAGGCTCTTCTTCCCAGGTGCCTTGGGTAACCAGTCAGTCAAGTGCCTCCACCTTAGAGGAATTAATAATAAACCAGGAATTAATAATAAACCAGCAATTACCATCGATAAAACGTCAAGTTACTTTGGTCACACCACGAGAAGAGAAGATGGACTGAAAAAACTAGTAGAAGACAGGTCGCTGGCAAGGGATTCAGACGTCAGTCATTAAGTAGAGGAGAGCTGGACCAATTAAAACGTCTAACGAGGAAGCCAACATATAGTTGCCTACATAGATTAAGAGGCAGATAGATAGATACATTAACAGATAGATAGATAGATACATTAAGAGACAGATAGATTAAGAGGCAGTAGTCACCACAGTCTACGTTTCTACAAAGCTCAAAGTGTAAAGTAATGCGTTGAATGTACGCAAATCTTAGTACCCGATATAAATTTCAGTGTACTAACAGATAGACATTTCAGAGCTCAACAGATATCATTCCTAAAATTTTTCTAAAATTGCTATATTAAAGTGTACTTATAATGGGTCAGAAAGAATGAAACGAAAACAGGATACAGTATAGGACCATAATAAATTATACATCCTCCAATTTCAAAAGACTAAAGTATTTTGCATTTGGATTCTCCGTTAATTAGTTATGTTGTAAGTAAATAGAGTACTTAATACATTAATTTTAAAATTAATGTTGCTTTAGGCGTTTTTCGTAAGTCTGTGTGTTACCTTACGTAATCAATAATAGAGGATTACACGACGTAAGAGCTGAAAAACAAGCCTCAATTTTACTGTGTTGCTCAGGGATCGAGCTCAAGAACTTCCGGTTGTTAAGCAGCCAAGCACTAGTCTTATTATTTTCACCAATTCCCGCAAAATTTTAAATACATAATTTAAAAATTTAATTAATAAATAAAGTAATAAGTTCAAATACTGTAAATTATTTTTACAATAATATATCTGGTACTGAATAATGCTTCTAAAATAAGCTTATAAGAAACAATATTTTTACTTCCATGTTCCTTAAGGAAATGGAAATATGGTGATGGCAAAAAAAATCGTGTTCGAGATTATTGCAGATTCTGATTGTACGACACTCAAAACACGAAAAAAGTAATTTTTCGAAAAGTGTCTGTGTGTCTATAGATTTTTTTCTATGGCAAACGATAACAGCCGAAAATTCAAACAGAATCAAATAATATTTTGCATACAGCCCTGATTTGTAGAGTACTCAAGATCTTTTGTTTTTGGTGAACATCGGTTAAGGGAAAGGGGTAGTTTACCAGCAACGGTTTTTTTTTAATCAAGGGTAATTTTTTCTATGGCAAACGATAACAGCCGCAAATTCAAACAGAATCAACTACCCTTTTGCATACAGCCCTGAATTATAGAGTTCTCGAGACCTATTGTTTTTGGTGAAGATCGGTTAAGGGAAAGGGGTAGTTTACCAGCAACGTTTTATGTTTTAAAAGGGTATTTTATATGGAAAACGATAAGAGCCGAAAATTCAAACAGAATCAAATAAGTTTTTGCATACAGCGCTGATTTGTAGAGTACTCAAGACCTATTGTTTTTGGTGAAGATCGGTTAAGGGAAAGGGGTAGTTTACCTGCAACGGTTTATGTTTTAAAAGGGTATTTTCTATGGCAAACGATAAGAGCCGCAAATTCAAACAGAATCAAGTAATGTTTTGCATACAGCCCTGAATTGTAGAGTTCTCAAGACCTCCTGGTTTTGGTGTAGATCGGTTAAGGGAATAGGGTAGTTTACCTGCAACATGTTATGTTGTAACAAGAGAAATGTTTTCATGACGAACGATAACTGCCGCAAATTGAAAAAGAATCAAATATTTTTTTGCATGCATCCCTGCATTGTATAGGACTGAAGGTCTATTGATTTTGGTGAAGATCGGTTTAGAGAAAGGGGTAGTTTACCTGCAACGTTTTACGTTTTAACAAGAGTAAAGTACTTAATTTTGATAAATAAAGTATCTTGATAAGAAGCTCATAATAATCCACTGTAGAAACGTAGATGAAATATCTATAAATGAAGAGGTTAGGTGAACGGGGTGGGGGTAATTTTCTATAAATAAAAATTATAATTGATGGGGGAGGGGAGAATTTTTTATGTGTACTACGTTATCGGCAACAAAGAAGTAGTTCTTTGTTAAAATTCCTTCCCGGGCTGTTTAACCGTTTTCCTTCCAATGTTTTCTGCAAAACCAGAGGTTTCGGCAGTGCCATCATCATTGAAAATCGAGTGCGAAAACGTGAGGTGGTATACGTTAGTGACCACAGTACTGTGGTTTGAGGCTGAAGCAATAAGTAGAAAGAAGTAGTTTTGTAACGTATTGCCGCGTTACAAATCCAGGGAACCCATCTTAACTGACCTCTGCCAATTACATGGGCTGCCTACGTTGTAACGAACTGTATTAAAATCAAATTAAATGAACAAATTAATTACTATCAGTATAAGGAAACAAGGGAAGGTATTTTACTGATTTATGCACTCATTTTCATGTGTAACAAGACGACTTCTCTTTATTTAACAACAGTTGCTGACAGATCCCATGACATCATTATTTAAACTAAAATATTTAAATGCTTTTCATAAATTTGGGATCAAATTGGTTATATATTCTTATACCTCGGATCCGAGTTTACTTTCTGTATATTTATAGTAAAGACTTCTAATTATTTTCAGCTCATTTTAGAAGCTTGCAACACTTCTTTAACCATTTGAAGAATGGTACTATTACTTGGATCGATAATAAGTTACATTAACATTTAAAGCGTTACAACGTATGATAATTGAATTTTTAAAGTAAACTCTTATATTTTCTCATTATAATGTTTACATAAAATTAATCGTCTTTGAAAAGTCTCTTTTAGAAGTGAGTAGTGTAACAAATATGATTAACTCTCGATAGCAAGGCTATCGAGTCACCTTTACAATTGAACGTAGAAACCTCGTCCTGGGGTGTCCGTCTTGGGAATCCTTGTAGTCGGCGTCATCATCTGGGTCGTGTCTTCGGCAAGAATAGGTCGGATGTTCACTGCGGAGATTGAAGCTTCTTTGGTGTAAGTATATGTAGATTCTCGGATGTCCTAAGCAACGTCTTAAGCATGGTATACGTGTCTTTATGAAGTTTCTGCAGAGCACATCTTCAGGAGTGATGTTGTAAATGGAGTTACCTCTTGAAGGGAGTCGTAATCTTGCTTACCACTAGTTCTGTTTTTTGTGTTACATTTTATATCTTCTTCTTACCACATATTTATGTTATTGATACATGACACACGCTTTCCACTTTTAGCCGTGGTAGTTAATATACTACATTTAAATAAAACAAACAATTTAAAAACATTTTGGTAGAGCTTTCGCTCGTACGTCTGTACTGTGTGAAGGCAACATAGCGAGAGACTTTCTGCTCGCTTCAACTGGTACTTAACAAGGAGAGGGGCAACTACTCCGCGACAATATAGTCCCTATTTTTATTTAAGTTAACATTCTTATTACCAAAAACTATACCTTAATTATACATATATAATTTAAGTGAGTTATTTTAACGACTATTAGTGTCTTCAGATTTCTAATTATAAACATTATGATTTTTATATCTTCCTAAATTACAGACGACTCGATAAACACGTTGAGTCCGGAATTAACAGGTCACCGCATGATGACAAGCAAAGGGTTAATTATGGTAATAATAACTTTTTACAATTCGCCCTTTTTATTAGTGTTTCTTTGGATCTTTTAATCACTTCTCATTCTCATACTGAGTTAATACAGGGGTTTAGGTTTTATAGTGAGATTTAAAAGTACTTAATCGCTCGCAAACTTAATTTTTTTTTTATTTACGATTACAGTTACAATTTAAATCGTCACATACTCCACCGCTTAATTTTCACGTTACGGTTTTTTTTTTTTTTTAAAAGCACAACTGGGGACTTGGAGTATGAATGGTGTCAGTGTGTGTAATTTCTTTCACATAGTTATTGGTTAGAGTTATATCTCTTGCTTCTTCTCCATAACACAATATACTTTCATACTTTCTTATTAACTACTTTTTTTTTTACATACTATTCACACTTAATATTTACAAAATAAAACACAAAACTCTTTCTTATCTCTATCACTTAAAACTACTACCGGTTTTTTCTTTTTGGTTGTCTTACTCTTTCTCTGTAGAGTAATTTTCTAAATCTTTGCTATTTAGAATTCAGTCTAATTTTCATCTAGTACTAGTTTTCATCTAGCAAATGAGTACTAGTTTTCATCTAGTTAATGAGTTTTCATCTAGTAAATGAGTATTCATTAACGTATTCTTCGCAGAACTGGATCTCAGGTTGATCAGGCCTCATTTCCAAACTCTACGTTTAACATCTTCCACGGTTTCAGAAGTATAATATACTTCACTACCTAGTATTCCCTTTTCTATTTTGGGTTATACTATTCCGTCTCTTCTTCTTATACAATTTTAGCTGCGAAATATGCGTTCTCCGCACATATTTTCGAGTCGCAGGTTCGTACAGGGCTACTGTAACTGGAGTTAGGTACTTCTGGATTTGGTAAGGGCCACACCATCGGTATGATAGTTTAGAGGTGGTCTTATCAATTGCACTACTAGTGGGGTGAGTCTTATACATTACTAAGTCACCTACTTGGTACCTAATTGAATTGTTATGAATACCTTTCTCGTGGTATTTTCTGGATTTCTCTAAGTTTGCTCTTAAATTAGAGCGGGCTTTATTCCATATTTGCTTTATCTGCTTATCCGTTATTTGCGGAGGCAGCAGATCGTGTATATTCCCTCTTGTGGACAAAGGGTGGTTTGGTCGGTATTTGTACAGTAACTCAAACGGGGTCGACTTGTGACCTTCGTGATAAGCTGAATTAAAAGCGTATTGAATCCAGGATAGGTTTTGGTCCCACGATGTGTGATCGTTCGCATGATAGGCGATTAATGCAGATTTGAGGTTTCGTAGATACCTTTCAGCAATATTGCCTTGCGTAATTTGTTCTATAATAGGCTTCAGTAAGGGGTCTTGTTGTTGATACAGAGCAATGTTTGTAAAGGCAAGGGGGAAATCAGTAATAACGGCGTTAGCAAGTGCTATTTCCGGGTTCTCCTTGCTTTCGGGAGTTTTAGTGGGCGACTGGAACATACGGGACAGGGCATCAGCGACTACGTTTTGGGTACCTTTTATATGCTGCACACTGAATTTGTAGCAGTTTAACTTCAATATCCATCTTCCAATACGTCCTAACTGTTTAGGGTGATTCAATAACCAAGATAACGCTTGATTGTCAGTTTCCAAAAGGAATTCTTTATGTTCTAGGAAGGGTTTAAACTTCTCGAATGCAAAAACAATTGCTAAACATTCCAATTCATATGCGGAATACTTTCTTTCTTGGTCGCTCAGTGTTCGCGATGCATAACTAATAGGTAGTCTACAGTTTTCTATCTCTTGATATATCACTGCACCTAACGCTACACTGGAACTGTCGGTCTGCACTACGAAAGGTTTCGTGAAGTCCGCTAGTTGCAAAACTGGGGGAGATATGATACTTTCTTTAAGTTACTCAAACGCGTTTTGATGTAGTGAGCTCCATTCAAACTTCGTTCCCTTCTTTCGTAAGGAATTTAGGGGTGCTGCTATTTCGGCAAGATGGGAAATATATTTGTGGAAATAATTTACCATTCCCAAAAATCGGGCTATACCTTTTGCATCTCGTGGGGGTGAAAATTCTCTAATAGCGCGGGTTCGTTCGGGGTCAATGCTTACCTTTCCATTCGCTTTCACGATGTGACCTAAGAATGAAAACTGTGGCACGGCAAAACTTACCTTCTTTGGGTTAACAGTTAATCCTGGTCTTAGTAACCGAGATAACACTTCGCGTAGGTGTTTAAGATGTAGTTCCATAGATTCGCTGTATATAACGATGTCGTCCAAATAGTGATACACATATTTAAATTTAATATCGTGAAATATCCTTTCTAATAGTCTACTACATACGGAACTTCCTTGAGATATTCCAAAGGGTACTCTAGTAAATTGGTACAAGTTAAAAGGAACTGCAAACGCGGTTAGACGTTTTGATTCTTCAGAAAGGGGTATTTGGTGACAAGCTTGATTCAGATCCTGTACGGTAGCGCGATGGTTTTATTTTCTAGGTTGGCTAATCTGCTTTATACTTCGCCTCAATATTCGCGTTTTTGTACTTTGCACAGTGCGTAGCTAGCTCTCTCGGCGTTCGGTTCGCCGAATCCTTCGCTGTCAATTAGTGTCGACATTAAATGTAGGCTTTAGGCCCTTGTATTCTCGATTATGGCCGACTAGGCCCGCTTCATGATTATCTAAATTCATAATACTTCGCAACATGCAGTATTAGCCAGCCTCATTCAAATTAACAGCTGTAATGTAGCTAATTCAGATATTAAAATTATTCGTATACAGTCCACTTCTTGTCATTTTCTTCCTGCAGAATCAATTCATTTATTACATATCATTTCAATTACTATGGAAGACCAGCCGACAGAATATTTAACTCAAGAAGCATACATTTAGCCCACTTGGGCCCACTTTCTTAACTTTCTTGTCCACACATGCTGGATCATCATTCTTATTCAATTTTTCGGTCCACGTGGACCGGATACTAATCATTTTTTGGTCCACCGTGCCTGGATTCTAATTAACATTTTAGTCCTCACGGTGCGCATCAACCATTTTTTGGTCACTCCGGACCTGGATTTCCATTTAATATCTTCTACATCTGTTTCTGGCCATCACGGGCGGATTAGCACGTCAGCTAATGCGACCGTGGCGTGATTTGCGTCGCCATTTCGCTCGTCATCTTCGGACAACGTGGTAGCAAGTTCCTGCCGGCTGCAGTGCTTATTCAAAGTGGTCATCTCTGCCAGCTGTTCACCATCTTTACCAAGGAGCCGACGCTGCGGGACGTCGCCAACCAGGTACCACCAGCAACAGTAAAAAGGTGCGTAAAAAAATGTCTGAAGAAGGCCTCAAGGTGCTGACCAGAAAGAGAGGCGGATTAAAGTCCGCAATAGTGCGGATACAAACCGCGGTAAATTCATTCGATATTAATTTAAGCACAAAACATTTTCTGACTGTAAGACTGGAAAGTCTTAAAAGCTTGGCCTCGAAGTACGACGAGGTACAGTCTGAGATAGAGCTTATCAGTAAAGACACGAGCGTTGCTCAGGCAGACCGAGTTGAGGTTGAAGAAATGATATACTCAACTGAGGCAAACATTTTACAACTTCTTGACACTTTTAATACTCAGACTGTGCCTCCTGTATTATCGACGCCTATGCATTTAAAGCCGATAAGTTTGCCCTGCTTCTCAGGCAACATACTTGAGTGGCAACATTTTTATTCAATTTTCAGTGATCTAGTGCATTCAAGATCCGACTTAACACCAGTGCAAAAACTGCATTATTTGCATTCCTCTGTGAAGTGTGAACCATTAAATTTAATTAAATCATTACCCATTTGTCAAGAAAATTATGTAATAGCGTTGAACTTGCTGTCCGAAAGGTATAACAACCCATTTATATTAGCCAAATACTATGTACAAAACCTACTTCAGGTTAAGTCCACAATAAAGGACTCAGTCCAAAGCTTGGCGGAGTTTACGAATACAATAACGTCTTCCGTTAATTCACTGGCGGCAATGAAGCTGTCCGTGAATTCATTTGAATTTATTACCATACAGTTGCTCTCCACCAAACTTGACCCTATTACTTTAAAACTTGCCCAGCTTTCAAGACTTTACGCATTTTTTAAACTTACGCAGACAGCTTTTAGAAAATACAATGCCTATTGAATCCGGACAGCAATTCAACAAACTTAGCGTAAAACCCAACAATAAATTTGAGAAATGTAGCTTAAGAAATACTGCTGGCAGCAATACCTTTAAAAACTATCTCGCAGCGGCAAAGCATTATTCATGCGTGTGTTGTAAATCTGACCACCCGCTTTACATGTGTAATAATTTTCGCATATTAAGTGCCGCTGAGCGGGGGCAATTGGTTGCAAATCATAAATGTTGTATCAACTGCCTTAGAGCAGGTCATCTGATAACGAATTGTAAGAGTAAACAGGTCTGTAAAATTTGTTCAAAAAGTCACCACACATTGCTGCACGCAAATTACGTGCCGAAATCAACAGCTGCCAGCAGCAATTATTGCTCATTTAAATTACAGTGTAAAAACAATGTTCTCTTATCCACAGCGATTGTATATGTCGTTGATCAGGCTGGCAACGGGCACAAGGCTAGAGCGCTTCTAGACGCCGGTTCCCAGATCAATTTCTGTACGAAATCATTTGCGAAAAGGTTGCACCTTAAACTAACCAGATCTAATATTCCAATCACAGGAATAAACAACACAGCGTGTTGCGCTACTGACATTGTTTCTATACGTATTATTTCTCGCTATCAGAGACATAGTTTCGAGGCCAAATGTGCCGTCCTATCTAACTTAACTCACAATCTGCCTTCAATCTCGTTTGACATCAACCGGTTCCACATTCCAAATAAAATTTTTCTCGCCGACCCAGATTTTAATATATCTTCACAGATCGACATACTATTAGGGGCACAATTTTATCTGGATTTAATATTAGCCAATAAATACACACGCGGACCCAACTTCCCTATCATTCAGGAAACAAAACTAGGTTACATTCTCGCCGGCAATCTGCCCAAACACTGCCACACCCAGGGTCCTGCTGTTTCGTTCCTGGCAAGGAACAATGACAGTCAAATTCTGCAATCTCTCGAGAGATTTTGGGAGGCAGAAACAATCCCTGACGATACCCCTGATAGCGAGTCGGCTTGCGAAGAGCATTTTGTGCGCTCTACTCAGCGCAACCACGAGGGTAGATTTATAGTGTCGCTCCCATTCAAGTCTGATAATCCCCACTTGGGGGAATCTTACACAAGTGCCGAATCAAGATTCTTAGGTTTAGAGCGTCGATTTAGGCGCGATCCCAAGCTCGCTCGCGACTACGCGGACTTTATCAGGGAATACATGGATCTTGGGCACATGACACTCATCGATGATGGCGCTATCAATTTAGGAGCGTCAAATATTTACTGCTTGCCTCACCATGCCGTGTTTAAACAGTCTAGCTTGACTACCAGGCTGCGCGTTGTTTTTGATGGTTCGTCCAAGACTACTAATGGCCTTTCCTTAAATGACATATTATTAGTAGGCCCCAATGTTCAGCAAGATCTCTTCTCTATTCTGTTGCGTTTTCGCATACATAAGTATGTCCTGATTGCCGACATCGAAAAGATGTATCGTCAGATTCGCGTAGCTGAAGGAGATTGTCACTATCAGCGCATTTTGTGGCGTGACTCTCCCCTCGAACCACTTAAACATTTCGCGCTACTAACGGTAACCTACGGCACGGCTAGCGCCTCCTTTTTGGCCACTCGGTGCCTTCTACAAATTGCTAGAGACAATCAGACTTCATTTCCCCAAGCGGCTTTAGCCATAACCAACGATTTTTATGTCGAAGATCTACTTACCGGTTCGGACACTATCCCCGATCTATCCAAGCTGAAATCCGATGTAGGTGCGTTAATTGGTCAATATGGTTTCACGTTGCACAAATGGGCATCAAATGAACCCACAGCGGTCGCAAATCATCACAACCTTTCGCGACCCCTAAATAAACAGGACAATGTGCGTACCCTGGGCATTCTTTGGAACAACACTGCTGATTCATTTTTGTTTGATATCAAACTATCTCCGGTTGATCCTAGCATATCCAAGAGAAAGATTCTTTCAATTATTGCTGGAATATATGATCCTCTTGGTTTAATCGGACCAGTTGTCTTTTTGTATAAACATTTCATGCAGCGACTGTGGCTTTGTAAGCTTGGTTGGGACGATCCGATTTCCGGCCAGTCACTTTCGGATTGGCATTCTTTGTGTGACAGATTGATTCTGATTGGTAAAATAGTGGTCCCGCGATCCATTCGTTGCATTCATGAGGCGGTTGCAGTTCAGTTGCATGGTTTTTCGGATGCTTCAGAGAAAGGGTTTGGCTGTTGCATTTATCAACAGATTTGTCAACAGATGACTCGGATTTGGCTGATCCGAGTCATTTATCAAGATTCTACTGCTTCCTGTCGCCTCTTGTGCTCTAAATCTCGCGTGGCTCCCCTACGCCAGGTGTCATTACCTCGCATCGAGCTCTGCGCTTGCTTGTTATTATCGCGACTTGTATCTAAGGTTATTCCTGCTCTTTATTCGTTTATTGATAGTGTACATTTGTATTCTGATTCTATGGTGGCTCTTTACTGGATTCATGAGCAATCTACGCGTTGGAAAACATACGTCGCTAATCGAGTTGCTGAAATTCAGCGTCGTACGCAAACATATACCTGGCATCACATTGATTCGCGACGCAATCCTGCTGACATTATATCTAGAGGGTGTTTCCCTGACGTTTTGCGCGATTGCTCGTTTTGGTGGCACGGTCCTAGCTGTCTGTCTCAATCGTCAGAGTTCAATTTCTTCCCATCTTTCGTACCGGCCACTCAGTCGTCCTCTGAAGTTACCGCGGAAGAGAAAACTACACATAACCGGTCGCTAATGTCTACCCTGGCTGTTGACTTATCGTTGGATTTTTCCTCGTTGCACCGGCTGACACGTGTATACGCTTACTGTTTTCGTTTCATCAGAAATATTAGGCACTCATCTGCGGACAAAATTTCGGGCGATTTGACCCCTGTAGAAATTCATCAGTCTCTCAATTTCTTCATAAAACAGTCCCAGTCGATCCATTTCGCAACCGAAATTAATTGTCTTCGGAACGGATCTTCTGTTTCCGTTAGGAGCAAGTTGGCTTCTCTCGACCCGTTTCTTGACGATTCTGGAGTGATACGCGTGGGCGGACGATTGCAGCATTCCCAATTACCCTACGATTCGAAACATCCTATTGTATTACCCCCATCGGCGCATATTACCCGCCTTATCATCGAACGTGAACATATTCGTTTACTTCACGCTGGTGCTCAACTCGTGCATCATTCACTGCGTCAACGTTGGTGGATTGTTAATGCCCGGCTGGTCATCCGTTCCATTATTCGTAAGTGTCTCAAGTGTATCAGGTTTAGTGCCACACAGCAGGTTCAGAGACTTGGTATTCTGCCATTCCCTAGAGTCACTCCTTCAAGGCCGTTTCTATTTTGCGCGGTTGATTATGGTGGTCCCTTCATGATTCGTCATGGCGGGCAGAAGTCTAGAACTCTTACTAAGGCATACGTATCTTTGTTTGTTTGCTTAGCGACTAGGGCTATTCACTTGGAACTGGTGTCCGACCTTACGGCCAGCGCATTTATAGCCGCTTTACGTCGTTTCATGGCACGTCGGGGTATACCCAGTCAACTGTACTCCGACAACGGCACAAATTTCAGGAAAGCCCGCACCATCTTACATGATATTTACAACCTTTGGCACAATAAGGATGCCATCTCCTCGATTAAGTCATTCACATCCTCTCAGGGGATATCATGGTCATTTATTCCGCCCTCCTCACCTCATTTCGGTGGCCTTTGGGAGAGCGGCATAAAGAGTTTAAAATTTCATCTGCGCCGCGTGGTAGGCAAATCTATACTAAACTTCGAAGAGTTCACAACCGTTTTGTCTCAGATAGAGGCATGTCTGAACTCTCGACCTTTATTTGCTACCTCATCGGATATTAACGACCCGGTGCCACTCACACCGGGCCATTTTTTGATTTGCGCGCCCTTAACGGCGATTCCGGACCCGGACCTTTCTCACGTTCCTGTTTCTCGCCTTGGTCGTTGGCAACTCCTTCAGAGGTTTGTCCAGGGCATTTGGAAGGCGTGGTCTCGCGATTATTTGCACCAGTTGCAGCAGCGTCACAAGTGGAAGTTTGCCAAAGATAATGTTTCCATTGGTGACTTAGTTCTGCTTATTGAGGATAACTTGCCTCCATTAGCCTGGAAATTTGGCGTGATCATCGCCACATTTCCCGGCCCAGATAACTTGGTTCGTGTCGTGGACATTCGCACGCCTACGGGTGTTTTGCGGAGACCCATACATAAATTATGTCTGTTGCCAGCGCGAGACGAGATTTGACATTATGATTACTTAGCACAATGCTACTTTATTCAGCCATTGGCTTACTACTTATTACGACCATTTGGTCAACACAATCGTGATGAATCATCACAATATTTTTCTTGTCAATTTTGCGTCATTGCACGCTTCTAATTATCACAGTTTTGGTGGTATCTTAATATTTGTATTGTATGTTAATTTGTGTGGCATACTATGTCTTACACATTTTCATTTGATGTTATGGGGTATATTGCATGTTTTTTGGTGGTCTCATTTATAAAATGTTATTACATAATATTTGCATGTCTTGCCGTTAAGCAATCATGCATTCATTTCTTTATATTGTTGCTGATAAATATGTACTATTCTGTGAATGTCTTTAAATTGTTAAATTGTCTCTGTAATTTCAGTATTGTATTGTTATTTGACATTGCAATTATTTATCTTGTAATTATTCAAATTATTGTTACCGTATTCGCATAAATTATGTCTATGCAAAAAACTATTGTTAGCGTCTGCCGTATGTAACTGCCACGTCTAGGTTCATTGTATATTGTACTTTATATTTTATTCATTTTGCAAGTAAGCATGCACAATTCTTACTTAAAATTATGACCTACATGTCATAACTGGGCTTGCATTCAGCATCTAGCTTGTTCATATGTCATTATATTGTAAATTCCTGAAACATCAGGAATAGCATGTCTAGGTCAATACATGCCGCCCTGCTGAATATACAATAGAACATGTAACTACAACATGTTCAACAACAATTTTGTTCATGTAATGAACTCTCTGTACAGGTCTACGGGCCTCAAGTAACCTTAAGGTAGCCGTCTATGACTTGCATAGGACTACCAGCGATCGGTCCATCATGTGATGAGCTTCCGATCATGCATTAAACATTGTATAATTATGTATTTTCTTTCATCTTTTATAATGTTTTAGACTGCACACACTTGTGTCAGTAATACTGGTCAACCAGACTTATTCATATATGAAACAGCTGTTCGCCAACCTTGGCGTACAACCGCCTATCTCTAGGCTTATCTTATGCATGCTTATCTCTGAACTAGTAACGGACTGCCGTTATCTAATCTTATAACTCAAGGTTCAACTTAGCCTTGAAGCTAACCATCGTTAGTAAGAACTGTACTCTTTAAATTAAATTGTAAATGTATTATAATTTATTAAAAAATGTATTAAAAAATCTTTTTGATTTTTGACGGGCAGCTTATGTACGGTAGCGCGATGATTTTATTTTCTAGGTTGGCTAATCTGCTTTATACTTCGCCTCAATATTCGCGTTTTTGTACTTTGCACAGTGCGTAGCTAGCTCTCTCGGCGTTCGGTTCGCCGAATCCTTCGCTGTCAATTAGTGTCGACATTAAATGTAGGCCCGACATTTAACCGACTAGGCCCGCTTCATGATTATCTAAATTCATAATACTTCGCAACATGCAGTATTAGCCAGCCTCAGTCAAATTAACAGCTGTAATGTAGCTAATTCAGATATTAAAATTATTCGTATACAGTCCACTTCTTGTCATTTTCTTCCTGCAGAATCAATTCATTTATTACATATCATTTCAATTACTATGGAAGACCAGCCGACAGAATATTTAACTCAAGAAGCATACATTTAGCCCACTTGGGCCCACTTTCTTAACTTTCTTGTCCACATATGCTGGATCATCATTCTTATTCAATTTTTCGGTCCACGTGGACCGGATACTAATCATTTTTTGGTCCACCGTGCCTGGATTCTAATTAACATTTTAGTCCTCACGGTGCGCATCAACCAGATCCATAACCGTAAAGACCATAGCTTTAGTGAAGTAATGGAAAGCACTATGGATGTCTGGAAGAGGGATAGATTCAAATTCTATTCTTTTGTTTAATTGCCTGTAGTCCATAACTAGTCTGTGTTTATCGTGACCTTTTGGTACTAAAAAGGAGGGTGAAGAATATGGGGACGTAGAGGGTTCAATGACTCCTTGCTCCAACAACTTGTTGATAATATATGGTTTCGCATCACTTCCATCTTGGGAGGCGACAACTTGTACGGAGGTAGGCGTATTACTTTCTGATCGCTCAGATTAATTTTATACTCTATTAGTTTAGTGAGTCCTAATTTAGGTGTAAGAACTGAGGAAAATTCTTTTATTAATTTCAGTATTCTCACTCTATCTCTACTTTCTAGATGAGATAAATCTGACTCTTGGTGTATTACATGTGCAGTAGATGAACAATATTTTTTTTTTTATTTATTATTACAATCAAATCTATATTTCCGTGTACGGTCAAATCGGAAATAATATTTTTGCTCATAGATGTCAAGAATCATTCCCGTTTTACTAACAAAGTCTGCTCCTAATATTAAATCGGGTCCTAACTCCTTACATACTAACATTGTAAACATCCAGGTTAGGTTCTTGATTTTAACCTTAACGGTAATGCTCAGGTTTATGATTATATTACGTTTATCGGCGGTAGCACACTTTATATTCACCGGTTGACTCCGTTTTACTAGATGGTGTTTCGCTAATTTGTCCGCTAATTCTTGGCTGATTAAAGTTCTACTAGATCCCGAATCAATTAATGCGATTGTGGAGGTAACGCCTAAGTCAACTCGTATTAATGGTAACAGATTTTTAGTCCAGTTACATTTATTAATCGCGTTACATTTTTCACGAAATTCTCTCACATAGGGATCTATTTCTTTCGAACTTCTTTTCCTTCCACGTTGGTTACAAAATATTTTATTATTATTTTTTTTTTATAAGTTTCTTTGCGTTCACCAGATTTCAAGTAGCTGCGGAAGACACAGGATTTCGGGTCTCCCTGCCTTACATGTTTTTTGGAGTTGGGTGATTCCGTTCCAATAGCTTACTCTTGCAGTCTTTTCTTATGTGTCCATATTTGCCGCAATTATAACAGATGGGTTTATTTCGAGGTGGGTACTTTGTTTCCGCTTTATATGGTGTTACACTTAACTTACCAGATTTGCGCACATTGTGAGGTCTACTGAAAACTTGCCTTTCATGCGAGGTTGTTACATCAGGCACTAGTGCTCGCAATTCATTTCTATTAGTTCCAGCGGGTTTCATTGCTTGTCTATTTTGATCGGAGTACCATACATTTGACGAATGGATACTGCACTGTTCTAGATCAGCAATTGTGTTGGGTCTATTTATCAACGATAAACGAGATCTTTCTTCAGGTGACAGTCCTATTACAATGGTGTCGACCATTTGTGTCTCATTCCAGTCTACACGTAGTAGTCGAGATGACTCCCTGATGTCGGAGATGTAATGAGCTAATCTCTCCTGATTTCCTTGTACTCGGGGTACAGTCTTTCTTTTAATTTCTTCGTAAATACCGGTTGGGATAAAGTACTTTATTATCGAGCTATGTAGCTCTTCTACTGGAAATGTAGAGGTTAGAGCTTCTATGACACGATTCTTTAACGGGGGTTTACATTTCGGTAGCAGAACTTGCAAAATTTGCCAGTCATTCAGCTGCTGTAGATCTTTTATCTGCAGGAGATAGCTAATGAAAGTTAGTAGTTTGGAGACATTTAATCCATCTGTGTAAGGGATTTCAGTTAAGATTTTCTCCACAGGATGAGTCATTTTACCGTATAGGTCCGCGTTATGGTTCATGGTTGGCATGCCTTTAGGAGAACGATTTGATTCATTCGGTGTGGTCAATTCATGATTTCCGGGACGAAACTGAAAACGCTCGGGAGGAGGGGCATTTAAATCTCTATCAGTATTTTGCTCTTGGTTCGCTTGTATTTGCGATACGGCGGGTGAGTTCCGATCAGTGTTAGGCGGAGGTAGATCAGTAGTAGGTGATTGTACTTGGGAGATGTGTATATTCTTTAAGGACTTCTCTATTTCGTCCATCCTGAATGAGTCGGATCTTCTTCTTAAGTCATTAATAATTGTGGGTAAGCGGCGTAGAGCTTCGTCAGCTAGGTTTTGTACTTCAAGCGGTATTTCCGTGAGATTAGGCCAGATCAACAAATTTTTCATTCGCCGGGTTAAATGCTCTATTCTCTGGGTAGTCCGCAAAATTATCGCCGGAGATTTCTCATCTTGGAGGGTTTGAGACAATAAGGTAAGCTCACTATACTTGGCATTACAAATTTCTCTCTCGCTCTCATAATCGAGTTCGCTTAGGTTGTTTAATTGCACAGGTGTATCAAATCCACATTTGCGAATTGACCTACGTAATTCCGCGACTGTTACATTCGCATGGGGTAGTCCACGCAAAAGAGCTTCGTAAGATAGCTCGTCTTTTAATAACAAATCCGGATTGAATTGGGCCATTTTTATCTTAGTTCTAACACATTAAAACGTACTTAAAACTAATTCTACAACACTACACATATATTACACATATATAAGATAAATTCTTGAGTAAATAATTTGCATAATTCAGAAAAGAACAATTTCTCTTCTAAGGGAGAGACAGAAATTCCACACACACATATTTTTCAAAGTTAAATAGCCGATCAGCTGTTTTCTGGAATGTAGGTCACCCTCTTTATTTAGTAAACAAAGGTAGGGTCAGTGTGTCCGTGAGAATGGGGGGTTTGACGCTCACGTATTGTTCTCTACACAATGCCACCGATTAACTTCCTTAACAGGTCATAACTGGAGGAGACAGCTGGCACGCATAGGGTGAATCTTATTCAACAATGCACACCTCTTCAATTTACACTAGTATTACGCTTTATAACAGTTTGACTTTATTCATTCATGTACTTTCCCCAATTAGATTAATTATTTATTTTGGTCACAATTTCAAGTTACGAAATTCTTTCCACGTAATTAACTGGGTCTACTTTACACAGGAGCATTATTATTAACAAAGTTTTTCTTTACCGTGACAACAGACATACACTAACATATACTATGCAGATTGAATAATTATAATGCAGGATTATTCAAGAAACAACAGGTCTTGGATTGTCATAATACAAACCTGTTAAAGACTGATCAGTTGACCAAACATTACAATTCATGTATGCAAGTAGGTACATGCATTTATCTTCATACAATGATATCTCAATTTATACTGACTATCATTTACGTATCTCAAAACAAATTCATTTTTTTTTTGAAAATTAAAGTTACATTAATTACATTCTCTGAGTGCATAGATCAATAACTGAATGCCGTGAGTTATTTAATTTACTAATAAATTAAATTTAGCAGAGTGGCGCAATTTTGTTGCGTCACGATGCTCGCAACTATTCTAACTTAAGCAGAGTTGCGCAATTTTGTAACGTATTGCCGCGTTACAAATCCAGGGAACCCATCTTAACTGACCTCTGCCAATTACATGGGCTGCCTACGTTGTAACGAACTGTATTAAAATCAAATTAAATGAACAAATTAATTACTATCAGTATAAGGAAACAAGGGAAGGTATTTTACTGATTTATGCACTCATTTTCATGTGTAACAAGACGACTTCTCTTTATTTAACAACAGTTGCTGACAGATCCCATGACATCATTATTTAAACTAAAATATTTAAATGCTTTTCATAAATTTGGGATCAAATTGGTTATATATTCTTATACCTCGGATCCGAGTTTACTTTCTGTATATTTATAGTAAAGACTTCTAATTATTTTCAGCTCATTTTAGAAGCTTGCAACACTTCTTTAACCATTTGAAGAATGGTACTATTACTTGGATCGATAATAAGTTACATTAACATTTAAAGCGTTACAACGTATGATAATTGAATTTTTACAGTAAACTCTTATATTTTCTCATTATAATGTTTACATAAAATTAATCGTCTTTGAAAAGTCTCTTTTAGAAGTGAGTAGTGTAACAAATATGATTAACTCTCGATAGCAAGGCTATCGAGTCACCTTTACAATTGAACGTAGAAACCTCGTCCTGGGGTGTCCGTCTTGGGAATCCTTGTAGTCGGCGTCATCATCTGGGTCGTGTCTTCGGCAAGAATAGGTCGGATGTTCACTGCGGAGATTGAAGCTTCTTTGGTGTAAGTATATGTAGATTCTCGGATGTCCTAAGCAACGTCTTAAGCATGGTATACGTGTCTTTATGAAGTTTCTGCAGAGCACATCTTCAGAAGTGATGTTGTAAATGGAGTTACCTCTTGAAGGGAGTCGTAATCTTGCTTACCACTAGTTATGTTTTTTGTGTTACATTTTATATCTTCTTCTTACCACATATTTATGTTATTGATACATGACACACGCTTTCCACTTTTAGCCGTGGTAGTTAATATACTACATTTAAATAAAACAAACAATTTAAAAACATTTTGGTAGAGCTTTCGCTCGTACGTCTGTACTGTGTGAAGGCAACATAGCGAGAGACTTTCTGCTCGCTTCAACTGGTACTTAACAAGGAGAGGGGTAACTACTCCGCGACAATATAGTCCCTATTTTTATTTAAGTTAACATTCTTATTACCAAAAACTATACCTTAATTATACATATATAATTTAAGTGAGTTATTTTAACGACTATTAGTGTCTTCAGATTTCTAATTATAAACATTATGATTTTTATATCTTCCTAAATTACAGACGACTCGATAAACACGTTGAGTCCGGAATTAACAGGTGTCACCGCATGATGACAAGCAAAGGGTTAATTATGATAATAATAGCTTTTTACAATTCGCCCTTTTTATTAGTGTTTCTTTGGATCTTTTAATCACTTCTCATTCTCATACTGAGTTAATACAGGGGTTTAGGTTTTATAGTGAGATTTAAAAATACTTAATCGCTCGCAAACTTAATTTTTTTTTTTTATTTACGATTACAGTTACAATTTAAATCGTCACAGTTTCTATGGAAATATTTCATTTCGAATATAAATCTTAGAACATGGAAGTCATGTATGGTTCTCCATACCGATATTTTAAATCATGCGTTTGAGTATATTTTAAACAGTGGTAAAACGTCTAATAACCAGAATTATTTCCAAAGCAGTTAAATGTGCCTTCTTACGACAACGTTAAGAAGGGCCAGCAATGAGTAAAATAATAGTTTGGAAAAGTGCATTAGAATACAAAAACTCTGAAACAGCCACACAAGTTTCATGATCGTATCATGCGTGTAAAATCACATTGATCCTGGAAAGGGGAAAATACTGGTATAAGCGTTTAACGTAATTGTTAATGACGCAGGCTGTGTCACAAATTATGCAGTTTATAAATGGTTTTGTAATGCAAATACTTGTGCCTAAATTTGAAATACAGTTTTATCTAACAAATATATAAAAATATGCCCATTCCGTTTAAATCAGGATCTAAGTTATTCTATAACGGTACTCACACGTGCCACTTTAGGAAATGAGTGATACAACCTTGAGGATACCAATTTCCTTTCCCCAGGCTTACACATACGTACCAGCAATTTGGGTAGTGTATTTGTGCTTTCTTGTAAGGTTACTGTGAAGCTCTCCTGCAGAAGAAACAAATCAAACAAATTGCAAATAGTGCTTCTCGTATCGTGTACATCACAATTAAATAGGCTATTAGATGACTGCTGCAATCAACTGTAGATTTAAGAAAACTCTTATCCTTAAACAAAATTATGCAAGAGACGTAATCTACATCAACATTATATATTTAGTGCTTTTATTTATATTATATGCTTAAACGTTACTTCTATACACTGTTTCGCTGTAAGTAAATACTCACATCAGTGCTTTACACCCATACATTAGACAGTATACATTACTAATTACAAATGAATTGTTAGTTACTAGTGAACCGCTAATTTGTTACAGTTGAAACAGTTAGGACAGTGAGACCGCGCAAACTTTAGCCTCACACAAACAACTGTGCAAACTGCCCGCAACAGTACACGGGTGTTGGTTAGGTTAACTCCATTGTTCCCGTTGTGGGCACAATTGCTCAGACTATTATTTAAGTTGAGTTTAGCTTATCAAAGGTGTAAACGTGCGGTAGGACGTAATGTGCAGTAAAATGACTCCTCCACCTAACAGATGATCAGTGTTTGCTACGAAGCAGCGAGCAAATGGAGATATTAACTACCACACTTCCACGATTGGCTTCTATCTCTAATAATTCAATTATGTCTTACTTGGAACACATAGCTACAGGACTACAAATGTGCAGAACAACATAAATATTTTTACAGATGTGTATAATATCATATGTTCTCAACCTATGTCTAATACACTTCAGTGACTAACCAGGGCGTGGGATTGAGCTTATACGCATTAATTCCAATCAACACTTTTAAGCATATGAAACGTTGAAGAGATGGGAGAAAAGCCTGCCACATTAAATTTAAAATTTATTTATTAGTACTCTAATCTGAATCCTGTAATCTGTAGAGAGAATACTGAATCCTGTAAGCTAAGAGAATCCTGTAATATGTAGAAAGTACTCAAAGTTGAATCCTGTAGGAATCCTGTAATTATTTTGTGTTTAAAATTTAAAAATGATTTTAAATTACAAAAAACCTTAACATAATGATATTAAATATGTTTCTTCTTATTTTTTGTTTTTGTTTTTCCTTCTTCTTTTTGTATGTGTGCATAGAAACCCGTAGCGGCTGCTGCTTAAGAGCTCGAGACTCGTAGTCAATTTCGATAGAAAATAATAACTATAAAGTTTTAAAGTTTCTTAAGTTAACAATTTGTATAGTGTTATATGGTATAACTATGTAACAGTATATTGTGTAAGATGTATGTAGATTTAGGCGTACAACTATTGTAATATTAACACGCTCCTTCTATTTAGTACCGTATACTAAGCGCGGAATATTGATGGAGGGCTCAGTCACCCGTTGTGAGCCCACTGCTCACATCTAACTTGCATTACTAGAAACGAATCTAGCCCAATAGTTGTCGAGCGTAACGAATGCGACACGAAGGCTACACGGGGCCTCATTTACGGTGAATCCCTTCCTCATTGCCAACGTGCTTTAACACAAACGGATAAAGTGTCGTGCTGCAAGGATTGTTCTCAAATTTGTTCTCTTTATTTACATTAATTTGTGTTATATATATAATATTTAAAATTTATATTTATTTTACCTCAAGATATTATTTTTCCCTTATTTGGAACATGTTTCGAGAACTACTGTGTTCTCATAGTGTTCTCATCCTCAGCCTTCGTGAGAACACAGGAGTTCTCGAAACATGTTCCAAATAAGGGAAAAATAACATCTTGAGGTAAAATAAATATAAATTTTAAATATTTTATATATATCAAGAAACGAACTGTAGAAGAAAGTGATTGAATATATTGCAAGGTAACAGGTTACAGCCCAGACCAGACTTGCAGAAAAGAATGCTCAGTTAGTGAAAATACATACATTTATTGTCCTTTTCTTTTACACACAATTATATCAAAATGTTCTTTCGTTATTTGAAACAATGATTGAATTTTCAATGTTCAAAATCTTCTTTGAAAGTATACTTTAATAAATGCTCTCTTTATTTAAATAATGCTGTAAATTTTAACTGTTCAAAGTCTTCTTTAAACAAACTTATATTTTAAATAAATGTTCTTTTTACTTTACACAATGAAATAAATTTTTTTTATAGGTTCAAAAGTTCTTTCTTTTTCGATTTAAAGCTTTATACTTTGACAACAAATTTGTTTTAAATTTGGCTTCCCTGTTCTGTTGTCTTCGTTGTCCTCCCGGTCGACGATCTCGATCCGTCCTCCAGCGATCCGTCGTCCTGGTTCCAAGTCCCAGCAACCACCTCCAGGAACTGCCTTGCTCTAGGTGTCCGTTTCCAGCCGCCACGATCAGCAACACGAAGCTCAGGAACGGTAGCCGACTATCTCGTACTCCGTAGTTGTTCCCTGCCGACACTCGCTGCTATCTCGACTCCACGGGCCCCAAGGACTGCCTGGAATTAATGTTGACAGGACGATGACCACCGCGACTGCTTTAGCTGAGTGCTGTATGAAGACTCGCTCTAAGAGTTCTAAGAGAGTTAGATGAAGACTGGCTACTGCTTTTATACTCCTGCACAATGCATGCAGCAGCGATGCATAATGACGGCACCGCCGATATGCGCGTAGGCGTATTTTCTATGTATTCTATGATATTCTGGACTGGCCACGTGTTCACTGACTTCCTTATTCTTGAATTTTCTAGAACAATACTTTATTACATATGAGTAAACTTCCATAACCTTCTATTTGCTCCCCACACTACACAACACTTCACTCACATATTAAACTATATCTTCATAGTCTTTACATTGTCTTATTACTAATTTATCCTATTAATTTTAATTTTTAATAATATTATTTTACGTCCAAACATTCTTCTATTAAAGAATGTTTAATAATTTAAACACCCATAACAGCTGATAATAATTATGCTCCACATTTACATATAGTGTGACAGCCTGTCACATTGGAATATATTCAAAATATTGTGCCAAAAATTTACAATACCTTTAAGTGGATTTGTTCTTTCTTACTGTGACGGAATAAACGAAACATACGGAATGAACGAAACATGCCCCCTGTTAGACTTTACGGACATTAAACGTTTAAATAAGACGGCAATGAAGCACTAAGTTTCTGTACACCATTTAAATTGATGTACAGAATTTCCAATATTGCAACTCAGTTAGATTCAGAGTACAGGCAAATTGTTATAAAGCATAACAAAGCAGGTATATATTTAAAAACATTTAATTGTATAAGGTTTTTTTGAAACCTGAAATTAGCTTTTAGGGAAAATGAAAAAGAGGACTCTCATAACTGTGGAGATATTTTGAATTAATTGACTTTTCATCAGAACTGAATACAATTTTAAAGGGATATTTAAACAATGTAAGAGTTTCTAAAGGTACATCTGTAAAATGAAGCTGTGGAGAGTATGTTTGAGGTATGTAAATAAAGATTTAAAGACCAAATAAGCGAGACTGAGGTTTAATCGATTTGAAGTGATGAGATTACAGATATTACAAAACAGTGTCAAGTGATAATTCTACAATTAGATATTCTACAGTTAGATATTTCTACAATGGAAACGTACATGAGAGAGTCTCCAATTTTTTTGGGTATAACTAATATATTAGCTGATAATTTGACATAGTGCAAAAACTGGTTAAGATAATCTGCTTTAAAATTTTCTTCTCAACTAATTGCACAAATTTACGACGGAGCAAATCAAATGTGTGGTACTACCAGTGGCGTTCAAACAAAAATAAAACAAACTGTGCTCATTTCGCTCATTGATATGCGCATCAGATAAATTCAGTTATCAAAAAACAACAAGCTAAGATGAGAAAATAAAAATTATTTTCTCAAATTTATCTGCAATGTCTTTCAAGTTCTACTCATAGATGCGACGATTGAGAAGGTTTTGTTTTTTTTTCACTTCATTTATTCTACAATCTCTTTATAATCTCTTTATACACATGTAGATATATAGGGTGATTCAAAATTGCAAGGCAACCTCTCGGATGCTGATTCTTTACCTAGAAATAAGAAAAAAAGTGTATATAAACATAGGTCCGAAAACGGTTCGTTAACGAATTGCGGCTCGCGAACCAGTTCGCCCTGATTTCTGCTCCCACTGTAAAATAACGCTATACTGAAATTCTTGGTGTATAAAATGAAGGGTAACTGTGGTGGTTTCTTATGGTTTTTGATCTGGAAAAATGAATAAAAGATATCCTAGAGCTCTATCTCAATTATTTTCTAAGAATAACTGTGCTGAATCACAAAATATTGGAGTCGAAAAACACTTTTTTAGATTTGGGATAATATAATTTCGTTAATTTGCCAATAAACAAATAAAAATTTCTATATAACTTTGTAGAGAATTTAATTATGAGAAAATGTTTGTGTATAATGTCTATTAAAAATAAGTAAAAATTTGAGAAATTTTACTTTAATTTAAAACAAAACAGACCAAAATGCGCCAGAAAAGTGTTACAATTTACAAGAAACGGCATTGTAAACTTTAGGAGCACCCACACTAGGGCCAAAAAAAATCCACATGAGACTGCTACACTGCTACAAGACATGACCAACATACTTTTTTATTTAATGTGTGGTGCGGTCTTCTTGGTGATAATCTCTTAGGCCCTTTTTTCTTACCACCAAGGCTTAATGGAAGACAATACTTACACATTTTTTGCAAACGAATCTGATGGAACTCTTGGAAGATATTCCAATTACAGATAAAGTGTAGATGCGTTTTTTGAATCACGGAGCATCTGCTCACTACTTTCGTGATTTGATGAACCATTTAAATACATTCGGTAAGAGATGGATTGGTCCAAACGGACCAGTAAAATGGCCACCTCGACCTCTCACGCCAGCAGACTTTTCCTTTGGGGTTGGATGAAGTAGTTAGTTTATTCCCCTCGTAATAAGATTTAGGAGAATTGAGACACCTGATAATAGAATATGGAGCTAATGTTAAGAATAATCCTGATGGTATAAGACGTGCCCAGCTGGCATGGATTCGCCGAGCTGAATTCTGCATTCAACAAAATGGCCACATTGAACAACTGCTTTGAACAAACGTTTGCAACTTTATCAATTTAAAAATTTCTACATTGAATCATTTTAAGGAAAAATTCAATAATATAAGTTTACAATTTATTCACAATTACATTTGTTGTGAAAACGTTTAAAAAACCTTTGTTCTGTTTAAAATTGTAACACTTTTATAGCGCATTTTGGTGTGTTTGGTCATTAATTAAAGTGGAATTTTTCAAATTTATATTTACTTTTAATAGAACTTTATAAACAGACCTTTTCTTATAATAAAATTCTCAACAAAGTTAGTTAAAAGTTTTTCTTCTTTCATTGGTGAATTAACGAAGTTATTTTATCCCAACTCTAAAAAAGTGTGTTTTTCGACTCCAATGTTTTGTGTTTAAGCACAGTTTTTCTTAGACACCAATTAAGATAGAGCTCTGGGACCTCTTTTATTCATTGTTTCAGATTAAAACCATAAGCAACCACCCAATTTCCAATTTACCCTTCACTTTTTACCCCAAGAATTTTAATATGGCGTCTTTTACCGTGGGAGCAGAAATCAGGGCGATCTGGTTCGCGAGACGTAACTCGCTAACAAACCATTTTTGGACCTATGTTTATATGTACTTTTTTTCTTATCTTTAGCTATAGAATCAGGTCCCGAGAGATTGCTGTGCAATTTTGAATGACCCTGTACAATCAGTTTGAAGTTACACAGAAAGACGGTGTTCAGCTGTTAACAAAATGTTGTTTTAAAAATTTTGGGGTTGATTTAGAGCACAAATAATGAACGGTAATGAGACTAAATGAAGAAAAATAAATCCTGAAAATAGAAATTCTGTGATAGCCAAAGGAATAAGTGACATGACAATTTGTTATTTCGAAAAAAGCTTTTCATACAGAGGTCGTTTGGAAGTTGCAGCTTTAGACACCTTTCCGTATTTTTACCAAACGTTTGCGTCATCGAACTTTTAAATTAGTTGTGCAGTGTTATCCAATGTTACAATTATGACAATTTGAGGCGTGAGCTGGAAATAATTTATTCAATGGAAAATTTCTAGAATATTGTAGATGGTCTAAACATAATTTTGTGGCTGTCTCAAACCGGGAAATTATTGGAAATTACTGTGACAAATTTGATGTCAACCACTAAAGTAGAAGTGATGGTTTTCTACTCTTAAAAGAATTAAAACATGTCTAAGGAATACTATGAATGAAAATCGTCTAAATGCTCAAACAATAATGTCAGTGCAGTGCATAAAGAAGAAATACACACCATACACACCATAGAAATTTTGATAAAAATATCACAAAGAATTGTATATCCCAGAAAACAGACGAATTGATTTCGTGTATAAATATTAATTTTTATGATAAAATATTTAATTCTTCTATGACGTCACAGTTTGGAGTCGAAACTTAGCCTCCATAAACATCCGCCTCCATTTTTCCCTGCCCTTGGCGATCGATGTCCATCTTTTATTTTAAGTAAAGTATCAACATCCCTCGCCAATGTGTCAATCCAGCGTTTATTGGTTTTTTCGATATGCCTTCTTACCCTTGATTTGACTGAACAGTATCTTCCTAGGTATTCGGTTGTCTTCTATCCTAATGATGTGTTCTGCCCATTGCAATGTATGCAGTCGGATGGTGGTGGCCAGATCATTGTGTGCCGGTTCGAAGCCGGCGGTTACAAAAAATTCTAGAAAGTTTTCGTGATCGTAAAATACGTGAGGGAGGCAGCAGAGCGGACTTTGTTCGACGGTGTGAGGGGAGCGGCGGTGTGTGCGTTGCGCGCGCAGCCCGGCTATGTGCTATGAAAATTGTGTGCCGGCTTTGTATTGTGTGTCTCGTCTCCGCTCTTTGTATTGTTCTAAGCAGTTTGAATCGCTCTACATGATGGGCTAGAGAGAATAAACGACTCCCGGGTTCTCGCACTAAGCCGGGTTCCTGGCTTGCTGTGGGCTGAACATCTGCTCAAGCTGTGAACCATGTCAAGATCGCCTACGAAGAGGGAGACGGAGACCGAATTCCTATGTTGCACTCGCCAGCACACTTGAGGTGATATTTATACTTTATTTCATTTTTTGGGGCCGGGCCCGCAGTGTGCCCGTTTACTGCAAATTGCATAGATGCCATGGGACCACGTGTCCAGACTGTTTACCGGGAAGTTGAGCTGTGATCATGACTCTGAACACTATAACTTAAATTTCATAAACCTTTTTTTATAACTCATTTAAATAACACTAAATGCTATGCCTGTAAGTGCGTGCTGCACTGCGAGAGCGCGCCAGAGAGATTTTAATCTTGTACCATTTTATTGTTGCTCTAGTCTTTTACTCTTTACAAAATTTAATTATTGCTCAGTAGTTCTGTTCCGGCTGGAACCGCTGTGTATAAATTTTAATTTGACTATGGATTTCACATTTAAGGGCTGGGGACTTTCCGGTGGTTTTTCTTTGGGACTTTTCTGGGTTTACAATATGGGACTTAGTTTTTCTGACACGCTGGTACAACTTCAGACAGGTCGAATGCCTGTCAACTTTTGTCAACTACATGCGGGCGCGCTCCCTCAGATGCCAGAGCACAACCACCTTACTGTATTCTTTTCTTTAATTAATTTTTTTTATAGTCATTTGAGGCTAATAGAATTAATTCCTAATGTAATGGGAATATTTTAATTGATTTTGCCCCTTGCACAAGGGCTAAACTGATTGTTTTCTTAACGGGCCAACACATATGGGTTGACTTCCCATTTATAGCTTTGCTGTGTTATTTTGACTATAAAACATGTATTCATCATTTTCTTTTTGAGTAAATTATGTATTGTCAAAATCTTCAGAAATTGTAATGCCTCAAACAATTAATTTTGTTTACTAATGTATATAGAGATTGATTCTTTTTTTTGGTAATTTTTTGAAGTCAAATAACTGTTTAGAATTTTATAAATACTTTCTGAAAATAGAGGACGTAGTTGTCAGTTTCAATTAATGATGTGAAAGGAACTTAAGGTTCACACACTCATCTTGGGTCATTGATCAATGGAATGCTAGATAAAGGGGTGGTCCGGTTGTTTGTGCCTCATGAATTATTATCATTCTTCCTGGGGGTTTTGGCTTTTGTTATGCTACTGAACGGGTTGCCTATTGGCGTATATTTTATCACTTCCGAGTTATAAGATTGTAGTTACTCTACCTGTTGGGTGGGTGCATTCCAGGGGCATGCGTGTTAAAAACTAATGTAACTGTAAGTGGGTGTACCTTGTGTTCTGTGTGTGTTGTTATGTGTCTAGCTAGCCACGAGATGTGAGAATATTTTATAATTATATATGCATGTGTCCACTGATGTATATACACTTGTGATGTTTTATATTTATACACATTTGTCATTCTTAATATTTATACACACTTGTTATTCTTAAGATTTATACACACTTGTTATTCTTAAGAGTTATACATACTTGTTATTTTTTTACTTGTATTCATACTTGTGATTGGGCACATATGTTATTCTGATTTGAAGATGTGAAAGCAACGCAGGAAGGAAAATAAATTGTTAGCGTTCTGTTACAGCTGAGTTTTATTGCAAGTCCCGTCATACTGGACCCAGCATAATTTTTGCTTCTCTAGGCTCCTGCCTAGTTCTAGATAACTTGTAACCTCTCTTTAAATACCAAAAGCATAGAGAGGTTACAATTGTCTTCATACAGCTTGTATAGTTCGTCATTGTGACCCATTCTCCATATCCCATTGACTTGGATTGGTCCATATGTTCTCTTGAAAATTCTCCTTTCAAAAGTATTGACTATGTTAGCGGTTTGCTTGTTCAGAGTTGAAGTTTCGCTGCCATATGTTAACACAGATATAATATTAATTTTATATGTGACCTTGGACTGATGGTGGTTATTCCTTGTCTTTAATATAGTTGTCAATCAAAAATATTTAATACGTCTTTTTAATACACTTTAGATTTAGCCTATATGATGTGAGCAAATATTTTCCTGTTCACACTGAACATGACTATCTGTTTCACGATCATAACTATAAACATTGTGTATAAGAAAGGTAAATAATTAATGACCGTATACATGTTAAAATCATAGCGTGTACCTAAAAACTTACTGTTTTGTGTGACTAAAAGTCATTGGTGACTTGGATTAAAACGCCGCCCAAACACAGATGGTACAAGTCAGTGTTCTGTAAACCTTACTGGTGTGTAAGAGGTTAAGAGCCCCTCCCCCCCAAGTGTTTCTATCACGTGCCGCTGCTGATACAAACAGAAAATAAGTAATACACACACGAAAAGATTCATCATATTAACAAGCATAAACTATACAATTTTAGAAAAAAAGGTAATATCTTGAATAACTTAAAATATATCAAACAATTTAATTACGTTGGGTGTCTGACTAAACAGTAAATCAGCAGTTTAAATAATTATGTTATCAGATTTGGACGTTAACAATCAAAAACTTAAATAAAATCTTTGAAGATAAAAAATAAAAAATGTTGATCACACAGTGGTTATGACATACATTCTATGTTTATGTTTGTGTTAATATGTGATAAATGGTTTTAATTTAATGTGCTATTTATAATAATTATGACGTATTATTTCCAATTGCTATAGTATATTTTTATATTTTAAACATAGATAATATATTTATTTTAAATATTTTATAATTTTAAAATTAAATTTATTATTTATAATTGTTTTAACTTTGATATCACAGACCCTGTTTTTCTTTCTTTCCTTCGTAATAATCAAATTAATTCATGGGTTCCTGGTCACCCGAGGTGCTCCTCATCTCTTTATACCCTATTGTCCATGTTGCTGCCTATGGTCCAGAAAAGTATAAGTGAATCTAACTTCTCAGCGTCAATGAGACTTCACATATTGACGGCAGTCCGGCGATATATACAATGTACGTAAACTATTGAAACTATGTTAGAGACGTTCATATGTCGGCAAACAAATTCAAGCGAAAGGACGTGTGAACATTTGTCTCGTACACGACGTCTGTCTCACACACACTCTGGCAGTCAGACCTATCAGAAATTGTTTTGATCCAACCCGGACCTGTCTAATACTGCCAGAACAGTTTTGGTGTCACTCATTATGACACCGTGGTTTTCGTGTTTGTCTCCACTATTAGTTGTTATTGTAATTTTTATGTGCATTCAAATGTTTTTACCGCATTGGCCTACTAATATTTTGGCTACGTCGGGTAAAAGTAATATTTTTGGCTCGTGAAAGTGGACAATATGGTACTTATATGATAAGTTTACTGCTCTGTAGTTTTATCAGTATCACGGACTCAGAAGTAACTAGTTTTGTATATTGTTTTCCATTCAAGGATTTGTTGGAAGGAGTAACTATATGTCGTCTGTTTGTGCATACTATCAGTACAGATTGTTGTGTATAATACAATAATACAGCGCACTTTTCCACTACTTGCGGTAAACCTATTCCTTTTCTCGAGTTTACAATCCTCTATATGCTGGTCTCTCTCTCTCTCTCTCTCTCTCTCTCTCTCTCTAACACACACATGCGCGACCACTCACGAAGTTTTATCTTATCGCAAATAATTAATCAACTTTGTTGTTTAAAATACAGAATGCCTAATAAGCTTTTTACACTTTCTAGTTGACATACTGTAAATATGTACAGTGTACATTGTGTTGTTATTACACACACACACACACACACACACACACACACACACACACACACACACACACACACACACACACACACACACACACACACACACACACACACACACACACACACACACACACACACACACACACACACACACACACACACACACACACACACACACACACACACACACACACACACACACACACACACACACACACACACACAATATTTAAAAGTTCCTTAGTACTTTAGAGTCAGCTTAATTTATCAATATGTCAGGTTAAAAGCTATACGTGTGTGTGTGTGTGTGTGTTATCCCGAGAAACTATGTTTCCCATGATACGAATTTCTTGTCTACGGAGCAAAACGTACCCGTTTCGGGTTGATTTGACTGGAATGTTTTCACCTACAGTTTTTCATTACTTTCCCACACTGTATCACTGCCACATTCCATGCCGAATGTTTCCACATTTATTTTGTTTACTCTCGCATCTTGAACTACTCGTATCTTTATGGATTAATTCTGTGTATTGTTGTTAATCTCTTCTAGGAAAAATAAAGGCTATGTTAAAAAAGGAATCATTATATTGACTGTTAATAAAAGTAGACTAAATACTTATGAGCTAGTCTCAATTTAGAAATAAATTAATTATATTTGTATTTATGAAATGTAATAAGCCAATTAACGTTATTGTTCAAAATCTTGTAAAATAAATTACGTAGATTTAATGACGAATTAGAATAAATTACTTAAAATTTTGCATACGAAAAAGACCTTAAGGTGTAATAGTGACGGTGTAGATTTAGTATTGAATATTTTAATCAATTTATGCATTTTTATTATTGAAGTAATAAAAAGCAATATAAATATTGCCAATTGAATACATGTTTTAAAGTCTCCGTATTCAATATGAGAACAATTATAGAATAAAAGCCGAGTTTAGAAATATGATGTTACCTATTCTGAGCAAATTTCTCTGCACACCAAATCCTTTTCGATAATACAAATACAAAATCGACATAAATCGCCATCACACAAGATACTCGTACGTATGTGAATTACTACTGGAAACAAAAAATGATTTCTGTACTACATTTACTATACATTTAGCCTTATAACATCAAAAATTTCTGTACTACATTTACTATACATTTAGCCTTATAACATCAACAATTTCTGTACTACATTTACTATACATTTAACCTTATAACATCAACAATGTGGAGGCAATCGGGGTAACGGTGTGAATTTGTATTCAGTACACATAAATTCTCAGACTTTAAGTTATATATATATAGATGTATTGTATGTTAGTTGCATGTGTCATTTAGTAAATTTTTGATGTTTATGATTTTATGACAATCGGAAAATTGATTAACATTGTATAACTAAACCAAATTCACTCAACATAGTAAATTTACATTCACAATTTAATTGAATGGAACACTAAATTACTTACAAGTATTTACTTACTTTTTTTAGTAATACAGTACTTACAAAGGACAAAGCCTATATACTGCCATGAACATTCTAATTGCATATAAAATGTTGCTGGCAATGTTGCTATATGATAGAATATGCAGAAGCTATACGAATAAATAGAGGTTACAGGTTTAAACATTATACATTATTTGGTACAGAAAATTGTGATAAAATGTTAGTTTTAAATACTTTTAGAATTGTAAAGCAACTTCAAATGCAGTGAAATGATGGGTAAGAATACTTAGCCGCGTGTGTAGTGGGCGTGTGAGAGCATACGTAATTATTTTATGAGATACTCATAAAAAACACGTTAATTTGAATAACTATCACAATATTAAAATTTCTAATATACAACATACTAAAATTAATAATAATGACAACAACAACTACAGCAGCAGCAGCAGCAGGAGTAGTAGTATAGTAGTAGTAGTAGTAGTAGTAGTAGTAGTAGTAGTAGTAGTAGTAGTAGTAGTAGTAGTAGTAGTAGTAGTATAGTAGTAGGAGTAACAATGACCCCCAGAAATCCAACTCTACACACTGGCCTACAACTTCTTGGCCTCGTAGGTTGGGGGCAACAGCTGACACTCTTTAGCTGATTAATGGTAATATTTCCTTGAGAAACCTGTGTAAACCGCTTGAACTACACCGTAACCCACGGTTAGACCGATCGTCTCAATACGAGTAGATGGATAGCTCTAGGTAAGTAAGAATCCTCAATTTCACAGACTTCTGAGAGGGTAACGGAAGTTAATAACGTTAAAAAGCCGTTTTTACGTCTTTAAATAGGGTCTTTTAACTACCACTCACAGTAAGAAAGATTCACTTTATTTTATGTTATTTTGTAGTTTAGTCTTATATTTATATTATTATATGTTTTGCCTAATGTGTGTATGACTTATATTGTTATGAAAAGGTTTTTTTAACTGTAGTTACGTATATATTGCTAATATTTAACTGAAGTTACGTATATATTGCTAACTTTTAACTGTAGTTACGTATATATTGCTAATATTTAACTGTAGTTACGCATATATTGCTAATATTTAACTGCAGTTACGTATATATTGCTAATATTTAACTGCAGTTACGTATATATTGCTAATATTTAACTGCAGTTACGTATATATTGCTAATATTTAACTGTAGTTACGTATATATTGCTAATATTTAACTGTAGTTACGTATATATTGCTAATATTTAACTGTAGTTACGTATATATTGCTAACTTTTAACTGTAGTTACGTATATATTGCTAATATTTAACTGTAGTTACGTATATATTGGTAACTTTTAACTGTAGTTACGTATATATTGCTAATATTTAACTGTAGTTACGTATATATTGCTAATATTTAACTGTAGTTACGCATATATTGCTAATATTGAACTGCAGTTACGTATATATTGCTAATGTTTAACTGCAGTTACGTATATATTGCTAATATTTAACTGCAGTTACGTATATATTGCTAATATTTAACTGCAGTTACGTATATATTATATACATACATAGGCATTTCATTTGTGCCTTTCATGCGTGACACCAAAGTTTTTTTTTTTCAGATAATTTTAACAAAGAATACTTTATTTCAAATATTCCAAGGTTTCAGATTTTTAGCTTGTCTTGAAGTACTATCAACAATTAGTTAGTTTGTTATTGTATTTCTTTTTTTTCTTAAAGTTAATATTTTTTGGTCCTTTTAAGAACAATGCGTTCTCGCTTTTAACAGGTGTAATTTCTAACGTTCCTCTGCTATCTCATTGTGCGTTTTCCAGCTTCTTTTCTTACAAAGTCACTTTGACGCCTGTTTCGGTGTTACGTCATATCTAGGGAATCTTCAAAAATGTGGCAATTATCCACTTTTACCAAATCACCAATCAATATTTAGCACATTGTAAAGTCTCTTGCGGTATACCCGTATTAAGGTTGCTAACTGTGGAGTTCACTTTTGTCACTGTGTTACGATTGAACGTGATCTCAAACAATGGAATAAACTGATAAACGTAGGAGAGACGGATTTCAAATATTTTTATCACCGCTTCTCAGAGCATTGGCATTTTTAAGTTCTCGCATTTTATAGATAACCAGTACGCCACATACACAACAGATACACCTATAGTAAATCAACCATGATACTATAGTCAACCAATGATACTAATAATACTCCACTGATGAGGCAATCTAATGGCTTGTATACAGAACTTTCAGAAATCAATGCATCGCGCACGAATTGTTGTTGAATTACTTGCAGACTAACTCACATTATCTTTATCTAACCTTATCGTTATCGTGAACGTTAACCCATCCAAAGATACCTGTGATATTGTTATGTGTGTAATGTGTCTACATTAATTGGATGAGGGTTTTCATAATGTGCGATGCTACGTATGTTCGTGTTTGTTACAAATTGCTGGAGCGCCATGTCTACCTGTTCACACGTGGTTCAGCAGTACACAGAGCACGTTATTGTAGGCTCAGTATCAACGAATATTCGAATACACGTAGCTAGTTTTGTGTCAACATAGAATCAGCTAATTGTTAATGCGTTCCGTATGCATGTGATGGTGCTGAGAATATTACTACCAACCGTGCGTTAGAAAGTAAGCTACTGTTTTTAAATTTTAAGAGGATGTTAATAATTTCAGTGAAGACATTAATACAGTTACAAGAAACTTAAGACACGTAAGATAAAGAACACACACACACACACACACACACACACACACACACACACACATGGTCAAAGAGGTAATACGTATTTCTAGTTTATTGTATTGACAGTGTAATGGAGGATTAACGGATAAGTTTTTATCATTAGTAGGCCCTATAGAAGGTATCTGCTTGTTTATGTATACATAATATGCATATTAATTTTATGTATGGACATAGCGAATCTATTATAATTATGAGTGTCTAAACGTATATACATTTTTCGTGTGAACTTTTGTGAAGTAACATAATTCTAAAATAAGATTCATTGAGTTGAGAAATTCGCTTATAAATGCCACCCGAGATTAATCACAAAAGTATTTCCGCTGAGGTGTCACTAATCAAAGTCACCGATTTTGAAAAACGCTTCGCAAAGCTTCTTGAGTAATTCGATCAGCGATTTAATAAAGACGTTTAAATTTATTTTTGTCTCTGAAGATTAACTTCACAATCCATTTGATTGATGCATTTCATTTATTTATATTTTTGCGCCTCTCTTTATAAGAACTGCACACAGCGCTGTCACTGAATTTAATAATATTTAGTATTAGACAAATTATCATTGCTAAAAGTATTTTATTATGGCCACTGATGTGTCTCGTACTTACTTTTTCTCACTCAAAACATAACGGTTTCTAAACACACACACACACGCGCGCGCACACACAGACAAAGAGTATTATTCTTTCGGATTTGACTTCTTTGGTTTTTGTCTGTGTCTCCACGTTTCAACTTATTTTTTTATCGATGAATGTTTCGGGAGTGTGGAGATTGGATACCAAGTTTCAAGGTGTAGCACAGAGAACCTGATTTGCGACTCTGTGTATAAAGATATAATTTTTTTGTCCTTTAACTTACAATGGTTTGTGCTTTACCCCTTTAGCAGAAGATTAATTTAAAGAATCACCAGGACGTATATGGAACACCTGTATGTTTGGTCCGGCTATGAGTTGTATTGCCGCTGCTCGTATTAAAATGTACTTAGCTAGAGAAATGGCAGTTCAAACATCGAGTTCCCTTCTAAGCGAAACGACGTCGACATTGGCTACTACCCAAATCAGTAAACGTTTACTGCTTATAATGTTTTACCACCAACTTTACAAAGAAAAAGAGAATAGGAATATGATTTGTTAAAAACATTACTAAATATACATAATGCTAAACAAATCGTGTCGGCACTAACCAAAAATTGTGTCATATTTTATTTGTAATAATTACAACATATGAATAATAAGTCGAAGTCTAAGTAACTAAATTGCCTTTGTTTCATGTTAATTACCGGAAAGCCCACTTTTTTGGTAAGCTCGACAGCACATATCTCAACGGTTTATTATGTGACACTTTCAAGGTCTTTAACTGTACTCAGATGTTAAATGACTAATCCTTCCTGGTGCCAACGAAGACGATTCATATCACCTTGACATTAGTTAAGTGTTATTACTTGTGTGGACGGACACATAGCATCTTGTCCTTTAGGTGTAACACATCTTGTACGTAAGTGTCGGAAGGAATTTAAGATTTGATGTATAGTATATCTACTATCAATTTATCTAACTTAGTATAATGTGGTTTAGCAATTTTCATTTTTACAGAAAGGTGTTAAAATTTCTGATAAACTAATATGCAAAATAGGAAGGAAACGATTGATATAATCCTTAAAGGGTAGATATTTTTCAGTGACTGATGATTACATATTATCACTCGCTAATCAGAATGATTTAAACTTCGTACTGAGAAATCTAGACAATTTGTTGTTAGAAGTGACATATAACTAAAGATTAAAATGAATCAGGTGTCTTACAAGGACTGGGTCTGATTTATTGCAAGAGACGCCTAAGATTAAGAGCCAGTCTTGTCAGTAACCCACTTTTTTAACAGGCCACCCAACGTATACAAATTGCATGTATAAAGAAACCTATATTTTATGTATTTGTTTGTTTATATGTGTATATGCTTGCGCTAAAGTTTAATTTTATACTGAATACAAAAATGCTTAACACCAACGTAACATAATAATTATCCTTTTTATACTATTCCCAAATAATCTTATTACCGATTACGTGTTATCTTATTATGAGTTGCAACTGGTTTAATGTAGCCTATGTTAAATCAAAGTCCTCAGCACTGCTAATTGCTGATTATTTTTTTAAACATCAAATAAACACAGAGTTAATTGACTAGTGCTGCTTAATTGAGGATTGGTATATAAATTATTTGACTACTGAGAAGTGAATGTGGGTTCCCATTTTCCGATTTACGCAGTCGACGTCTGCCAGAGCTGTAGGGATGTGCGCGTGAGACGTCCCAATGTTTTCCTAGTTCCGAACTTCCGGAAGGAGCTCCTGCCTAGTGGTCCGGTCCAGTCCGATTTATTTTAATTTGGAATTTAAGGACCGTTACAACGGCATGCTCGAACTAGGTCGTTCTAGTACAGTAATTGGCGAGGTCGTTTTCAAGAATCACCTGGACGTGGTCGGTATTCCCGAAGGCCGGTTATGAGGTGGTTTGCCTGTGTCCTTGCAGCTCGCACGTAAAATTTACGTGCAAGTCACCCCACGGTGTCATCCAAGGAGCAGATACCCAGTCCACTTCTTAAAACTCGAGAAGGGAGCCGATAGGGGTATTTGGCCGTTTGCCGACGATTCCTATCAAGAACGCTTTGCAAATTTCTTTTATGAACAGCTGCAAGGTAACCTCAGACGGGAATGGCATATGTGATGATCGGGAACAGGTACGCGTTGACGATCAACTTACCTAACTTACGGGTATAGCCTTATTGACAAGTATCGGAAACAGAGACGCCGGACGAGCGGACGCTCTAGTTATCATCGTCTGGGCGTGGGTACGCCAGGTGAGCCGACGATCAAGGTGGACACCGAGGTACTTGACTTCTCTCGACCGGCGCAGGTACGTTCGACCGAGTCTCACTCGTCCCCGTGGTTCTTTCCGGCGCTTTGAGAATAGCACCGCGGGGGTCTTGGTATCGTTGACGGCAAGTTTCCAGCTACCTTGAGGTACCTTGGCTTCTCTCGGAAGAGACATGGTCATTTATTCTCACGCAGAAAGTCCTCTCCGTCAGAAAGCTAGCAATCAGATGACGGGAGCAATCTGGGAGCTGGATTTCCCGGAGCTTGAACAAAAGCCCGTCGTGCCAGACACTATCGAAAGCCCTCTCCACATCTATGAAACAGGCAACAGTCTGCTCATTCAGACAGCCGGCGCCCGTGATGTATTCCACCAGTCTCATCAGCTGATGAGTGGTAGAATGGCCCACACGGAAACCGAACTGTTCGGGGATCAATAAATCGAAGTTTTCTAGATGGTCTAGGACTCTCCATTGTACAAGACGTACGAGGAACATTGACGTGGCAGACAGTAGACTAACGAGCCGGAGGTTGTCGGGACAGGAAGCGTCCTTTCCCTGATTCGGGATCACTATGACAGTCGCTTTTTGACATTTCTTGGGAAAGTAGGCCAATCTTAGACACGCGTTGAACTGCGCAACCAAGAAAAGTATTCCTCGCTCTGGAAGTCGAATTAGAGCGGCGTTCGAGAGCCGTCCGGGCTAGGAGCTTTTCTCGGTACGAGTTTAACGACCCGATCTGAGACGTATTCCCTAGTAATGGGTTCGGGCTCCGCATTGATCGGAAGAGACAGAAAGTCTTCCATTTCGTTCTTGACTTCTTCATCGAAGTCCCAGTCCATGGGCGTGTTCGGAGCGAACTGGGGCTTAAAACACGCACTCACGTACTCGGCCTTCGCCTCCGGGTGTCCCAGGACTTGACTGAATGGTCCAGCAATGGCTGGGATGGAAAGTCGGCGCCTCTTCCCTAGCAAAGCCGAAGAGGTATCCTGTATGGGCTACTTTCGTCCGATCCGTCCCCCGCTTGGGCCACGTCGAGTTCCCAACAGCGTCTCCGGTAGGCCTGCATTTCACGACCTAAAATGCCGGTCGTCCGGTTGTACGCTGCCTTATCGGCCGGATCACGGGTCCGCTGGCAGCGTCCCGGAGGCGATTTCTCTCGCAAGCGAGAGCAATCGTCTCCTCTGGGAACTGCTACCAGTGGGGCGTGACGCCAGACTTCATCCTGGAAGACGCGTTGATCGCAGACACGACTGCCTCGTCAAACGCGGCAACTGCCTCGTCGACTTGGCGGACGGTTTTGAGTGGTCTCGCCTCTGGCAATCGACGACAAAGCGCCGGGCCGTAGCGATCACACTCTACCAACTTCTTGACATCTCTGCGAACGATGTGCTGGGTAGCGACGTGGATCAAGATGGGGAGATGATCGGACGATGGTTCCTTTAGCGCGGACACATGGACCGGGCAGTCAATTCCTTGGATCACCCCTATGACCAAGACATCGGGAGCCGCGCGGAGTTGCGAGGGGTAGAACGTAGGCTGGGGAGGCCCAAGCACCGTCGCCCTGCGAGAATCTGCAAACCTGCCTAAGCGCTTCTCGTTTGGGGCAGTCAAGCGACTGTTCCAATCGCGATGCTTACGATTCAGGTCGCCGGCCATGATGACCCTCCTGTGTGCATCGAACGCGAACGCTAAATCAGGGTGAAGGAGCTCTTTCTTCGGCGGTTTGTACGCGGACACCACAAGGTCTTCGCCTAGAGTGTTTAACATCTCCACAGTGACCTCTGGGTGAGTCATTTACGGCAAGAGGACGCGGTGACGAACAAGAGTGAGCCTCACTGAGACCGCAGTACCGCCACCAGCAGTGCCCTGCCTGTCGTTTCGATAGCACATATAGTTGGCCAATCGGAACCGGTTCGCAGGGGTCAAATGGGTCTCATTAAAGAGTACTACATCGGGTTTGAGTCGGGCTAGTAATTCTTGGAGCTCCTGGATTTTGTTTGCCACACCGTTGGCGTTCCAGGAGAGAATTGAGAAGTCACGTTTGAGGACCCGACTCATAGAAGTCCTACACAAGTGGCGGCTTCCATCAAGAGGATGAACCTCTCAGTTATGTCGGCAGTCTCCAAGCGGGAGCAAATTGACTTGAAGGTCTGGGCAACTTTGCTGTGGTCAAATTTTGCAAGGAAGTCGTGGACGACCTGAAGTCGCCAGGAGCGGTTTTTGAGGTAGAATGCCCGGAGAGTGTTTGTGCACAAGAGCGCCGAGGCTTTACAATCGGCTGATTGGTGGAAGCCAAGGGTACAAGGTTAGACGTAGCGCCTTTTGGGGAGGCACTAGAAAGCGGGAAAGATGCGATAACGTCAGTCTTGTTTTCGCGCTGCGCAGGCTGTCTGGACTGATTGGCAGGAGCCCGGAATGGAGCGCCACGTGAATTGCGTTGCCGTTTCTTTTTGCCTGCGGCTTGAGGGAATCGCGGGGGTAGCAGGGCTGGCGAGGCTGCTTCTAAAGCAGTATCAGGGTCTTCCGTTGACGTGGAGGATTGAGTTGTCTCAGGCTCCACAACCGCGATGGTTTCTGTGGCTTGTTGCGTCTCACTGATTGAAGCCGCGGAGTTACGGCGCTTTTTTGCCTTATGTGGGGCAGCGGCCTGGGATGGAGCTTGAGTTGGAGTTGCCTGTACCACAGGTAATCGGGCGCTTATTCTTCTGTTTCTTGCATACTAACGTATGTCACCTTGCGTTAGCGCAAGCTCAAAATTTGCACTGATGATGGCCGTCAGTAGCACGACCAAATCGTTTGCTAGAGGTTTCAGCAATGGGCTACGGCCAAACATCTCGGTATCACAAGTTGACAACAGTTTTATTAGATTCTTTAAAATGTTGAATTTGAAGAATTTTACATTCTTCCTGTTGATTTCCTGAGCCACATTTTCCAAGACACTATGAAACCACAGCCACAAACAAATCCTAAGGTAGCAAGTCAACCATTATTTATTTATTATTTCAGTTACAAAAGAAATTACAAAAAAACACCAAACAAATTTTTTTTTGAATCAGCTTTAGCCACAGAATTAGTGTTAATTAGTTAATTACAAAGTTGAGTAACTGACTTTTATATCAACATGCAAATAAGCAGACACAATATTACGCAATTAGTAGACCTTATGTGTTAAAAAATGTATCTTATAATAATATGACACTTTACTTCCGTTACTTTTAAGTTTAATAGTTTTGTAACTTGTATAACACTATAGTAACATTCTTATGAAAACTCTTTATTCTCCACATATTTAGAGCTTAGCTATGACTTACAAAAATAAAATAATGGCATTCATTTATTGTGTTGTATGAGATGTTGCAAGTATTGTAAAACTGTTTTTGGGTACTAGAAACTGAATTCAAGAGCTTAACAAGAAATATCTCTCTCAAAAGGATTTTCATCGGCTATTGCCGCATACCCACACCTAACCGCCATCTATTTCTGTCCTGTGCATCTTTTCCTGCCAAGTTATGATGTTCCATGGCCTTCCTCATGTTTCATACTAGGACAGTCTGGGTCTGCCCCTTTTTCCTCCGCCTGGGGGCCTCCACTGAAATATTTTCCTCGGCCATCTCTGTACATCCATTCAAAGTAAGTGACCGAACCACTTTAACCTTCTTCTGATCTCCTCGCTGGTTATTCTTTCCCTTCTTGAGACTCCGGAACTTCTACGGAATCCATTTCCACGGAATTCAGTTGTCGTATAATTTCCGAACTCAACGTCCATACCTCACAGCCATAAGACAGAACTGACTCAACAAAAGCTTTTCCTATATGAATTTCTGTGGATGTCAAAATATGTTTGCCCCACCAAATAGAGTTCAAGCTTCCTAGAAATTTCCTGCTTTGTTCTATTCGTTTTTTGATTTCGGGGTTTCCTAGGCCTTCCCGTGTTATTAGTGCCGCTAGGTATTTCAATTCATCGACCTGTTCATTTGACTTACTGTTTTTTACCAATACTTCAAATCTGGCATCAGAATTTACGACCAAATATTCTGTATTAATTACATTAAAATTCAATCCCCACGTTTCATATGCCTTGTATAGTCGGGTGACGATAAATTCCAGGTCATAAGAATCCTGTACTATTACTGTTTGGTCATCAGCAAACTGGATATTAAACAACAGTCTTCTCCGATAGTAGTACCCATTGTACCGCAGCTTCTACTCCATTCTTGTAGCGCGACTTCTAAATATATATTGAATAATAATGGCGACAAACTACAGCCCTGTCTGACGCCCTTCGTGGGATAGATCACCTCTGATAGTTTATTACCTACTTGCACATAAGCCTTCTTATCTTTATAAAGGTTCTTGATTATATTTACAATAGGGGATGCAAGTTCCATGGCACTTAGCGTCTGCCACAGCTTGACTCGGGGGACGGAGTCATAAGCTTTCTTCAAATCAACAAATGGTATGTGTGTTTCTTCGTTTCGACTATTCCTTTTTCCGTAAGTTGTTGAATAATGAATAAATTATCCATACATGATCTTCCTGCTGTAAACCCACTCTGGCCTTCACTTATTTTCCCTTCTGTTTCTAATTCTAATTCGTTCTTGATCAGTTTAGATTAGATTAGATTAGAATACCCTACTAAGTGCACCGTTAACACTAAGTCCCCTATAGTTGGCTGGATCATTCTTTTTCCTTTTTTATAAATTGCTGAAATATATTAAATTTTCTACTCATTTGGCACTTGGCATTGTCTTTCACATGCATTCATTAACCCTGTGAGGTGTTGTTTTAGTAATTTTCCGCCATATTTTACATCTCCGTCATTATCCCTCCACGGCGCGGAGCTCTACTATTCTACATGGGTTCAATCGCTTCTATAACCTTGTCCTCTGTAATTACAATATTTATGATCTGCGTATATCTGTTCACGTCCTGCGTTGATATGTTATATTCATTTCTGTTTTCTGTAAATAATTCATGGTAGTTTTAGTACGTAGGGTTTCACAGCCGGTGTCACTATAATTAATTAAAACTTCCGGGCTGAAAGGCCGTGGTCGAATGCTTGATGTAAAATCGCTAGACGTTTCGGCCACACCACCGGTGGCCATCTTCAGTAGCAATGAATGTTCGTAATAGATGGTATGCCGAACAATTCGCCCAGTGAAATGGGGCAATTTGCTTGTTCCCATTTCATTGGGCCTTTCAGCCCGGAAGTTTTAATTAATTATAATTCATGGTAGTGTTCTCTCCATTCTTCCATCGCTATTCGGTTAAAGTTTCGTTTAGTCCTGTTAGTTTTCATTTACTTCAAACATCGCCATACTTCCTTCGACTGTGAACCACCCAATCTGCTTTCTAATTTTATGCATTTTATTTCCCACATTTCATTTTCTTTTCTCTTACTTTATCTCTAATTCTCGTTGTTTAATTTTGTACTTATTTCGATTTTCTTGTGTATTGTTAGCTAACCATCTATTGTAGAGATCCGTTTTTTCTTTAATTTTTCCTGTATTTCGTGAGTCATCCACAGTGGGTTGTTCTTTTTTATTTTAATACCAAATGCTTCCTTTGACGCTCGATGTAAAGCCGTTATTGTCCTGTTATGCTCTTTTCCTATATCGTTTTGTACTTTTCTTAATTGCAACTGTTGATTTAGTCTGGATTCATATAGATTTCTAACTGTTTTATCGTGTGTTAAATGTATATTACATTGAGGATATAATTCTACGTTATTTTCATTGTTGATAGCTTGGGGATTCTGGCATACCATGAAAGGATATATAACTTCTGCAGGCACAAGCAAATAGTCAGAGCCACAGTTAGCCCCCCTCTTAACTACAAGGTCTTTCTACATAGTGTCTTTCGTCACCTGTCTTGTGACAATCAAATCGATGATGGACTTTTGATTCAGCGACGGTCTTGTCCAAGTGAATTGATTAATGCGTTTGTGTGCAAAGAAGGTATTGTTCATTTTTAAGTTGTATTGTTTACATAGATTAATTACTCTTTCACCGTTGTCGTTAGTGGCTGGATCTCCATATGGACCTACAACGTCATCGTTCCTTAACAAGAAATATTCAAAACAATAAAACCTCAAAAATATTTGGATGAGTACTTTTTTAGTTTAAAACTAGCTGTTACCCGCGATTTTGTACGCAAATATTTAGTTTTTAATACGTATTCTAACATAATTTGGATTGTCTATGTTTATATTTAATACGGAGTGAGTAGTACTAAGAGATCCATTAATATTTTCTAATTCATTGAAACGGTCGTGTTATTAAGTCATGTCGATATTTAGGTGTTTGAAACAGATGTAATTCTCGAAGAAACTTTTCCTATTCAGGGTTTGTAGTGAACGTTGCAAATAAATTAGGATGGAAATACTTGTGAACATAGCAAAAACTGTCTTGAGTTTGTTCGTGGACATATCCAGCTTTACTAGTAAAGCTGGGCGGTAGGTTAGGTAACCAAACGGCGTAAGTTCTCAATGCCTTTACCATGTTTCAAAGCGTTTTGCAATGTACGTAATTTTCAGTTCTTAATTTTGTTTAATTAGTACGAATATTGTAATAAAATAAATTAAATAAGTATAGATGTGTGAATCTGTAAGTTGTAAGTTGTAATGTGTTTAATTGGTGTGGCTCTCGACGTCTTACTGGCCTGAAACACTTCCTTAAGTTTCCCAGCTGGTCGAGTCCCAATGGTAGCAAGACCGGTCGAGTAGCGTAAAGTTGATGAAGAAATATATATGCTCAGCTTCACCGAAAGTTTCAAAACAAAAATTATTGTTTTGAAGAAAATTAAAAAAAAATTATGTTTATAAAAAAAAAATAATAAAAAAAAATTTTAATTTTATTAATTAATTAATTAGGATCAATTAATTAATATAGGGCTGTGAAGTTTTAAACAGTGTAATGCTCTTCTGAAAATTTTTATTAAAGTTTTAGTATAATTTAAATAATCTATCACCACTCATAAGACTGTCTGTAAACCAATCGATATTTGTTTACCTTTCTATTTTTTAGGTTATCTTCACTTACGGGTGGTAAAGTCCTTGTAGATTATCAATTAGAATTATATTATTGGTAATTAGTATTATTGAAGAAATAAAGAACTATTAAGTATTAAAAAGTATTAATGTTTTATTAAGTAACAGCAATATTGACTCTTATCGATTAGTATCGATTCTCAGGATATCGAAAAAAGTTACAAGTATATGTTATAAAAATTATATAGGGTTCTTTAAACAGCCAGTTATTACCAAAGTCAGAGAAATCGGGCTAATATTTAAAAAGTATAACGTTACAATCAAATTAATAGTTATTAATAAACACAGACATTGAATAATAAATTGTAAATATAATAATTGTTTTCACCAAACAGCTGTGCTGAACCAAGAAGGCGGGGTTCTGGCAATGATGAGACCAATATTGCAAATGGCTGCCGTGAAGTTAGTGAGATGTCATTCGTATATTGGACGTTCCAAATAAAAGATTTTCCTGTAGTATTCCTGTTCTGATGTCTGCGAATCTCTTGTAAAATGTTGTGTAGTGTCTAGTGTACTGTTTCTGAGTTGTATTTAGTGTATCCGTATAATTATTAGTTCAAACACTTTCCCCGGTTCCATCACTAATTTGGGTTAATGTATTACACAGTTTTCTTGTGTTTTGTGGTGTTTTTCAGAGTAGATTTATATTGTTCTGTGTTATGGAGTGTTACTTGATTGTTTCTGTTATAATATGATAGTTTTTAGAAGTATTCCACAAGTCACTCGCGATTTCACAATAACGTACTATACATTCGCTTGGTATGTCTATTATAGGTTAGGTTATGCACGTTACCAAATGTATGTCATGTTAACCGTTCAAAAACCAATAATTAACTCAACCCTTGTTCTTCTTATTTTATTTTAATATTTTGTCTGGTTACATTACAATGAATTGTTGATAAACATTTTTTCGGCATGTATTTTAGATCATATTGGTTTTTCTTTTATTATTTTGCATAGGTACTTCTTGATATAAAAAATTCCTTTTTTTATCTTGGGGTTTCATTATTCCTTATTTAGAATATTTCTTTGTAGACAAATAGTAATATTTCTCATTTCCTTCTGTAATCTTGGGGTGTTATTAACTCTTCTTAATACCTTCTTCATAAACATATAGTTGGACGTACTTACTTCCTTTTGAATGTTGCATTTACTATTTAAATAATTTTGTTCAAAAAGTTTTTTAGTAAGTTGTGCTTAGATACTTTTCTTTTTTTATTTAGAGGTTTTAGTCTCTTTATTTTAAATTATATTGTCTCGAAATAACTTGAGTAAGTTGTCCTTACAGTTCTTTTTTTTGAATTTTGGGGTATTGTACCCTGTCATTAACAAATAAATAGTATGAACCGTTCAAAAAGCACTATGAAATCTGTTTTTCTTTTTTCATGTAAAACAAAAATGTTATTTTAAACAGATTCATGTCTTATGAACAACATATTGTCACCGTACACATTTTAAGTCATTGAAAAATGCATATTTCATTGCATCCAATGTTTGTGATTGCCAAGAATGAAACACAAGGTTCATTTTTTATAATATCCAAAACTATCACTGGTTCACTTTCACTTATATATTATGTTAATGCTAAATGGTCGTATAGTCTTATCAACATAATAAATTGGTTAGCGTTTTTTCAATGGAGATTTGTTCCATGGGTACTATATTATTGTTTCATCTTAGTTCACAGGAAACTTTTACTTTATACACTCCTCTCTCTTAAATTTGTATACATGTGGTTTTTATTTCGTTATACTTTTATTTTTAGATATTTATTTTGGGGATATAGGGATTTGGGTGTCTTTTATAAGAGCATGACATCTTCTTCAGGATGCTGCCCTCTTCTTCTTTCTTCAGTCTTCTTTTCTCCTGCCTTCTGGGACTGGTATCTTCTCCATCTTCTTCTTGTTGCCATCAGGTTTCTTGGGATCTTCTCCATCTTCTTCTTTATTACAGAAATACACAACCTGTATTGGTTGATCTTGGCTTATTTTAGGGTTTCTATTCTATTTATTCTCCCTCGTTGTGGGTTTGGTCATATTGTGTACTGCTTTGTTATTTACTATTTTACCTTCCTGGGTTATACCTTGAAAACCTTTGGTTATGAGACTGGTTTTGGATGACTCATCACTAGTAACTCCTTTTACTTGAACTTGGGATTTTCTTTATAATAATGATTTCTTTCCACAGTTGCTATGAATTAATCTTTTTATATTAAACTTAGTGCTTTCTTCCAAATTTAAATATTATAACTTCATTATTCTAATGATCAATTGCCATTCAATACTATGCATACATCTGTCACGCTACAATATGAGTCTTTCCGTTTCTATTTTAGCACATATGTGTACAACATACTGATTGACCGTTGCTTGGTGAATCAGAAAAAAACAGTTGATCAATAAAGGCCGACAGAACAAGTGAAAGGAAAGGGTGTCAACCAAAACAAGTTTAAACAAACTGAGAGTCTAGGTTAGGTACTCCCGGCTTGTCACACTCGTACTCACAAGGTGTGAGCCCCTGTGGGTAATAATAATCAATTTAATTTTTAATATTTTAAATCTTTACACAGACAGATATGTTTTAAGTAAATATAAAAAATAAGAAAAAATACGCTGATTGTAACAAAAACTGGCTTTCAATGCACAAGTGGTTCTATATAAAATAAACCACTTACTATTGCAGTAACGGTGCTGTGAGGGACGTTTCTACTCTTTTGACAGGAATTCTGTGTGGAGAATGTTAACAAGCAAAATATGAAATATTCTTTAGATGTAGCAACCACGGATATGGGTCTCACAAACTCTGGGAGGATTAAGGGAAATTGAAATTTAACGTATTTGCCAAATTTCATTTTCCATTATTGTACCGTTATACATTTTCCAGTCTCGACTTCCTTCGGCGAAAGTATGATACACGTTGTCACTTATATAACACATTCTGGTATCGTGCATATCTAATCTCGCACAAGGTTTGAATTTGTGTGTGTGAGTGTTTTTCGTTCAAATAAAGTATTGGCATACCTAAAAACCGATATTAAAAAGTTTGTTGTTTGTACAAGGGAAACTTTACCATAGCCCACAATCCGTTTTTACAACGAAATCGACTATAAACAGTAAGATAAAGATCATCTTTACGCATTCTGGGTGGATTCCTTGCAAAGAAAATATGTAATATTGTAGGAATATAATACACGCACAGAACAGCACACAGTTTCCACGCTACATAAGATTTGTGGAAACCTGATCGTTAGTGGATTTGGGGAAGGTAAACGAAGATCATTTACAGTTGGCACGGGCGCTACAGTGTCTGTTGTGCGTCCTGACTTAATTAGCAACCGACGGCCTTAAAGTAGCTCTTGCACGATACAGACTGAGACTGGAAGCCCCGTCAATGTGTTAGGAAAGATAGACGTACGTGTACGCCTGGGTCTTCTCGAGTTTAGCCACCAAATGCTTGATGCAGACATTGTTGATGAAGTGGTTCTTGGCACGTACATTATGAGTGCCTAAGGATTCGTTGTCGGCTTAAGAGAGAACGACCTGAAGGTTGGCAAAGGGAAGATAAAGCTTTGCATGGCTAAAATGTCAGGGTCTGCCAACCATTCAATCAAGCAAGTGGCATTGGCCGAAGAAAAAGTCAACAGGTTTGGCCGAAGAAAAAGTCAAGAGGAACCTTTCCTATTCCAGGCGGAAATGGAAGAAGAACAAGCAGAGGAAGTACAAATACGTGAAACGGCAAAAGAAGTGACTGGAAAGCCAACTATGGGTGTCAAGGAAAACTCCTTGTTTGTCCGTGAGTTAATACAAGCGCCCGGGGGAAAAGTTTCTGAAAATGAAGTTACGGAAGAGGTTATTGACGAGAACCAAACAGACTTGGATCAGCCAGTGGTGCTTAGGTCATCAGTACATGACGCAATGGGAGTGATTCCAGCGAAACTAGCGGTTGCGCGGAAGACTGATTCCTGGGAACTTGATGTTCGGATCACACGAAGACACTACAGCAAAAGGTGAACGTAAGAGGCGGGGAGGGGGCAAGGTAAGTTTGTAGAGAAGGCCTTCGCGCCGAACTCGATCGTAAACCTTACTGACGTCGAGCAGTAGTACGATGGTGAACCGATGTTTGTTCTTGGCGTCCGTGAGTTGTGTGATAGACCTGACAAGTTAAAGGGTCGTCGATTGCTCTCTTCGAAAGCTGAACAGCTGAACTTCCAATGAAAGTATCCAGAACGGTGCAATCGGGGCATGCAGAAACCGCTCGAACATCTTCGAGATAATTGGCAGAAGGGACTTTTTCGGGAAGCATGCACAGTTTACAAGGTATAGGTATCGTTACGATATTTGCACGGTTGAGACGTAATGGAGCCGGACCCATCCATCGAACAGCTCGTGAATCATCGAGATGAGCCTGGGGTGAGCGAGTTGAAGTGCCACCGAGCCAATACGATTCTCGCAGTGATTCGCTTAGGGTGAAGTCGACTAATGCCTGATTCCACATCAGCGCGGTCGAACGGGGCAGAGGAGTCATCACAAGGCAGGAAGAAATAGCCAGAAGTGACGTCCATGACCACGGCCAAGTGGTCGGGGGTCACAGATCCTTCTGTGGGTAGTAAATTGCTCATCCATGGAATTGGCAAAGAACTCAGACTTTCCTTCCGCCTAGTCCACACTCACGTCCGCACATCGAAGAGCTGTAGCTCCTGAACGTAGCTGTACAGCGATCGAGCAAGCGGGTCTGTGTCATAGCTGTTTCAAGTGGGGTTTTGAAGTTGAAGTCTCCGGGAGCAATTGTAAGAAGCGAATAGTCGAAGAGTGGTATCCCACTCCTCATGCAGCGGAGGTCCGCCGCGTCCGGGCGAGAGGTACGCCGAGATGAAACAAACCTCCCGACAATCTACGCACAGGGCTACGGCCGTTGCCTCTAGGCCACGAGTAAACGGACAGGGGAGTTGACGACGGCCAACGCGCTTGTGGTCCATGATAACTGTACACCGCAGGGTCGATAAGATCGTTTTGAATTGGGCGATCCGTGCGATACGTTGTATAAACTAGAAGGTGAAAAAACAGCAGAGGTTAAGAAAGCAGCAGAAAGGAGTATTATGTCCAGATTATGTTCGGTTCCTGCCATCAACCGAAGAGACTCAGCCACGGGAGGGCAGAAGGGTCGTGATGGAATAAAGGATGGTAATTATCGCAGACTAGACGTCCTTAGCAGCCAGAATCAGTGGTACAAGGGTCTCGTAGGCGGTCAGGGAAGGCGATTCAGAATAACATTCCCATTCAGAAGGCATGGGCGTAGGTCGTTGAAACACTAATCCATTTGGGGCTGAAGTTGTGTTGCATAACTGAACGCTACGAAGGACGCCGGGCAGACTGAGGGACTACAGTCTCTGCAGCCGACAGAAGACAGGATGTTGCGGGGAGTAGGAATGGTTGGACGTTTAGGGGAGTTGCTAGACTTCTTGATGGCTGGCAAGTAGAATCTGCAACTGGGCGGATGGCCTTCACCACCAATTTGCGCACATAACGGTAACGGTACGCTCACGAAGACAGTTGTCCTTGTGGTAACCTTCACCACAACGCATACACCAGGTTGGCATGTGGCATAAAGATGCTGCTGTGCCCTTGCCGTTTTAGGTAGCTTGCTTGTGTAAAACGTATGCTGATAGTGTTCTTGTTTCAATGTAAATTAAAGTTGTATTTTTTGGGTTTTGCAGGTGAATTAGAGGTGAAAATTTGAAGATATTGTTCAAAATTTAGTGTGTGAAAACGTAAGGCAGGAAAGAGATCTGTCACAGATAAGAAAAGGATTTTTAATGTTCAGTAAGGTGGGACTAGGGTTTAAGGTAGTGCAGTTAGGTTTTAGGAAATTAAAGAATTTTATACATGGGGTTGGATAGGTTGGGTGTATTAAAAAAACATTGGACATAATACGAGAGTAGTTTTAGGTTAGTGTAGAATTGATTAGATACATTTAATTACAGAAGTTAAGTAAATTATTAAAATAAACTGTATGTAGCAGAAAATAGCTAACTGAAAAGTCGGCAACCATATTGGTTGATTTCAGCTTATTTTTCGACCTCTGGTATAGCTGTGTTATTTTATTCGATAATATATCAACTATCTAAGATTGAGGTTAGAATACCAACTTTCGGCGTCTTTCTCACACATAGGGAATGTCTCCCTTCGTGGGAAAAGACCTTTATAAAATTTCAAGAGTAAGGAATTAAAGTCAGTTTCGCTGCCGCGGAACTTTGTAATTGTGATTTGAGTGGGACTTAAATAATTTTTGTTTCTTGGAGTTGGAATATTTTTTATAGTGTTGTACATAGATTTATTTTGTTGTATACAAAGGTATTTGTAATTATTAAATCACTGGACTCGGAATAATTCTTATTGCTAATCAGACTTGTGTAGAGGACATTTTAGGTTTGTAGATTAAGTAATTTTAGGTTAGATGTGTGACTTCAAAATTTTATTGGTGTGATTAGTATTAGAGTATGTTTTCACTTAGTAAATAAGTTATATATAGTGTATACATACACAAAAGCGCGCACGAGCACACACACACACACACACACACACACACACACACACACACACACACACACACACACACACACACACACACACACACACACACACAATCGGTGGAAGGAACAGATAGGCAGCCCATCGTGGCTCAGTGTGTTATGGTTGCCTATATATTCACTTGAAGGGTCTAGTAAGTGAAGGCACACCTTAGGCAACCCACAGAACACTAGTGTGTCTTCAGGTTGCATACCTCCAAAAATGTAGGTGCAAAATAAAATTTTATGAGTTTATTTTTCCGTTTCTTTTTTGGAACACTAGTAGTAGAACTGATACTGAAACTGATACTGATGCTGAAGTGGAAACAGGGCAACGATGAAATTTGTCTGCAGCTCTGACTGCAAAAAGAGGGAGGGAGGAAACGGAAATGACTGAGGCCAAAACAGTGCGGCGATACGAAGGTATTTGAAGGACTTTATTTAAATGAAAGTAATAAAATATACAGGGTCTCTGTGCGATTTATCCTGGGGATGTACGCTAAGGTTGAAGATACTTAATGGTTAAGGGGCGACTTGATGACAAGCAAGAGAGGACGGACATGTCAACGCGTAAGAAAACATTTGCCGACGTTATGAACACTAAGGAAACAGCGCCTAAACCGGTGGAAAGAGTCGTGTTGGTTTATTCGAGAGATGAAAGCGTCACGGACGGCGAGGAGACAAGGAAGAAAATCAAAGAAATTATAGCACTAAGGAAGAATTACGATTGTATCTTCCAGTTTCAGTCCTTAAGAAATATTAGAACAGAATGATCGAAACTGGTACTGTGCACACTGGAGAAAAAATTAAGGAAGCGCAAAGTCCGTGCCTACTCAATCTATCCTATGCAATGAGCCAAATCTAAGCAACCCGAAAGTGCAGGTCTTTGATGTGGACAACGATATGACAGAGGAGGAGGTTAAGAAGTGCCTTTACAAACGGAATCTAGAGGACTTGAGAATCACAGCAAAGCAAGTTAGTGAGGAGGTAAATCTGCGATTTTAAACTAGGTGAAGAAATAAAGAGGTATCGAATTGGATCATCAAATGTCCTGAAAACACATGGAACCCACTGATAATGAAGGGCAGAATATATATTGATTTCGTTTTATTCAATATAATCGACTTCCTTAGTGTGCCGAAGTGCTATAACGTAAATGTCAGCAATACATGTGTCAAATACTGCACTGCTGGAAACAAGAAGGTGTGATCGCACTGCGGAACGGAAGGACACAGTTTTGCTGACTGTAAGAAAATATCGGTATGGAGAACCATACATGACTTCCATGTTCTAAGATTTATATTTAAAATCATATTCTAAATGAAATATTTCCATAGAAACTACGTCCTTCTACTTATTGCTTCAGCATTAACCACAGTACTGTGGTCACTAACGTATACCACCTCATGTTTTCGTACTCGATTTTCACTGATGATGGCAGTCGATGCCACTGCCGAAAAGTCTGGTTTTGCAGAAAACATTGGACTACGGCTAAACAGCCCGGGAAGGAATTTTAACAAAAAACTACTTCTTTGTTGCCGATAATGTAGTACACATATAAGAAATTCCCCCCTCCACCTTCAACTATAATTTTTAATAATAGAAAATTACCCCCACCCCGTTCACCTACCTCTTCATTTATAGATATTTCATCTACGTTTCTACAGTGGAATATTATGAGCTTCTTATCAGGATACTTTTTTTACAAAAATTAAGTACTTTACTCTTGTTAAATCATATAATGTTTCAGGTAAACTACCCCTTTCTCTTAACCGATCTTCTCCAAAATCAATAGACCTTCAGTCCTCTACAATTCAGGGATGCATGCAAAAAAAATTTGATTCTGTTTGAATATGCAGCAGTTATCGTTCGTCATGGAAACATTTCTCTTGTTACAACATAAAATGTTGCAGGTAAACTACCCCTTTCCCTTAACCGATCTTCAACAAAATCAACAGACTTTGCGTTCTCTTTAGATCAAAAAGGTATGCAAGAACGTAGTTGATTCTGTTCGAATTTACGGCAGTTATCGTTCGTCATATAAAAAATTACCCTTGTTAAAACATAAAATGTTGCAGGTAAACTACCCCTTTCCCTTAACCGATCTTCACCAACACCAACAGGTATTGAGAATTCTACAATTTACGGCTGTATGCAAATAATCATTTGATTCTGTTTGAATTTGCGGCTGGTATCGTTGGCCATAGAAAAAAATTACCCTTGATAAAAAACCGTTGCAGGTGAACTACCCCTTTCCCTTAACCGATCTTCACCAAAAACAATAGGTCTTGAGAACTCTACAATTTAGGGCTGTTTGCAAATAATCATTTGATTCTGTTTGAATTTGCGGCTGTTATCGTTTGCCTTAGAAAATACACTTGTTAAAACATAAAACCTTGCAGGTAAACTACCCCTTTCCCTTAACCGATCTTCAACAAAATGAACAGACCTTGCGTTCTCTTTAGATCAAAAAGGTATGCAAGAACGTAGTTGATTCTGTTTGAATTTACGGCAGTTATCGTTCGTCATATAAAAAATTACCCTTGTTAAAACATAAAATGTTGCAGGTAAACTACCCCTTTCCCTTAACCGATCTTCACCAACACCAATAGGTATTGAGAACTCTACAATTTAGGGCTGCTTGCAAATAATCATTTGATTCTGTTTGAATTTGCGGCTGTTATCGTTTGCCTTAGAAAATACACTTGTTAAAACATAAAACCTTGCAGGTAAACTACCCCTTTCCCTTAACCGATCTTCAACAAAATCAACAGACCTTGATTTCTGTATAATTCAAAAAGGTATGCAGAAGAGTTGTTGATTCTGTATTAATGTACGGCAGTTATCGTTCGTCGTAAAAAAATTACCCTTTTTAAAACATAAAATGTTGCAGGTAAACTACCCTATTCCCTTAATCGATCTTCACCAAAACCAACAAGTATTGAGAACTCTACAATTCAGGGCTGTTTGCAAAACGTTATTTGATTCTGTTTACATTTGCGGCTTTTATCGTTTGCCATAAAAAATGCCCTTGTTAAAATATAAAATGTTGCAGGTAAACTACTCCTTTCCCTTAACCGAACTTCACCAAAACCAACAGATCTTGAGAACTCTATAATTCAGGGCTGTATGCAAAACAATTAATTGATTCTGTTTCAATTTGCGGCTCTTATCGTTTGCCATAGAAAATACCCTTTTAAAACATAAAACGTAGCTGGTAAACTACCCCTTTCCCTTAACTGATCTTCACCAAAATCAACAGGTCTTGAGAACTATACAATTTAGGGCTGTATGCAAATAATCATTTGATTCTGTTTGAATTTGCGGCTGTTATCGTTTGCCATATAAAATACCCTTGTTAAAACATAAAACGTTGCCGGTAAACTACCCCTTCCCTTAACCGACCTTCACCAAAAACAATAGGTCTTGAGAACTCTATTTCAGGGCTGTATGCAAAAGAGTAGTTGATTCTGTTTGAATTTGCGGCTGTTATCGTTTACCATAGAAAACAATTACCCTTGATTTAAAAAAAACCGTTGTAGGTAAACTACCCCTCTCCCTCAACCGATCTTCACCAAAAACAACAGGTCGTGAGTACTCTACAAATCAGGGGTGTATGCGAAAAAGTATTTGATTCTGTTTGAATTTGCGGCTGTTATCGTTTGCCATAAAAAAAAAATCTATAGACACACAGACACACAGATAGACAGACAGACACTTTTCGAAAAACGACTTTTTTTAATGTTTTGAGTGTAATACAATCAGTATCTGCAATAATCTCGAACACGATTTTTTTTGCCATCACCATACTTCCATTTCCTTAAGGAACATGGAAGTAAAAACAGCAGTCCTCAGAATGGGTTGTCTGTTGGACTGCGAAAAAGCCATGTAACCATAGACGTGGCAATAGGAAATGTCTGATTTACGTTATAGCAGTGAAGAGAAAAGTATCCACGAGAAATTATTAAAATGGCGGGCAGAAAGTATGGGAAGAATAAGGTCCGGGCAGGTTAACGTCATGTGATCTAGTATATGCCGCGAGGAGTTGAGTTTTGTAATTAAGGATAAAAGCTTGGACGTTTTTAAGTTGCAAGAGCCTTATGTGTGTGGGGAGGGTATACAACACCTCAATTGGTATAGGGTGTATTATGCATCGGAGACACCAAAGGAAGCAATAACAATTACAAACGATAAAATTAAGGGTCTGTTCATCAGGAAGCTGTGAGATGAGCACCATGCATCCGTAAAGGTAATATTTGATAGTAGAAAAGTGTATATAGTGAAGTCATATTTTGAGTACGGATTGAAGAGTTTGAAGAATATATTATTGCATGGAAGAGAAGATTAAGATATCTAATACAAAAAAAAGTAGTGTCGGAAGGAGATGTTAACGAAAAATTTGAACTATGGTGTGATAGGCAAACTGACAGAAGAGAAGAAAAACTAGAAGCGTTTTTTGAGGCAAATACTTTGGAAGTATGGAGAACTATCGACATTTGCCGGGGTACCAGCGGCAACGGGAGAGACCGATAAGAAATGTAAATATGGAGAACTGGAGGGTTAATGATGAAGGTTAAAGTGATTACAGATTGATAACATTTACGCTTCTAGTCTTCGCAGAAGCAGTAAGTAATGTCAGTCAAATTAGAGGTTTGTCCTAAGAAAGGCTGGACGCTGTATATGAACATCCTGAAGAATTGATTGATGCAACCAGATGTAGCGAATGGAAATTTATAAGCGGAAGTGATCGGCCTAGCCACCACAGTAGTTGCGGCAGCGGAAGATTCCATACCCAGAGCAAGTAAGAAACTGCAAATAGTAAGTTGATGGATTAGGGATTTGGATGTTGAGAGAAAAAGGGTTAGGAAGATGAAAAGGAAAGTAAATTCTGGCATGGATGATGATAGAGAAATCCGGAAAAAGTAGGTATAAAGCGGTGAGAAATGCATATTTTGCCAAGGTAAGACAGGAAAAGAAGAATGCCTGGGAACGATATGTCACTGTCGGAGGAAAAATTTCTCGACTCATTGTTGCGCTCTGACCCTCTAGGGGGAATATACGAAGGGGGAAATGAAAATCGTGGAGAGAGCAAATAATCTTGTAATAAATTCAGATACAGAAGACATAACTGAAAAAGAGTTGAAAGATGGAGTATTTGCTATGGGGAAAAAGAAACCTCCAGGATTTGACGATATTATAATGGAAATCCTCTGTAACGCATGGTCGTTGGTAAAGGATCAGTTGATAGTAACAACGAATATGGGTTTACAGGCAGAACAGTTTTCTAGACTGTACTACCAGACTTGTACTACGGTATGGTGACAAGCATTTGTGCGAAGTGTACCTCGTTTAAAGCGAGGCGACAGCGTTCCGGGGAAACCCTCCAGGAGTTTGAAGCAAATGTCGACCGATTGACGAGATTGGCTTATCCTGAAGAATCGGAGGACTTCCAGAAGTGGATTTCTCTCATTATGTTTATTGACGGTATCAGAGATAATCAATTACAACAAGTGTTAAGAATGGCACGGCATGATAATAAATCAGACTCTCTTGTTCATGCTCTCCGTTTTGAACTTGCCAGTCGGCGACCTACATTAATCAAAGTGTGTCATCACGTTGTAGTCAAATGGATCCAATACCACAGTATCGTCATAACAGACAGAATAAAAAGACGATTCAAGAACAACTGTATAAGAATTCATTAGCGCCACAAGGATCTTTTTGAACAAAAGGATAAAGACAAAAGACCTAAGTGTTATAACGTGGCCATCTACAAGCAGATTGTTGGCAGATAAAAATCGGAGAGAAGAGTGTGAATGCACGAATTGGAGATGTAAAGATACGGAACTGCACACAGTCTCCACGCTTCATAAAACCACGGGTAACCTGATTGTCAAAGGATTCATTAAAGATAAACCTGCAACATTTACAGTTGACACGGGCGCAACAGTGCCCATTTTACGTCCTGACTTAGTCAGCAACCGTCAGCCTTTAATTAGCTCTTGTACAATACAGATTGTGAATGGAAGCCTTGTCAGAGTATTAGGTCAAGTAGACGTACGTGTACGCCTGGGTCTCCTCGAGTTTAGCCACCAAATGCTCGTTGCAGACATTGTCGATGAAGTGATTCTTGGCACGGACATTATGAATGCCTACGGATTCGTTGTGGACTTAAGAGAGAACGTCTTGATGTAGGGCAAGAGAAAATAAAGCTTTGCATGGCTGAAATGTCAGGGTCTGCCAACCATTCAATCAAGCAAGTGGCATTGGCCGAAGAAGAAGTCAACAGGTCTGGTCAAGAGGATCCTTTCCTATTCCAGGTGGTAATAGGAGAAGAACTAGCAGAGGAAGTACAAATACGTAAAACTGCAAAAGAAGTGACTGGAAAGCCAGCTATGAGTGTCAAGGAAACCCCTTGTTTGTTCGTGAGCTAATAGAAGCACCCGGGGGAAAAGTTGCTGAAGATGAAGTTAGGCAAGAGGTTGTTGACGAGAACCAAACAGACTTGGATCAGCCGTGGTGTTCAGGTTATCAGTATATGAGGCAGTGGGAGTCATTCCAGCAAATCTAGCAGTTAAGCGGAAGACTCGTATTCCTGGGAACTTGAAGTTCGGATCACACGAGACTGAATTCGAAGAACCGGAGAATAAGCAAGGACGTCTACCTAGATCGCCTGGCCAAGTATTACTTCATAGACGGTTTGCCAGTTCGTTACGAACAGGCTTATGGAGGGGGCGGTGTTACGAGAAGCCTACCGAACAACCCAGAACATTCTCCACTCCCCCCGTCCAGTGTGGCAGCTGTTGCGTCAGCCAACTACGTGATTCTAGTGAGTTCCAAGAACACTTGAGATAAGCATTAATCCGCTGGCGTGCAATAAGGAGGCAAAGCTGTACTGCATCTCTCTGGGGCCTATATAAAGCCATAGCAGTCGGATTGTCAGTTCAGTTACGTGAGCGATTTTACTAGTGTGGATTGAGTGTTGTTGGAGTGAAGTAGTATTGTGTTAATAATTTGTGAACCTCTATTAATATACATTATTATTGCGTGTGGACAAATCGGACTGGCAATATTGTTCGAGTTAATTATAAACTGTTTAATTGTGAAAATAAAAGATGGTGATTAGTGACGTAATTGGTGTCTTGTATTCTGTTTCCACTGTACCTACGACGATCAAGTAGACCGTCGTAACAATATATATATTTTGTCCTTTTAAATTATCGGAAAAATTTGTTGAAAAACTGTATATTTCTTTATTCGATAACTGTAAAATCTACCTCCACTTATAATCCGTTTTAAATCAGTGTCTCGTTTATTGCCTGTAAATATGGTAATTAAGTTTGGGATACGTATACGCTGACTGAAAAGTCAGAAGACGTTAAATTTGTATCCATTTAAGTGAGAAATTACAAAGGTTGTCATTCTTTTGTACTACAAAGGGAGAAATAGTTTTTAAGACCCCACGGTATGCAACTACGGCTCAGCGAAATTACAAATTAATACAAGGAAGGTGAAATGAAATACAAAATGTTTAATTTTTTTTAATGTTTAAAAACAATTACAAACATTTTAGTTGCCGATTCTATAAACAAGAAAATAATAAATTATAAGAGGTCGATAACCTTTTCTTGTGTCACAGTTGTGACACCTGGTTTATTTGGTATGTGGGGATTTAATATGTCGTCTGTACATCCATCAAGCTTTCACAGGAGCTGGATTCCGGCGCCATCCATCACTTAAGTTTAATAAACTGACATTATTTTAAGGAACACATGTAAGCTTATACGTTTGTAAAAATTTTTGTTTGCTGCCATCACCTAACCTTGTAGTCTGGTGTCAGTTATTTGAAAGTGGCTCTATATTACTACTTAACCATTCAGCATTCACTGGATTGTGTCTGCTAGTACACAATGCTAATTTTTTTTTTTAATAGCTTACTTACACCAAGTGACTGTCTACTGTTACAGATTACAGATTGTTACAAAAATGATTGCTGTATTAGTGTTATAAAGGGTTGTGCAAGTGAAACTGAAAATTTCAATATGAATCTGCTATATACGTACGCATAAGGCACTGACTTCGATGCCACACGCAATTCTTGTATTTTCGTAAAATTTCCAGTGGATGTTAGTTCTTGACTTGTGATCACCACGTACTTCCTACTCAAAATTATCGAATGGTTCATGTCACAATGAGTCTAGTGACCATAAAAAAGAAATACACAGAAATATTGTCGCAAAAATATGAATACAGATTATGTTGTAGTTGGTTAATACGTTCAATGTGGAACAGTGTTATGAGTAACTGTAAAAGTATAGTTTGATACAGATTGATTGTTTTCTCAAGTTTTGCTTCAAATATTCATTCATTGTGACAGTGTGTTTCGGTACTGTTAGACTTCTACTGACACCGCGCTGTCTCGCTGCTCTTAGGTACTTAAAGGATTCTATATAATCCGACTTTGCTTATGGCTTACTCCCAGAGTTAAATAAAAAAAGGTGGGCCTAAGATATTAAGAAATCGCTATGTACACGAAACACTTTAAGCAGACTATTTTTACCCATTATAAGAGCAGTTAAAGCTAAATTTAATGCTGAAAATATATCGCAACTTGTAAGACTAACGTCGCATAAAACGTCGTAAGCCAGACTTACGCCATACGCTTGAATTAAATGGTAACATTAATTCTCGTAATAGTTCTTTCCTTTGACATATTTTTTGATGTGAAAAAATTAGTTTGTTGGATTATTTGCACCGTTTACAAGCTATTTCACGTAACTTTTGTGTTGTAAGTATTAAAAGCAACAGCAGTGTTTGTTCATTATACTTAATTCGCCAACAAAAGAGCCACAAAAGAAACAAATACATTTGCTGTTCTTCGTGAAATTCTGCTTGTTGCTTACTTCGTAGAAAACTAATTTACCTTTTTTTAATGTACACTTGCGTAACGTACATGGTTTTGTTGCTACTATGTGCTGACCAACGTTTTGGGAGTTGGAATAATGTCATTGCACTGACCTGCCGTCAGCACTGATTACGTACACTATTGGCTTGAGGATTATCTGTCTTAACACTAATGGATTGCAGTGTGTAAGGTAATGGAGCATCAATAATGTGTAACTATTCAGGATACAATATGCAGTGGCAGTTTGGTGCAGAATATTTCTAGGAATATTTTCTCCATCTCCGTTAAAATATAGTTCTGTCAAAACTTTGCTTATGCTTTTGTCTAAAATTTTAATATTTATATATGGTCTGTAGAGTATAATTATCATAAAATCCATGTCAATAAAATTTTCATAAAAATAATTATTATGTGATATTCAAGTTTTTAAATGATAATCATTTTTTATTTTTGGTTTTACCATACATAGTCAATTTTTTCAGAAATTAATTCCAAATATTTTCTGTATCAACAAGCAAAAGCAAACAATGGTATTAATATAGGTATAGTTACTGACGTTTATCAATTCCAATTATTTTTATTAAGTTTTGCAAAAATATTAAAACTGACATTTCGTACTGTCCCAAAGTGTTGCACTCACTTCTCAAGTAAATTTTTTCCACATTGTTGGAAATATTTCATTATAAATCTACCAATTGTTTATCTACGACGAATCTTTGAAGTTTAAATAGGTTCTGTAACTCTTGATTAAACGTACGAGGCACTCATTTTACCAAATCAGAGTAGATATGTTCACTAGTCTTAATTTGAATTTTGTTATTATTCCCTTTGTTTAAAATAAAGGAATGTTTTGTCATAATAAGTAGATACACGTACAAAAGGAAACTGCCGTGGTGTTTCTGGTAGTAACAAAGTATGCTTACAGTTTTGAAGTTGCAACACTAAAAAAATATAATACCGAAATATAAATGTTTAATAACGAATTTGCAGAGTATTAATGTTAACAATATTTGATAAGAATACATAGGCTACAAATACATCACAAGATACGTGTTCGGTAAACAAATGTGTATACTAGAGTGATGTATATTACATGGGTGGCGAAACTGTGGCTGGCTGAAGACTTCTCAAGTACAAAGGGAGTATGTTGAGATTAAGACGTTTTATTCAAAATTGTGTTTTGACGCTTAATCGTTACGTCTTAAAATAGAGTATTTTCTTACATAACACATATACGACGTAGCAACTTACAAGGAATTCCATCTCATCTCCTATGAACAGACGATTTACAAAAGTACTTGGTGCCATCAATAATGTAAAAATAAGAAAGCGGCACAAACGCACAAAGACCTGTCATATGTTATTACGTCTGTATTGAAGGTAATAAAAACTTTGACACAAATTATTGTTATGTTTAAAACTTTATTTAAATAATAGTAATAAAATAAAATAATTTAATTTATACATGTAAATAATGCTGTTTTTGATCACTATATATCTCAGACATATGAATGAAAATGTAGTTCTTTTTACCATACTAGTTTCAGATTTATATTCCGTCTTAAGTAAAAATCTGTTGTACCTTTAAGTTTAGCCATATTTTATAGTAAAGCAATTAATTTTTATTTTGTTTGTGAAAGCGTATTTGTTTCTGAAAGGTATGGTTAATTAATACTTTGTATTTCTTCAAAAATAATTTAAGCTTTCGGTATCGCGTAAGGACAGGTTATAAGAATTACGTAAGTTGTATAAGGCATCATTTTCTATAATATGACAACTATGGTAAGTAAAACAATAAGCTTTTAAAAACTTAATAATAAAAGTCATTATCATCACTTTCTGTCCAGGATATAGCACACCGACTAATTCAACCATTAAACCTTCAGCTACCTTTTCTACAGACTTCCCACACATCTTCTGTCTACTCGTTTATGTTGGACTTGGAGATACGGGACTCAGGAACTCTTCTCACGTTCTCCAGACGATTGCTACGGAAAACTACTACACTTTCGATTATACCGTACTTTTGTAATTCCTAATAAAAGCAATAAAAATAAATTTCTAATAACCGTAATATGTTTTGTCTTAAGAGCGTACGATTTTAGCAAATTAAGCCTATAGTGCAGATATTATTGAATAGGGCACTTGCGTTAGCCTAACAAGGTTCGTTTAATAGGGTATGTTTGTATAAAGAATAGGGAGACATGTCAGCGCGTTGTTAGGAAGGACAGGTGAACGAAATACATGTGTGTTTCGGGTAGCGCAGAAACAAAAGAAATACAAAACTGCCACAAAGATTATTGCCTATTAAGCACCTACTATTGATGTGAAAAGTGCTACGGAGAAATACCTTAATAAGACCGAGGAGCAGTTGGCTAGATAAATGGAAGCCAATCACCCATATTTTATTACCCTGTAATCAAAAAGAGTATGATAATAATAACAGATATAATTTTTGATATAGCTGCTGAACAAGAATTCGTCAGTTTTTAGCTTTTCCTGGTACTTTATTCTATTTAAATAATGTAGGCCCTAACGAATACAACACATCTAACAATTAGATGTACCTACCTATCGCACATTAGGCTTACCTACGTTTACTTTTCATGCGCCACAATTTACAAAACTTTGTAAATAATGTAGCATTAAACGAAGAGTAGTGTTGCAATATAATACCACGTTTTACGTCACTAGTTTATTCTAATAAACTCTAATGATTCAAATGATAAAAGACAAACGAAGAACAGACGGCTGTAAAGAAAAATTACGTAAAATAAAAGTCACCCACTGGTCACGCAGCATCTAGAAATCTACAACACATTCAAGTAACTTAAAGCGACAGTACGCAAAAAACAAAAACAAAAACAAAGAACAAACTTAGTAAACTCAGTCTGATAAAACTTCGACTAACTTTCATTTTATCGGACTCTTAAATTCAGTTTGTCATATTTCTCAGAACTCCTCGGTTAAACTTTACCATTTATTTATTTGTTTCTTTTAACGTCACTGCTTAAACGTGTTTGTGTATACGACTTAACATGGTAAATTTCTAAAAGCTTTGAGATTTAAACCAAATATTAATATTTGTTTATCAGTACTACAGTTTTAATCACAAATGTTTTCCTCAAATAAAATATATTTATCTTCCATCCTTATGCTAATGCTGTTGTTCATGTAATAGTTTGCTCATATATTTTTACGTTTTATTTCAGTCTTTAGACGTTTTCACAATGTAGTCATCACGTTCTCTTTTCACCACCAACGATAGTATTATTCAAAAATCTTTGCGTTTCAGTGGATATTCCTGCTAAAATTGTCGTGACTTGGGAATATCCAATAAATTATTGATTAATTAATACATATACGTAAATAGACACGTTATTTATAATTGTATATATATACTAATAAACTTTAAATTTGTATATAAATAAATGCAATTTTTTTAATGAAAATAACATTTAGACTCTGTAATTGCTTTTGCTTTTATAAAACCTTAAAATTGTTTACATTACGAAGTTAATATAGTTTTACATTTGACCTGTTGTAACTTGTTTCTGCAATATCTTGGCTAATTGTAAGGAACACTGTTATTCATAAAGTAATTCGGAGCTATTTAAATTATGAAATTAATAGTTATTCAATTTTTACCTGTTTACTTGCAGTAAGGTTAATTCTAATATCAAAAGTTAATTAAGAAGTGAACATATTTACATAAGATGAACGAGATCCATTTAAAACCTGGTGTAGATATGTTATGAGAAACTTTCCTCTGTTTCTTTAGGGTAATATGAAGGAGGAAACAATTATTTTATAACCGTTTTTACGCATGTATGAATGTGAATCTTTGCAAAGAACTAGATCATTCACCTCTTCTGTGGTGTTCAGTGCAGTGAAGAATGTTTGTAAACTTCTTAGGAGGCTCTTCTATTGACAGCAATCTTGGATGTATGTAACCATTACCATAAGTGAACATTAATACTCACGAACGAAGAAGTAAGTCCGGAAATTAAATGCAAAAAATGTAGTCGAATTTAATACGGCTTCACTTCATTTCCTTTGAACTGAACTTTGAGGTTGTATTCTTAGAAGCCAAGCCAGATGTTGATTGAGCTGAGGATTGTATCCACATGTATACCAAAACCATTTAAAACTCCACTGTACGCAATTTTCTCATGACACAATATTGTGAATGTTTGCCGTCTTGATTTAAAATGGAATGTCGGGATTGTTAAACTTTATATACAGAATTTTAATTAATATAAAATATATTTACAATTATGATGCAAATTTGTTTAACTAACAAAATGATATATATAAAACTCAGGTAGATTTTAAACTCATTGTTCTCTGGTATCCAAGTCACGTTTGCGAGCCAGCAAGGGGTGCGCACCCAGACATCGGTTAACTTGTGTAGTGTGTTTTATTTTAATGTGTAGTAGTTTAATTTTAATGTGTTAACGACGTCCACACAGGACTGAAATCTGAAGAGGAGGCCTTGTGCTTCGAAACGCGTTATTTAAATAAATACAATCAGAAGTCACACGACGGATAAAAAAAGGTAAATTAATTTTAATCTGTCAGGTAGATTTTCGGTTCGTATGAGTGAAGATTATAAAATAATCGTTTGTATTTGTACGTCATCCAACAGGCGTGGTGAGTATGTGAGGTAATATCTTGAGTAACCAGTAACCAATCTGCGGCAGTTACCAATAATATCTAGTATTATCAGTACAGTCAGAAATATAAAACTAAAATAGTTGCATGTTGTAATTCTTCTAGTCAATTAATGTAGTTACATTATACCATTTAGATATGAAAAACGGACGCTGGTTTTTGCATTTCATATCCTGTATACTTTGTATTGGTGGCATTTAATACACTGTTAACCTACACAAACATGGAAATGGTATGGCACTGCAGAGACAGACGTATGGAAAGTTGGTGTTTATTTAAATGTTTCACATCTCTCAGAATATTTAAGAAAGCGCATATGCGCTGACTTACCTTTTCCCTTCGTCTGTTCGTTTGTAGAGATTTTGCAAACATACTGTATTTACACTTGACCTGTCAGTAAGGAATACGAGACACAGTCGAAGACCATGTTAAAAGCATTAAGGCAATAAGCTCTCTCACACGAGTGTCACTAGAGCGTGTAACGTACGCATAACGCGTGTCACAAGAGAAACAACAAACTCCCACAGATGACCTCACAGAATGATATCTTGTACTGACAAGGTAATAAACAATGATTACACTTTACATGTGCTGTGTACTGCTACGTAGATCAGAAGTTAACATATTGTTATGCTCATTATTGGAATTGTTATTTGCCGCGCTGTTATGCTGTGTTCAAGACATACGTTTCGGCCCCACTATCGGAAGCCATCTTCAGCGTCAGAAAAGACTGAAACAATTGCCACGTTGTCCGCCAATTCACCCCAGTACTGAGGTAGATGTGAAATATGCAGAATTCCATATTACGGCCCTAAATTAAATTTGTAGTGAATTTGTTTTACACATTTGCCCTCGTATATAACTACTTTTAATATTATTAGTAGGCTCTATTAAAGATAGAGGTTTTATAATTTTATAATTGGTAGTACATCAGCAATTTTATATTCACTGCGTATTGTTAAAGAACGTTTAAATTTAATAGAACGCGGTGTTCATACTGCACAGAAATCTTAATTCCGTATAATATATGAAACCCATTTATAAACAAGTATTTTAGTCTGCTGATTAAAAGTACACCTACACGAATGATGTAGCGCTTCACTTGACAGTAAACAACATCTCATTTCTGTCAAAAATGTACACTTCAGTGGCTAAAGTAAAACTGCATACGTGTCACATATTGATTATACAAATTAATAGTGGCTCATAATTAGTTGTCACTTGTGCTATTAACTAATGGTAACTTATTAAACGCGTATAAAAATTTACGACTGTGATAAAAACTTGTATTCATATAATTGTGTAGCTTTGATGTAGTTTATTGTGTTAACGTAAAAATAAAAGTATTATCTTTTCCTTGTATATGCCAGTTACATTTTCAAATTTTTTAAAACAAAATTTGTAAACTGTGTACAAATAACTGTTTACAACCAGATGACCTGGCATTCAAGTAAATTAATTTTAGGTATAAAATTGTTGAACAATTTTTGTTTAAATGTTTCTAGGCAAAATTAATTATAAAATTACTATTTATAAATAACGAAGGGTAAATTTGTTTAAGCAAAACATTTACGCACATTTTTGTATGATTGAAAGAAACTAATTGATTTTTGCACTGAAATATTTTCATTGTTATTTGATCCATAATTACTAGACATGTCAAATCAGGGTGTGCTTTCCTTCAAAATGATTTAATATTGGGCATATAATAGATGTTTTCGTTGCATGTAACTTAATGGTTATTCTTCTACTTGTTTTAAAATATCTATCAGGCATAATTCCACGACATATAAATATGTATGGCAGATACATGTATTATGTACTCTATTTATTTGGCTGTTTGTTTTGGACATAGTTGCACAAAGTTAGTTATCATAGCATGTAGGTAATTATGGGTCATTAAAAGTCATTAAACGATACAAATTTAACTAACATTCACGGCTAACACACAAGCTGTAACAAAAGAAACAAAATTTCTGTTATATGGACACACGGTTTTTACTTCCATGTTCCTTAAGGAAATGGAAGTATGGTGATGGCAAAAAAAATCGTGTTCGAGATTATTGAAGATTCTGATTGTACTACACTCAAAACATGAAAAAGTCATTTTTCGAAAAGTGTCCGTGTGTGTGTCTGTCTGTATGTCTGTCTGTGTGTCTGTGTGTCTTTCTGTAGATTTTTTTCTATGGCAAACGATAAGAGCCGCAAATTCAAACAGAATCAAATCATTTTTTGCATACAGCCCTAATTTGTAGAGTAGTCACGATCTACTGTTTTTGGTGAAGATCGGTTGAGGGAAAGGGGTAGTTTACCGGCAACGGTTTTTTTTAATCAAGGGTAATTGTTTTCTATGGCAAACGATAACAGCCGCAAATTCAAACAGAATCAACTACTCTTTTGCAAACAGCCTTGAATTATAGAGTTCTCAAGACCTATTGTTTCTGGTGAAGATCGGTTAAGGGAAAGGGGTAGTTTACCGGCAACGTTTTTTGTTTTAAGAAGGGTATTATATATGGCAAACGATAACTGCCGCACATTCAAACAGAATCAAGTATTTTTTGGCATACGTTCCTCAATTTTAAAAGACTGAAGGCCTGTTGGTTTTGGTGAAGATCGGTTAAGGGAAAGGGGTAGTTTACCAGCAACGTTTTTTTATCAATAATAATTTTTTTTTTGGCAAACGATAACAGCCGCAAATTCAAACAGAATCAAATACGTTTTTGCATACATTCCTGAATTGTAATGGACTGAAGGTTTATTGATTTTGGTGAAGATCGGTTAAGGGAAAGGGGGAGTTTACTGGCCACCTTTAATGTTTTAACAAGAGTAATTGTTTCTATGACGAACGATAACTGCCGCACATTCAAACAGAATCAAGTATTTTTTGGCATACGTTCCTCAATTTTAAAAGACTGAAGGCCTGTTGGTTTTGGTGAAGATCGGTTAAGGGAAAGGGGTAGTTTACCAGCAACGTTTTTTTATCAATAATAATTTTTTTTTTGGCAAACGATAACAGCCGCAAATTCAAACAGAATCAAATACGTTTTTGCATACATTCCTGAATTGTAATGGACTGAAGGCTTATTGATTTTGGTGAAGATCGGTTAAGGGAAAGGGGGAGTTTACTGGCCATTTAATGTTAACAACCTTTAATGTTTTAACAAGAGTAATTGTTTCTATGACGAACGATAACTGCCGCACATTCAAACAGAATCAATTAATATTTTGCATGCTTCACTGAATTATAGAGGACTCAAGATCTGTTGATTTTGGTGAAGATCAGTTAAGAGAAAGGGGTACTTTACTAGCAACGTTTTATGTGATAACAAGGTTAATTTTTTCTATGACGAACGATAACTGCCGTAAATACAAATATAATCAAATAAGTTTTTGCATACGTGCCTAAATTTTAAAGATCTCAAGGCCTGTTGATTTTGGTGAAGATCGGTTAAGGGAAAGGGGTAGTTTACCAGCAACATTTTATGTTGTAACAAGAGAAAGTTTTTCATGACGAACGATAACTGCCGTAAATTCAAACAGAATCAAATAATTATTTACATATATGCCTGAGTTGTAGAAGACTCAAAGCCTACTGATTTGGTGAATATCGGTAACGGGGAAAGGGTAGTTTACCTGAAACATTTTTTGTTGTAACAAGAGTAAAGTACTTAATTATCATAAATAAAGTATCCTGATAAGAAGATCTTAATAATCCACTGTAGAAACGTAGATGAAATATCTATAAATGACGAGGCTAGTTAAACGGGGTGGGGGTAATTTTCTATTAATGAAAATTATAGTTGTAAGGGGAGGGGAGAATTGTTATATGTGTACTACGTTATCGGCAACAAAGAAGTAGTTTTTTGTTAAAATTCCTTCCCGGGCTGTTTGGCCGTAGCCCAATGTTTTCTGCAAAACGAGACGTTTCGGCAGTGCCGTCGAATGCCATCATCAGTGAAAATCGAGTGCGATAATGTGTTGTGGTATACGTTAGTGACCACAGTACTGTGGTTAAGGCTGAAGCAATAAGTGGAAAGATGTAGTTTCTATGAAAAATTTCTTTTCGTAAATGATTTTAAATATAAATCTTAGAACATGGAAGTCATGTATGGTTCTCCATACCGATATTTACTTCCATGTTCCCTAAGGAAATGGCAGTATCGTGATGGCAAAAAAAATCGTGTTCGAGATTATTGCAGATTCTGATTGTACTAAACTCATAACATGAAAAAAAGTTTTTCGAAAAGTGTCTGTGTGTCTGTCTGTCTGTCTGTCTATCTGTAGATATTTTTCTATGGCAAACGATAACAGCCGCAAATTCAAACAGAATCAAATACTTTTTAGCATACAGCTCTGATTTGTAGAGTACTCACGAACTGTTGTTTTTGGTGAAGATTGGTTGAGGGAAAGGGTTAGTTTACCTGCAACGGTTTTTTTTACCAAGGGTAATTTTTTTCTATGGCTAACGATAAAAGCTGCAACTTCAAACAGAATCAAATAATTTTTTGCATACAGCCCTGATTGTAGAGTTCTCAGGACTTATTGTTTTTGGTAAAGATCGGTTAAGGGGAAAGGGGTAGTTTACCAGAAACGTTTTATGTTTTAAAAGCGTATCTTCTATGGCAAACGATAAGAGCCGCAAATTCAAACAGAATCAAATAATTTTTTGCATACAGCCCTGATTTGTAGAGTACTCAAGACCTTTTGTTTTTGGTGAAGATTGGTTAAGGGAAAGGGGTAGTTTACCAGCAACGTTTTTTACTTCCATATTCCTTAAGGAATGGAAGTATGGTGATGGCAAAAAAAATCGTGTTCGAGATTATTGCAGATTCTGATTCTACTACACTCAAAACATGAAAAAAAGTCGTTTTCCGAAAAGTGTCTGTGTGTGTGTCTGTCTGTCTGTGTGTGTGTGTGTGTCTGTAGATTTTTTTTCTATGGCAAACGATAACAGCCGCAAATTCAAACAGAATCAAATAATTGTTTGCATACAGCCCTGATTTGTAGAGTACTCGCGACCTATTGTTTTTGGTGAAGATCGGTTGAGGGAAAGGGGTAGTTTACCTGGAACGGTTTTTTTATCAAGGGTAATTTTGTTTGTTTGGCAAACGATAACAGCCGCAAATTCAAACAGAATCAAATAATGTTTCGCATACAGCCCTGAATTGTAGAGTTCTCACGATCTGTTGATTTTGGTAAAGATCGGTTAAGGGAAAGGGGTAGTTTACCTGTACCGTTTTATGTTTTAACAATGGTATTTATTATGGCAAACGATAACAGCCGCAAATTCAAACAGAATCAAATAACTTTTTCCATACGGTCCTGAATTGTAGAGTACTCAAGGCCTATTGTTGCTGGTGAAGATCGGTTAATGGAAAGGGGTAGTTTACCTGCAACGTTTTATGTTTTAACATGGGTAATTTTTTCAATGACGAACTATAACTACCGCACATTCAACAGAATCAAATAATTTTTTGCATACGTCCCTAAATTATAGGGAACTCAAGGCCTTTTCATTTTGGTGAAGATCGGTTAAGGGGAAGGGGTAGTTTACCTGCAACCTTTTACGTTTTAACAAGAGCAAAGTACTTGAAAATTTATTCAAACTTTTTCAAACAATGGTAATTGTTAAAAATAAAATAATTTTGTTGCCAGGCAATAAAATTCTAAATTTTCATTTAAATTTGTATCATGTATGAGAGAAAATACATCGTTCGTGGCAGGCAAGCATATCTCAATTATGTAATGTTTACGTTTCCATTTTATTATTATGATTACAGCAATAAAAAGGCAGGCAAGACACACACACACACACACACACACACACACACACACACACACACACACACACACACACACACACACACACACACACACACACACACACACACACACACACACACACACACACACACACACACACACACACACACACACACACACACACACACACACACACACACACACACACACACACACACACACACACACACACACACACACACACACACACACACACACACACACACGCGCACGCACGCACGCACGCACGCACGCACGCACGCACGCACGCACGCACGCACGCACGCACGCACGCACGCACGCACGCACAGAGAGAGAGACACACACACACACACACACACACACACACACACACACACACACACACAGAGAGAGAGAGAGAGAGAGACACACACACACACACACACACACACACACACAATTCGCGTTATTTCTGGCCTCACTCATGTTTATTTTTTACATTTGCACGCTTTTTAAATGTAAAGTGCAAAAACCCACACCAACACAATGCGCACAAGCCAAAAAAGTGTCCAGCGTGGATAGCGATTTGCTTCCTATGGTTCGCTGAGCAGTGTAACTGCACGTGTTTACAGAGGAACGGTTCATAGACAGACTTTTCGTCTTTAGGGAATGAACCCTCTGCAAGATGCTGAGGGTCCATGAGTGACTTCGGAGCGCTCCTTCTTTTCCGCGTGTTTGTTCTGTGAAACGTACACTGTAAATTCGCAACTTTACTCTGAGCAACGCTCAATAGGGAATGTTGAAAATTTTTGTCCACGGTGTGCCCTCATACACACTAAACCTGCTCTGATGTTTTGATTACGGACATCATAATATTAAAACTTTGGAAACTTGAGCACTACTTAATAGAGATCAAACATTAACTTTTACAAGCCATTAATTTCATGCATATTTTTATATGTGTACTACATTATCGGCAACAAAGAAATAGTTGTAAAAAATTTAGTAAAAATTCCTTCCCGGGCAGTTTGGCCAAGGTCCAAAGTTTTATGAAAAACCAGACGTTTCAGCAGTGCCATCGCCTACCATCATCAGTGAAAATCGAATGCGCTAACTGGAGGTGGTATACGTTAGTGACCACAGTACTGTGGTTAAGGCTGAAGAAAGAAGTAATTTCTGTGGAAACATTTTATTTCAAAAATGATTTTAAATATACATCTTAGAACATGGAAGTCATGTATGGGTCTCCAAACCGATAATAAAAATTGTATTTAATTTATTTACTGGAATATGTTTGTAAGGAGAAAACTATTGGAATGCCAAAAACATTTAACGTCAGAGTGAACAGAAACCATGTTCTGAGTTACATTTTAGTTTCAGTTTTCTTTTTTGTGAAGAGTTATTTACTGATATAAATAATTTATGAACGCTTTTTACTTCCATGTTCCTTAAGGAAATGGAAGTATGGTGATGGCAAAAAAAATCGTGTTCGAGATTATTGAAGATTCTGATTGTACTACACTCAAAACATGAAAAAGTCATTTTTCGAAAAGTGTCCGTGTGTGTGTCTGTCTGTATGTCTGTCTGTGTGTCTGTGTGTCTTTCTGTAGATTTTTTTCTATGGCAAACGATAAGAGCCGCAAATTCAAACAGAATCAAATCATTTTTTGCATACAGCCCTAATTTGTAGAGTAGTCACGATCTACTGTTTTTGGTGAAGATCGGTTGAGGGAAAGGGGTAGTTTACCGGCAACGGTTTTTTTTAATCAAGGGTAATTGTTTTCTATGGCAAACGATAACAGCCGCAAATTCAAACAGAATCAACTACTCTTTTGCAAACAGCCTTGAATTATAGAGTTCTCAAGACCTATTGTTTCTGGTGAAGATCGGTTAAGGGAAAGGGGTAGTTTACCGGCAACGTTTTTTGTTTTAAGAAGGGTATTATATATGGCAAACGATAACTGCCGCACATTCAAACAGAATCAAGTATTTTTTGGCATACGTTCCTCAATTTTAAAAGACTGAAGGCCTGTTGGTTTTGGTGAAGATCGGTTAAGGGAAAGGGGTAGTTTACCAGCAACGTTTTTTTATCAATAATAATTTTTTTTTTGGCAAACGATAACAGCCGCAAATTCAAACAGAATCAAATACGTTTTTGCATACATTCCTGAATTGTAATGGACTGAAGGTTTATTGATTTTGGTGAAGATCGGTTAAGGGAAAGGGGGAGTTTACTGGCCACCTTTAATGTTTTAACAAGAGTAATTGTTTCTATGACGAACGATAACTGCCGCACATTCAAACAGAATCAAGTATTTTTTGGCATACGTTCCTCAATTTTAAAAGACTGAAGGCCTGTTGGTTTTGGTGAAGATCGGTTAAGGGAAAGGGGTAGTTTACCAGCAACGTTTTTTTATCAATAATAATTTTTTTTTTGGCAAACGATAACAGCCGCAAATTCAAACAGAATCAAATACGTTTTTGCATACATTCCTGAATTGTAATGGACTGAAGGCTTATTGATTTTGGTGAAGATCGGTTAAGGGAAAGGGGGAGTTTACTGGCCATTTAATGTTAACAACCTTTAATGTTTTAACAAGAGTAATTGTTTCTATGACGAACGATAACTGCCGCACATTCAAACAGAATCAATTAATATTTTGCATGCTTCACTGAATTATAGAGGACTCAAGATCTGTTGATTTTGGTGAAGATCAGTTAAGAGAAAGGGGTACTTTACTAGCAACGTTTTATGTGATAACAAGGTTAATTTTTTCTATGACGAACGATAACTGCCGTAAATACAAATATAATCAAATAAGTTTTTGCATACGTGCCTAAATTTTAAAGATCTCAAGGCCTGTTGATTTTGGTGAAGATCGGTTAAGGGAAAGGGGTAGTTTACCAGCAACATTTTATGTTGTAACAAGAGAAAGTTTTTCATGACGAACGATAACTGCCGTAAATTCAAACAGAATCAAATAATTATTTACATATATGCCTGAGTTGTAGAAGACTCAAAGCCTACTGATTTGGTGAATATCGGTAACGGGGAAAGGGTAGTTTACCTGAAACATTTTTTGTTGTAACAAGAGTAAAGTACTTAATTATCATAAATAAAGTATCCTGATAAGAAGATCTTAATAATCCACTGTAGAAACGTAGATGAAATATCTATAAATGACGAGGCTAGTTAAACGGGGTGGGGGTAATTTTCTATTAATGAAAATTATAGTTGTAAGGGGAGGGGAGAATTGTTATATGTGTACTACGTTATCGGCAACAAAGAAGTAGTTTTTTGTTAAAATTCCTTCCCGGGCTGTTTGGCCGTAGCCCAATGTTTTCTGCAAAACGAGACGTTTCGGCAGTGCCGTCGAATGCCATCATCAGTGAAAATCGAGTGCGATAATGTGTTGTGGTATACGTTAGTGACCACAGTACTGTGGTTAAGGCTGAAGCAATAAGTGGAAAGATGTAGTTTCTATGAAAAATTTCTTTTCGTAAATGATTTTAAATATAAATCTTAGAACATGGAAGTCATGTATGGTTCTCCATACCGATATTTACTTCCATGTTCCCTAAGGAAATGGCAGTATCGTGATGGCAAAAAAAATCGTGTTCGAGATTATTGCAGATTCTGATTGTACTAAACTCATAACATGAAAAAAAGTTTTTCGAAAAGTGTCTGTGTGTCTGTCTGTCTGTCTGTCTATCTGTAGATATTTTTCTATGGCAAACGATAACAGCCGCAAATTCAAACAGAATCAAATACTTTTTAGCATACAGCTCTGATTTGTAGAGTACTCACGAACTGTTGTTTTTGGTGAAGATTGGTTGAGGGAAAGGGTTAGTTTACCTGCAACGGTTTTTTTTACCAAGGGTAATTTTTTTCTATGGCTAACGATAAAAGCTGCAACTTCAAACAGAATCAAATAATTTTTTGCATACAGCCCTGATTGTAGAGTTCTCAGGACTTATTGTTTTTGGTAAAGATCGGTTAAGGGGAAAGGGGTAGTTTACCAGAAACGTTTTATGTTTTAAAAGCGTATCTTCTATGGCAAACGATAAGAGCCGCAAATTCAAACAGAATCAAATAATTTTTTGCATACAGCCCTGATTTGTAGAGTACTCAAGACCTTTTGTTTTTGGTGAAGATTGGTTAAGGGAAAGGGGTAGTTTACCAGCAACGTTTTTTACTTCCATATTCCTTAAGGAATGGAAGTATGGTGATGGCAAAAAAAATCGTGTTCGAGATTATTGCAGATTCTGATTCTACTACACTCAAAACATGAAAAAAAGTCGTTTTCCGAAAAGTGTCTGTGTGTGTGTCTGTCTGTCTGTGTGTGTGTGTGTGTCTGTAGATTTTTTTTCTATGGCAAACGATAACAGCCGCAAATTCAAACAGAATCAAATAATTGTTTGCATACAGCCCTGATTTGTAGAGTACTCGCGACCTATTGTTTTTGGTGAAGATCGGTTGAGGGAAAGGGGTAGTTTACCTGGAACGGTTTTTTTATCAAGGGTAATTTTGTTTGTTTGGCAAACGATAACAGCCGCAAATTCAAACAGAATCAAATAATGTTTCGCATACAGCCCTGAATTGTAGAGTTCTCACGATCTGTTGATTTTGGTAAAGATCGGTTAAGGGAAAGGGGTAGTTTACCTGTACCGTTTTATGTTTTAACAATGGTATTTATTATGGCAAACGATAACAGCCGCAAATTCAAACAGAATCAAATAACTTTTTCCATACGGTCCTGAATTGTAGAGTACTCAAGGCCTATTGTTGCTGGTGAAGATCGGTTAATGGAAAGGGGTAGTTTACCTGCAACGTTTTATGTTTTAACATGGGTAATTTTTTCAATGACGAACTATAACTACCGCACATTCAACAGAATCAAATAATTTTTTGCATACGTCCCTAAATTATAGGGAACTCAAGGCCTTTTCATTTTGGTGAAGATCGGTTAAGGGGAAGGGGTAGTTTACCTGCAACCTTTTACGTTTTAACAAGAGCAAAGTACTTGAAAATTTATTCAAACTTTTTCAAACAATGGTAATTGTTAAAAATAAAATAATTTTGTTGCCAGGCAATAAAATTCTAAATTTTCATTTAAATTTGTATCATGTATGAGAGAAAATACATCGTTCGTGGCAGGCAAGCATATCTCAATTATGTAATGTTTACGTTTCCATTTTATTATTATGATTACAGCAATAAAAAGGCAGGCAAGACACACACACACACACACACACACACACACACACACACACACACACACACACACACACACACACACACACACACACACACACACACACACACACACACACACACACACACACACACACACACACACACACACACACACACACACACACACACACACACACACACACACACACACACACACACACACACACACACACACGCACGCACGCACGCACGCACGCACGCACGCACGCACGCACGCACGCACGCACGCACGCACGCACGCACGCACGCACGCACACACAGAGAGAGAGAGACACACACACACACACACACACACACACACAGAGAGAGAGAGAGAGACACACACACACACACACACACACACACACACACACACACACACACACACACAATTCGCGTTATTTCTGGCCTCACTCATGTTTATTTTTTACATTTGCACGCTTTTTAAATGTAAAGTGCAAAAACCCACACCAACACAATGCGCACAAGCCAAAAAAGTGTCCAGCGTGGATAGCGATTTGCTTCCTATGGTTCGCTGAGCAGTGTAACTGCACGTGTTTACAGAGGAACGGTTCATAGACAGACTTTTCGTCTTTAGGGAATGAACCCTCTGCAAGATGCTGAGGGTCCATGAGTGACTTCGGAGCGCTCCTTCTTTTCCGCGTGTTTGTTCTGTGAAACGTACACTGTAAATTCGCAACTTTACTCTGAGCAACGCTCAATAGGGAATGTTGAAAATTTTTGTCCACGGTGTGCCCTCATACACACTAAACCTGCTCTGATGTTTTGATTACGGACATCATAATATTAAAACTTTGGAAACTTGAGCACTACTTAATAGAGATCAAACATTAACTTTTACAAGCCATTAATTTCATGCATATTTTTATATGTGTACTACATTATCGGCAACAAAGAAATAGTTGTAAAAAATTTAGTAAAAATTCCTTCCCGGGCAGTTTGGCCAAGGTCCAAAGTTTTATGAAAAACCAGACGTTTCAGCAGTGCCATCGCCTACCATCATCAGTGAAAATCGAATGCGCTAACTGGAGGTGGTATACGTTAGTGACCACAGTACTGTGGTTAAGGCTGAAGAAAGAAGTAATTTCTGTGGAAACATTTTATTTCAAAAATGATTTTAAATATACATCTTAGAACATGGAAGTCATGTATGGGTCTCCAAACCGATAATAAAAATTGTATTTAATTTATTTACTGGAATATGTTTGTAAGGAGAAAACTATTGGAATGCCAAAAACATTTAACGTCAGAGTGAACAGAAACCATGTTCTGAGTTACATTTTAGTTTCAGTTTTCTTTTTTGTGAAGAGTTATTTACTGATATAAATAATTTATGAACGCTTTTTACTTCCATGTTCATTAAGGAAATGGAAGTATGGTGATGGTAAAAAAAAAAATCGTGTTCGAGATTATTGCAGATTCTGACTGTACTACACTCAAAACATGAAAAAAAGTCATTTTTCGAAAAGTGTGTGTGTGTGTGTGTGTGTGTCTATAGATTATTTTCTATGGCAAACGATAACAGCCGCAAATTCTAACAGAATCAGACAATTTTGTGCATACAGCCATAATTTGTAGAGTACTCAGGACCTATTGTTTTTGGTGAAGATCGGTTAAGGGAAAGGGGTAGTTTACCTGCAACGTTTTATGATTTAATAAGGGTAATTCTATGGCAAACGATAGCCGTAAATTCAAACAGAATCAAATACGTTTTTGCATACATTCCTGAATTGTAATGGACTGAAGGCTTATTGATTTTGGTGAAGATCGGTTAAGGTAAAGGGGGAGTTTACCAGAAACGTTTTATGTTTTAACAAGGGTAATTTTTTCTATGACGAACGATAAGAGCCGCAAATTCAAACAGAATCAAATATTTTTTTGCATGAAGCCCTGAATTGTATAGTACTCGTGACTTGTTGTGTTTGGTGAAGATCGGTTAAGGTAAAGGGGTAGTTTACCAGGAACGTTTTTTTTATCAAGGGTAATGTTTCTATGGCAAACGATAACAGCCGCAAATTCAAACAGAATCAAATAACTTTTTCCATACGGTCCTGAATTGTAGAGTACTCAAGGCCTATTGTTGCTGGTGAAGATCGGTTAATGGAAAGGGGTAGTTTACCTGCAACGTTTTATGTTTTAACATGGGTAATTTTTTCTATGACGAACTATAACTACCGCACATTCAACAGAATCAAATAATTTTTTGCATACGTCCCTAAATTATAGGGAACTCAAGGCCTTTTCATTTTGGTGAAGATCGGTTAAGGGGAAGGGGTAGTTTACCTGCAACCTTTTACGTTTTAACAAGAGCAAAGTACTTGAAAATTTATTCAAACTTTTTCAAACAATGGTAATTGTTAAAAATAAAATAATTTTGTTGCCAGGCAATAAAATTCTAAATTTTCATTTAAATTTGTATCATGTATGAGAGAAAATACATCGTTCGTGGCAGGCAAGCATATCTCAATTATGTAATGTTTACGTTTCCATTTTATTATTATGATTACAGCAATAAAAAGGCAGGCAAGACACACACACACACACACACACACACACACACACACACACACACACACACACACACACACACACACACACACAATTCGCGTTATTTCTGGCCTCACTCATGTTTATTTTTTACATTTGCACGCTTTTTAAATGTAAAGTGCAAAAACCCACACCAACACAATGCGCACAAGCCAAAAAAGTGTCCAGCGTGGATAGCGATTTGCTTCCTATGGTTCGCTGAGCAGTGTAACTGCACGTGTTTACAGAGGAACGGTTCATAGACAGACTTTTCGTCTTTAGGGAATGAACCCTCTGCAAGATGCTGAGGGTCCATGAGTGACTTCGGAGCGCTCCTTCTTTTCCGCGTGTTTGTTCTGTGAAACGTACACTGTAAATTCGCAACTTTACTCTGAGCAACGCTCAATAGGGAATGTTGAAAATTTTTGTCCACGGTGTGCCCTCATACACACTAAACCTGCTCTGATGTTTTGATTACGGACATCATAATATTAAAACTTTGGAAACTTGAGCACTACTTAATAGAGATCAAACATTAACTTTTACAAGCCATTAATTTCATGCATATTTTTATATGTGTACTACATTATCGGCAACAAAGAAATAGTTGTAAAAAATTTAGTAAAAATTCCTTCCCGGGCAGTTTGGCCAAGGTCCAAAGTTTTATGAAAAACCAGACGTTTCAGCAGTGCCATCGCCTACCATCATCAGTGAAAATCGAATGCGCTAACTGGAGGTGGTATACGTTAGTGACCACAGTACTGTGGTTAAGGCTGAAGAAAGAAGTAATTTCTGTGGAAACATTTTATTTCAAAAATGATTTTAAATATACATCTTAGAACATGGAAGTCATGTATGGGTCTCCAAACCGATAATAAAAATTGTATTTAATTTATTTACTGGAATATGTTTGTAAGGAGAAAACTATTGGAATGCCAAAAACATTTAACGTCAGAGTGAACAGAAACCATGTTCTGAGTTACATTTTAGTTTCAGTTTTCTTTTTTGTGAAGAGTTATTTACTGATATAAATAATTTATGAACGCTTTTTACTTCCATGTTCATTAAGGAAATGGAAGTATGGTGATGGTAAAAAAAAAATCGTGTTCGAGATTATTGCAGATTCTGACTGTACTACACTCAAAACATGAAAAAAAGTCATTTTTCGAAAAGTGTGTATGTGTGTGTGTGTGTGTGTGTGTGTGTGTCTATAGATTATTTTCTATGGCAAACGATAACAGCCGCAAATTCTAACAGAATCAGACAATTTTGTGCATACAGCCATAATTTGTAGAGTACTCAGGACCTATTGTTTTTGGTGAAGATCGGTTAAGGGAAAGGGGTAGTTTACCTGCAACGTTTTATGATTTAATAAGGGTAATTCTATGGCAAACGATAGCCGTAAATTCAAACAGAATCAAATAATGTTTTGCATACAGCCCTGAATTCTAGAGTTCTCAAGACCTGTTGTTTTTGGTGAAGATCGGTTAAGGTAAAGGGGTAGTTTACTAGCAACGTTTTATGTTGTAACAAGGGTATTTTTTATGGAAAACGATAACAGCCGCAAATTCAAACAGAATTAAATAATGTTTTGCATGGAGCCCTGAATTGTAGAGTTCTCAATACCTGTTGTTTTTGGTGAAGATCGGTTAAGGGAAAGGGGTAGTTTACCTGCAACGTTTTTTTATAAAGGGTAATTTTTTTATCGCAAACGATAACAGCCGAAAATTCAAACAGAATCAAATACTTTTTCGCATACAGGCCTGAATTATCGAGTTATCAAGACGTATTGTTTTTAGTGAAGATCGGTTAACGGAAAGGGGCAGTTTACCAGAAACGTTTTATGTTTTAACAAGGGTAATTTTTTATATGACGAACGATAATTGGCGTACATTGAAACATAATCAAATAAGTTTTAGCATACATCCATAAATTGTAGAGATCTCAAGGTCAGTTGATTTTGGTGAAGCTCGGTTAAGGGAAAGGGGTAGTTTACCTGCAACATTTTATGTAGTGACAAGAGAAATTTTCCATGACGAACGATAACTGCCGTAAATAAAAACAGAATCAAATAATTTTTTACATATATGCCTGTGTTGTAGAATACTCAAGGCTTATTGATTTTGGTAAAGATTGGTTAAAGGGAAAGGGCAGTTTACCTGAAACATTTTTTGTTGTAACAAGAGTAAAGTACTTAATTTTGATAAATAAAATATCCTGATAAGAAGATCTTAATAATCCACTGTAGAAACGTAGATGAAAATTCTATAAATGAAGAGGCAAGTTGAACGGGGTGGAGGCAATTTTCTATACATGAAAATTATAGTTGAAGGGGAGGGGATAATTTTACTTCTTTATATGTGTACTACGTTATCGGCAACAAAGTTGTAGTTTGTTGTTAAAATTCCTCCCCGGGCTGTTTGGCCGTAGTCCAATGTTTTCTGCAGAACCAGACATTTCGGTAGTGCCGTCGACTGCCATCATAAGTGAAAATCGAGTGCGATAACGTGTGGTGGTATACGTTAGTGACCCCAGTACTGTGGTTAAGGCTGAAGCAATAAGTGGAAAGAAGTAGTTTCTATGGAAACATTTCATTTTGTAAATTATTTTAAATATAAATCTCAGAACATGGAAGTCATGTACTCGTATGGTTCTCCATACCGATATTTATTTAACAATGTGTATAATGTATTCGTTTTCCAACATTTGAGCAAAGAATTTGGAATCGCGAAACATTTATTTTATGCAGACTTTGTATTAGACATCAATTCAAACCATAAATACATTTTATGTGATTCGTACGAACACACACAAAAGCATTAAAATTTGGCGTTTCTCTCACTTATAATTTAAGTTAATAGGCTACCTTTAAAGGCTTGTCATTGTGATAGGAATTACACAGATCTCCTGTACAGAAATGAGTGGTTAAACAGAAATTAGTGGTTAATAATCAGAATTATATAAAAGTATACATAATCGTTTAACCGTATAATCGTAAATGTTTTTTGACGTTTTTGAAACACTAATTTTACATTGAACTGCAAAAATTTTTAATAACACGAATTAGTATAAGAATGCGGTTTTAACAATTAACTGACAAGTAGTGATGTAAAACACGTGGTATTGACTGGTTAAGGGCAACTTGAATATAAATGTAAATTTAATAATATATACTAGCTAAAAGCATGGATTTGTGGTGACTCGCGAAGCTTAAATACAAAAAATATTACGTACAAATAAATAATCACAATATTTATATTTGAGTTTCAGGAATCACCATCAAACCATGCTTTTAGCTAGTTAAAAAAAAAGTAATTTTTGGTTTTTCGAAATAATTTTATGGCTAAAAAACAATATTTTGATTTTTTATATAAAAAATACAATAGAAAATTATTTTTAAAAATAAAAAAAAAATTAATAATAAAATAATTCAAAAAAAAAGATTAACATAATTAATTAATAATTAAATCAGTAATTAGATACATTTGTAATCAGATACAAAATTTCTCATTCGAGTTTCTTCTTGTTTTCTACACTTTAACATATGTGAATTTTTAATATTACAAAATCTATCGTAAGAAAATGTTCTGTTTAATGCTAAATCTTCAAAAGTTTTTTTACTCTCGACAACGCAACATATGTTAAACCAATAGTTTCCTTTTCTCCAATATCTACAACAGCTCTATCTAAGGTTAAACCTTGAGACTTATGAAATGTAATTGCAAAGGCTAATTGTAACGGAAATTGTTTCCTTGAACAATTAATATTTCCACTTTTCCAAAATTTAGTTATAGGTGGAATTGGAACACAACCACTATTTTCATAAGTTGAATGAAAATAATTTTCAAAACGAACCATTATCACTCGTGGCATTTGATCAGGTGGACCATGAATTTCTTCATAGATAATATCTTCAATGTAACCTAAAGCTCCGTTCACTAATCGTTTTTCAACCCACAAATTAGAACGTAACATAACTTTAGATACAATTGATAAAATTATAAATGGTTCAAGTCCACCTGATAATTCTGCACTTGCTGATTTTGCTTTAGAACAATTATGAATAGCTTGAATATAAGCAACTGGTTGACGAAATTCTTTTAGCTTTTCATGATTAAATTCTTTTACATTTTTATTTGTTGCAAATAGCTTAATTGCATCGTTGAAAAAATGACGTTCATTTTGTGAAAAAGTTTGTATACTACGTGTCATTAATATTTCATAGTCTTGAACTGTACATTCACCATTACTAACACGATCAAGTATATTTCGAAATATTTGTTGATATTCATTTTGATGAAATGATGACGATAAAAAAAATACTTTTGAATACTTGATGTAAATAATAATTTTCCTTCTAAAAGGAATTCACTTCCTTCAATTTTATCACTGTAAAGTGGTCTGTCATTAACAGTAGGTAACTGGTTATTATCCCCAAAAAAATATACAAATAATCCACCAAACGGTTCATCTTGTCTTGATGGAATAGCTCTGCGTACTCTTAAATCAATTTTCCTCAAAAGACTACAGCCAATCATACTCATTTCATCTATAAACAGAAATTTACAACCACGAATTTCCTGTTGAAATTGAGCAAGTGAGTGTGAACTGAGTTCTCTAAATACTTTATGTACTCCTAATAAAAGTTTGGAGTGTATTGTTGATCCATTAATATTAACAGCAGCAGCACCAGTTGGTGCAAGCAATTGATAAGAAGATGATCCCAATTTTTGATTCAATCGACAAGTGAAATAATTAATTAATGTACTCTTTCCAGAACCGGCTTTTCCTTGAATAACAATTCTTTTAAACTGAAGTTTGTGACGATTTAAAAATAATGTTTAAATCGCACAAATAAAAAATTTTGCTTTCTAACAAGTAAGAGTATTATCCACCCCTTACCTATACCTAGATTCCTGAATCAACTTGAAATTGTCCCGTACCAACACGCAAAGAACGGTGTTATTTAAATAATAATAATAATTACGTTAATTATTTAAAATACGTACTAAATAAATAAGGAAATTCCTATTTCATAACAAAAGTAACATAAAGTATTACAATTTAATTAATGAATAATTAATACTAAATAAAAGAACGAACTGTTTTCTCAGTGCGTAAAACCGCGCCAGCTTACTGACCCCTCGCCGCTAAACTATGCATACATTCGCTAGTGAAACTTCGACATGTAAAGATCTCAGTTCTGTGTTGTCCACATACATGTAGGTGTATACCGTTAAAAAGATTATATCCAGTTTGTGGTAATATTATTTTGAAAAATGTAGCGTGGAAATAATAAAAAAAAAATATATAATGTAGTGTGTGAAAAGTATTATAAAAAAAAAAGGAAGGAAAACTTAGCCGACACATCTCTTAAAAAATAAAACTGTAAGTGGTAAGATATGTTACTTACCAGCTTTTACTACTGCAAAATAAGAACTGTAATTAAGGTGTAAAATGTGAACAACTCACTCCAGAAGTGGAAAACTCAAACTACAACAGTATGAACTTCTAGTACAAAATCCGTTCGTCGAGACTACCAGATACAATCAACCTAATGGAGCACCAAGATGAACCGTGTATTGCACCCTAGAAGACGACAGAAGATGACCATCATGGACCCCACAACAACCTCATGTTAAATTCAGGTGACATCCAAACATAACATTTGTAAAAATTTGTTTCAACAAGAGAAGTAACAAAAGAACAGTAAAGAACTTTTGATAATTTAAAGAATAACTTATAAGTTTTGAAATTTCTGTAATGAAGTAGTAGTAACATCACTATATCTAAATGTAAGGTAATTCTATAATTTACAACCAACATTATTCTTCAAGTAATTTGGTTAAAGTTGTGATAAATTAATACATAACAAAGTAGAGACCCGGATCCGAGGTACTTAAAACAATATCTAGATGAATACTTTTGAGATAAAAGGAATAAGACATTTAATATTTTTAAAGCATTAAAAGCTGAATTTACTAGAGTAATTGTTTAAAGAAAAACAAAGTAAACCATGAGATTTGAATAATAATAAAGAGATGTTTTTGCTAACACCTAGCGAGTGAATAAATTTATACAATCCTTGACTAATTCCTATGTAATAATGTGTTATAATTTGTTAGTAAGTAAGGTTTACTAACAACGGCAGCTAGTTTAATTAACAGGTACGAATTGAACTAGTTCCCGAATTTTGTGATATCTTAACAAGGGAGACGTCACAAGTTCTTCTTCGTTACCTTGTAGATAACTAAGTTGTTTTTCAAATATATTTGTCAGTTCTTGTTGTTCATCAGAGAAAACAATATTTGACAGATTATATTGAACATTAACAATGTCATTTCTTTGAATGTGTATTACTTTTTCTTTTTCAATACAATTTTCTAATTTATTCAACACTACTTGTTGATTCAAAATAGAATGCCAATTATATCTGATATCAATTTCTCTTTTACCTAGATCTACTTCTTCCTGAATAGTATTTGGTCCAGCAGCTACGTCCATCCAATCATATGGTTGATCTACTTCTAATTGGTCTGTTTCTTCAAAATCTTCTTCGTCTTCCAAATTTTGTAGCATATAATACAAATCATAATTCAGAATATCGTCATTCCCAAAATGGTGCTCATATATAATCTTCCAAGTACTATTATGTGGATTTAGATCATTCAGTTGTCGCCAGGGAATATGTAATAAAACTTGTTGCTTGTAAAAATTTTCATTGTTTTAAACACCAGGATCATATTTAATTTTTGGCATGACTACGAATAAAAGGTACTTTTTTAGTACTATAATTTGCACCTCTTTTATAAATTTTTGTAAAAAAATCTGTTAAAAACATATTTTCAAATTCCGCTGATCGCTGTTGATATTTCTCCAAAGAATTTGAAATAGAAATGCTTCCATCCTCTCTATTCATATCAAGTTGTTCCCATACATTATGTGATAAATTAATTAAAACAAATTGACGAGATGATCGAAACAAAGGCCAACTCATTAAAATCCAAAAAATTTCTTGAGCAGAATAATCACGTTCAGCACACATTTTTATCAAAATCTTTTGAACTATTTGTTGAACATTAACATTACTATGTGAGGTTTGCACTGTTTGTCTAATGAAATGTTTTATACCTTCCGATCTTGGTTCAGCTTTGCTAGCATACTTAGCAATATGCTTACGAACAGCATGAATAGAAACGATGGCTTGTGAATTAATATGTGCTCGCCAAATTTTCAAAATTTGTGGACTATGGCTATTTAAATATGAATTATTTCTTTTTGAAATATATTCTAATTCAGCATGAATAAATTGACTCTTACTTTCGGTGACACATTCTTTTGGAAACTTAAAATGACAAGTAGTTTCAGAAGAATTTTTTTTCTTTCTTCGACAATATGCTTTAGAACATTTATGCATTTGTACTGCACGTATTAAAAGATTGTACTCAATATCTTGATCAGGTACGTCAGTAAAATGCATTTTTTATGGATGTATATCATAAGTTTGAGAAGGATCTGGATGCCAAGTAGATATAAATTCATCGAAATACTTCCTAATTTCTTGTATTCTTACAATATCATCTGGATTAAGATTATTGAGATCAGGAGCATTTTCAAGCCAGAAAATACCATGCATATAAGGACTACCTCTATGCTGAAATTCAATACGAAACCAGAAATCTATGACTTTGAAATATTAAAAAAAAAAAGTTCCATAAAAAATTCTAACCTTTTATGAAAAAAATAGGCAACAATTAAAGGATTAGAATTCAATAATTTTGATATACGAATGAATTCAGTATTTTGATTGAGATTGGCATAATCATAATCAGGATCAAGAATACGATAAATCTCTGGCCAATACAAATCAGCTGCACTTAATGTAATAAAAAAAGTAGGAGTTCCTAATTCTGCAACCATATCCAATAATTCTCTAGACTTCATGTACCAATAAGAGGTTGATGTCCTTAGATTAGCATTGTAAGATAAAATTGATTTACACAATCTTGGTTTGCTTTGTAATATTTCTTGAAGTTGTTCGATTGTTTCAGTACCATGTAAGCGTGATTTTTTTTAACACAAATATTCCCATTCTGCAAAGCTCACCAACGCATCAGGCTGTTAAAAGCAAAAAATCGAAATCTTGGATGTTGAGCAAATCTGCCATCTTCATACATCATGAGAAATTTAAAATACTCACTATTGGAAATTTGATGAAACCTCGCATCTTTAAGATCACTTTTTCCAGTAGGAAATAAAGTTGGAAAAGCTCTACAAATATATCCGTCGCACGTAAATTCATTAATAGGTACAGAATTTATTCTAGGCCAAGGTAAAACACGAGATCCATCATTATCTTCCTGAATTCCCAATACATTATTTACTACTTGTCGATTACATTTAAAAGTGACCGTTGGAGCTCCAGATTCATAAATATTATTTAACAATGGATTTTGTTCATCATCTTCACTATCCAAATTAAGTGAAATATTTTGTTGTTCTTGACTACATATTATTTGTCAAAAAACACTTTCATTATCAGGCAATCTTTCTAAATTATTTTCGGCAATATCACGATACCAAGGATTATTGTTTTTAAGATATGGCAAAGCAGCCTTGACATTATTTCGATTTACAATAAAATCTTTATACCCTTCACCCTCATGTCTTCTAACAAAAATATATTGTGAAATAGTATCGATAGAATGAGGTAAAGAAGTAGTAAAATTTGTAAAGTCTTAAAGAACATTAATTACTTGTCCACTATATCCAAATTGACCACCTTTAAGTCGATAGACTGTGATTACTGGATGAACTTGAGCAATTAATTGTTCTTCAATAAACATTAATTTCTTCAATACATCAGGTTGTGGACCAGGATCCATATTATTGTCAGCGGAAAAAATGTTTACTTCATTTTTGACATTACATTTATGAAAAAGAGTACAAGATCCATCCTCTTCAATATGTAGATCAAACCAACGACGATGACATACATTACACAATTTGAAATCCAAATTTTTCTGAGCAGTTTCAAAATTCACTGCACACTCGTAAAAACGGGCATCATCACGATGGGGACATTGTTCATTGTGTCGATCTTCTCGTTGTCGCTCTCTTGCATCACGCATTAATGAACGATTACGTGCACTTTCTTTACGGCCAGTCAGCGTACGATTTCGTGGCATTTTACTCTAATAATACAAATTATTAAATTAATTAATTAAATAATAATAATAATAATTAATTTAATTTTTTAATAATTTAACAACTAATAAATCTATAATAGATTAATATATATTAATAGTAAATAAAGTTATAACATTAATAATAAAAAAAGTACTACACTAATATAAATCAATATAGAGAATTAAATTAATTTTTCAATTATTATTTAATTAACATCACGCATTAATGAACGATTACGTGCACGTTCTTTACGGCCAGTCAGCGTACGAAATTCGTGGCATTTTACTGTAATAATACAAATTATTAAATTAATTAATTAATTATTTAGTAACAGACTATATAGTAATATTAAAGAAATCCCACAGATGGCGACACTTTACATACATATATATCCTCTGATGATACTGATATTTCTCAGTGAAACGTGCGTCAGGTGTTAAAAAGAATATACGAAATTATACTACTTGCAGAAGAAACAAATTGAAAACATCACAAATTATATATATATATTTATACAACAAAAATTATTACAATTATTTCTTGTCAAAATTAATTTTTTATAAAAATAATGTTTGATAACACATCTAGACATGAATATGAATAATTATGTTCAATTTCAAGTCTAGAGGTTCAGTAGTTTTTCCGTAAACTGTACCATAAAAATGTACCAATTATTGCCTAGTAGTAGGACTCGCTTCGCTCGTAAGACGAATGTGTTCTTGTTTAATATTTGACCAAGTTGTTGTGTTATGAAAGTAATACAAACCAACAAAACACTGCTTCATAAAACTAAAAATCTTAATTATCTTGTAGTTGTGTTGTAAAACAGGAAAACGTGAATACCGACGTGAATATACAAACTACACTAATATTGTTACGACGGTCTAACTGATCGTCTTATGGTACAGTAGAAAACAAAATACAAGTCACCAATTAAGTAATTAATAACCATATTTAATTATCACAAATAACAGTTTATAGTCAACTTGTATAATAATCCAAGTAAAATTTGTTCACACGCAATAATGTCAAGTAACAGAATTTTGCACTATAATCACTTTTCACTAATACACCACTTAAGACGCACTGTATAAATTGCCCGACAATAACTGAAATTAAGCGGCAGGTATAGGCTATTTATAATCTGCAGTGTTCCATAATATGCGTCCTTAATATGTAATAGAAAATTCTAGAGGATACTTCAGAGACACCTGCACAGAAACACGCACCGTTGTGCTAACTGAGAAGCTTGTCGAACAATACTGTAGAATGTACGAGACTGTTCCGTATTACGTAACACTGCCTCGCATGTTAAGAATCAAGTACGCACACAGCGTCACAGCTGGGACAACCGAGAAACATGTAGAAGGTTCTGTATGGCGTAACATATATTCATCATTTGTATTGGGCGTGAACAATTAATATTAATTAGAGATATTAGTAGACCAGTGGGTATGGAGTTTAGCTCATAACCTAGATGTCCAAGTATCAGTTACTACCAAGGAGTGGTATTTTGAAGGTGTGCATCCGAGGAGGATTCGGTCTGAGCAATGCGTACCTGGAATAATGTCCTGGGATTATAATTAATGGACAGGTGATTATTAGTGCTGACCAGGCTCATTTCCTTCTATTTCCTTCAGGCGGCTTGGTATCAGTATTATTGTGTGCTTTATAAATTTCGTACTCTTCAAGAGCGTTCAAATATCGCCCTTTCTTACATATGTGAAGGGGTTTCAAATTAGTTTTAAAATTAGTGTAGCTATGATTTTCGGAAATGAGGTGTTCTGCAAATTTTGACTTGATATTGTCCAAACTGTGAAAATGTGTAGGCGGCCTATGTTCTATAAATCTTTTTAAAAAACCACGTCCTGTCTGGCCCACGTAAAAGCCGCATGTTTTAAATGATAAATTGGTCTTCAAGTCAAATGTATTGTACAACACTGCCTTGCGCTATTGTCGTGGTGGGAGCGAGACGTAAATTAGTGCGCGGTCGGTTTTCATACGATGTACATCGGTAACCTTCGCACTCGCTGTAAATATTGTATTATCATGTTATATTAAGTTATTTTTATATTTTTATATTGGATTTTAATATTTTAAGTGTTTGACAAGTGTATCAAATTTAAATGATACACAATTATTTTTAAATTCTGATGATGGGACAAGGGTCCCGAAACATGTAAATTTTATGAAGACGCTGTTTCTGAAAAGCCGCAGACGGTAAGTTCCAATATATTTGATTGAACAACACGTGGCTTGGTACTAAACATCGGGATTTATTCCTTTTAAACACAACTGATCTGATAAAGCCAGCCTCTATCCATTATATACGTAGCGCACGTGTTCTGGAATGAACTTTCCATCCTTAACTGCACGCCGGCTTAATGTACATCTCAAGTGTTCTTGAAGACACTGGAACGTATATTAATGCGGCCTTGACTGAGGCTACACCTGGTTGACTAGAGAAGGACGTTCTCGGCTGTTCGGTAACATTCTCGTTACAATAATAGATTGTATGGAATGTTTTCTAACATCCGGAAATTTCTGTTAATTTTTAAAAGATACAAGGCAAGAATGAAGTACTAATTCAATTAAAATTTTCTAAACAAAAAATAAATTAACTAAATTAAAATTAAATTAACATTACAATAAATAATTGAGATACATTTAACTAAATTAAAAATACTAAATGCAATTAAAATTTTCTGTTACAATTGCCAAAAATGTTAAGTGATATTACAATGGAGAATGACATACAGAAATTATAAGTATTACAGTTGTTATTTACAGTTTTTCACAAGCAACCTCACGAGTATCGTTGAATAAGGAAACGTATCCTGAACCTAAATTTTGATCACTTACCTTCAGGTTACTTCTACATCACGCCCTATTTTACAGTTCATAATTAACACACAAAATCAATATTAATACGTAATTTAAAGGTACTGACTATGTACCATTACTTATAATCTTCATGTTTTAAAGTTACTTTTAGGTAAAATTTTGATCATTCTGGAATTTTGACGTACCTGTACCCTTATATGAAAATGCACTACATTCTTGGTTATGAAGAGGCATAACAAATTCCCTTTTAAAAACTAAATCATGAGAAATTTAATTTTTAGATTAATATCTGAATGTATACTTATTCTAAACTTCTACACGACTAGAAATATACTATTTTTCTTTCAGATGTCAAACTATGTACACATGATTTGAAAACTTTTTCTACTCTTTAAATTTTCATAAGTGTACTTTGATTATGTAGAAGTATGAGAAAAATGTCTGTACCATTAATTATAAATATGTTTATACCCGTATGTGTTTATAAAATATTGCTTCAAGTTTATAGTAATAGCTAACTCTGTCACATATAAGTTTATATTATGCAGCTAACTCTGTCACAGTTTTTGTCATTCTCCAAGTGTATCAAGTTCTCATAACATAATGTTATGTAGGTTACTACTTTTAAAAATAATAATTTTTGTTAACATATTTAATTTGGCAAGGAATAAAATACTTGAAAGTTTTAGGTAAATCTATGTCCTCTAAAAAATAATTAGAATTAATCAAGAATTAATTCGTGTTCTACGGAGTTTAAGTCTAGACTACATGGTAAAGATTACAAATTATTATAATTACACGACTGCTAAAAAGGAGTGTTATGTTTTCAGTGGTAGGGTATGTATGTATGTATGTTTGTTCCACTATAACTTTTTAACGGCTTTACCGATTTTGATGTTCGATGGCTCGATGGATTCCTTACTTCACCAGAAGTGTCATAGGCTATATATCACCATGAGTTGACTTCCGGTTTTGACCGGAAGTGAATACAAGTGATCGGTTCTAAGGATTTTTTTTTGTTCGTTTATTCGTTTTTTTTTGTCCATCAGGTGGCGCTAGTGGAAGGTATTCTGTAAAGTCACTCCAGATAGTGCTCGCGATTTAAGACCACGCTCACTAATACTATGTTCAGCGCGCGATTGTGTGAGAGTATAGATGTGCAATCCGTGAGAAACAGAGAACAGCTGATCTGAAAGTATATCAATCTATCTATCTATCTATCTATCTATCTATCTATATATATATATATATATTCGTTTGCTATATATATTTCTCTCTGCGAAATATGGTGAACCTGAAATACATGAAATGGCGGATCAACAATATGCCGCAGCAGTAAACTTAATGAATTTTCAGCAGCGCCAATTGTTCAAAATGATTTCAGACAGATTGCTTCCAAGTGAAAATAGTACTGAGCCATTACGTGTGTTCGTTACTGGAGGAGCAGGCACCGGCAAAACCTTTACTCTGAAAATTATTGTAGAACAGATTCGTCGTCTTTCTCATTTACATGCAAGCAGAGCTGTTACGGTAGCAGCACCCACAGGTGTCACTGCAAGATTGATTGGAGGTAGCACTTTGCACTCTACTTTTACCCTTCCTATCGAAAAAGGCAAGGTGACAGCTCTTCGCCCTATTACTGATGAGCGTCTTCAAAGGGAACGGCTAAGGTGGAAGCATATTAATTGGCTAATCATTGACGAAATCTCAATGGTACCCTATACTACCCTAAGAAATATTCACTTAAGGTTGCAACAGCTTAAAATGAATGATGCTCTCTTCGGGGGTATCAATATTATTTTGTTTGGCGATCTAATGCAGTTGCCACCTGTATCAAAAGCAGTTGATGGTACCTACTGCTTCAAGCAGCCTCATTAATTATCAGCTGAAATTAATTTGTGGACACTGTTTAGTTTCTGTCAATTACCTCAAAATATGCGGCAAGCTAATGACACTACTTTTATAGACATTCTAAATAATTTACGAGTCGGCCAACTCACCATGCAGCAGCTAGAAATTTTAGATCGTTGAAGAGTTCCTTTGACAGATGAATTTGCTGATGGCGAGTGTCTGCGTATTTTCCCAACCACTAAACAGGTAGAAGAATATAATGCTATGATGACTGAAAAGTTGAAAACATCATCTAAAGTTTACGATATTGCAGCGGTGGATGTGTCTGTCGAAGCTAAGAATTACAGACAAAAGTTAAAGAAAGACTTCATACCAACGGATCCAAACAAAACTGGAGGTATTCCAAACTCTTTAGTAATCGGAGTCGGATCTAGGGTAATGTTGCGAAAAAACATTAATGTTAATCATGGTCTGGTCAACGGAGCAATCGGCATCATTAGAAAAATTGAGTGGCCTGCACTACGTCGAGATCAGCTTCAACCTGGTGAGCTTCCGCAAGCCGTATTTGTAGAATTTGATGACAGATCAATTAGGGGAAATACTGCTGGTATTGGAGTAAAGATAGAGCCCACCACTGTTGAATATGATGCTTTGCGAGGCCAGGGCAAAGTAGAACGACGTATGCTGCCATTAATATTGTGTTGGGCTGTAACAGTACATAAACTCCAAGGCACTACTTTAGACAAAGCAGTCATTGATTTGAGTATCTTTGCGTATTTCATTGTTATTAAATCTACTCTCGTATAATTTCAGCACCCCATTACTCTAAGTAGTTATTTAATGAAACTTTACTCTTTTACAAAAATAATATTTTCAAGTTCCTCAGTAAAAAATTAATGTTTCAGCAACAGACATCAGTAATTATCTTCTATATATTAATACGTGAAGAGAAAACTTTGTACCCCTTTTTAAGCATATTGCGCGCACGGAGGAGTGTGAGATTTGGCATAGTTAAAGTTTATATGGAGAAGGAGTGCAGAAAGCTAAAATTTATATATAATATGTGTTACAAATACATTAAATTAAATAAAATAAAACATTCATTTGCACTTGAAAATTCATTTAAACTTTTTCAAACAATGGTAATTGTTAAAAATAAAATAATTTTGTTGCCAGGCAACAATAGTCTGTGGAGTGTATGTCAAGGCAAAAAAGCGTTTATTTTATATTTTGTATATTAGATATCTGTGTTTTATATATTAATGTGCAGTTGAAAGTGAAATACAGCTTGCGTAATATACACCTGTTGCAAAAGGAAAATTTTGTAGCAGCAATTTGAATTGACTTGCTCTCGCCTAATTATTATTGGTGGTTTCAAAAAAGTGAGTACATTTTATTATTTTTAAATTAAACCCTGTCTAATCTTAGTTTCAGTAATTTAATTACATGTTTTTTTTTTACATTCAGATATTCGCACCTACTTCCATTATGCCTCGACATAAAAACATTGACGGGTCGGAGTGAGAGACAAAGAAGAAGGAATATATATTCGCGTGAAAGTCAAAGTGATAATAGACCAAATGCAAATTTAAATAGTGTAAATAGTATACAAAATGATGAAATTATTTTGAGGGATACATTTAAATGCGCACTGAATGTCATTCCAAGAAATTTTAATACTTTTGAATGTGGATTAATGCATTTACAATGCAGGTTTTGCAATGCAAAACATTTCGAATCTGAGGTCACTTTAGGTGAAAGGACTGCATTCACTTCATGTTGTCATAAGGGTAAAGCAATATTACCGGCCTTAAGTCAAAATGAATACTTTAAATCATTGTATGATGGACTTACTTCAAATGAACCTTCAATAAAAAGAAAGTCAAAAAATTATTTTGATAACATTCGTAAATACAATTCATCATTTGCTATGGTTAGCTCAGAAGCTAAAATTTCGGATACAGTTACGCGTGGAGTGTATCGTTTTAAAATACATGATGTTTTTTATCACAGATCAGGTCCAATGACTGCTGGATATGGTCGCTCACCATGTTATGCGCAATTATATTTTTATGATGTTGACACTGCTGTCAATTATAGATTACGTGAACACTATAATCAAACATGCAATAACAATATAATGCGCGAAATCTCTCTTGAATCGGAACGTATTAATCCTTTCGTTCGGTCATTCATTGTAATGAAAGATCATTGTCAGAGAGTTGAAAATCAAAATAAAGAAATTTGTATGCTCATTAAAGTAAATCGTGATTTAGATCTACGCCGTTATAATGATGCAGTTCTTAGGTCTTAGGTCTGAAGTGTACAACAATTTAACAGATTATTTAGAATTGAACCCCAATGCCAATAATGTTGGCCGTAGAGTAATTTTACCATCTTCATTCAATGGATCTCCAAGAAATATGAATCAGAATTATTTAGATGCAATGTCAATTGTACAACATTTCGGAAAGGCTTCTTTGTTTATTACAGTGACTTGCAATCCAAGTTGGCCTGAAATAGTTAGCAATATTGGTGTAGGTGAGTCAGCTAATTTTCGACCTGATATTGTTGTGCGTGTATTCAAGTCCAAACTGAAAGCATTAATTGAGGGCCTTACACTAAAAAATCTTCGGTAAAGTTGAAGCACTCATTTATACAATTGAGTTTCAAAAGAGAGGATTGCCTCATGCTCACATTTTATTCTCTTTAAATGAGCAAGATAAAATTGTTAACGCTACCGATATTGATAAAGTTGTATCTGCGGAGATTCCTAACATTCAAACACATCCTACATTACATGAGTATGTTGTAAAACACATGATGCATGGTCCATGCGGTGTACTTAATCCAAATTCTGTATGTATGAGAGATGGAAAATGCACAAAAGATTATCCAAAACGATTTAATGAATTTACATGTGAATCATTAAATGGATATCCATTATACAGAAGGCGTGATAATGGTATTAATGCTGAAGTTCGCGGTAGTTGCCTCGACAATCGTTATGTTGTACCATACAATCCGTATTTACTTGCCAAATTTAATTGCCATATAAATTTTGAAGTATGTACTACAGTTAAAAGTGTTAAATACATTTATAAATACGTGTATAAAGGCTATGACAGTGCATCTGTTGAATTAGGTTCAGAGAGAAATGAACCAGGTTCAGAGAGAAATGAACCAGGTCAAGAAATACAAATTGATGAAGTTAAACATTTTTTAAATGGCCGTTATGTCGGATCAACTGAAGCTGTATGGCTCATCTATGAATTACCAATGCATTTTCAATCACATGTCATCGTTAGACTTGACATTCATTTACCGCGTAGACAGAATGTTTACTTTTGAGAAGGGCAAGAACGTCAAGCAATTGAAAATGCAAGACAAACAAAATTATTAGCATTTTTGAATTGAATCGATCAGATCCATCAGCGCATGAATATAAGTATATTGAAATTACTTTGCATTATGTATGGGAAGATTCCCGAAAAAAATGGAAGAAGAGAAGGCGTGGTGGTGATAAAATCATTACACGCATATATGTAGTATCACCAAAAGACATCGAACTCTTCCATTTACGATTGCCTTTATTACATGTCTGTGGTCCAAAATCATTTGAGGATGTTAGAACATACAATGGAATTATACACACTTCTTTTGTTGAAGCGTGCCATGCTCGCGGCATTGCTTCAAATGATAATGAATGGCGCGAATGTTTAAATGAAGCAAAAGAATTACATTCACCAAAACAAATGCGAAATTTATTTGGTTACATTTGTGCATTAAATGTGCCAGCCAATGCATTGGCGTTATGGAATGAATTTAAAGTATATCTTAGTGAAGATTTTTTGAGAGATTACAACGAAGAAGTATCCTTTAATACAGCTCTATTAGAAATTGAAGATATTTCGAATGTTCATAATTTGTCATGTCAAGAACTTGGTTTACCAGTTCCCACGTATTCGCAGAGAACAGACGAAGCAAATGCTATTGATCCAATAGAACAAGAGTTTCTGTTTTGTGAGCATTATGAAACTGCAAATATTGAACAGCGTAATCTAATTGATCGTGTGATTCGTTAAGTTTTGCACCGAAACCGGATCCGGATCTAATGTTTTTTGTTTAACCGCTCATGCAGGTTGTGGAAAACATTCACACAAACAGCAATCATTCACAAATTAAATTCGCTTAATCTTAGTTGCATTGCAACAGCGTTCAGTGGCATAGCTTAAACTCTATTACAGTACTTGGTAATAGAACTTTACACAAAGTGTTTAAATTGCCTATACCCATTTTGGAAAATTCTGTAGCGAATATTACCGCAAATAGTAGCTATGGACGTACATAAATTCATCATCATTGATAATTATTGATGAAATTTCTATGTGCCCACTGCAAGTGTTGAAAATCATTGATAGATTATTGCAGGATCTATGCGATGAAAATGATAAACATAAACCATTTGGAGGGAAAACGATACTTCTGTGCGGTGATTTTCGGCAAATCTTACCAGTTGTCCCACATGGATCACGTGCAACTTCAATTGAAAATTGTGTCACGAGTTGGCATAAATTTGTTTATTTTCATAAAGTAACGTTTACTCAAAATATGAGAGCCTTACCAAGTGAAATAGAATTTGTCGAATTCTTGAAAAAAATTGGTAATGATGAAGCCCCACAATTCCCTCAGTTTGGTGAAAATATTATTGAAATACCTCAGCAATTAATAGGAGATGAAAATAATATTATTAATGAGGTGTATGGAAATATTTCCGAAAACATACTCTCAGATAACATATTGAAGTCAGTTATTTTAGCACCTAAAAATGATGATTGTACTTTTATTAATACTGATATACTTAATCGAATACCAGGTGAACAGAAAACATATCATAGCTACGATAAAATAATTTGTGATGATGACAATGAAATCAATAACTATCCAGTAGAGTTTTTGAATTCTTTGACTATTAGTGGTTTGCCACCACATAAGTTAGTATTGAAAGTTAATTGCATCGTTTTACTGATCAGAAACTTAAATACAAAGGAAGCATTAGTCAATGGAACAAGAATGCGCATCAAGTGTATGCATCGTAATGCTATTGATTGCGAAGTTTTAACTGGAACCGCACGCAATAAGAGAATTTTGATTCCACGTATAAATTTAACATATTCCGGTACTGTTTTACCATTTAACTTTCAAAGAACTCAATTTCCAATTATACCTGCATTTGCGATGACAATAAATAAGTCTCAAGGACAAACATTCGAAAAAATTGGAATTTTATTGAGGCAGCCAGTTTTGTACACATGGTCAATTGTACGTCGCAGCAAGTAGAGTTCGATCATTCGATGGTTTGAGATTTTATATTTCCGAATATAATGGCCAAGGGCATTTAGCAAATGATGAAAGGGTTTTTACAAAAAACATCGTTTACACAGAAGTTCTGAATCATTAAATTCACTTTCAAACTATTTTAAGTTCAATGGACAACATTTATTTTTTTGACCGCCCGGTTTTTTTGATTTAATGAAAAATATATGAAAAAAATACGAGGCACGTATTTTTTATTTCATTTTTTATTTTGTATTAATTTTTTATTTAAATTTTATATAATTCGAAAAAGATAGGCAAATTAACTGTGTAGCCTTGGCGAAACGTGGTCAGTATGGCAATAAAAAAAACCCAAGGAAATGTCAAAAAACGCGTTATTGCTTTTTAAATATGGCTTAGCCAAGCTAAACCTCATTTTTCCTATCTTTAATATTTTTCAAATAACTCGAAAATTAATGCATAGAAAAAAAAATTAAAAAGTTATATAAGCTTTGTAGCAGATAATCTTCAAACTGTTTTCGAATTTTGTACCTTACCAAAAATGAAATGTAATCCACTGGAATTGAAAACAATGTATCTTATACTTCTATGAATGTCAAGTCTCATTTTTATTAGCGTTTATTTGATTCAATAATAACATGAAAAAATTAAAACTGACAACGAATTATATCAAAAAATAAATACGAATAATAGCTGTAATTGTGTTTTTTTTCAACTGTTACTAACATTAAATTTTAAATTTCATAGGTATTGCAGGGAATTAAGGCAAACAACACACGCTAATGACGTATTTGTACACGCTCGCAGCTGACGTAATAGAACAAAATTCAAAAAAATTATATGCAATGATTATAGAGGTATACTCTTTGACAAAAGAACCTCAATAACGTTCAAACTTAAAAATTTAATGAATTACGGTCGAATTTCGACCACTGGTTAATATTATTATTATTATTATTATTGGTAATCGGCAGACTAACCGAAAGGGACCAGGCAGAAGGCTGATGGGGGGGGGGTATACAGTGCGGTGTACCAGGGCTCAAGAAAAGCGACTGTAGAAACCAGCCAAAGTGCTTCCTGTGTACTGAGAGGAATGTAGTTCCAGAGCAGACGGGCCATATCCCAGGGACAGGCAATTGTCTGATGTTGAAGAAAGCACTGGATGAAGCAAAAAAGAACCAAGGGATATGAAAATTCTGCAGGGCAATCTACACAGAAACAGAGTAGCGGATGACCGACTTTTTAAGACTCAGCAGGACACCAAAGCTGATTTGACGTTCATCAGCGAACAGTACAAAGATAGAGTTATACCAGGATGGTATTGCGACATACTAGGTACTGCGGCAATCTGGATACTACTGCGGCAATGGGGAGAGTCTCACTAGGGAACCAGAGTTCTTGTAGAGGATTTGTTTGTGGTAGAAGTTGAGGGGTTACTTATGTGAGCTACTACTTCACCCCAAATAAGGGTATACCAGAATTTCAAGAAAAACTGGAAAGACTGGAGGACATTCTGCGGGAAGGAAACATAATTGATTCTGGAGATTTCAACGCTAGGGCGGTGGGTGGGGTTTGCCAAGCACGGACTCAAGGGGAAAACGAGTGCTTGAGTTGGCTGCATGGTTACCACTTAGTTTGATCGATGTCGGGAAAGTGTCGACATTTAGAAGACCAGCCTATGCAGAGACTATTCCGGATATTACGCTTGCGTCGGAGTCTCTAGCTTCAAAAATTGTTGGATGGAAAGTTAGAGAAGAATACACTGGCAGTGATCACCAGTACGTAGTCTTTAGCCTCCGTGACGAAAGAAGACAGGAAGGTAAAAAGTCTTGAAGGAGACGTAAATGGAATATTGGCAAACTTGACGTATAAACCCTTGTATCAGAAATAGAGAACGGAGAGGACTACGTGTTGGAGAAGTCCAGCCCCGCAGAGCGTGTAGTTGAGACCACAATGAAGCTGATACGCCAGACCTGAGACGTTTCAATGCCTCGGCAAAGAAAGTCATCTGGGAGAAGAAAAGCGGTTTACTGGTGGACTGACGAGATGTCTACTCTGAGGAGGAGATGTCTTTCTCTCAGGGGAATTGTAACCAGCAGGAGGAAAAGGAATGGCGGCAGTGCAGAACAAGAAACAGCAGAATTCAGAGCTGCAAGACAAGACCTTAAAAGGCTATTGTCAATAGAAAACGACGAAAGTGGGAGGAACTAAAAGCTGATGTGAATAGTGACCCCTGGGTACTGGGTTACAGAGTCGTCATGAGCAAGCTTGGGGCACAGTCGACTAGCCCAGTCATGGATGCACCGCGTATGGATGCCATCGTGGATGCACTCTTTCCGACCCACCCAGTAAATGTCCTTGAGCCGCGTTATATAGCAGAAGCGAAGTCCCGCTGTTCAGAGATGAAGAACTGAAGGAGGCCGCAGGCTTGATGAAGTGTGGCAAAGCCCCAGGACCGGACGGTATTCCGCCAGAAGTTCTGAAGTGATTGCTAGATCATGCCCACGGATACTCCATAATATGTACAACAGCTGCCTCAGGGAGGGATACTTCCCCAAGCGGTGGGAAGTGCAGAGGCTGGTGTTTGTCAGCAAAGGTAAGGGTGAACCGGGCACGCCATCAGCATACAGACCTTTGTGCATGCTGGATACTGCTGGGAAGTGTTACTAAAGCCACGTCTGTTAGCAGCCATTCAAAGCGTGGGCGACCTGTCAAACTGACAGTACAGCTTTCGATCAGCTCTTGGAGCAGTGGAGGAGGTAGTAAGAACTTTCCACGCGGCCCAACAGGGGAATCATTACTCAAGAAGTATAGTCCTGTTGGCGACGCTGGATATTAAGAATGCATTCAGTTCTGCCTCCTGGAACGACATGCTTAGGGCTCTGAAACACTTCTTCCGGATCCCACAGTGTCTCCTGCGGATAATAGAATGGTATCTGAGTGACAGAGAACACTTATTTATGATACGACAGATGGACCTCGTAGGAAGAAGATCACCGTCGGGGCTGCCCAGGGCCCAATTTTAAGCCCTGAACACCGAGGATACACAAAGAAGCCTGAATCAGGTAATGAGGCGAGTGGGCTCCTGGCTGGAAGAACACGGCCTGGATTTAGCCACCGATAAGACCGGAATAGTACTGCTCACCTGCGACGGGTTCCCACTGTCATACCGCTGCAAGTGGGAGCTGAGACTGTATTTACAAAGAATGCTGTTTAAAGTAGTTATATTCATAGACTTATTAGTATCCCACTTTTAGATTCAGATTTTCAAAATGAACTTAACATTATAAAACAAATAGCAGTTAACAACGGTTATCAGTCAAGTCTAATAGATCAGTTGTTGAATAAAAAACTATCTTTACAAACATTAAGATTGGTGTATCCTATTCCAACACATAAGGAAAACTTCCACACACTTAATTACATAGGTACACTATCGGATAAAATTGGTAAATACTTTACTCAAAAACATGTAAATATAGCTTTTAGGACGAAATCTTCTCTTGGTAGATATATTAAGAATAATAAGAGTAAAGTAGAGAAACTCCAAAAGTCTGGAGTATATGAGTTATTGTGTGGGTCTTGTGACAAAATTTATATTGGCCAGTCTGGAAGGTCGTTTTCTAAAAGAATGTACGATCACAATTACAGTTTGAGATATCAGGATGGTAAATCTAATTATGCGAATCATTTGTCGGAAAAAGATCATAATTTTAATGATAACTTTAATATTTTACATGTAGCGGAAAAAGGTAAAAAACTTGATTTACTTGAAGCCCTCGAAATTAATAAGCGTAAAGATTTAGGTTTGCTTTTGAACAACCAAATGTATTTAAATAGCTCTCCACTTTTAAATTTGAAATTATACATGTAAATGTACGTTCCTTTATAATTTGTATATAGTTGTGTATATGTAATGTGTATTGTTTTATTGGTCGAGCTTGATTCGATTATCGTTCTCATAGCACTGGCTTTATGTGATATTTTATTGTACGTAATTAGTCAGCTCTTACCATCTGAAGAAGGCACTGTGTGCCGAAACAGCTGTCGTGGTATATTATTTTTTAAATAAATTGAGGAGTGAAAATCACGAAAACAAGTTTTTAGTTTTCTTTAATTCTTTAAATATTATGGATTTTCATCAAGTAAAGGCCTCCAGTATCAATTAAAGAATGCTGTGAAATAATTAGGGTTGAGACTAGACTCAAAGCTCTCCTATTGGGAGCAAATTATGTATGCAGCTGATAAGGCGGCTAACGTTACAACCAAGCTCAGCAGACTTATGGCCAACGTAGGAGGTGAGGTCCCACTGCAAGCAAGAGGCGATTGTTGATGGCGGTCACAGAATCCATCGTTCTGTACGGTTGCGAAATCTGCGGAGATGCACTAAAGTTGGAGAAGTACAGAAAACGTATGGCATCGGTGCAGAGAAGAGGAACCCTCAGGGACAGTGCCAGATCCAGTAATCATGGTGATAGCGGAAGTAATCCCTATAGACCTGTTGGCTCTAGAACGGAAGCATTTATTCAAAAGGAAAGTGGAAATTGGAAGAGATGCTGCAAAGCATGAAGCCAGGGAACTCACTCTCCGGCGCTGGCAAGATCGCTGGGATAGAAAGGATAGAGGAAGATGGACCGCAAGGCTCATGCCAAACTGGAAGGTATGGATCGACCGCCAACACGGTGAGGTCAACTACCATCTGACCCAGTTGCTCAGTGGCCACGGCCATTTTAATGCCTACCTCCATAGAATGGGAAAGGTGCAAAGCCCAGCGTGCCAATACGGAGACTCTCCCCATGAAGATGCGTTGCACACGTTTTTCAAGTGCTGCAGATTCGCAAGACAGAGGATGGTACTGGAAATCGAGCTCGGGTAGTTCACGCCCGAGAGCGTAGTTGCCTTTATGCTTCATGGTAAGGCGGAATGGGACCGCATCAGTGCATTTATTCAGTGGGCCCTACTAAAAAAAAAAAACCAACTTGCACCCAACGGGCAGTAGCTGGAAGGAGCCCGATAAGGGCGCATAGTCTCCATCCTGAAGAAATGCGCTAAGTGGTTCCAGGATGGATATGAACGCCTGAATTAGAGGTGGGTTTTTTAGTGGGTGAGAGTCCCAGACACCAGAGGCATCACAAGCCTCCTCTAACGGTGCATGAAGCATTATTATTATTAATTAGTGAATGCCTTATTTGTAATTGTAAGTAACTCATGTACTTAAATAAAATAAATATTTTAAAATGTATTACCTTTTAGAAAAATTTATAGAATGATTTGTTACATTTAACAAAAATTGTATTTCTATCACTATCAGTAACTCTTTCTAAGGAGTAGTATATGTTTTCTCTAAAATATATTCAAGCAGCAAAGTTAGGATTTCGTCAACAGCACTTTACGCGTCACAGGATAAGCGCGTGTTGTATTCGACACAGGTTTTAAGTTATCAGCGTTCCAAGAAAATATACGTCAATTCCACGGCTGTCTCTTTTGATCTACGGCACGTAAGACTGAACAGAACTTATCAAAAGATCATATTTTCTTCACCTGTATTTTCTTATTATACACCGAAAATATATACATAGTTTCTCAGTACAACGCATTCAGTGACTGACTGTAAAGAGCAGGTAAAGACACAAACGCGCACGCTCATACTTACTGTACATACGTATGGTAACTTTGTCAGATGTAGGCCTAAGATAAAAAAAATTGCAACATAAATAAATTGCATTCTATTAATTCAATTTCCTTGTGATTTGTTTCGACGCTTATAGTCTTGTTTGTATTAAAACTAAAGCCTTTTGACGATTAAAAAATAATAAGAATCACTACTTCAAGCACTTGTTACTAGCGTAATTTGAGACTTTAAATCTCACCAGCCGTTTTTTAGGTTATAGTTATTACTTTTGTACATGTAATCTGTTAATTTTTTATATCATGCATATGCAGTTCAGGGTCATGTTGACGATTACTTTTATTAAGTGAAAAAGAAATTCGCCCCCAATTAATCACCCATAGTAGACAATATGGAAACCACATTGACATACTAGTAGCAACATACTAACCGATATACAAACTGAGTTTCTCATGTTTAAAGGGAATAAATTGCTAATTGGATTTTATGTTTAAGTCGCTTATTACAATTATAGCTGATACTGATATTGATAAATAGGTTTATTTAAGACACGATTTAATGTTACATATTACTGCCAGATGTGAAATACTATTTAAAATTTATATTTTATATAAAGACACAAATTGTGTTATAAAATGTGAAACAACGATGGCTATTCCAAACTGAAATTTGTTAGAGGGAATAATGTAATTCTCTAGAATATTATCTCAACTAAAATGTCTAAAATCCACAATTGCAATAATACTATTAATTTATTCGTTTATTTTATTTTGATATTATCTGGTTCCATTTTATATATAACACTTTTATCCAGCGAGGTAATAAAAAATAATTTTATGCATTGGGAGTCGTGTACACGTTAATAATGTGTGACGCAGGCTTTAAGTACCCCACGAAATTGTTCATAAACAAACACGAAACACAGAGTAGAGATAATGCTTGAACTGTTGTACGGAAACCATCTAAAGCAGTACTATGTTATACGACCAACCTCTTATCGTGTATAGAAGAAATCTTTAACTCATTCACATAGAGTATTCCATAGATTTAGATTACCGAGATGAAAGCAACTTAATTCTGACATACAAACTTTCCTCAAGCAAGTGCACTGACGTTTTACATTCATGAAGAAACATTATTACACTCACCATCACCTTTTGAGGTTTTGCACGAGTTTAAAACAATAATAAAATTCATTAACTTAGGTAATGATCGTAAGAAGGTTAGAAAATTTAAGTGTAAAATAAAATATCTTTAGTAGTGTAAATTCTGAATCATTTAATATCAGAATTATTTTTCACTTGCTACTTACTAATTTTAATTCAATTTTTAATCTCACCAGTAATGCAACATTTTTATCTTGTACATGTAAGTTTTACTCTTATTTAATTGCCTCATTGTGATTAGGCCTCTTTGTGTCAATGCCTACAAAACTAAGGATCTAATTTCACATATCTAATATCCGTTTTTACGGAACTAATATTTGTATTAACGTGTAAGCAGAACAACTTAAAATTAAGCACTGAACGTAAAACAAAACGGTTAACAACTTATTACATTTTAATAACTCTGATTATTGTCGCTAACAAAACAGTTACCTTGGCAATGTTGTAAACTCGTCAGTTTTATGAAGGATTGACATCAGATACATTAAACTGTTTATTTTTCAATTTTAATCCATGTATTTTTCAATTTTTTTAATTTTCAATTATAATTAATATAATAGTTTAATATTGTTAGGACGGTCTACTCGATCGTCGTAGGTACAGTGGAAACAAAATCAAGACGCCAATTAAGTCACTAATCAACAGCTTTAATTTTCAGAGTTAAACAGTTGGTAATTAACAACACAGTCTCTTACAACAAATCAAATAAAAATTGTTCACACGCAACACAATGTCCACTAATATTAAACACAGTTGTATTACAATTATCCCGCCCGATTATTAAACACTTCACTAATAACCATTTGAACGCACATAGTAATATCGCCCGATAATCACTTGTAATCGCTAGACAATAAACTCGAACCGCACTGTAAATATATCGCAACTATACTGAAAACTAAGGCGGCTGCCGCCATGTACTTATATCTCCGCTTACAGACCAGAACGTTCCAAACTACGTCTTAGCGCCAGTGTGTACTACGTAATTAATTGCGGCCTTGACACAGTCCGCGCGGCTAGCGGCTTCGAGAAAAGTCTCACGAATGCGTTGAGAGTCACGTACACCACCGCATTACATTCTGTATCCCTCTGGAACGTTCGACAAACACGTAGATTGGTCTGTGATGTCGTAACAATATCTTCACCCACATCAAAAACTGTGAATTATAAAAATTCGTTAGCTTTATTCAAACACGGTTGAAATAAAATTACTAAAATACAGTTCATAAGAAGTAGGAATAATCTCACCTAATTTAACTAAAAGTAAGTCAATAAAATGTAACTAATGGCCAGAACAAATCTGGTATATTTATAACCCGATGGAGTTTACCAGTGACAAAAAATCAACCTTGGTGAAACCAGCCAAAGGTTTGTAATGGCAAACTACTGTATTTATCGTTCCTCACGCACTAAGTAACTTGTGTATGTTATTATTTCAGAGAATCATTTTCTGTAAATATGTTTCTCAACATTATTTTGCGTTTTACATCGCCGTAACAGAATTAATAAACGTTTGAGCTTTAGCCTACATATGAGGCTTGCTAAAGCACACAAATATGTATTTTTTTCAACCTGTAATTCAATGAATGGAATAATATAGTCACTAAAATTCTAGTGTGTCATTTTCTTGTTATGACCAAAATATTAGTACCTGTATTGATAACTACAGTCTCACAATATGACAGTGACATTACCTATGTCTTACAGAAGCACAATTAGGTCTACTCCATTGTGTAATGTAACCGTTGCTATGTACAAAAGGTTATTGTACAAATGGTAAATTGCTATGCATTATTCTCTCCACACAGAACACAATATCTGTAGGCAAAGTAATTTTGCTGTTCGTGTTAACATAAAACGTTATGGTAATGTTATATTATTAAGATCTAACAACTTCGAAATATTTGACATAGAAATTTGTATTCTTTGTATCGTTTTCGACGCCCATTCATTTGAGTTCAAGCATTCAACTTTACAAGGTGAAGGAAACCCATTCACGGAGTGAGTCACGTACGTGATCTGCTTTACGCATGCAAGGAGCCAGCGCGAGTGTGTTTACACGTATACAGAATAAAAGCAAGATTTCATATCATATGTAGTTCTTACGCTGTGTCTAACCTGACACTTTATTAAAGACTAACAAAAATGGCATTTTATTTTTTGATAATAATGGTGTTATTATTTTCTGATAAACATGTTAGAAAGTAATTCTTTTCCGTTAATGTTAGAAAGTAATTTCTTAATTTAGTTTGCGAAAGGGTAAGGCAATTATGCTTTGTTGACGGTGAAGGGTTTGTGAGGATCGGTCAAAAATATAACACAAATTTAACTTATTTGTGTCGACGTTTCGACACTGTTTATTGTCATCATCAGGACCTGTGTATGAATACAAAAGAAATTTCAAACACAACAGAACAATTATTTGAGTGAACATGTTTGTGTATGTGAGTGTGTGTGTGTGTGCGCACGCGTGTGAGCGCGTGTGTATGTATCATTGTATATGTGAAGAAGTTGAAATAGTTTGTTTACATCTTCAAATGTTTTTTTAAGACAACGAGAAAATTATAATACCACAGAATTTAATTTATACACTATTACAATTTAAATTACTCATAATGTAATGGCACTTTTTAATTAATTATAAAAGCAAAAATCAACAATTAGATATTAGATTGGTACTAAAAACGTTTACACATATAACAGTGGACATATAGCATAGTAAAATATATTATAGCTAAATACAGATTAAGGGATGTTCAATTATGTAATTATTAAAAGTTATTTTTAACATGTTTCACTCACTACTGGTATTAAAACAGTCAATAATTTAGATAATTCTAAATTACACAATAACTGTGGAACTTTACGGACTTACATAAGATAATTTACATAATTTTACAAACAAGATTGTGGTTAACCTATCTATCAAGTAAAATTGGATAATACTTATAATCATATTGTTGTAAATCATAGTCCAGAGTACTATGGAATATTGTAAACTTATGTATATGTCCACAATCACACCATCTCTCTCACACATTCTCCCTCTCCCTCTCATTCTCGCTCCCTCTCACTCTCACTTGCACTCGCTCTCTCAGTCTCTCTCCCTCACACTCGCTCTCTCTCTTGCTCTCTTTCTCACACTATTTCTCTCTCTCCCTCTCTCTCTCAGTCTCTCTCTCTCTCTCTCTCTTCCCTCTTTTCACAATGGCACTCTAAAACTCTCACCATTTCTATTAAGATTATCGTCCTCACATACATAAGAGAATTATGTACAAGATAACAGTATAGATTTAGCAACTTATATTAAAGAGTTACAAACTATTGCATAGTCGATCTATGCATAACTATTGAATAGTTACAAACTATTACACACCACATTATATATAGTCGATCTATTATATGAAAATGGTTATTACTTAATATTTATATTATTGCACAATGTTATTTACCTAGAACTTGGTCTATGCAGAGTGCCATAGTCTCATGTAATATATATCTATATATGTCGGTAGTCATTATCTCTCTCACTCATACTCTCTCACTCTCTCTCCCTCTCTATCTGTCTCTGTCCCTCTATCTCACTCTCTCTCTCTCTCTATCTCTCTCTCTAGCAATCTTCAGCAGATATATACCCTCAAACTAACACGCAGACGCGTGCGCACGCACACACCCACACACCCACAACACACACCCGCAACACACACAACACACACACACAAACACAAACACAACATTCACAGGTAACTACGTACAGCTAAAGAAATACACACACGCACCACCCCTACACACACACAACTACGCTCTCGGGTATCAATACTTAAGTAAAACACAAATATATTCTCTTCTTTTTGAAACATATGTGTAAATTATGCAAAACGCAGATGGTCACTGTACAGAGTTTAAAACTAATCGAATATATGTCTATAAGAATTGCTATATGTTTACCTAGCTAATACTAAATAATATGACGAGTGAGGCACTTAGAATTGTTGCTGACGCCAACCACACAACTGTAAATTTGCCCAGACCAACCGCCCTATTTATAAACAGAAACATATGACGCTTCTGAATTATTTGACTTTTGAAGGAATTGAAAGTAACACGTGTTTGGAAGGCAGTTAAGAAAAGATTTAAACCCGTAAGAGGGAGTAACACTGATTCATATCTGACAACGTGTTGGGCCAACACGTTAGCCTTCCTCGCTCGTGATAATGGCTGAAGGGGCATAACAGTAGTGAGTTTGATTTTGAGTCTAGCAAATTTCGAAAAAGTAGCACGGTATTTAAAACAATATATTTTTACTGAGAGTAATTTCTATAAGCAGAATTTTAGCCTGCTGCATGATACTTACCTGTCACATATCTGCAGTCAGAAAAATATAAAAACAGTTAAAAAATTAAATATATATATATAATGGTTTGTCAATAACAGTCGCGTGTCTTTACGAGGCAATTTTAATTAATGTTTCAATGTGCGTATATTTTAATAATTTCTGTTACATATTGTGAGTTAAACACGGTAGTGTTCGTAAGCATTCGTACTAATTGTGGTGTTAATATTTTATTTTAAATTATATAATAAAGTTTTAGTAACATTAGAAGAAAATATATGTATAATATTTACCGTACACAGATTTATATGTTACAGCTCAAGCTGGTACATTGAGGTAACCTTAATTACTGACACAATAAACCACATCTCTACTGCCCCCATACCTCTACTGCGGTGTGGTAAAGCTCCTCAGTAATTAAAGTCTCTTGTCCTCAGCCAATTACGTCACAGTAAACACAGACTAATCGTTTAATTAAGGCTACACCTTATTCATCACTGCCGCCAAGTATAATAATAACGTATTATAAACAACAATTATTACGTTAAACATAGCAATAACGTGACAAAAAGTATGTAAAATGGCTTAATATGTTTATTAGATAAATATAATTTACAAGAACTGTTAATAAATATACCCAATCAGCGGTTAAGTAATTGGTATCAAGTAAATTTATATATTTGAAGTAAAAACACCATAACTGTGAAAAGCTAAGACAGTAAGTCTAACTACGGGGCGGATTGGTACACATGTCACGTGAAGTTAGGCTGCGTAAGGGAATTATAGCCGGAGACCTTTGAAAAAAGCCATCATCGATTTCAGTACGCTCAGAGTAGAGAAGTAGCGCTCCCCCTCTGGCACTTTCTTTGTCTTACTCCCCCCTTCCCTTCTTAATCAATGACACTCTTCAGTTTCGCCACAAACACCTGGCGGGAATCGGGTGAGCCAATCAGGAACAGCAATACTTTTCAATAGTATTTCAGACTTATCCGCCGTGTCACTAATGGCTTCGAGAACATTACATTTTAGTTTACATAACTTTTTGGTTCATTCAAATAACTACGCGTATATACATTTAAAACAATCTCTCGCGCTTGACCACGCAACGGTTTGCCACAGAGGAGCAGCAAGTTGATGTAGATGTCACGACACAAACAAATACTTAAAACATTATTGTGTACCAGGCAGTTGGTCCTTAGTCAATAGCTTAAATTGTCGTCTTTAAACGTTTCCTCCGCACCAACGGATGACATCTTCAGTGGAAACATGTAAGAATGGGAACATCCGCAAAGACGACAAGACGAACGCAACTCACAGTTAAGGAGTCACGTGGGGTCACCTTTGCGAACCTTTTCTTTCTTTATTTCTTCTTCCTACTGAAGATGGCCCTAGCATGTGTGGCCGAAACGTTTAGATGAGAGAATTAGAACTACTTAGATGTATAACATTCAACACGAATTGAAATTAGTTGATAAGAAGTAGGGAATTCCCTTATGTAAAAGTATCTTAAGTAGAAAGTTGCAAGGAACAGTGTTACGAAATTTATAAAGTAAGAGCCCAATGAATATTACAAAATATTTGATGAATTCTTTAAAAAGTCAAGACTGTTCTTTTACAGGTCTAAATTCAAAATCTAAGTAAGCCTATCGACCTAAGAATTGACTGCCGCTTATTCTGAGAAAGTGTATTTTTTATTTATTACAGGTGTACTTGAGGGTATTGTTAAGAATTATATTCACGCTCTGCCACAGAGGCAATCCTCTCTTTGAAGCCTTCGCTGCTCTCCTTCAGTGGTGTGCTGAATTTCGGTTTGTGTGAGCGCGTGCGACCGCGCGCGTGGAGTCAATATTAATCTCTTAGAGTTGAATTGTTGTTCTGTTACTGCATGAAATATAGTGTTGTGTTTCATGTATATTTGTATTTCTTCAGGAATTATTGTATTATGTCTGTGAATTTTGTATCGATGAAGGTTTCATGAGATATCTATTTTGCAACATTACTACAGATATTACGAGCTTATTATTTTTTATATCATGAAACAGGTGTTTTTTGTTACCGGCATGTGATGTTAGGTCGCTGTTAATATTATTAGAATAAGGAGGGCTACATTGTCTTTAACGTATCAATAAGTGAATGATTTTCTTGTCCGACCTTACGTATGCCTTAGCCTATTGCATTTAGGAAATACCATTTCTGTAGGCCAATACTGTTTCCAGTTATGGGTTATACTAGGGTAGTGTCTAGTAATATATTTGATTGTATTGTATGCTGTCCACAGTATTAACTAATGTTCTTTAATGTATAGTACAGTTTTATAGATTACAATTTATATTTCCTAGAGGTTGCATTGAGTTGAAATTAGAAACGATGCTGTTTAGTTGTTTTAAAGTTGTATGTTGTTATTGTATATTTAATTTATTTTTGTTACAATTTATAACTTTTATTTATTTTTATTTTCTCTTTAGGTCACCTTTTTCCAACTTGTTTAGTAATAAAAATTGCTGTTATTTTCTTATGTTAAGTCTGTGTGTGTAAGTTTTCTGTAAATACTAGAGTTCAATTTGCCATTGATTGTTTATATTGTCAATTCTAGGTACTTTTTTTAAAAACACAGAAACAGATAAATTCAAAATAAATAAAACATTAGTTGCTTCTAAAAGCAATTCTTAAATAATATAACAATTTACATATTTATATTAATATTTATACGTTTCTTACTTCTTCATTTGTTCAGCTATCGTTAAAAATAAAGTTTTTTGATAATATCTGATTCTTGATGCTCCTTTGAACAACTTTTTCCTCCTACCTAGCGGCAAGTCTTATCTTGTATAATTCTATGATTTCAATCTTGCATAAGTTAACTGAAAATCCTTTAAAAATATGTATTTTTAAATTTTCAATATAAAAGTCTTATTCCTTTTGCAACATTTTTCATACTCTTTGCCTTTATCACCATGATTCTGTTTAGTTTAGTAAATGCCTGTTAAGTATTTAGGGCAAAAATTTGAAACGATTTCCTATTAATCTGTATTATTGAATATCAATGTATTACCTGTTATTATTAAATTATCCATTGTAATGAAATGCAAATGTTTTGTATCATTTATACTGTCACAGCGTCTCAAGAAAAGCGCTAGAATATAATAATTGTAAGAAAGAAACTTGTTTGCAACTACTACCAATTATGAGAGTCATTTGATGCATAACAATGTATTCAATAGCACAGTCCAGGGGTTTCTGCTATCGAGTATTAAGTAAGTTCTTGTATTGGCAAGACAATTGATTATCTTTCTGGCACTAAGAACATAAGGACAGTCAGATCCTATGGTCAGAGCTACGTTATATAGAAACATAAGTAAGTTACAGAAGTTGTGTTCCACATACGTCTATCGTATTACTGCTTAAGGATTGTATTTCTTTGTCCAATGTTTATTACCTAGTTGCGTGAGGTATCACTTCTCTGTTGTTAGAAATATTAAACATTTTTGCTATGGCCTTTGAAATTCATTATACGTATAAAAGTGCTCACTATACCTAACCGAAAATGTCTTCCTTAAAAACCTGCAACCATTCCTTGTTGATCACACTGACGCAGCGTAACTGTACAAACGTTTTCCCAACAGTTTAACAGATTTTTTTACTAGGAATCCTTGAGGTACTAACAGAATGCATACAAGCATTTCTAATCGTTTCCAGCTGAGGTACATATACCTTGAATGAATTTGTCACAGAGTAGTTATTGGAAAATAGCCTTTGTATTAACTCTTGCATTTAATTATTATTTATACAAATAATTAATATATATAATGTATATAATATATGTAATTATTATATAATGCATTAATTATACAAATGGATTAATGGTTAGCATTTAATGGAAACCAGTAAAATGCATCTTCATTCTTCTGACCACTGGTTTACGCGTACAGCAGTGAGAAATGTCAGTTGTAGGAGAAATGTCACCAAGTGAATGCTTTTATCAAAACCATGAAAAATGGTTTAGTTATTACTTTTTCTTCTAATCTTTGTTTCAATCTATGTGTTACCTTATACATATGTTTAATTACAGGGAGAGATTAATTTGTGTAAATAAGTTTTTGTACAAATTATTATTGCTGTCTGTAGAAAATTAAAAGCTTGTAACTCGTGGACTATTGTGATGTTGTCGATAGACACAACAACGTTAGACACAAACGTAGAAAATCATTTCTAATATTCTGAACAAATTGTTATTTGTAATTAAGGAATTTTTTTATTAAGTAATCCAATCTAATAGAAAAGTTACATGCATTATATCGTAAATTGGAACAAATTGTAAAAATTATTCATCATTTGATTATTTTTTATTATTTTTGGCGCACACACACACACACACACACACACGCACCACGTTTAATATGAATTTACTTATCGGTTACATCAAGATAACATTGTTCCATTGATACACCGTTTGCTGTCACTGTAAATGAGACCAGACAATGGGGAATACGAGATATTCTGCTCCAGCAGTAGGTAAACATGGGTTTGCTGCAGCTTATAGTAGTGTTTGGTAGCATCTGTAAACAATTGAAACCGAAGGGAATTATCGTGACAAATAGTTAACTTCTGATCTGGAGCATTCGAGGACAAACATAACTAACAGAAATCTACGGCATTTATCGGACAGAGTAACTAAGGCACACCAACTGCGAACAGCAGTTATGCAAAAATAGTATGTAATAAAAAAGTTACAAAACAAATCGAAACAAAATCTTGTGCATTGAAAAGCCTGAACTGTGTGTAATACTATATAGTTCGCTAATATAAAAGTTCTGCTCTTTATATTTTGTCACAACAAAATCATAAAAATCATCATAAAAATATCTTTATCTTTATCATAAAAATTCAACGAAACTTAAGGTTAGAAAGGAATAATTACGATTGGTAGGTGTCGAGGTTGAGGAAGCTTTGAATTACACAAATTTCAACCGTTTGAAAAATTTCGACTAATAGGGGAATGTCTCTTTATAAATTGCGAGGCGGGTAAAATTAATTTTTTATAAATACCTCCCAAGATTCCGTCTTTAGCGTTGAAGTTAATATGTTTTCTTTAAATCTACTTATATTCCTTCGTAATGGTTTTCAGGTTTATTTAATAAGGCGTAAATTGTTTGATCCATGGCCTTTTGAAGAAGAAGTAACTGTATTTCAATTTCTAGTAAATCACAATATTTAAATACGATCTCCTAAAAACGTTTACAGCAACAATGCTTCAAATAAAAGTTATTAAATTTAATTGAATACGCACTAAGTTGTTGAAGCTTATAACTTGAAAACTGACTATGTTATGAAGGGGAGATGTGAAAAGAACATGCCCACGTTGTGAGCAAAGAAAGACGTTCTTTACTAGTATCTTAAAAGCATGAAATTTAATCGTTTGAAGTAATTTTAATGGTAGTTAATATTATTCTAAGTTAGTCATTTTTTGTTAAAAAGAAAGAACGTTACAGAATATTACCAATTATGTAAACCAAATGCAATTAAAACTTTTCTGAAAAGTTCGTTGGAGAAACTTATAATATGATTTAGCCTCTGAACTGGTTAAAATTTAAATCTTATATAGTTATGTATTGTATTTTCTTCTTGTGTTTACAATATGCATGAAGTATAGCGTTGTTGTTACATGCACTATTTGTTTATACTATTAAACATTCACATAAGAATTTATAAAAATTCTTATGGGTTTTGTATTGAAAATTGTATTATATAAGGTACTAGCGAGTACCCGGCATGCGCTGCAATGCCACTCAAAGAAAGAAAGTGTTTGTATATATATATAATATATAAAGACTTCGTTCGCGTGGTCTTCAATTTAATGCGATAATATATTTAGAACAGAATCTATTCCATTGGGTTGCCATAGTAACCAGATCTAATAAGTTAGTTTTTTAAGACTCCAAAGGACCCCCCAGAGGATCGTATCGAAAAAAACACCTGTCCTATGTTGGTTCTCCCGTTGCGTAAAATATTTGTGCCAAGTTTGGTTGAAATCGGTCCAGTGGTTTAGGAGGAGATGCGGAAGACCCCAAAGAACCCCATCGAAAAAACACCTATCGTATGTTGGTTCTCCCTTTGCGTAAAATATTTGTGCCAAGTTTGGTTGAAATCGGTCCAGTGGTTTAGGAGGAGATGTTGAAGACCCCAAAGGACCCCCCGAAGTATCATATCGAAAAAACTCATATCCTATGTTGGTTCTCCCGTTGCGTAAAATATTTGTGCCAAGTTTGGTTGAAATCGGTCCAGTGGTTTAGGAGGAGATGTGGAAGACCCCAAAGGACCCCCCGAAGTATCATATCGAAAAAACTCATATCCTATGTTGGTTCTCCCGTTGCGTAAAATATTTGTGCCAAGTTTGGTTGAAATCGGTCCAGTGGTTTAGGAGAAGATGTGGAAGACCCCAAAGGACCCCCCAAAGGACCCCATCGAAAAAACACCTACCCTATGTTGGTTCTCCCGTTGCATAAATTATTTGTGCCAAGTTTGGTTGAAATCGGTCCAGTGGTTTAGGAGGAGATGTGGGAGACCCCAAGAACCCCCCAAAGGGCCCCATTGAAAAAAATTCATAAACCTTCGCAGGCGTGCGCACAACAACTCACCGAAGTTTCATCGCAATCGGATGAATGGTATAGGAACGCATACGGGACAAAGAAAGAAACAAACATTCATTTTTATAGATATAGATACAAGATAATATTAAAAATTGTATTCAATGTTAATACAATTTTATAATAATTTTAGCAATAAAAATTATATTTTCGGACATGTTTTAGACTGTTAAAACTGACACGAGTTAATTTTAAAGCAAACTATTTTAGCAATAGTGATTTTTATAAAATATATATCCAATACAATCAATAGAGTACAGTTTGTTGATGTAAAAACTTGGTTCAAATAATAACAGGGATTAAAAACGGCCAATTGTTAGAGTTAAATCTAAAAATACTTCCCATATTATATTGTAATATAATTTTGCATAGTTATATCGTCGAAAGTTTTGAACATAGAAATCGTAAATTTTTGGGCGTTAGAATTGTAGAATGAAAAGACAAATTCAAAAGAAAATTTTGTGAACTACAATCTTGTACTCTTGATATTTTAGCATACAATTTATCTTTTGCAAGTAAATCAGTAAAAACTGAATAAATTTATATTTTTAAAAAATAGAGAAGGGTTATGAAATTTTAAAATAATTGCATTAAGAACCAAGTCACTAAAATCTTTTTATTCCTAGTGCTTATCAAACCGAGTGTATTACAGTTATTTAAGCTAGAATATTGCAATTTTTAAGCACCAAATTACATATTTTTGCATATCTTAAAGAAATGCATTTTTGCTATACAAATTAAATAAATGTAAATGAATTTGATTGTATAAAAATAAAATGGTACTGATTGAGATTTATGAACAAGTTAAGAGACTTAATAAAGTTAACTGGAAATTTAAAAAAATATGAACAATTTAAAAATTACTTTATATATAAGTTTAAAAAAGATTATTAAATTGCACAAAGTAAAAGTTCGCTTAAAACCTAAAAATTTAGCAGGTAAGACTTTATTTTCTTAAAACTTTTTGTAGGCTTATAAGATTTATTTAAAAAGGAAACACTTTTAAAAATACAAAACGTTTCAATCTTTTTTCTCTTAGCTTAGTGAAATTCATATTTACAGTGCAGTAAAGACCGCTTATATTTAGGACATTGAACTCTCAACAACTGTTGTTTGAAACGCTTTGTATAAGTTTCTAGTTTTTTGTCATCTTATTTGAACATCGAGCTAAAAAACAGGGTGAAAATTTGTCCACGTTTAGAAAAAGTATAATTCCCTCAATATGAATCGAATTAATTTGAATTTGATACAAATTTGGTAAAAGTGAACCAATTCTTTTTACAAAAAATATCCCGAGTGTTAAAGGTAAAAGTTTTGAAGATTACTTGAAACCGATTATAACTACATTTTACTCCCCTCCATTTTTAGAGACATCTCTATCGTTCGGTACTCTTCAGATGCTAAAAGTACACATCAACCCAAGCCTCCCTAACTTAATTTCTGAAATCTAATTTTACTGTACTCACTAAAGTAAATGGGAGATTAAATACTCACATTAGTATTAGAATATTAGGACGTTAGTTAATATATATGCAGAATTTAGTTAAACAATCAGGTAAGAGACAAACCATTTAAACGCGTCTCTCATCTTTACTATCCGGTTAGGCGTAGACTGCATTTTCATAAGCAAAAAGAAGCGGGCTTGGAGGCAAATGGTACCAATACCGTAACCCTCCTGTTACTAGTGCGTTGTTACGTGTTACTTATAGTACTTCACCTGTAACTTCTCTGGGAAAATGAGGTTGTGAATTTTTACAAAACTTAAGAGGTTTAGCAAGCAGTGAATTTGTGTTTTGATTATTTCAGATACTGCTATCATTTACAACTTCAACAGACATGACTTTTAGTCAGTATGTTACACATAACAATAAAGGGTTTGTTATAAAAATTTGTTAAAACAGCATTATTAACTCAAACTTACAAAATCTTTTTTTCTATAAATAAGATATTGTAGTAAATAAACCAACATTGCTTTATGAATAATTACACAGAAATCGTGACAATATCCGCTTGTATATTCTTAAAACGAACATGAAGTGTTTGTATAACGCAAAACTCGATTCGGCAGCTGTCACAACCAGTCAAGACTTTTCAGTCAGCTGAAAATTTTTACATTAAATTTGATGTTGTTTGTATCTCTGCTGTACAAAGAGAATGCTTTGTATACTTTTGGTAGATCACATTTGATATTTTTTTCTAAACCTTTTGTCTAAACAGTGGAAGAAATTTAATATTTTTCAGAGGATTCATATTTTTTGAATGATAACAAATGAACATTGTTAATATTTTGTAGCTTGTCCATTCAATTTGCTTGAGTTTAGATCATGGGGAACACAAGGCAGGGCTAGTTTATGCCGTGCCATAGGGGCCCGGGCCTCAGGGGACCCGGGACAGTGGAAAAAATACGACAGACAACAGTGTTTTTTTTGTGTGCTGTAGATAGACGACACAACCCAATCTTTGTTTAGTGTAATCTTATTTCAATTTTATGATAATTGTTATAAAAGGATGGGCCCTCATTCATCACATCGTATTATTCTCATGAAATCATATACAAAACAGTGTTTGAATCTGAAAAGAATCTACTAAGCCTACTCTAATCTACTTATGACAAAAACCTTCAAGCTATATTTGTGAACTACTGTCTTGAAACATGTTTTAAATATATTGAAACATGTGTTTTTTTGATGGATTCTGATGTTTCACAGTAAAAAAAGTAAGGAAGTGAAAAAATTCTTCTTCAATCGTTTAGCGTCTGTAGAGATAATGTTCGAACTAAAATAAATCTAAGAGACAAGATTATTAAGCGTATCACATTCTTAAAACATTTACATTATAAATGTAATTAATTTGAATTATGTGTTTTATAGAATTAAATACCTTCATTGTCTCAACCTAAAGGGGAATGCCTTTCTTTTCTTACTTTTTGACAACATTTCACAATTATTTTACCTTTGTATATTTTAAAACGATGCAGAAAACAATTCTCACATTATCATGGATAATTTAACCTAGATAACCGTTAACATTTTTATTACTTTATTAGTAAATTTGTGACTTAGATGTTAGAAAAAATCGTTGATAACTATAGCTAATGTAACTATAAGTATTGATTATATGAGTTTGTACTAGATTTGTTGACTATATGTGGTAGCTGAACTGTATTTCATTTAAACGCTATTATAATGAGAGTATAATTTTGTAGTTTCATTCAAATTCCATACGATTTTCAATGAAACATTTCATAAGTAGATGTAATGTCTTTAGGTTTACGTAGATGTAATGTCAAAGTTCACTAAAGTTACGTATAGCAGTTGAATTGCAGTAAACACTCTATACTTTATTTATTTCCTTTTTAGTATCCTCATTTAAAATTTATTTCCTTATACATTATAAATATAATTTATTACGTAAGTAAAATTGTATCTATAATAGAAAGAGAAACAATTGAATAAATAATAACCATACCCTCAGAAGATCCATGCTTATTTGCTGTTTTAATTACTTGTAAAAAATTCAGAAGGGACTTATGCATAGAACATTGGATGGAGGGAGTAAATATTTCCTTTCCCTTGTGTAAAACTAACTATAAAACCGTAGAAATAAAACGAAATGAAAAATTACGTCCGCGTCTCGACTGTAATTCTTTTCTTACATTTTCAACATTTACATCACGTAATATTGAGGTGATAAAGCACTGTACATTAACTAAGCCTGCGATGACATGGATCTGTGCATGGAACACAAAGGCAGACTATTTATTACACCAGAATTTCAGAAGCGACTATTAAAATTTACAAACGTTTGTGCCCCTTGAATGTCAAAACGTTCTAGAAGTTTAATTTTTTTGTATACGAAACGACATGCTGTCTTTATCACCATATTTATATTCTCATGCACACTAGTGCAGACAGTAATACACATACTTATTTTGCAAGCAACCGTTACCAGATTAATATGTTAATTAAATTAAAATTGTTGTTTATTCATTTTTTAATGTTATACTAAAATTTTATAAAAACGAATTTTAAATGATTTGAAGAAATATTTATACGTACATCTAGACCTACTGATTACATTTAACTATAACATTGGTTTACCTAATTAATATACCAGTATATTGGTTATGAGTTAATTGTTCTCCGTTAGTGTCAGACGGACTGTACAACGGGAAGCTAAAAGACATTGGATTAAAGGAGTATGTACCAAGAGGTTGCAGGAAGAAACTGTATGTACAATCAGTCTGATGTAGATGATACTTTTTTAATCTAGCACACGTAGTAGAGGTTAGTAGGAAATACAATTGTATGCCAAGGGATATACATAGCCAAGACGGTAGCCAAGACCCACAACACCGTGGAATATTGTAATTTACAATATTGTAATTTTATCAAATATATTTGTAAGTATATTGATAAAGGTTTAGATCAAGCAACTTTCACTATTCAAAACGGGAGGCACGAGATTTTGCAGTTCCGCACTGGAAGATATATAAGCTCCTCCGAAGCTTCTTGAGAATACTTTCTTTCCCAACCGACGACAGAGAGTTAACTGCGGACTACCTAGTAGTCCCCCTAGTGAACGGCGACAACGTATGTCGGCGCGACCCTAACAGCGTCCAACTTGGCTATACCCCTGCCACCACACTGACTGGTTTCTTCGGTATTTGCAGTACTGAAGACTTTGCCAAGATTTTGTTGTTCCTTGAGGTCTTCTAGTACACATTGAACGATAAAATGTTTCCCAGACAAAAGCAAGGAGGTGCTGTTGTGCAGAGGTTGCCTCATATGGGGAAGTCAAATGCCATTATTGGAGTCTATAGCCTACAGACCATATGAATGACAGGAAATGCTTCTACTTGCGACTACTGCTTTGCCGTGTAAGAGGGACCACATCCTCCAGGTCGCCAGAGCAGTGAATGACTGTGTCTACCCTGATTACTAATTAGGATGCAAGGTTTTTCGACTACTCGAGGACGACAATCACTGCCAACAGATTTTACACTGAAGAAGAAGTATCCATCACAGAATCTTTCAAAAACTGAGAAACCGTTTTGTGATCACAGCTTTTAGTAAAGTGTCCAACATCTTACAACTACATCTAATTTCAGTCCCGTCGCTTACAATCGCACTCTAGTGGCCCTTATCGCCGAGCTGGTTTAGTGTTGTGGAAAACAGTAAACAGCTACTGTCTGGCCCCGATTGGAATGCGCGGCTTGGCGTCCCCACCACTAGACCGGCAGATGCATTGTTACTAGCCTGCCCAATGGGCAGTGCCCATTCCCCCACTTTACCCTGCGCACTCCAATCGCGGCCAGACAGTACGGTCTGCCTCCTCCAGACCTCAATACTACTAGAGATACTGACAACAGATACTGGGTGGAAAATTCGAACTTAACAAGCTACAAAATTTTAAGTGCCCGTGAGCTTCATCAAAATGTAGAGCAAAACTATTTTAGAAAACGCCAATAAAGGTTTGCCAAAGCTTTAGCTTTTACAACCAGCAGGAGTAGAAGAAAAAGAATCTTGATTATTCCAAATCCCTGAGACTTACGAGTGTGTGGATAAATTGCTTTGACAGTTGCTTCATTACGAAATCCAGTCACTCTACTGCCGAATGGCCAGACTGCTCACTCTGTAACAAAATTGCCGTTCAACGTAAGCTACGATGATCATCCAGTTGTGAATTTTGTAAGCTTGAGTTATTTATGCTGTTTCAAGCAAAATTTTTATAACAAACCCCTTATTGTTATGTGTATGTAACATACTGACTAAAAGTCATGTCCGTTGAAGTTGTAAATGATAGCAGTGTCTGAAATAATCAAAACACAAATTCTCAGCTTGCAATAACTCTTATTTTTTGTAAAAATTCACATCGAGATCATACAGCAAAATCGACATCTATGATGAAAGCACTATGTCACATAAAGGAGCTTTTAAAGCGTTAGACACAAACCTCTAATATCTGCACGACAATTGTCGGTTGATGGGTGAAGTGACAGTTCTGCTTTTTGACGACTTCTGGCAGACACTGCTCGTCGCATCACGAAGTACACGCGCTGATACAAGCATTTAGAGCTCTTATCTTTGTTCCTATGTGGAGACTCTCAAACTCACAACGAACATGAGAGTCCAAAATTTTGGAGACCTTGATGCGCTCAAGTTTGCTGACTTGTGGCTGCAACTAGAGTAAAAGAGTATCCCAGAAACAAACTGAGGGATTGAGTTGCCGAGGGAACTGGGAAACAAGGTTGCTACAATAGAAGAATCAAAATTCTATCCACACATCGGTAACCCACGTTACACGTTATATCCACAGAAGGCGGAACCTATCCGTCAATTGGAACTACTCCACTGTGTTCCCAATTCTCTGACTTAGCCTGAAGGTTAGTCTAAGAAACGGAACAAGGCTGCAGGTCACCAAGCTAAGTAAACGTATAAACATATGTATATATATAACTTACTTATTACACTAGACTATTCCATGCTTGTAATAAAAACTAATGACCTTATCTCAGAAAGTAATATAAGGAGAAAAATATAACCAACGATTCATTCGTCACATGTAATTTATATTACCGTTTTGGTGTGAGCTACCTAACAACAGAAAACGTTTATCAACGCTAAGTGTTGTAAATAATTTGGGCAGAGCAAGATTATACTAAAAGCAATCTGTATTAACGTAATGGGTGGCAGGTGTGGTCATTAAAGTGTAGTGGTAGAAACGAGAAGGAAACTTGCTGTCAGCTGAACGCACCAGTTACAGTTAACATCAGATTATGTAAACCCCCGTCACATTCTCTCCCTTACACTTTCACGCTTTCCTTTTTCACTTACCTTATACTGTTTTATTCTTGCTACAAAATAGTCCTAGTATATAAATCAGTATCTGTATTTTTGCAATATGACGGTAAACTTTTAAATATCTGTTTTAAATTCTGTACGTTATTAAAAAAAAAAGAAACATTTAGTCTTCATAAAAAATTATTAGTGTCTCGATTTTTTGTTAGTTCTGCTTTACGTGTATCCTGTCGGCCGATTTAATAATTTTACTTGTAAAGGGTGTGGCAATGGAGTCAGTAATTGTAAGTAAATGGGTCTTCGGATACCATTATGGTTTGTTAAGTAAGCTCAGTAAAAATAAAAGCTTCCGTCTATATCATTTACCTAGTTATTATAAAGTGAAGTAGAGGAAAATAGTGCGTGTTTGTTATTATTCTGTTTTACTAGAGGTGACGATAGTTTTTAGGTAGCGGAGCGGTTGCTTCAACGCTACTTCTAAATCCATAGCAATTATAAGTAAATACTAATTACGACATCTACATTTGGATGACAAATTTTTAATCAAACCTCCAGAAGGTTTGAAAATGTTTAATAAAAAAGTTAAAGAAGGAATCTTCAGTTAAGTATAGGTAGTGAAATAACTTAAGTAGTGAAAATTCAGTACACGTGTACTGGCAGGTTATTTTCATAATTAGTAGACAATACGTAATCAACTGTAACTTACCAATTTGAATGAAACTATTCGTCTGTGTGGGACTAGGCCTATATTCAAGTGGCATTCATAGCTGGAAGTTGAAAACCATTAGCAAACACTTTTTCTTTAATTGACGACATAACAGTTTCACTGTTAAAATATAAACACATAAGACGACATGTGTTTTCTCCTTGACAGTGTAGGCTATCAGGCAATCAGGCAATCAGCCGACAGCAAAGATAAGACACTTTATAAACACTACACGTAGGCCTACGTTTTTTTAATATGTATAAATAATAATATTATTTATTATACATATTATGTATTGACCCAGAAAATCTTATAAATCAGATTATAATACTTAGGAAAAACTTTGTTTCTACATTATTTTACGGAACCAAAACTTGCGTTGGCAGCCGCCGATTGACAGTCAACGCAACACTATTTGCGCACGTGAACGAAACAACAAAATCCCCACGAGCTAAGCAAGCTATGTCGAATAGACTATGGGTATTAACAGAGCTTTCCAAAAGGTTGTAATTACCTTCCTTTCCAGGAGGACAGCCCGTTAAGAACAAGGCGGAGCCCTACAGCAGTACCGCTCTCACATGGATAGCTCTAGAAACGCACGTTAAACACGGATAACGTAATTAATTTAACTAAACGTACTACAATTGGTAGAGAACATACATACAGTATAAAGTGGTAGTTCAGCTCTGAGCGTATGATAGCATGTTGCAATGAAAATTTGTCTAAGTAAAGACTGCAGGCGTGAACATTATATGGTAAACAATAAGATACTTTTAAATTTATTAGTTTAAGTAAATTTTTTGTCTGAAAAAAAAAACAAATAGTGTTGCAAAGTAGTACAAAAATATGCGTAGGCATATGGCAAGTGCGCGTGTGAGATAATGTTTAATTCTATTGTGGGATGTTTATTAAAAAACATATTAAAATAACTAACTTTAGTGAAAATAAAAATTCTGATATGAAACTTACAACAGAATACGCTTAAATAAAACACCTATCACGTAGTAATAATTGTTCTAAAAATAAAGAAGTAGATATATGAGTTTTTTGTAAAGAAAACTGTATGACCTTGAAGAAAAGTAACAAAATCAGACAGGTTTTTCTTAACATGGTAAATTTTGTCCGTAGACAATATTTTGCAAGAAGAACGTTATCTTAACTTAAGCCGCAAGGAAAGGAAATATTGGAGCCTATGAACGTCCGAGAAATTGGCTAAAATCTCAGTTGATTTCACACTCCGTGTCGTTAAATTCAGTCTCTCTCTGAGCCTGAAGGTGTGTGGTCGTTTCCTGAACCTGAACCTGAAAGCTCGAGTTTCATTTCGCCTACGAAAGCGTACGAACAGAAGTAGAAAGTTTGCGAGTTGATTATTAGATACCCAGTGCTAATCCGGTAAAGTACAAGATTGTCAGCATAGACATTAAAAAAGTCAATTAAAGTTTGCTAGTTAATTTGTGTAAATTTAATAATCAAAGTAAGTTACAGTTAAAATTTAATTAACTGCGATTTGTAGAAGTACCCAACCCGAGAACGACCCAGAACGCCGGAAAATAGGAGTACATCGAAGCGGTATCCAGAAGGAACAACCAGGACTGGAATCATCGACATCTCATAATTCATCTTATAGGGAAATTAATTTATTATTTTATAAATTTTATTAAAAAAACACCTATCAAATAGAAGATAAAAGAAATTATATAGTTAAAATATTTATGTATAAGGATATAAGAGAACATTATTTTAAAATTGTAAAAATAGGTCAATAGTTTTATTAGTTTAATTATGTTGTCATAAACAGCATCAAATTATTCGTGCAATTGGTAATATCATTAACAAAACCAAAAAGCATTCCAATATATGATTTAACCGACTACTTATTCTATGCGACTGCTGTACATCGCAATACATATTTGGCTTTCCTGGCCAAATGATTACGGCTTCTTTCAAACTGCTGTAAAAAATAAAGTATCAAAAGCAAATATAGTAAATATAAACATCTCATTAAAATTATAAATAATTTAACCCCCAAACGAGTAGCTTCTCTTACTATGTTAGTAAATGGAAACAGTATTACGGCATTATTTAATGAGACGATATATCGCACCGCCATAGTTGAAACTTTATTAAATTTTCTTATCCACTGTTATAAATGCTCTATTATTAATGTAATAATGTTAATAATACGCTGGCTTAGTTCAACCTTTATATTCGCTATGGTTCTCAGTTTACTTACATTCGGTTTATATTTCAACCAGTATACAAGTAAGCTAGTTTCCTTGTGTATGGCGCTTGCTTGCGTGGGTAAGTATAATGAACTTGATATAGTTATACAAATACATTTACACGTTTTGTGCCCGTTACAACAATATCAAAGAGTTTCGGAAAAGTAAGGAATTACGGTCTTTGAATATCGTTCACAAATTACCTCGAAATCCTAACACTTTTCAGAATGTTGTAGAAATGAGTTGCTGAATAATAAAATTGATTGTTCATTCGAAGGTTGCATTCTTGTGTTTCAAAAGAAGCATTACGTTTCAGTTGCAATAATGCGACTGATTAATGTTTCTAATCACTGAGCTATTTATGATACGTAAATCAGTTTCTCCTTAAAATGTATGTTTCTTTGTTTGTTCTTTTAATATTGTAGCCAGCAACTACTCTTGATTTATGTTTACTAAAGGTTATTCACAGTTTATTTACAATTCTCAATTCAAGTGCTCCCCACCTTATTCAATAGTGGACATTGAGTACCATAATGGTTATACTGGTTATAACCACAATGGTTAACATGTGTATTCAAAATAAAAGTTGTTTTTTATTAAAAACGAAAAATACATTTTCCAGGTGTGTATGTATCGTCGGTCCCACGTATCGCCGTATTCTACAGTGGAACCAAAATGAGAGACACCAATAAATAATTACCAATTTTAATTAGCCACAAACAACAATGTGATATCAACAAAGGGACTCTCGTACAATAGTAATTCAAGTACAATTGGCTACACACAATAATAAATGTCACCTAATTATAGTTCCGAACTAATTAACACAATAATAACTTTCCATTAATTCGCAACCATCAACTAATGTGCACTGAATAAATCGCCAACTGTAACTAATTATAAACAGGCCGCACACACTAGGCCTATATATACCACGTACAGGTTCTATGTTAGTCTTCCATTTTTCGGGCGGCACTGCGAGCATAGTGTGCGCAGTTACAGATGCTGGAGACTACATCAGAAGCGCTATCTCGAGTGCAGCGTGCCGACTAAACGCGTTAGGCAACTCGAGAAGCGTGTAGAATGACAGCCTCTTATCTTCAAGAGCGGTAGGTAATTGTTTTTCATTACAACGAACGTAGCGCTGCCCCCTCCTTAAGACGGTTTGTAATTATTGGCTAAGCGATCTTGGAGGAAGACTTTGAATTTCCTCTGTCCTTCTTGCTGTATCCGATAAACAATTTTGTCGATTCTCTTTTCCATAGTAACTTATAGTTTCCTTCCCAGTTTCCTTCCTTCTCTCTCTCTCTCTCTCTCTCTCTCTCTCTCTCTCTCTCTCTCTCTCTCTTTTCCTTCCCAGTTAGTTTGCAGTTTTGGAGAACGACCTCGACACCGCTTTGAGTGTGTAACCAAACCTAGGCTTAGGTATAACTCAACTTTCTCATACTCTTTTACAGTAGCTGTTCGCAGTACCTTGCTCAGCTTTCAGCAACTGTTCGCAAGCAGTAAGAGCACAAGATCGGCTTGAGATGTTTTACCAGATTAAGGCACACATTGGAAACTGTTGCGCCTGTGTCAACTGAATTCGAAGTTGGCCTTTCTTGAACTATCAAGTAACTACCAAGCTCCCGCTGTTTACTGAAATGTAAAAATTGCGTATTGTTTAGCGGCTTTGTTCCTCCAGCTAGTCAATAAAAAGTTTTACCGACTACTGCTCGTTTCTCTGCTGCTGAACTCTGGACCGACAATCTCGTTGTAGATGTCCACTTTTCTCACATCTATAACACTTCGGTCTTCCATCTTTCTTTCTTTCTACTGTGGTACCGATCGTTGGATCTGTTTTCCTTTGTCTTTCTCTTCATCGCCTGTAGCGTAGCGACTTTGTACACACTTTATGATATGCTCAACCAGACGCTGATTTGGTGGCCTCATATTGTAGAGCACGGACCGGACCAGGCCGTACGCACTGTTGTGGTGTCTTGCCATTCGTAACACTTGTAGTTCACCATCTGTGACAATATCAGTAAATGTCCGCATCGCGAACTTTATTCGAATATCTTCTGGTGCTTTAGGATATAGGAGTCTAATTAGTCTGTCGATGCTTGCTTCAAACTCTTGAAGACTGTCCACGGAATGCTGTCTCCTAGCTCTTAACTGAGTCCAGCACACGTATTGCAAATATTTATTTCCATACCGTAATACTATGCATCTGCAAATTCTATGAATTTTATCAATTCGGGATAGTTGTTCTGGCTACCAGTAGCACTTTCTGCACTAGCTCTGCCGTACGTTCTTTTAAAGCGAGAACGACTGAAACGTTTCAAACTGCCATCTGTTTTCTTTTTGTTTTTCAGCACAGAAAAATATTCCCTAAACGTTCCCTAATTTTGGTTGTGTGTTACGCATAATACATATAATGTGAAATTTTGTATAAAATTAATGATCGTCGTCTATACTTCTAATCCTTTTGCTTTCTGAGATCGTTATTATCTGTTCACGGCAGTATTTGTAAGTTATAACATTAGTCAATACTTAATATTATACAATAATTTCATATATTAAATTAAATACACGTAGTTTTCAACACTGTAACAAACATTAAAAAATATGTTAAGACGAGATCCATGGTGGACCTGAGTAATATGAATGCGGTGCGTTTCGAAGACAGAATAGACCTGTTCTGTAACACTAAAAATCTTATGTAATGGCAATATACCTCTCAAAGGTAAATACAAATATAAATTTCCACGGTCATAACGAACGAGGTAAAAGGAAGATTTAATATAAAATTTGTATGAGAGGGAAACAAAATCTAAGAAGAAAAACGGCATTGAAATAAAGATGTAACCCCGCTTTAACTTAGACTGGTAAAAAAAAATTATTATTTTTTTTTTATTTTATTTTTTTAAAGAGGGGTCACAAGATAATTAGAACTAGACCAAAGCCTAGAGAAGCCAAAAATGCGCTGGATCCAGTGAGACGGGACTTGCAATTAAAACTCATAAAATTAACAATCAATAAAATTCTTTTATTATTCTATCTCCTTTCTGTTACCTACAAAAACAATAAATATAACATTCAGAATCTATTTTCCCCTTAAAAACTGTTAATTAAAAATAATTTATATTCTTTAAAAAGGTTACTTGAAATTATTAATAAATCCAAAATTTATTTTCTATCTTCTCTAAATAAAATCAATTGAAACTTAATTGAGATAAAATTTATAGACTTCTTGATAAGGTTAATTAGAATAACTAATTCTCAAAAAAAATTAATTAAAATTAAATAGAGACAAATCTACATACTCTTTATTAAGAGTAAGTAATACTCTTTATTAAAATAAATTAACTCTCTTAGAAAAAATATTAATTAGAAATTAATAGAGATAGAATTAATTAATTGTCATCAAAATTAAATGTTTATATAACCCTATGTTTTATCTTTTCTTTTTATAAGCCCTATATCTAACTCCCCCAAAAATACACCCAAATGTACAATACATATAGAACCCCACAAAATACACACACGAATATGCAATACATCTACATGTTCCACAATACAGGACAATTATTACATAGATCTCTTGCCACACCCTTTTCTACCCCCATGAGGTACATCATTAATAATTTATGAAAATCCATGTCAGGTTTTAATTCTTAATATGTGCATAACACATTACATGTGTATCTGATTATATATGCAACATCAGTAGTCCCCAGGACATAATAAATTCAAAAATTTGGCCAAGTGCCTAATACTATTATAAAATGCTGCCACACTGGGCACTTATACTGGGAGAAATAAAATTTAGAATACAGTGAACACCCCAGTGATTATAATTAATTAGAAGAATTTATATATTGATAAATATTGTTAAGTTTTGAAAATAGTAATGTGTCATGAACCTTATAACCCTTTTAAAAGTAATTTTGGCCCAGAGACCGACATGTTCATGGGCAAGTCAGTGCATAATTCAACCTGTCTCAACAGCATGTTTAACACTGCATGGACATGCACCTATTCAGGATTAAACTTGTGACTCTACTTAACTACCACAGAAACTTCTATCCCTATATAATCCAAACTGAATTTAAAAATGAGAAATTAATATATAAAATGAACACTAAATTGAAACAGAGAAATTACAAATCGATTGAATGACTTAGTAGCAGTAATGAAACCCTTATACTGAAAATAAGAAGGAATTGCACGTTGAAAGGTGAGCAGCCAAAGAGGCATGTCAGCCTCTGAGCTCACAGATTATACAAACAAATTAATAAAATTTACAAAAGATTTCCCTCCCAGTTCACGCACTATTCTGTCCCGTTAATCGGGGACCCAATTAAAATGTTTAAAACTTGAAAGTCATGTTGTTGAGTGATTGAATGTCCACTGGCTGTATTGAGTTACATCACAATGAGTACAGAATATATATGGATTGAGTTCACCTTAATTTTTCCTTTCCATGGGTGTGAAATGGTGATCATCTGGCTTTCATGATAGGGTGTTTGTGTTAGCCATCGCCATTCTCCTCCGGCAGATGAAGAGAGAGAGAGAATCTAGGTGTTACATGTTCAGGTGGTGGAGCTGTTCCTCGCCTTCATCGGGGAACCCTGATCATACAACATATTATCAGCTAGAGTTCACAAAAAAATTCCCCAAGAAACTTCACACACACCCAAAACCCATATATAAAAATTAACACAGCTTTAGGGCTATTTAGAAAATGATGTTTGACACACTTGACAAAGGTTATATGGCCAACAGGCCCTATTTGAAAATATTTAGTTCTGTAAAATTTCATATTAATAAACTTTACCCATGTGGGTTAACAATAATTCAATTTTGGTTAGCTAATTATTCGGCTTGTTACACTTTTAATAAAATTTACATATAGTCTGAAATTTTGCCACGTGGTCTGAAAGGTCACTTGACTACAATCATTTCTATACTTATTAATTTAATACTTTTTGGCAATTACATTCTTCTCAATTGGTGCCTTAGTAAGCTTTCTGAAATTGATAAAGTGTTACTATAATCACTAGTGAAGGTTGTATGTAACTTACTCTGAATTACGCATTGCACTTACAACACGAGGTGTCGTAAAAGGTTATCTGCATCAACTTAATGTGGCCTATTAAACAATTTTCATTAGTAAAACTTTAAATAGATAATTATATAATAATAATGCCGTAACTTACCGCAGTTCTGTATAGATTTAGCCTGCCATAGATGAAGATGGTGAAACAAATTTTATTCTTCTCTACCGGAGAAAATATGCCACGAGGCGTTAGGTTACACGATCGGCCAAAGACAATTTTCAACCTGACTTAGTTCCGGCCGTCTCGCTTGCCTACAGCGGCGGGCACTAGAGTGCAGCACCTATCGAGCGCTCTAGATTCACACAGTTGCAGACTGTTTATCAAAACTGCAGATTGGTTTATCTCAACCGTTACCGCTAAATACCGTACAGTATTTTACTTCCTTTTTCGTTAAACGGTGAATACGCGCCGAATCTATCCTAGACTCGGCACAAAGAGAAATTCGATACTACATCATATCCAACTAAAGAATACGGGAAGTCTTTATGTTCTCTCCTATTGTATTGTTTTCATATTTGTCTAACTTTTTAAAGTTACTACACTCTATTATAAGGACAGTTATAACTTTACTGTGCTAAATTTCACCAGGGCTACCAATTAGTGTTATATTAATGTGTTCACTAAAATATTTACTAGTGGCCAATTTAAATGTAGGGCCATTTAGGGGCATTTAAATATAAATGGCCAATTTATATTATAGGGCCAATATAAATGTTGCTACGTTACGTGATTTACATCTTTTCTTAGTTGTCATTTGTAGTTTAAGAAGAGAAGAGCGTTGTCACCTATTTTCACGTCTACAAGCTGAAGGTTTTCTGTCGGACAAGTTTTCTTTCATTGCTTTGTGCAATCTGTATGTAATTGCAAGTGGTAGGTAGTTTTGTAGAAGAGATTATGTAGAAAGAAATTAGTTAATATTTCTACAATGAAACATTGTAAAGAACGTAATAAAGTATTAATAAATTACATCAGTACATTACAGTTAAGTGGCCCTACCTAGTATAAATAGTAAAACACTGGATAAACAGTAAAAAAACAAATGAGTTCATTGATCTTCAAGCGGCAAACGACGCGTCAGTGAACGACTTTATGCTACAGTAGGGACCGGTGTATTAATAACAATTTATTAACAAGAAATTAGTATACCTCGTATTTCTTTTACTGTCAGAGCTATTTTTATATCCACTGGTAAATAAAAAAGGGTATATACATACCAATAGGTTCTAGCTATATTTGGCAGTAGAAATAGTTATTCCAATTTCGCAATACAATCAGCGTAGCAAATAAATATCCATATGAGTGATATGGACACGTTTTGACCTTTAATTCATAGCTAATGTTAAAGGTAACGAATATCACCAACAACGAAAATTCCGTGCACGCCTTATTACATATAATATAATTGACATATGTTGCATGTGTTATCACTTGCAATTAAACATATGCTATGATTTCGTGCATATCTCGCTTCAGTTTCAAAAACGTTGAAGACCAGTTTAAGTGGAATAATTAGTTAACAAGAAGCAAGTGTGTGTCGGACCTGAAAGAAAACTGACTGTAACTGACAAATACTGTAAAGCAGAAACGTAAGATTCATAAACGTTTAGCCGTAAAATTGAAATTTAAAATAGTTAAAATATTTTGAACAGAATAATAGGATGCTGTTGTGAACAAAGTATAGATAATTTGTTTAATAGTGACGTTAACTATGTAAGCGAATCTCTTAAATACTATGGCTTGTTAATTTCATAAAAAAATTGTGCCATCTAAAACAACAACATGCTAAATAAATATAGTGTTTTATTGTTACTGGGCTTAATCGTGCCAGTAGGCTTCTACATAATATTGAGTACTAAGATGAGATCTGTGTTGAGTGAAATTCAGAGCATCAAGGCAGGTATCAAAAGCTTTACAGAAAAACCAGACTACAAGCACGGGTAGTACTGAGAGTGCCGCAGCCAGTTATACGCAACATAGGTCTACTGTTGGTCCTGTGGTGTTCGTAGCGTATGATCAGCCTATAAGTAAAATTCTGGTAGACTACATTAGCGTTCTAGAGGAAAAAAGTAAGTGGGATTCTCATATCAGTAGATAAATGTGTAAACTTCCAATGACACTATTCAACAAAATATACGTCATCGAATCTCAGACCGACAACTGTTTTAATTACGAAACTTGCATAGGTCTGGTTAAGACCCAATTGACATATAATGTATTTGAGTTAGACCATATACTGACGCACTATATTGTTACTGGAGACGGCTCGATTTATGAAGGTGCAAAGTTTAGGTGTAACGAAGCTTACCAAGAAACCGATGGCTATACGTCTTGCTTTCCGGCAACTCTAACGACCCAAAATACAAAGTCAACGACCTGCAGTTCGTGAGACTGCAGACACTTATAAATGCGAAGTAATCACTGGTGAGATGTCTCAAACGTACATCATCGGACCGATATGTTGCCTCTTTGGAGAAAAGTATCCCAGCCCCGAACTGTATCAAAAGTTATCAAATTCGATCACTACATGGCAAACTGTAATACAATTGGGCATTGTTTAATATAGAACTGTCAAGAAATTAGAGAAGTACTATTTATCTAGGCTAAACAAAATCTTATCATTACTACGAAAACAGTTAATAAACAGTCTTCAATGCAGCAGCAGTGGATAAAGCGTTTTAAAGTGTAGCATATTGAATACTAACATTTTTGTATTAGTATACCAACTTCTGCGTAACGCAATAATATTATAAATAAACATATAAGTTTATTTACTTTGGCATTAATTAGATATTGCGTTTATTATAACGATCTTGTTAAAAATTTGAATTAAACTAATCTTTTATTATAACGATACTTGTTTTAAAGTTTAATTAAATTTAATATGTATTTCTCTAGATGTAAATAAGGATGTAATATTTGACTGTGAAAATGTTCAGTCACAGATTGTTTAATTTGTTATATAATGTTAACATGTAGGCTATATAACAAGCGCATACAAAAGAACCAAGTTCAAGTTTTCGTAGAATTCATTATAGCCTACTTGTACTCAGAATTTATGTAAAATATCGGTATGGAGAACCATACATGACTTCCATATTCTAAGAATTATATTTAAAATCATTTTCAGCCAAACAGCCAGGCTGTGTCTTACCTGCCTTTTTATTGCTGTATTAAATGAAAAATATTATATTACATTAAAATGAAAAAATTATAATTTTATTGCCTGGCAACAAAATTATTTTATTTTTAACAATTACCATTGTTTCAAAAAGTTTAAATAAATTTTCAAGTACTTTACTCTTGTTAAAACGTAAAAGGTTGCAGGTAAACTACCCCTTCCCCTTAACCGATCTTCACCAAAATCGAAAGTCATTGAGACCTCTACAATTCAGGGACGTATGCAAAACATTATTTGATTCTGTTTGAATTTGCGGCTGTTATCGTTTGCCATAGAAAATACGCTTGATAAAAAAACGTTACAGGTAAACTACCCCTTCCCCATAACCGATCTTCACCAAAAACAATAGGTCTTGAGTACACTACAAATCAGGACTGTATGCAAAACATTATTTGATTCTGTTTGAATTTGCGGCTGTTATCGTTTGCCATAGAAAATACCCTTGTTAAAAAAACGTTGCAGGTAAACTACCCCTTTCCCTCAACCGATCTTTACCAAAGACAATAGGTATTGAGAACTCTACAATTTAGGGCTGTACGCAAATAATCTTTTGATTCTGTTTGAATTTGCGGCTGTTATCGTTTGCCATAGGAAATACCCTTGTTAAAACATAAAACGTTACAGGTAAACTACCCCTTTCCCTTAACCGATCTTCACCAAAATCAACAGATCTTGAGAACTCTACAATTCAGGGCTGTATGCGAAACATTATTTGATTCTCTTTGAATTTGCGGCTGTTATCGTTTGCCAAACAAACAAAATTACCCTTGCTAAAAAAAAACCGTTGCAGGTAAACTACCCCTTTCCCTCAACCGATCTTCACCAAAAACAATAGGCCGCGAGTACTCTGCAAATCAGGGCTGTATGCAAAAAATTATTTGATTCTGTTTGAATTTGCGGCAGTTATCGTTTGCCATAGAAAAAAAATCTATAGACACAGACACACAGACAGACAGACAGACAGACACACAGACACTTTTCGGAAAACGACTTTTTTTCATGTTTTGAGTGTAGTAGAATCAGAATCTGCAATAATCTTGAACACGATTTTTTTTGCCATCACCATACTCCCATTCCTTAAGGAATATGGAAGTAAAATCAGAAATTGTACTCGTATGTAAGAAACAGAAAGTATATTGTCTTTGGAAATATGTTTTCTGGTTTCTCTAAATTACAATTATAGTTCCTTAATATAGTTTCACACACTCATTTTCTATATTTTTAATACACCAGTCGATTATGTGGAACATGGTTGTATGAAACTAAAACCATTCAAATCATAACTTTAAATATTAGGTAATTTTACTTCCATATTCCTTAAGGAATGGAAGTATGGTGATGGCAAAAAAAATCGTGTTCGAGATTATTGCAGATTCTGATTGTACTACACTCAAAACATGAAAAAAAGTCGTTTTCCGAAAAGTGTCTGTGTGTCTATCTGTCTGTCTGTAGATTTTTTTTCTATGGCAAACGATAACTGCCGCAAATTCAAACAGAATCAAATAATTTTTTGCATGCAGCCCTGATTTGCAGAGTACTCGCGACCTATTGTTTTTGGTGAAGATCGGTTGAGGGAAAGGGGTAGTTTACCTGCAACGGTTTTTTTTTAGCAAGGGTAATTTTGTTTGTTTGGCAAACGATAACAGCCGCAAATTCAAACAGAATCAAATAATATTTCGCATACAGCCCTGAATTGTAGAGTTCTCAAGATCTGTTGATTTTGGTGAAGATCGGTTAAGGGAAAGGGGTAGTTTACCTGTAACGTTTTATGTTTTAACAAGGGTATTTCCTATGGCAAACGATAACAGCCGCAAATTCAAACAGAATCAAAAGATTATTTGCTTACAGCCCTAAATTGTAGAGTTCTCAAGACTTATTGTTTTTGGTGAAGATCGGTTGAGGGAAAGGGGTAGTTTACCTGCAACGTTTTTTTAACAAGGGTATTTTCTATGGCAAACGATAACAGCCGCAAATTCAAACAGAATCAAATAATGTTTTGCATACAGCCCTGATTTGTAGAGTACACAAGACCTATTGTTTTTGGTGAAGATCGGTTAAGGGGAAGGGGTAGTTTACCTGCAACGTTTTTTTATCAAGCGTATTTTCTATGGCAAACGATAACAGCCGCAAATTCAAACAGAATCAAATAATTTTTTGCATACGTCCCTGAATTGTAGAGGTCTCAATGACTGTCGATTTTGGTGAAGATCGGTTAAGGGGAAGGGGTAGTTTACCTGCAACCTTTTACGTTTTAACAAGAGTAAAGTACTTGAAAATTTATTTAAACTTTTTGAAACAATGGTAATTGTTAAAAATAAAATAATTTTGTTGCCAGGCAATAAAATTATAATTTTTTCATTTTAATGTAATATAATATTTTTCATTTAATACAGCAATAAAAAGGCAGGTAAGACACAGCCTGGCTGTTTGGCTGAAAATGATTTTAAATATAAATCTTAGAATATGGAAGTCATGTATGGTTCTCCATACCGATATTTACTTCCATATTCCTTAAGGAATGGAAGTATGGTGATGGCAAAAAAAATCGTGTTCGAGATTATTGCAGATTCTGATTCTACTACACTCAAAACATGAAAAAAAGTCGTTTTCCGAAAAGTGTCTGTGTGTCTGTCTGTCTATCTGTAGATTTTTTGTCTATGGCAAACGATAACTGCCGCAAATTCAAACAGAATCAAATAATGTTTTGCATACAGCCCTGATTTGTAGAGTACTCGCGACCTATTGTTTTTGGTGAAGATCGGTTGAGGGAAAGGGGTAGTTTACCTGCAACGGTTTTTTTTTATCAAGGGAAATTTGTTTTTTTTGGCAAACGATAACAGCCGCAAATTCAAACAGAATCAAATAATGTTTCGCATACAGCCCTGAATTGTAGAGTTCTCAAGACCTATTGTTTTTGGTGAAGATCGGTTAAGGGAAAGGGGTAGTTTACCTGTAACGTTTTATGTTTTAACAAGGGTATTTCTTATGACAAACGATAACAGCCGCAAATTCAAACAGAATCAAATGATTATTTGCATACAGCCCTGAATTGCAGCGTTCTCAAGACCTACTGTTTTTGGTGAAGATCGGTTAAGGGAAAGGGGTAGTTTACCTACAACGTTTTTTTAACAATGGTATTTTCTATGGCAAACGATAACAGCCGCAAATTCAAACAGAATCAAATAATTTTCTGCATACAGCCCTGATTTGTAGAGTACTCAAGACCTATTATTTTTGGTGAAGATCGGTTAAGGGGAAGGGGTAGTTTACCTGCAACGTTTTTTATCAAGCGTATTTTCTATGGCAAACGATAACAGCCGCAATGGCAAACGATAACAGCCGCAAATTCAAACAGAATCAAATAATTTTTTGCATACATCAGTGGATTGTAGAGGACTCAAGGCCTTTAGATTTTGGTGAATATCGGTTAAGGGGAAGGGGTAGTTTACCTGCAACCTTTTACGTTTTAACAAGAGTAAAGTACTTGAAAATTTATTTAAACTTTTTGAAACAATGGTAATTGTTGAAAATAAAATAATTTTGTTGCCAGGTAACAAAAATAAAGTCATTTTGATTATAAAATATAAATATTTACAACAAGAAAAGAATTTTCAGTTTTCAAAATTTAAATATATTTTTATAAAACAATGGGTTCTTCATTGAGGTGGGGACCATGTCACTCACTCCATCTCAAGCCTCTCCCATTTTGCAGAAAAAGAGGACCCTGTCAAGGCTGATACTTTGACGACAGTGACAGGGCTTTCCACCAAATTCAGCAGAGTGACAGGTAGGCCCAACTCTGATTGGCTCCTCAGATTTCCCCAGCGTTAGTAGGTTTTATGAAAATATTTTATTTCAAAAATGATTTTAAATATAAATCTTAGATATGTTTTATAAATCTCATGTTTTATGTTTTAACATCGGTAATTTTTTATATGACGAACCATAACTGCCGTAAATTCAAACAGAATCAAATAATTTTTTACACATGTGCCTGAGCTATAGAGATCTCAATGTCTGTTGATTTTGGTGAAGATCGGTTACGGGGAAAGGGCAGTTTACCTGAAACATTTTTTGTTGTAACATGAGTAAAGTACTTAATTTTGATAAAGTATCCTGATAAGATCTTAATAATCCACTGTAGAAACGTAGATGAAATATCTATAAATGAAGAGGCTAGTTGAACGGGCTGGGGGTAATTTTCTATAAATCAAAATTATAGTTGAAGGGGGAGGGGATAATTTTTTTTTATATGTGTACTACGTTATTGGCAACAAAGAAGTATTTTTTTGTTAAAATTCCTTCCCTGGCTGTTTGGCTGAAAATGATTTTAAATATAAATCTTAGAATATGGAAGTCATGTATGGTTCTCCATACCGATATTTTCTAACCTAACAGCATTATTAAGATTAGTGATAATTTTATTGTAACGGCAATAAATTCTAAGAGGATGCAAACACGCTTACGCCGTAGGTATCTTCAGTTTATTAAAGTTGATTATTAATGATAGAAGGACAGTTACAGGTTGGATGTAATACCTGTATCAGAAAACCATTTGTAATAAAACAGTTTATGTTAAGCCAGTAAAGAAAGCAGTAAAGCGACATGAAAGTCACTAATTCGACAAATTTCATTAGACCCAATGTTAGGCACAGCGTTAACACTATGCACTGAGTACTTTCTGTAATGATAAATCGCAACTGACTCTGTACTTTGTTTCTAATTTAGGTACACAATCCCTAACAAAATACAAACAATGATGTAAGGTGCTTTCGATTAATATAGAAAGTATATAACTTGTAATTTCTTTCCAGTTGGCATTGATTTATTCAGATTCTGACTCTTTGTCTCCCTCTGCCTTCCCCTCCATCACACACACACACACACACACACACACACACACACACACACACACACACACACACACACACACACACACACACACACACACACACACACACACACACACACACACACATGACATCAGTGGTGAGGTCTTAGATTGCGTTGAATACAACATATCGAAGAAAGTCACAGACAATAGTCATTTCCAATATTCACAGCTTCAGAAAAGGTTGTTCAAGTTTTGATGCAGTGAATATAGTGGTGAACATCTCTAAAAAGGGAAAATCGTGAAATCGTTGAAAATGGATCAGGAAGATATCGTTACGGTGTCGTAATGACACTGGATGTTCCGAATGCTTTAATTCGGTCAGTTGGGAGTGAATATGGTAGTCATTGATTGGTTCGAGCCTGCCACGGTCTCTGAAGAAGACAGTTGTGGATTGACTCACACACGCGCAAAGAAACATTAGTGACCGATATTTTGCCCACAAACCACCTCCTTACAACAAAATTCGTAATTATAGTTACTACACCTCAAAAATATGTGGTGTCATAATTTTGAACTTCAATATACGTACATTTTATTGTAAGTTCCAGCTCAAACTACTTGTATTTTAAGCGTAATTCTCATTATTGCTACATTTTTAATTATCTCTGAAAAAGACAGACCACTTTTACAGGTATGCACTATGCATAAAGGTTATTGTTACCAGAGTATTGTATATACTTATAGTCACTTTAACGCCTTTCAGATACTTACAACTAACAATTTTTACAAAGCTGCGTATGACTATTTTACGATTTCCTGACATGCGACTTTACACTTTCTTCACATATTCTTCTTATCATCATATGGTCTTATTATATCCATTATCAGATTTAATTTACTTGTATTTAAAACAGACAAATGTGTATATATTATGTGTGTGTGAACGCGCGCGCGTATTGCGACGTTACATTTATGTGGGCGCGTGTTCGTGTATCGAAATATCTCTAATCCCACCACGTCGTGGGATTAGAGCTTATTTCAATTATGTTCAGGAAATACGTCACATATAAATATTAAATTTGTAGCGACGAGAAAGTGTCGTGGCTTTATGCTCACTTCTGACTAACTTCCCACAAATGCAAAGGCTGTAAATTGTATGTATGTAACGTTACCCAAGTGATTTGTAAAACTTCGTATTTCCGCCATAAGCAGACTTCTATTAGGCCTACACTACAGCGTAATATGATGCAACAATAAATGTTATTGGTTATTTTCAGGTCTCGTCACAAACAATTCTAAACAATGTCCAAGCAATAGTATTGACATTGTTGTCCAAATTTAAGTGTAAAATCCTTTCGTGTTGACGTCGCAATTCTTTTCTAACTCTGTGTCCAACTATAATTTCCGTAATTTTTAAATCTTAATTAAAGTACTCTTTGGTAGCTAACACATACATTTAATTAGACAGCACCAAGCTTTGCGGCAGGTTTGAAACTCGCACTCCCTAATTAAATATATTTCTGTAAATCTAAAGACAAATGAAACACAAACAACGTTTGCCTCAGTAAACGAAAATCGTGCTGCGCGTCACCGCAGCTGTCATTTGTTGTGCTTCAACTGACGAGTGGAAATTAAATCCCTCCCAGATTCACATCCAAACAAACATTTTGTCCTCCATAAAGACGCATGTGTCTTTGTACCACGATCTCAGTCACAGGACAAAATTTATTTCACTCATTTCTGCCATTCTCTCATTCGCGTACAACATAGATTTATTTTAAGGAGCAATTTCATAATATTCTTTAAATTTTAACATTGTTAATAACATTTATAATAATTTAAGCCATTTATTTTTGTAAAGACTTATACATAATTACTAGAGTTTACAAAATTCTTTAGTTTAGTGCTGAAGTGGCAGAGGCACATTAAATTATAAGAAACATCTGAGAAACTACATTAAACATTGGGGATAATAACTGTCCATGAAAATTAAAATTATTTTTACAGGGACATATTTTTACTCTAAAAACTCTAAGTAATTTAATATCTGTATATTATAAAAGAACGTATTCATCTTGAAATATTTTTATATTTACGTTTGTATTCAAGAATCCCCTACAAATCAGTGCCACTTGTTTGCCGTCTTGAGTATCAGTTGACTGTTAAAACACATTTTTATTTTAATTCATGTCGGTAAAGTGCATTCCATTTAAATGTAAAATTAGTGTTTGGGAAAACATCTAAAAACATAGGCCTATACAATTACAATAATCACGTTATACAAAGATTTAATTTATTACGTACTAATTTTTTTGTTTTTGTATGAGTCAGTAGAATAAATATTCATTTACAAAAGAGTTTTGTATTCTACATGTAATTAGGATGTCTGTGCAATAAACACACCAGGTTCAGTTAACTTTAAACATCCTTTAACAATAACCAGTGAATATTCAATTGCTAGTAAACTACAAATTAAAACCAACCAAACAAATAATAATACTATACATAATTACTACCTTATTCAAGTGCATTTTTATAATACAAATTTACTACTGAATTAATTTAGGGAAACAATTTAGGCACTTCTTTATATTTCAATATCTTTATCATAAAGCATGAAAAGGTAGAGAAAAGGAAATTGCCTATGCAATTGCAGTCGAAAATCACTGTGGGTCTTATTATTATTATAGTCTGTGTATAGACATTTTACTTCGAAAAGGTTGAGTTCAGTTTGCATCACAAGCAATGTCGTATGGAACTGGAGGAGGTGAACATAAGTACTAGTAGGTCACAGGACCATGGTCGCGCAACAAGCAATATGTGTAAAAAGCCTGAAGGATAAGGTAAAATAAAATAAGAAACATATTTTACCGTAAAGTTTTAAAAATACTGCTAGTTATATTCAATCTAAATATGGACTGTATTAAATCTTTTATATTAAATGATTTTTACTTCTTACCATATATCATGCATTTACCATAATATATAATGCGTACACCATATTCTGTTATTTAAATGATAGGAACATGATCAGAGTAATAATTATATGAACCTAACCTAACCTTTACGCTAATTATTAAAAACTCGTAAACATAAATTAAAACTGAAAAAGCCTTTCAAATACTACTCACAAAACACATAGACGAAGTAAGAGAGAGAGAGAGAGAGAGAGATAGGGAGAGAGAGAGACAGAGAGAGAGACAGAGAGAGAGAGACAGAGAGAGAGAGAGAGAGAGAGAGAGAGAGAGAGAGAGAGAGAGAGAGAGAGAGAGAGAGAGAGAGGGAGAGAGAGAGAGAGAGACAGACAGACAGACAGAGAAAGAGACAGAAATGGACAGACATGAAGAGATAATAGACAGACCGAGAGAGAGAGAGAAAATCAGAGTGATTTCGGAATTAATAATACAAAATAAGGCTATTTACTATTTTTGTAGAATAGCTTCTTGGTGGGTTTCCAATAAAAGATGCCTATTCAATATAATGTAGTATACACAAATAAGAATAAATTTCTTAATGCTCACCACTCTGTGTCTCTCCATACACGCACGTATCCTCAGTTTATTCTATGTGTGTGTGTGTGTGTGTGTGTGTGTGTGTGTGTGTGTGTGTGTGTGTTTATTACTCCCCCGCATATCTGACATTAACCCTTTTAAGTTAATACTATCCGGCACAATCTCATATAATGGAATATCCAGCAAAGCCGCATTTAAAAATCTGTCAATTATTTATACTTCATGATTTACTTGTTGAAAAGAAATCATTCATTTCCTATCCTTTCTTTTCCTTATTCTTTACCATATCATTTGCGTCCCTGAAGACGGTGCTCCCTTTCCACTCCAATTGCAGGCTCTGCGGGTCCATGTCACCGCTCCTGAGAGAGGGATCAGTTTATTACAATTAATAATTGAAGATTTCATTGAGCTAAGTTAACGTTATAGAGAAACTTGAGATTAAAAATTTCTATTAATAAAAAGTTCATGACTTTAAAGTTGAAACATAGGAATTCAGACAAAATTTTGTCAAACGTACAATTTAATAATTTTTCAGACGAAATTTAAATGAACTGGCCTCAAAAGGCCTGTTTCAGTGTTACGAAAAAATACTGTAAGAAATATGTCCTCGCAAAAAAGTATTCTCTCTTATTGAGTAATTACAAAATTTAGTTTTTTCTTCACTGATTGTGGTAATACACTTGACGATATAGGTCTAAGTCCAAGCTCAAAATTTCTAGTTCTGGTTTAAACAAATAAACATTTTTAAAATCTATAAATTATACCTACACAATACATAAGTCGTTCAGTAAGACATATGTGTCGTATACAAATTATTATATTTTGTTATATGAAAAAAGAAAACATAATAAATCACTCAAAATCATGAAAAACTAACACTACTTTAAATTATTTTAGATTCATTCTACTTGTATAACATGTCTTGAAATTATTTCAGTTAGTTATTTTAGTTAGTCAGTTAGTTTGTAATATTTTGTCAAGAAAAAAACACAGAAATGTAACTTTTCATGTACGCAGCAATACTTAACGGATCAAAATTGTTGTGTCTAATCATTGTGTATTAGCTTGCCAGTACAATGTACGAGTGCGGCATGAGTTATGGGTATCAGTTATTTCCCTTGTGACGCGCGTTACGGTAACATTACACGCTCTATTGCTATATATGTGACAGCTTGTTACCCTAGTGCCTTTGACGTTACCTTTGAAAACGTCTTGCATTCCTCTCTGCTAGGTCACGTGTAAATAAAGTATGTTTGCAAACTTCTCTACTAACTAACTGAGGGAGGGCAAAGATAGGTCAGCGCAGATGCAGTGACTCAAACATTTCGATCATGAAAGCTTCCCAGGGCAATATTTACATGATCATCAACGTCCATCACTTTAGTTCCATACCACTTCCCTGTCTGGTTAGTTTAACAGTTTACAGTGCGTTATATACTGCATTAGACTGAACTCTAAGTCTCTGAGAGGAACGCGGGCAGAGAGAGAGCGTAGACACACGGTCGCGCAGTTGCGTTAAACAATCAGCGATTACTGAGAAATCCCGATTCACATGTATTGTCAAAACTCATTCAACGCTCACTTTCCTCTCATTGTGCATTAACAGATAACTGTAACGCTATGTGTTGTACAAGAATAGGCACTGTTAAATATCACTAGTATTAAAATCTAATGTTAATTTCACATAGATTATCATTTCGAAATGCAATAGAAGACTTGCATTTTAAAGAGGGCGAGCTAACTCCTAATCTATTTCATTTATAATTTTTCAATTAAATTACTAATTATTTCGCGACCTTCACTATGAACAACGAAACATTTTTTCTTTGTTCCGACGATCTTTGAAGAGACATTGTTAACAGACAGTTGCAAATAAACAAATAACAGGATAATTCACTCACTAACAGAAAGTAACTAAAAGTACATTAATACTACAGGATAGTTCACAAATTCGTATTTCTAATGTTACTATAACACAATTACTTAAAAATGACTAAGTTGTAAACACAATGCCAATAATACGTAGTCTTTAAACGCACTTACTACCATAACGGTAAAAAGCGGACTGCAGTAATATTACAACTGGTAGTCTGCCTTTGTGATGGATGCCAGTTTGCACTGTGAACAGGGCAGATGAATAATTGGCCTTGACAATCAAACAGTACCAACACAGACACACACACACAACACAATCACGCATACTTTATCCCCTCCATCAGAGACTTGGAGTTCAGTCTAATACAGTACAAAGTACACAGGAAATGAAATGCAAAAACCAGCTTCCGTTAGTCATATCTAAATCACACAGTGTAACTTCATTCTCTACAACCAGAAACATTACAACATACCATAACCTTAGTTTTATATTTCTGACTGTATCGGTAATACCAGATGTTATTAGCAACTGTTTCAAGCCGGTGACTGCTTATTAAGAAATTAACTCGTTTACTCACACTCCCTTATTACACGACGTACAAAAGCAAATATTGTATAATATCCATTCGCATTAATTGAAAGTATGTCTTTGTTTTAAATATTTCGTGTTTGTTAGTTTAAACAAATTTCATTTTTAATGTATATATATTTTCTATTAGTTTAAAGTCTAACAAACACAACATGCCACTTTTAAATAAAGACGGCAAACATTGACAATATTGTTATACTACGAAAGAATGATGCACAGATATATTAACTAAGAAATTATGATTTAAACATGTAATGAAAATTGATTGCATATCTTCACAGTAAGCTGTACATGGAATTGGTTTCGGCATGAACTTGAATGCAATGCTCAGATTGTGCCGCCCCTTGGCAAGACAACACAAAAATCGGGAACTAGTTTAATTATTTACCAGTAAACTAAACCAGCTGCCGTTGTTAGTAAAACTCTTACTAACAAATTACAAAACAAGTATGATATAGGAAACTGACAAGGTTTGCATAAACTTATTCACTCACTAGGTATTAGCTAAAACATCTTTTTATTGCTATGGAAATATTAATCAAACATTATTCCTGATTTAAAAAAAATTATTTTAGTAAATAGTGCTTTTACTGCTTCAAAGATCTTAATTATATTATTCTTGTTATATCAAAGATTTATTCATATAACTGTTAGTTTTAATACCACGGATCCGGGTCTCAATTTTCTCAAAATTATTAATTTATCAATATATACATTACGGTTACTATTACTTCTTACAAAATTACAAAATATACAAATCTGATAATTTGTTCATTACATTGCGAAAGTTCTTTAAAGTTCTTTGTTACTTCTTATTAAGGGGAAATTTACAAAAGTTGTGGTTTGATATCACCTGAGGTTGTTGTTGTATTCTTGGGACATCTCCAGTTGTCTTCTACGGTTTGAGTACGTTGTTCTTGGTGCATCTACATCGGGTTGATTTTTAGTTTACTTGAAGCTCTCGAAGATAGGTTGTTTACTTGAAGTTCCACATGTTGTAATTTCACTTTTCTTAGTGCAGATTCTTGTAGTTCACATTTTCTTTATTTTAATTACAGTGATAGTTCTCACTTTGCAGTTCTACAGTCTAGTAGTTAACTATGTTACACTTACATTTGATTTTGTTTTTAAGAGATGTGTTGGCTACCTTTTTCTATTTTATTTATATATTTTCTCACAAACTCTAGACACTACATTATTCACAATAACAAGATTTCACGCTGGATATACTTCTAGAGAACATACACATCGTATATGTGTACAACACCAAAACTCACGTCTACTCATTGCGACGTTCTACGGCCGAATGCGCGTACGGTTTAGGGGAGAAGGCTCAGTAAGCTAGTGCGTATTTACGCGCTAAGAAAATAGTTCGTACTTTTTCTATTATTATTTATTCATTAATTAGAAGATAAATACTTTATGTTTATTTTATTATTACTTAGGGATTTCTTTATTTCTCTAGTCGCATTTCTTAATTATTTAAGTAATTATTATTATTATTTACTACTTAATACTTTTCTTGGCGTGTTGGTACTGGAAGGTCACGTTGATTCAGGAATCTGGGTATAGGTAAGGGTGTATGATACTCTTACTTATTAAAATTAAAAACTTTTAATCTGTGCGATTTTTGATACATTTAAAATCGTCACATCCTCCTGCACTTAACTATGAAAAACGGGGGGTGGAATAATAGAAAATCTAATAAACACAATTATATTTTTTCTTTCGTAAAATTCCCTTTCTCTCGTTTCTTAACATCTACCTTACTATTATTTACATATAAATAGATATTACTTATCTATTAATCTATTTGTTACTCTTGTTTCCCGTAACTTCACAATATAGTGGCCCGACTGATTACCTTGCATACTCTAACTATATTGGGTTAGCTTTCTGCACTTTCTTTATCCCTTGTAAAGAACTTTCTTTAAGTGCGGCGCCATTGTGACTGTGTTACGTATTTATCCCTATATCTCTTAATACTACCAAGGTAATCTAAAGCCAATCCCATACTTGACCTTAGATCCTATCTTAACACTAATTTCTTATTCTACTGAGATACGCGGAATTTCACAAAGCGGGAATCTTTATTTACATTTAAACAATGAGCAGTTACAATCTAAGAGGGGTCAAACACTGAACACATTGTATTATACACTAGGGAGGTTTTCATTGTTTAGCGATGCTACCATTTATAACAATAGGGGAAGGCTTACTACAATATTTCCTGTACGAACGGGTTTGTCTCTATTACTGTCAAGCTGGGGGAATTATTTTGAAGAACGCCACGACCGGGCGTTTACACGACTCAAATATACTTTTATTATTATTTTCTCTTTACTCATTTTACTCCTACACTTTACACTTTTATTACACGTTATTTTTATTCAAGCTATTATTAAACCTTTTTATTTAAAGTACTTATTATTTATTTTATTTCAAACACTTATAAACTTGAATTTGTTTAAACACACATATCTATATCTTATTTCATATTAAGCTTCCATATGCAATCTTATCTAAATTAATCAACATAACTTATTTCACAACAATTAAATTCTCAGTATTGACATATATATAATTAATCAAAACAAAACGATAATACTATTTTAGTAGAGAGAAATTTCATATATGGAAAGTTCATTGCTTTAACAACAGCACAAAGAATCAGCTGTTTTGGGGTGTCGTCTAGTTGCATAGGGTGGTAATTCAGGACAATACAAAACAGGAAAGAGCTTGTCTAATGTGGTTTTGTTTGCTTTAGGGAGGAGGGGTTATGAATGAGAGGGGTGTTTACAAAGGGAGAGTTTACATTCCTCAACACATATTTAACATGAACCGACTGGTTTGGAATTGAATACTAACCAGCTATGACTTGCTTAATACGCCAAACTCGCGATACTAATATTATTATTATATAATTAAAATTTTACTCATTTATCTTTTTTTTTATTTCTGAGTGAATAAATTTATGTTTGTCTTTTTTTTTTATCATTAACGACTTATAAACTTACACAACAACAATTACATAATTATGTTGCAATTTTCTGTACGTGACACTCTGTAAACAATATTTTTTTTTACCAAGTAAATTACACAATTTTAAATTCAGCAGAGTTGCGCAATTTTGTGCCGCCCCTTGGCAAGACAACACAAAAAACGGGAACTAGTTTAATTATTTACCAGTAAACTAAACCAGCTGCCGTTGTTAGTAAAACTCTTACTAACAAATTACAAAACAAGTATGATATAGGAAACTGACAAGGTTTGCATAAACTTATTCACTCACTAGGTATTAGCTAAAACATCTCTTTATTGCTATGGAAATATTAATCAAACATTATTCCTGATTTAAAAAAAATTATTTTAGTAAATAGTGCTTTTACTGCTTCAAAGATCTTAATTATATTATTCTTGTTATATCAAAGATTTATTCATATAACTGTTAGTTTTAATACCACGGATCCGGGTCTCAATTTTCTCAAAATTATTAATTTATCAATATATACATTACGGTTACTATTACTTCTTACAAAATTACAAAATATACAAATCTGATAATTTGTTCATTACATTGCGAAAGTTCTTTAAAGTTCTTTGTTACTTCTTATTAAGGGGAAATTTACAAAAGTTGTGGTTTGATATCACCTGAGGTTGTTGTTGTATTCTTGGGACATCTCCAGTTGTCTTCTACGGTTTGAGTACGTTGTTCTTGGTGCATCTACATCGGGTTGATTTTTAGTTTACTTGAAGCTCTCGAAGATAGGTTGTTTACTTGAAGTTCCACATGTTGTAATTTCACTTTTCTTAGTGCAGATTCTTGTAGTTCACATTTCCTTTATTTTAATTACAGTGATAGTTCTCACTTTGCAGTTCTACAGTCTAGTAGTCAACTATGTTACACTTACATTTGATTTTGTTTTTAAGAGATGTGTTGGCTACCTTTTTCTATTTTATTTATATATTTTCTCACAAACTCTAGACACTACATTATTCACAATAACAAGATTTCACGCTGGATATACTTCTAGAGAACATACACATACGTATATGTGTACAACACCAAAACTCACGTCTACTCATTGCGACGTTCTACGGCCGAATGCGCGTACGGTTTAGGGGAGAAGGCTCAGTAAGCTAGTGCGTATTTACGCGCTAAGAAAATAGTTCGTACTTTTTCTATTATTATTTATTCATTAATTAGAAGATAAATACTTTATGTTTATTTTATTATTACTTAGGGATTTCTTTATTTCTCTAGTCGCATTTCTTAATTATTTAAGTAATTATTATTATTATTATTTACTACTTAATACTTTTCTTGGCGTGTTGGTACTGGAAGGTTTCACGTTGATTCAGGAATCTGGGTATAGGTAAGGGTGTATGATACTCTTACTTATTAAAATTAAAAACTTTTAATCTGTGCGATTTTTGATACATTTAAAATCGTCACATCCTCCTGCACTTAACTAGAAAAACGGGGGGGGTGGAATAATAGAAAATCTAATAAACATAATTATATTTTTTCTTTCGTGAAATTCCCTTTCTCTCGTTTCTTAACATCTACCTTACTATTATTTACATATAAATAGATATTACTTATCTATTAATCTATTTGTTACTCTTGTTTCCCGTAACTTCACAATATAGTGGCCCGACTGATTACCTTGCATACTCTAACTATATTGGTTAGCTTTCTGCACTTTCTTTATCCCTTGTAAAGAACTTTCTTTAAGTGCGGCGCCATTGTGACTGTGTTACGTATTTATCCCTATATCTCTTAATACTACCAAGGTAATCTAAAGCCAATCCCATACTTGACCTTAGATCCTATCTTAACACTAATTTCTTATTCTACTGAGATACGCGGCATTTCACAAAGCGGGAATCTTTATTTACATTTAAACAATGAGCAGTTACAATCTAAGAGGGGTCAAACACTGAACACATTGTATTATACACTAGGGAGGTTTTCATTGTTTAGCGATGCTACCATTTATAACAATAGGGGAAGGCTTACTACAATATTTCCTGTACGAACGGGTTTGTCTCTATTACTGTCAAGCTGGGGGAATTATTTTGAAGAACGCCACGACCGGGCGTTTACACGACTCAAATATACTTTTATTATTATTTTCTCTTTACTCATTTTACTCCTACACTTTACACTTTTATTACACGTTATTTTTATTCAAGCTATTATTAAACCTTTTTATTTAAAGTACTTATTATTTATTTTATTTCAAACACTTATAAACTTGAATTTGTTTAAACACACATATCTATATCTTATTTCATATTAAGCTTCCATATGCAATCTTATCTAAATTAATCAACATAACTTATTTCACAACAATTAAATTCTCAGTATTGACATATATATAATTAATCAAAACAAAACGATAATACTATTTTAGTAGAGAGAAATTTCATATATGGAAAGTTCATTGCTTTAACAACAGCACAAAGAATCAGCTGTTTTGGGGTGTCGTCTAGTTGCATAGGGTGGTAATTCAGGACAATACAAAACAGGAAAGAGCTTGTCTAATGTGGTTTTGTTTGCTTTAGGGAGGAGGGGTTATGAATGAGAGGGGTGTTTACAAAGGGAGAGTTTACATTCCTCAACACATATTTAACATGAACCGACTGGTTTGGAATTGAATACTAACCAGCTATGACTTGCTTAATACGCCAAACTCGCGATACTAATATTATTATTATATAATTAAAATTTTACTCATTTATCTTTTTTTTTATTTCTGAGTGAATAAATTTATGTTTGTCTTTTTTTTTTATCATTAACGACTTATAAACTTACACAACAACAATTACATAATTATGTTGCAATTTTCTGTACGTGACACTCTGTAAACAATATTTTTTTTTACCAAGTAAATTACACAATTTTAAATTCAGCAGAGTTGCGCAATTTTGTGCCGCCCCTTGGCAAGACAACACAAAAATCGGGAACTAGTTTAATTATTTACCAGTAAACTAAACCAGCTGCCGTTGTTAGTAAAACTCTTACTAACAAATTACAAAACAAGTATGATATAGGAAACTGACAAGGTTTGCATAAACTTATTCACTCACTAGGTATTAGCTAAAACATCTCTTTATTGCTATGGAAATATTAATCAAACATTATTCCTGATTTAAAAAAAATTATTTTAGTAAATAGTGCTTTTACTGCTTCAAAGATCTTAATTATATTATTCTTGTTATATCAAAGATTTATTCATATAACTGTTAGTTTTAATACCACGGATCCGGGTCTCAATTTTCTCAAAATTATTAATTTATCAATATATACATTACGGTTACTATTACTTCTTACAAAATTACAAAATATACAAATCTGATAATTTGTTCATTACATTGCGAAAGTTCTTTAAAGTTCTTTGTTACTTCTTATTAAGGGGAAATTTACAAAAGTTGTGGTTTGATATCACCTGAGGTTGTTGTTGTATTCTTGGGACATCTCCAGTTGTCTTCTACGGTTTGAGTACGTTGTTCTTGGTGCATCTACATCGGGTTGATTTTTAGTTTACTTGAAGCTCTCGAAGATAGGTTGTTTACTTGAAGTTCCACATGTTGTAATTTCACTTTTCTTAGTGCAGATTCTTGTAGTTCACATTTCCTTTATTTTAATTACAGTGATAGTTCTCACTTTGCAGTTCTACAGTCTAGTAGTCAACTATGTTACACTTACATTTGATTTTGTTTTTAAGAGATGTGTTGGCTACCTTTTTCTATTTTATTTATATATTTTCTCACAAACTCTAGACACTACATTATTCACAATAACAAGATTTCACGCTGGATATACTTCTAGAGAACATACACATACGTATATGTGTACAACACCAAAACTCACGTCTACTCATTGCGACGTTCTACGGCCGAATGCGCGTACGGTTTAGGGGAGAAGGCTCAGTAAGCTAGTGCGTATTTACGCGCTAAGAAAATAGTTCGTACTTTTTCTATTATTATTTATTCATTAATTAGAAGATAAATACTTTATGTTTATTTTATTATTACTTAGGGATTTATTTATTTCTCTAGTCGCATTTCTTAATTATTTAAGTAATTATTATTATTATTATTTACTACTTAATACTTTTCTTGGCGTGTTGGTACTGGAAGGTTTCACGTTGATTCAGGAATCTGGGTATAGGTAAGGGTGTATGATACTCTTACTTATTAAAATTAAAAACTTTTAATCTGTGCGATTTTTGATACATTTAAAATCGTCACATCCTCCTGCACTTAACTAGAAAAACGGGGGGGTGGAATAATAGAAAATCTAATAAACATAATTATATTTTTTCTTTCGTGAAATTCCCTTTCTCTCGTTTCTTAACATCTACCTTACTATTATTTACATATAAATAGATATTACTTATCTATTAATCTATTTGTTACTCTTGTTTCCCGTAACTTCACAATATAGTGGCCCGACTGATTACCTTGCATACTCTAACTATATTGGTTAGCTTTCTGCACTTTCTTTATCCCTTGTAAAGAACTTTCTTTAAGTGCGGCGCCATTGTGACTGTGTTACGTATTTATCCCTATATCTCTTAATACTACCAAGGTAATCTAAAGCCAATCCCATACTTGACCTTAGATCCTATCTTAACACTAATTTCTTATTCTACTGAGATACGCGGCATTTCACAAAGCGGGAATCTTTATTTACATTTAAACAATGAGCAGTTACAATCTAAGAGGGGTCAAACACTGAACACATTGTATTATACACTAGGGAGGTTTTCATTGTTTAGCGATGCTACCATTTATAACAATAGGGGAAGGCTTACTACAATATTTCCTGTACGAACGGGTTTGTCTCTATTACTGTCAAGCTGGGGGAATTATTTTGAAGAACGCCACGACCGGGCGTTTACACGACTCAAATATACTTTTATTATTATTTTCTCTTTACTCATTTTACTCCTACACTTTACACTTTTATTACACGTTATTTTTATTCAAGCTATTATTAAACCTTTTTATTTAAAGTACTTATTATTTATTTTATTTCAAACACTTATAAACTTGAATTTGTTTAAACACACATATCTATATCTTATTTCATATTAAGCTTCCATATGCAATCTTATCTAAATTAATCAACATAACTTATTTCACAACAATTAAATTCTCAGTATTGACATATATATAATTAATCAAAACAAAACGATAATACTATTTTAGTAGAGAGAAATTTCATATATGGAAAGTTCATTGCTTTAACAACAGCACAAAGAATCAGCTGTTTTGGGGTGTCGTCTAGTTGCATAGGGTGGTAATTCAGGACAATACAAAACAGGAAAGAGCTTGTCTAATGTGGTTTTGTTTGCTTTAGGGAGGAGGGGTTATGAATGAGAGGGGTGTTTACAAAGGGAGAGTTTACATTCCTCAACACATATTTAACATGAACCGACTGGTTTGGAATTGAATACTAACCAGCTATGACTTGCTTAATACGCCAAACTCGCGATACTAATATTATTATTATATAATTAAAATTTTACTCATTTATCTTTTTTTTTATTTCTGAGTGAATAAATTTATGTTTGTCTTTTTTTTTTATCATTAACGACTTATAAACTTACACAACAACAATTACATAATTATGTTGCAATTTTCTGTACGTGACACTCTGTAAACAATATTTTTTTTTACCAAGTAAATTACACAATTTTAAATTCAGCAGAGTTGCGCAATTTTGTGCCGCCCCTTGGCAAGACAACACAAAAATCGGGAACTAGTTTAATTATTTACCAGTAAACTAAACCAGCTGCCGTTGTTAGTAAAACTCTTACTAACAAATTACAAAACAAGTATGATATAGGAAACTGACAAGGTTTGCATAAACTTATTCACTCACTAGGTATTAGCTAAAACATCTCTTTATTGCTATGGAAATATTAATCAAACATTATTCCTGATTTAAAAAAAATTATTTTAGTAAATAGTGCTTTTACTGCTTCAAAGATCTTAATTATATTATTCTTGTTATATCAAAGATTTATTCATATAACTGTTAGTTTTAATACCACGGATCCGGGTCTCAATTTTCTCAAAATTATTAATTTATCAATATGTACATTACGGTTACTATTACTTCTTACAAAATTACAAAATATACAAATCTGATAATTTGTTCATTAGATTGCGAAAGTTCTTTAAAGTTCTTTGTTACTTCTTATTAAGGGGAAATTTACAAAAGTTGTGGTTTGATATCACCTGAGGTTGTTGTTGTATTCTTGGGACATCTCCAGTTGTCTTCTACGGTTTGAGTACGTTGTTCTTGGTGCATCTACATCGGGTTGATTTTTAGTTTACTTGAAGCTCTCGAAGATAGGTTGTTTACTTGAAGTTCCACATGTTGTAATTTCACTTTTCTTAGTGCAGATTCTTGTAGTTCACATTTCCTTTATTTTAATTACAGTGATAGTTCTCACTTTGCAGTTCTACAGTCTAGTAGTCAACTATGTTACACTTACATTTGATTTTGTTTTTAAGAGATGTGTTGGCTACCTTTTTCTATTTTATTTATATATTTTCTCACAAACTCTAGACACTACATTATTCACAATAACAAGATTTCACGCTGGATATACTTCTAGAGAACATACACATACGTATATGTGTACAACACCAAAACTCACGTCTACTCATTGCGACGTTCTACGGCCGAATGCGCGTACGGTTTAGGGGAGAAGGCTCAGTAAGCTAGTGCGTATTTACGCGCTAAGAAAATAGTTCGTACTTTTTCTATTATTATTTATTCATTAATTAGAAGATAAATACTTTATGTTTATTTTATTATTACTTAGGGATTTCTTTATTTCTCTAGTCGCATTTCTTAATTATTTAAGTAATTATTATTATTATTTACTACTTAATACTTTTCTTGGCGTGTTGGTACTGGAAGGTTTCACGTTGATTCAGGAATCTGGGTATAGGTAAGGGTGTATGATACTCTTACTTATTAAAATTAAAAACTTTTAATCTGTGCGATTTTTGATACATTTAAAATCGTCACAAGATCAATCAGCATCTACCTTAGCGCTCATGATATAACCACAAAGTTCCGTTGAAAGGAAATGAAGAGAAGCCCTATTAATTTTCACTACATCCCTTGCATTAATTTCCAGACTTATTTCTACGTTTTTGAGTAATCACATGCTACTGGTTCCATAAAAGTCAGATTGTTCTGTGTAAAGGAGTCTCCTAAAAAGTTTACAAGAATTTGTCAACGATTCTAACAATTCTCTGGGCTGCTAGGCCGTGGTATAGGTTGTTGAAGTTTATCCCTAGACGTTTCGTACACACCGATGATGGACATCATCAGTGGCGTGGGAACACATATTACAACCAACCGTTCAGATATACGTATATTTTTGGAATAAAGTGGATTTAATAATAATGGTATTATTTACTGACATTCTCTCTCTTATCTTTCACTATACACACTAAAATCTACTTTTTGTACAATACAATAAATTAATATTTAAAAAGTTCTTTATGTTTTATTTAAACTATAAATTCTTTACTGATGATGGTTTTCTTTACTGCAGTTTTCCTTTTAAATGTTTTAATAATTTTACATAAATAATATAAGTTTACGTTCCTTTAATGTCGACTGCAGATGTTTCACACAACGAGTTGATCCTATCTGGATGTATATATGGGTCGATTTACTCTGTCCGGCTTCAGGGTCGGTTTCAGCCGTGCAGACATTTTTCACGGTCAATGTTACATACACTTTCACCGCAAAACGATACTGTTACTACTTAATAGTGTGTCAGACTTACACCACTCTAGTAAACTTGAAGTGTGTGTATACTTTCAACGGAATATCTTGCACATTCGTGTAGTAGCAATTATAATACTTCTCGAAGTAACTTAACAGGAATTTTCTAACTTCCTTTCGTTGCGTCTGGACCAGGCCGCGTGCATTCGTTGTCAATTTCAAACAAAGCCTGATCATGTCAGAATCTTATTTTTAGAAACTGAATGTCTTGTAATTGATTGTTTTTTTGGTAACCTCTATGATTTTCCTACAGGTAATAACTGCTTGTATAAGAAGGTTGCGGAACAAAATAATTATTGCTTAAGAAACGTGAAATATATAACGACCAATTTTATAGAACATAAAAATTGACGGGAGAGACAGAGATTAACTAAAAAGAAATATAAATCATTACAACGAATGGAACTCACCTAATAATTAGTTGAATTAAAAACTTGATTTAACCAACATTCTCAACAATTCTATTAAAACAACTGGGCCACTAATAAGTGGTTATATAGATCTGAAAATAGGAAAGTAGGTTGTTTGTTACTGATTCACAGATTGAAAGTCTTATCCATAACTTTAAACAATACAGAGATAAACTTAAAACAAATGGGGGGGGGGTCATTTCAAATACTGTATCGGTAATATTGAGTAAACTGTTAACACTGCCGTAGTGGGCACATAGATTAGATTTTCAATATTGAAAAAACCTTTGTTTGTTGCGTTGTAATGTTTGTAAAATGCGTGTGTGTTAATCCTAAGTGCTCAAGCTGAATTCATTTAAGTGAGATGTTTGTGATGTTAGAACATGTAAAATTTGTCAAATTAAAGCAAAATCTCAAGATGTATTAAGACAGAAAAAAACACTCTGAATCCTAATTTTTACATAATTCCTAGCAGCTGACTAAGGTTTTTAATGTGTTTGAAGGAATTATTCAGGTACTAGTGTTAGTCGTAAGCATTGTACTAAGCGTGATGTTCTCGTCCAGATTTTCTGAATTAATTGGAGTGTCACATATGATGATTCACTTAGAAGTGAACTGACTGTAGCACATGAACTACTGTGACTGTCACGGTCATGGCATGTTTTATTACAGTGAAACATAGAACTACTCTACAAGTAACATGTCACAAAATTATGAAAATGTCTTGGTCGCGTATGCATAATGACTTTTTCCATTCATCACTCTATAATGGAAGTTAAACGGAACAACACTATGTAATATAACATCACGTGTATTCTTTATGGCAGCGGGAAAACTGTGGCTATATATGACGCACTAAGTTAGACCTTTACGGAGGAACACTAAGACGAAATATGTCAGATGCAGCAAACTATAAAACGACAGATGATTCGAATACTTCTCTATGCTTGAAAAAATAATGATTGTGACCTACCAAAAGAAGGCTCACTGATATTAAGAGGTGAATATAAAAAAAATTATTTGAACACTTGTAAGCTGCAACTATTTTGACAGAAACACTCCCTGAAACGCAAAAAATAATATAATAATGTTCTTGCTGGTGAAAATAGAACGAGACACACTACAAATGAGATGAGCAGACTACTTAAATAAACGACAGGATTAGCATTACGACAACAGATAAATATATGTTGCTTGAGAGAAACATTATTTTTTAAACCGTTTAAAGTAAATATAAATATTTGTGTGAAATTTATAAGTTTTTAAAAATTTAGTGTGTCAAGTCGTGTTTACAGAGTCTTAAGCAATGGTGTTAAGGGTAAGATAAAATCAAACTTACTTGAAGTTATACCTAACTCAGTTTAGTAAGTTTGTTCTAATTTTTTGCGTATTGTCGCTTCAAGATACATCAAAGTGTTGTAGATGCTGCGTGACCAAGAGGTGATTTCAATTAAAAAGTTCTTTTACAGGTGATTGCTCCTCGTTTCTATTTTATCAGTGAAAAAGTACTTTGAAGTTTATATTATATTACCTACAAATGATTTTTAAAGTGTGGCGCATGTGAAAGTAAACGTAGATTATATGCGCTTACCTCAAAGTGTTATATTTATATTATTATGTAACTTAAGTAAAATACCAAGGAAAACTAAACAGTAACGAAATTCTATTCAGCAATTTCATCACAAATTTTGTCTATCATTATAAAATCATTTTCTGATTACTGGGTTTACGTTACATGGCTGATTAGATTTAATCCCTCTAGCCAACTACCCCTCGATCTCATTAACGGATTTCTCCGTAAAAGTTTTTACATCAATAGTACGTGCTTAGTAAGTAGTAGTGTTTGTGGCATAATTTCCTGATGTTTCCACCACTTCACTCTGTTAATCCACATGCTTAGGCCTATTTCACTCTTTCACTATTTCTCTCCTACTTCTCCCCTTCACTATTCTCTCCTTATAGTTTTATCGAGCGCCTCGCTTCTGCACAACGCAGTAAGCGAGTTGTCTTACTTTCTGGAATACCTTCACCGTGTCTCTTTGCACCTTACTTAGGTAAGTGCTGCTAGTGATTCAAAGATCATGTGAAGTCTTTGCATCTTGTAATAGAGATTGTCGTCCTTGTAGCAACTGATTGTCAGTTTAAAGCTAACTTTCCTTTTCTCCCTGCCATCTAGCCATTACCTGGTTCTGGTCTACAAAGAGTCAACATTTTTAACATTGAAAATGTTTATAAGGACGTGTCGCACATTTGCGGCCGATCGCTGGTGCGTGATCGAAAATGGGAACCGGTGACTTTCCATAGAAACTACCTCTTTGTTGTCAATAACGTAGTACAGATATAAAACTTCGCTTATGAAAGCAACTACATTTAACTTATAATCTGTACATTGGTAAATGAAGAATGAATTCATTGATTGGTGAATGAAGAATGAATTCATTGATTGGTGAATGAAGAATGAATTCATTGATTGGTGAATGAAGAATGAATTCATTGATTGGTGAATGAAGAATGAATTTATTTTTATTAATTGGTGAATGAACATAAATATATATATTTTTTAGATTTATTGAAGCATTTTGAATTCCATTCTGTGTGCATTGCATTTGTGCAATGCCTGTAAATTTTTTTCTTTTCGTTATCAACCAAATTATTACTTAGCAACTCATTAAACATAACTGACTAATACAACTAGCTAACTGACTAACTGTTGTGAAGTTTCAACCACAGTGACCTGCGACAAAAAAAAAAAAAAAAAAAAAAAACTAGAAACTACCAGAAGCCTAGAGGGTTCCGCCTTCTAATGGCGCATACTTTTTTTGAGCATCGTCTTATAGAATACGCCATTGTATTTTTAATGTTCAAGCATATTTCTTATTATATGTTACGGTCTGTGTAACTTATGCACACAGGCATTTTCTATAACTTAAATTGTAGAGTGTCATTTATTAATAGGATAAATAAATTTAAACGACTGTCTGAAACAATTCTGAAAACAAATATTCCTTTTTCTACTTTAATATGTATTAAATTAAAGTAAATTAAAATTCTACCGGCCTATGTGTCAGTAGAAGGAACAACACTTTAGATACTGACGCTGTTATATGAAAACAATAGTTCATTTTGTTTAGAACATAATTTCTTAATTAGTATAATGAACCGCTATAATTTCTGCGTACATCACAAGAAAGGCAGAACATTAAATATTTTCCATTTTCAAGCTAGATCTCTGCCTTGGGGATAAAGATATTTACGTAGATGGTTCCTATAAAGGCACGTTATATGCAGCAGCAGGATGTTTAGCGAAAGATTTTAGTTAGAGATATGCAGTGGACATCCTGTATAGGTGCCGCATTACTTTTAAGACAAATTAAAATGCTGTAATTTACACCATAATTTGGGTACTTTTATTAATTGTTGTATTTAATTTAATTTTGCTGGTTGCAGTATTGGAAAACTGTATAACATAATACGTTATTTTAATACAGCTGTAAGTATTGTACAGTAGCATTATAAAAATTACTGCTGTCAACTTCTCTGGCGTTTAATTGTGCATTCCTTTGTTTTAATACCTCAGTCCATGCAATCTTCAAAAAAATACTTACATAATTACTAAAGACGTCTTTATATTTATGATTTTTATATTATAACAGAGGCATCGTAATGTGAAAAGAAGCTTACAACGGTTTGCGTTATGAGGTCTTCAACGAGCGCGTTTTAAGACCAAATGTCAGCTCTAATGTTACAATTAACTTTCGAATGCATTCAACTGTAATTCAACTGTTTGAAAAAAAACACAGAGGGCTTTAATTGAATTTACCAAAAGCTATAGCTCTATTCCAAATTAAGTTGTTGTAATCTCTTTACTCTCATACAATCATTTTTTTGTTACTTGCCGTTTTGAGTCATAGGAGATGGGATCGTTCTCAAAATCTAAAAAACTCAAAACGATTTACAATAAGAAATATAAAAGAAAATACTGAAAAAATGTAAATAATTTTGATTGAAGTCTTATAATATAAATGTAAATCATAAAAACGTAATACACAACATATACAAATAAACTATGAAGTAATGTGAAATATAATATACATTTCTTACTTTTGAATGATAGTTGAAGATGATTGAAATATCTCAAACGTAGGTTAAAGACTTCACAGCGGCTGGACATCTGTTTCCATCCGTATTTATACCCCTCCCCGCGTACGTGTTAAATACCATATGGCATTCCCTGTCCGCTCACTATTATATGAAACGAAAATTCCAAACTCACGCGGACGCTCTAACGCAAATGTTTCACCTACTAACACACACGACCTTCCGTCACGGCCTTTCATCGCAATTCACAAAGTATTAAACCAGGTTTGAGGATTGTCCTTGCTCGCTTGGTTCGAACAGTTATCGCCTCGCACATGATGAAGACACTTCCATGAAATTACGTTGTCCACTAGACTCAATCTACTACGGAAACGGAATCACACTGTATCTTATGCAGTTTTTCCCAAGCATCTTCCGTTAATCTCGAGTTGTTCGTTTTACCTAACTGGTCATTTTTGTGTGCTCAGACATGCAAACGCCCAGAGGCTTACTCACTTTTCAGAAGTATTGTACACACGCAGGAAGTCAGTATAAGACGTTCTTGTTATCTAATGTAGAAATACTTGATGTGGCGTTACTCACTAATTTGCCTATGCTATAGAGACAGTTCCCACACCGCACCTTGCCTATGCTATAGAGACAGTTCCCACACCGCACCTCCTTGACGTGGTGTTACTCAGCAATTTGCCTATGCTATAGAGACAGTTCCCACACCGCACCTTGCCTGTGCTATAGAGACAGTTTCCACACCGCACCTCCTTAAAACCCTCCTTTATTATCCAAATTTTCTCGGATGCTCGGAATAACGGCAGTACCTTTCGTTTCCTTGCGCCGTCATGAGTATTTTATATATTTTATATTTTTCTGGACATTCTTTATAGGCTCTTAAGATCGTACAATAACATCACATAGGAAATGTATCCACACAAACAAAGCCGACAAAACAAAATACACTTACAGTTTCCACATTATTTTAATAAAATTTGACAAGGGTGGTGACAGTCCTCTTTAGTTTCAATCTCTGTGTCAACACTAACACCACCGAATAAAAAACAACATTGAAAAAAATGGGAAGATGATGGATAAGGGTGTGCAGAAAATCAAACACAGTTCCGTAAATATTTTAAGTGGGAACGACGAGGAGAAAGAAGAGTGAGTGTCTAAAAGTATTATGGAATAATCAAATGAGACTGGATTTAGTATACCACGATGCTCGGCATCCCGGCGTTCGATCAAAAACAAAAGACTCAACAATTTTTTGCAGAAGAAAAAGTTTCTTTAAAAAAATAGTATTTATACACTTTTCTGAAAATAAAAAGTAATATTTTAAAGAAAAATTTTAAAAAAGTATTTAAATTTTCCTTAGCTAGCGCTCGTTTACTTTGAGCTTCCTCTGAGGCGAACTCTAAGCGTGCTGTTAGTTCCGTTACTGGAGTTAGTACTGTTGTTTAAATTGTTGACTGATAGTCGTTGTGTGTGCGATGTGTAATGTGTATAGGAAGTAGGCCTATATGTGACTTAAACTGTTGCAGGTTGATTTTAAAAAATTTGTTTTGTTTGTTTGTATACTTCTAGTTGTAGGACTATAAACTTGTCTAGTATTTGACCCTTTGTGTGTACGTGAAGAACTCTCATGTTGTTTGTTTGTGCGTGTGTGGTCTGTTTCAACGAGGTAGTTAAGATGGTGAGTGACGTAACCATTACATTTAAACGTACGTAGGACATACAAACATATCGCTTATGCACAAACAAGGACACGCTAATGACATAAAACTCAAGAATTTAACAATCTTTCATGAAACCAGTCTCAGTGAAGCTATGTAGTTACTATTTTCTATAACAACTTATACTCTCCCTTGTCTTTCACAATCTTTAAATTAATTAGTCTTTTTGACGGTTGGTATCAATAATGATCCTGAGAACAAAAAACATATTAATTTAGACAATTATTTAAGATGCTATTGTGAAATAACATCTCAGTATATAGGAATATAAAAGTAATTTTGACTGTTCATTATTGATACAAAATGGAAATTAATTTAAGTACAATAAAAGTATTGTATTATTTTTGTATAGACGACATCGCATGACTATGCGGTGATTTCCTCAGTAGTTTGTATGCTCAACAGTGTGTTCTCATTCGCGGTTGGAAACATGGAAAGAACTGCGGGCAATACAGCAAAGCAAGCATGGAAACAAAACAAGTGTGTTATAATTACCAAGGCGAAAAATAAAGACAACTAGAATTACTGAAAGATAAATTAAACATGATAATTTAAGAAAATAAAATAATTAAATGGACCTAGACATGATATTTACGAGGCAAAAAGATTGCAGATAGCCAAGAAGATTGTTTCATTGCAGCTAAGAAGCATAAAAAATCGTTGACAAAGAAGACAGTTCACGCGGTTGTAAGATAATGCGGTAAGATACTGCTGTACAGTTGCCCGATAGCGGTAAGTTACTGCTAGACTTGACAACACACTATAGAAAGATTTGCTTAGCAGTGAGTAGGCACGTACTGCTAGAGCTAATTTCCGAGATGACGAATGTATTTACGAGCGCGCGTGTGTGTAAATTTCAATGCATAAAATAAATAATACAATTTTTTTTTTATTTGAACACACTAACAATAATAAAAAAAGAATTTTTTAATCTCGATTTCTATACAAACTAAACACTGAATATTACTAAATATGTGCTCATTTTAATATTCTGATTTCTAATGGGGGAACTAAATTGAGAGCCGTCCGTGTAGTATCTTGTTATCTACGTCGAATTTAAAGTTTTAAATGTACTTCTTTGATTCAACAAGAAGAATCAGATCGTCGCGTGTGTATAATTTACACGCAAACACGCGCCCGCGCACACACAGATGTATTAAAAACCTTTGAAACCTAGACCAGAATTAGTGTTAGATGTGTTGAGAGTGCATGAATTAAACCAATCACATTTAAATTCTTATTACACTTGAATAAACGCTTTATTACCATTGTCTTTACAGTGTGTCTTATAATGCAAACAACGACGTTGTGAATAAGTTGGATAAGTTCAACCTTATGTGCAGGACTATCAGTTGAATTCTTAAGTCAGCAAGTAAAGGAACACGCCTAAAATTCTACAAGGTGATGGCTCTTCCCACACTTCTTTATGGGTCTGAGTATTTAGACTTTAACGAAAGGCCAGGCCAGTCGCATCCAAGTGGCTGAAATGAGATTTCTCAGGCACGTGGCAGCGTATACTCTCCACGATCATAGAAGAAACAGAGATATACGGCAGGAACTGAATATTATGAGTACACTCGACAGGATCGCCCAGAATCGGCTGAATTGGTGGGAACATCTTTGCGGAATGGATGACTGCCGCATCCCCGAAAAAAACTGTGGAACTATAAGGCAAGGGAACGGAGAGGTGTGGGACGTCCGAGGAAGCACTGGAGTGACCAGCTGTAATTTTTGCCTATTTTAGACAAACCATCCTTGGTTTAATCCTTGAAGATGGTGATGATGATTACTGTGATTAATGTATACTATACATTATTATTTTTTGTTATTATTACTATTAGTATTATTATTATTGTACTGTTATTTATAAACTGGTATTGATATTTATTAATTATATTATGGTAGGCCTATATTAGATTTTAAATTACTTTAGATGTTATAATAAGTATAATTTTGAGTCGTGTTATTAGAAGAACATAAAGTATACTAAGTCTTCAACTTGTCTTAAATATTTACTTAATTAAGTTGTGTTAATTGTTGTAATCACAAACAGAAATAACACTGTTCGATACTACTATAGACAAATTTCCCGATTAGCGCTTTCAAGCTTTACCAGCTTATCAAGCCTGAACGATCTGAGAAAAAATTCTGGATCCGGATTTTTTTCTATAGTGGTATGCAACATGTTATTTTTCTGTTTATCTTAATTAAATTTTTGTGTTTATAAATTTCATAGTAAGAATAACACACTTCGTTCTGTGTTTTTGATATATTTATAACATTAACAGACTGCATTTCTGATTTCATTAAAATCGATAACTTTTATTAATATCACTAATACTGTACTAATTATAATATAATTTACTTAACGTAATATTTAGTGTGTGAGATTCGGTTGTTTCATGTTTTTTTTTAAATTATAGTGTGAATATTTTATTAAATTTGGATATTATTGTGCTTAAACGTTGTTTACGAATTACTAGATAAGAGTGTATGGGAAGATAAATTTATGTTATTTGATAAAGTAGCTGAATGGTTATAAATCCTGTTTTTTTATTAAAAAATACAATTCATGTCCTACAATATTAGAATGGAGACCAGAAGAAGGAGTTATTTTGTATTCTCTACACAAACCAGAAGAAAAAGTTTGTTTTGCTAAACACAAAATAACTTAAATACGTCAACAACAAATGCATTATCCGCTTCACAACTCTAATAAACTTGCAGAGTGTTACGAAATTGAAAGATATAACAAACAACGTATTAAAATTCTATAACAGTTGTCAAAATATTATTTTATAAATTGCGCCCTACTTTTCCAGCGCTTCTATTATAATTGATTTTGCCGCCTTATTGGATTAGTTTGAACAAAACCTTTGATGCTACGTGAAGATTATCAGAAAGTAGGACAGCTACCACCGTACAATTTACAACACAACGTTCTGTTCACTAAATAATCTGTGTTAGTCTTCTGGTGTAAGTTAAACTACTACATTAATTACAAACTTAAGCCTACCCGAGACTCCTTCATTAATGAACGCGAACTGTCAAAAAATAAACCAACACCACCTACAAAATTAAACACAAATACAGAAGAATTATATAAAAAAGAACTGATACTTATTCAGTAAGTCCGTTGAACATAACTGGAAAGCACAAACACAATCACAATATATTAAGGTGTTTGTAAAACCTTACACAGCTGCTGGGATCCATTGCGATCCTTTTAAAATTCCTTGTTCAACACGATAATCGTCCTTATCAACTGCAACAATATCGCTAAAGAACGTTCACATTCGAACAGGCTTTTCATTAGAATGGGTACTCGGGTACTTTATCAGACAAATACAGACAAGAGGATCATAGTGTCACATACCAAAGAAACAATAGACAGGATCAGCTGATTATTCAAAATACATAAGACAGGTCTACGTACCGTATTCTGTAGAGACAGGAACATTGCTTTATTAAAACATAAAAATCTAGAGTAATATCGTGAATGCCTTCGAACAATACTGCACCGACTAGCCTCAGTCGCAGAAGAAGTATCCACGGACGACTGGTCAGTCCAACAGAAGAATTCAGGAATGATCAAAAGGTTATAACAGAACGGTGAATATTAACTTTATACATGTTCCTAACTTTCTGAAACCCATAACAAGACTGAAGTACTTTATGTAATTGTTACTCATTACTTTGAAAGAATATTATCTGATAATTCTTTTGAACTTACAAAATGTAATATAAAACGTTTGAATGGAAACTTGTGTATGAGAAGGTGTTCTTACTTAATTTAATACTTGACACTGTGATTGCTAATTTATAATTTTTTGTGTTTCTTTTACTTTTGCTACCCAAGAGGCATGTAATTTGTTAAAATGTTCTTCCAAACAACCTGGTCACATGCATCTCTATTTCCCGTTCAAACATGCTCCACTAAAACCTTTTTAGACTAATTATAAGTGCCGTAATTAACAATATCTACATTGTTAATTGGTTTTATGAGGTTAGATTAATTTTGAATCGTATGGTTTCAAAAAACGCTTGTAGAAACAAAATATAAACTAAATTACTTTATCATAACAAACCGCTAAATTTAATGTGTTCAGCAGCATTTTACTTAGAAGAGTATGTGAATATGGAACTAGTATAGTAGAAAGTTTTTCCCACTCATATATTTGAAATATATTTACACAACGGCATTATTTACTTAGATATTGCAACAGTACAAACATTAACGGTACTGTGCATTGCCAAAATAAATGAAATAAATAATAAAAATAAATAAATATGAATTAATAAACATGATTCAGATTGCATAAGCTGGATCGTAGTAAAAATAGGGAGCGCAGAATTCATGCATGGACATGCATTTTCGACACACCTGTCGCTAGCGTTGTGTACGCGCGTATTTTGTTGGTGTGTGTGAAACCTGTCCGTTCCTGAAATATAACCAAACCTTTTCAAGTAGAATAGTTGTATGTTTATTTTAATTATAAGAAAACTATGTACGATAGGATAAAACAAAAGACACCAAAGTGTATAGAAATTATAGGTGAATAAAGTGTTAAAAAACCGTATCGATGTGACGAAAAGTGCAATTACTATACGCAAAAAATGAATATCTCTTTTTGTGAGTACCATAAAGAAGTGCAATTTACGTATAGTAATCACATAAAAATTAATGATCGATTTAGCATCGAGTGATGTGAAACAAACTTCGTAATTCGCGAAGATAGGCGAAAATTGTGACTTGAACCAGAGTGGGGAAAGTGACGCTCGACAGAATTTGACAGGTCAAATGTTGTTCAGACAGGAATTTTTGCACGACCTGACTATAAATACCAGGTCGCGCTAAAAAAGTTTCTTCTTCTCGATTCAACCGTTGTCGCAGGAGGCTATGTCAGTCGACGACGCCAATTCACATCTATAGTGAGAGTCACAAGATAAAAACTAGATGTCCAACCAGAGCCGCAGAATACATCCGATGAGGTCTATGGACAAACCGGCAGCATATGACGTGAGACGAGACGACTATTAATCAACACATACAGGAGGACACGATCAGAGGACAAAAAGGACACGGAGGATCCGACAAGAGGACCAGAAGGACACGGAGGACAGGACCAGAAGGACACGGAGAACACGTCCAGAGGACCAGAAGGACACGGAGGACACGACCAGAGGACCAGAAAGATGACGTACAGATGAATAACCACGTCAAACGAGGTGATACAAAACCATTGTAATTATAGACATTTGAAAGACACTAATTAAAGTTGGAGTGAAAGACATTCAACCAGCATTAAAATAAATAAATTATACATAAAAGTAAAAGCAGAATAAAAATTATAATAATATTTCTTGTATCAAATTTAGTAATTAATAACGTATACGATAAAAAAAATATTTAAATTTTGAATTAACGTAATTAGTAAAGTCTTTGATGATAAAGGAGAATGCGTATGCAGTAGAAAGTTAAAACAAAGTAATATAAAAGAAATGTGAATAGAAGTAAATTCATTTTTGAAGATAATGAACCAGCAATTGCAAAAAGATGAGCACACAATGAGTAAGCCGAGACCAAAATAAATATTTTAAAGTAATTAAAATTAGATAATAAGATTTGTGTATAACTTGTGTATCTAATTTGTTAGCAATAGGTTGTGTACGAAAACTTCGAACAAACGATATAATAATGAGTCAATGTTTAAAATGCGATATGAAAGATTTTGTTTACTAAATAAATTATGGGACAATTTTAAACTTAAATAACGTATCATCTTCTTATTACGATTACACCCATGAAATCAATTCAATAAATTAAATTGAATTTGTTATGTTATATATAACACACACATTTCAATTACATTAAATAAATATCAATTTGTAGCGTTATAAAATTTTGACCTCCCAAAAACGTGGGGCTCCTCAAACACAAATAAATTTGTATTTGCAACCTGTATGCACAATTTTTATACCGTTGTATATAAATTGTCCCCAAAAGCGTGGGGCTACACAATTTAAAATAAATTTAAATTGGTAATTTGTACCGTTGTAATATATATATATATAAATTAAATATATAATTAAATAAATTTAATTATTTACTGTTATTTAAATATAATTGTAAAGATAGCAATAATTTGCCTTAAACGATTAAACGTTTTTATTACCTTCAGTACAGAGGTAATAACATACAGACAGTTACCATCCGTCTTTGTGGGTTTGTGCCGTTTTGTCAGTTTTACGATTGATGACACCAAGTACTTTTATAAATCGTCTCTCCATAAGTGACAAGATGAAATTCTTTGCAAGTCACCGCGTCGTATATGTGGAATGTAAGAGCGTCACGTATTGTGAAACGTAACGATTAAGCGTCACAACGCAATTTTGTGGAAAACGTCTTAATCTTAGCAGACAGACTCCCTTTCTACTTGAGAAGTCTTCAAGCAGCCATATTTCGTCTATGTAATATATAGGCCTACATCAATCTAACATACAGAATACTTTAGCGAACACATATCTTGTGACATGTTTTCATCTATTTTTCTCAAATAGTTTTAATATTCCTACTATGAAAGTTTATTATTAAAGATTTATATTTTCGTATTATATTTATTGTTGAGCAGTAAAGCTAGTAAGAAAAACGCCACGGCTGTTTACTTACGTATGCGTACCCACTTAAAAGAATAAAACATATACACACTTTATTTATAGTATACTACTATAGTTAATAGTATAAATATATACACACTACGTGACAAAAATTAATATTTGACATTCGTTTGTCAACGACTGACTAAAATTAATATCAGATAAAAATTTGTATGAAAATATTATTGGCATGTATTTTCTAATAATTATACTCCGCAGCCGATACACGAATTTTATAAGTCTAGAAATTAGCAGAAGCAACGTTTTAACAAAACAATATTATAAGAAACGTGGAGAAAATATTCTTGAAAATATTTGCGGACTGCCACTGTAAATTAAATCATGAATAGTTACAGTTTCTTGATATTATTTATTATTATGTTATACAGTACAATCTATCACTGGGAAGAGGTGCAATGTGTTGATGAAACGTCAGTGGAATGACATTTTCGAAATCTAACACGTTGGACAGCACATATTAGTAACAAAGCCATGTACGTTACACAAGTGTACACAAAAGAATATTGAATTAGATTTCTAAGCAGTAAGCAACAAGCAAAATTTAGCACGTAAACAGTGGATGTATACGTTTCTCCCGTGCCTCTTGTATCAATGTTTTAAGTATAATTAACAAACATTATTATTGATTTTTCTACTTACAACACAGGGAGTGTAAAAGAACGTGAGAACCGATGCACATTATCCAATAAACTGTTTATTTTACACTAAAAATTAAAAAAAAAATTTATTATATATATTTTAAGATAATAATTGCTGTGTCAATTAATGTTCTCATATTCACGTATGCCGTTAAGTCTAGCTTAAGATATTTTATGCCTAGCTTATTCCTTCAATTCGGGACACATTTTTCGCAATAAATTCAGCGTTAAATTAACTGCTTCTATGAGGGGTAGAGAATAGTATTCTTACGGTATTATATGTTTCGTAATATTTTTGGTGTATCTCCCCACCGTTTATTTACCTATAGGAGTAAGCAAAGTCGGATTAAGGCTTATGTAGAATGCCTGACGTAAGCGCAGCGAGATAGCGGCGTGAAAATAACAGTCTGTCAACACCGAATCAGACTACCACAGTGAATAATAATATTTGCAACTAAACTAGAGAAAACTATCAATCCTTTGCAAAGGATGCTTGTATAGTTACTGATAACACTGTTCACCATTAAACGTATTGACTAATGGAACCTGTATTGATATTTTCTCGTCTTTCGTTCTGTTTATTTGACCACTAGACGTATTTTAACATGAACCACTAGAGAAATTTTAGTAGGCGGTACGTGTTGATCACAAGTCAAGAACTAACACCTGCTGGAAATTTCAAGGAAATACAATGATTACGTTTGGCATTGAAGTTACTGTCATTTTGCTACTTACACAGCAGATTCACATTTAAATATTTAGCTTCACTTTCACAACTCTTCATAACAATGATACAACGATCATTTTGTAACAACCTAATTTTGAGATACCAGTAAACAACTGTAAATTTAAGCTATTCTGTTTTATAAAATTATTACTTTGTACTGGCAAACACAACCACAGCAAATGCTAAACGTTAAGTAGTAATAGAGCTGGGGCTTTCGATTAACTGATATCAGAATACAAGGTTAGCTAATTGTTCCAAACATAAAATACAAACACCCATATAAACTTACACGTTCTATTAATGACAGTTTATTAAACCTATATGCTGGATATTGCCGTAATCAGGCTTCTGTCCAAGCTAAAGATGGGTTGCGTTGACTTCACACATCCCGACCAAACCAGATGTCGCAACTCACAGCAAAGGTTATCAGCTTTCCATTATTCTGTACTTCCGTTGTTTGTAAAATGATACAATGGCAATTCCTGTACAGAGTATTACCTACACATTAATTGCGGCAGAGAAACCAATTTTCGTTTGATAATATAAAATAAGTCAAATTGATATTGAATATATAAAATATTTTCCATTATGACTTGACGTTTGAATGTTAATTCAGGTAGGTTTATCTACATTTTGTTAAACAAGTTTCTTATATTAAAGACCACTTTATCCCTCTACATCTTTGCCAGGCTTAAAAACATGTGTTATTGTTGTATCAGTTTATAAATATGTTTATTAAATAATGACATTCTGCATATCGTTTGATTATAAATAATGAAGGTAAAGCACATAAAATATTTTTGATGTTGACATAATTCATCCTGTAATACACTTGTCGTTCTAGTGCAAGAAATAATTTTAAAATTAACCGACATACTTTATTTTACACGTTCTCATATATAGGCCTAAATAATTTATTTAGTCGAGATTCCACAGAATTCTAGTCGCTTCTTTCATGGTTTCCTAAATTACTTAATATTTAAGATTACAAAGGCTCTTTACACCTAAATCCGATGCTTGGTATCCAGGAAATCATATCTGTATCTCAGACTCGTTGACTCCGAGTTCATGCAACAGTCGTCGCTGTTTCAATTGTTGATACTTTGCACCATTTTATTTTAATGATATAAAGCACGCTTGTTATTATCCAGGAAAAGATTTATGAAACATGCAATTGAAATTTAATTAGTTATTAATACATTCCTTTAAAATGTATACAAGGTATTACTGTGTCTGACGTTATGAATATGTAGACTTATTTTTGAGTTAAGTGATGAGTAAATACCAAGCAAGACTGTCTTGGCTCGTTAATATTCCTGAACATACACAATATTCTGCTTAAAGAATATTAATGTGTGTCGATTCTTGACAGTAAATGAGTGAAATAGTAAATTGTTGTAGACAAAAATTGTTGGAGTTAATAATGGTGATATTATATTTTTATAATATTCTATCAATAGGCAACGCAAAACTACATAACCTTCACTACCTTTAAACGTATCGTCTGGGTACAGCCATTTTCATAATTAAAATTAACCACCGTTCGTACCATTAAAATAATGTTACGAAATTACAGAACAATCTACGTGTTTATCGAATGTTCCAGAAGAATCTCGCTCTAATGTTTGTGGCATACGTGATTGTCGGCGCATTTGCTAGACTGTACCAGAAGCAGCACGCACTGTGTCAGGGCCGTAGTAGAGATAATGCGTAGGTAGGAATGTTGTCGTCTGTGAGCGGGGGTATAAATACAGGCGGCAGCGGCCTTAGTATTCAGTATTAGTTGCGATATTGCTCTGTGCGTACAAATGGTTAATAGTGAAGTGCTGTGATTTATAATCCGGCGGTATATTGTAATACAATTGTGTTTTAATATTAGTTGACATTTATTTGCGTGTGAACAATTTTTATCTGATTTGTTGTAAGAGACTGTGTTATTAATTACGAACTGTATAACTGCGAAAATTAAAGCTGGTGATTAGTGACTTAATTGGTGTCTTGTATTTTGTTTCCACTGTACCATACGACGATCAAGTAGACCGTCGTAACAATAAGATAGTTTTTACAAATTCCATATTACCTACCCTGTAGGAATGTGAACCTGGGATAACAGGTGGTTCAGGAGTAATGCTAGCCACAATTGCTTCCTTGTATAACGAGCGTCTCACATTAGGCAATGACTCACTCTGCCTAACTGTGGTGGAACGGTGGAAACAAGTATGTTCAACAACTGCCAGATTCAATGAAGAAACTGTTTACATGGGGAAACTTGGGCAATAACTTTTAATAAAAAGAAGCTACAGTTTTAATTCATGCCACTAGCATTGCCGTGACGTGAACAGTCTATTTTTTGAAGTCCCTGTCAGTTAAACAACAAAAGAGGTAGTACTAACTACAATGGGTTGTATATTTTGAACATAGGCTTACGTAAATTGACAAACAAAGAGGAAATTCTGATAAATAATATATGCTGTTAATGATAAAGCGACTGTAATAAACAAACACACGAATACCGTTGGTCCTCAGAGTTGTCTTAAGATTTTGTCATTGTATCTTTTGAAACGTGGTACAGTCGTCTCTTTTCTACGCCTTTTACAGGTGTGGGACAAATATGACTTTCTTTCAAATAATAGAGTTTTATTTACACGATAAGTAAGTGTTAAACAATTTATACTGAAACGGAGTTTCTCTTTCATCTACAATTCTACAAAAATTAAATCTGTTGCTGACTTATTATAATTGTTACATTTTCCTAAATAAAGAGTATAGGCCTATTTCGTTTAAGTAAATTAGTTTATCAAAAGACTCTTGTCGATTCAAAATGTGTACATTGAGCAATGTGTAGGCCTACATTTTTCTTTTCAAACGTGATCATAAAGAGTAAAATTAAACATTACAGAAGCGTGTTCGTGTCCTCGTTATGTTCTACTGAAGTAGTTTATAACAAAATGTTAACTATTTATTGTTCCTTTGAAATGGCAAGGTAGAGTTGGTATTGCAATTTCAGATTTTCAATAAGAAAGTAATGAATTTATTATTACAGGTGGCTTGATAAAAACGGAAAAATATTAAATAATGTTGTAAATTCATATTACTCATACAAAGGCCTGCTTCGAGAAACGGGTCAGGTACTCTTCCTACTGTAATCATTTGGTCCGAAAAGCTTCTTTGATGCACGGAGGCATGTGAGAACTAGAACTACGAAATGTACTGTGTGATTTCCCTGCATTTGCAATTAAGAAGCTTCAGTGTGCAGAAATTCTACGCCAAAAGAACAAATTACATTTACGGTTGAGACTTATCTTCGCCAAGAAATACCTAGCGTTTGTTAAGCGGGAACGACATAAAACAAGACTTGCTAAAACGCTCGCGCGCGTCCGTGTGTGTTCGTCTACAAAATTGTTGTTCCTACGTGTAATAAAAATCAAATGTATTTGTAGATTGATTTTTGTTAGACTACTTTAATAATTAGTGGTGTATTACACTGTTTCTTACAGTTTATATATTAAAAGTTAACTCAAATATAAACTACTATTATTATCAATGAAACATATTCAAAGTTACATAATTAGACGACATCTTATACATGCATTAAATAAAGTATCTCCCAACGTGTACACACGAACACGTGTTGTGTGGTGTGTGTGTGTGTGTGTGTGTGTGTGTCTGCCCACGCCCTTGTGTGTGTATGTAAAGTCTATATACTTAAATGAATTTTATAAAGGATGCGTTCTGGAGAACGATGTTTTAGGTGTATTTTGTCAGTTACATTTATTAGTTATTTATATTAGTAGAACATAATATTTGATTCTATAATCAATATATTATAAAATCCGCTTTATACAAGCTAAAATAGTGTGAATGTGTGACACGTTTTGCAAAAACGAAAGTACCTTTCCACCCTAAATCCTTATTTTTAGTCCTATTAAAATATCTGTAAAATATAATTCATAGTTAATAATCGATAACATGCATAAAACACTTTAATTAATTAATAAAAACATAGTATATTTAATAATTATAATAATTATCAATAACACTGATAATTATGAATAAGTGTAATAACCTTGCATTCCATTAAACCAAAAAATTAAAATATTTTAATTCTGTTTTTGGTAACTGTTGTTAGACGGTATTTTTGTAAAAAATTTGGTACAAAAGAAATTGCAAGTGTTCAACAACTTACGTTAGAACAAATTGTTTAAGAACCTCGCAGCCGAAAAACAAACTATACACAATAATCTATACCTGAATCACGGACGCAATTAAAAAAGGATTTTAAAGTCTATATTCAATTTCTCTGTGGTGAAGTTAATAAAACATCAGATTTAATTTTTCCAGTTATAATTGCTAATAGAATAAACGTCTATAAAGCTGCAACGCTGCCAGTATATTAAGAGTGTGACAGTTTTCCGTTTCAATGGAAATAGACTGGCAGTTATTGTTTGTGATTGGCAGTTTTCATGGTGCATGGGGTACCAACTTGCTTACTTGATTTATGTGTCTGCCAGGATACACTCGATTTCAATTTCTGTTCCACCTATGGTAATACAAAAATTACGTCTGTTATAATTTCACTTTTATTAAGTTCAGCTAAATACTGCCAACATATTTTATTGAACGTTCGTTTTGCTCGTCGGTTTCTTGCCAGATAATCAGACTAATAAAGTTTATGTCAACATTTGTAAACCATGTTGCACTGTATGTAGACCCCTATCATCCACATTTCACTTTTTGTATTCATTTTTGTTTATCTGCACCTAGTAATTATTTTCCAGTAACTGTTTTCTCTATTACTTATATTCTCATAGTTTTGGAATTTATACCGCAAACATTTTACGTAGTGAAATATCAAGTTTTACTTTCGTATTTTTCACAGATATCTTGGCATATGCCTTCTTAGTTTTGACATTACTGCCAGTTTTCCTGTCACATATAAAATGTGCAAAAACAGTTTGTTTTCATAAGATCAGTTTCTAGACAGTAATGTATGTTGAGAACAGTTTGAATACTACCGCAGTAAAAGCATAAAATATGATTGGTAGTTTTGTATGCTCACAAAGTTATTATTACCAATGTTTATTTGACATGGACTGTAAACATATGATTTCGAAGAGAGTAATATAGTGTTACGAGAAGCCTAGCGAACAACCCAGAACATTCTCCACTCCCCCCGTCCAGTGTGGCAGCTGTTGCGTCAGTCAAGTAGGTGGTTCTAGTGAGTTCCAGGAACACTTGAGATACGCATTAAGCCGCCGGCGTGCAGTTAAGGAGGCAAAGCTGTACTGGACGTATACAAAGCCAGTACAGCGCGGCGTATATAAAGCCATAACAGCCGGGTTACCAGTTCAGTTACGTGAGCGATTTTTGCTAGTGCGGATTGAATGTTTGTTGAAGTGATGTAGTATTGTGTTAATAACTGTGTGAAACTCTATTAATAGACATTGTTATGGCGTGTGGACAAATCTAACTGGAAATATTGTACGAGTTAATTATAAACTGTTTAATTGTGATAATTAAGGCTGGTGGTCAGTGACTGAATTTGTGCCTTGTATTTTGTTTTCCACTGTACCATACGACGACCAAGTAGACCGTCGTAACAATACAGTATTTGTTATTTGCCAAAATGTGTCTACTCCAAGAGATAAGAATACTAGTAGTCTTTATAATGAAAGCTACCTTATGAGCAGACACAGAGTTATTATAAGACAAAATTGAAATTGTCTAATTGTAATTATTTTACAGTGCCTATTATCTACAAAAAGCTTTTTATATAGACTACTTGTGAGACTAATCTACTCCCGTCAATCAAAGGATAGTAAAAATTTTCTTTAAAAAAATGTATTACAGTATCTGTTTCTGTATAAAAAGTAATGTTTGAAATGTAGCATGATTAATCCTTTATTTCTTAGTATGTGTAATGTGGTACGTTGAACGAATAAACTATTTCAACTTAAACATCTAAATAATTACAATTGAATTCCTGAATAATTTAATCGGTACTAAATACTGTAGATAACTATATTATACGTGTATGGTATGGTAGTGTGGTATAGTTCAGTAGATAAGTAGCCTATAGTATATAGGTAACTGTAGTCAGAAATATTAAAAAAATTCCTTTTTCTGTTATAGTAACATTGTATCAGATTCGTTGTGTGATATAACTTATGAATACCAAATTGAAGTAATTTAATACAGCGATCTATCGCGACCTTTCATATACGTTACATAAATATTATTTTAAACCAAACAATATTAACAATTTCTTATGCATGTTTAATTTGTCATCTATAATACGGTATCTCCAAAAACCAAAAGAGACAAATCGCAAAAGACTGTAAATTTGTGAAACGATTTTCAATCTCCATTCGTGGTTATCCTCAAACATTTATTTTGAATACTTTCAAAAATGTTCAATTTTAGATAAAACATAATTATGAGAAAAGCATACTAGAATATGTAGAAATATTTAAAATAACAGAATATTTATAGATGATATAAAAGAACAAATTTTAATGTAGTAAGTGTATAAATTCTGATGTAGGCCTACTTCTGTTTGTACATGTGTTTTGTTCTATATTTTAAATCCTTAAATTTTTTAGTGACCGTCAATCAACGAATGTTTTAGTGGATGGTTAGTGAGGATCGGTCAATAATACAAATTTTAGCTATTTTGCGTCGACGTTTCGACAATATTTATTGTCATCTTCAGGACCTGTGTATGAAATACAATAGAAATATCAAACATAACGAAACAATTATATATTTGGGTGAACGTGTTGCGTGCGTAATTATATGTGAGTGTGTGCGTGCGTATGTACGTATCATTTTATATGTGAAGACTTATGATAGTTTGTTTACATCTTCAAATTATCTTTAAGAAAACGAGCAAATTATAGTAAGAGAGAACTTAATTTATACAGTATTACAATTTAAATTACTAAATGTAATGATATTTTAATTAATTAAACAAACAGTAATCAGCAATTGGATATTAGATTGGTACACAAACTGTTTATACCTACAGCAGTCAACATATAGCAAAGTAATATATTACCTATAACTAAAACAGATTAGGGGATGTTCACTACGTAATTATTAAAATTTATTTTTACCATGTTTCACTCCCTACTGGTGTTAACAAACAATAATTATTTACTGCTGGTGTTTCTAAATTATGTGTTATTGCAAGTACTGTTAGTTGTATCATTTTAATCATTACACAACTTGTACATTCTCTTACTCTAATTTAAAAATATAAAATTTATAATTTATTAATATTTCCAAAAATTAGTACATAGAGTCTCTTATAGTCTCTTTTCATTTTTTTTTATATTCTTTCTTTTTAATGTTGTTCATGAACCATGTTGACGAGTAATATGGTTTTGTGTCACCTTATTATTGATGAGGTGATACTCTGGTTCTCCTCGTTACGATCCTGCGTCTTCTGTCCTTGTCCAGCGTCGATCCTCCATTGTCTTCTGGCCCTCCTGGAATCCGTCGCCTGATCCTCCTGGTCCAGTTCCGATGGCTCTTCTATACCGCTGGGTATCGACATTGGATAATACGCTGTCTGACATAGCCTTCGGCTGTAGATGAGTTCTAGTAGTCTGAGAGTGAGGCTGGCGACCCTCGCTTATTTATACTGTCGGGCGCAAAAAATCATGTTTCGACAATTCTGTACACGATTTGGATTGTCACAGTTTGTTAAGCGTCACTTTACAGATTTGTTTATTTTTTGTAATTATTTTAACTTTATTCGCAACATGCGAAGTCTTTTGATTATTACACGATGTTCAAACGATCGGTAATTTTCTTATGTATAATTGTATATTAATAGTTTTTTCATATTTTAATTATTCTAATTATTATTGACTTTTATTTATAATGCATGTAAATGCTTTGTTTGTTTCTCACTAACTTTTGCACATGTGTGCGTCTTTATATTAGTAATAACGTGGCGTAATTTGTGTCGTCATAACTTCTGCGAACGTAATAAAATTTAAATAAATTAGGTTTTTAATTCACATTTATTCAGGGGTGACGCCACGCCGGATTCAACTAACTTACACACACACACATATAAAATACACTGTACACAATCTTAGCTGTGTGTGTGGCGTGATCTGCATGTACCGACCTGCGTTCGCGTTCCCTGGTTACTCACAGCTTTCAATACAGGTGTTGATAATAATAATAATTATTTATTCTAATTTAGCAGTTTTTTAACTAATTACGACAATGCACAGTAACGTACCCAGATGTACTGTAGCAATATATTTATTAAATTTTATTATTGTAATTTATGGTAAATGTTTTGATACAAATTTATTTTTAAATTAAAACTTATCGTGTGGTTTATATCATTTATTAATGACAAATTTACTAGTACGAAAATTGGAAATTTGTTAAATCAAAAGTCGTAATAAATGTCAAATAAATATGACATAGAAACAAAGTTTGATACAGATAATTAGAGTGAAGTATAAAACTGTCGTCACACGCAAACCATATTAAAAATCTCAAACATTTACAAAAATAAACTTGTTTATGTTAGACGCCATAAAGTTACCAATAGCCGCAGACCCCTCGGAATTTGACTGCGTTTTGTAAGAACTGTTTATAATAGTCTGCGTCGAAAATATGAACGGAATAGATGATGATAAATACCTTAATCAATTGTTGCTGAACCTAGAACGTAGATTTCTATTAGTATAAGTATATATTAGACACGTTGAAACCAATTAATATTTTCTCATTTTTTTTTTACTTGAAAATTATGGAACGTCTTAATGCTTAAAGTAGATCATAAAAATAACTACGAAAATGTTAAAACAGTAATGTATTAAATGTACATTACACGACATGTAATAATAATAATACAGGAAAGTTGGCAATAATTTAGTGACATAACATATGTAGCGAACATAACATTTAAGTACAGTAAATAACAATCTTTATTTACAGCCAATATTTATGTTGCTAATTTTTGAAATTTCTTTCCTTGCCTAAGTGTTGTAGCTTTCAGGACTAAAGAATATTTCCACTTTACGTTGTACTATTAACGTTTTTCATATTCGGAACAATACGATATATAGGCCTGCATGTCGCGTTTCTCAAGTAAGTAGTATATTCCGATATTATATTTGAGTTTAGTTTTTATTGTTACATACAAGCACACACACACACAACATATTGTCTGAGAGAGGTGGATTAACTTAATCTTATTTTTAAACACAAATTCACACGCATACGGCCAATTCTCTTACAGATAACTAACTTTTAGTTAACCTTAATCACTTTGAAAAGACTAACAAATAAGAAAACGTATTAAGGGGTACATAAGAAGGTAGATTACTTGGGTACATAAAGTACCTTGTCCTGAATACTTTACATAAGTAGAATCAGAAAAGAGAAGGAAAATAACCCGGCTTTTATGTCATTTTTATGCAACTTTTTCAAGATTAATGCATAAAATATAATCGACATCTACTTTCATAATTGAATATGTAACGGTGGAATAAATTGGTCATGATTAGAGACCATAAACATAAATGAAGTCAGAAAATTAAGGACAATAATTCATTGGCTTTACTTATCAACAGCAGGGTAACTTTTGTTAAAACGTTCGGATTATTTGTATGTGTAATCATAGTGCAACTCTAATGCCTACGTAATGTCTACGTAATGTCTACGTAACGTCTACGTAACTGTCGTATCATACTGCGTAATTAGCACGAGGAAAGCATTTCTGAGCCGTTCACAACATTATGACAAATTCTACCTGAGCTTGCAGATTCCTTGCATTAGGTCGAATAAAAGAGAACATTGTTAAAATTTCTCGAAGCATTCCGTTACATTGCTTGATATTACCGTAATACATTTGCTAACAACAATCGTGAGCCAGTTGAAGATTAAGTTCGGCGGATAAGACCCGACACCATCTGTTTAAGTGCGAGTAATTCTGATTCTGCAAAACGGATGTTCATTCACTGCTACTAATAGAACGGTATTAGTGAAAGTGAGAGGTTTTTTTTCAGTAATTCATTCTTTGAGTTGCGAACTATTATAATTATTTATTTATGTGACTTCTATTATTGTCTGTTAATACAATACACCGAACAGTTGTTTGTCTAGCCGACCTTCAGTAGAAATAGGTTTTTTGTTCGTTAGACATTTAAGTAACGAGCTCATCGTTTTCTCTAGAATTCTGTAATTAAATACGTGTTTAAGATTACGATGTATGTACTTATCGTAACAATAGTAACATGAGTGGTAGAAACCATTTTGGATCAGCGCTAATATTTAAGAACTATCAGTAAGTAACTGTGCAGACACCCAGTTTTGCATGCTTTATGAAGCAATATAATACTACCTGTAGATTATTTACCCGATGTTCTGTTCATCATTTTAAATATCATATATTTTGAAAGAATATCAGTTCTGTAAAGAATAATCAGAAGATCTATTGCCAGGTCGCGGTTAATTGTTATAATTCTGACTACTTTTTCTGATGACGTTATCATCGAATAGTATTATTTTAATTAAATGTTATTCTCTATGATAATTTATATTTTGTGTCTGTAACAGAGTATTCATTGTTAATGTAACCTTTATTCATTATTTTATAACAAATTTCTCTTAAAATGTACGCTATAATTTTACTGTTTATTAAACAAACTTTTCCAAAACTTATTAATGTTGGTTCCTTCAATTGCTTAAATTTTTTTACAAAACACAGGACTACACGAATTGTGTTTATTTGCGTAGTAGTAACTACGCAGTGCATGCAGAAGGGTTTGCGACCTTATAACACACAAACGCAGCAGTTGATAGATAGAGTAAAAGTATTTAAAGTACTTTAAGTTTTACAGTAAGTATTCTTTTCTTACCTTATAATAGCGCGACGAACGTTATTTATACTGCTACTGCTGTAGATGTTCCCGGCCACCTTAGCCGGCGTGTACTCATCTAACCATGATTAAATTCACTGAAGTGGCTTTCAACAAACAAGCGGAGTCATGATGCTTTAACCATATGACTGCAGTGTCAGAAAAATTACTGAAACATTTTGACTGACAGAAGTGAAATACAGGTAAATAGTGACATACAGTATCAATGAAATAATTATTATTCACTCAAAAGTTGATTAAATTATGTTATTAAAATGTGTCATGTATAAACATGAAACAAGCCATCAATGAAATCAATAATATCGTTAAGTATCTGGCTAAAACAACGTGACTCCTTCTGAAGTCACACTCTACAAGAAGATTATTCCTCTATTAGTATAAAAACTAGTGAAAATAAGGAACATTTAATTTACGTAAACTTCTAAAACTCTTGTTGATATCTGAAGACGTTTTGCCATAACTGAGATTATTCTTTGCTTACTTTTTAAAGTAACTGTTGTAAACAAAGTAACTGTGGACGTTACTTAGAGTTAATTGTGTGACAAAATTCTATTCCACATTCTTAGCTTTAATAAATGTTATACTTTTTAGTATAATTAACATAGTCCGAGACTCACAGGGTTGGGACTCTGTCTTCTATTAGACCACTTTGCTACTTCCTGAAGCCTTTAATCTGCACATGTGTTTATATATGTTAGAAGGTGTTAACGATGGCGTCTGATAATTTACGCTGTCATAACAACATCATTAATATGACGGTTTTTGCTTGTTTGTTTAACAGATGTATTGGTAATGACATTAAACAATATTAATTGCTGTGAACATATAAATTGCTAGCAAACAATAGTTTATTTCAGTATATTACATAATTTTAATAATATCGTTATCGTAGTATTGATTCTATTATGATAAAACACGATACCGCTGACTTTTGTCATATATAATCATATGTAACAGGCTGTTGATTCAAACATTAACATTCACAATTGATTCATAACAGTAATTGCCACCTACTGACGCAGTAAATGTAGAATATGAAAGATTGTTAGAGGGAAGCCATATTTGCTGTTATTACATGCGAACTTATCAAACAGTTGATGTTGATTTATTTTATTTCATCTTCCTTAAATTAAATTGAAATTTTGTTGAACCGTGTTTTCATACCGTGGTATCATAAAATATATTTTTCTTTATAGTACCAAAAAAGTCAACGTTTGTCACTGTTTAGTTAAAACGGTACAACTTTTGCGTCGTTTGACTTTTCAGTAAGTATAAAGATTTCCCCACCTTTAATAGGATTGTAAAAGGCAATGAACGCGACATTGAATTAGAGTTCATTACAAGGGAATACAGATTTTAGTCTACAGTTACCGAAAAAAGAACCAATTAGCTTTCCAGTAAAGCTCTTAAATATTTAAAAGCCACAAAAGTAACATATAAAGTCTCAGTAAATGGTTTTTAAAGTCAAACTGATGATACGTTTCATGCTAAATAAAATAATACCAGACCATTGATGCAGGTCGACACATGCAACACTATCTTGGGATCTTTCCAGTACGTTGCAAGAATTACCTTCGGACTTCGGAACGGTCATCTGATGATTGAAAAGGACACAAGAACCTAACAAATTAAATTTCACACACACACACACACACACACACACACACACACACACACACACACACACACAGACGCAATTATATGTGCGCCTGTACATAAAATCATAATTTTCAAACTTGAAATTAATAAATTTTGGGAATATAAGAATAAGTATATCGATAGAATGCTATAAAGGAAAATTTCAAACCACAAATTGCTCCCATGTCTGTTAGAGTCTGTCAGTTTTTATTTTTATCAACTTTTGTTATTCTTTTCTTATCTCTTATTTGGTTCTCTCCATGTTATCTTCTTCCTTTCTAAAGGTTTAGAAATTACTAAATGTCATGTATATTCAGGTTTTTCTATCCTCTTTTTTTAATTCTTGCCTTACAAATTCTTGCACAACTGTTATTTCTTCTTTATACTGTAAGTAATCTCACCAATTCAATCGTCTTCCCTTTGAAAATTCAGAGAAATTTGTATCTCTATTTATCTTCTTATGTCAGTACTTTTTAATCTATACTTTTCTATTAAATCCAAGAATTTCCTTGTGTGTTAACTTCATATATACATAGTTTTACATATCTTCATATTTGTTTCACTTAAAACTTTCCCATATTTATGAAATTGTTATCTTAGACGTTGCTTATTTTTGTTATTTTTAAAAATATTTCTATAACCATCCATGTCTTACAATAATTATCCATTTATTAAAACACAGAAGTTTTGGACTACTCTCACTTTTCAATCACGATTCCCTCATTATCTATTTTACATTTTCTCTTGTGTAGCTAATTTTCATCTCTTTGGTTTTACTCTCCACTTCTAGAAGCGAGTTCAAGTGAAGCGACGTTCACTTGGAATTGCCTTTGCTTCGTCAAAGACCCCTTTCGAAATATAAACCCTCTTCAAATTCTAATGAGGAACTAATTACTTATTTCTTACGGATGAGCCCATTCTCAGGGCCTCTTCCACTCTCTATCCAACAAAGCCAGGATAAGGTCTCTATCTTGTCTCAGTCTTCTTTCGTTGTAAATTCCTCTAAATCTCCATCGTTTTTATTACACAGATTTCAAAAATGTCATATTTCTAGAACCAAATAAATTGCTTGCGCTAAAATAAAATTAGCTTCTGCCTGTGATGAGTAATAAACTAATAGATCTTACGTACCGGGGATACATAAGACATGTATTACGTATAAGAACCTAGCAGATTAGTTTAGAGTCACTGAAACTGTAATTACTAAACAACAAAAGTTATTAAGCATATAGAGGAGGTACTCAACTATACATACTCTAGTACATGAATCTTGTCATTGTAGGAACATCGAAAGAATACAAAATTATTCATTCAACACTGCAGGTAAAGTGAATACAAAATAATTTGTTCAAGTTTATACAGTGGCGTATATTTCAATAGGTATATTATTATTAGTAGTTATACGTGTATATTATAATTCTACGCTGAGAGGTAGGTAACTTGCATAGTAGCTGTGTGCGACTGTTCACGTACAGTCTGAACACTGGGCGTCGTAACGTAGAATTTGCTGGCGAGCTCTGGAGTTGTTGCATGCCTTAATTTTATTGTGTTAATGAAATGAAAATGTGTTAATGAAAACTATAAATTTTCATTACGCTGTTGTTTAGTCACTTACACAACAATTTAATTGTGACGTCAGATGCTATATACGGTTCTCGGAGCAATATTATATTGATGTATTTGTATATAAATTATTATTAAAATATTAAAATTTTCAATTTTATGTACATCACGGCCACAAATACTAGCAAAATTTTTGGCTTATTTACTAATAAAACAAATTATAGGTCAAGGCACTTGGATAACTAAACTTGAGGCACGTTTCCAAGTTTAATATTAATACTCGGAAACCATTGATTACAAAGCAAGTACAATAGCCTTCACGGATACCAAGGCAAAGAAGTCACAAAGATACAACAGAACTGCTCCACAGATGTATATTACTGATTAGGCCGTCTGTTAAACAGAAGCTGTAGATCTGAGAAACACCAGTTGTACACTGCAGTCTACAAATTGGACAAACCACACTCTGTTCTTGAAGTCTGATTAGGCAAGCGGTTGACCTGTGTTAATTTACTCCTGTGAGTACAACAATTATACCCTGCCCACGTAGCTGTGTTGTACCCTGTCCACAGTGTCCGGTGTTGGCGTAAATAGACCTACTTACAATTTCAGCAGTTTTACTCCGTGGCATAATAGAAACTGTTATGAATGTCTACAGAAGCAGATGTAATGTTATATTTATGATTAAGCAATAGCAGGAATTGCGTTGACAAAAGCTGAAATTATATAGACTAATTTTGTAAGTAAATGGATGCAACGTTAATGGTCTTGATTATATTTAGCGCTGTCTGTTACTGTAGCTTTAGATTTTGAGAACTTATAAGCTTCTCCAAAGGCTTTTCCAAAATCAGTCCGGCCCCTCAAGTAGGATTGAACTGTTTACAATGCACAGCAATATATTTTCTACTATCAGTTATATATTTGTAGGAAGCTTTCAGAGACCACGGTGGCAAGACCTTTGATCAACGTCTACACCGCGCGGTAGAAGAGGATTGCAATAAGAAGAAGAAAGAAGCTTTCATAAATTTACATTCTTCTGCACTGTACTGTTCGATGGCAATTTAGTGTCCATCACAGTTACCGTAGGTAATTTTCTTGGCGACGACACAGTCGATATATAGGCCTATAATTTACCCGTTTCTTGAGAATAAATTACTATATTTTTATTAAACTTAATTGGTCTTAATATTACGTATTTTGTTACAAATACATAACTTAACTATTAAGGAAATTTATGTTTGTCAACTCTCCAGGACATTAAAACTTTTTGTATTGTTATTTTTAGAATTGCAAGTTTATCATTTGTTTTATAAAATACAGTCTAGTACATTTAACTAACTTATTTTGTTAACTGCAAAGTTAATTAATCTTTATTTCAATAGTTTAATTAAGAAAGTTGTGTTAGTGGTTATAATCACAAACAGAATTATCACTGTTGCACACCACTATAGAAAAATTATTCCGCTTAGCGCTTTCAAGCTTCTCAGCTCATCGTCAGATCGGAAATAACCTGATCAGATTGGACCGTCAGGTTATTTCCGATCTGACGATGAGCTGAGAAGCTTGAAAGCTCTTATCGGGATAATTTTTCTATAGCGGTGTGCAACAGTGATAATTCTGTTTGTCTTTATTTCAATACTCAGAAGAAATAATTTCTTGTTAGATTTTCAAACAAATGTGAAATCAGGTAGATATTTAAACCGTTGAATACTTAATTAATTATTTAACATGGTGTGACGTAGTAGAAACATAACTGTGATACATCCCGAGAGAGGTATGGAAAACAACACATTTTTTGTTTAGAAATAAACAAAATGTAAAATTGTCTATAATTAGTGTATAGCCTAAAGAAGGAAATAACATGTTTGTCTGTAGTAAGTAAATAAAATGTTTACAAATGATGGCTATAACCTAACTTTAGAGCAACATAACCGTAGGGGATAAACAAATTTTAAATTGGAATCTGTACTGTCTTCTATCATTGAGAACTTTGATAAACAACACCTGCATTCATTAATACAACTTCATTTGAATATATGTGACTGATTCTTTCTACGCGTAAAAAGGTATAAATAAATGTTTTATAGTTATAGTCAGTGGATGCATAGATAGCAGAAAATATTTTTGATTCAGTTGATGAATACGTATTTATGGAAGATACATGGGAATAGTTAAAAGAGGAACAAATAATATAATAAGTAATCACAAAAAAACAATCATATTTAATTGCAGATGACAAGTAGACATTTTAAACAACAGTTATTTATGCTTATGTCCCACTTTAACTTACACAGAATTTGAAATGTTCTGTAAAGGTATAACATTACATGTTTAACATAATAATTAATCAGTAATTGACACAAGTGACTGTACTTGTGGATGTTTTGGAGTATAAAAGTTTGATTAGTTACAAATGGTGTATCCCTGCCAGGATCTTATATAGACTTTCTATACGAGTAGGCCTTTTTTGAAATGCGAGACAGGTTGTGGTAAGCGGCGTCCTATTTGAAATTGTCGTGTATAATTACGTTGCATATAAGTGTGGTTATGCTGGGAAGTATAATGTAATAGCGTAACTATTTATATACTAAATTACATTGAATTAAATATTTCATTGCATTAACTGTTGAATTAAATTAAAAACATGGAGAATAATGAAAATGAGGTTAGTTTGACTGACTCAACGGTCATGAATGTACAAGTAATAAGCATAAAGTGATGAATCGCACAAGAAGATGGAAAAAAACAACGGGCACACTTTTACATGTCTCTACAATTACGTTTGATTACTAATTAAAAACTATTTTTGTCCATAAACATTATATTACTTAAAATTAACTAAAACTGTTATTTTACACTAAAGTTAAAATTACAAGTTAAAATTACAGATAGAAAAAATGCAACTAAAAATGTGAGTTTGTCAACTTCTATAGACTCTATGAACATCACCTCATATATTTAGTATTTTGGCCTCATTCGTTTCAAAGCCTACATTGCTAATTAATTAATGTTGTCTGCAAACAGTATGCAGACATTTAAAAGAGTGAGTGCATGATAGTTTATAGATGTGTTTGCTGTAAAGAAATAATATTTATCACGTAACGATAACCAATTATAAGGATATAATAAATAAAAATTTTATACAACTTAAATCAATAATTGTTGTAAAATATTGTATACTGTTATATTTAGTTTTTAAATCAAAAACAGATTAATGTGGTATATTAGGCAAATAACGTAAAGTAAACCTGCACTCCACTAATCTTAAAATACAAAATTACTCAGTCGATTACTCTCGAAGTTTTATTACTTTGAACATTTCTGTTAAGCTCTTGAATTCAGTTACTAGTAAGTGAAGTACAATTTTAACAATACTTAATTTTCGATTAACTTGTTTTCTTTTCAAAAACGTGTATCACATATTGTTAATTATTATTATATACGTTTATAGAGAACACAGATTTAAATACGTTCGCCTGACAATGTGCAACATCTAAAACAACACAATAAATGAATGCCATTATTTTGTTTTATGTGTTTTATTTAAGCTCCGATTATGTGTAGAAAATGAAAAGTTTCTTAAAGAATACTGCTATATTATTATGAAAGTTACATGAGTTTTAAACCTAAAAGTGACGGTGGAAAAAGTGACACAGTAATAGGCTAGTTAAACGAAGGCTGTTTTACACAATTAGTCTAATTATACTACTATTTGATTTACTTTGCTGTATCTCATTTCGCATAGTATATAACACCATTTAAAATCAACGAAGCAATAACTTTACGAAACTATAATTGTAATATAGAATAAATAACTCATAGAAATTCAAAGAATATGCTTAGGTAGGATACTAAGCACACAATGATTACTAACAAATACACATTTCAAAAATAATTTGTTTTTTTTTTGTTTCAAGCTTTTTATAGACATTGTCTAATCTGTTATCTAAGCAGTATTTCATTATCCACGTATCTAAAAGGCGTAGGCAGTGGCTATTAATATTATTCTGTTTTGTTGGCCTGGATGTAATATCAATATTGTAAAAACTACAGGGGTTGCCAAAATTATAAAATTTTAATTAATTTATTTTGGTTGTGTCAACAAACAGCAACCCACGACCCGCATGTCTAGAGAAAAAAATAAAATATAATACTGTGATTGTAAAAAATAACTCTTTTATTTTTATCTGAATCTACCATGTATATTTATACTCTACACAAACAACAGGAAATTTATTTTGCTTAGGAAATGCAGATAAAAATTGACTCATAACGTTTAAGAGAAAAATTGTTTCTTTTATGACAATTTTCACTTCAAGTGTGTTATTAAGTGATTTCTCATTTTTGATTAAAACATATCAGAAACAATACTTGCATACCTTATACTAGATATACTTGGATAAATTTCTTAATTGTCTTGTTAATAACTTAAATTCAGTTCATTAACTTTCAAGAAAAAATAAACCCACCGTTGTAAAAAGCAGACATGAATAAAATACATTTTGTAGTTGTTATAACACGTGTAATCTTTATTATGTCTCACAAACTAAACTAAGTTTTTACTTTCACCACCGAATGTTGGTACTTGTATATGATAAATATAATTTATAAATTCATTACATTGATATATCTGTTTTAATTATTATAAATGCAATATTGTCTTGGCATTTACTTGATTTACAGCTGCAAGGCTTGTGTACTCATACCCTGGCAATTTCTAGCTTTGCGAATGCAGGATCTTGCAAGTGTGTATTTATGGAGATACTTAGAACTGCCACGTGTATGCAGACTCTCCCAATTACAAGGCTGTGTATGCAGATCCTTACAAACTTACCAAGTTTATTTCTGCATACCCTTGCAATTTACAGGCTCATGCAAAGCCACGATATTGCAATAGTTCTGGTAATTGACACTCCTGTCTCTCGTGTACTCTCATCACCCTTATCAGTCTAATAATAAAGCAAAATATCATACTAGTAGGCCTATATATAAACATGTTTTAGAATTGAACAACTTTGACTAAAGTGTGTTGTAAGTTTTGTGTATATTCTACAAACAGTAAAATTTTACAAATTTATAAAATCATAAAAATTTAACTAAAATATGGAGGGCTGATCTGAAACCCCTATTGCAAGAGTTACGAGTTACTTACAACTGCCACATTCAATTTGAGGGGTGGTTAGGAAACAGATAAACCTCTTGATCCCAAGGGATATTGTACCGTACGTGACGTTTCCAGACGACAAGCACTTTGCCCTCAGAATAACAATAAGCCTAATATGTAATGCCGTATGTACGAAATCTCTTTCAGAATTGTCAAATGCAAACATCAAGTCACCAAAATTTGTGATATGGTAGGAAAATACTGTGAAAATATATGAATAGTCGTTATTTCATACGTAGTAAATAACTCATGTGTATCTCCTAACTTGCAAAGTAGTGCGGTACATGTAAAATATTGTACTGTAGAGATTTTTCATTATTTTGTATTTATATAGTCTACGTTACAAAAAAGACGTAGATAACATGCGAGCTACAGAACTAAATGGACTCTGTCTACATCAGACACAGTGAAATCAACACACAAGTGGTTGTCATTGTAGCATTTGCATTATTGTACAAATTTATGTTCTGATCACGTGGGTCCGTAATGAGTATAGATTGCTCAAGTAGCCTACTGTTAAGGACAATTTGCGCGGTCTGAGCGAGATTACCAATTTTAAGAACGTGGGATTGTTTGAATAATGCCTGTAATGAGACTTATATACCAAAAGTGTACATAGGAAAATCAAATAAACGATCTTGGACATAATGGGTTTACGTCTAACCATAGAATCAATAAATAACAAATCTGCTAGAGGTTCTTGAATAATTACTGAATTTGAAGAGGAATATTTCTGAAAAATATTTCATTAAGAAACAGGATGAAGTGGAATATTTCTGAAAAGCATTCCTTAGGAACTGATTCGCAGCTAGGTGTAGGCGCGGAGAAAAAATTAGCCTATCACATCAGAAACCTTCAGGCCGTTGGGTTAGCGCCAACACAACGTGATGTAAGAATTATAGCATACTTGTTGGCAGAATAACTGGGTAAAACGCATTTCTTCGGTACTGAACACAGGAAGGCCATGAACGTTTGGTTTTCGTTGTTTATACAGAGAAATTTCGATGTGTCAGAAAATCTCAAGGAATCACTCGCGCAAGAAGAGAAGGCATGAATCGTGAGGAACTAAAAAATTATTTCTGTCTGTTGACGTCTACTCTAACCGTAAATGATCTTCTGCAGAAGCCAGGCTGTACCTGTAGATCGGCGTTTACACTGCGCGAGTTCTCGTACGAGTTGAATGGCACTCGTTCACGCGATCCGAGCTAGATGAGAAGCCTCTCAAATTGCCTCGTGAGTGGAATGTTCACAAGTGCAGTAGACTTGAACGAGTTAACACGAACATCGATCCAGTTAACATAGGCATTGGTGGTGTGTGCAGGTTACTAGCTGAAAAACTGATGGAGAAGATAAAAGCTGGTAGAGAAGACGAAAACAAAGAACCGGTAGAAAATTCTACGAAAAGACTATGTATTAAACCGTGTATTGCCAGACGCAATAAGAAAGGTGCGTATCGCAGCCTGTGGCAAGAACTGAGACGATCCGATGTCTTTTAAAACCATGTTTAGGGTAGAGAAAGATGAATTCGATATTTTGCTTAGAGCGGTAGAGCCCTCATTAATAAAACAAAATACGAACATGGTAGAGACCACACCGCCAAAATTAAAACTAGACACTGATATACCTGGCATCAGAGGATTCTTATTCGAGTCTCATGTACCTCTTCCGTGTACCAAAAAATACAATCTCGCAGTTTATTCCAGACGTTTGTGATGCTGTATACAATGCCTTATAGTCGTATGTAGAGGTAAGCAAGGTGAAAATTTAGAAATTATTATAGTGCATAGAAGAAACAGGCAATAGATTTATACTGAAGAGATAAGTTTGATTAATTTAATTTTATCGCCTTTTAACAAACCAGTAGTCTGACTGTGCTTTCAGTGTTTCCTACCTTTGTCAGTCAGTAAATTCACTTCGTCTCCCGAGCAAAAAACCAATATTTTTATTACCTGTTTCTCCCTTGCGCTTTCTGTTTTATTAGCAGAGTAAATTTGATGACGTATTCGTTTGTACGTACTTCCTCAAAAAACCATCCAGTGTTTCAAACCACGGGAAGCTTGGAATGCAGATGTTGTCGGTTGCTACTCTAGTGGTGCTCATCGACCCCTTAATTTTGTTTAATTCCTGGCAGTAATGTGATCTCCTATTCTTTATTTTCAGTTTTCATTGTGACACCAAATCCAGTTATTTCTATCTGGTTAACTATATTTTCTAGCGCTTTTTGCCTGCAATTTTTGTTTTTATAGTCTATAGATCTTGTATCCCTTAAAATGGAATGAGATCGATACAGATTTACAAACATCACACTTTAGGTGTCCGTCATTTTACATGCCATTTTGACGATCGCACTATAAAGTAACTATATACATTAATTATATACGCTAACTTACCACTATAAACACCAACTATATACACTAATTATATACACTAACTATAACTGACTACATTCACTCATAAAAACGAAGAACTATGACACCAAACTCACGAGCTATTATAACTATAGTAACAACTCAACAGCGATCACACTTTAAAGACGTTAAACAAATACAAATTTGCCCGTTAGAGTTCTCGACTCGTAATAGAAAATGTCAAGCATGTTTGAATTCATTCGAATCCGTGCGAGACAGTAAGTGGCGAGAGCGAACACGCACGCACAAGTGTTCACACGGGTCGAGAATCGCACGTGGTTACAGGCACGAGTCGATTTTCGTACAACTCGCACCGTGTGAACCCGGCTTATCTGTGACAAGCTTGGACTACAGTTGAATGACGAACTTGGTAACGTAATTACTGTAAAAGGTAGTAAGAATGTTCATGTCGTTACTAGCGCTGAAAAGAAACAATCAATAACTATCCTGGCTTGTAATGCGGGGGGCCAACACTTACCTCTTATTGTATTTTCAAAGGGGTGTAGGCCTATACAAAACCTAAGTATGAGAGACGCACCCCACAGAGATCAGTAATAAAAGTGAGGAAAGGGAGCTCGTACATCAACAGCAAATTATTTATTTCTCGGATGACAGATTTCAATGCCCAGCAACCGCCAGGTAATACTTTGCTGATGCTTGATGGCCATAGTTCATTATAACTCCAGACATGGTGCAAGTCGCCGCAGATAATAATTACACCATCATTTGCTTTCCAAATCCCATAACACATAACCTACAACCTTTGCACCGAGTTGTATTCAAACGTTTCATAACTTATTTCGAAGATGAAATTATTGTGCGATATCAGTTACGACCCGACATAGAATAGGGAGGATTTCAAGAGACGATTTCGGTGAACTGTCAAATTCAGCGTAACATACCGAACGTCTAAAATATTTTTCTGAAGGAACAAAGCCGTCTGTTAGTCTTCGGGCAGGTCAACGTGTGTTACTGCTTTTTGAACGTTAGTTTATGTGGTGGGGAGGAGTGTCTTTGGGTTGTCTATAAAAAGGAGTGGGACTTTGTGCCGCCTGTCCCACGTTGTTGACGACATTGAGGCAAGCGTGTTGTGTGTGTGTGTGTGTGTGTGTGTGTGTGTGTCCGTGGCATACAGATTTCATGATTTGTAACGTTTATTTATTTACTTATGTTTGTTACCTGTATATTATGTAAACACTTTCGTTTATTTTGACCCTCTGTCTGCTGTGGTACATAGTATTGTTTATCTTTAATTTTTGATGTTTTAGTATTTTTTTGCCTGAAGACGGCTATCAATTTGTTGAGTAGCCAAAATGTTGCGTTTTGACTGTTTTAATATAAAATAGTGATAAAAAATTTACAGGAATTGCACAAATGCAATGCACATGGAAGCGCATTGAAAATGCTTCAATAAATCTAAAAAATATTTATATTTATGTTCATTCACCAATCAATGAATTCACTCTTCATACACCAATCAATGAACTCATTCTTCATTTACCAATGTACAGATTATAAGTTAAATGTAGTCGCGTTCATAAGCGAAGTTTTATATGTGTACTACGTTATTGACAACAAAGAAGTAGTTTCTATGGAAACTCACCGGTTCCCATTTTCGATCACGCACCAGCGATCGGCCGCAAATGTGCGACATGTCTTTATAAACATTTTCAATGTTAAAATGTCCGTCCTACTAGTAGGCTTAACTACTAATAAAAATGTCTAATTCTTAACACTGTTCTTAGAAATTATAATCATCTGTCTCCAAAAAGTGTAAGACTATTCACAAAAGTTATCGCCGAGTCTAAATAGTTGAGGTAAGTCTATTTAAGAGAACCATGTATTTTCATTATTTGTTTTCCCAATGACAGTAAAAATAGAATTTACTTTAAAAATTTTACTACCCGCAGTGTTTTATTACCCTCAGACGACGCTATTGTATAGGCTAAGTACAAAAATTAACGATAGTATACGACAGTAAAAGGCGTTTTATAAACATTGGCCTATTTTATTTAGTCTGATATATGCAGTATGTTTCACGGTTCTGTTATAATTTTATATAATTTGTATCATGTATTTGATGCATATATACATAAATATGCATTGTGTTATGCATATTTACTATCTATATGCAACTGTACACAGTAAAAGGGCAGTAACTTCCTGTAATATAATAACACCGCATATAACAATATGGTAACACGTGTTTTCACACTAAGAAACAAATATTCAGTCAACTGTCCTGCATAACTGACATTATCCTGTTTAATTCGTTTGGATGACCAGTTGATGCCCAAGCCTGTTATCCTATTTCTTTTAATTGCACAATTTTGAGGTATCCCTTTCACTATGTCTCAAACAACGACACTTTTCGTTCCGATTATGATACAAAAGATTTTAGACTCAGTCTATTTACTTAATAGATAATTTACTTTAAGAAAATTTTCTGTTTTTTTACTATTTAACACAAAGCCGCTTATGGAACTGTCGTATTGTTTTTTCTAATTACACAGGACTGTCCTTAATTTGCGCTGCGACATCTATAATGCGGGTGAATAATGCAGTGCGAGTATGTACTTTTGATTCTTCATCCATCCACATTCGGAAAAATTTAATGGTCTTAGCGTGTCTGGTGAGGACGTAGTGATCTGGGCGACTATCTCTGTGGACCGCCACGACCAATCCTTATAATCAGGAATTTCTTATGTAAGCGGGCTGACACAGCGAGCGCTCCGTGGAGGCACACCATCTTGCTGAACTGCAGCTCGATGCCAGAGAACATCTTTAAACATCTTTAAATGTGGTAATTTTCCCTATAGGAAATAAAGCAATCGTCAGCTGATGATTATTCTACTAATCTTGATTAGTGTTACACTACAGGTTGAAGCTAAACGAGAGTTTTGATTTTCTTCCATGAGCATTCGTTGCGTACTTTACTGACGTCGTCCCGAGAAAACTGCGCTTCATCACTAAATAAAATGAACTTGTGCAACTGGCAACTCCTATTCAACCAGTTGTAGACCTCAGACAAAGGGACAAGCCTCCAGTTTGTAGATTTTGTGTTGATTGTTTACGATAAGGATGATGTTAGTTAAAATGACGTGTCTTCACATCGGTTGTCAAACCGCGACCCTCCAGGTAATGTGTACTGGCACACGGACTGCGATGAACAGCGTCAATAATGTTTTCATTGCGAACCTTTTTATGTTGGTAAGGATTAAGTACAGACACTGGGAAATAAACCTGTTTCATGTAAAATAAATGAAATATTGTTTTTGGATTTGGAATCTTGCGGTTAGAAAAGCGTCTATATTCTGCAGTAGCAGTTCGTGCATTGACATTACAAATATCCAAAGTAAATACCGTTCCGCAGTATTCCTCAGTTGAAAATAACTAAGGTATTGCAACACGTTAACAATATAATTTTTTTTTTAATTATAAAACTATTCAAATACAGCTTTCAAAATTATTCTTAATTAGCTTTTAATAGTGTATTGTCAATTTATAGTTTTAAAATGTCTCAAATAATTTTTATGTTTCTAATTTTACTGACATATTAATAGAAAGATGAGCGTCGTATATTTAAATTTGTTTCCTACTTATGTTATTTGTAAAATGCTTTAGAATTAAATGCTCTAAAATATTTTTACAAGTTTTATTTGTCAATGCATAATTTAATAAAGTAAATTTATTCCAGACTTTAAATACTGGGTTTTGACCAGTAATAATAATAATAAGCCTAGTAATAATATCCTATTATTTTAGGCTATTCAACCATTTACTGATAATTATTAAAAGTAAAATTGTGTGTTCACTATTCAATACATTCTAGGTACAATAAATTATACCATCATTTTTGCATGTACCTAGTGTCTCAAAAGTTTAATATCGCATTTTTTACGCTTGAGGAAGTATATCTTTGAAAAGTATCGACGCCAGATACACTAACATTGTTAAATTTTAGTAAATATGAACAAATTAAGATTATTGTGTACTAAACAAAGATACATACTCGTAAAGTATTATTTACCCGCATTATGGATGTCGCACTTCAATAAAATGTGTATCTCTTTTATTTGTCTTAAGTAGTAATGAAAGCTATTCGACACGAGTTTGTGATATTTTTTTATTTTGACCTAAATGTGTTACTGCTGTTTAAGTGAAGTCAAGGTGTCGTTAATCACCCTGCATTGTATTTGTTTTTATAATAATAATTTCAATATATTGTATAAGGCGGCTCAGTAGACCAGTGGGTATGGCACCTGGTTACTAATCTAGAGGTGCCAGGTTCAAGGTTCAATTGCTGGGCCGGCATCATAAAATCAAGGCGAGTTTTTCAGCCCCCAGGTTGACTCAGCTTGCTGAAAATGAGTAACTGGAATAACATCCTGGGGATGGGCGGCTGAAGCGTAGTGCTGGCCACACTGCCTTCCTTGTATGCCGTACGGCTCATATTAGGCAGCCTACTCTGCCTACTCCTAAGCTACTTCGGTGGTATACATGGGAGCCATTATTATTATTATTATTATATATTTTATGAAACAAATAATTTGTAGACTTTAATAGTCCATAAATTTTTGGAGACAAAACAGTTCAAGAGTCAATGGTTATTGGATATAAAAGACAATTTACAAAACTTGTAACTGCAGTTTCTGTTTTGTTTGCTGTGTTCAAGTCGGTTCCTTATTCTTCATTTTCCCAATATCGAACACTTTTGTTATAGACAACACTATAATTTCTGTAGACGCCACAAAATACAATGTCGTTCACTTCGATATACGGATCACTTGTAACGTCCGAAGTAATGTAACATCAAAATCAAAAGCAGAGCAAAACGTATTTGAAGATTGTGACTCAAATTCCTACTAAAACTATAACAAACGACTCTTTAATTTAAGAGATGTTTCATAAGTTGCATTATATTTCTTAAAATTCAACATTTGTATATAGCCTTCTTCACATGAGTGTAACTCATATTCAGAACGTATGTCTGCTAACTTATGATTATCAATACTTATGAGCACAAAATATTATTAGAGTTAGAATTTACATTAGATATTCAAGAACCTCACCAAAACAATTAAACATCAATGTTGTTTTCAGTGGTTGCTATAATATACTCTACAAAAAAGTACCGATTACATATCATGTCAGGAAAGCAAGACAGTGAGACCAAAAAATTATAGTGTTTTATATACCTCATGTAAGCATGTTAAAGTCACATTGGTGTTGATGACTTTAGTAGATTGCTTACGTAAACGAAGCTGACATCATCCCGGCAAACAGGCACAGCTAACGTGATTTATGGCTTTTCCGTGATTATAATATCTTGTACCACTTGGGATATGAAACACTCGGCTTAAATTGTAGCTTCTTCCGCCATTCATCTCCAAATGTCACGACGTTTGCAAACGGTTAAATGTTAATTTGATCACGTAAGTGTTAGTTACGTCACATCCAGTAATTATAATACATTGGCAAAGTTGAAAACAAAATAACTGATCTGCAGGATTTTGCAACTAATATGTGTATTCCATTACATGCAGATCAATTTAAATATTAGAAGTAGGGTTTAGTATGAAGGAAAGTTAATACAGTGGAGCAATCGTCTATTATCTGGAATAATCAAATATCAGCACATTTTCGAGTCAATAAAATTCAACATAAAAATGGTAATAACTGTGAAATTCCTACTTCCCGTAATCGTATTCTTTCCAGAGCAGTTTATAAATAATTATCTATTGTTTTATTTCCACACAAATAGTTAGTTTACAACCTATATACAACCTAATATTATGGTCAATATTACAAAGCTTAAACGGGTTTTGTATAATTAATTAGTCATAAGAGAGCAATTAATTTTTATCTATTTAAAGCGTGATTACCTTATTGTAAATTACAAATTGGTAACTGTATAAAAAAATTAATATAAAAAATTAGAATTGTGCAGGTAACGTCTTATTACTAACGTATATGATTAATGTGTGATTTAATTGTAATTTTTATTTTTGATAAAATTTTTTATTATGAATATTATCGTTAGCTGACAAAAGCACTTTCCAGTAACAGAAAAGCTAAAATAATAGGGACTCAGTGATTTGCTAAGGTCATTTAATTGATAAGGTTCATTTAATGATAAATGAACAGGAAAACTAACAAAGAAGAATGCATCAAGAGTATTCTTACGCTTTGAAATAGGCAACGCACGTGGCGAGTGCGTCATACGGTCTGGTGGCGAAATCGACAATCGATGTAGCACGGAATTGAAGGTATTTTGTAAACACTTTTGATTACTCAGTTATTCTTAACACGTCACTCAGAAACAATTATCTCGCAACATCAGCGAAGCTGAGCCGCGTACTTCAAAGCGAAGTGATGAGACTTGATATTAGTTTCAATTCGATACGCATGATTTATAGCGCTTAAGTGACTATAATGCATTATTGTGTGCAAACACTTCTAAACAGTGAGATACATTTTTTATTGCGCCAGTATTAATATTTATTGTTGTTGTGTTAGCGCCTGTTGGACAGTCGTAAACTTAAAAAAAACTTTGTAGCCTCTTGATTATTGTTGTTTTTGTTTATTGGAAGTGTTTTCAAACTAATGAGTAATGAATCCTTTGGGGTTCATTTAATTTATTCCTTTGGTTAAACACAAAGATCCGCGACACCTTCGTAATAATTTTGTTAAAAATACAAGTAAAGGCAAGTTTAAAAACGTTAACAAAGTATATGTCTTGGTTGTCCTCTCAAAGTTTAAAGAAGTGGAGAAATATGGAATAAGTAGACACAACGAGAAGAGAAACGGATATGAGGTTGACCAGTTTTTTTGACACGATTACACCTCAGCATCTTTATAGGAGAAATATCTTAATTACAAAATATTGGTGTCAACAGCTGGTTCCATTAGTATCTACACCTATCATTAGTTCTATTAATTCTATAGAACTAACACGTACATTAATTCTATTAGTATCTACAAAGTAGTAACTTATTGATATTAATTTAGTGGGGAAGTACAAGACACTGTCGAATGTCTAAACAAACCGAATTGAGAAAAGTTTATAAAAATAAATTCTTAATGACTAAAAAACACAGCACTGCCCGAGAACGTATGGAACCGACTGGAGAAAATGTCTGGGCCCAATATTGAAAATAGACACCATGTTTAGACTGTGCATACCTAGTATGGGAAGAATATTATTTAGTTAGCCTTCAACAAGTTAAATCGCAATGTAAGAAGTAAGGAATATGGAGATCGTAATCTTTGTGTTTGTTTTGTTAGGCCCGTGTGTGCCGCCACTTTTATATGTATACTTTGTACGCTCATCAAATAACGTTCTTTTGATAAACTGTATCATGTAGTGCTGCAGATAAGGAAATCCTCTGACAAAATGGTTGGAGGCCAAGAACGTAACTGCGGTAAATGGCTAAATGGCATTTACGGCTACCACATTAAAACTCGGACATATTAAATGTCAAATGTTCAGCCGTAGTACGTCAGCCACGCTCACTGCTCCGTCTACTTGGCAATTTGTTTTTAATTGAAGTGTGAGATTGATTCACTGATGTCGTAACTGTACATAACGTACGGTTACTTACTATTGATTTATAGTGCCTGTTATACATTACCACCGCTCAATCTAAAATATTTCTTTTTATTTTTGATTACAAAATTCAAAAATAAAAACAAAACAAAACGATTTATTTTAAATCACACATTTATTAGAATAATAAAATAAACATTAAATATATAATAAACAGCTGACTGCATAAACATTAAAATAATCGAAAATAGAATCCAAGCAAAATCGATTATCCGTTAACTATATTTTAAGCGAAATATTCAATTAAAATTCAAACAAATTTCTGAAGATACAGAATAATATATGTGAAACTTGCGTCAGGTGAAAATAAACCCACTTGCAGTGTATTTATTTCAAGATATCAAATACGAAAAATTTGTAAAATAGGCCTACTGTCTCAGATGCGCACACATATACATACTCAACACACACTCATACAGACACACACAAGTAGAGGGAAAGTGAGTGTTCGAAAACACTTCCGGGTTCCGAACGAAAACACTACCGGGTTCCAGTTCATGACGTCATAGAGGCACTGGCAGCTGGTGTCCGAGCTGTCCATGTGACGTCACTGTTTTGTGTGTGTGTGTGTATGTGTGTGTATGTGTGACTGAAACACTACCGTGTTCCAGTTCATGACGTCATACAGAGGCTCAAGTCGCTGGCGTCCGCATGGCTAAAACCTGTTTCAAGACGTCACGAAGGCCGTGGTTTCTCCATGTTCAAAATTTGGTAGCCGAAAACAATGTGTAGCGGATGGGGGTACCCGGAATTCGGCGGTTGCCCGGACGCGCAGAGGCGTTGTCATCGGGTACCGTTACTCGAAATTTTGGGGGTATCGGGTACCGTTACCCGAAATGTTTAAATCAACGGATGGGGGTACCCGAAATTTGTGGGTACGCCCTAACCGGGTTCCAGTTCATGACAGAGGCCCTGGCAGCTGGTGTCCGAATGTTAAAACACTTCCGCGTTCTGGTTTATTTTGATGTAACAAAATAATCGTTCTCTCTCGAAATTTTTTTAATGTCAGAATTTTGGTACCCTAAATGATTAAAACAACGGATGGGGGTACCCGAAATTTGTGGGTACGCCCACATGACGCATGTATAAAACACTGGGTATGACGAAACAGGAGGCTATACAGATGGTTTCCGACAGGTGTTGGTTTCCACAAAATAAATTTTGACTCCTCGGGATTTGAACCTGGATCTGCGGTTCGCAAAACCATATATTGTATTATTATATATGAGTATATTGTGTTATAATAGAACAGATGCATCCATTTGAATATTGTTTAGAAAAAACATATTAAAATTATGCATTACTAAAATTGTGTAATTGTATAAATATATTTTACTCTGTGTACCTGCAAAATTGTAACAAACAGGTCTGGTTGAATCGCTGTGTGTTGATACAAACAGATTATACGCTCTCTCTCACTGTCTCTCTCTTTAGAGAGAGATGCATCTGAACCCTATAAACCGGTTTTCTTCGCATGCTGGCGCATACCACAATCCAGCTGTCTCTTTATCAATAAGTTGGCTGCATCTCAACTATAAAAACTTGTTATCTTCGCTGGCGTATACCTTATTCAAGTATGATAGGAATAACTGTTTTGTATAAAGGTATAATAATAAAATAACAAAGGTTACGGTTTATATATAAGTTTTAATAATATCGAAAGCTTTTACAATCAAATCATAAGCTATAATTTTCTTTCTCTCTCTACACAGACACGTTCTATATTCACAAGACAATTATAATTGTGCAAAACATACGCGCGCTCTCTATATACATAACTAAACAAAATAAACACTTTATCTCTCTCTCTCTCTCTCTCTCTCTATATATATATATATTTACATAATTATACAAAATAATCTTTTTTTCTCTCGCTTTCTCTCTCTTTTGCAGCCTTGAAGGTGCTCTCTCTCTCTCTCTCTCTCTCTCTCTCTCTCTCTCTGTACACATATATATATACACACACACACACACACACACACACACACACACACATAATTAACAAAATAATAATTACATTTACTACAACCAAAACAAGCCTTATATGTCTAACAATATAAAATAATAATAATAATTAATAACATACAATATTACAATGTTGATGTGTAATATGTTAATAATAACATACTAAATGTAGACACACATCAAATGATAATTACTATGGTGTTAACTACATGTGTAAAATGGTACACCAAAACCTTGAATTCAACTCTTTTTAGTATTTTAGATAATAACAAAGGTAACAACGCTTATAATTTTTTAAAACAATTGTTCTTCAGAGTGTAAATTCTCTCCACTCACAAGCACTCAGAATGTTACAGTGGTCACCATATGGTGGTGAACGACATACATCTCCCTCGCATTCGCACAAACACATAACATCGAAACAAGGTTTCTGTAACTATGAGAGAAATCTTTTAAAAAATTTAATTACACATAAAAATTTAATTAACACTTTAATGATTGTTTATCTTAACTTTTTATGTTATAAACCACATACGTTTTTTAATAATTAAAAACAGAATATAATTTCCTACAATTAATAATACTTGATCAAATACAAAAGAATGTAGACACATCAAATGATAGTTAGTGTGGTATTAAAAAAACATGTATTCTGAATTAAAGTCATTTTGATATCTTAGATAACAACAGACGCGACAACGGTTACGAAGCGGACATCCGCTAGAGTCATGCCTTGACCACTCATATTTTTTTACCAGCGAGGTATACGCTGTACCAGTAAAATTATACATCATATAGTACATCTGATTAACCAGCTTTGTTTTAGCAATTAGCGAATCTTTTATTTGAAGATATTCAATATTATGGTTGTTACAATAACTAATTGATGTTTTGAAGAGTTTGAAAAACTCATTACGAATAAATACTTTCATTTTGTAAATATTCTTTTCGTTTCGTATTGATATCCATCTACTCAGTGTCTTACGATTATTTCTAAAATTATAATCGAATTTAATCATGTCGCATTGACAATATAATCTATTATTACCATTTATTTCTCTGTTTAAAAGTTTTTCTACAATATTAGATTCAAGCAACACCTTGTTCTTTCTCTGAAAATGAACAGTTAACATTAAAAAACGACAAAAAAATAGAGAAGTCTACTTCATCATTTAAAAACATTTTACTATTAATGTTATTATTACTATTATTGTTATTATTATTATAAATCAATCCTGTTCTCGTTTATTTGGTCTGGAAAAAAAGAGAAAAAAATTAATACATAACCACTTCTGTATAAGTAATTATTAGTGGTACTGAAAAATCATACTCACATAATCAATATCCAACTGCACGCTCACTTTCTCGTTCGCCAGCGGAGTGTGTGAGGTTACGCATAGTGATAGGACACAAGGCTTCACAGCTTTCAATTGCTCCTCTGTAAATACGTCACACCATCTTTTAGGTAGGTATACATAGAACAGTTTACCCTCCGGCTGAGGACAGGCTCCGGTATCTTCCAAATCTACCACAACTGACTCCCCGAATTTCGTTTTCACAAATTTCATGTGAATTATATGATACTTTACTCCTAAAGAAAGACTTGACAAGTCTCTTTTTGGTAAAAAATTTTCAACTGTCTTCGCGTTCGCAACGATTCCTTCCATGGCGAGTACTGATGACTGCACAGGGAAACACTGGCGTATTTATTCTGTTTCCCCCGACCACGTTCCTTCCTTCTAAAGCGTCATCTCCTTCGGTCACGACCGGACGACGACACCCTACCCCGCACCCCGCACCTCTACCGCAACGGTAACGGCTACAATTTTCCTTCCTACCCCACCCCGCGTCGTCTCGGGCCACCATCAGCTTTCGGTCACGACCGGACGATGACATTCTACCCCGCACCCCCACACCGCACTCAGAGCCTCGCCACCACCCCGCACCTCGCCTACATATTTTGTTCAATTACTTTGTCTGTCGCTCCGCAACGACCGGGTTTACCCCCCCCCCCCACCGCGCAAAACACCAACCGCAATCGAGTCCGTCGGTCACGGTCTCCCCTACCCCGCACCCAGAGCCTCACCACCCACCCCGCACCTCGCCAACATATTTTGTTCAATTACTTTGTCTGTCGCTCCGCAACGACCGGGTTTACCCCCCACCAACCGCAATCGAGTCCGTCAGCGACAACCTAGCTTCCTACCCCGCACCCCACCCCGCGTCGTCTCGGGTCACCATCTGCTTTCGGTCACGACCGGTCGTACAACCCAGCCCCCCGTACCCCGCACCCTACATCCCGCGGGAGGCGACTCAACGAGCGCGCTTCGGCCAAGGTCGCCGGCATCCTGTACTCCGCACCTCGCCTACCTCTCGGTCACGGACACCGGCTGCAACCTATCTCCCTACCCCGCACCACCATCCCACACCTTTACCCCGCACCCCGCACCGCATCGGTCACGGACGTCGGCTTCCTACACCGCACTCCCCACCCCACCCCACCCACCGCAACGCGCGTCGTCGGTCACGACCGGACGACTACCTACCCCGCACCGCTGCTCCTCGCGAGGCCGATCGGTCAAGGGCGCGCGGCGACAGAGTCACCGGTTACCGGACTGTCTATATAGGGAACCGACGACGCGAAGCCGGCCTCACTCCTTTCACAATGACCGACAGCAGCAGCAGCAGCAGCAGCGAACACCGTGCTATCAATGGTAATGTAATTACTATAAAATTTATGATACTTGACAATACACTAAACACACAAACAGTATTATTAGATTACAAACACACGGTTGTTGATAAGATGTGTAGCGAAGCCGTAGCATTAAATAATTATATAAAATGGTATTTAGCAGTTCGTGTATCTTTTAAAAAATTAATAAACACCGAAAATATTTATTGTAATGCGGTATTCAGATCGCGTACAGAACTTAAGTCACAGTATGACGATATCGATGAACAGTATTCGATAGCTAGCGAGAAAATAATGGAATCCGTTGACAAATTCACGCGCGACGGAAGCGGGTGGGTCGAAAACGGTGTCGAGTCGGTGGAATTAAATATTACAAAATACAACCCTCTTGTGGGGTCGAGCTTTCTACCTACACCATCGAAATTATCAAACAGTAAGAAAGGAATTATCAATATAAAAAATGTAGACGATGAAAAGTGTTTCTTGTGGTCTGTGCTCGCTGGTATACACCCGATCGCGTGTAACCCGCATCGCGTTAGCCATTACCTTCCGTACGAAGAAGAAATAAACATGAAGGACATTCCTTATCCCGTCGCACTCAATAAGATAAAACGGTTCGAAAAATTAAACGAAAACATATCCGTTAACGTTTTTGGCTATGAAGGCGAGGTATATCCTTTACGTATCACTGAACATCGCGGTAGAAAGTACCACGTAAACCTACTGCTACTGTCCGACGCGAACACTACTCACTACTGCCTCATACGGAACCTTTCGCGTATGCTTTCGTCGTTGACAAAACGAAAGGGCACTTCGTTTTATTGCAACTACTGTCTACACAGATTTGCGGACAATAAAGATACTAACGCGGCGCGAAAACGAGTTGAAGAACACGAACGCAACTGTTCTCAGCACGGAGTACAGAAAGTAAAACTTCCTGACGAGGACGAAAAGTGGATGTATTTTAAAAACTTTTCACTTTGTCACCGCGTACCTTATACGGTATACGCTGACTTCGAATCGTTTATTGTTCCGACCACCGGTAAAAACGTGGCACATCATATACCAGCCAGTTTCTGCTATGTGATAGTTGACTGGATGGGAAACGCCGTCAAGGAACCTGTAATATACCGCGGTAAAGACGTGGTGGACACGTTCCTTCGTGTGCTTTTAGCCGACGTTCAACGACTCGATAGAAAGTTTAATAAACCGATCCAAATGACAGCGGTCGATGAACGGTCATTCCGAAACGCCACTCACTGTCATCTGTGCAAGCAGCCGTTAACGGACGACACGGTTCGAAATCATTGCCACATAACGGGTAACTATTTAGGCGCTGCTCACAATGCGTGTAATATAAATTACAAAATACCAACACACGTTCCGGTTTTTTTCCATAATTTAAGTGGCTATGACTCGCATCATTTGATGCAAGGTTTCGGAAAGTACAAGGAAGATGAAATAACGTGTATCGCTACTACAAGCAGCGAACGTTACATCTCCGTTACACTCGGTCAGCTCCGGTTTCTCGATTCTCTGCGGTTCATGAACGCGTCACTTGAAAAACTCGTCTCCAACTTATCCGCGGATAAATTTAAAATCCTTAATCAATTTTACACGCGTAATGTTGATTTACTGTTACGTAAAGGTGTGTACCCTTACGAATACGTTACGGACGATTCAAAATTTGACGAGAGGCAGTTACCGGACCGCGTACATTTTTACAACGGGTTGACAGAGTCGGATATAGACGAAGAAGATTACGCGCACGCTCGAACGGTTTGGTCGGCTTTCGACATGCAAACGTTCGGTGATTATCATGACCTTTATTTAAAAACGGATGTACTACTGCTTGCTGATGTATTTGAAAACTTTCGAAACATGAGCCTGCAGTACTACGAACTCGATCCGTGTAACGTTTTTACCACCGCCGGTTTAGCGTGGAACGCGATGCTGAAAATGACAGGAGTCAGGTTAGAGTTACTCCGCGATATAGACGTACACCTGTACATCGAAAGAGGTATCCGTGGCGGCTTAGCAGCAATTTCTAATAGGTACGCCAAAGCCAACAACCCGTACATTCCCGATTATGACGCAAGCAAGCCGCACAACTATTTACTTTACCTCGATTGTACCAACCTGTACGGAACGGCTATGACACAGCCTTTACCACTGTCCGGTTTTCGATGGTTGGAACGTACAGTGATCGATACGTTGAACGTGCACGCGTTACGCGACGATGGTGACACCGGTTATATCCTGGAAGTCGATCTGGGGTATCCACATTACCTACACGACTTACACAGTGACTACCCTTTAGCACCTGAAAAGCGTACTATTACGGACAGTATGCTTTCACCGTACTGCTATCGCATGAAGCTGTTAAAAGACTTTGTGTGTAGTAACGGTAAGGTAGAGAAACTGATAACGTCCCTCGAGGACAAGACAAAATACATTGTTCATTACAGAACACTGAAACTCTACCTCGAACTAGGAATGGAGTTGAAAGCGATTCACCGTGTGTTAGCATTCACACAGTGCGTATGGTTGAAACCTTTCATCGATTTTAATACGGAGCGACGAAAGGAAGCCAGAAACACCTTTGAAAAAGACTTTTTTAAGTTAATGAATAACGCACCGTACGGAAAATCGTTGGAAAACGTACGAAAGCGAATCGATTTCAAGTTAGTTCCAAACGAGAAGAAACTTCACAAACTAACCGCTAACCCCAGGCTACAACATTTCTTCATCTATAACGAGGACCTGGTAGGTCTCACGATGAAAAAAACATTCATTACACTGAACCGACCTTTGTACGTTGGGTTCAGTGTATTGGATATTAGTAAGCTGATTATGTATCGGTTCCATTACGGATTCACGATGAATACGTACGGGTCACGTGCACGTCTATGTATGACGGACACTGACTCTCTGTTGTACGACATTCGCACCGACGATGTGTACAAAGACATGGAGGAGCATCTCGAACTCTTTGACACGTCGGAGTACCCTAAGGCACATCCGTGCTATAGTGAAACAAACAAGAAAAAGTTGGGTACTTTTAAAGACGAAACAAATGGAATACCGATACTTGAATTTGTCGGGTTGCGCGCAAAATGTTATTCATTCGTTACGGCAAACGATAAAGAGAAAAAGGTAGCGAAAGGTGTGCCACGTTCCGCGATAGCTACACAGTTGAAACATCAACTTTATAAACAATGTGTAAAGACCACTTCTCAAACTTATACTACGGCGCAGACTATCCAAAGCGAAAAACATAACATATACACAAGAAAGCTTACAAAATTATCGCTGTCACCATACGATGACAAACGATATGTCTTGGATGACGGTGAAACAACACTGGCGTACGGTCATTATAAACTCTGTCAACCCAGACGCGAGATAATTCAGCAAGCGAGAAAATCCGTTATAAATTATGCGTTCGATATACGTTGATATAAGACTCGCTTGCAGGAGCAACACACTGTCAGTAACGACGATGAAGTCGGTGAGGTTCAGTGAAAACGTAACGGTATATCTCGTACCAAAATTTTGCGATTCGCGTTTCGGGTGGCGATATGGAAAACGTACGCAAAACTATTGCAAAAGAATTGCACAGACCGGTGAGAAGGAACTTTCCCAGACGTGCGGTGGAGGTGAAGGGGTTACACGATCTCTACCAAGCGGATTTGGTGGAAATGATACCGCATGCCAAGTTGAACAAGGGGTACAAATATCTAATGACGGTAATAAACGCATTTAGCAAGTATGCATATGCGATTCCCTTAAAAACTAAATCGGGTGTTGAAGTAGCACATGCTCTCGAACCAATAATTGTAAAAAATAAAATGAAATACCTGCAAACGGATAAGGGGAAAGAGTACTTTAACACTACCGTACAAGCTTTACTAAAGAGATTCAACGTCAAACACTATTCAACGTATAGCGAGAAGAAAGCGTCCATCGTAGAGCGATTTAATCGTACGTTGAAAACGAACATGTACCGCGCGTTCAGCGAGCAAGGCCATTATCGGTGGTTGTCGCTTTTGCCTAAACTGGTGATGGAATACAACGACAGAGTGCATAGAACTATAGAGATGAAGCCGCGACAAGTCGACAAGAGCAACGAGCAAATTGTGTTGGAACGAATAAGAAAAAATACCGTACCGCGGAAAGTGAGCAAGAAACATAAGTTTAAAATAGGCGATCGAGTGCGTATCAGTAAATACAAAATCACATTCGCTAAAGGTTATACACCAAACTGGACGAACGAGATATATACAGTGCACAGAGTTCAGCCAACCGTACCGGTTACGTACTTGTTGAAAGATCATACGGGTGACGTTGTGGAAGGTGGGTTTTATGAACAAGAATTGAGTAAAACCAGCGTTGGTGATGTGTATCTCGTTGAGAAAATATTACAACGTAAAGGTGATCGCGTGCGAGTGCGCTGGCTCGGCTTTGACGGTAAACACGATTCGTGGATACATAAAAAAGATCTGATATAATAGCATTACCACAGTATTTAACCGAACGTAAACGAGTTAAGATGAAGATTGAACAACAATCGTTAAAGTTAAATGTTAAGAACGTAGACTCTGCTAAGTACAACGGTGAAGTTGCATATAATAAACACAGTCCACTGTTTCCAAACACAGTTCGATGTATCGTGTGCGGCGGGTCATGTAGCGGGAAGTCAAACGTTGCCTTTAACATGTTATTCGATTCAAACGGACTGCGATTTCAGAACCTGTACGTGTTCTCCAAATCGTTATTTCAACCAAAATATCGTATGTTGGAAGACGTTTTTAACGCTCTCGCTGACGAAGGAATGATGTACTTCACATACAGTGAAAACGATGAAGTACCACCTCCGCACGAAATTGTATCTAATTCAATCATGTTGTTCGATGATGTGGTATGTGAACGGCAGAATAACATACGAAAATATTTCGCTATGGGACGGCATAGCGGTGTGGACACTTTGTACCTTTGCCAAACGTATAGTCTGGTGCCAAAGCAACTGGTGCGTGATAATGCCAATTTCTTGGTTTTGTTCAGACAAGATGATCTCAATTTACGTCACGTTTACAACGATCACGTTAACACAGATATGAAATACGAAGAGTTCAAAGCGATGTGCGCCGAAGCGTGGAAGGATCGTTACGGATTCATAGTCATCAACAAGGACTCACCGATAAACGCAGGTAGATACAGAGTGGGTTTCGATCGTTTTATACATAAATAGAATAGTTTGTGCAAGAAAGTCATCAGTGTCAAGATGGATGACAAGCAATTGACACATGAAATCGATGCAATTAGCGATAACATAAGACAAAAGTATCGCGCGTTGAAACATGACATCAGAGAGAGCGATGAAGCGTTAACGAGAAAGTACAAACCTCTTTTGGAACCGTTAACCCAGATTTCGGAAAAGTTGAATGACTCCAGTGATAAAATAAAACAAAAAATAAAAGTTGAAGATGAAGATACGAAGGCAGCTGTTGAGACGAAAACACCATCACAACCTCGTTTCCTCAGAACGGAAGTGTTGGCACAAACGCCTGATGTCGAAACACCGAACGTAACTCTTGAAGAGTTTTTAACAACACCCGAAGGTCGACACGAAGCACAAGAATACGTTGAACAATCTGTCGAAGGTCCGCTCGCGAGGAAATACTTACTGCTCGCGTTGTCTGATGATCGAGATAAGAAGATGGATCATACGTACGGTGTTCGTAACGTTGAAGACAAATGGATGGTAGGCAATTCGGTGTTGGAGATCAATCAAGACGATAGCTTCTACATAGCTGGAAAACGATACAGAGGCACACCGGGCCTCTACGAACTTATGTTTATGAAAGAACCCGACAAGAGCGTCTACGATGAAAACGATTTAGCAGCGTACAAGTCTATACTGTCGGACACTAACGCTTATAAACGTTATTATTTACCCGGTGCTAAAGTAAATACAAACAAAGGTTTAAAGTACAGAGAGATAATCGCTCGATTGTTTCCACCACGCAGCGGACGTGGTATCGATTACGTACACTGGAACGATCCCAACGAACTGGTTGAACGGTTAAGACTGCTGGTAAGTTCAAAACGCGTCGGTCACACCGGACACGACAACGAAATCATCTCAGTAGTAGAGGAATTACGTGAAGCCAACATTATCGTATAAATTTTATGAACGTCGGTGTAACAACTCATTGACGTCAACACTGTCAACATGTGCGGGTTAGATTTGACACCTGACTTTGAAGTCGAAAACGAGAGACTGAAAACCTTTACATCATGGCCTGTGCATTTCATCAGTCCGACCGCTATGGTTGCCGCAGGCTTTCATTACACAAATGAAATTGACAGGGTTCGATGTTCATTTTGCGGTATAGAAATCTTTCGTTGGAAAGAGGGTGACGATCCGATTGTGTTACACACGCGATGGTCACCACAGTGTCGTTACTTAAAACGGTTAGCACATCATTTGTAGCGTGCAGTCGTACAATGGTTGTGGACAAGTTCGGGAGACATCAAAGCGCCGTGAGCGTGCGACGAGAAACAAAAAGACAATTACGCGATACTGTAGGATTTAAGATTACGAATGATGGGCATATAGATGTTGAAAACAAAAAGATCCGCAATCTGAACGAACCGGATGCAGCAAAGGATGCTGTATCCCTGAGTTATATGCAAACACATTGTCTGCTACTCGATGATGAACGTAAAAGCGTGGACGTTAAAGGGTGTAGATTGAAAAATGTTGATACTCCTGTAGACGTTAAAGACGTAGTCAACAAATATTACGTTGATGACAACTGTATACAACACTCGAGTCAAGAGAGAGGTGAGGTCATCGATGCACGAGATCGATGGGTAATCAACGTTCGAAGTCCGGAACAAGCGACCGATGCGGTCAACAAAAACTACGTAGACTCGAATGTCATTAAAAAAGTATCGAATAGCTATTTGTTTGGACAGAGCTGGTTGTCGGGAGTGAGTTCACCGATTTTTGCAGATGACGCGGTTAACGTAAAATACATGTTGCAGAACACCGTTAGCTTGGGCGAAGATGGTGTTTTCAAAGCAGCGGAAAAGAGAATAACAGACGTAGCGGATGGTTTTGCGGAGAGCGATGCTGTTAACTTACAACAATTAAATGACGTGAGACGATACGTAAAGAGCGAGATGTATAAAGTCGTTAAAACATTTCAGTATCAACTGGATTACTACTTATTGAAATTGTCTAAGCCACGTAGTTCAGAAGACGAGTGGACACTCGACACGAAGGAAATAAAAAGGTTAATAGATGAATACGATAAAAACGCAGAAGAGAAAGACTGGAGATCGGTTTACGATGTACAACAACGTTAGGAGGAAAAAGGGGTGGGGCGTCGGAAACGTGCTTAAAAACGTTGTACCGTCCGTTGTTTCGTCAGTTATCAATCGAGCGGTGGACGCACTACCTGTCGAATTACATCTGCCGGGTTACAGATTCTGTGGACCGGGCACGAAACTCGAAGAAAGATTAGCGCGTGGTGATCGCGGAATCAACCAATTAGACGAAGCCTGTCGCGAACACGACATCGCTTACGCTCAATACAAAGACAACGAAAGTAGACGTATTGCAGATCGTAAACTCGCGGAAAAAGCGTGGGGACGGGTAAAGGCGTTGGATTCGGGTATCAGCGAACGAGCTTATGCGACAGCAGTTGCAGCGGCCATGAAAGCAAAATCAGCAATAGGAAGCGGCCGACGTCGTAAAAATAAAAAGAATGTGAGTAGTCGTGGTCGTGGTGCTGGTGGTGGGATGAAAAAGAGGAGGAAGAGAACTGTCCGAACCGTTAGGAAAAAGAAGAGAACTGCGTCCGGATTGTATCTACGTCCGTACCGAAAAAACTAATTCACATACCGCTCCGCCCGTTGTCCGAAGATGAATTACGTGTATACGCAAAAAAGCTAAACATACCGTATTTTAGAGGTGTTTACATGCGTAACGCATTACCGGATACAGCGCCGTGGAAGAACGAAAGCGTCATCGTAAATTTGGACGACGAGAGCGGACCGGGAACCCACTGGGTATGTTACAAGAAGCGTGGAAATCGAGTACACTATTTTGACGGGTTCGGTAATTTACGTCCACCTCTCGAGCTGATGCAATATTTTGGTGATACAGCCGACGTTCGTTACAACTATGAACGGAAGCAACCTCCTCACACGGTCATCTGCGGTCATTTATGTTTAGACTTTTTATCGTCTTCTGATCAGTAAACTTCAGCATGTCGTCGCTAACGGTCACCGTGACGGGTACCGACGCTGCGAATCTCGTGTGTAACTTTTTCCCACCTCTCGAGTTATACGGTGAATGGTACGTTGGACTATTGGATTTTACATCGTATAATTCAATACCAAACGTTACTGAAGGAAAAAATAATGCATTTCCAGTAAAAATTTCCAAGGATCAGTGGTCCGTCATCAAGTTGCCTACCGGCACCTATGAAATCAGTGATATCGAAACGTATCTGCAGAAACAGTTAGGCGAGAGAACAATCAGTTTACGTCCAAACAACAACACATTAAAGTGTGAAATTTACTGTAAGCATGTCATCGACTTTTCGCATACACCGAATACCATTGCAAGTATGTTAGGATTCAAGGAGAATCAGCAGCTGGAAGCGTATAAAACACACGAGTCGAACGTACCCGTTGACATAATCAAAGTTAACACCGTTCACGTACGGAGTAATATCGTACAGGGTGCGTACAAGGACGGTCAGGAACAGCACACGTTGCATTCGTTTTATCCGACCGTGGCACCAGGTTTCAAAATAGTTGAAACACCGACAAACGTAATATACTTACCGGTAAACGTACAACGCGTTGACAACATCATATTGTCTCTCGTTGATCAGGACGGGGATTTAGTTGATTTTCGCGGTGAAGTTATCACGATACGACTGCATCTGAAAATATGGGATTGTATTTCGGACAAACGTCACCTGTAAAAAGGGAGTGTGTACGAAAGAAACATGGTAGTCGGTGTTCAACGTTGAAGCGATTGACATCAAGGAACAAGCGTTTCTTACTTTCACTTGGATTCAAATTATACGATTAAAATAATGTCGGGTGAAATTCTAGCTATCGAACGAGGAGCGGCTTTCGATAACAGAATCGTTGAGTTCGAATATCGTACGCACGCACCGTATGCTTCCACCCGATACGGTAACAACGATGAAATACGTATACACATCCAACAACAGGATGTTTTCACTTTACCGGCGGAGAGTTTTCTGTACATCGAAGGAACATTGACCAAGGTTAACGCTACCGACACAGCGTTGAACGTGAAATTAATCAACAATGCAATGGCTTTCTTGTTTGAGGAGATCCGTTACGAAGTGTGCGGTGTGGAAGTGGATCGTACAAAAAACGTTGGAATTACGAGCACTGTGAAATTGTTACTATCGAGCAACGAGCATGAAAGAAAGCATCTAATCAATGCAGGATGGGTGACGACAACCGACGAGTCGTTGACAGTACACGAGAGTACCGGTGATTTTACGTTTTGTCTTCCGTTGAAAATGCTACTCGGTTTCAACGAAGACTATACACGCATCATGCTGAACGTTAAGCAAGAATTGATTCTGTTGCGTACCTCTACCGATCAGAACGCAATGGTGCTAAAAGAATCGGGTGCAACTGCAAACGGTAATCTCGTAATAAACAAAGTACACTGGAAGATGCCCTATGTGCGCGTGTCAAACAAGTACCGAATACCGCTATTGGAGCACATCGAGGAGGATCATGAACTAGTGATGCCGTTCCGCAGTTGGGAATTGCACGAGTATCCCGTTCTACCGACGACAAATCGACATTCGTGGACCTTGAAGACATCGTCACAGTTGGAAAAACCTCGGTATGTAATATTAATATTTCAGACGGATAGGAAGAACAATATAGCGAAAAACGCGTCGGAATTTGATCACTGCAATTTAACGAATGTCAAGCTTTTTCTGAACGATAAATACTATCCGTACGATAACCTGAACCAGGATATCGATAAAAAACGTTACGCCCTGTTCTACGACATGTATACACGTTTCCAAACATCATACTACGACCGTCGCAACAGAACGCCTCTTTTGACACCTAATGAATTTATAACGAAAGCACCGTTGTTTGTCATCGATTGTTCCAGACAAGAAGAACCAATCAAGTCGTCTGCCGTTGATGTGCGTTTAGAATTTGAATCCAGTAACAATTTTCCAGATAAAACCACCGCTTACGCTTTGATTATACACGATAGGATAGTACAGTACACAGCGTTGTCGAATACTGTTCATCGTTTGTCATAAAAAAACTTGTTCTCCCCTCTACTAGTTTATAAAGATAGGTATTAGCGATCTCTACATAACAACAACCTCAGTCCTTTTCAACGATGGAAGGTGACTGTGACAGCAGCAGCAGCAGCCATTGTGAGTATAACGTTTACTTGTCTCTTGCATATCCAATCAACTCGTACTCTAAGTTCGTTACCGTCGGACTGTGTAAAGAACTCAACTATGAACCGGGTGTTTTGTTTACAAACGGAAAAAAGAAACGTATATTACTTGACTTTTCTGAGTGGAATTACTTGTTGATCTTTCGTGAACAGTTACTATCCAGTATGTTATTGTACGAAGAAGGTGAAAACCGTGAAAAGAAGAAGAGTGTGATGATCAGTCGTAACTTTGGGAAAACGTTTGTTCGGATTAAAGGTAGTAAGACCGAAAAATTTGTTTTCACAGAACCCGAGTGGATCCGTTTTGGTTGTTTATTAACAGTACTAAAGAAATATCTTGTTCGCTTGTTTTATGATCAAGATCACTTCAAGTCGTACATTAATCAGGTAGTAGCCAAGGGGTGCTATGTACCACCATCCTTCTTTTTCCCCTCGTTTTTTCGATTGGAAAGCAGTCGTCACGACCAACAGATAACATTTGATCGTCTTTACGATGAACTGGTATTGGAAGGAAAAGTAGAGGGGGAATTTGAAAAAATTAACGTACTCGATGCGGACATGTGTCACTCGGAAAAATGAACTTGAATAGGACGGTTATTGCCGAGTTTGAAGCGTTTCGCGGTGACAAAAATGAATATGTAATCAAAGAGTTCGTTACAGTTGATATAACAACCGGACGTTTTGTTATCGTGTTGTTCGCTCCACCATACGAAAGTGCACGACTGCACCAGAAATTCCGAAAAATCAATGACTGGTTGGAAACACATTATCACAGGATACGATGGAACGATGGTAATGTACCGTACAAGAATATGGTACGCATCGTTGCAGACATTTTTTCAGATTATCCTGTTGTCTATACAAAAGGGTTTGAGAAGGCAAATTTCTTACGACAGTTGTATCATCATGGTGAGGTGATTGACTTAAACGATATTCAAGCACCTGTAGTTCCTAGATCCTTTGTACCCATCATACAATGTCCTGTTCCTCATCGTCAACCCGTTACCACTCCCCCCTTACACTGTGCATTACGCAAAGCTTTGTTTTATGCAGAATGGTTGCGGCAACGAAATAAAATATAGTCGGTTGTGAACATGTTTTCATCATGGTGTTAGTGTGAATGCTACGTGACAGAAATGTCCATAAACGTAGAATTAGGTACCGTAGTGTGTGCGTGAGTGTTAACCTTGACTACGTCACTGTCGCGGTAGAAATACTCATAAACGTAGTCCTGGTAGTTCGAGACGGGTCACTGGCACGGTAGATATACCTGTAAACTCGTCAAGAACCAGTATGGGTGTGAAAATTACTCATTACGGTACAGCAAATGTGAATACGCATCATGTATGAACAACATATTCACCCGATTAAAAAAATAAAAAAAATAAATAAAAAAGTAAATAAAAAAATATGTACTGCTTTTACACATTGGCTTAGCATTGCATAATGTATCTTTATTATTATCTACCACTGTACTAGTCAATAGTACAGCGATAGATAACGTGGAGTAGGCCTGCTTTACGAATCTGTAAAGTTGGGGAAACCACGTTAAAAAAAGCGTAGCAGGCTCTCATTCGCCTCCCTCAGGCTGCTAGGAAGAGGATGAGAGGTAAAAAAATAAAAGTATAACGAAATGTTTATTTATTTAATAATAAATAAACTTATATTGTGCTTTTATGATTTTACACATAGGACGACAGTAGATATCACTCGTCCACCTCATGGTTACAAGTAAGAGATGAGAAGTATAAGTACAGAAATAATTACAGTTAAGCGATAACGGCCCCTTGGTGTAGTGGATGCACGCCGGTTTGGTGTACCGGAGGTCCCGGGTTCAAATCCCGGAGGGGCCGTAATTTATTTTTATGTAAAAATTAATATCCAATGACATACCATTGTTACAGTTGAACACATGCGTCATGTGGTCGTACATTCCGGTGTTAAAATTTCGGACACCAAAAATTTCGGGTAACCCCATCCGTTGATTTAAACATTTCGGGTACTAAATTTCAGACACCGAAAATTTCGGGTACCCCCATCCGTTGATTTAAACATTTCAGACATCACGCCCTCTACGTCGTCGTCATGTGGGCGTACCCACAAATTTCGGGTACCCCCATCCGTTGTTTTAATCATTTAGGGTACCAAAATTCTGACATTAAAAAAATTTCGAGAGAGAACGATTATTTTGTTACATCAAAATAAACCAGAACGCGGAAGTGTTTTAACATTCGGACACCAGCTGCCAGGGCCTCTGTCATGAACTGGAACCCGGTTAGGGCGTACCCACAAATTTCGGGTACCCCCATCCGTTGATTTAAACATTTCGGGTAACGGTACCCGATACCCCCAAAATTTCGAGTAACGGTACCCGATGACAACGCCTCTGCGCGTCCGGGCAACCGCCGAATTCCGGGTACCCCCATCCGCTACACATTGTTTTCGGCTACCAAATTTTGAACATGCAGAAACCACGGCCTTCGTGACGTCTTGAAACAGGTTTTAGCCATGCGGACGCCAGCGACTTGAGCCTCTGTATGACGTCATGAACTGGAACACGGTAGTGTTTCAGTCACACATACACACACATACACACACACACACAAAACAGTGACGTCACATGGACAGCTCGGACACCAGCTGCCAGTGCCTCTATGACGTCATGAACTGGAACCCGGTAGTGTTTTCGTTCGGAACCCGGAAGTGTTTTCGAACACTCACTTTCCGTCTACTCACACACACACACACACACACACACACACACACACACACACACACACACACACACACACACACACACACCCTTATTCGTATATGTTAACAATAGTCAGTTCGTACAATACACTTCCGAAATGCTAAGTAACACTTACATGCACTTAAGTAGTAAGCTCATATATCAGCAGTATTTCGTTTTTAATAAAAAACTATTATACATTACTATTAAACAAGTAAACAAATTAAACTTGTTGACACGTTCTCGTGAAGTATACATTTAGCTGAAGATTAAATTCAAACAAAAGTAAGCTATGTCACCGCATAGCGAAACCATGGATTTCTAAATCAACGGCATCACATATCAGAAGTGAAGCTTTTATTCCTTTATGGTGTTTACACCTGTGTTAAACAATAATAACGTGGCAATTAGGTTTCCTGTTAAGTTGAACACCGTTACCACTTACCATAAACAAGTTACTGCCACCCATTAACGTTAATGGGCTGTAAGTGTATTGCTCTTATACTGTGAACGCAAAGTGATAGGTGTACAATTTATGTACTACGTAAACCCAATTCCGTGTAAAACCCATTTACCGCCACCGGGATAATCACTAACGATTAACTGAACGCTTTATTCACCGTAACAATCTATTGTCTACAACGGGCACAGAGACGTTAAGTTACACACACGGGAACGAGAACAACCCAAACACCACGCAGTAGTCTTTGCTTGTTCCCCACTGACATTAAGACGTTACGTTACACGGCACAGAGACGTTAAGTTACACACACGGGAACGAGAACAACCCAAACACCACGCAGTAGTCTTTGCTTGTTCCCCACTGACACTTAAAATTACAGCAACGTACGAGAACAACCTAAACACCACACAGTAGTCTTTGCTTGTTCCCCACTGACACTTAAAATTTTGCATCTTCATCTCATTCGTCTCCATCACCTCGACCAATTCACAGCATTTTAAATCTACGCGCAATTTGATGTTTCACGTATTTGGATATTCATCAATCTTACTTTTGTATTCGTGTTTAGTTTCAGAAATTCACGTCCGACTCCTATTTTTGTATTCTTCAATGTATTTTTTGGCGTGTATACATATCCTCTTGGTTCTGAGCAATTACATCCTGATCATTCCAAACTGAGAGCAAGTTTATAGAATGGCATGCAATTTTCTACTGCTTATAGAATGGCATCAATTGACCCATCTTTCTACTGCTTATTCTACGCGTTTATATCCGTCCCATTGTTGGGTGTACGTCACATCATGATTTTAATACTTCATTTATACTGGAATTAAACTACTTCCGTTTCAATACTATTTCATACGTCTGTTCCATACGCGTTTTACTGTTTGTTGTAAGAATAATATGATGTTTTTAAAATATATATTTTTCGGTTTTATAATTAAAAATGCTTTATTTATTGACGTATAATACTTCCACAATTTATGATCTCATAAAATGTATTTTTTAAATTTACATAAATTATCTTCATACTTTGTTTCCTTCGAAAATACCAATAAAAATATAAGATAATTAATTGCCTTTTATTTCTAATTGCCATTTTCTTCTCAAGTATATTTTGTTTATATATTCAAGTAAAAATATGTCACTGTGGAATGAAAATATGGATTTTTAAACATATTTCATTACATGGCAAGTTTATATACAAAATTAAGGCTTTTCACTTGTATATGTTGACTGAGCCTGTATTAGACCATAATAATGTGTAAATTAGGTTTTCTATTAGTCTATAATGTGAACATCTTTAACATTTACAACAAGTTACTACTACCCATTAACGTTACTGGGCTGTAAGTGTATTGCTCTTATACTCTGAATACAAAGTGATAGGTGTACAATACAAGTACTACGTAATTCCAATTCCGTGTAAAACCCATTTACCGCCAACGGGATAAACATTAACGATTAACTGAACGCTTTATTTACGTAATAGTTTATTGTCAACCGGTACAGAGACGTTAAGTTACACACACGGGAACGAGAACAACCCAAACACCACGCAGTAGTCTTTGCTTGTTCCCTACTGACACAGTGGAGAAATCAAGATTTCCGATCTGACGTTGAGCTGAGAAGCTTGAAAGCGCTAATCGGAATAATTTTTCTTTAGTGATGTTTGTTTATAATTATACACAGTAAGCCTTTAGTAGGCTAACTGTTCTTCCCAACACTAAGATACATGTAAATGTTTGTTGACGTAAGCAATAACTTGCAAGCCACACAATTTACCATATGTCTCTATTCTGACCGACGATTAAAATTAATTAAGCATTTTTAAATCGTCAGTAAAATTGTAAATAATTTGTTATTGCGCCAGAATCACACTTTTATTGTACTAAAGTAATAATTCTTAGCCTTGTGTGCTTATAGTAAGAGAAATTAGATCTCACCAAGAGAAACTAAAAGCTATGCAACTGGAAGAATATTTGCCCAACTTAAACATCTTTTAATAAACAAAATTTTAAACAAGGAATATTATCGATAAAATTAATGGTTATTCCAGCTTTGATCTAAATCCTCACACTTTTATGAGAATGGAAGAATTATGCCTGTTTAAATTTGTCGTCTGTATGATACTGAGTTATATGTATAAATAATAATAATGGCTCCCATGTGTACCACCATAAGTTCTTATGTCCCACAAGTCCCATTTGAGATCCATAAGTCCTTATAATTAGGAAAAAAATTATCTTTTATCCACGTTACAGTATTTATATTTTGTCCCACGTTTATTTTAAGTAGTAAGGTTGAATATTTCTGAACATTTTAAAATCAATATGCATGTTTAAAGTACAAAGTATATTTACACAATATTTCACATACTAAAAATCTCTTTAACCATACTATTACATATTTTTTACTATTTAAATTTACTACTTACTAGGGACCAGTGTCACTAGTTTTGTGACCGTTCGCGTAAACGACAAACACTTCGCTAATTTACATTCACGTATACTCTACTCGTATAGTCAGTTTTCGTGCTGTTATATGTCGTCATTTGTGTGTAATTTATTCTTGTATTTGTGACATTTCCTATGTTGTCAGCGGTCTCCCAATCTTATACTCATATGTCAATAAATACAGCAGTAATCGTAGAGATACTGACTATAGATTCTGGTTTTGTACTACAAGTATGAATGAAAATGTAAAAATAATATTTCACTAACATTTGAACCAGCATTTCAAGAGAAGATATTGATGGATTGTTGAGATATGTCTGAAAACTGGATACGAAAGACAGAAAATTTTTTTTGTATTAGCTGCAAGGTCTTAATGAGAATTGTATAGGCAGGGGTAAGCACATGAAAGAAAATATTAATCAAATAACGTAAAAATATGATTTTGTTGTTCGTGTGTTGTGTGTCCGTGTGACCGCGTTTGCAAGAATCTAAGACGACTAGCCACTCGATGCTTTTAGTTGACTATACCGGTCTTGTTTTCAGCAGCAGAATGTTTGTAGATATGATACTTAGTTTTGTTCAACGCAGCAATATTAATTAAAGCATTATGAATTTATATGTACATTTTCAATTATGTGCATTTATTATATTACAATTTATAATATTGCATTTATATTACATTTTCCACTACACTATGAGTAAGGGGTTTGAAACACCCAACGTCAAAGGGTAACAAACTGTCACTTGTGGCACTAGACCGTGAAACGTAAACACAACGTGTGTCAAAAGCAAATAAATTTGCTCAGAGCTGTAGACACTCATACACAGATATGTACTGGCAACGTTGCTTGAAAATGACGTTAGAGGTTATAACACGCAATGCTTAGTTAGACATAGGCCGCACGCGCCCCCCTCCACACACACACAACCATCTGATACGTGTGTACTTGTGTATTACTACACAACACAATCATATATCCACACATGTCTGTAGAATGCATATCCACGCAAAGGCACTGTAAATTCTACTACATAAGATCCAGATACCACTGACTGACATATTCCTCACGAAATCTCCGGAAACAGTAAGTCTAGAATCACTAAATTCGACTCAACGTTTTATCGTGTTTAGATACTTGCAAAAAAGTATTTGTTGTAAATGCAATAGCTGATGGTTTAAAATGAATTTAAATTGATATTACGTGTTGTGCTTACTTTCGCTTTCCATAAATAAATATAAACCTAAAAATTTAGATACATTATTTTTTTAAATTGTTAATAATTATTACATACTCAAATTTTTAAATTACATAATCTTGGAATCTAAGACGAATTAAAATAACAAATTGAAGTGTAAATCAATTATTCATCTGCCAGCATAATGAATATTTGTTGATATGTTATATTATGAGTAGGTTTAAAGTTGGTTCCTATCGACTGCCCTACATGAAACCATTATCTAGCGACTCCTTAATGAGAATGTAATAACAGTATTGTAGTTTCTTTACAAACATACACCGTTAGATACTACGATAAAGTTAGTTCCTATCGACTGCTCTACATGAAACCATTATCTCGCGAGTCTTTAATGAGAATGCAATAATAGTATTGTAGTTTCTTTACAAACATACACCGTTAGATACTATAACGTTAGATAAGATGTCTGAAACAGACTAAGTCTAAGATTTTCTAATTGGGGGGTGGAACGTCTCTAACTGGCCGATTCCCCCATAACCTCCTAGCAACGTTGTACAATGAGCTCCTTCTGTGTCTCACAGTTAAGGCCCGTTAACCCACACGTGGACCTCTTAAAACTGTATGAATACAGTCGTCGCAGTGGCTTGAAGTACGGTGTACGCTATCGTATACAAATTTGTGCGTACGGCTTGTCACATGAGATTGTGGCTCTGATACGTGGTTCGCATATTTTGATAACAACCGACTTATCAAATTGGAAAATTATAGCGATAGAATTCAATCTCCATAGTAAATTTAATTAATGTTATATACGAGGGACATTCAATAATTAAAGAGACAAACTGATCTAGAGAAAAAATGGTGTATTTTTACAAAAAATGACAATTTTCCTATTTTTCAACATAATCCCCCCAAAAACTAATACACTTGTCCCAACGATGAATCAGCTTTTTATGCCTGCAGCAAAGAATTCTTTATCTTGACGTTTGAACCAGTCTCCCACAAATTTTTTGGCATCTTCGTTGTTGTTGAATTTCTTACCGCGTAGCGATTCCTTGAGTGGGCCAAACAGGTGGAAATCTGATGGTGCCAAGTCTGGGCTATACGGGGGGTGTGGTAGTGTCTCCCAGCCAATAGCGTTGCTTCAGCTCTGTGCACACTCTGAGTCTGTTGTCCTTGTGTTGTTGCGTTAGCTCTTTTGGAACCCATCTTGCACTTGTTTTGCGGTATCTAAGCTTGTCACTGATAATGCTATAAACTGTACCAACACTTACTTGCAAATTTTCAGCCATTTGTTCAACTGTAACACGACGGTCTTCACGAATCATATTGTCTATTCGAGATTCAAGCGCAGGAGTTGAAACTTCCTTTGGACGTCCAGATCGCTGTTCGTCTGTCACTGAGGTTCGACCGTTTTTGAACTGATCCACCCACTTATAAAAATTTCCGCGATTCATGCAACTTTCACCATACTGTTTAGTCATTCTCGAATAGATATTAGAGGGTTTTTCACCTTCAGAAAGTAAAAATCGAATCACTGAACGTTGTTCAACTAATGTGGAAACTTCTAGCGGACTTGCCATTGTTAAATGAGATTTTGAGGTTATAAGCAAAACAATTTTCATAAAACAGCTGCTCAGAGATCATCCCAGGGATGCCAACATGAAGTCCTAAAAGTACCTAATTTTTCCTGCCAACCGTTTTTTCTCTAGATCAATTTGTCTTTTTAATTATTGAATGTCCCTCGTACATACGAAAACAATCCAAGTTTTCTTGGAAGTGTTCCACTGCCACATTTTTTTCTATTATGTGTATAATCTTATTCAACTATTTTTATAATTCAATATTTCTTCCTCTAAACATAAAACAGTAGCAATTTTGATAAAATTCTATAAAAAATATTGACTCTGGCTTACGCGTGTATACGAATGAATTGTATTGTGTGGAAGGTGGTATGTTATGCAGAAAAAAGTTTATAGTTCTTTACGTGGTAAGTACCCATAAATCACATGCATCTTAATTTTATCATCAACATCTCCTGCCAATACAATATGTCGAACCAGTCACAATTATAACCGCCAATAACTGCCGTTAACCCAGAACAATACACATGACTTTTAATTTTTTGATACACGTATACAGTACGTTGTAAACACACAATTCTGGAAAACTATTATGTCGCCTCTTTCTATTAAATAATGTTTTCTCTTAGTTCATAAAGCGTTTTGTTTTCACTGATGTGAAAGTCGTGATTTTGCAATATCTGTATTAGTTCTGTTTTTATCATTCGGCAGATTAGATAATTTTGTTGAAGAAATTAGTATATAAATATCTAATTATTTTATTTACATTTTTTCCTTTTAGTCACTAACTTCAGCATTCCCTTACGCGATAACAGTGCTTTGTGGTCGATTGTGGTTGTTTGCGTTTCAAAGAAGCCCTTATTGCGCAACATCCTCATTGCATTGCGCTGTTTCAATTTTATCCCTTTGTGTGAGCGAGCATTATTGTTTCAAACGTTGTCGAACACAGTCGCAATGGCTTCCTTCGTAACAAAGTTTACTGTAATTGGTGCAAAACAGTGCAAAGAGTGAGGTGAACTGACGATTGGTGTGAAATACCCTATACAGTAGTTACAGAACGTGGAACAAGTGATTACAGTCGCCACCGTAGAGGCCCAAACTGACGAGAAACTAAAGTACCGCATGTAGGCTTACCTACCGAACGGTATGCGGGAGGTTTCAACGATAAGGAGTTGAGACGAATGATCGTTCTAGTTACAGGACCATACCGCTGATGCTGTGAAGAGCAAAAAACATTTATTTTTATTACTGTATATACAATTTTTGGACGTTTTAATAATACATATAGGCCTATGTGTGTTTCAATTAATCAAATTATACAATGAGTGCTTCCGTGTGTGTTTGTTATATTCTTTTTAATTATCATGTTATTACATAATTGTAATAACAATGACGTGTGTGTGTTTGTGTATATATATTTTTTTATTTTCTTACAAGACTATACTTTTTTAATTTGTTGTGCATATTAACACTGTTCCTTATACAATTACAAGATAAACACAATTTAGTGGTTAAGTCTAATTTTTGCTAAACTTGTATTGCAACCACTAACACACAATTATAGGCCCTACTTTCCATAAGCACTTTCAAGCCTTTCAAGCTCATCTTCAGATGAAACACAACCAGAATATTTATACATAGTTGTTGCTACCTATTAAACAGACAAATGTATCTGGTTGCCTATGTCATTTGGCGGAAGACAGTAAATCTCGTACACACTGACGAAAATTAATTAAAAAGTTTGTACAAGAAAATTATAATTTTTTTGAATTTTGTACAGGCCTATTGTGTTGTGAGAAATTAACTAGAAACAGTTCCGTCAGATGAAAGGAGATATTTTTTTATAGAAAACAGGTATTTTGAATACATTTTTATAACATGATATTTGTAGCAAGGTATTTCAAACAATGTTTATATCATAAACTGTCTGTCATGATCCTTGATAAACTAGATTTTTCTTAGAGAAAAGAATAATAACAGAAAAGGATTCTGAAGAGAAAACTCAAGAATTTCTAGTCAAAATGAATTAAGAACTTCTGAACTCATAAAGAATGAAACGTTTAGCAAGAAGCGGTAATTGCTTAAAGAAATAATTGGAAAATAAAATAAAAGGAACAGAAAAATATTGTCTGTTAGAAGGGGTAACACAATATTGTCTGTTAGAAGGGGTAACACAATATTGTCTGTTAGAAGGGGTAACACAATATTGTCTGTTAGAAGGGGTAACACAATATTGTCTGTTAGAAGGGGTAACACAATATTGTCTGTTAGAAGGGGTAACACAATATTGTCTGTTAGAAGGGGTAACACAATATTGTCTGTTAGAAGGGGTAACACAATATTGTCTGTTAGAAGGGGTAACACAATATTGTCTGTTAGAAGGGGTAACACAATATTGTCTGTTAGAAGGGGTAACACAATATTGTCTGTTAGAAGGGGTAACACAATATTGTCTGTTAGAAGGGGTAACACAATATTGTCTGTTAGAAGGGGTAACACAATATTGTCTGTTAGAAGGGGTAACACAATATTGTCTGTTAGAAGGGGTAACACAATATTGTCTGTTAGAAGGGGTAACACAATATTGTCTGTTAGAAGGGGTAACACAATTCGTGACATATATATACATATATGTCTAAAACAAATACATCGCATACTGTCAACAAACCGAGTTCATTTTACTTCAGTTCGTAGGCACCCACTACTCAGAGATTAAATTCTGTATTTAAAGTAGGCCTATATATTATTGCATACGATTATCTCTTTGCTTATCAATCTGAAAATAATAACGGCACGCATTTACGTAATCCGTTTTTATTACTTTAATTAGGTTTGTGACCTACGACGTACAAAATTCATTGCATTTGTATTTGAAGAATATTATTTCGACGAATCAATCGGCGACGCTATAAGATACTTCGACTGGAGTGAAAAGGAAGGATACATATTGTTACATGATATTTTGCCACTCATCTTGTTGACAGAAATATACTTTACTACTCCTACCAAAAGTACCAAGAAACATGATATAGCTTGTTTCGAGAACTATTGTTAAATACTATTTATTTCTTTTATTATTTGATTAATGTTAACTAAGGCTCTAGTAGTTATGTTTAAACTATTAAAATGAGTAAGTAGGGAGGACATTGTTTTGAAAACTACTTACAGTGTTTTGTTGTATTTATAAAAACTGGATTGTATACAGAAGATTAATAAGAATTGTCATATGTTACTAATAGTTATTAGTAATTAATTTTGCTATATTGATTAATATTATATATTGTAATATTAATGATACAAATGTTAATATTAATAGAAGAGTACCAAAATAATAATAATAGAGATTTGTAAAACTAGGCATGATAAGCCTAGATAGTTAAGGGATTTGGAAAAAGAATTTATATTAAAATTAGAATAAACAATGTCAGGTTAAGTTATATTATTACTAATTGTGTCTAATAGTTTTAATAAAGTGAAGAGTACTAGAAGAACTAATAATAAATAATTTTGGGACAAATAATTAAAAGTGTAAAATGGTAACTCAGGAAATATTTAATGGAAGATAATCAAGAGTTGATATCAAAATAATCAGTGTTCCATTAGAAACTCAAAGATATTAATAAATTGAAGATCAAAGACCTTATAAAAAAGTCATAACAATTTAAAGAAAATGAAAGGTAAAATATTAGAAGTTTGTTTATGTTGAGGCTCAGAGAGCACCATAGTAACATCAAATGTTACATTTCACACCAATGAAAACTAAGATAGGCCTTAGCAACTAAAATGTTATAAATTGAATAAAGAGAAGTGCATTATTAGATCTAAACGAGAAAGGTTGATATAGAAATAACAGTGACTAATCCAACATAATGAAAATTTCATACCAGTGAACCTAAAGTAAAGTTAAATAATATTACTAAACAAAATAAATAGAAGAAAGAAGTACAATATTACTCAAAAAAAGTAAACCAAGTAACATATGAAGAAATAAAATCAAACTATCCAGGAAGGGAAGTATTTTTGATAAATAACTAAACTGAACAATTTCCTTCAAGGCCTAGGTTACATTTCTCAAAGACACTGTTTACACTTTTAATTAAAACTATTTTGAACTTTCACTGTGAATATAATTAACGAATAATCTTATTTTCAGTGTAAAAAACTATTAATATAGAGTAATACAATCATATAAAGTGAATTAGAGATTAAAAACACTTAAATAAACATAACCTAGACACTGAACATTGTAAAATTATTAATGTACTATTGTTAAGACACTCTGTAATTTATTATAATCCCATGTATTATGGTACTTTTCCTAAACTATTTGTTGTTTATACCGTGGTCAAAAGGACCTAACTTAAAAACATTCTATTTGTATTTTATTTAGCAATTATAAAATATGCAAATGTGTTTGCCCTGAGACATAAGAAATACTACTGCTGTCATTCTGAGCATATTTAAAGAACAGCCGGTCAGACTTTGTTAATAATTATATTTGCCTTTTAAAAGAATTTGAAAAGGATAATAAAGGATTTGAGTTCAATAACAACAGATAAAAGGTTTTATTTTCTTTATTTAATGGATAAATAAATGTATATGATATTATAAATACCATATCAATGAATGTTAATTTTTTCATCAACTAGCATAGGTTGGCAACACTCTCAACAAGAAAAGTATGGCATCCGATTTGAATCTGCCTTGCTGAGCTTTAGTAGTCACAATCTTCTGTTAAATAAAAGATTAAAAGAGATAGAATTATAGCAGAAAAAAGAAACCTTTATGCTATTTGAAATATTACTTAACAATTTACAAATACATTTTATTTGCAACCTTTGATTGCAAATTGGCGCTCAACTAATATTACCCTGACAACATACTCATCCTTAAAATATTAACAAAGTACACTTTAGATAATACGATTTAAATAAACACGTCTGAAATACAATATGTAACAATATATACCAGAGCTTTTAAGCCGCTGACGCCAGAAACGATCGCTATGCATCACCTAATGTAACACGTATTAATACCTACATCATATACGTCATCTTCAACTGTATAATGTGATGTATATGTCACAGTTGATATAAGTCGCACAAGGCCCCTATTAAGCATTTACCTAGTCATATATGACTGGGATGTGACTCATATCATTTATGAGAGTTAGCTGTATAACACTGACCAAAGGGGACAAAGGAAAGTAAAATCTGTGGACCTTAGCATCTCGTAGGACACGATTTGTAGTTCCCAAAATACGTTCCTTGTTAAACAAAGCCTATTTCTTGTCGTTTTTGTTGTAGCTATAAACAGAGGCCTGTCGCACAACAACATATAATAGTTACACTGTGTTAAAATTAAAAAAGTTTTCTCACGCAGTGATAGAACATGCAATTTCATAATTACTCACTTTCGGTTGGTTAAGGTACTGTATTTTAACGCTTTGCGGCAAAAGAGCTAATTCGTTCAAGAAACTATTTCCATTAAGAGTGGAACATTGTTATGACACTGTTTTCTAATCAAAGGAAAGATAAACGTACAACAATAATAGGAATTTTTATAACTCACTATAATATCGCTGTTGTTAATAGTTTTCAGCCGTTTTCAACACACCGGAATAATAATACTACAACCTTTGTTCTGCAGTTAGTTTTTCAACAAATTCTCTATACATTCGTCTTATTTCTAATCAGAATAACTGATGAATAAACAATCATTAGAATACCAAAACGCAGACGGCAATTTACAAATAGACGCTTTACTCTGATATATGCTCTCTTGTTGGAAAGTAAGTTAAAGGTAAGTTCAATTCCTTAAATCTGCCCCCACTCAGTTAACTTGTACTGGACGTAAACCGAGACTCAAGAAAAGTATTTGCGTTATTCTTGTAAATAAAAACACTGCGTGTAATTAATGTAATGGTGTCCCAAACTGTCATAAAGCTATTCTTTGTAATTTAAGGTCAAAGAACCTTGCGCAGAAATGACACACTCTTAGATGTTAACATAACCAGAGCTGTAAAGGCCAAATTTTTTCAGTAAAAATGATAGTGGTATCAGGGACCAGTAGTGGCAGATTGATACCTTGGGCTGTTTTATATAGTTTCGCATTAATTATACGCGTCACCACACTTCAAAAGTAATTTTAATTACACTTTTCTAGCAGTTTTTATAAAACTAATTTTGTCTGTAAACGTTCTTAATTTTATGAAATTTTCATTAGCTTTAAAATATATTTTACAATAACACAGGTGTTTCAACCTGCCTAAAAATGTATTTATAAAGACGGTTTTTTTAAAATTCTTTCTTACTTTTTTGCACAAATGGAGTCAAGTACTGAATACTAATTATATTTATAGAGATTCATTTAGACACAGATATATCTAAACAGAGCCTAACAATTGTATTTGTTAAAAAAATAGAAAAATTTTAACATGAGTCACTACCTTTCAATGTAAAAAATAGCCACAATTTTTGTAGACTTAATAACAATGCGCAAACGGAAAATATGTCACCAAATATGATAATGTTAAAAAAATTAATGTGAAGAGCGTTTAACGATTTTGAAGAGGGATAGAACTAATGACATTTTTCATATAAATTAGAAGAATAAAATCGAATATTGAATAAGCTTTGCAATATACAGAAACGAAGAAAAAGAAAAATCAATAGGTGTGATTCACGTCAGATCGTTTGGTTGCGATTAATGTTACATGAATGAGCAGTGTGAACATGGCTGAACGGAAATTTTAGTAGGCTGCATATTGCGGCTAACCAGTAAATTTATTCTACTAAGAGAGTAAAGATACATTATCAAGTACACAGTATTTACAAATGTGTTTTTAATATCTCAAGCTGATACAACAAGTATACACGCACTTGATAACGTACAAGTGTGACACGTACAAGTTTACTAACGTTTCAGAATAACGCCGCCACTCTGTCAGATGTCCTCTTTTTCTAACATCTTGATGTGTCAGCGTATATTGTGTATTTCAAAATACAAATAAAACTAGAGTTTAATAAGTATATTTAAATTATAAATACCGCCAAATGCAATGTCAACGTATTCAGAAAGTCTGTGTCTGAAGCTGCACAATTGTGTTCACTACAATAGGCCACACCGTAAATATAGTAACAGTATACAAACAGACAAGTGGTGATTTGCTGCTTCAAGAGTTATAGCAAAGAAAATGACTGCGCCTAATGCATGCCTGTTTACAATCAGAACAGAAATCACAAATGAATTTTTTGAATGCTTCACGTTTCTCTGACAAGGTGTGGAGAAGTGTGTCAAGCATCAAAATACAGAACTGTTTCAAACAAGCTGGCTTAGCTACAGAATATAGAGGAGAAGAAGTTTCATTCGGTATAAAAGACAATTTTTCAATGACTGCCACTACTTTTTAAAAAATGCGTTAAAATACCCAGAACGATATTGCCAGATCTTAAAAGCCATCAAGAAAATTTGATCTTTTTGGTCTGTATTACCATGTACAAGCTTGTGAGTTGTACAGTATGTTAGTAACCACTTTATATAAAGAAAAGTACTACACACAAGCTGTGTAAGTCAGCAGTTATAAGCATGATTACGTCATGGAAACTCAAATTTTGCTAGGTCTCTTGGTAATTAATTCTGAGAACTGAATGACGATTTTTCGCTCTATACATTTTCGGTCCTCTCTCATCTTCCTGTCCTTAGAGTTGAACCACCGAATAGCTGTAAGCACAGACATAAAACCTATATGCTATTTTCGCAACATTTTATTGGACATATACGTCTGAAATGTCTTGACACGTAGAAGGATATTCAAAAAGATAATCTACGTGACATTGAAGCCAGTGGTCTACATCTACTACTATGTAAAAATTCACATTAACAAAGAAATAGATTTATCAGTAACTAAAAAATTTTGAAAGTTGAACAATCAAGATTTAAAAATCAAACACGTACTGACACACAAACCAACTTTTCTAGCAGTATTAGGCTGACTGAGAAGCGAAAACAGACCTAGATGATATGTGGAAACACACTCGAGTTTTAGGAAGAGTCGTGTATAAACAGAAATAGATGAAAGAAATCTGTCGATGTGGAGGGTGGACCAAAAAAAGTAGAAACTGAAAGACCAAGTATAAGGGGCGCCGAGAATAGTACAACAAGAAAGATGGAAAAACAGGTTCATCTTTGAACAAATGAAAATAATTGAATCAAAACTAAGTTATGCGGGGACATCAAACATAACGTTTGATATGGAAAGCCAAAGAAATAGTGAAATACCCTTTTCCTATTTTTAAGATGACAATATTGGCTGCAGAAAAAGTATTTTTATCTTCAGATAAAGAATTGCAATTAGCAATATTAAGTACGTCGTAATATGATACAGTCAGAAGTAGTAAAAGGGACGGTGACATTAGTGCAAAATTTTCTTCTGGACATTGACAATATCCAGCTGCAGACATAAGAGTTTCCGACATCCGGGGATATAGCCAGATTGTTTTAATAAGAGAGAAATGAGAACCTATGGACACCCAATTATTAAAAGGCACAATCAGGGTGGCGCAATTACGATCAAGTTAGCTTTAGGAAAGGATCCAAAACATTTTGAAGTGGAAACAATTAAAATAAAGGTGGCAGACTAGTAGACAAATGACTCAACTTTGTAACAATTATCGAAAACACGCGTATAATGTGGAAACGTGGAATATCATCATGCCTTGGAAAACAAAGACAGCATTTTTCAAAATATTAACATAATGTAATAAGTCAGTCAACAACTCGGTGATAAGGTTTCTCCAATAACGAAGAAGTACAGTGTCGGAGTGAGTGCCACAATGCTCATTACTGGGACCAACCTCGTAGCTTGTTCTCTAAGACGAGAACTCTGAACACACAGTTGTTAGAAGGAGAAAAGTCTATAGGTTTCACCGATGATAACGTGCATGTCACAGACCGAGCAAAACACAATGTTCCTTGCAAAGCTCTCATATCAGTAATCAATGTTCTTTGATATTTTCCTGCGGTATTTCTGTGTGCACCATCTTAAGGTATATTGGAATTTTTGAATTCAAGGAATAATTTGAAAAATGACGAGAGTCTGTAACCAAAAACAAATATATTTGAAAATACTATTGTTAGTGAATAATTCAGTCTCATTTCATTGTTAATAGTAGTTTTCAGCACACTGGTAAATCATTAACTTTAGTTTTGTTCGTTGCAATTACTGTTAAACGAACATTTTCTAAAACCTAATGTTCTAGTACTTAGACTTTTCTGAATGAAGTATGAAAGCTTATTGAATTATGGAAAACGCTAAAAGGAGTCAGTGTACGTAACTCTAATGAATATACTATATATATTAAACACATATTTATGTTTTATTAGATATTATCCATTATTGTAAAATTTTGTCAAAGAATAGTTTTTTGCAACAGTTTAATTCTCTTTTGGGAGGAAAACTATAGGATTTAAATATTAAAGGAAGTTGTACATAAACTGGGGCATGTGCTACATGACTGTAGAAAATGAAGACGAATGAAGTGTTGCTAGTTTGGGAAAGAAAATTTGAATGTGCCTGTGATAATGACTGCGACTTGAAATATACTTGCTTAAATCAGAAGTATTTGTATACAGAAGAGTATACATTTTATACTGAATATATAATTTCAAACGTCTTCTAAAAGAAAAAAATTGCGGAAAGTTACGAAATGAGACTAATCTTACAGATTATTTCTTGTTAATTCTGAAATTCTTCTTAAATTATTTTTATTGTAATCACAAAATCTCATTAAAATTAAAAACGCTTTAAAGAGACTAATTTTCAGACACTGCTTTAAAAGCTACATTTTTTACTACGGTTTCAGGTTCTCTTGGGAGACTTTTTTTTTTTTTGTAAAAATAACAAGTTACTGTCGAGTTAGAAACACAAAGTTTCCTTTACACAGATAAAATATTCTCTTATTTTCATCATTAATTTTGCTAAAATACATCGTTACACGGTTTCGCTGCCACCCGCCATTAACATGTTACATGAAACAGTAGGCTTATATTCCACTAAATTAAGCTATGTGTAAATTCTAGGAAAATATTAACAGCGCAATAAGTAAACGCGGAGAAGAATGCCTTAATGTATTGCCATTACTAAACTTCATGTTGCCCTCTGTTTTCACTTCAGTAACCTTTATTTTCATTAACTCATTTAAGGTATCTAATTACCGTTTGGTACATTAGTACCAAATTCTTACCATAATTTGTAATGACATAGAGAACTAATGTGTTAATAATACCCTTAAGTAAGAATCAAGACCCTCAATGCAATAACATTCGTGTTAAGAAGTATCAATAATACGTAACATGCCATCACTGTAACGTAATGCACTTATAATTATCCTAATTTTCATTTTCAGATGTTAAGAACTCAAAGGCTAAAAATCTGAAGACAAAGAAGAAACTTGTGAAGATCTCAATTAATGTTTTTTATACAGTTACAACAGCATGCGGATACAAAAATTTGGTAGTTTCTGTAAGAGAAATTTTTGTTTAGTTTTAAACCTAAGGATTTACCGTGGATGTTTTAGTCTTTTATTATTTTACACGATACTATATTCTTAACTATACCATTCTTCAGCGCTCCTTTTATACGTCTTACTGTTGAGCCGACGCTAAAGTAAATCTGACTGTTTGTCTGCGCTCTCTCTCTCTCTCTCTCTCTCTCTCTCTCTCTCTCTCTCTCTCTCTCTCTCTCTCTCTTTCTCACTCTCTCTCTCACACTCTCTCTGTCTCATTCTTTCACTCTTTGTCTTTCCTACTGTTTGCTAAACTTTAGATGCCATTAGAGTTTGAGACTGGTTCCACAAGTTAGAACTATTAGTACTACCGCCAAGCCTCCAGAACCTGCGTTAAATGCCTTTAACCCTGTTTCTTTTCATTTTTTGGATTATACAACAATCCTATTGTTTTCATCTCAAAATTATTCTTTTTTTAACACGTGTGTTTACAGATCTTGCTTAGAATTGCTTTCCTGAACTATCTGGCCTTCGTGGTATGGCGTACTGTAGCAAAATATTTTTTTCTTTCTCTAAACATTTCCGTGCTTTTTCCTTTGTGTGATTTTATTTGGTTTGTATAAGCCCACTTCTGTACAGTTTATCGACCTTGTTACCACTTGCTGTATGTGAGTTATACTTAAGTAATAACTTGTTAGAACGTAAATTAATATGAGCAGTCACAGTGTTTGAAGTATTCTTGATAAAGGAATGTACATTTACTCACTCTGTATACAAGTGCCAGCAACATCAACCCAGTTGTTTTTAATTTTATTTTGAGTTAATTAGACACATATATTAAGACGTTTACCTTACATTTGCTACGATTTGTCACAGTACATGAAACTGTGTCCCCTCTAATAAAAAAGAAAAAAAAAACATTCGCTCGTGTACTGTTGTAACTACCTAAACAGTTTCCCATGTAAGAAATTATAGCTTGCGAATTATAAATACAACAAAACTATAATTTTTCTGACAAATTTAAACAAAACATGTACCGTTAGAGTACCGGTAACGATAGTGTAACTTTAGTGGTAGTTCATTTCTAATTATTTAAATACTGACATACTAATTTCATAAGTTGTTTAATTTACTTTATTTTATAGAATTTGTAAAAGAATTTTATATAAATATTGAGGATAATTTTTATTGTACTCAGAGCAATTATAAATCTTGGTGGAATTTAGTTTTGATTTGTTTTGCGTTTACCTTACAAAACCTTACAAAACCTTACAAAACATCACTCCTGTACAACTGTTTTTAAATGTTTATTTAAAGCTGTTGACGTAGTTATAAGTTAACATACAGTTGGGCCATTATAGAAGACTCTACGTGTTTCTCGGCTATTCCAGTGGAGCCGGGCGGTAATGTGTGTGTGTGTGTGTGTGTGTGCGTACATAGTGCTGCTATTTTGAGATGAAGGAGAATTACGTGACACTTGTCACGCGCCCGCAACGAAAATTTTCCACATCATACCGGTCAGTGAGCACTGTGTTCAAGGCCGCAATCAATTACGCTGTAGTGTTTTCTAGTAGTTGACGCGTATTATTCATTATTCTACAATCTCAGCGGGGTGTAAATATAACCATTCGGCGACGCTTAGTTTAGTTTAAGTGGCGACTTATTCAAGTGAGGTTTGAGTTTACTTCGGACGATTACACGGTGCATCTCAAGTGGTGTATTAGTGAAAAGTGATTTTTGTGAGGGACTCTGTTAGCAAACATTTATAACAACACAAAATTGAAATGCAATTTAATTTGAGTTCATGGGTGTAATCGTAATAAGAAGATGATGGGTTATATAAAAGTTAAAAATTTTCAGGGCGACAAATTATATAGCATAACAAATTCTATTTAATTTAATTTGTGGAGCCCCACGTTCAGCACCAAATTATATAACAACACAAAATTGAAGTGTAATTTAATTTGAGTTCATGGGTGTAATCGTAATAAGAAGATGATGGGTTATATAAAAGTTAAAAATTTTCAGGGCGACAAATTATATAGCATAAGAAATTCTATTTAATTTAATTTGTGGAGCCCCACGTTCAGCACCAAATTATATAACAACACAAAATTGAAATGTAATTTAATTTGAGTTCATGGGTGTAATCGTAATAAGAAGATGATGGGTTATATAAAAGTTAAAAATTTTCAGGACGACAAATTATATAGCATAACAAATTCTATTTAATTTAATTTGTGGAGCCCCACGTTCAGCACCAAATTATATAACAACACAAAATTGAAATGTAATTTAATTTGAGTTCATGGGTGTAATCGTAATAAGAAGATGGGTTATATAAAAGTTAAAAATTTTCAATTTCTTTTATGAATTTGCTAACTGCTATAATTTTTTATTGTTCGACTAAGCTTTTCGTCATTACTGACATCTTCAGGTCTTAAACAACGTCTATCAACTGTACGTTGTAGGCTTTTATACTTTAGGCCCCTCCCCTTATGTCATCGCCCCTCCTATTGGTTCTAGCTGCTACCGCTCTTCACGGGAACTTTGTCTACCTTTTTCCGTTAGGCATTTTTCTAACGTCCGTCAAATTGTTTTAAGAATCTCCCGTTAATTTCTTCATTCTTGACTTATAATTTTTTTTTTGTAACCTTTTACATTTCGTCATTTTTTAGTATGTTATTCTTATTATTTAATTTATTTTTGTTTATTGTTTAATGTTTATTAATTGTCTGTAACCTTTTACATTTCGTCATTTTTTAGTATGTTCTTCTTATTATTTTAATTTATTTTTGTTTATTGTTTAATGTTTAAACAATAAATAAATTAAAATAATAAGAATAACATACTAAAAAATGACGAAATGTAAAAGGTTACAAAAAAAAAAAAAAAAAAAAATTATAAGTCAAGAATGAAGAAATTAACGGGAGATTCTTAAAACAATTTGACGGACGTTAGAAAAATGCCTAACGGAAAAAGGTAGACAAAGTTCCCGTGAAGAGCGGTAGCAGCTAGAACCAATAGGAGGGGCGATGACGTAAGGGGAGGGGCCTAAAGTATAAAAGCCTACAACGTACAGTTGATAGACGTTGTTTAAGACCTGAAGATGTCAGTAATGACGAATAGCTTAGTCGAACAATAAAAAATTATAGCAGTTAGCAAATTCATAAAAGAAATAGTAAGGATGGCTGCTAATTTAAACAATACGAAGAATAAAAATTTTCAGGGCGACAAATTATATAACATATCAAATTCTATTTAATTTAATTTGTGGAGCCCCACGTTCAGCACCAAATTATATAACAACACAAAATTGAAATGTAATTTAATTTGAGTTCATGGGTGTAATCGTAATAAGAAGATGATGGATTATATAAAAGTTAAAATTTTTCCATTATTTATTTTATTTTTTATTAAAACAAATTCTTTCATTTCACATATTGAAATATAGTCATTATTAAATCGTATGTACGAATATTTCGCACAGGACTTATAGCTAACAAATTACATACAACAGGTTATACATAAATCTTATTATCTACTCTTAACTAATTAATTATTTTTGCTCTCGGCTTACTCATTGTGTGTTCATCTTTTGCAATTGCTGATAAATTTACTTCAATAATGAATTTACTTTTATTTCAATTTCTTTAATATTATTTGACTTTAAAACTTTCTACTGCATATACATTCTCCTTTATCAACAAAGACTTTATTAATTACTTTAACTACAAAATCAAATATTTCTCTTATATCATTTACGTTACTGTCAATTACTAAATTTTATACAAGAGATATTATTCTAAATTACACTCTGCCTTTATACTTATGTACAATTTAGTTATTTTAATCAACTGTTTGAATGTCTTTCGTTCTAACTTTAATTAGTGTCTTTCAAATGTCTGTATTTTACTACGGTTTTTCATCACCTCGTTTGACGTGGTTAATCATCCGTAAGTCCGTTGGTCCTCAGTTCTCGTCCTCCGTGTCCTCCGTCCTCGGTGTCCTCCGTCCTCGGGTCCTTTCCCGGATTCCACTGTATGTGCTGTTTAATAGTGGTCTCGTCTCACATTATGTGCTGCAGTTGTCCATAGAACTCCTCGTATTGTCCAGAGACGCTCTGGTTGGATTTCCAGTTCGTCCTGTGACTTACTGTAGATTTAAAATAGCGTCTCTGACTGACATAGCCTCCTGTGGCAACGGTTGAATAGAGAAGAAGAAACTTTATTAGTGCGACCTGGTATTTATAGCCAGGTCGTCCAAAAGCTCAGGTGTGAACAATTTTCAACTAGTCAGATTTTATCGAAGCGTCTTTTCCCCCACTCTGGTTCAATTCATTATTTTCGCCTATCTTCGCGAACTACGAAGTCTGTTTCACACCACTCGATGCTCAATCGATCGCTAAATTTTATGTGTTTACTATACGTAAATTACACTTCTTTATTGTAATTACAAAAAAAACTATTCACTTTTTACTTATAGTAATTGCACTTTCTGACACTTTGTCACGGCCTTTTAACCCTTTATTCACCTTTATTTTCTACACCCTCTGGTGTCTTTTGTTTTACCATATCGTACATATTTTTCTTATAGTTATATAAAACAAAATCTATCAATACTTGAAAAGGGTTGGTTACAGTTCAGGAACGGACATGCTTCACACACACAAACAAAATACACGTGTACACAACGCTAGCGACAGGTGGGCCAGGTATAAGTGTCCATGCATGAATTGTGCGTTCCCTATTTTTTTTAAACAATTCAACTTGCAATCTGAATCATGTCTATTCCATATTTATTTATGTTTATTATTTATTTAAATTATTTTGGCAATACAGAGTACCGTGCATGGTTGTACTGTTACACATTATTATTAATTATGTCGACAGATTAACTGAAAATATTGTACGAGTATAATCTTGTTGAATAACGTGTTGATTACAAACTGGTAATTGTGATAATTAATGATGGTTTTTAATGACTTTATTGGTGTCTTGTATTTTGTTTTCCACTGTAGGCCTACTATACGACGATCAGTAGACCGTAGTAAAAATGCTATATAATTATTTTCAAATATTATAAAATAAAATAAACTCTTTTAACGTTACAAAATATAACTAAAAGTCACATTTACGTGCTAGAAAACATTTAATCGAATTCAAAGCTACACACGAATTATAGCAGTAACGTAGAGGAACTAAAGGTTTAGCATTATTTGAACTACCCATTCATTTATGATTCTCATGACACCTTTCTCGTAGCAACACGGAAATTTTGCCAGTTCATATCTGTTACCGTTTACAAATTAGTCGTCTAAGCAAACAGTCCTTTAGAACTAAAAATATTTTTTGTGGTAAGCATTGTTTAGTACGCTGCGAAAGACTCACGAAGAGCAAAACGACAGGCCCTAAACGACCGCCGACCGAAGATAATCGCATTGTTTTTAAGCGACTTTAAGCCGACGCCAGTAGAACAATACTCGCTGCAAAACGATTGAGCTGGAAAACTTAAGTCCCGACCATAACACGGTCGACCCCGGTGACACAAGACTACTCGGTGGCAAATCAGTGTTTAAGCCCGATGCTGGCAAATCTCATGCATAAAGCACGATGGTGAATTGATTTGCAGCCCGAAAGAAATTGCCGACACCTTGGCTGCGACATATGCGGAGGTCAGTAATAGAGGAAGTTAGAAAGTTTTTGACTATATTTTACAGATATACTACATTGCAAACGTTAGGAACGTTTACAAAAATTATTAATAAAATCAAATATGTTCTTAAAAACATAACAAACGTAACTCAACTGTTTATTTGTCATATGAGTTGTGATTAATAAAACATTTATTCAACAGAAAAATACAGTTACTTAAAATAATATATTGCAACAATACATATATTTGCATATTTGCCCAGGGCGGTATGTTTGTAAATATTTAGCATAGAAAAAAATATGATGAACAGTTTTTAACAATATTAAGCAGGATAAGAATTGTCGGAAAGCGTACACCTACCCCCGCGAGTGAATACAGCGTTGTGTGTTTGTGTGTGCGAACGCAAGCTAGACAGGCAAGAGTCTACGATAGGATGATGCGTACGAATTCTCTGTAATCATGTTTTAACCGGATAAAAATAAACTAATTAATACGTTTTAAACCCGTGAACAAAGACTTACCCCAATTATAAAAAAAAAACATTACATTAAGGAATTTTTGACGAATATAGTGATGTAAACGTTTTGCAGAAATTTGCAATAATAAACACGCCAGGTAATTTAATGTTAATTACTAGTGTAATTAAATAGTAATTAATAAGTGTGTTATATGTTAGTGACCAAGAAAAATTACGCAAACGATGATATCGCTTTGGCTACGAGTATGTTTAGGAAATCGCGAAAATGAACCAAAAAGTGATTTGAAATTAAAAGGACGCTTTGCACGAAGTGACAATATCTAACAGGTCGAAAACAGTCCTGGACTTGTCAGATTGCCGTCCAGTATAAATACCACCGGCAATTTTGGGGCGCTCTCAGAGACTGAAGATATCTTCACACAACGTCACGCTGCTGGTCTGCCGACCGATCGACATCTTTACCGCACACACCAAGACTTATGGAGGAACTCTGGACCATCACAAACAACAACCCGTAGAGGCAGAGAACACAGCATCAGCGTAATCATCATCATCATCAAATTCTCAGGATTCAGGACACACACACACACACACACACACACACACACACACACACACACACACACACACACACACACACACACACACACACACACACACACACACACACACACACACACACACACACACACACACACACACACACGCACGCACGCACGCACGCACGCACGCACACGCACGCACGCGCGCACGCACGCACCGGCAACGGTAACGTCGGCAGTACGCAGGAGATGAATAAACAATTATATTTTGGTTTGTGAAAAGAACTCTCAAAAAGAAACTTATATATGAACAGTAAAGACTTAAAGTTTTTAAATATAATTACTGTACATAAATTTAAAGGGTAGTTAAAGAAAAGAATTTAATTTAACAAGAAAATTTAAAAATACTAATCTTTTGTTGTGTATTAAACTTTGGGTATGTCAGTAGAAATAAATGTTGGAAGTAAATTTTATATTTTTTATTTTGTTTAGAGCAACAATTAATTTTATTCTTGAGATTGAATATTATTTTTGTTTGTAAATAAATGAGTTGCTATTATTTAAAATTTGAGTCAAAGTCAGACACACTGAAATAAAAAGGTTTACATAATTTGTTTAACATGTCTGTTTAGCTAGTAAGATTATATGGTTGTTTATTTTATACGTCATGAACAGGATAGAAGGTTACATTGTATTTGTGTAAACTTATAAAGAAAATACTTTTACTTATCTATGATTCGAATTTTTAATATTTGCATATTTTCTATTAATATTAATAAATCATAGAATGATTATTTTGAAACGGTATTAATTAATTATTTCATGTCAACAACATCTCACGCCTCTTTGAAAATTATTTAATTATTGTGCAACTACATATACTTGACGCAACGAGAATAAAAAAATCCTGCGACCTGGCCAGTGTAATACACTTCCTAGTTGCGTTGGTAATGTATTTGTGTAAATTTTTGAAATACTTGTAACGTTACAATATAGACATTTTTATTTAGTAATAAAAAGTAGTAACTTCTCCAATATGTAGACTTACTTGCGGACCATACAACCTCAACTAAAAAAGTATTTCTTAGTCAACATATAATTTCTTATAGCACGTTATCCAGCCATCTTATCCTAAGTAGACCACTCTTTCTGCTTTTATAAACTTGTGCCCTCAGGATTTTCCGCATACGCTTATCATCCATCCGCTCTTGGTTGGAATCATTGTATTCATTGAGCCTTTACGAACCTTACAATATCCTCTGCTTTTGTGTATTCTCCGTTCATTACTTTTCTTAACCGCGCCGTAAATATGTTGTACAATCTTTATGTCAAACCTTCTTAGTGTTTCTTGTTCCTTTTTTGCTAATGTCCATATCTTACCTTCATAATCAAAAACCGGTCTCATAAGTGTCTTATATATTTGCAATAGTATAATTAGCATAGTATATTATTCCTATTTATATCCTGTCATGAATTGTCGTGTTTATGTACTCTTGAATATGTATCCCTTCTGATGTTTGCATGAATTTAGTTTTTCTGACATTTTCATTCAATTCCATTCCTTTATATTTTTTATTTAGCTCCTTGTAATCCTCAATCAGCCTTTGTCTTTATCTAGCTATTATCGCAACATCATCAGGATAAGCATGATGACCATATTAAAAGAAATAATTTATACAAAAAATATAAAAATGAAAGAATAAAGATATATATAATAATGAAATAATATATTTGTACATATGGAGGTTTTCCTTAGATTGAAAACAATAGTTGTTTGGCTAAACATTATGTGCATAACGCGAAGAAAACAAATTTTTATACCAAAACACGGTTAATCGGGAATTACTAAAATATCTCGAAACTAGCGAGTGTGATTTTAAGTACATTAATGGCGTTGTGCAGAACGTTTACTGTAATACAAATTAAGTACGCTGAAGATTTTACTAGAAAAAGATGTCTCGTTAAATGTATACTGCCACACATTTTAATTAGTTACAAATTAAAAAATTTTTGTTAGCAAAGCAACTTTTAATTAACGTTAGAGTAAGCACAATGTAACAGATGTTTCCATCTTATAAAAGTTTTCTTTTGAAAGTAAAAGAGAACAAAACACCTGTCACTACGTCTCTTTCTGTTATCTTTACGACCCGTTTTTCTTGTCTTACAAAAGACAGTAAAATTAGCACAGTCTTATGTTAGATATCAAATAAAGTAAACTGTAATGTAAGCACGCTCTTTATATGGTAACATAAGAAAACTATTTATCTTCAAACCGATTATTCATAGCTATATCAAGTTCATTATTAACTCTGAGCTGCTATTTTACTGTTAATAATGTGCTTTTCTTGAATGTATAATAATGCACACTGTGTTTCCACTACTGTTTGCATACGAACTTCACTGTCTTGTTAATTAAAGTCAACTAGGCCATGAAGTTAAACCTTTAAAGTACAGTAATTCTTTTACTTTAAATACTGATTTTAAGTAATATGTTCATTATATTTACGAATATTTTGTTTCTAGTCGTCATAAAATTGCAGTAAGATTACACTCTCTGAAATCTACTGCCACGCACGCGCGCGCGCGCGCACACACACACACACACACACACACACAATGTTAATTATAATAAAAGATTTATTCTACAAGTATGATGTTTTCAGTTTTATTAATACACACAAAAAACCTGACGCACGTTTCACAGAGTAATCTGTACCTTGAGAGGTTTCAATGTGAATTACTGTGGTTATTCTTAACGAAACTTAATTCACATTGAAACCTTTGGATATAGGTACAGGTTACTATGTGATATGTGCATCAGGTTTTTATATAGCTAATAAAACTGAAAATATTATACTTGCAGAAGTTTATCGCCATAATTAACATAAATAAAACTACAAGAATCTAAAATAACAAGAACTCCTGGAAACTAAATGATATAAAATAACGTATTACATTATAATTATTAAACTTTATAATTATGGTTATCAAGAGACAAGGGTTTCGTTGAATTTTAAAATTTAAAGACATGTTTGAATAGGTATCCAAGTCACTTATTGACAAAATCTGACTCGAGTCCGACTCGAGTGCGCACTCAAGTAAAGCGGGTATGTGTATAATCGTTTTTAAATATTTGTATTTTAATATGTAACGACCTCGCTAAGAGTGAATTTTTATTTTATTTATTTCTGATGACGAGACATATGTCTCGAAACGCGTAAAGCAAATCCAAACGCAAAACGAAGTCACACGACGGAAGAAATAAGGTAAATATTACACAGATTTTGTCAATAAGTGACTTGGATACCTATTCAAACATGTCTTTCAAGTTGGAAGCCAGTCAAGCTACTATGGTATTTAAATATCGAAACGTTAAAATGCAATTATTGAAGACTAACCTACACATAAAATTTAATAAATTTTGTCTGTTTCATAATTTAACACCAAAGTACGCTATCATAAATATTAGATCATCTTCAAAATCAGCAAAAGTGACAATTAAACATGCCCAAACTTTCTATATCAAAGAAAAAATTAAATCGTTATACACCAAAAAATCTATTCTTAATAAACAGTTACTCAAATTGCATTTGCAAATGCTTAACAACATTCATCCTGCAATCATAATAATGTTCTTGATTCTGTTCATAAATACGTGACTGATGTGATTCGCAATACATATATATAAAACAGACACGCAAGTTGCAAAATTTAAAAGTTAAACATAGTCGAGACACGAACGTCCATTGTAAACACACCTTCTATCCACGTGTGTCGAATTTAACTTCAATAACTTTCAATGCCGATGAACTGAATATTTTAAATAAGGGCATAAATTATTGTATTTCTCCTAAGTTTAATAAAAATCAAATCGCCCATGAAATCATTAGTGCCGAAACGGCGATAAAAGCAATCTCAGATCCAAATCTACAAAACGAGGCACGTTACTTAATAAGTAATAATTTTAAAAAAGTTATGAAAGCGCGTACTTCACATGATCGTCTGCATCATATGTCGAATAAATACACAAACAGTTCCAATGAATTCAAGATATTGAAACAGATAAAAACAAAGTTAATCGAGAATAATGCACTTATCACAAAAGCGGACAAAGGTAAAACCCTTGTTATCATGGACAGTGAATCGTATACAATGAAGGTTAACGACTTTATCTCAAATAACAATATAATAACTCTGAAGTCTGATCCTACACACATTTACGTTAAAAATTTAAACAAGGAAATTAATAAATGCGAAAATTTATTCAATGAACGTACAAGTCGCTACTTAAAACACTGCAATGCTAAAGCACCGATGTTTACAGGTCTACCCAAAATTCATAAATGCAACGTACCAATTAGACCCATTGTTAATTTTACTACAGCACCAGGATTTCGTGCAGCCAAAAAACTTGTAAAAGTCATTAGGGACAGTATAGATATAAAAAACAACCACACTATTGCAAATCTCATTGACTTTATAAATAAGATTAAGAATGTTAAGTTACTCCCTAATTATAAATTGGCCTCCTTTGACATTACCAACTTGTATACTAACATACCAGTTAGAGAAACGCTGCAGATTCTAAGGGATAACTTGTTTGAAAGTAACAAGTTAAACGCCCAAATGATAGAAGAGCTAATGAGCCTACTTGAAGTCATTTTGGGACAAAATTATTTTGCTTTCAATGACCAATTTTACAGTCAACGTGACGGTTTAGCAATGGGCTCGCCGCTGTCTGGTTTGCTTGCTGACATTTATTTTAATTTCTATGAAAACACATTTATGTTTTCTAACAACATTCACAAAAATAACATCATATTTTATGCACGTTATGTTGACGACACATTTATAATATATAAAGGTACTTTATAACAGATCGAAAATTTTAAAAACTTTATGAATAATATAAATGGGAACATTCAGTTCACCCTTGAGACTGAAACAAATAATAAATTAAACTTTTTGGACTTAACATTTACTAAACACATTGATAAACTGAAATTCAATATCTATAGGAAACCAACCACCACCGATGTAACCATACCTGTCGACTCACATCACCCCTTTTCACACAAAATGGCAGCCTTTAATTACTTTATACACAGACTTTTAACAGTACCTCTTGACGACGAGGATTTTAATGATGAACTAAACACAATAAAATACATAGCTCAAGGCAATGGCTACAAGAGTTCCTTGATTGACAACCTCCTCAGGAAACAAAAGCACAAGCTATCTAAACCTCGTATAGAAAAAGACACAAAAACCATTTTTATTTCAACGACGTACACCAACATAATGCCAACAATTTTAATTAGTGTGTTAAATAATAACAATAGAACCATAATATTTAATACCAACAATAATCTTATGAACATACTACGTAATAAAATAACTATCCCTTTAGAAAAGAAAACGGGTGTGTATAAATTAACGTGCGACGATTGTGAAGGCTTTTATATCGGCCAGACGGGAAGGAGTTTCCAAAAACGTTTTATTGAACATACACCTAAGCACAATCTGAAGGGTCAGACAACACCATAAAACATAAAATCCAACTATGCACGTCATTTTATAAACGTAAATCATAAATATACAAGCTTTGTTTCCAACTTGAAACCCATGCATTTTTGTAATGAAGGCCCTTACATGAACGCCTTGGAAGAATTTGAGATATATAGGGCGTACAATGACGTACTCAGTCGTGAATTCGTGCTAAACGACCATTTAAATTTTAAATCAAACCCGCTCTACGATACCGCAATAAACCTGTCTACACAATAGCTATTGGTAATCAGTGTCCGATCGGTCCGACTCGAGTGCGCACTCAAGTAAAGCGGGTATGTGTATAATCGTTTTCAAATATTTGTATTTTAATATGTAACGACCTCGCTAAGAGTGAATTTTTATTTTATTTATTTCTGATGACGAGACATATGTCTCGAAACGCGTAAAGGAAAGCAAAACGCAAAACGAAGTCACACGACGGAAGAAATAAGGTAAATATTATACAGATTTTTTTAAATTTAACCGTAAACCGAATGTTACATTTAAACTATCTTTGTATTAGTTTTATATTTATATTATTCCTTACACCACAGATCATAGTTAACAAGAAAAATGAGCTTAACATTTAACACACCGATAGTCCATGTTCTATAAAAGTTACAATTAACATTTACATTTTAATATTTCAATTTAAATATAAAAGTTCTTTAGTACTCGAATGTTCATGTACCTATGCTACGCAAAGTACTACGATACCCAAATGGAAAATTTAATAAATTGGTTTAATTTATACACACGTTTCTAAATCTCATATTACTCTTTTGTAATATGATTTGTAATAACGAAATCCAAGAATACTCTTTTGTGTTTCAGAAGTGTATTTTGAATGTGCAAAAGAATGAAAACAAAATTTATTTTATAATATTTAAACATAGTGTGTAAAGAACAAGCGAAATTATATAATTTCTGTTTTCATTCAAGTGTATTGGGTTCTCGCAGCATAAATTGATGTAGTTTCAAAAAGGAAACAATTTATTTTTATTTACTTATACAAATTAGGATCTACAGTAACGTCTATAGAGGAAAGAATGTTAATACACATAGTCAAGACTACAGAACTTTTGCGGGCTAGGCGGAAAAACAAACAAGACAGAAAGAATAGAAGTAAATCGGAACAAAAATTTAAAGTTCATATGCTGTCAGAAGATAGTATTAATAATTTTTACAAACACTGACTTGCAAATCTACTTGGCTTAACACAAGCAGAAATAGATAATAATATAGAATGGAAGAACATAAAACATGCCATATTGACAGTAGCTACAGAAGTGCGTTTACAGGAAAAGCTCTACCGGCAAAAAATTGGATACACAGAATACTTCCTGCACCACACATACACGCGGACGCGTCTGTGTGTATTCAGTGAGTAGAGTATGCATGTAAAATATCGCTGGGACTCAAAGCATGTGGTGGCATGTTTAAAAGAAAATTTGAAAAGTAAAGACTGCAGGTTTGAACAAACACTTTATAAGTACTTTTAAACGGTAAACAAGAAACTGATAAGGTTGCGGAATGGTGCTGAAAGGTCCGTAGCGTGTGTTGAGTGCGCGTGTGCGAATATATTTACTTATTTTACAGGATAATAATAAAAAACGTATTAAATTGAATATCTTTTGTCTTATATGGAATTTTAAGACGAGACTTGTACCAGAATGCGTCTAATGAAAAGACCTTTCAAATGTCAGTAAATGTTAGTAATTTTAAGTCCCGAATATATGCGTTTTTAACAAAAATGTTTATATAGCTCATTAAAGGAGTTGTAAAATTATACTGTTTTTCTTTGACGATCCGCAAATTGCTTTAAAACAGTAGTATGCTAGTGTAGTGTTATCTTAGCCACAGAAGCAGACAAGCGTTACGAATTAACTAATGAGCGTACGAGAATTAGAGCGAATTTTCATTTGAATTGCAATTTCTTGTTCAACAGTCTCTCTGTGGACTCGGAACCGTGTGGACGTATGTAATAGTTTGGTCTATTGAGGCGTTACTAAGAGATATAAAAAATGACTGCAGGTTTGAACAAACACTTTATAAGTACTTTTAAACGGTAAACAAGAAACTGATGAGGTTGCGGAATGGTGCTGAAAGGTTCGTAGCGTGTGTTGAGTGCGCGTGTGCGAATATATTTACTTATTTTACAGGATAATAATAAAAAACGTATTAAATTGAATATCTTTTGTCTTATATGGAATTTTAAGACGAGACTTGTACCAGAATGCGTCTAATGAAAAGACCTTTCAAATGTCAGTAAATGTTAGTAATTTTAAGTCCCGAATATATGCGTTTTTAACAAAAATGTTTATATAGCTCATTAAAGGAGTTGTAAAATTATACTGTTTTTCTTTGACGATCCGCAAATTGCTTTAAAACAGTAGTATGCTAGTGTAGTGTTATCTTAGCCACAGAAGCAGACAAGCGTTACGAATTAACTAATGAGCGTACGAGAATTAGAGCGAATTTTCATTTGAATTGCAATTTCTTGTTCAACAGTCTCTCTGTGGACTCGGAACCGTGTGGACGTATGTAATAGTTTGGTCTATTGAGGCGTTACTAACAGATATAAAAAATGTCTCCTTAATCAAATTAACACCGTATTATTCGAAATCCATAGCAGAGCATACAAGTGTATCAATTTGATTTGACTATCAATCAGTATGATTTAACTATGCATGTAGACACACACACACTGTCTAATACTTAATCGACACTAAACAATTTTTGCAGAAGAGAATCTATAACTACAAAAAAGTACACAGAAGCCACAGTAATCACGCAAACAGTCTTCCATAAAATAAAGGTGCTATGAAAGGAAACTATAATTTGTGTTTTCCGTAATATACTCATTGGTTACATAATGAAGTCAATAAAACTAAACCTAACTTCATGTTGCACAAATTTTACTAATAGTATATTTATTTTTTCTTCAATTTGGTAAACGGATGCAATATAAGTATGCAAAAATAACGAAACTCTCGGAGTATTCAATCTTTTCTGATGTACATGCTGAAAAACTAAGATTTTTTTAATCAGAAAATTTCTGAGATATTTTAAAACGGTATTTTAAATGTGAAAACTAGTGTGGTATGATTCTCTGTTTACTATTGTAGCAAATAATTATTAGATCAGCTTGTAGTATAGAATGGTAATGAAAATGGTTACAGTGTGGTGAATATAAACGTAATCTACTACACACTTTAGATAATAAAATTCATTGTCCGCTTACAAATATAGTATGGTTATTTCAAGTAACGAACACTAATAAAATACCATATGAGGCTTTTAAAAAAATGTAAGCTACTTTCAGGCTTTCGTTCTCAAATAAACATTTTCGAAGTGGTTTAGACAGCATACAACAAATTCGTCTGATCTGAAGAGAAACGGCATACAGCATACAGAGAAAGCATAGCTCCATACATGTTAATATCAGACTCTTATTGGACTTCAAGGCTGTAGGTATCGTTAGGTTTCATCTCGTGAGAGTTGGCTTTCATGAAGGTAAACTTACAAGTTTTATAAAGATTTGAAGTGTATTTAAAAGTTTTGTAATCCTTAAGATAAACAAACTCTTTTCATCCTAAATCAAATACCTCTCAGAGGCAAAGTTTGTTTTGGTAAACTTTCTTGCTGCCATTTATTTCAGTTTACCATAACGAGATGGCGGGGTGATACTATTATTCCTCTCAACAAAAACTCATTATTTCTCTCTACTAATGTAGCTTTGTTTCTGATTCCCGTGGTTATTCTGAATCAAAACTTTGCTCTCTGTTTATCGAGGTGTCACGTGCATTGTATGTTAGCTAAAAAAAACAACGTTACCAGAAAATATCAAATTTACATTACCTGAGAACAATCAAGAGTTATAACAGAAAAGGTAAAATATCAGATTTTTTCAAGTAGGTAAATCAGCCTGTTTCTGATTTAGTCACCCTGCATGCCTAAGGCAGTACCTTTGTTGACATGACATATTCTATCATACATTTTCCTTATCAGAAGTATGACTAATAAACATACTTCTTTATATAATATTCTTGCAGTTTTGTTAGAGCTAATGAGTATACTTCATAGAGTCTGTCAGTATTATTTCTTCTTGTTTTCCTAAACCTATTTGCTTTTCCGATCTGTTTTTTATATATTACAGCTCTGGTGTTAATTGAAACGCCTTCCTTGCACTGAAACCAATTTTCCGTAACGCGACACTATTTTGGTATTATTTCTTATAGAGTACGCGAAAGGGAAAAGATTTAGCGATTGAAATATATTGTACAAGCATACAGATTAGGAGAAAAACGCGCTTGCGCGTGCATGCACGCACGTAACTATAGACATTTTAAACATATATTATCTCGGACGGCCGAGTTTGCGCGTTTGTAGTTGGTTGAAGTAGTCTTCATACTGCCTACTAATGCAACCAGGTTGTCGATTTCAGCTCATTTAAGTTACTTCCAAACACGTCTGCTCATGTAAGAGGTGTAGAAAAATGAAAATAGTGATCGATGTTTGTTTTAATTATAAAACAAGTTAAACATACTTAGATTTAAAAATTTTCTTATCAGAACAATAGAATACAATAAAATAAATTACAGAATATGCCCCTGCCTATAAGTTTACATATTCTATATGAATTAGTTGTCCAAAAAAACAAAATAGACTAAAACATACACTAAAACATTTTTAAATTGCTTTTATACACTTCGGCATAACAAGTTCAAAATTACGTAACAAAATTTGTAATTAAGTTGAAAAAGCTCAAATCTGGGTGTTTAATTTGAAAATAAGTAAACCGTAAATAAATCTCCATTCATTCTGAACTCAAACATTTTAGACTCAAGCTTGATTATAACTCAAGTTTAGTTGACAATAAGACATTATTGCTAGTTTGATTAGGCTAAACGTATTTTTGTAAAGAAATTTTATATTAAAATTTTTAAATATTTGCAGTTATTACCTTGACATACCAGATTTTTTGGCTTCATTTGAGTTAATCAATCAGAATAAAGGCATCTTTAAATGAGATTCTCCGGAAACCTTGTAATATGCACTTCTATGGTATGTGCTATTCTTGGTGACCTCAATGTTGCTGTAAAAGTTAACTCTGTGTAAATTTCTTCAGCGTCCATCAACTACTGTAGGTACTTCTCCAACGTGTAGAGAAATAAAAGCACTAAATTGAGAATTTATAAATTTAAAAATGTCTAAAATAACAATTAAATAAGTACACTAACCAAATTTCTCCATTTTTCCATGTATCGTTTCATACTTTAGGGAATTTATTTTATTTTCATATATTGCAGTAAAATTTGAAAAAAAGTAATAGTTCTCAGTTCTCCTGACACGTGAGTAGAATTTACTGAGCTGCTGTGAAAAAAATAGGTGTTGGTAAAAACTGTCAGATAAAAATCTTCTAGAGTATAATTTCTAGCTACCTATTCTATTATCATTTTAGACATTATTTTTTATATGATAGAGAGTGTATACCTGTTTTTTATAACTGTATATGACTACGTCCCAGAGTGCTCGATTGATTACTAATAAAAATAGATAGGCCTATATGAAATATAACGGTTGATGAAAGAAATGTTGTCTTTATATGGCCAAAGTAATGGACAACTAAAGTTGAGAGTCGTGATATTTATTTGAAAGGCGGTAAATCTCAGTATAAAACTAAGATAGAAAAGTATTAATTTCTTATTGAGTTACTTACATTCAAAATACTGCACATAAACGAAAATATTACTAAGAATTCCGTATTATATGCGCGCTATATGTAATTTCTTAATCGACAGCTATTTGAATCAACGAATTTAATACGGCTGTGTGTGTGTGTGTGTGTGTGTGTGTGTGTGTGTGTGGTACAGAAAGAGTGAGTGTCCACCCTTAAGCGGATGGGTTTCTTTTTAGTTTAATTTGTTATTCAATAACAATGTACAATTAAAGATTCAGATGGTATTGTTTTTTCTGATTTCTGCCAAAATCTGTATCCGATACAAAAGATCGTGTGCTGGCACAGCAAAAACCACAGTAAAAATGTTTTTAATTTTTAAGATTTGATTCAGCGTAACGAAGAAATCTTGAAAACATGAGAAACAAAGGTGCTTTAGCTTTTACGTTTTTATATTTTAGTTAGTAAATTATATAAATTCTAGCTACACTAAATTATTATAAAAATTAGTTAAACTAAATAATTTATAAATTGCACATTACTACAGAATTACAAAAAGCTTGGAGGAGCAAACGTTGAAATCCACAAAAATTAAAAAACTGAAATTGTTCTCTGTACATGTTAATTTTTAAAACTTCTTGATTAGTGATATTTTCATTTAAATGTTTACATTAAACCTAAGTTTGTATTATTATTGCATATCTGACACACAATATGTTTACTTCTGTAGTTAGTCATCTTATCTGAAAATTATGTTTCCTTTAGTTCGTTTCTTCGTACTTTAAGTAAGTCGTATGTAGGCCTCAATTTGTGTTTGTAAGTTTGTATGCAATGAGAACAGATATTCGGCAATCCCTTATTTATTACAATTAGAATAACACTTGCCCATATTACGTATTTTGTAATTTTATTACACATAATGTAACTCACATATGTTTTTTATAAGTGTATATGACTACGTCCTAGAGTGCTCGATTGATTACTAATAAAAATAGCATATATGAAATATAACGGTTGATGAAAAGAAATATTGTCTTGTGCCGAGTCAGGCAGATTCGGCGAGAATTCAGTAATTAACAATTGGAGGTTGGGCCGATCTCTAGTGGAGAGACGGCGCAAAACCACTGAATATACGGCCTGTAGTTATAGGCAGTACGCAATTATAGCTGTTTAATTCGTGCTGCGCTCTTGTACCGAAGTAAGAGACTAATTCACTGCAGAAGTTAGAGCTTGATCGGTGCTGGCACCTGGCGTCCAGCTTGGTAGGCAGGCAAGCAGGCCAGAAACGGTATCAAATAACTTTGTCTCTCTGTAATGGTGGAATAGATCGGCAGCTTATTAAGTACTCCGGTAGAGAATGGATTTTCTATACATCGACCTTCCAACTATGATTGGCTAAAACAGATACACGACTGCGGTAAGTGTCGTTTATACTTTCATTTTAATAGAATATAATATTTCACTAGAGAAAACTGTTTTTAATAAACCTAAGTAGTGGATTTCTGTTCACCTTGATGCGACCCCATGGCGGTTGTGCAATACACTTTTGAAGGTAAAATTTTTAAAACATTATAAAACTATATTCCATTCACGTGTCCGAATTTCGGCACTAAAAGGTTAAGTAAATTAAATACAAAAATTTAAGTTTAAAATATATCTTAACCTGGATGTAACCTGATTCATGTTACGTATCTAAGTTATTGCACAATCGTAGTTGGTTTGGATGGCATACAAGTTTTACTAGAAATAATAGTAAACCTTTATTAATATCTAGAAACTTACTGAGGCACGTTTTGAAAGTAAATAATCACCAATTCATATTAATTACTATAGTAAAAACTATGTAATTTGAATTAACCTCAACCACGTGGTAGCTACATATTCACACTACAGTATGTATAAAGTTTATGAAATGGTACAAAGCCATAATTAATTGTCAAATTGCAAACATGGTAACCCGCATTGGGTGAAGTTATTATTATGAAGAATTACTGTTCTAAAGATTTTCAAATTGGGCATGTGGCCATATAACTTTGTCAAGTTTTACATTTAAGTAGCTCTAAAGCTATGTTAACTTTATATATGTATTTTGGGGGGGGTGTGCAAACTTCTCGGGGCAGTGTGTGTTTAGTACTCTGGCTAATATATATAATGGTGTATAATCAGGGTCCACCGAAAAGTAGAGAACTACAAGACCCTACAACATGGCTTGAACTAATAACATCTTAAAGCTCTCCTCATCATTACCGGAGGAATTGGCCGAAGGCCACACCAACACCTATAATGTAGACCACGAGATTGCCACCTTAAAACCACTCATGGACAAAATCAGGTGATACAAAACCAATATATTATGTACACATAGAGTCAGCACTCAATAATACCCAGTGACCAGTTCTATATATATCAACTACAACATTTTAAGTTTTAAACATTTAATTGGATCCCCAATTGATGGGACAGTTTAGTGTGTGAACTGGGTGTAAAATTAATTGTAAATTTTATTAAATTTCTGGTAAAATTGTCAGCTCAGAGACTGGCATGTCTTAAACAGTTCAACATTCAACATATAATTTCCTCTTATTTCATTATATGGGTTTCTTTACAGATTTTAAGTCATTCTTTCTATTGGTAATTTATCGAGTTCAATTTAGGGTTCATTTTATATATATATTCTAAATTTTAAAATCAGTTTAATTCATATTGTATAGAAATTTCTGGGGTAGGTAGGTGCATTTTCCACAAGTTTCAACCAGAAGGAATGCATGTTCATACAGTATTGAACTTGTTGTTGAGACAAGTTAAAAGATGCATCAACTGGCAATTAACATGTCGGTCTCTGGGCCAAAAGTATTTTTCATAGGGTTATAATATTTATGCCATATTTCTATTTTCATTACTTGGCAATGTTTCAGTATATATAAATTCTTTAAATTATTTATGATAACTGGGGGGTGTTCATTGTTTTAAAATATTTTTTTATTTCTCACAGTAATAGAGCCCAGTGGGGCAGAATTGTATAACAGCATTAGGCACTTAGCCAGAATTTTGAAAGTTATTATGTCCTGGGGACTACTGAAGGCTTAAGCATTATCTAATACACGTGATGTGTGATCACCCAAGTAAATTGTTATCCTAACAGGGATAGTTATAAAAGCAGTAATAATTTATCTACATCATGGGGGTAATATTATAAAAAACGGCGTGGCAAGAGATCCTTATATATTGTATTGTATGGTATTGTGTAATGTATTGGTATTGTGGAACATGTGATGTTTTGTATATTTGTGTATGCATTTTGGGGGTTATATGTATTGTACATTTAGTGTATTTTTGGTGGGGACTTTAGATATAGGGTGTTTGTCTTTTTATAAAAGAAAGTTGATACATGAAATTATGTATATATATCCTTTTCATTTTTTATAACAGGTATTCTATCTCAATTAATCATTGCTGATCATTTCTTTAAGAAAATAATTTATTTTATTTAACGTTAATAACAAGTATATGAATTGTCACCCTTTAAAATTTATTTAATTTGTTTGAGAATTTATTATTATTATTAATATTATCAAGGAATCTATACCATTTAGCTCCATTAAGTTCAATGGAGCATTCTAAAGAGAAAATATAAAATAAATTTTATATATTATTAATATTTTAATGGAAACCTTATTTCAAGGATAGTCATGGTTTTAAATTTAAATTCATTTGTAAAGAGAGATAGGAAATTATTTTATTGGGGTTAATAAATATTTTCAGGTGACCTTGTTGAGAGAGTATACTTTATTTAATTGACAATTTAAGGGAATTATAGATTATGACTGTTGGGTTTATTTATTTTATTATTAATTTGTTTACTGAGATAGAATAATAAATGGGATTTATTAATTGTTTAATTTATGAGTTTTCATTGCAAGTCCCGTCTCACTGGATCCAGCGCATTTTTGGCTTCTCTAGGCTTTAGCCTAGTTCTAATTAACTTGTGGCCCCTCTTTACAAAAAAAAAAAAAATTCAAAAAAAAATTTTCAAAAAAAAAATAATCTTTTTTTTACTGCCTAAGTTAAAGAGGGGTTACATTTGTTCGGTGGACCCGCAGCCGTGTATAGAACTAGCCAATCATAGTATGAAGGCTTGAAGGTGTATTAAATCTTCATCTTACCGGAGAGCCAAAAGGACGCGACTGTCAGCCACGAGGTATTTTGTGAGACCAAATTAAATAGAATTTCACCCTTCGTTTTCGTTTGCCTACGGCCTCTCTCACCAGAATGCAGCACCTGGAGTTTTCCTACCGCGGCTAGGCACCAGGTGCCGACACCGATCAACGCTGTCTAGACTCACTTAGTAGGGCTTATCTTCACGGAAAGAGTGCAGCACGAATTAAACAACTATAATTCCGTACTGCCTATAACTACAGGCCGTATATTTAGTGGTTTTGCGCCGTCTCTCCACTAGAGATCGGCCCAACCTCCAATTGTTAATTACTGAATGCTCGCCGAATCTTCCCGACTCGGCACACCCTCACCCCAAAAGGGCAACATAGTTGCCCCAAGGCTAACTCACAGCCTCTTGGCTAGTCCTCGGAAATCTCAGAAATTTAATCGCTCTTGGGAGAACAGAGGCTCAGAAAGAAAACGAAGGAGACGAAAGAAGGTATGTAATATGTAAGTGTGCGGGTACTGCATGCTGGCTTGATCAGAGTCAGCATACAGCACAAGAGAAGAAGGAGAAAAGACGAAAGGGTCTTACCAATGGCACCGTCTGAGTTCTGACCTCCCAAGGCCTCCCGAACTGAGACCCAAACTAATACCTACTCAGGACAACAACTACTCCCCCCCTCTCACAGGACTGGAAAATCTCCACGCCAATGCAACCATCCCCACGCGACCCTCTCCGCCAGGCCAACACCACAGGACCGCCCCAACACGTCACACTCTCTGGTGACCACCACCTACTCCTCCTGCTGCCACTCACATACGCGTCCGAAGACCAAAACAAGGTAACTAATACCTTGATATGTGAGTGCTCATAACACTACTGTCCACATCTGGACTGACCAGCCATATGCTGCAAAACAAGGCATCACAAATCCTTGACATATGTAACTGGTTTTTTTAAAAAAAAAACATCCCTATACTAGGGCGGACGGCCCCTATTAGCCGGACAGAGAAAACCGCATAGAGGGCACGCGAACATCAATCCCTTTACTTGCTCTTCAATACTGCTTAACTAGCCAGGGGGTTTTACTTCAGTACGGCAACGTCGAACAACCTACACTTAATCAAAAATAACCTACCACAGAAATCAACTAGGGAATGCGGCATGGCCAGGACCTTACAATTATCGGCGACAAACTACAACAAAGAAAAAATGAAAACGACACTAAACTCACTACCCACGTAGTCACAACTCTTCCAACTAACTTCTTTTCTAACTCCTCTCGGATATTTTTTTTTTCCTTTTCTAATTTTTTTTGCTTTTTCCTTTCTAATTTTTATTTGTTTTTTTTTTTTGGTTTTTATATTGTTTTGTAAGGGGAGGGGTAGGAAAATTGGGAAGATGAAAAGGGCAAGGATCATTGAAAGTTCAACAGCTAGGACTAAGGATAAGGACATGGTTCCCTCCGAAAATAAGGATGGGTGGAGAAAACCAAGGCTTGCGGAGGCAGGGGCGCAACCCTGAAGTAGATGTACACCACTGGGACTGTGGGGAACAGTCTTTATATGGCCAAAAACAATGGACAACTAAAGTTGAGAGTCGTGATACTTATTTGAGGGGCGGTGAATCTCAGTATAAAACTATAAATTAATCTCACCATGAATGTGACATGAAATGAGAAATATATTTTATTTTTAGGGATAAATTTATATTATTTTAAATTTTATAATTTTACTTTTAGTGCACGTCACATGATTTATGTTTACATTGAAAAATGGAAAAGTACTGTCTTCCAACGACAGAAACGACAGAAAAAACTTTTTTAAATATTTCTAGACGTCAGTTGAAATAAGACTGCTAACAGTAAGGCAGTTTTACAATAAGTATATGACAATAAATAGACCTTGTGCTACAATTCTGTGCTGGGATTTATTACATAAATTAACTTCAGAATGATCGAATGATGGATACAATTTTGTGTGGAAAAAATGTATGATCAGTTTTCCAAAAATGGCTGTCACAAACGGCAAACTGAATCCAATTACATATTTAAATAGTACAAGTTAACTTGGAGGAATTATACTTGTTAGCGTTTGAATATTAAGAATCATATAAATTAAAATGACAATAAAACAACTTTTAATTCAAAGATATTACAAAATCCACAAAGAACTAACGCAAGAAAGCAACGAATAACCCACAACGACAAAGTACTGAAAAAGGTATTTTGATGAAACATAATTTTTAAGGGAACGTGAGAGGATTGGATTATAAGGTATTCTAAAAACAAGATCCGAGTAGCCATTCTTGCCCTCCATTTTCCTCTGCCTCTGGTCCGTTTTGCTGAACACACTTGGTTACTAAACAAACACACAAACACACACACTGACATCTTTCACTTATTCCTCAATTTCAATAATTTAGTAAGAGTTATTTTGAAAAGCTTTCTATATACTTTATAAGCATTATTAACTTTGTTATCCTTAATTCTAACTTCGTAAAAACTCATGTCCATTTTCTTTTTTTATATTAAAAAGACAAAAGACCACAGAAAGGGATGGTGTGAACACTTGAATTGCATGTCTTGTATCCGTTTACCAGTGGCTGTTTTGGGTTATCTACTGGGAATAGAGATGTCGGTAAGCCAAAGAGGAGATGGGTTTTGGAACAGGTCTAGGGCCTAATCCTTGGAATGATGATGACTTTCCAATTTGCTTTTAAAATTCTGTAACAATCATTTCTGAAATACCGTTCCTGATATCTAATTCTATTTTAGCTTACAGGAACTTCCCGCTTTACCAGCGGTCTGAAGTCATTGATAAAATATTTGTTATATTGATTGATATATGTTCATTGATATAAATATAATACGGCAGCGACCTTAGTTTTCAATATAGTGGCGATATATTTACAGTGCGGTTCGATATCGAGATATTTATCGGGCGATATTACCGTGTACGTTCAAGTGGTTATTAGTGAAGTGTTGCCTTTTATAATCGGGTGGGATAATTGTAATACAATTGTGTTTTAATATTAGTGGACATTTTATTGCGTGCGAACAATTGTTATTTGATTTGTTGTGTTGTGTTTGTATGTGATTTGTAGACTGTGTTGTTAATTATGAACTGTTTAACTGTGAAAATTAAAACTGGTGATTAGCGACTTAATTGGTGTCTTGTATTTTGTTTCCACTGTACCTCCGACGATCAAGTAGACCGTCTGGTGGTAGATTTCTGGTTCCTCATTTGAAGTCTGAGCGCAGAGTAATTTTCTGAAAGTAGTTAAGCTGCTGCCGGCATAGTCCTTGACTTTAGTATAGTACCCCAATCTCTTCATCCACACGGAATGTGCTACTATAATTTGACGTCCAGGAGAATGGTGTACAATTACTGTGTTAGCACACTGTCTCCAAGAATACGTAAAAATACAGTCGTAATCATATGTGTATGAAAAACTTCCTGCTTTTACGGTTTACGCTGCATAAAGTCACCCAACTTTGGTTAACAATACGCCAAGTAATAACGGTTACTCTTAGCATTCGCATAGTAACGACTTATTTCACTATAAATATATTACTTATCTTGATTATGGTTACTTTATTAGGTCGAATTATTAATATTTATTGTGACTATTATACTTGTATTTATACTATTCTATTGTACTTAATTTTTGTTACGTTATTGCTATATTTAACATATTAATTGTTCTTTAAATACGCTATTAGCAGCAGTGACGAAAACAAGATAGGCTTATTTAAACTATTAGACTGTGTTGATTCTGACGTAATTGACTGAGGACAAGATAATTTAATTACTGAGGAGATTTACACACCGCAGTAGAGGTATGGGGGCGGGCAGTAGCAATGTGGTTTATTGTGTAATTAAGGCTAACTCAAAGTACCACCTTGAGCTGTAACGCATAAATGTGTGTATGCTAAATATTATACATACATTTCCTTTTAATGTTTAAAAACTTTATTATGTTATTGAAAATGAAGTATAATTAGTACACAATAAGCGTGGATGCTTGCAAATACAACTATAGGCCTATTTAAGACACAGCATTTAACAGAAATTATTACAACATACGATATTAAATCTTATTGAAACATAAATTAAATTTTCGTCGCGAAGACAAGTAACTGTTACTGACAAATCATTAAATACATTTATTTATATTTGTATTCGTATGACTGCTAATGTCTGCTGACCAAATGTATGCCGCAGGCTAAAAGACTGTTTATAAATATTAAAACCAGTAAAAATATATTACTGTTTACGCTACCAAGCTACTTTTTAAAAATGTACTGGACTCAAAATTGTTATATCCCTCGAGGTATGGAAAGCTCACGTGTTTACACTGCCATGTATTGATTTAAGGAATATTATTTTTGGTATTGAAGTATTGGTAATGAACATATGTCAGACGTTAATTCCAAATGGCTTAACAATACTTCACATTTAATAATCCAATACTTTTTGCAAATTAGAAAAATATTAGCATACAGAACATATTTAGGTTCTTCCACGAACTCAATGTAGGTAATACTTCTGAACGTTAAAAATACTTTTCACAAAAATAAAATTCCATGAGTATAAATCTTTAATAAAGTAAAAATGTTGACACAGCAGAAAATTTACATATGATATGAAATGTTGCTTTTATTATGTATTTGTGTAAACACAGACGGACGAACATACACGCGCGCGCGCGCGCGCGAGCAAAAATATGAAAATAAAGTGCATAGTTTGATGTCGACATTTGCTGAATGCGTGCTCCTGTAACATCACAAAAACAGACAGACGTTAGGGAAATATATAAGACAACTAAACATAAAATAAGAAAGTCTTAGTTGAAGCAATGTTCTGGAATGAGCGCAAGATACTGAACAACGGTGATTCAATAAAGGAGTTGTTGTTAAAGTGTCGTGTCATTTAGCAGAGTCTGTACGAGGAAGAAAATCATGCAGTCATTAAGCTATATGAATAGGTAAAATTAGGTAAATTATAATAATTGTTGGTTTAGTAGAAGAGGAAAGTTAAAGTTTAATAATATTAAAATAATGAGATATTATAAATTATTTCTTATTAAAAAGTGTAGCTTGTTGCATACATGTAACTTACTGTATATTCTAAAAGTCTGTAAATTATACATAGTTTATACACATTTCTATTTCTATATAGAATGCAAATAGTAACGAACACTATATTTCACTGACGGAAACAAACATTATATGTCTACTTAACTAGTGGAGAAATATTCTATTGCCACCGATTATCACTGATGTAAGAAAACCGTCTGAGGATCCTATTATGTTGACCAAGTGGCACTTTAAAATGGAACAGGTAAATATGTTAAAATTGTACGTTTAGTTTTCGTTGCATCACATATATGTGTTGGCGTTAGAGACATAAATATTAAAAGGTTGAATGACCTGTGAAACGTTAGGAAGATCCTCTCGCTATACGCTTCTGTAAATTACCTGTGAAATAAAATAAACAAAACACAATTTGAATTTATTATGCAAGTAATGTTTCACCAAGTAGCAACAGTAAGTTTGGTAAATGCCTTGTTGAACTCAATTTTTGAAATAACAACTTGCAGCCTTTAAAAATAATTTACGTTTTATTGTAGGTTACAACATTTGTTTACTTTTATTTAAAGTGTATTATTAGAGTTGTGTAATTGGAAGACTGTGTAAATGCCAAACTTCTTTTACAATAAAATCCAACCATATTTACTTCAATTCCGGAAGGTTGGCAATATAATTTCTGAAGTATTTTTTTTACTTACGAAAATGTTTTAAATCACACTCGCTTGTTATGATACTTTTAATTCTTACGCTGCGTTGCATCTTGTAGCACATACTTTCCATTAACTTCCATGGCCACAATACTCAATTTTAATTTTTCTTAGCTACTATATTTTATAAATTTTTTATATGAAATCATATAATATTATACACAGAAAATTTACAGTAAAGTTTATATATCACGGCGATAGGCCTACTACTCAACTCTTCATATTGTTCGTTCAATGGGAACCTTTTCCAACTGAGAGTTATGGTAACACACCTTCACCCTCGTACTGGTGGAAAATAGTATGTAGCTGGACTTGTTAATTCAAGCTATTGACAATGGGGCTACTTAAATTTTACACACTCTCTCTCTCTCTCTCTCTCTCTCTCTCTCTCTCTCTCTCTCTCTCGCGCGCGCGCGCACGCACACACACACACACACACACACACACACACACACACACACACACATATTGTTTCCCTGCTCATGATCACTTATGCGTACTCCATGTATCATCTCAATCTTCTCTTTGTAAATGTAACTATCCTTTACGTTCCCTTGAACGTAAGTATCCGGGCGTCGAAAACTAAACAAACGTTTCTCAGTTTTTATATTTCAAACCTTTTGAAGCTTTTCGATTTTATTAATATAGGCCTGTTGTTTAGCATAGTGGTCAACAACAAAATTACTTTACCTGCAGATGACGTGTTCTGTGTGGAGATAATAGTCGATTCCCCTGTGCACGCAGTAACAGACACTCTGTACAACAAAGTAGGTCCAGTTCTGCTTCTGACAAAACACATGTAATTTCATTGTCACATTGTAGAATTGAAGATGCATCATTAAGTATATTAGAACTTGGGATATAAGAAGAAAATAACGTGCAAGAATTTCTTGATGCACTATACATTTAAACATCTATGTTTTAATGGAAAAAGAAGTTATTTATTATTAAAGATTAAGTTACAATTCCATAATATTATTTTTTGTGAATTAACTTTACTTTTACTTGCATGAAAGAAGGCCCTAGTTTAAAAAAAGACTTGCATTGGTAATGTGAATAAAGATAATGATTGACCAGTAAAGACAGGGAAATGTAAATGTTGTAATGGAAAAGGAAAACAAACTTGTGCTTTCCTCTCTACGATTGGCGTATTCGGCCCCATATAATTAAAGTAGGAAAGCACATAACGTGAACGATCTGTGCCATGACAGCGAGTACAATTATGAAGCCTAGACAACCTGCGATACTGAAATTTTGTCTCATGTGGAACAGTGTCTTATAGCGTATTGCAGAATGGCGTTCGCGCACGCTAGTGTATTCCTATGACATTTGCATATGACATATTGTATATGGTTTTTGAATGAGTGCGTTGCCTTGTTGTTTAATCGGTTTAAAGATAATGTCTTCCTAAAGAAAATTATCTTAAGGATAACTGACGGCTTTAGAAAATACATCAATACAAACGAGTATGTGTTTCACTTCACGACTTGATCTTTGAAGTTTTCCAAAAAAAAGATCCACTGCAATTAGCTTTCCCTTATTTTCTTTCTGGATGCTCTGCATTTCCACATATTTATGCCATCTTCCACTCTGAAATTTTACATTTCCTTACTCATACATTCTTACCTTCGTTTCTTAACTCTTTTCTTAACATGAACATTACTTACCATTTCTTACATTACTTCTATAATACATTAACTTTCATTATCCTTTATTACATTTCTTTAACATTACCTTTCTGATCGCTCATCATTTTCTTCATTCGTACCATGTGCTGAAATACACCTTTTTTTAGCTTCGTAGTGAGTCGCATTATCGGCTACAGATGACTACCTTAGAAACACGTCTATATCCAGACTTTTATGTGCTTAAATCTACTCGATGTTTTAATCGTAGTATTTGAGCTCTAAGTAGTCTCTGCCCTTGACTTTCACTATCGCTTTCTTCTGTGTCCTTGCATTTCCACTAAGGTATGAAGATTTCGCTTGATCAGCCATTCTGACAATTATAACATTTATTTCTCATCTCTAATCCTTTCTTCATATTAATAACAACATTGATAATAACATTCCTTATAATCATTTCTTAACATACTTTTAACACATTACATTCCTTGCTATTCTTACAAACATAACATTCTTTACCAATAATATATGTCTTACCTTTATTTTAATATAATATTCCTTTTATTTAGCATAACACTCCTTTTTTTATTGAATTCTTTAACATTTTGTTATCAATTATAATATTTTCTTAGATATAATTTCTAACTTTTTTTACACATATTATTTCTTATTATTTAATTCCTTTTCTTATTATTAATAATTAACAGTAATATTTTCTTTTAAAAATAATTATTCATTCACATTCGGGTATTGAGTGTGGTTCAATTTACACTCTCCCTAGTTTAAGCTAACAATGCAATGTGTCCGTCAACAGGAAATCTATTGTACCTCGACGTGTAATCGCCGTTGTCGTATATTAGCCGACGAGTACAGTTATTTCCGTCTCGTATTCCTTCCTCGTTATTGTGCATATTCGCCGCGTGACTTACCTGTCTATAGGGCGAGAATTTTTCTCTAGTTGACAGCCACAAATAACGTCTCTCTCTCGTTCTACATTCTTCTCTCTCATTCTCACTGCTGCGCCCCTCTTGTCGAACGCATTTCTTAGTAGTTTGTATGCGTTTTACATACACAGTGGAACATTCTTTTGTGCGTCGTTTATGATAATCTCTGTAGTTTTTATAATTACAGTTGTAATTATCATTACTATAATTATCTCTCGTTCGGTATTTACCGTTTTTATAATTAATATTATAATTATCACAAGTTTGCGTAGTGTTTCGTATAGATGGTTTCCTACCACAGTTATAGTTACAGTGACACTTCGTGTGTGTGTTCTCGTCGTAAATATTGCGTTTTAATTGTTTCACACGTGTGTGTGTGTGTGTAACCTGCCAATTGGATATTGTTGCTATCCAGGTACGATTGTCGAATTTTTATTTCATATTCTTCCGTAGTGTTAATTATTTCATTAGAATTATTATTATTAATTATTAACATTCCTTCAAGTTCTTTTTTGATTTTAGTAGCTTGTTTATCAAGTGCTATCTTAACATTACTTTTGCGTGCGTTTATACGCGTATTATTGTCGATATCCGTAGGTCCTAAGCGCGCAGTATTAATTACGATATCTTGTTCTACGTTTGCTCCTACTCTTAGTATTGTATTATATTCTTTTAATGTTTTACCTAATTGTTCTTTATTTGGTGTTAACTCTTCTATTTGTTTATCTAATCTAGCACATACATTCTGTCTTATTCCATATTCGTCCATAATGTTTCCCATCATCTTAATGATTGCCTCCATACTAATACTTCCTGGTGCTGCCATATCGAATATGATATTAAAATATTTATTTATAATTTATTATTGGTGAACCGTATGCGAGCGTTTATTTATTTATTGTTAAGTATTATTATTTATTTATTTTTATTTATTAATGTTACAATAACACCTGTTTATTGGGTGGGCGCCAGTTGCGTTATTACAATATAATACACAACAATTTAAAAATAACTAACATACAAAAAATAATTAAAATATAATATTAGTTATAACATATAAATTATCAAACACTGGTAATCATAGAGCATACATTAATTATTAAATGTAGGCGTTTCGTGCTCCACGTTCATGGCGACATTATTTATAACGATACAACGTTTGCAAATATAAATTTATTTGTGTTTGAGGAGCTCCACGATCTTGGAGCGCCATTATTACAACGGTAATATTTTTAAAAGTAAGCGTGTCGAGCCCCAAGTTAACGGGCAACAAAATTATATAACAACACAATTATATATGCAGGTTGTAAGTAATTATAACAATACCAGGTGTAACTATAGATTTATGAGTATTTAAAAATTCATATTTATTGTTTTCTCAAACCTTATAAATAATAAAACATCGTTAATAATCTTCTGTCAAGATATCACTCATTACTAAGTGTTTATCTCTTAAACTATACGGTGTTACACACATTTAAAACACTCTTACATCTAGACATGTTAATAATCTTAATCTAGAGACATTTATTCAATTTGATTTACTAAAACAATAAAATTAAAATGTAATTTGAATTGAATTCTTTTAATTAAGATCTGACCTCAACTTGCTCAGTCTATACCAATGTTTAAAAATTAAATTTAAAATTATATTAATTACTTTTAGACTGGCATTTTTGTATATTCAAAATTAAAATTAATCTTTTCTACAATGCAAATATCAAATCAATTTAATTATTTACTTTGATAAACAAAAATATACTCTCTCAAATTTAAACTCTTTTTTTATTTCTTTATATGCGATCGCTCATTCTAACGACTAAACATTTATCTAAGATTCTAATATATTATTTCTAATTATCAACTTTTTCTTTGTTTTAATGTATTGTCTTTTTTATATAGTCTTTATGAGCTCTTTTAAAAAATCATTTATAAATGCATTATGCATGTCACCTCGAGTTTTGATGATCTTACGACTTATTGACGGGGTCCAGCGTTGTCCAGAGTTGGGTTTCCGTTACTCCTGGCTTGGCGTGGTCCTGGATATGTCCAGAGTCCAACGTCGTTCTCCAGCAGTGTGTGGTCCGTCTCAGAGAATTGGTATCTGCTGCAAGGTGGATCTCAATCGTCGGTTAGGCGTCAAAAAACATCTCCTAACGTCCAGCATCCCTCGTCGCTCTTGCAGCTTCTCCGTAGATACTCTTTGTAGACTTAAACGGTCCCGGTACTTCACGCTTCCCGAAATATTGTCAACATAATTACTGAACGTCTTTATTCGTTCATCAATGAGACTTATAATAAAATAAAATCTGCCCGACTGCAACTGTGTCTTGAAAAGAAGAGAAGGGTTTTCAGTCGAACCCTTAATTTATACCCTCTCGAGATTCCGCACCTGTTGGTTCCGAAATCATCTTGTCGAGACCTGCAGATCACATGCTAGCCCCCACTCCCGAACCTTTTCCTATATATTTGCAATTTTTAGCAAATGGCAATGTTTTGTACGGAATCTAGATAGCACAAATCATAGCTAATTTGATTAAGCACTCACTGTATTAATTTGAGCGTCTTAGGGTAATTTGCGTATTTTTGGCACATTTATTTCGCACTGCCTCCGCGTAAGGTGTCCTATTAACGTCATTTTCTCACTGGGGATAACTATAAATTTCACACACACTTTGGTGCCTTTGGTTTGTTTATACACTAATTAGTTTTAGCACAGTGAATTAAAATAATTATTTTATTAATTACTTGGGGAGGGTAGCTGAGATTCCTGTCTGTACCTGCATCACTAACACACACAAGATACACTCGTAACACACATACAATCGAGCAGTGTTCTTTGCCTGTCGAAACAGGTTAATTTCGCCCCTAATATAACAACGAAATATTTTTACAATCTCAGACCTGTTCATTTAGCCCTAACTTACAATAATTCTACAAATTTTATATTTATTTAAATCAATGCCCAATACAGCATATGGCTGTATCGTTGCAATGTATATATATATATATATATATATTGTAACAACACAATTTGCATTTATATAATGTATTGAATTCATGGGTGTAATCGTAATAAGAAGATGGTACGTTATTTAATTTTAAAATTGTTCCATTATTTATTTATTAAACAAAATCTTTCATTTCGTATATTAAATATTGACTGATTATTATATTGTTTGTACGAATCTTCCGTACACAACTTATTGCTAACAAATTACATACACAAGTTATACATAAATCTTATTATCTAATTTTAATTAATTAAATATTTATTTTGCTCTCGGCTTACTCATTGTGTACTCATCTTTTTGCAATTGCTGGTTAATTTGCTTCAATAATGAGTTTGCTTGTATTCAAATTTCTTTTATATTAATTTTGTTTTAACTTTCTACTGCATATGCATTCTCCTTTATCAACAAGACTTTACTAATTACGTTAATGCAAAAACAAAATATTTCTCTTATCATTTACGTTACCTTCTTTTACTAACTTTAATACAAGAAATATTATTCTATCTTTTATTCTGCTTTTACATTTATGTACAATTTATTTATTTTAATACTGGTTGAATGTCTTTCATTCCAACTTTAATTAGCGTCTTTCAAATGTCTATAATTACAATGGTTTTTTGTTACCTCGTTAGACGTGGTTAATCATCTGTACGTTCTCCTTTGTTCCTCTGGTCGGATTCTCCGTGTCCTTCTGGTCATCTGGTCGTGTCCTCCGTGCCCTTCTGGTCCTCTGGTCGTGTTCCACTGCATGTATTGTTTAATAGTCGTCTCGCCTCACATCATATGCTGCCTGTGTGTCCATAGACCTTATCGTATGTACTCTGCTGCTCTGGTTGGACATTTAGTTTGTCCTGTGACTCTTACTATAGATGTGAATTAGCGTCGTCGACTGACATAGCCTCCTGTGGCAACGGTTGAATCGAGAAGAAGAAACTTTATTAGCGCGACCTGGTATTTATAGTCAGGTCGTGCAAAAACTCATGTCTGAACAATATTAAACCTGTCAGATTCTGTCGAAGCGTCATTTCTCCCACTCTGGTTCAATTCAAAATTTTCGCCTATCTTCGCGAATTACGAAGTTTGTTTCAAATCACTCGATGCTCAATCGATCACCGATTTTTATATGTTTACTATAAGTAAATTACACTTCTTTATGTTAATCACAAAAAGAGCTATTAATGTTTTACGTATAGTAATTACACCATTCGTCACATCGGTACGGCTTTTAACACTTTATTCAAATTTAATTTCTATACACTTTGGTGTCTTTTTTTTACCCTATCGTACATAGTTTTCTTAAAATTAATATAAAACATACAACTATTCTATTTGAAAAGGGTTGGTTACATTTCAGGAACGGACAGGCTTCACACACACAAACAAAATACGCGTGTACACAACGCTAGCGACAGGTGTGTCGGAAATGCATGTCCATGCATGAATTCTGCGCTCCCTATTTTTAACTACGATCCAGCTTATGCAATCTGAATCATGTTTAATAATTCATATTTATATATTTTTATTATTTATTTCATTTATTTTCGCAATGCACATTACCGTTAATGGTTGTACTGTTGCAATATATATAGCCTATATAGATATTGTAGATGAAGGTATCAAATTATCATTTTTTATAAAAACGAATTATTACAATAATTGTAACAGGGATTAAAATTTAAAATAAGCTTGTCACTCTTTAATGTACCAAAGGTCAACTTTGAATAATTAATAAAATCGGCGAGTCTGTAATGTTGGCCACGTATGAGTTTTTTTAGGAATATTAATGTAGAGTTAATTAAAAGTAATATGTTGTTAACCGTTTAGATTAAATTTTATTGCTTAATTTCAAGGAACGTGCTGATTACAGAATAATCAGCAATTCACTTTTGTAAAAATTAATTTAAAATTCTCTTCTCCGTTAAAGTAAAAAGTATTATGTGTTTGAAATATACTGCAAGGAATAAAAATGTTCAATTTTGTCTTGTACGCTTTTTGAATTCATTTTTTATATTTAGTGTACTTTTACACTACACATCACAATATTTTATAAATGTTAATTTTGTGAATGTATAACTTCATTAATCTCTAAGGGTGTTTAATACAATCTCATTAAAAACAACACTAACAACGCTTTGGGGACGGCTACTACCCCTTTCACGTCCCTTAGATTTACAGCGCAGTTCCCTGTTAGAGTATTACTGTATATAATAAAAATAAATTTTACATTTTTCTTTATAATAAAAGTATATTTTGATACCTAATACATATACTTGTATTTTAAAATATTTGCAAAACCATTTACAATCTTGCTGTCATTTTAATAATTTTGATTGAAGATAAATTATTCTGCTAGGAGAATAATTTGCTTACGTTAGAATAACGTACACTGTCCCTAGTCATTGGTACAATTACATATATTGTAACTATTTGCTGTTCCAAGGAGGGTTACAATTTTTAAACGTTTTTTTAAAAAAAGCAAATTGATTACCAACCATCATTTTAATTTGAGGAATTCATATTGCACCATTGTGCAGTTCATAATTTTATGGATAAGTTATGAGATCAGTAATATTGTAGACTAAAGATTCCATAACTACTGCTTTCATTGGTTTCAGCTACGAATTGTATAAAGCCATTCAGCCAAGAATTTTATATCAAACATTAAGGTCCTTTTTCAAATTAAAGTAATATTCTTTTATATGCTGATTAGATAACTTTATTGTAGGTAGCAAGTTTTTCACTTTGCTACAAGCCATATACACATTACAGTGTAGTAGACAAGCTATGTGTTATGACAGTTTTTAAAATTCAGCATTGGGCCTGAAGCAAGGTACACAAGACTTTTCTAAAAATTGTATCATAAGAAATTATCTAATGTAGTTTCTAAATCAGCAAATGTTTACATATTTTTGTATGTTTTGATTAATTTGTTTTACACTTCCTTTAATATACGCCTACATCCTACTTTAAATTTACTTGTTGAAATAATAGTTCGAAATGTGTTATAGAACTGTAAAGTTTTAAAACAGTAAATAGTAAAAAAATTCAAGAAATTAAATTTTTATTTGTCACCGCTGGTCACTTAACATAACTGAACGAGTTTGCCTCTACTGGTCCAAACATGAAATTTCTATTTTGAAAAATTTCAGTAATGTTAAAAGAAAGTAAAAGAGACAATAATTTACTCGTTTTAAAATGTAAATTCAGTTTTCTCTAATTAAAATTCTTTCTTGTTTACACAATTGTGTTATTAGTGATTCAAAAAACGTTATACCTTTTGTGGGAATTAAGTCTTTTAAACAATATAGTTTTACAATTTTATTCACGTTTCGTTTCTACTCCATTTGATTCAATTAACAATCTGCGCAATATGATTTGTTGTCCTAGACTTAAAATATTATGCATTGTCTTCTTTGCATACAAGCATTTTGGATTGTGTCTTTAATAAAAAGACTGAGATGAAGAGAAAGAACGTTTATGTGAGTGTGTGTGTGAGAGTGTGTGTACGCGCGCGGGTCTCTGTGAGGTAGTGAGAGGGAGAGACAGATGGATAGATAGATAGGTAGATGGAGAGAGAGAGAGAGAGAGAGAGAGAGAGCGAGAGAGATCCAACTTTATAGACTTAATTACAAAATACCAAACAAAAAATTTGTGTAAATCTTAAATAAATTTGTAACTGTGGGGCATGGTTGTTGTATGCTTAGTAGGTTTTAAAACTTTTAATATCAAGACAAATCTTTCCGCATGAAATTATTTATGCAAATGCCGACATTCGTTAGTATTAAATCTAATTACAATTAAAGACTTTAAAATACAAGGCAGCTTAAACTTATACACAATCGTAAATAAAGAAAATAAAGGGCTAGCTTCATTTTCTTTCTGTCTACTCTTGAACTTGGCTTTTGTCTATACTGCTTGGAAAAACTTATCTACTTTCTTGGATACTTTTTAAAATCATGGCGACACAAGGTGCGTCTTCTTTATCAGTTTTACTATTCAAAAGTATTGTTTGGCTATGTTCGTCGGTTTTTTAACTCTAATCGTTTTTACACTCGTTCTTTCATTTGCTGTCCATTAAAAGGCCACCCAAACAGAAATATCAAAAACTACAAAAAATTCAACATATTAATAACAAATAACATAACGGGTTCAAATAAAACCGAAACAAAATCTTTCAGATGTACATCAATTCACACTATTTCAATTACTACACAGAGTTCTAGCAATGGTGCCAAAGACCACTACACTTATGTACATCACATATGATTTGCCAAATATGTTCCTGCCAAGTAAAGGCAAAAAATGGACTGGAGAATCTGCCTAACAGTTAGGGGGTAAACTGACGGAATTGACATTTTCACTCTGATATAACGGTAGACGAGAACTATCTGAATGTTCCACTTCAGATGTCAACACCAATTAAATGCTTCACTTTTAATAAAAATCACGACGAAATTAACATCCTAAACAAAGAAATGTTGTCCGGATACCATTTAATTTATGCAACAGTACAGAAACGAGTGCTTTAAAAAGCAAGTGAATTTATACGAACACTGTTCAACGTAGTAATTCTTTTTTCATAACGTATTACTCCTTAAAGTTTTTTTAAAAAACCCTTAACTTCAAACCACTAAACCGCAAACACAAATGAGCCTTTTATTTTATCAGCTCTCATCTTGCACCTGAAAAGAAATGTATTGTTCGGAATTATTTTTAAATGTGAGCTAAGAATTCAATAAACACATAGGGTTTAAACACAAATGATCTGACACATATAGTTTCTGAAAAAAGTCAATAGACTTTCGCATCATTAATTTTATCTTCTGTTTAACTCCTCATATCTACAGTACTTTAAAACACGTATTGAAAGCTGCAATCTCCAAAATTTAAACAAATTAGAGCATAATTGCTTCAAGGTACTTTTATAAGTGCATTGTTATTCTTTTTTTCTGTTAAGGATACTTCATAAAACAATGCAAAAAGATAATAGAGGAATCTATAGTAACTTATCAACTATTTTATCCAACGGGAGATCTAAACACAGCTTTTAACAGACTACATCTTTAACAGAAGGAATGTTCCAAACACTTATCAGAAGTAATAAAAAATAGGTGACAACAATACATGTCTTTGTTGTCACTCCTGTTAAAACATAATAATATCCTTGAAAATAGTGCACGAGTTCTGGATTTAACGAGCTTACTAATCTAATATTTTGTAATTGTATGATGAAATTAGGTTTGATGTAATTTTTGTTGTAATAATATAGGAAATCGACGTTTGTACGAGTAGTTCTGATGGAAATTAACTACATTAGTTACAAAGGAAATTAACTATATAATTCTTACGTTAAAAGGTTTTAATTACGTACAAGATTTTTGATGTAAGACGGACGTTTTTATAAACGTTTGCAGTGCCAAATTAATAGCGGGAATAAATATTATTTTATATGTATTTGGCAATTAGTTGTATAAAAAGGTTTTGTGTTAATAATATTGAGATTACGTTAGCCATGTATATTTCAAAGACAGGTTTATTCAAGTACGTGTAATCTTAGTAACTTAACTGGCAAATGTATTACGGCTAGTTGCCTCGGAAGTAACTTCAAGAAAAAAATTATGACAACATTTATAAACGTAATGTTAAAGGTACTTGAAGTTCAGATAATTTTACCATATGAAGCATTTATGGATAGATACTGATGACTTGAAATATAATTCTGAAAAGTGAGTAAATTATACTTACAAAAGAAGTATTCTTTTCTTGATTCGTATGTCATCAGAGAAAAATAGGCTTACATATTTATAACAGTAATTACATAAAGTAGTCGATACAGGTCTTTCAGATACATATGATTTGTGTGACCTAACGCATTCTTGCTTACTAATTCTTCGTAAATGTTTACTTACTGCCATTTCAACTTGAAAATAATAACGGTTTGTGTTAGAAAACACGTATGCAAGGAGGAATGTATTTACATAATACCTGTCCTAAAAGATCGTACACCACTGTAGGCCTACATCTCCTAAATTTCAACCGAAAGCCGATACATTTTGATTTAAGAAATACCTTATGGTCTACTACTTCTAACTTATGACTTCATAATGTGTTATGTGTAAGAGGTAACATAACGTCCTCAATGCAATAATACGTTGCAATATCCGTGGTAGATTTCTGTGGTAGTAAATTTACATTTACTAGTGAATTTTAGTTAAGTATAATTTACTTGCCATCATCTTAGTCATTGGTATTGGAATGTTCATACGTGCATGTTAATATAGACGTTCGTAAAATGGAGAGCACACACGCTACTGACATTAAGACGTCTACGGAAATTAAACACTAAATTGCTCCCATGACAGTGCCAGTCAATTCATCTCCTCATAGGCTTCCAACTAGATTGACTTCGTGACGAGTTGTTAATCATAGTTATGTTTAAGTGTACGCTATTACATTAGACTTCGTACTCTTTTCGTATAATTAAGAAGTATTAGATTCTTGCATAGCGTAAGTAGTAACAAGGAGATTAATTTTCAAACAATCTAATTGTAATTGTTTCACAAAATAATTTTGAAGAAATAATGTCATAACATGTTCGTGAAAGATATATATTGATCTCTACATTAAAAGTATTTAATACGCAAACCTTTCCTATACAAATCCCCAAGAGATAATACATATAATAACTAAAATTTATTTAGTTGTATTGAAAAATTGAATTTGAAATTTAGTGATATTTTCTATAATGTATTATTAATATAAATCCAAAACAATTTATTTATGATAATACATATAATTATTTACTTGTATGTATTCTTTATGTACGAGTGTAAAAATTGTATTTAAACTGTATATATTTGTGTTTTTTATGTATTAATTTTCATGGGTTTTTTGTGTGTCTAAAAATATTTTTATATTTTTATTATACAATAAGTGGTGCCGTTTGACAGTTACTATAACAGGCAACACTGCCGAAATATGCAACAATTGTAACAGCATACATTAAAATAAAATCACAAAAAATTCATCTCAGTATTACAGAGAGGAAAAGTTTACAAATTAAATCAAATAAAGTAACAAAATTTACTTTTGCTAAATTGGACAAAGAAATTGAAGAAACGGTCTTTTCAGTAAATTCAATGCATAAAAAAAACAATTATTTAAAACCTAATTTATTATCAAATACTATGAATACAGGTAATCTATTCGCAGACGTTAACAACACATCAATAATAAAAAGTATCATTTGCCCACAGAAGAACTGCAGTTATCGTTTACGAATACCTATACATGTTCGAATGTTAAACTAAAAACAATAAATTTAATACCAAAACTTATAATATTCAACTCAATACATTAGACAATTTTTAAATCTGAATATCGGAAAGCCTTAGAAATAAAACTTATTCACCAAAACCAAGCACAATCAAATGTATCTAACCAAAACCAAAAGATTCTTGTACATGAACAATCTCTTCTTTCTTCTTTTCCTCGCATTACAACTCGGTGTGGGTTTTAGCCTGCTGAATGACTTTCTTCTATTCGTCCCTCACATTACACATCCGTCTGCTTCCCCTCACGTTCATACATCTCAAATCATCCTCCACGTCATCCAACCATCTCTTCCTGGGTCTACCTCTGATTCTTCTTCCTACCGGTCTCCAATCTGCAATTCTCTTAGCCATTCTTCTGTCATCTATTCGCCTTACGTGCCCCAGCCACTCAAGTCTTTTACTCTTAATTAACCGGACTATGTCGGCACCCTGAATCAGTTGGTTCAGTTTATGTTTCATTCGAGTCTGAACATGAACAATACCTAACCTAAAATCAACATCAAATAAGAGCAATAATCAGCCAATAAAGAAATCATACACCAAGCAACGAAACAAAATCCTGGTTGGTTGTAGAGAATAAGCATTCTGTTTAATTCTCAAACCATGTCACAAGTGACAACAAACCATGTTAACTGAATATTTTATAATAGGCCTACAAATATTTTCTCATGAATATTCTTTTCCATTATAATTATTAATAATAAACCTTAGTCTATTATTTATTTCCACACAAGAATAAATCTCTTGTACAAAATTTGTTTTACAATATTTTAACAGTATTTTTAACTTGCATCCTCAGAAATATACACCGATAATTACAGAAATTTGAAACTAATTGTTATTTACAGCTGTTTTACGTTGGCTACATTAATAAAAAAACAATAATATTTTCAAAATCACAAATTTAATAAAATAATAAATATTTATATTATAATTATCTAATTATTTAAAATACTGTTCAAACATTTTAAAACATATCTCATATAAAAAAATATAATCTTGTGAGAAATAACAAGTAACTTTTATTATTATTAATTGTTTGAATATTATTAATAAAATTGTTTGAATATTATTAATTGTTTAACAACAACAAAAATGGAAGATAGTATTTTGAATTGTATTCGCAGAGTAGTAGTAGTAGTAGTAGTAGTAGTTTTTTTTTTTTTTTTTTTACGGGGGAGGAAAAATGCATTATGCACCATCAGGAGACACCCGACTGGTCTCCCGGTGTGTGGGACTCGCACCCACTAAAAAACCTCCACTTTACAGGCAGGGAACCCCCCCCGGAACAACTATTCGTATGGCTTCAGGGTGGCACCTCACCCTCAGTAGTAGTAGTAGTAGTAGTAGTAGTAGTAGTAGTAGTAGTAGTAGTAGTAGTAGTAATAGTAGTAGTAGTAGTAGTAATAGTCGTAGTAGTAGTAGTAGTAGTAATAGTAGTAGTAGTGGTGGTAGTAGTAGTAGTAGTAATAGTCGTAGTAGTAGTAGTAGTAGTAGTAGTAGTAGTAGTAGTAGTAGTAGTAGTAGTAGTAGTAGTAGTAGTAGACGTAGCAGCAGTAGTAGTAGTAGTAGTATATTCAACTGAAATCAATTTAAGACTACTGAAGACTACTGAGAACCTGTTACTCCGGTCAGAAATTATAAACCAATTTTATTACACTTTATTGTTTGTGCCTCTGTTACATTATTTAAAACCGTGTAATAGTCTGAGAAAATCCAGATTTTCTACAGGGAACAAGATTATTATTTTCATCAGTTATCTCTATTGTCACTTCGTTTTACTGACAGCACGAGCCGTCTCTCTCTCCTAGACACATGCGCGCGCGCGCCTACACTCACACACACACACACACACACACACACACACGCACACACACAAACGTATGTGTTCGCGTGTAGACATATGAGCGTGTGATAAGAATTTGTTATATGTTATATAAAGTATTAAACATTTTCATACATACGCTTATGGAAATCTAAAAAGACAACATAAGCGTATAACGGTAGAAAATAAAATTTTGCAAACAAGTCAAGTCTCAATTTCCTTTACCGTCTTACAATTTGTGAAACTCGTTTCCGTACTTTCCCCGTCTAAAGGAGATTTCATATTATTGTGCTTGTTGACATTCATCTCGTAGAATTCCTGTCGGCAGAATACGACACGTACACCACGAGATCCGTTCCTCCTATAGAAGTCGGTTTATTTATACAGAACCACACGTACATTCAAAGGGGTAGGTCGAAAAACTCTAAAACCCGTTTTGCTTACAATCAGCGTGTTATTTCCTATATTCTGCATATATTTTCTAACTTATAGATATATTTGCTTCATCGAAATATTCTTTTATTAAGAATAAGTATACGAGTTATTTTAACTGCAAATAAAGAATGATTATACATAGAACACAGGCATTGTGTTACTTAATCGTATATTACAATTAGTACTTACTTACTTACTAGCCAACGCCCACCCTTGGCTGTAGGGCCATTAGGCGACGCGCTGACCAGTAGAGACGTGAGAGCCTTGCCGTATCATCTTCGTCTTGGACTTGCGTGTCTGAGAGCAAGGTGTCTATATTACAATTAGTGTGGGCCTTGCATTTTTGAAAATTATTCAAGCACAAGCACAATTGCTTGTGAGAATGTGCAGATCTTCACAGTTTTCAGTTTTACAGAAACCAGTTTGCCATTCAACTCCCCTTTGTTTTATTTTCTTCTTGTGTACACGAATGATTAATATTTAATGTATTAGGTAAAAAATAAATTTTACTGTGTCCCTCTAAATTGAAATTATTAAATTATTACATTAAAAAAATAGTAACTAATTATTTTTGGTTATAACACTATTAAATAAAATGTTACTTTGTACTATTTAGTCACATTTTAAAACATATAAATGAAAATAAATGTAAAATGCAATGTCATCAGGGGCGGCGACGACTCTCCCGCAGACCGTGGGGGCCCTAAGCTTAAATTACGCCATTTGCTTAAAAATAAAAGAAAAAGTGTTCATATGTTTTTGTCGTGGACATATGATATATTTATTTGGGGTGTTCATATTACATGAACAATTTTACAATGTAAATCAGCTGATCTTGAAAAAGCTTCAGCTGTTTTGAATCATGTTTGTGATGAAATAAAAAACTTTAAGATCGCACTTTACTGAATTCTTATATGAGGCAAGAATTTTAGCCGAGTCCTGGAATATTACAACTGACCTTCCTGAGAAACGTGAGCCGCATTTTATGAAGTACCTTGTGATTACAGGATTGACGATCCACTGAAGTCTCTTAAAATAAGAGCATGCAGCGTATCACATCATAATTAGTCAGCTGGAACATAGGTTTTCAATTGTTGAAGCCAACGAGTTTGACAAATCTGACAAACGGAGAATTATCAGACGGGGATGAAGCCCTTGGTAACGCTTATTCATCTGACCTCTCCGAAACAGTAATACCCAAATGATAGCATTCAGGTCTGCAGCCCCAAAGGAAAATTTATGAATTTTGTTGTTCATGACGTGTCCGCCGATGTTATTAATAACTATGTATAACTTTACCGACTCGGATTACAATATTAATATTGATAAAAAAAATAAATTTTTACCTGGTGGCGGATCCGGCAGAGGTAGCACCCCAGCTCTTAGGGTAATGATAGAGCCCCGCCAGAGTATGGTAAAGCTGCTGCCTTGCAGTTAGGTGTTGGATCACCAAAGTCTAAAGGAAGAAAACATTGATTACAAATTACCCGGTCCTCCAGGTTTGGGGGTTGTGCGATGGGCTGGTAAGCCATTCACGTAAATAAAAATCATATACTCGTAAGTCTCAGAGCAATAAGCCGGATGGATTTCAAGGTCACCGAGTCAGTTCTGCTACAGGATAACGGTTACGTATTAAGGAAAAGAAGGACTTTGGTACAATGAAACACCTTAAAGGTTGCAGCCTGGAACATAAGGGGTTTGGGATCAGAAGGAACCGGAAATGGTAAATGCCCTAAAACATCAGAAAGTAAATATTGCCATAATTACAGAAACGAACAAGAAACTGAAAGGTACTAGAGATGTAAAGGACTGAGAAATGATAGATAGTGGAGTTGAGAAGATCGAAAGAGCACAGGCAAGGGTAGATGTATATGTGGATGAAAAGTGGAAAAATAAAATAGTAAGTTATGGTTAAGTAACCGAAACAATAGTTACATTACGAGTACAAATTGAAAAAAGTATCCTGACGATTACTGGCGTACATCCTCCGGAAGAGGCTAGAAAAGAGGAAACACAATTTTTCTATAAGATGCTGTAGAGGGAGGTAAATAAGTAAGTATATTAGTGATCATCTAATAATAACAAGGGATTTAAATGCTCGTGTTGGTAATCTCCCAGTCCCTAATGTGGTGGGTATTTTCGAAGAGAGTGTAATGAACGAGAATGGAAAAGAACTTGGAGATTTTCAAACTGACAAACACATTTTTTAAAAAGAAAGGAATTTATAAGTATACTTGGTGTGGACGAGGAACACAATAATTAATTAACTATATTACAGTAAATAATAAGCTAAAGGCACTGGTAAAAAATACAACAGTATCTAAAAGTAATATTACAGATACTGAGCATTATATAGTAATTTAAAAAATTAAAATATTAGTTAGACGGTGACGTAGAACTAAGAAAACTATAAATACTGAATTACAAACCTTCAAAGTGAACTTACTATTAGATGAAGGTTAGGCCCGACATCTCTATCACTAAGATTGAATGAGATTCTATCGCAAATGCCGTCTGCTACCACTATAGAAGATGAGTGGCACAAACTTAAAGGAGCTCTAAAATAGACTGGTTTTGAAGCTCTAGGTTTTAAAAAAGTGAACAAAAGTAATAAGGGTCTCAAGTTTTTGAATGCCGAGATAGAAAATGCTGTAAAAGAAGAAAGGAATGTATTTTTGGAGTACTTAAATACACAGTCTGATGAAAGTAAAGAGAAACATAAAGAAGTAAGGAGCAGAACAAAGATGACAGTCAGACAAGATCATCAATAATCCTGGGATAAATTTATCAGTGTCATAGAAAATGATATTCATGAACAACAAACAACTGGAGACACATTTTTAAAGACACTGAATTTACAAAGAAGGACAAGGCAAATTTTAATGTTATAAGTGAGAAAATGTGGATTCAATACTGTAAGACCTGTGCTGTAATGCTGTAGATACACAGTCTTAAGACAAAATCAGAAAAGATGGGAAAAATTTGAATATAACAGTAGATTTAATAATAATAGAAGAATTAGAAAGTATTCTGATGTGCTCAAAAAATAGGAAACGCCAGGTTCTGATGAAAGAAATACAGAAGTAATCAAATATAGTATTTTGTTATTCAAAAAAAAAAATAACTACTTTTACATTTATTTAATATGTGTTGGCTATCTCGACGGATTCGTCAAGATTAATTAGAAGCTCATGTTATAGGGGAATCAGTTTCTTAAATATAACTTAAAAAATTTATTCTAAGATAATATGTGACAGGCTATCGAGAATTTATGAGAGTCTGATCTTAGAAGAACAACATGGTTTTCGGAGGAGAAGGTTCACAATTGATAGTATCTTTATGTTAAGGGGAGTTGAAGAGTCCTATACTGTCCATGTTAAATTGGCAGAAATTAGGTACATTTTTTTTCTCTAAACGTTTTAAGCTAGAAGACTGAAATTTTGCATGCTTATTTACTCATATTATTTGCATTTACTGTAGTAGAATTATACTAATATCTAAAATATTAAAAACGTTATACACTTTTTACTTTTCAAATATTTTTTTATTATAAAATTTCATATATATAAATTTGTTTAACAAACATTTCTTCACCTAATAACATTATTTTACCACAGTAGTTAGAAAAGATCAAGTATAATATGCAGTAAAAATTTCAACATCATATCTTTATTGGTTCATGAGATAAATGTACCGTAGTGTTAAAAAAACAAGGTTTTCCGAAAAACAAAATCGTATACATTATGTGTGATTTTATTTCAGTTTACATGCCTTTAAAATGCACCTGGATTGTTTTGGCTGTCTCTATCTTCCTCAGTTTTAAGTCTTCTCCCTCTCTTGTTAGTCCTTGCTTTCTTGGTCATTTCCTTTGCTGATAACTCCGCTTTCTGCAACCACTCCTGGTCACCCTTCTTGAGTGCTTTGAGTGTGTTTACACCGTAGTTCGTAAAGCCCATCTGTTTTAACACTTCCAATCGTCCAATATTTCCATCATTAAACGTAATTAAACCGTCATAAGCCCCAACATCCAATGTCTTTCTCCCAACAAACACATTTTTTGACACCCTGGTCCACAGTACATTGTTGAACGACTCGTTCACGTTTTGCGTTTTGCCATGAAGGCAACTTTTTAGTAGATCAGGATTGCCCAATGCTCTAAATACTGGTTTTGTGGCCTCCATTATAATATAATACCATATAATATAATAATAATAATATAATAATAATAATATAATAATAATATATACCATAATAGATGTAACAATATTTTGTACAAAATTAGCTAGGTATAATAATAAATGCAAGTTTTCGTCTAATTTAAAAAATGCTAAAAAAACTACACAAACTGCGTGCAGCACAATTTTCTAAATTGAAGTAAAAATATTTTTAACCATAAAAACCCCATGGTTTTGGTACCAAACTGTGCAGAAGAGACAGTATTTTAATATGAACTAATAAAAAAAAAATTGTAAAATTTTTACCCTACTGTCCCTTCAACTCCCCTTAAAACAAATGGTGGAAAAGAAAATTGAATTTAATGCAGAGACACATCTTGCATTTGAAGACCTCATAAAAGCATTTGACAGGTTGAATACAGCAACATCATGAAGGACAATGCAGATACGTATACGAGTAAAAACTAATAGATTTGTCAGAGCCCATTGAAATAACCCAAGGCGTTTGGCAGGGTTCCAGTTTTTCTCCTGTTTTATTTATTATCTATGTAGATGATGACATAAGGAAATAGAAATTGAACGCCCCCAAAAAGATTATACTTGGGGAAAGGACTTTATTATATATTTTGAAGTATGCAGACCATCTTGTGATCATCCAAAAGAATGAAAATGACCTCCAAAAGTCGTTGTTTTATCTTACTGACGTGCCAGATTACAATCAAACCAGTTCCTTATCCAAATCAAAAGTTATGGCTTTTTCTTGGGCAAATCATATTAGAACAAAGATTGTCATACAGGACTCGCCAACAGAACAGATGCCAGATTTCATATATCTAGAGTGTGGCATCACATAGCAAGATGATAAGGAGGTTTGTGGCTGTATCATTAAACATTTAAAGAATAAAACATTGAAACAGATTTAAATATTATAATGTAATGACCATAGCGCAACCACTGTATGGTAGTGAGACTTGGATTAGAAAGGCCAAAGATATATCTAGAATACAAGGAGCGGAAATGAGGTTCTTGAGGGTTGTAAGGTTCTACCAGGAGAGAAGCTTATTAGAATGCAGCTAAGCATACATGAGAAAGCTTAAATGAGAAAATCTACCGGTACAAAACCGAGTGGGGGTTATACGTAGAGAGAATGGATCCGACTAGACAGAGTAGATTTTCAAGAAGAGCTCTTAACTATCATCTAAGGGGGAAGAGAAGTGCGAGAAGACCCCGTAAGCGATGGCTGGATTAGGTACTTTTATTAAGATTGAAGCAGGCTCCTAGCCTAAGCTTTAAAGGACGACGACGACGACGAATAATTTTGTGATCCGAGTCGGTAGTGTTATATATAGTTAAGAGGATAAAAGTTGTTTTAAAACAGCGTACTGGATTTGGTCATCGCCTTACAGCTCTACCTAACAATGCCAGTAACAAGGCTTCAGCAAAGAGTTTTTCTGAGCTTGAACACATAAAATCATACCTATGGAGGACCATGGCGCAAATGGCATTGAGTGATTTAGCCCTTTGAAGTACACGAATTGACGCGAAATATTAATGTCAGTGAAACAGTTAAAGAGTTTTTAATACTAAAGAAAAAAAGACTTAGAGACCCGTAATCCTTGTTTAGTGTGACTAAGTTGTCATTAATTAGTGATTAAAGATTTTGTTTGTTACCTAATAATTATTTTACACTCACAGTGTAAAAGCGTTTTGTATGTATTCCTGTATAAATTTAAGCACATAAATATTTCGAGAGTTGCGATTTTTAAATACATGTTTTTTTGCAATAGTGTAATTGTTAATTGTACAATTGTACATTGATAAGACTTATATTATTTATTTCATGTTGCCCATAAATTTAAAATTTTAATAAGAATTAAATTTTGCCTCCTGTAGGAAGTTGCTGTATAGGCCAACCGGTATTCGCAGTCTGTTTGACTGCGGTAAGAAACAAAGAATTAGTGACTCTCGTTATAGTCTCTAAGAATATTCCACTATTTGATATACACTTAGGCAAATAGCAATGCAATGTGAAACTTTGATATAAATATATAACTCGATTAGTGAAAATACAATGTTGTAATTACAGGATCTGAAGATTTCCAACTTTACTTTGTATTAGAATAATACTGTATTTAACCTTTGCAAAAAAATTCTATTCCATTATCACAAACCACTCAACTGTTTTGTCTGCGTAACACGTATGTCGTGCTATCGATTTGTAACGCAGAGATAAGTGAGCGCTGTTTTAATATATGTTACCGCTCGCAGTTTAGTGTGTAAGGTTTGATAGATTGCTGCCACGAGATAAATATTACTAATTAGGCAGCAGTCTTCAAATATTTCTCAATAAATGTGGCTACAGCTGGCATCAAATCTTTACTTATCTGCGTATCTACGGTTTGTTGCTTGCGTGTATCTCTGTCATTGCCATTTTCTGTTTGTGTCTGAATTTACAAATTTCCTTGCTACAACATAGCTCATTTTCTATGTGTTGTTTGTTTCTTGTATACGTACTTATCTTTCATACGCATGACACTTCTTGAACCTAGGTGTATGCTGTTCTCCACAATTTACTCACTTCATCGCTGTGGGTTGGTTCCCAAACACAGACAAGTTTTTGAGTCTCTTACATGTAAAGGCTGTTCCTCTAAACTGGGAACGATGCATATGTTGAGGTGTGAAACCCCGCACGCTCAGCCTCACAGAATACCAGCTTTCATTTTCTCTGGAAATACTGTACGGTTGAACATTAGAACGTTTCAGGTAGGTGAAAACGTTTGTCCATCCCCTCAGCCTCCGAAAAGCTGTGACACACTGAGAGTTCATTTCAATGTTTATCTCGGACTGAGAGCAATTGAGCAAATGTCTGCAAACTCTTAAACATTTTCTGGTCTTTAGTTTTCCATAGCGAATTACTTCAACATCAATGTCATTACTCCGCTCTGATCAGCTGACTGCGTTTTTAAAAAATACGCCCCACAGCAGTTATCTGTGTTTTCGTTTACTTGAGATTCAGCACATGATATTACTTAAGCAATAAGAAAGGGCCTCATTTTAGCAAAGCACCACTCTGTTCTCTTCGTAACTGGATAATTAGCCACTTTTATATTTTCAGGTAGTGCCAAAAGCATTTCTATAACAACAATAGAGTAGTTCATAGTCTTTTCACCCGGAGGAGAAGAATATTCATGACGAGGAATTTTAGGGGATCCCTTAAGCCTAGGATTACAAATAAAATAGGATGATATTTTGGCTTTAAGAGTACAGTATAAACAGGCAATCGCGGCAGGGCCCTTGAGTGCAGCAGATTACCACAGATTAAATACAACTGGGTGCGTCCTAGTTACCTGAGTCCATCGTCTGCGACTCACTAACGTAGAGCCATCCACGCTTCGGCACTATCGGTCCCTCCTTGGTTTACCATGTATTTTCAACCGGTTCACACAACTTTGTCAAAGCTCGGTTACCACTGACCTGTTAGCCATGTGAGTTACTGCTGCCATCCCACGCCCCGCAGGCTCAGAAGTAGGTTTGGAATTATTATTATTATTAACAATATTCGCAGTTATACATGCGTAACAATCTACTACAAATACAAAGATGTAGGCGTAAGTAAGTTAAATCCTAGAAGTGACGATAATTAAGAATAAAGTACTTCGTCATATCAAGTACATTAACCATATTATCCTGTTACTTAAGTCAAAGATCTAAAGAAATCAACACACAAACAAGAAATCTTACTTCAAACTTGGGAAAATCTTTCAAACTTACAAATAGTTTCAATACATTTACTGATCTGTTTAGAATGACTTTTCTAAGCATGTATAAATACAATTTTGATATAACTCGAATTATCACAAATTATAAATTAATAAACCATAGTGTTGCACTAAATTAAAATAGGTATCTAACAGTAATCTTACTTTCTGTACTTATTTTTCACATTCCATATGTAAACAGTAATTACCAGCATATGATTGTAAAATAATGGTTTGTAATTATTCATGTCATTAGAAAACAACCGGTATAATCAACGTGATCCTCGTATTTGTAATGTGACTCGTACTTCCTGATTCGCCAACGGATGTCAATTATCGTGTCACTAATGTATCAGCACGACTGAATGTCCTCATCTCAGTGACAATCGTACAAAAGTGTGAACGTCTTTCCGCAACTTGTTTTGTTTTATCAGTACTCGCCGTTGTTTTTGTTTATATACTTTAGTGCAAGTAACACCGTCAGATAACTTATCACGCCGGTTTGAATTATGTTTTTGATATACTACTTACAAACGACAAGACCTAAAATTTCAAGCGTTAAGTATACGTAACAATTATACAGTGAACTGTTTAATTTTATTATAACAAACAAGTTTATATGAAATAAAACGGCTACTTAAATACATTGAATGTCTTTATGTCATTATATACCTTAAGTCACTATATCTTAAGTCTGTATGTCTAATAAATTGTTTTCTTGATGGGATATTACTGCCTTTTAGTTCGTAACAAACGTTCTTATGTTGTTGGATTATTAAAGTAATTTTTAGCAAAATAAAATGAGGACTACACTCATTGTTACAGATAATTTTTAAGTAATACGCTTAATATTGCCAATATGTATGTAGGCTAGTTAACACAGATTCTTTAATCAATCACGAGTCACATTCTCCCAGTTGCTAAAAAGAGCCAATTTTAGCGCGATCAAGTTTTCACAGTTTGTACAGCACATTATACCGTCTAAATATAAATCAGCGTTAACATACATGAGAATTGTCATGTGTGTATGTGCGGGTGTAATAACTCATTATTATTAAATGATACGGCAGTGTCCCCTAAGCAAGTAAGTGTCTAATAATATATTAAAAAAGCGCTTTTCTCTTTCATTTCCGTTGTTTAATTTTCGTTTATTTTAAATTAATTACCTTTTTTCCACCTTACATATAGAACTATACAAAATAAAATTATACATGTCACATGTTTTGGCTTGGCTCATATCATATGATAATAAAGCTTGGCTCAATTATTGGATTATCATTGTGGCATAATAGAAAATAAAGCCTAAGTTGAGCCAAGAACAGGTAGCCAAAACAGAGAGCCAAGAGCCGGTAGTGACAAAAATTGCATTTTTTAAATTTACTATGGTTTCTGTACTTACAATGGAGAGTATATTTTGGGTATTAATTGAAGTCATACAATTTTACATATTTAATATTTTCAAATTAAAAGAGGTATAAAACTTTAATTTTACGTGTATAATAGTTAACAAGTGTTACATAGTATTCAAAGCATTTTAAAAATGCTTACTACTTAAAATATACAAACTTGTACATAATGGAAAACAGTATAAAACTTATGACCAACATCTTCAATTGTTAATATAAAAGATGACTAGATAGAACATAAGAGTATTTTCAAGGTCAAACGTACGATAGATGCGTACGTTACAAGTGTATTTTTAAAGATTTCCTTCAGTATTTATAGCAGATTTTATCTAGAAGAAACAAAAAGGCATGCTCAACAAGTGCGGTGGTAAACAGAGCTAAATATCGATTTCCGTCAATGACAGATTTTACTGTAACAAACGCTTCCAGATGTTTGTGTATTAAACACATGAAATTCCGTTTGTAGGCTGTACACAGTTGTCACTTGGGAAACCCCTGGGAATAACAAAAAAGTTAAAATTACAAAAAAACACAGTCGGACGTTATGCTAATAATAATAATCTCGACTTTGGTGTTGCAATTTCTGGTTTATTTATTGTTCATGACGACAACAGTTCTGATTTATTGAAAATTTTGTTAATATTATTAATCGAACATTGTTTGAATGGTCAAAACTGGTTCAACTATAATTTTTCAGCTCTGCCGTATTATATTTTATACAGCCCTACTCAAAAGAAAGTTTAATGTAAAATTATATTAATTTATTCTACTTTGATTTAAATACCATTTTTAAAAATATATATTTATGCACACACACACGCGCGCGCGCGCGCGTGTGTGTTGAGATTTAATATAGAACCTGTGTCACAGGACAAACTGGCACGTACAGATAAGTTTAATTACTAACCCAGTGCACCGCATCTCTAATGTGGTGTTACAAAGCCGTTACTGAAGTGTCTTCTTCTCACCTGGTTACTGAACCTTATAATCAAATTAGTTCATCAAGTTAATTAAACAGCGGTGTGCACAAATATCGTTATATATAAATACAGTCTGAAGCAATAAATGCAATATTTATATAATTTTCTTCAGTAGTTAACAAATGTCAAAGCCATGATTGTTTTGCTGCAAAAACGCTTGTCTGTAAGTTCAAACTAAATCTAATATATTATATACAAATATAAATTTGAGTAAAAACATTTATAATGAATGAACCAACAGACACTGACGATATCAATTTTAGGTATTCGACAGGCAAACAAAAAGAGTATGTAAGAAAATATATATCAGATAAAGAAACGAATCAGATATCAGGTTAACGGCCTTAGAAAAGGGAAAATATAAAAAGTATTATTTTTTAACATACACACATAAACCAGTCCTTGAAAGCAGTAGGCAAAAATAAACAATGTTACAGGTAGTTCTTTTAATGGTGGTGTATTACATTAACATAAAAGCTTACGTCATACATACTAACATATCACAAGTTTGGAAGCCAGTTATAGAAATTAATAATGGATAATAACGTACAAAAACGAGCCAGTACATTATGTCTTATGAAACCTGCTGTGGAGCACCGTAAAATAGATTAGATTATAGATTATAAAAGGGAGTCTGGTTTGTAGTAAACGAGAAACGAAACAAACCCAAACAACATATATAAGTGGTAAAACGATTATACTTGTAGACAGCCAGAAATATGGATTTTTAAAGAAGCAGCAAGTTTGGGTACGGAAAATGTAATAGAAGATTAGATGCGAGGAACGGTAATTAAGTGTAACAATTGATTTTTGAGGCTACGAGAAAGACTTATAGGCTTACAAATAACATTGCCAATAACAAATAATAGTTACTAATAAACGTAAAGTGTATTAAACAATGATTTTTCATTTTTATAATAAGTATAACTTGATTATGAGAATTTCAAATACTTGATTCGTTGTTAGAATAGTAACTGCGACTGTGTTAATACAGTCCATTAGATAAATTAAAACAGTATTTTAGCACACTGCTGCAAACGTTTTATTTTAAGAATTGTACAAGTTAACAACAAGCTGCAGGCAGTGAGATTGCAATTATAAAAGGAAAGTACAGACGGATAACAGGTAAAATATAACAAAACAATATCACAATGTACGCGTATAGCTTTAGATTTACAGGGAAGAGTACATTTTAAACGAACACCAATCGTTAGATTTTGCTGAACTGATCTTGCCCCAAACGTTGTCTGAACTGATTACGCGCGAGAAGCCGAGGACAAAACAAAAGTAATCTGTCTGTGTGGGCAGTGACCAGGTGTGTTCAGCAAATCGACGGGTGAAGGAAACAAAACGAAAACACGAACAGCTAGTTGGATCTGTTAACGTCAAACCAATATAACTTACACTCACTGGCTCCCCTGCCTCACCTTCTCAAGATTTATTCTTACCGCAAAAATCCTCTTAAAACTCTTAATGCCTTTCTTTGGTTTCATATTATTATAATGTGCCATGCTTATGGTTGACCGTTTGTAACCGAACTTAAAAGAATTTTGATTTCCTGCAATATTTAGTAATGCGAATTTTCACTGTATTTTAAAAACTATTAAAAAAAGTGGAAAATAAATGAAATTTTGAATTATGAAAACAAAATTAAATCACATGAATTCGTAAAAATAATTAAGCTAATTAAATAATTTTTCAAGTTATACAATTTACATCAAACAATTTGTAGTAGACACTTCAGTTGAGTTACAGGCATCTACTTGTATCATACAACGGGTTTGAATAAAATTACTTTAAAATAACTGAAGTAAAAAGCGATTTTGGTATTAATATTTGCAACTATTAAAAGTAACATGAAAGAAAGAAAATTCGGTCTTTATTGACTTTTATAAGTGCAGAAATCGTGTTGTTATATCATTACATTTACTAATTAAAAAAAAGAAGAGAAATAAAGAACAAAACAAATTTATAACTGGATCGGAAATCCAACGTTGACGCACAACAATATTATTTACGGTTTTAACAATGATAACTTAATAATTAATAATTACTATGCCGCTGCAGTAGGCAACTCGCATAGTAGCTGTGTAACAATTTTCATGTATCGCGACATTGCCTGCGAGACAAAACTTGGAATCTTGTCTCGATTTCCAATACGGTTGCTGCGTCTTCTGACGGTCCAGGCATCTAGATCACGGTAGAAAAGTGTCGTATTCCTTTTCTTGTTGTAAATACAGCAACAGCACGTGGCTGTAATCAATTCAGTTACAAGCGATAAGACGGTTGTATTTATTAAAAGTGTCGAATTGTTTAGATTAGTACAAACAGTTCTTTGTTTAATAAAAGTGTTACTACAATTTATGAGTATCCACTTTTCTGGTTTTCAATAAACTATCTATTCCACAGTCGTTGTCAACACTGCATCAGTTAGTTGTCAGATAGCGACGGGTTATGTCAAACATTATCTGCTGTTGTAAACAATGTTAATTAGGAGACAGCATATAAGTGCAACAAAAAATCTAGTGTCATGTTTAAAATGCTTTTTGTGCCGTAGGCAACAGACCTAAAATACACTTACTTTCAGGAAAATATACGAGTTGATTTCTGTGCCGAATTTAAACCCACTAACCTATATCAAGTAGGCCTAGTTCCTTTTTTCATATTATAATTTAAGACGAGAAAATCAAAGAAATATTTTCTTTTATTGTAAAGAGATGTGCGCAAGTTAGTGTCTTTTCTTTACTTCTTCATTCATTCTAGTAACTTTTAAGTAGCAGGGTGTAGGTTTACAAGTGTAAACACACAGGAGACGAAACTATACGCCTATGCAAGTCAGGATGCTTCTGGCATGCAATACTGCAGCTAAAAACAAACATTCAAGGAAACATGAAAGTAATGTTGTAAATCAATTTTGATAACACTAATTCTATTATGTTTTGCAGTATGAGAATTTTGCAGAGGAAATAAATTGAAATATTTTATATTATTTTACAAAAAACCGAGTCGAAAATAGTATTTTATTTATAAATAAAATATACCGTTGTGAAATGTAGTCTTAAAATTTTATTTACGTTCTAACTGCAGCAGTCCATTATTTTACTTAATAATAATCAATTTCTGTATGTCTATTATAAAATGTTTTGCAGTTGCACAGGCAACTATTAACCTAACTTATATGTAACTTATATATGACACTTATGGTATATTTACTATTGTTTTCCAATGTATTACTGTACTGTTATTAGTTACGCCATTAAGGACACAAGGGATTAGCATCGCCATATATATATAGCAACGGAAAATAGTGTTACATATGTTTATGCGATGTATGTCTGCTCGAAATAAACCATATGATGAATAAGAAAATTATGAAGTGTGTAAAGTTGAATGTATGATTTTATAGATTACTTTGTTAGTGGATTATCGGAGATATAAGATCAAGTTATTTAAACACTGTATACAAGTGTTTCTCTAATCGCAGTGTTATCCGTAATAGTAGAAGATTGTCCGCATACATTTGGAAAGACTCTTCAAGCGTAGGCATATTGGAATTGGTGTAAGACCAACAAATCGCAGCCGTATTAAGTTTAGAAACTTGTAAAACTTTGAACCCTATAAATACCCGAAAATGACTCTTTTGGAACTATGCCATCTACGTTATTACGGACACTCCATAGAACTCTCGCAGATCAACTGTAGATCATCAGGTTACCAGATTCCAGTTAGATACATCGTTCTTCAGACTACAATCAAGGCAAATTCACGTTTTAGTAGTACTATTCGATCATAAACTCTAAAGACCTGTTAAAGACTAAAACCTGCTTTAAAAACATATTAGAAGACAGTGAATTTTATTTAAATATGTGTTTGTCAACAGAGAAATTTGTCAAATAAATCCGGAGTTAAAACTGTCACATTTCAACCATGGTTCAATAAATTAATTTTTGGTAACCCATTATTACATATTATACATACACACGCAAATACATGTATGCTAAATTTTATGTTGAAGCATTATTAATAAGTGTTAATTTGCATTGCCATATAATTGTCATGATTATTTTCATAATATTGTCTTTTAGTAAGAAGTTAATTAAATGTCATATTTTACACTAGAAATTTCTAAATGTGTTCAAACATTGCGTTTAAGTAATTTTACTACAAAATCAAATATTTGGAGGTAGTAAATCAACAACTGAAAATAAATCAGTACTTTATTCACAATCCTTACGCTTATCTTAAATTTTACTGATACTTTTTACATTCATATTACACTTTTCTAACAAGTACAGTAAGCTAATAAAGGTACGACTACGTGTTTTTTATTACCAAGTTAACTGGCTGTGATTTAATTCGATATGTCTCCCTTTATTACCAGCTACGTAGACTTTGTTACCTTGTTTGGCGCTGTAAAATTAATTATCGGGAAGTTACGTTGTATCTCTATTTTAATAACGCGTTTTAACCTAATTAGATCTTCTTCAACTTTATTGGGGTTTTATTTTCAAGTATTGATTTGAGATTTGCAAACAAACGTTCATTAAAATACAATAACACGTTAAATTTTATTTCACTTTATTATACTTTATTACTTTAAATGCCACTAAATATGCTTTTTTATTAGTCTATAACGGGTGGGTACAAATTTTTGAAGAAGCATTAGTTAAAATGTTAAGTAAATTAAAATCTATATTAAACGTACATGTGTTGTTTAACACCCCAGATTGATTAAGTAACAAAATATTAAATAATTTGTTACCTACCCAATATAAATAAACATTGAGAAATGTTTACAATCCTGCATAAAAATTGTATTTCTAAGCCCTAAATACAATAAGTTCTAAATACTTTACGTCTATTTTGCAGAAACATTCATTCCTCGGTACACAACAGACTTCATACAACTGTTCAGTATGCAATTTTTTTATTTTTCGTCTTTTAAAAAACCTGATGTGCATTAAACGTGATTTAATTTACACGCGATACAGGTTAATGTACTCAAGTACAGTATTGGCGTAATTAGTTTAAGGTACTCGAAAAACGCTTAGGTTTATCTAGGACTACAATAAAATCCTAGAGATATCTGGTAAGGTCAGAAAATGTTAAGTGTGTGACCAAGTGTGTGAATGGTAACAAAAACTTATTTAACCGTAACAGTATCTTACATACTTTTAAAGGAAAATAGATAACTTGAATATTTATTTAGGGGTAAATTTATTATTTTATGCTGATTGTGACTAAATTGCAAGAATTTGAGATAATATTTCAATTTATACTATTATAAGCGGAGATTGACACAAATGTTATTTTACATGTTGTTGGCGCACACAATACAGGAAGTAACTGCTAAATACAACGGATGGATGGATCAAGCACTCTTACTAGAAAGACTATAAAAAGTGCTGCATTATAATATACTCCTAGTACCGTATACGTACGCATTAAAAAACGTGAACTTTTAGTGATGTACACTCTAAATGATTTACATCATTTACAGTGTTACTTACTCATTTAATATTTAATAATTAATATTTTAGATTGCTTTGGTAAGGCGTACATTGTTTTGTACAAAGCAGACTTTATTCCTCTCAATATAAGTAGATTAATAATAATATCGTTTAGAGTCTCGGACTATCAAATAATGCTATATTATGTGCAGATACAAGTATCAGACATTTGTAATTTTAAAATAATAATAGCAATGTTACTTAAATGGGAGTGAAGAGCCTTAAGTGCCTTCAAGAACATAAAACATTCTTGTTATCGGTAACTACTTAACAACTTTAAATTAAATACAACAAAGCTCCATCTTATTCTAGGTATACAATTGTAACATCGTCAAGTATGGTTTCCACTGCAACGTCGAAATTATAAAATATATTAAAATGGATACGAGGGTGTAGCTAGTATAGGGAGTATATATGACTCAATATTTCGAAGTTTACCCTCAGAACAGTTCCACTATTTTGAACTAGTCTTGCATGTTTCACATGGTTAATTTGAATTACTCGAAAATAAATGAGAAATATTTAGAAAGATTTGCAATAGGTGATATGGCTTACAAGTAACAAATCTGTTTTACTGTATGTTTTCAGTAACAAAAAATTCAGTGATTTCCCTCAATGTGAGAAAACATTTTATAACTTGAATAACACGTACGTAATTCACTATTTTTTACTGATTGAAATTAATGGTAATGCTTTGGGATAACACTTAAAGTTACAGATTTATAGCCTATGTTATGTATTTATATGTGACAGACACATTAAAAAAGTAAGTAATTTCTGAATAAAGTAAATTCTAACTGAGAGAACTGACGACAAGTGGAAGGAGTCTGACAGTAATTCAATATTTAAAATCATAAAAGTTAACGAACCTCTCTGTTAGGTTACAGAGACTCGTAAGAATTAATCGTGAATGGAAGTACGTCAAAGAAGTACTGTCAACCAACTTATACTAGTCTATGTAAAAGTTCAAAGTATTCAAAATATAATCCAATCTACGAAAATAAGACGACAGATTAAAAAATATAAACCGTTATTAGAGAGGAAAATACACGTAAATAACGATTACTATGTAATATGTATAACACGAAAATAAAGAAAATTCATGTAACATGAGTTTTACATAACACAATTTTTTTATATATCATAGCTTCCAGACCATGTGTGTGGTGTTTTTGTTGTAACAATATTTTAATTAAGAAATAAAGGCTAATGTAATTTGGTTAATTTGTAATAAGTTCCATAAGAAACTACGATTCGAGTAAAGAAAAAATGTAATCTAAAAATTTTATTAAAAAACGAATACACCAAATTTTTAAACATTTAAATGAGTTAAATCAACGTTGAATCCGTAGCATGTTTATATTGTTCCTAATATAATAGAAATAAAAGTAAATGGTAATAAAAATATAGCTTTATTATATTTTCCAGATAAGAATATTTTTTACATTTTTTTGTATCGGGGTGATTTATTTTTTAATTTTTCTTAATGAATAGACGATCTATAAATATCAACATACTGTTTGTTTTTCCAATTTAAAGATCAGGTATATATCATTAGGCTGTAATAATGAAGTTAATGCAACCTGTTAATAAACGCAAAAATTTTCTAGCGACGTCCAAAGAGTATATGACGCTATAGTGTTTGTTATATTCTAATAAAAATTCAATCGCAATAAGTTGCAATTCCTGCTTCTAAAATAGTAACGTGAGGCTCCAGTATTGCAGTGCTAAACACCTAATCAAGTTATCTTCTTTTTGTTTACCATACCCCTTTCCATAGCTGTTTCCATAAACTATTTATTTAGATTAAATTTTAGAAACAAATTACATTTCTTCCTAATTGTAAGAGTGACTTTTAGTATCTTTCTTATGCGTTGTAGGAGCCGTGTTATTTATTAGTTTGATTACAAAAAATACTTGAAGTCTTTCGTATTTGCGATTTGAGCTATGTCGTCAACATTAAACATTGACTTATTTAAGAAATTCGATGAAGTATATTTAAAGATGTATCTAATAAGTCTGTCTAATAAGTTTAGCTTGTTATGTTTATGAACTTCTAACGGGTTCAATTTTAATAGGTGCGTGCGTAGAATTCTTGTACTTCTTAACGATCTCTACTAAGCTACCTGTCCACCCGAAATATTACTGTAATGCGACCATGAAACTTGCTATACATGTAGTCTGTTAGCGTCTAATATTGTTAGCGTCTTTGCACTGACAATTCATAATTATTTATTTACTTTTTTGTATTCTGCTTAGCGTTAGAACATCTCGTTTAGGTAAGCATATTCTCGTAATCTCGTTAGCACAATAAAAGTAGGTTGATAACATATGCTGCGGATTCTGACATTTGTTTAGTTAGTGTGTGAGAATCTAATATGTCACAACTTGGACAGTAGTTGGATTCCGATGGTGTCCATTTAAGTTTAATTAAATAACACTACCTGGAGGGGCACATGTACGTTTTATGTAAGTGTTTGCTAAAGTCGGCTGTCGGTGTAATCTGGTGTCAGTTAATCGAGAGAGCGTAACTCACGGCAGTGTTGTGGTTATCTCCAGTTATTCTTGACGTTGATGGTATGTTTTTTGCCTTTGTCTAATTATCACGATTAAGTCTACACAATGTTGTATTAGGTATAATTAGTTACTTAATATTCCTGAGTCGTTAATATACTAAATTTAGTATTTTCAGTATTGACGTACAAATCGAAGACTTCAATCGTCAAATATAAGTTTCTTCATTTAAAGACAGAGTAGTGAGTTGTTTACTTACAATTGATTACAAAAGGAGTTTGAACAATTTCCACACACGAACTATAAATGTAAGCTATACTAATTTACTGTCGTTAAGCAGCGACTGACATTCCGCCAGATGATGGAATTTAAAAATAGAAACTATTGTCGTCAGCGGTACATTATAGGCGGTCTAATATTTAACATTTAATCAAGCCTGCGTTTGTTTTTCTTACCGAAGTCAAATATAAGGTAGTTTGTAAGTAGTTATCAAGCTCAAGTAGTTTATAAATGGTTATCCATAAGAAGGTTTTAACAGCATGCGTTAGACACCAGAGCGGTGGCGCGAATGGCTTTTAACTTCGCAATTCTATCACTACAATGGGCAAAGAAACGTCCGCATCAAAGTATTCTTGAAGCTACATGCAACAATATTAGTATTATAATGGAATAATTAACATGTTATTTAAACATTCTAAGAAAATACTTTTTGTGCTTCCTTAATATGTAGCACCCATGTACAGATCATGTTAAATTTTCCTCAGTTGCTATGAATTACATAATGTTTTACTCAAACTGTGATCCACCGTTTTTTCAGAACAGTGGGTAAAACATAAATTAAATCTGAGTGTATTTTGACACACAGGTAAATCAAAGACACATATTAGAACCCCTTGCTTAGAACATAAAGACTTATTAGAATCATATAGAAATTGCATACCGTTAATGGATTTATTTTTATTTTATTAGCTGCGCTGCTTATTTTTAGACGTTGATTCTTTGTGCAAGTTTAAATGTTAAAATTAAGTTAATTTGAATCATTCACCGCAGAGAAATTTGATCTAGACTTAAGTATACTTCGTAGAAATGCTGTCTCTTTTTCAAATACAGACATCTCTATTTATTTTATTTGTTTTACGTATGCATTCTCTAAATTAGTTGTTGAACTTAAGATGTGTGTCAGCTTAAGATGTTGAACACAGAAACTTCCTGTTGAAACGAAAGTCATGTAAAGGTTTCCGGGTAACAAAAGTATTAAGAATAGAATTTAAATTATACAAAATATTAAAGAACACTTAAAAATGATTAATGTTTATGCCACTATTGTTTAATAATAAACAATTTATCTTTACATATATTTTAATAATTTTTAACAACATGTGCATTACACTCATTATCGAATAATATATCTAAGGTGACGCGATACTTTTCAGTGACGTATGACGTAAGGTATTTACGTAAAATATCAAAGTAATAAATTTACGTATATTAAAGTAAAATATCAATACGTCTTTTTCTATAATTCACAGAGATATATTTAAACCGTGTAGTATTAGTTTACGCTAAAGAGTATAAGGAAATTTTGATAGTAAAATTAAATTGATGGAATTGGAAAAAACACGAAAGATTACTTGCTTTTATTGGGAAATGTAGTTTCAAGCAATTAGTTGGTAGCTCAAAATAAAAATTGCCTCTTCAGTTGTCCATATAGGACAACTTAGAGGTACATAGGAAAAGGTAGGTTTTCTATATATCTGAAAACTAAGATTATTTTGCGACCTACTAATGGTGAGATCCAAAAAAGTTTAATTTTTCATATTTTCTGTTTCAAGTGTAAATTTAAAATTTTACACTTGACATTACAATTTTACAATTGTAAACCTACCTTTACAGATACCGTTACACATAAACAACCATTAACGTCATGGCACATAAAATTAAGCAGTTTTCATGTAATGGTTAATCGTCTTCTTATAGTTCCTTTATCCAAAGAAAATTTCAATAAAGAAGTAGATATTATAAAAGCCATAGCAGAAAATAATGGTTGTGATAAAAGAATCTTTAATTCCAAAAACAGAGAAGAAAATTATTAAAAAGGATTTTATTCCACAGAGACAGATCAGGGTAACAAAAATTTTATTTAACAAATTACATTCCGTTTTTAACAGATAGAGTTATTAATAGGTTAAAGAACCATGGTCTTAACATGGTATCAGTAAACAAACGTAATCTATTTTCATTACCAGTCAATAATAAAGAAAAATCAAACACACTGGAGAAAAATGGAGTTTATGAAATACACTGTGCAGAATGTGATGCTATTTATATCAGACAATGTGGCCGTGCTCTGAAACATTGCATTTCTGAACATAAGAAGGCGATTTTAACCAATACAGCCAATACAGGTTTTGCAGATCATTGCTTACAACACAATAACTTCAGTAACACTACTCCACAACATACAAAAAGTTAAAAAATGGATTTGTTAGAAATTCTAGAAATTAAAAGAGCAATAAAAAGTAACAAAAATTTAACAAATGAACAAACTGAATTCTGTTTATTTCCTTTATTAAAAGCTGTTATTTAGTTTAGTTAATTTTATATTTTGAATTCAGATTATATTTAGTTTAGTTAATTTTATATTTTGCATTCAGATTATATTTAGTTTTTACAGACACTTGACCTTCCCTTGTCTCCTGCAACCCCCTCTCCATCATCACCCCTCACACATGTTGCAATACATACCCTAAACAGATGTCCACCCTACATCTGTGTTTAGTCATCATTCATCTCTTTGACAATGGCTTAAGAGGTCGAAACAGCTGTCAGAGTTAAATAAAATCTGTGAAACGTACGAAGTGTTTATATATTTCAAAAACTTTTATATAAATTTTAACTTGTCAGGATGACAAAGCCTGACCTGTGCAGAAGCATTAGAAAAGTGCTCAAATAACCAATTGAAAAAAAATCTCAATTAATCATTCAACAAGTTATGTTTTATTGTCCAATATTAAAAAAGTGAACGTCTACCCCGTGAATATAGCTAATAGATATAGAATACCGTAAGAAAAGAAATTTTGAAGCGTTTGCTTTTTAATACAAAATATTATAATTACTTGAATCAACATCAGGGATTTTAAAGTTAGGTGAAGGTACTGAAGTGGTTGAGAAAGAAAATTTATTAACTGTAAATCAGTTTTCTATTCAAGTAATCGTTTAATACTTCAAGTATTAGGAAATTAATTTAATTGAATAGCTAGGCAATTCAACTGACATTAAGTGTATTTAATATTTATGAGTAATTTTAAGCAAGAATAAGAAAAATTGACAATACGGCAAAAGAATCGACGATTCTTGTTTGGTACAAATTTGAATTAAAGACAGCCATTTGACATAGTGAAAACTTTGTCTTGCATTGTCAAATTGTTAAATGAATATGTTAATGTTAAGTAGGTCGTGTTTAATACTAAAGTCAGTTTCCGTAGTGCAGGCAAGTAATTTACACTACGAGTTGTCTTAATATTAATTTGCGTACTACTGAATGTTAATAAGGACCACGATCACTGCCAACGTACACAACGTTTACTCCTTCTTCTCATATAAAAAAGCGTTACAGACGCACACAGACCATGGTTTTTTCCACTCGCTTCTTTTTACTGCCAACAGTTTCCAAATCCTGATTTCCATCCTTCCCAAATATACCTCTACGTCTTGCAACCATTGCCTTTTTGGTCTTCTTATCAGTATTATTGCGCCTTCTACTCAACCGGGCTGCACATCAATTTACCGCTTATAGAAACATCACTCAGTTGTCACAGACATCGAAGGATTAGATCACAACTATTGGTACTTTAACGGACCCGTTTCTGCTAATTCCTCTCCCCGCTAAGAGAATGTCGCAGTTGCTAATCCGAGAAAACTTCACTCGTAATACGCAATTTCCAATACACCTCCCTGCAGACGGGATTCAGTATCTCAAATGCCAGTGCGTTCCGGAAATGTTTTACTGTCCTGCAACGTAATATGCAATTTCCAATACACCTCCCTGCAGACGGGATTCAATATGTCAAATGCCAGTGCGTAGTGGAAATATTTTACAGTGCTGCAACGTAATATGCAATTTCCAATACCCCTCCCTGCAGACGGGATTCAATATCTCAAATGCCAGTGCGTTCCGTAAATGTTTTACTGTCCTGCAACGTAATATGCAATTTCCAATACACCTCCCTGCAGACGGGATTCAATATGTCAAATGCCAGTGCGTAGTGGAAATATTTTACTGTGCTGCAACGTAATATGCAATTTCCAATACCCCTCCCTGCAGACGGGATTCAGTATCTCAAATGCCAGTGCGTTCCGGAAATGTTTTACTGTGCTGCAACGTAATATGCAATTTCCAATACACCTCCCTGCAGACGGGATTCAATATCTCAAATGCCAGTGCGTTCCGGAAATGTTTTACTGTGCTGCAACGTAATATGCAATTTCCAATACACCTCCCTGCAGACGGGATTCAATATCTCAAATGCCAGTGCGTTCCGGAAATGTTTTACTGTGCTGCAACGTAATATGCAATTCCCAATACACCTCCCTGCAGACGGGACTCAATATCTCAAATGCCAGTGCGTTCCGTAAATGTTTTACTGTGCTGCAACGTAATATGCAATTTCCAATACACCTCCCTGCAGACGGGATTCAATATCTCAAATGCCAGTGCGTTCCGTAAATGTTTTACTGTGCTGCAACGTAATATGCATTTTTCCAATACACCTCCCTACAGACGGGACTCAATATCTCAAATACCAGTGTGTTCCGAAAATGTTTTACTGTGCTGCAACGTAATATGCAATTTCCAATACCCCTCCCTGCAGACGGGATTCAATATCTCAAATACCAGTGTGTTCCGAAAATGTTTTACTGTGCTGGAACGTAGTAATATGCAATTCCCAATACACCTCCCTGCAGACGGGACTCAATATCTCAAATGCCAGTGCGTTCCGTAAATGTTTTACTGTGCTGCAACGTAATATGCAATTTCCAATACACCTCCCTGCAGACGGGATTCAATATCTCAAATGCCAGTGCGTTCCGTAAATGTTTTACTGTGCTGCAACGTAATATGCATTTTTCCAATACACCTCCCTACAGACGGGACTCAATATCTCAAATACCAGTGCGTTCCGAAAATGTTTTACTGTGCTGGAACGTAGTAATATGCAATTTCCAATACACCTCCCTGCAGACGGGATTCAATATCTCAAATGCCAGTGCGTTCCGGAAATGTTTTACTGTGCTGCAACGTAATATGCAATTTCCAATACACCTCCCTGCAGACGGGATTCAATATCTCAAATACCAGTGCGTTCCGGAAATGTTTTACTGTGCTGCAACGTAATCTGCAATTCCCAATACACCTCCCTGCAGACGGGATTCAGTATCTCAAATTCCAGTGCGTTCCGTAAATGTTTTACTGTGCTGAAACGTAATATGCAATTCCAATACACCTCCCTGCAGACGGGATTCAATATCTCAAATACCAGTGCGTTCCGAAAATGTTTTACTTTGCAGCAACGCTATACATATTTAGAGTTGTTTTCACAAATGTTTTGTCAAAGTGTGTGTTTCGTTCAGACCAAATAACTGCCTATTTTATCCATTAAGTAAAGTATGTGTATTATATATTTTTATGTTTCTCATGCACCAAGATATCTGTTTCATATACAATGATCCTGCCATAAGTGATCCTCATTAACTCTTATAAATGATTCTTATAACTTATTAAGTTAGAAAAACTTTAAAGTACTGTTTATATATCTATCGTTATAAATGTCCAAGTTTCTGATCAATGTGTTACTACTGACCTGATCAGAGTTTTACAGAGATTTATTTTAACAGAACAAAATTTTGGATGTCAATATGTTCATATTTTTACGGCATTGTCGATTTCTAGCAATTACCCTCTTTTTATTTATTCTGACATCTGATTTGTAAGATGCAAGTTTGTTTACAGATATATAGAACTTTCTATTCTTTCTAATAAATAATCCCGATCTTTCAAATTTTGAATAGCTCTTCTTGCCTCTGGAGCACTCATTTTCGTATACTTCTATTTTCGTTTATTTACTTTCTGACATATTTTCTTTTTCTTTCCATGTGAAACATTTTGACTAGGACTGTCATATTTCTTGTAGCTAATCGATAGCATCTACTTAAACCCGTAGGGCCCAGTTTCGAGGTAGGCATAAACCTGTGTTAGCTTGTATGCGAATTAAACAGAAAGGCTAATAAGGCATCCTCTATTATAGAACCACCAAGATTCTGCTTATCCTCCCATTATACGGTAACTGTAGCCTTGCCGTTTACCATATAAATTTTGTGATATTTACTAGTTTTATTGGTATCTACAACTTTTCACTTCACTAAACAGCTTCAATATATAAATATTATAAAAATCCCGCAATTAATATACAAAGAGTATATAGGCCTACACGTGTATATTAAATTTAGATCATTGTCTAGGTTTGACAAACTGCAGAAAATTGGTCAGTTTTATTACTTCCTCGTGCTCTGAATCAATACCAGTATTTCCTCAAGATCTCCTCAGTATAGGGCTTTAACTAATTTGTCAAAATGATAGAGCAATCTTATACATAACATCTGATATGTTTTTATCTCTATAATTATTCCAGATTTGTTTATTTTTTTTTTTAAATATTGATTTTACTATACCAGTGTTAAAATCTATGGGCATGATGTTATTCAAACTGTACTGAGTTTTTCGTTTACACACGTCGTATATCAATTTGGAAAACAAATCTTTTGTCCATACGACATCCTTATTAAGCCTGGTCTAAAGCAAGTCCCAGTCTTTTAGACGCTCTAACGTTACCAGAGAAAATTGAAGAAATGTTGAACAGTTTTCTGGCGATCTCTCAATTAGCAAGGTAAAAGAACTCATACAGTTTCTACCTAAATTAAAACATAGTTTTGCATTTCGGGGCCAGTCTCTGGGAAGAACCTCTCTTTCCCAACATTGCATCAACACAGGGAATACATCAATACGCCAACATCCTCGAAGGCCTACGTAAGTTAAGCAGTAGGAAATGTCTTGGTTATTACAGCTTTGAGCCTAATTGAGCCTTCGTCAAGTTCTTGGTCTTCTTCGGGAGTGTTGGTGGCGGAGTAGGATGGTGGATTACGTTTCTAAGTAGACTATCGGAACCTAAATGATGTGACAAAGAAAAATTGCTATCCATTACCTACGTCGATCTATACACTATACACTTCCTCATTAGTTTTCCACATTGGACCTGAATGGCGGATATTGCCAATTTGATCTTCAGAAGACAACAAAAGGGTAACTTTATTGACGACAAGTGACCTCCGGCTTAAATTCACGCTACTTGGATTTTATAATAACTACGTAATTATTTTTGGTGCGTCGGGAAAGTAGTAGATGTCTCTGGAATCTCGGCGCGATATATACTGTATATATAAGTGTCAGTGGCCCGTTGCGCAGTTAGTTACACATGGCAATACTGTAGAATGCGGGTCAAAGTTGGTTTAGTAAAAAGTTTTAATTAGTGTAAACTGTAATAATTGAATTCATTGGTGTCAGTTATTCTGTTTCCACGGAACAACAAGACGATCAGTGTCACCGTTGTAACAATGTTGTAAACTTTATGGAAATTTTTGAGTTCTAGTGTTTAATAAAAGTACCTCTTACGCGATTTTCTAAATTTGATAGGACCACTTTTTCCTTCCGTTGAAGCTTAACTTCCCCCATATATATCGCTTGCCTGTAAAAAAAACACACACACGCACACAAAGATTTTAGTATATTATCTTTGGTATAAATAGTAGTTTCTACATTGTAAAATTTGTTTACTCTAAAGCTAAGTAACCATTGTTACTTCTCTGAATTTATACGTTCTTCGTGTATTAAGAAAACATACAAAAAGTCATGCTAGTATGGGAAAGCTTCACCTCGTTCTGTTTGGATGTGCCTTATGATAACTTTCAAATGCTTGAACAGATTCTAGTAAAACCTTTTACCCTACAGACCATGTCCCCAAAAATGAATAATAGTAGCCGAAGGTAAATGTATGAGGAACAAATGTTGAGAAATCGCAAAACGTATGAGGGGTAACAAATTAAAGACAATTTCAACCAATATCTAAACATAGTGTTTGGTTGAAAAATTTTCGACTTTTGGACTCCATAGTCCAAAAAAATTTTCAAAAGTTTAAGTTAAAGCAATGTTAAGAATCCATGAGAGGCATTAGACTAATGGGAGTTGTAAATTTCATTTGAAATTAGTGTTTATTAAAAAATATTTTAAGTTTAGAGGCACCACGAGCCAAAACCAATGTCCGCATTTAAAAAAAATTTTTAGTCTATGCGTGAGATCCAAATTATGAGAAACTTTTGTAAAATACATACTCGGTGTAATTAGGACTTAAGAAAATTAAACAGTTTCAGCACCCATTGAAATTTTGTACTTCATTAAAAACGTTTGCAAACGTTTTAGCAAAAGGCTTTTTTACGTGTTGATATCGTTTATGTATGCTTGCAAAACATATTAGCTTAAATACATATATAAAAAATGCTAAACTGAAAAATAAGACCAAATCGTTTGTCACTTATACATTGTGGTTTTAATTGAACTAAAATTCAAACCAGTGAAAACATTGTAAATATAATGTTTAGGGTTTATTGTATGATCTGCTTTGCGAGTGTTTCTTCATCACAAAAGCAGAGTAACTAGCTTTCATTATTTTCTGATAATTTAAAAACTGTTTAATATTGAAGTGTATCTAACAATAATTATATATGTTTATTTTTAAATAGTGATGGTGTTCTGCAGCCGAGAAGGTTTCTACTATAAATAATAAAATACTATTTATTTTAATGTTAGTATATATTTACCTTTATCCAATAACATGTTTAATTATTTGTAATCATATATTCATACTTTACAAAATAACACCTTCTCTTATAATAATATTATCATGTTCCTATCTACATGTATCAACGCCTGACCTCCACTGCGGCATTTCTCTTTGCATTTGCCTTTCCCTTGCGTTTCCAGTACCCCCGTTTCTATGTATTCTACTTTACACAGTAGGCTGTTACTGTTCGTGTGGCTGTTAACAAACAAATTGCCGTATCACCCGTTTAGTTGAATACTTACTGCCTCAATATAAACCAATTCTACAAGATTAGCCAAAATTTAATGTTTATTAAATGAGTCTATATTGCAACATTACAATTTAAGTTTTGTGTATTTGAAGAGACCTCAACGTAAATATTGAATAACCAAAAGCTAGGTCCTGTGTTTGTTACGTTAAGTTTCTTTTGTTGCACAATAAATTGTTATGTAAGAAGGAAGAAGAAAGATTCTGTGGCGTCGAATATATACTAATAAAACACTAATTAAAAAAAAAACTAATTCTGAAAATTGAAAAAGAAATATATTTTAAATGCCGCCTTTTAAGAGAAGCTGTTTTACAAGAATTATTCATAGTTTGCACAATATAAATCACACATAAATAACATACAATTAACAAAAATGAAATACAGATAAGACCATATGAATATCAAATATAAAGCACATATATAAAAACATATAAAAATGTTTCAATTACTTGGTTGTCTGGCATTAAAATATAGAATTCAAGTCATTATTTTCAATGTTTCAAATTATATATAAAGTACTGTTTACATTTACTACATAAAAATGAAAACGTTTACTCGGAATCAAAAGTATTATTGATTTTAATAAAAATTAAATTTAAGTGTATTAACTAGTTAAACGGTAATTATTAATTTAATAATTATAATGAATTTTCTTTTCTATTAATTTCAAGCAAAAATATTATTTAATTTTGTTAAATAAATACTATTATTGCGCAAACATTTTAATTAAATATAAAAGTAATTAGCAACAGATATTATCATTACATACTTTAATCATAAAATTTCTTTATTTACGCTATGTACAATGATTAGTATTTATTTTTCTCTTATTTAGACTATAATTTAGTTTGTTTTCGTTTAAAAAAACTGTTGTTTTTCTACTAACGTCCACTGCTGTTTTACCGTGTCGAAGATATCGTTTTGTGTTTTTTGTATGTTTGTTTGCTCCTAGTTATGATGATTCAGACATAGATCGTTAGTTGTTTGTGTTCTATTGCATGGTGATGATGATGGTCCTGGTGCACCTTCCTCAATTTTGTAGTATGTTCTGTTTACGGCTTGATGATGATGGTGATGATGAGTCTATGTTGCTGAGCAAACATATAGTGTCCCCATGAGTAAATTATTGGTGTCTCTGCCGGCAGACCACACACACGCACACACACACACACCTTCACCTTAGTAATCTAGTAAATCATTGTTCAAAACATGTGTTTTAAAACAGGTTACGAATTGTCTAATTCTTATCTGTTGCCGTATACACAATCTCAAACTATTTACAGGTGTTTATTTTTATTTTTATTTTTATTTATTTTTATTTTTATTACAAATAAATTAATTTAGGCAAATATGCAAATACGTATAGTTGTATATATTCAAAACACTGGAAAATGTTACTAAAGTCAGTTACTTAAACTCATAAACCGGTTACACAAAATAAACTAAAATTAATTGAGTTTGAGAAAACGCAAAAATTTTAATGTTTACAGAAATTTGACACAATCTGCAAATACAAATTTGTATATTTTAACAATTTTCCTTTCCTGCATGATTGTTAATGATTTTAATAATAATAAATTAATTTAGGCCTAAAAATATTTACTTTAGCATTTGTGTGTGCAAGTTTGATATAGGTTATTGAAAGTCAAACAAAATTTAACAACAAATTTGATAACAGCGAGATAAGAAGAGTTAATGCTATTCCCATTTACACAGTTTCAAAAAGAGATCATACATGTAAATGGTAAAGCTAGAAGCGGATTCATGTATTATACGTTCAATGAAAAATCGTAGTTGCTCATTTACAAGTACCTGAAATACACAAAGTGAATAGACCGCGATAAATACAGAGGTGTCAAAATTATTAAAATTATTGTGATTATTTTATTTTGTTGGTTTCTACTTTTAAGTAAAAGCAATATTTTATGACATATATCTTTTTAGTTGTTGATATAATTCATTTTTCATCTCTTAAGAATGATTTTGTGTCTCCTGGTAACCTGTAACAACATGAAATAATGATACAATACCAAAACATAAGATAACCTTACGTGGAAAATCATCTGTTAACCAGCTGATTTGTCTATTCAGTGATGGCAACATGACATACTTTTTAAAAATATATTCTAAATACGTTGAAACCACTCAAAATTAAAAAATATATACACTAAATCGTTCTTAAGAGATGAAAAATGAATTATATCAACAGCTAAAAAGATATATGTTATAAAATATTGCTTTTGTTTAAAAGCAGAAACCAAAAAAATTAATAATCACAATTATTCTAATAATTTTCACACCTCTTTATCTTAACCGAACAGTTGACAATAAACTGTTTAAACAGTGTTTAACACAGTAAAAAAAAACAAAAATGAATAAATACGTTGAAATAACATATTACCTTAATGTTAAAGAGTTTTATTTTGAAAATTGTAGTAGCATCTGAAGGGCATAAATAATTAAAAATTAAAAATTCATAAAAGAAATAATAAATAATTAAACTTGAAATATTTTGTTGAAGCAACATGGATTTTGAGGACACCACAGTACGTTTTGAGCATTACATATTGCACTCTGCATTTACAGAGATTTGTTATTACTATGTAGGCCTATGTCTTGGTGTTTCACCAAGGTTTCTGTCTAAGTAAAGGTTTCTGTAGCGTTAAGGTTTCAAACGTCTCTATATTTTACGATACAACACTAACACTGATTCACATTCAGGACGGCGAACTTTACCAAACTGTCGCAGTTTTCCAAGAAAAGTACATTCTAATCTTACTCTTTGTAGGACTTCATTACACAAAAACAGACGCATAACTTGTTTACCTCAGAATTAAGTTAATCTTACTCTCAAATAGAGTTACACACACGCGCACACACACACACACACACACACACACACACACACACACACGCGCGAAAAAATTATTTTTGTACACTTGTCTAACTTTCAGGTATCCTTAATCGCTTTCAACACAGTAATAAGAAAACTTTCAAGGAGGCAGCACAGACAATAGAAGATTACGTGGAACGAGAGATTTCGTGACAGGAATACTTATGTTAATAGGATCTAGAAAGATAGGGGGGAAATAAACGGACTCGTATAGTATCTTTAAACATCTTCTTCCAGAATAAAAAATTGATAATACAATTTGCATTTACATTTTTCATCATCATTAATCTCGGGAGTGTCATTAAGCGTGAGTTGATGGTAAAACGTTTTTAATCTAAAATAATGTTTGATGGTCTCTCCATTCAAACGTCAACGGCAATTGTTTGTCTTAAGTACGTAGTCTCAACGATCTACGCTACACGTAAACGGGTTTTTTTACTTAAGATTACATGTACGCACCCCTGCGCTCTCTAGCCACTGTAGAGGTTACACTACACCACAGAAAGAGAATAATCCGACTCGTTTTAACCGCGTTCAATGACAAGCTGCCATTGAGGAGTCCGTAAAAGGTTAAATAAGGCTACTAGCCAATAGCCTGTTTTTCTACAGCGTCTTCTATTATATCCTCTTACTATGAGCGTGTATTTTATGTATTTGTGTATGTCCCCGTTTTCTAATTTATGGAACGCTTGAATGATTTAAACCAACGTGCATACTGTAGGCTTACAAAACTACGCAGCAAAAATGTTCCAATATAATGTTTTATATTGCAGCGTAACAAATAATTATTGCATACATAGGTTGTATGAAATTATACACACAAAGTCTGTATCTCGAGGTAGGAAAATTTATTAACTAACACATTAATTATTACTTGTCTTAATCAGTTTTTAAAACATACAATTATTTATTTACTTAACTGTCTTTAACTAAAGAGTTTATTGGGTTCGTTTTACAATAAATCGTTACTTGTTTGTAGAATTCTACAAGTATTGTCGACGTCCGGTGCTCAGCTGTTCGTTCATTGCCCTTCACCTCAGCGTCCTTCACTTACGTTACATACACACGCGTTGCAATTATCGACTGTTATTGTTTATAAAATTATCTCAGGGTTTTGTACAGGGTTATTAATAGACCATGTGTATTGGTCTTACATAAATTCCCGGTTCTTGAAGTGTTCTCGCGTTAAATCAGCAACACCGCGGTCGGTATTGTTGCCCCTAAACGGAAAATATTCCACTAGTGCGAAAATCACTAATTTTGATCTATTATAAATTGATATTGAGTTCTTCGACTTGGATACGTATACGAAAAACTCGTACAGTGTACCAAAGTTCTCCGTCACAATTAGATTTGACTTGTCCTGACACGAAAAACTCGCGACAGTCAGTACGTCCTTCTATGACGAGATTTCGAAGCCAACTGTGGCATCCGTACTCTGCAGAGTACCGACTCAAATCAATTTTAGACTTTCTGATTGGTGGAAATCCTATCAATGTCATGGATTTTCACTTTATTAGACAGGCTTCCAGTTAAAACTCTGTCCAATTCTGCAAAGGCCTGTCTAGATTTAATCTACACATTTTATTACCCTCTTGCAGATAACGCGTTAAAAAAAGACATTTTCCATTAAAAAAAACTATATTAATATTATAATTTGGAGAATTTAATATATGAAAAACGTAGTCTTTAATAATGTGAGTCCCTGTCCAAGTTTCAAAAAGAAATATCAATTATTAATGAAGTTATTAAATAAAATGTGACTCACACGCGCACCCGCCCACTGACCAACGAACATTGCACTTGACATGATAGCGTATACAATTATGGGTATTTTGACATAACTCTTTTTTTATCCATGTCTTAGTTAAAAACGTATGTCTACTTAACAAAAAAAAAAAAACAAAATCAATTTATAACATGTCTATGACCATCAGAGAATGTGTTATAGCAGTAGTATCCCTGTTTGATAACTTTAGCTTGTGTTCCGTTGCAATATATATGTAACTTTCTATATATTGTAACGTTACATAACCCGGTCCCAATAAATTAAATCATGTAAGAACATAAAGGTCAGAAATGGGTAACCTATAACTAGCTCTAAATTAAAGTATATCACTAAACATGATAAACAATTCGAGTGATATACAGTGACAAGTGAGTTATAGTGTACCCATGGAGGTAAAAGTGAAAGTGAATGAACTTCTTACAGAATTGTGCTGTAGGTTTGGGAATTATAAAACTATGAGATTAGACTATAATGCTACTAACTGATTCTGTATTTTATTTATTTATTGTAATATTTATATTGTGTAGCCAACCAATTGTAATACCTAAGTTAATTTTATATTTTTCAAATATTTGTGTTATAATATAAGATAACCCAGGGTTCGTTTTAAAAAAAACATAAAAAGTTTAAATGTCAAAGGATAATAAAAAATTAAAATAATACTATATGAGGGAAATGGCAACAGGAAGTAGTGCAGTGTAGGAATACTATGAAAAACTGATAAATAATATATAAATTTATTTAAAGATAATAAAAATATCAAATACTTATATACAAGGTCATACGAAAATGAACAAAAACCTATTATGTGAACTAAATTGGTAAAGAAACCGGAATGGAAAAGAATTATTTTTCGGTAAATAAAATATAAATTTATAATAATTACAAACTGCCTGTATAATAAAAATATTATGGGTTACTAAGAGTGACGGAAATAACAAGTATTGTTAATAATAAAATTTGGAAAAAAACCTGGCGAGTTGACAAAATGATGCTACTACAATTCTAATAAAATATCCTTTCTGAAACTTTGGAGAAGTGAAAATTAGTACCAAATTAAAAAGCAATATGAACACTATATAATCATACCTAATTTATCAAAATTAAATGGTTATACTCCCTAATAAACAGTGAAAGAAAACCTTCTGATGATTCGGCCTAGTTTCGCCATGTTTCAAGTCGACGAAAGAATATGAGCCAGACGGTAATGAAATTATAACTCAAGACGGACCTCACCAGAGAAAAGGCTTCATTCCAGTAAGAGCTATAAGAAGAGAGGTAATATAAACATTTTGTCTAATAGTTAACGAAGAAAACGCATTCCGAACGGTGATATAGAACACGAAACTAGTCAAATTTAATCTCATGTGTTCAAGTAAACAAACGCACGCTGCTCTCTTACGGACATTTCTGGAACTACATACTAAATAAAAAATAAACAAATTTTATTTAATATTTTTTCGGTATTTGTAAAGCTTAGTAATTATCCATTTCTGACCATCTCATAACAAAAAGAACTTACCCTTAACCCTGGGGAATTATTAAGAATTATATATTAATTGATGATTTAAAAAATAGTGTAAAGTTTGGTAAACAAAACCATATATGTTTATTTTCTTTAGACAATTCTATGTTTACTCGATGAAGTCGATCTTATGTTTTATTTGAGGAAAGATCAATTGTGACACTTGTATTTTGGTGGCAGGAAACAAAAACCAATAATATAAATAAATAATATTATTGAAAAATGATATTGAATAATAAAAATGTGTTATAATTTTTGTAGTGGGTAGTTGTGATAGATTTCAGCACAAAAACAGAAGAGATCAATCCATCGGGTCATATTTTGCTATAGTGTAGGTTGGTTGAACTAGGCGTGGAAACTCGTCTCACAATCCGCTGATTTAAATCACAGCGAACAATTTGAAAAAATTTCAGAAATCGCCTAAACCGAGTGTAAATAATCGGTACTTACTCTCTCTTCCTCATAAGGCTGAACAATTTCCCTACTTGACCCCAAATCACACACTCTCGTTTTCTGCGTAGATAGAGTAACATTACAAAACACTTTATTTTTTTTAAACTTCAGTTATTATAATTCATAAGTGGCGACTGCGGAGAGGCGGAAACTTTGATATATCAAGACAGGACGTTACAAGATTGGCGCATAACAACGGGGGGCATATAATATAACTCTCCTATATCAAAAACCGCTACGTTACAGATTGGCGCTTACAACAGTGGGGCTGAACTAACTATATACCTGTAACTGTAGTACACTCATAAGTGGTGGACGCCTCGTTAGCAGTACGTTACAATATATATTTCGCCGATTTATATTACACTAAGGAGCAGTTTCGGAAATGTTTTATGTACCACAGAAAATAAATCTGAACATTGTGTCAGGTTTTGAACCTAATTTTCAAGATTGATTATAGAACAACAGGCACTCCATAGCACTTTTCTACATAGAACCGCATGAGTACGTGATCATACTTTTAAATTGTGGTTACTTATATCAGGAATTTACTAGGGCAGTAGTGTTTGTTTTATTGTTAAGTACTCAATACACTTACTCTACTATAGAACACTATTGGTAAGATAATGTCTGGCGAATGGTTGACAATTTTGAAAATTCTCTGTAGATTTCTTTAACACTGACTTCTATTCAGTATAAATGATATGACATGAGTTTTTTTTAATGATATCTTTGCCAGTTTTTTTTATTAAATTACATTCACTGTATGAAAATAAATCATCTATATAAAATTTGAAATTAAATAAGGATTCAAAAAACGTTTATTTAAAAACAATACTCAAACGGTTACACTTTTGTTTAATGAATAAATAATTGAAGTGACAATATATTAAACAATACTGGTACACAACACAAGATTATTGTTTTATAAAAGTTAACTTATTATATAAAAATGAGGTTTTTTGAAACGTCTTTCAAAATTGCAACTTGGTTCTAGAATTCCTCATAATTATCGACTTGAGACAGGGGCTTTCTTAGGAAAACGTTTAACTTTCAACTTATAAATCGGAAAGGAAACACTTTCCTGTCACAGATATACATAATTGTGTTTTAAAAGTTTTTAATTAAATTTGTTTAGTAAAATTATAAGTTCCATATCAATATCTTTTCACATTTGACCGTAACTTCAGTGCAATAAAGTAGTAATTCCTTATTTTGAATCATGTTAGAAAATATAAGAACACAAATTAAATTATTAGAGCAAAAGTTCTTATCGATTAGTTCTTGTCGTGTAATTACACTGAATACATTAATGGCAGTTAACAGCTAAATGAGTGGCAAAACACCAATTTAATCGTAAAATATTATTAAGCAGGTTTTAGGTAATAGTAGATTAGGCTCTATTACATTAAAAACAATCCCGCTTAGTGTTTTCCTATAATTGTATATGATATTTTCTATGTCGTGAACATTACTACGTAAAATATTACTGGATATTAAATCATTAAGATATTGTAGAGTTGCCGCTAATACAGGTAAACTTCACGTAGTAGTTTACCTTTTTTATCTTAATTATACATAGCGTTCATTCTTGAAACAAAATGTCTTTGTAAGACAAAAATGAAAATCTTTGGACTGTTCACATATTTGAGTATATTTAGTGTATTTCTTAACTTTAAGCTAGTGTACGGAGTTTAAAAAAGTCAAGATCAACCCGAGGAATGCAACATCGAATTACAGGTGATTATAACTAAGTATAGAATAGATATTACGTTTCTGGTACCGCAGGCAGAACACAGTAAAACTTTTAAACATTTTAAAGGAACTAGAAATATATAAGTTTTTTCAATAAATGTGGATGGTTGAGCTTGTTGTATCCGTCCGGTCTGTAAAAATACTAAGTCAATACAGTACAGGCAAAGCTTTAAAATGTTACTACAATAATGGTAGGTATGTGGTTTACCTAATTAATACTAATAATACTACTAGAACCACATAATCTAGTAGTAATTTGTAAAAGTAAGATTTTTTTTTCTTAGTGCATAAGCGCTATGCGGCAATCGCCATTGAAGATTATATTACGTGTAGCTGTTTTGGGTAAGAATATATTCTATTTACGAATCTGGAACAAAGTATTTTCATTATCGATTTTTACGATTATCTATAGGTCCTATGGCACAACATTGTATTGAATATTTACACCTGTCATTAACGATATGTGCCTACAATTTACACTATTATACTATTAGAAATAAAAAGTATAGTATATTATCATGAATTCAATAGGATTTATTTATTTCAAGTTTTTACGAAAATTAACAGATCAAATATTAATAGGAAAATTCAAATTTTATACGCTTTAGTAAAAATTGAAGTTCAAATCTAACGCTCTCTTGAAAAACATTATTACATAAAAATATATACATTCTATAGAATTTAAAGTTCATAAAAGTAAAAAGAAAAAAAACATTTTTCGTTTTTTAACTATTTTACAACCGAACACAGTGTTAGTCAACAGAGTAGACACGTATAATACCCATTAAATTTACGGAAGACAAACATCCCTTACTGCTGGATGCACAAACGGAAGACGATAGCAGATGAAGTACCAATTGTATGACGCTAAAATAGACGATAAGAATATCAACGGTGATCATCCGTGAAAGACTAGTGTTTGTTCATAATTTGGAAGAAGCGCCCGTGGGAGAAGACGCATAAATTGGCTACAAGCAAACAAACGTAGTGCGAGAAGGAAAAAGGCGCTGTCTCCTGTATTGAACGTACAAAAAAATTGCCATGAAAATAGAATGTGAGTTGTTACGGGATCAGTAAAGACTTTTAAAGAGTATGTTATATAGGAGACTGAAAGCGGTCAGGGAAAGCAATGTGGAATCGAAGAAGCAAAGTTTGAGAGTGATGCAGAAAGTGATCTGAAGGGAAATAGAACTTTTCAGAATCAGGTATAAAGCAAAAAACACAAGATGAATTGCCAGTTCAAGACGAACAAGCTTAAGTCATGAGCAGTCTTTTGCCCATGTTCTAGGCAAACCGTGCGGCTAGTCTGTTATTGGGTCTGCGGAGGCAGACAAGTTCCCGAATGAAGCATACAAGGAGCCATTCCAGAGTTTTTAGGCGCCTTTACATACACGATTATTTCTGACAGACCCACTTTTATTTTATAATTTTATAGTTCTGAAAGACGCTTTGCGTGTGAGAATTATTACGTAATATTTCAGCCACTATGGCATTTGGTTTGTGTGTTTATATAAAATGTTCTTAAGCTTCAAGTTCAATTAGCGTGCAATATAGTTTCTGAGAACTACACTATAGTTTCATCTGGTTTTCTAAATAATCTTTAGTATATTGTACACCGTATCCTTGAAACAGTGTACAAGTAATAGTATACCTTCAAGTTAATTTTTATAATTATTTTTCTTAGTTATACTTCAGCGTCCAAATTTTTTTCTCGACAAGTTATTCTGTTTATAACAATTATTGACCCGTAGTAGAACGAATAGAATTAATAATATTATAGTGCAGCGATAACAGTTATTAATATTTTTTTTAACAGACTTGGCAATATTTGCTTTATATTAAAGTCTCATTTTTAATAATGAAATAACTTATTTTTGTACACAGTGATTCGCATAGTTTTTACTACATGCTTAGAGTTTATGCTTTCTTGTAAGAATGTAGTTATAATAACCGATACAATTTGAGAAACAGTTAAACAGTGTAGATTGACTGAAGAGTAAATACCGTAAAATAATAAGGAAAATACAGTAAATTGAAAAAATAAATACATTTTGTGACATTTATAAGAAATGAAAACGTGCACATTTTAATATGTATTTACTACAAATTTATAAGACTGTGTGACATATATTCCGTTATAACTGTAGATGTACGTATTTGAAAATAAAAGAAAAGATATTGTCGCACTTCACGGTTTTCTTTACCATTGTCTGTCTTACTGAAAGGCCATATTTTTCTTGCAAAGAAAATCTTCTTACCTTAAAACAATAATTCCCCGTTACCGTAATATTCCTTTTCTTTCAATTATATTTGTTAAGTTTTTCATCTTTCACCATGTCTTATTCCAGACATACTGTTCATATAATACTTTATACTGTAATGTGTATAGTACTTAGTATATTACTATGAACCAAATGTTTCAAAGGCACGTTGGTCACATACCAGGATTCTATATCACACACACACATACAAACACACACGTGCGCGCGCTGGCTTCATAAAATATTTAATAAACTGTGGCTTGATGTTTTCTTGCACAGAAAGCACTGTACTGAATAGCGTATTGAACTTGAATTCGTACATTTCATTATACTACATAACAGTAATAAGTACATAAGTGCATAATATTTTATACATAATAGTACATAATCTATTATTAATAGTATATAATCTATGCCTTGCTTCTTCTTTAAGAGCAAGACAGATGTGTATCATAATAAATTATTGTATTACGATCCACATTTACTGGCTTAGCAAAATTAGGAATTTTTTGTTTGCTGTTGTTTAGCATTTATTCCTTTAACCAAAAACTAACAAATGTGTTGCAAGTAACCGTATTATGGAGATATGTTTTCACTTGTTTATTGTTCAACACCCTGAATGACGAAATTCAAGTAGTCTTTTAATTTTTATATAAATATATATTAACACTTTCACTGTGAACTTACTTTTAGGTTTTGATTACCCAGACGTTTCGACGTAGTATTTGTCTTTTTCAATGGGTTTTTAAATACTGAATGTCTGTACAGTAACGATTATGGGATATGAGTGTGCGTGGTGGGGTTGCTGGGGGGAGGGAGTTGGCGCTAGGATTCAAATTTTGTGTAGGTATCAGTATATCGAAAAGTATGTATGATCTGTAATGTAATTGTTCGTTTAAAATGTTGTATGGTTGTAGTGTGTGATATCTGTAAATTTCAAATTGTTCTGCTGTGTTTAGTTTTCTACTTTTAGGTAAGTAGTGTAGTATTTCCATGTTGTGTTCTATGTTTGTGTAACTGTGGTTTTCGTTTTGTAAATGTGTGGCATATGTGGAATGTATGTAGTTTGTGGTGAGGGCTTTTAGATGTTCAGAATACCTAGAGGAAAAATATCTTCCCGTCTGGCCGATGTAGAATTGGTGACAATCATTGCAGTTTAATTTATAAACCCCTGTTTTGCTGTATGTGTCAATGTCCTTGTTAGTAATATTTATGTGTTTCCTGATGGTGTTGTTGGTTCTGTAGGCTACTTTATAATTATGTTTCCTAAATGTGTTAGCAATTTTGTGTGTGTTGGAATTGTAGTATGTGAGTGTGATGTATTTACTGGGTTTTGTGCTGTTGGTTTTGTGTGTTTTATTTTTTGTGTTTAGGATGCGTTTGTGTAGTTTGCTTATTAAATCGGGATTGTATCCATTTTTGATAGCTATATATTTGATGGTGTTGAGTTCTTCTTGGTAGTCATATGTGTTTAGGGGTATTGAAGTGAGCCTATGGAGCATGTAGTTGAAAGCTGCGTGTTTGTGTTGAGTTGGGTGGTTGGATGAGTTATGTATGACCATGTCTGATGTGGTAGGTTTTCTGTATATTTTGTATGTGTGTGTGTGTTGTTTGTTTTGGTGATTGTAAGGTCCAAGAAGTTTATGCTCTTGTTTTGTTCTAACTCAAGTGTGAATTTTTATTTTTGGTGTATAGTGTTAATGTGTTTGTGGATATTTTCAAGTTGTCTTTTGTTACCGTTGTAAAGGAGTAAAATGTCATCAACATATCTGTGCCAATATATTATTTTGTTGGTGTATTTGTTATTGTTTAATATGTGTTCTTGTTCTATGGTATGTACGAATATTTCGGACATAGAACATCGAACAAAATTTGAATCCCAGCACCAACTCCCTCCCCCCAGCAACCCCCACCACACACACTCACATCCCATAACCGTTACTGTACAGACATTCAGTATTTAAAAACCCATTGAAAAAGACGAATACTACGTCGAAACGTCTGGGTAATCAAAACCTGAAAGTAAGTTCACAGTGAAAGTGTTAATATATATTTATATAAATATTAATAAGTGAATGAAGAGGATGTACCAACAAGCTAATCTTTTAATTTGCTCACCTTAATTCTTGGCTGAGAGTTTTCTCCTTTTTAATCATCTTCCTTTTGTAAAATTAAAGCTGTTCCTGTTACACTAATAATTTTCTTCTCTTCTGCCATTACGTGATAGCCAGGATCACTTTATCTGTACAAGGCAGGATTCAATACTTTCTAATGACACAGCAAGGATCTCGGGAAGTCTTCTATTTCGCCATTTTCTCTTTAGGGGGAAATAAATTCTTTACCCAAGAAAAGTAATTCGATGCATCTCCTAAAGATTAAAAGTTAAGTTATTTTGTTTACACCAGCTGTAAAGTTTTAAATTATCTATGGTATGTAACGCCGTCAAACTTCGCAATTTCTGTTACCAAAGACTTCTTCTCCGACAAGTAACTCCTCGACTTCTAAAATTTCATTAAGAGAATCGATTTACTTTGTGTGTAGATTGCACCTTGGTCCATTGGCTGAAACACATCTGTTGCTTTAGTTGGCAAGAATGTGCATTTAATTGTCTTATCTCTACTGCAAAGTACGTATTTCAACATCAGTTTTGGGAGATATATTTATCTAGCAAGCCCATGACCTTTACGTGGTTCTCTGGAATTCACTTTTTAGTGCATGAAGTATTGTTAAATTTTTTTTACTTTATTTGTAAAGTTTCTTTTAGCTTTAATTTGTAACAAATTTGTTATTATAGCTGTTGTACACTAAGCTTTACGTGAATTATGATGGTGAATAGACAGAGTGTCCATTACGGTTTTTAATGCACGTGTGACTGCCGTCCATACTTACACACAACAGAACCGATACAAATTCCTTGCTTTTTTTCAGAGCTAACAAAATAAGTTCGGATCATCAATATTGTTAAGTTGGTTTAACGTTAAAACTTTTATAAATTAAATCGTTTAGTTGTTCTTTCAAAGGCTTAAGAGATTCAACTTCAGCACTAAGAATGTCGGTTTGAAATATTACAACGCCTATGAAATCTAAACAACTAACCAGAGCTTGCTTTAAAACTTTTAAGATGTAGCTGCTTAGTCAGTGTCCACACAGAACTCTCAATTTCTATTCCACGCATTGCCAATCCAGATGAAGAAGTTAGGAAAATTCTAGTGTTTTATTACAAGGCATCCGCATTCGTTTCACTTCACGTTTTCCTTTTTTTTACATTAAACTTTGGGACAAAGATAGAGATTTTGCTTTCATTCTTTTCAATATCTAACAGAGCTGTTCCGCTGTGCTGTACTCAATATATAAGCTTTCCCTTATGGCCTAAATTAAGCTTGAGAACTGATTGGGAGTACTTCAGACAACTCGTTGACCGGAAGATAAACTTACAGATTCCCCTCAAAAACAACATGGACATAGAGGTAGCGGTAAACACGCTAAACTGTATAATTCAAGAATCCGCTTGGGAAGCTACACCGGAAATCCCTCAAAAAAGAAGAAATCACAGCTGTCCAGTAGCAGTCAGGGAAAAAATAGCAATCAAAAGTCGGCTAAGAAGGATTTGGTATAATTCCAAATACCCCTCTGACAAAAGACGTTACGACAAGGCCTCCAGAGAACTAAAAACTCAAATTAAAAAGTTAAAAAACGAATCACTAAAGAACGTTCTAGAAACCCTTACAAATACTGCTGAAACAGACTACTCTATTTGGCAAGCAACGAGAAACCTAAAACATCCCAAAAACCCTATTCCACCAATCCGGAAAGAGGATGGATCCTGGGCTCGTACAGATCATGAAAAGGCCACCACCTTCGGACTTCAGCTGGAAAAAGTGTTCCAACCGTTACCATCTCAAAATTATTCAGTAGATGACGCTGAAATTGAAAACTTTTTACAGGCACCGTACCAAATGTCACCGTTACCAAAATTTCTTACAGTTAAAGAAGTGATGTTTATGGTAAAAAATGAACTGAATTCCAAAAAATCACCTGGTTATGACCTTATCACCGGGTGTCTTATTAAAGAGTTACCGAGAAAAGGAATAGTACTACTTACAGTGATATACAATGCAATTCTACGTCTTGGATACTTTCCACCTCAGTGGAAAGTGGCAGATATCATCCTTATTCAAAAACCAGGCAAACCACCTAATGATGTAACATCCTACAGACCTATTAGCCTGTTACCGATACTCGGTAAACTTCTAGAAAAACTTATTCTCCGAAGACTAACAACTGTGATTGAGGAAAAAACTTGATACCCGACCACCAGTTTGGCTTCAATAAAGGACAGAGCCCTACAGAACAAGTTCACCGGGTAGCTGAACTCATCAATCATACTTTTGGAAAAAAGGGTTACTGTACCGCGGCCTTCCTTGACGTAAGCCAGGCCTTCGATAGGGTTTGGCACGTGGGCCTCCTTTACAAACTTAAAAAAGTACTTCCTCACACGCTATATCTTATTCTGAAGTCGTACCTGCATGAAAGGTACTTTAGGGTTAAATATGGACGAGAAGTAACACAGTTGTACCCTGTCGGAGCTGGTGTTCACAAGGAAACGTCCTTGGACCAACGTTATATCTACTTTTCACGTCAGATCTTCCTACTTGTCCCTATACCCGAACAGCAACGTTTGCCGATGACAAAGCAATACTGGCTAGTCATGCAGATCCTGGCATTGCTGCGAGAATGCTTCAACAACACTTGGATCAAATTCAACGTTGGACGAAATCATGGCGCATCCTGATCAATGAAACAAAATCTGTCCATGCACTTTCACTAAGTGCAGAGGAGCGTCACCTCAAGTCTCTTTCAATGGCCATTACCTACCACAAGCGGACAATGTTAAATATCTGGGCATTCATTTGGATAAAGTCTTGACATGGAAGACGCATATTTTCAACAAAAGAAAACAACTTGGCCATAAACTCAGCAAATACTATTGGCTGATTGAACGTAAATGAACTCTGTCCCTTAGCAACAAATTACTACTCTACAAAGTGGCATTCAAACCAATCTGGACCTACCGCATACAGCTGTGGGGGTCGGCATCAACGTCTAATATAGAGATACTAGAACGATTCCAGACAAAAGTTCTACGGATTATAACAAATGCACCCTGGTTTATACCAAATAGAGAAATCCTCTGTGACTTAAAAGTGTCATCTGTTACAGACGAAGTAAGTGCAGTGAAAAGTATTTAAGTAAACTAGAACTACACCCTAATATTCTTGCAATCAATTTGCTAGACAATAGTGAAGACACTCATAGATTAAAGAGACAAAAAATACTAGACCTACCATCTAGATTTAAGCAACCACAATCTTTGTGACTGTTGTTTCTTTCTGCAACTTACTTTTAAGTAATAACTGAGTTTGTTATCACAGGATAACAGCTCCACATGGTCAACACCTATTTTTTCTCATACAAAAGATTTGCTTATAGTATGTTATTTTTACGTTATATTGATTGCAAATAGTTAAAAAAAAAAAAATAAATAAATAAAATTATATGCTGCGCATTGTTGAGTAATCTAGGAATGATCAGACTCACCTACACCTAGATTTGGGCAAACCTTAGTTAGTATTAACACTGAAATGCTTATTGTCTTTGTATAACAATTAATATCTATGGACTTTATTCGCTTGTGCAGATTTCCTAGTCTTTTTATAACAACTTGTGCTGAGTCAAAGGATTCAGCGCTAAGTTCAGTCATTTTATTGGCAGTTTTGACGGTAAGGACAGTACAAAAATTAAAGTAATAATGAGTGCTGCTCTCTACACGCGGATAGGAGAGGCTACCGTTTTCGATTTTACACAGTTTGATCGGTGTTGCCGTCTGCTGAGTTTTTCCAGCAGTTTTAAACAACAGTGCTGCAGCCTGGTGAGATTTTCGTTACCCAAACGAGTACGGCGTTCCGTTTTTTTTTGTCTCAACATGGAAGCCTAACTCACGGCCTCGTGGAAAATTTCTTCGGTGGAGAGAAGTGTGAAAATCTAGCATCTACATCTTATAACTATGAGATAAGTTTCTTAAACGACTGCGGTGAGTTTTGATTTCATTATATTAATTGTATACTAAATTTCACGGGAGACAACGTTTTTTTAGTAAGCTTGAGTAAGACCCCACTTGTCGGAGCATGCATTGTAAGATACGTAATTGTTCGTAAAGTTTTTATAAACCAATAAAACTTGATTATTGGAGTGTCAGAATCTCGGCTTTAATACCTAAAGTACAATAACCACAAAATAATTAAGTTTGAACTTTCATTAACACCGATGTAACGAGATTCGGTTGAGCACTTAACCTGTTACACAATGCGTCGTCATTAAGTGGTATAAGGTTTTGCTACAATATCTGTGAAACTTTATACATATATAATTGGGAACTTACTCAGGCACGTTTTAAACGTAAATCATGTCTCATTCAAAGTAATAGGATTCTCAGATTCTATGGAGTAAAAAACTATGTGTTTTAAATAAATTCTGCGCCACGTGGTAACCTCAATTTCACTCAAAGTAATAAGTTCATAAGATGTTACAGAGCCAAGATAAATTATTATATTGCAAAAGCAACTCACATTCAGTGAGGTTCAAGTTATAAAGCGTTATAAAGAATCATTGTTAGAGAACTTTTTAAGTAAGGCATGTTGGCCAGAATAATGTTACCAAGTTTTATTATGTACAACATAACTAGGTGTTGTTTTTATTTATGATTTTGGAGGGTGTCCAAACAGTGGGGGCATTTGTGTGTGGTCTCTCACTAAAAATGTAATGTGTGAACAGGGTTCACCGAACAGAGACAAGTCCTGCTACACGACTGAAAGAATGTCATCTTAAAAGCTCCACACTCGACACCGAAGAGAATAAGACCACAACAACATGCCAATCATGAGATCGCCACGCTACAAATAAGAGATCATCCTTCTGGCCATATAAGCAGGTGAAAAATAACCATTTATAATTCACACGTAGAATCAACATGGCACCAGATATACATAATCATCAGTTTTTACCGTTCAAGTATACATTCATTTGGATCCCCAATTGATGGGACAGTTTAGTGTGAACACTAAGAATTAATTGTAAAATTTCAATATATGTATAGTAAATTGTCAGTTCAGAGACTGACATGTCTACAACACAGCATCCAACTTAGATTTCCACTCATTTCTTTATAGGGCTTTCGCTACAGATTTAAAGTCAGTTTTGTTATTAGTAATTTTCTCAAGTTTAATGTACTAGGCATAAAAACATATATTTTCTCTTATTTTTAAAATCAGGTTATGTCATTTGTATAAAAAGATTACTGGGGAGGTAGGTGAATTTTTAATTAGTTTCAACCAAGCTGTGCATGTCGAAACACTTTTCAACTTGTTTGTCGAAACAAGGTTGTTGAGACAAATTTGTTGAGACTGGTTATAAGTTGAAGAAACATGTCCGTCTCTGACACACAAATGTATTTTTTTTATATAAGGTGCTAATATTGTGCAATTTTTCTCTTTCATTAATTGGCCCTATTTTAGTCTATATAAATTCTTTATATTAATCATGGTAACTGGGGGGCGTTAATTATTTTAAACAATTTTTATTTCTCACCTTAATTAAGTATTTTAGCACTTAGCCACTTAGGCACTTGGTTTTAAATTTTAATGTCCTGGGGACATTTGTATGCTATACTTTATGATACACATGACGTGCAATTAACCCACACCATGGGGGGGGTACATTTATAGAAATAAATCTTTAATCCTAATTGGGATTCCTATAAAGAAGAAGTTTAGAATTTATATACACCAGAAGGGTAATATAAAAAAGGGCGTGGCAAGAGACCTTTATGTATTTGTATACTATTGTATATGTAATTTGTCTTGTGGAACATGTTATGTCTGTGTATTTCTGTGTACATTTTGGGGGATATATATATATATATATATATATATATATATATATAAATATTATGCATTGCTGTACTTTTGGTGGGATATAGGGATTTATTATTAGAATTTATATACACCAGTAGACGAGTATTCTATCTCAATAATCGTGTCTGATCATTTCTTTAAGAAAATTAATTATTTTATTTAACACGTATAGGAAGTGTCACCTTTAAAGTTCATTTAATTGGATGAGTAATTATTTAATTATTAATAGTAACTGGGAATGAAATCATTTATCTTCATTAATTTATATACTGCATTTTTAAAAGGAACACATGATATAAATTTTATATCAAAATAAATAGTTTAATGGGAGTTTTATTTTGAGGTTAATGATTATTTTAAATTTTCAATTCATTGATGGTGACATAGCAATTATTTTCGTGGATTCAGTTTATATTTTTCAGGTGGCCTTGTTGAGAGGGTATACTTCTTTATTTAACCATTTAAAGGGGAATTCTAAATCACTGTTGTTTTTTTGTTATTTTTATTATATGAGATAGAATAATAAAATGGGATTGTTAATTATTTAATTCTTGAGTTTTTATTGCAAGTCCCGTCTTACTGGATCCAGCGCAATTTTTAGCTTCTCTAGGCCTTAGCCTAGTTTTAATTAACTTGTAACCCCTCTTTACAAAAGGAAATATTCTTTTTGTTTTAACTACTCAAAATGAAGTAGGGGTTTCATTTGGTAGCAGAGCGCGCTTACGATGAGGGTCAACCCTTGGGTCCTAGTGTGTGACGGGGCTTGCAAACTTAGGAAATATTTTGGAATTTTCACAATGTTAAGTTCAAATAGAACTTAGAAAAATTTTAAAGGCCCTATATCCCTAGTGAAAATATTTTTTGTTAGTTTTAAGGTTTGAAACATATGTATATGTACTTGCCCGCCTTGCATAGTGAATAGTGCCACGTGGTAGGAAATTTTAGAAGGGGAGATCCCTGGGCAAGACTTATCGCAGTCGGTGCTTGGTTAGTTTGAGTTTACCTTGCCCATGTTCGGGGAGGTGTTGCCGTTTTTTTGTGATTATGCGGTATGGCCCGATCGGCAGTCGGTTTCTGCCGATAAATGGTAGCCGGAGGTAACCTAAGAAATGGTTGAAATAAATTTTCGTGTTCGGTATTTTTGTTTTTCGAGTTGTGTGTGTTGTGTGTGTGTCGCGTTCCTTTTGTCTGGTGTAATCGAGTGTGAGCTGTTCAGGTAGTGGGCTAGTTCTCGCATCGTTAGGTGGACCCGCAGTCTACTCTTTGGAAGAACAGTACGTGAGTTTTTCTTATTCCAATCTTTTTATTGTCATTATGTTTGTAGGTGTTAGGTATTTGTAGGGTGTTGTGTTTTGTTGATAGTGTTTTGCGAATTGTGTAATTCTGGCGGCGCTATGCTTTCAGAAATTGTCTTCCCCCGACCACCGGGAGGAACAGAAATTACCCCACCCTCTCACCCCAGTTCTCCAGAAATTTTCGGTGATAGATGGATTTAAGGAGGACCAGCTGCTGGTTTTCTTGGACCTTGTCCTGCAGTTGGCAGCCTATCCGGGTATATCCGATGGGGAGGCCTTGTGCCTTATATACCCGTATTGCCAGGGTACGTTGGCACAGAAGGTCACCAACACTTGGCGTCGGGGCGGCACGGTCGACACTTTTCATGCGGAAGTGTTGGATTACTTCATGTATCCTCCACGACGTTCCCAGCTTAGGCTGGATTGGTTCTATCGTTATCAGGCCGACGGAAAGCCGTTGGGGGACTACGTGCAGGACATACGAAAAGCTGCCCGGGTATTAAGATTAGGGTTGACCGACACCGAAGTCCTAGATATAATTATAAGAGGACTGAATTCCCAAGACAGTTCCCGTTTGGGAAGGTTTGGGAATCGTCCAAATAATTTCGCGGAGATGGCCCGGTGTTGTGTTGCTACAAATACGGTCCGACCAAAGGTCGCAGTAATTGTTCCGGTAAATCCATTTCTGCCCAAGGTGGATCCAGAGCCGATAACATCATCATCGCCTACGCCGGAAGATGATAAGTCACTTGATGGTGGAGCTTTACCATCGTCAGTAGAAGTTAATTTAGACATTGCACATGGACCTGGACAGCTGGATTCCAGGTTGAGTACTGTTGAGGAAGTTGTAGTTGCTGAGAGTGGTGAAGAAGAGGAATCGAAGGAGGAGGCAGAAGAGTGGTCTGCACATGCTACGCAGGGGAGTATAAGTGTAAGTGTTAGGGAGGCTGCAAGTGTTTCTGAGGTCGCGGATGGACTAGGGGATGTCCAGTCTGCAAGTGTGGTAGAAGTAGATGAGGTAGAAGTTGGGGAGAAACTGGGTGGCAGCGTTGTAGAGTTTGTGGGTGAGAATGATGTAGTGTGTGAAGATGTGCAGACGCTTTCTGTAAGTATTGTTGAGGATTCCGAGGAGTGGAAAGAAGTTCCAGGGGGACCAGGTGAGCAACTAGAAGATGAAGATGTGCAGTGTCGTGATGATGATTTGGATTATGTAGAGGAGGAAAAGGAAGAGGTGGAAGAAATAGAACCAGAAGCAATTGTAGAAGAGAAGAAGATAGAAGCAGAGGAGTTAGAGGTTGAGGATAATCCAAATCGGGGTAAACGTAGAAAGGTAAGTTACCTTGATTATAATTTAGATGAAATAAATCAGTACTGCTCAACACAAGATAGTTTCTCAGAGAGTGATGTCCACAAGGAACGGGTTCCTAAAGTTCGTCATAAAAGGGTGAGACAAAGCGGTTAATGGGTAGCGGGTGGATGTTCCCCACAGTCCCAGTGGTGTCCATCTACTTCAGGGTTGCGCCCCTGCCTCCGCGAGCCTTGGTTTTCTCCACCTATCCTTCTTACCGGAGCGAACCATGTCCTTTACCTTAGTCCTAGCTGTTGAACTTTCAATGATCCTTGCCCTTATCATCTTCCCGATTTTCCTACCCCTCCTCTCAGAAAACATAATAAAAAACCAAAAAACAAATTAAAATTAGAAAGGAAAAAGCAAAAAAAATTTAGAAAAGGAAAAAGAAAAAAAATATCCGAGAGGAGTTAGAGAGAAGTTAGTTGGAAGAGTGGTGACTACGTGGGTAGTAAGTTTAGTGTCGTTTTCATTTTTCTTTGTTGTAGGTTGTCGTTGATTTTTGTAGAGTCCTGGCCATGCCGCATCCCCTAGTTGATTTCCGTTGTAGTTATTTTAGATTAAGGGTAGGTTGTTCGACGTGGTCGTACTGAAGTAAAACCCCCCTCGTTAGTTCTGCAGTATTGAAGACCAAGTAATGGGATTGAAGTTCGCGTGCCCTCTATGCGGTTTTCTCAGTCCGGCTAATAGGGGCCGTCCGCCCTAGTATAGGGATGTTTTTTTTTAACGACTAGTTAGATATGTCAAGGATATGTGATGCCTTGTTTTAGCATATGGCTGGTCAGTCCATATGTGGACAATAAAGTTATGGGCGCTCACATACCAAGGTATTGGTTACCTTGTTTTGGTCTTCGGACGCGTGTGTGAGTGGCAGCAGGAGGAGTAGGTGGTGGTCACCAGAGAGTGTGACGTATTGGGGCGGTCCTGTGGGGTTGGTCTGGCGGAGAGGGTCGCATGAGGATGGTTGCATTGGCGTTGAGATTTCCAATCCAGTAAGAAAAGGGGGGGGTTTGTTGTTGTCCTGAGTAGGTATCAAGTTGGGTCTCAGTCGGTGGGCAAGCCTCAGGAGATCGGAAGATCCATACGTATGAATCTTTCTTTTGTCTTTTCCTGTCTCTCTCTCTCTTGTGCTGTATGCGGACTCTGATCAGGTCAGCATGCAGCACCCGCACACTTACATAATACATATCTTCTTTCGTCTCTTTCATTTTCCTTTTTGATTTCTGTTCTCCTGAGAGCAAGCTCAGCTGAGCCAACCCAACCACGACGTCCACCGGTATCTTTTGGGGAGAGGTACACTGCAGGGTACCCTCCTGGCCTTTAACGTTGGGGCAACTATGTTGCCCTTTTGGGGTGAGGGTGTGCTGAGTCAAAGGATTCAGCGCTAAGTTCAGTCATTTTATTGGCAGTTTTGACGGTAAGGACAGTACAAAAATTAAAGTAATAATGAGTGCTGCTCTCTACCCGCGGATAGGAGAGGCTACCGTTTTCGATTTTACACAGTTTGATCGGTGTTGCCGTCTGCTGAGTTTTTCCAGCAGTTTTAAACAACAGTGCTGCAGCCTGGTGAGATTTTCGTTACCCAAACGAGTACGGCGTTCCGTTTTTTTTTGTCTCAACATGGAAGCCTAACTCACGGCCTCGTGGAAAATTTCTTCGGTGGAGAGAAGTGTGAAAATCTAGCATCTACATCTTATAACTATGAGATAAGTTTCTTTTTAGTAAGCTTGAGTAAGACCCCACTTGTCGGAGCATGCATTGTAAGATACGTAATTGTTCGTAAAGTTTTTATAAACCAATAAAACTTGATTATTGGAGTGTCAGAATCTCGGCTTTAATACCTAAAGTACAATAACCACAAAATAATTAAGTTTGAACTTTCATTAACACCGATGTAACGAGATTCGGTTGAGCACTTAACCTGTTACACAATGCGTCGTCATTAAGTGGTATAAGGTTTTGCTACAATATCTGTGAAACTTTATACATATATAATTGGGAACTTACTCAGGCACGTTTTAAACGTAAATCATGTCTCATTCAAAGTAATAGGATTCTCAGATTCTATGGAGTAAAAAACTATGTGTTTTAAATAAATTCTGCGCCACGTGGTAACCTCAATTTCACTCAAAGTAATAAGTTCATAAGATGTTACAGAGCCAAGATAAATTATTATATTGCAAAAGCAACTCACATTCAGTGAGGTTCAAGTTATAAAGCGTTATAAAGAATCATTGTTAGAGAACTTTTTAAGTAAGGCATGTTGGCCAGAATAATGTTACCAAGTTTTATTATGTACAACATAACTAGGTGTTGTTTTTATTTATGATTTTGGAGGGTGTCCAAACAGTGGGGGCATTTGTGTGTGGTCTCTCATTAAAAATGTAATGTGTGAACAGGGTTCACCGAACAGAGACAAGTCCTGCTACACGACTGAAAGAATGTCATCTTAAAAGCTCCACACTCGACACCGAAGAGAATAAGACCACAACAACATGCCAATCATGAGATCGCCACGCTACAAATAAGAGATCATCCTTCTGGCCATATAAGCAGGTGAAAAATAACCATTTATAATTCACACGTAGAATCAACATGGCACCAGATATACATAATCATCAGTTTTTACCGTTCAAGTATACATTCATTTGGATCCCCAATTGATGGGACAGTTTAGTGTGAACACTAAGAATTAATTGTAAAATTTCAATATATGTATAGTAAATTGTCAGTTCAGAGACTGACATGTCTACAACACAGCATCCAACTTAGATTTCCACTCATTTCTTTATAGGGCTTTCGCTACAGATTTAAAGTCAGTTTTGTTATTAGTAATTTTCTCAAGTTTAATGTACTAGGCATAAAAACATATATTTTCTCTTATTTTTAAAATCAGGTTATGTCATTTGTATAAAAAGATTACTGGGGAGGTAGGTGAATTTTTAATTAGTTTCAACCAAGCTGTGCATGTCGAAACACTTTTCAACTTGTTTGTCGAAACAAGGTTGTTGAGACAAATTTGTTGAGACTGGTTATAAGTTGAAGAAACATGTCCGTCTCTGACACACAAATGTATTTTTTTTATATAAGGTGCTAATATTGTGCAATTTTTCTCTTTCATTAATTGGCCCTATTTTAGTCTATATAAATTCTTTATATTAATCATGGTAACTGGGGGGCGTTAATTATTTTAAACAATTTTTATTTCTCACCTTAATTAAGTATTTTAGCACTTAGCCACTTAGGCACTTGGTTTTAAATTTTAATGTCCTGGGGACATTTGTATGCTATACTTTATGATACACATGACGTGCAATTAACCCACACCATGGGGGGGGTACATTTATAGAAATAAATCTTTAATCCTAATTGGGATTCCTATAAAGAAGAAGTTTAGAATTTATATACACCAGAAGGGTAATATAAAAAAGGGCGTGGCAAGAGACCTTTATGTATTTGTATACTATTGTATATGTAATTTGTCTTGTGGAACATGTTATGTCTGTGTATTTCTGTGTACATTTTGGGGGATATATATATATATATATATATATATATATATAAATATTATGCATTGCTGTACTTTTGGTGGGATATAGGGATTTATTATTAGAATTTATATACACCAGTAGACGAGTATTCTATCTCAATAATCGTGTCTGATCATTTCTTTAAGAAAATTAATTATTTTATTTAACACGTATAGGAAGTGTCACCTTTAAAGTTCATTTAATTGGATGAGTAATTATTTAATTATTAATAGTAACTGGGAATGAAATCATTTATCTTCATTAATTTATATACTGCATTTTTAAAAGGAACACATGATATAAATTTTATATCAAAATAAATAGTTTAATGGGAGTTTTATTTTGAGGTTAATGATTATTTTAAATTTTCAATTCATTGATGGTGACATAGCAATTATTTTCGTGGATTCAGTTTATATTTTTCAGGTGGCCTTGTTGAGAGGGTATACTTCTTTATTTAACCATTTAAAGGGGAATTCTAAATCACTGTTGTTTTTTTGTTATTTTTATTATATGAGATAGAATAATAAAATGGGATTGTTAATTATTTAATTCTTGAGTTTTTATTGCAAGTCCCGTCTTACTGGATCCAGCGCAATTTTTAGCTTCTCTAGGCCTTAGCCTAGTTTTAATTAACTTGTAACCCCTCTTTACAAAAGGAAATATTCTTTTTGTTTTAACTACTCAAAATGAAGTAGGGGTTTCATTTGGTAGCAGAGCGCGCTTACGATGAGGGTCAACCCTTGGGTCCTAGTGTGTGACGGGGCTTGCAAACTTAGGAAATATTTTGGAATTTTCACAATGTTAAGTTCAAATAGAACTTAGAAAAATTTTAAAGGCCCTATATCCCTAGTGAAAATATTTTTTGTTAGTTTTAAGGTTTGAAACATATGTATATGTACTTGCCCGCCTTGCATAGTGAATAGTGCCACGTGGTAGGAAATTTTAGAAGGGGAGATCCCTGGGCAAGACTTATCGCAGTCGGTGCTTGGTTAGTTTGAGTTTACCTTGCCCATGTTCGGGGAGGTGTTGCCGTTTTTTTGTGATTATGCGGTATGGCCCGATCGGCAGTCGGTTTCTGCCGATAAATGGTAGCCGGAGGTAACCTAAGAAATGGTTGAAATAAATTTTCGTGTTCGGTATTTTTGTTTTTCGAGTTGTGTGTGTTGTGTGTGTGTCGCGTTCCTTTTGTCTGGTGTAATCGAGTGTGAGCTGTTCAGGTAGTGGGCTAGTTCTCGCATCGTTAGGTGGACCCGCAGTCTACTCTTTGGAAGAACAGTACGTGAGTTTTTCTTATTCCAATCTTTTTATTGTCATTATGTTTGTAGGTGTTAGGTATTTGTAGGGTGTTGTGTTTTGTTGATAGTGTTTTGCGAATTGTGTAATTCTGGCGGCGCTATGCTTTCAGAAATTGTCTTCCCCCGACCACCGGGAGGAACAGAAATTACCCCACCCTCTCACCCCAGTTCTCCAGAAATTTTCGGTGATAGATGGATTTAAGGAGGACCAGCTGCTGGTTTTCTTGGACCTTGTCCTGCAGTTGGCAGCCTATCCGGGTATATCCGATGGGGAGGCCTTGTGCCTTATATACCCGTATTGCCAGGGTACGTTGGCACAGAAGGTCACCAACACTTGGCGTCGGGGCGGCACGGTCGACACTTTTCATGCGGAAGTGTTGGATTACTTCATGTATCCTCCACGACGTTCCCAGCTTAGGCTGGATTGGTTCTATCGTTATCAGGCCGACGGAAAGCCGTTGGGGGACTACGTGCAGGACATACGAAAAGCTGCCCGGGTATTAAGATTAGGGTTGACCGACACCGAAGTCCTAGATATAATTATAAGAGGACTGAATTCCCAAGACAGTTCCCGTTTGGGAAGGTTTGGGAATCGTCCAAATAATTTCGCGGAGATGGCCCGGTGTTGTGTTGCTACAAATACGGTCCGACCAAAGGTCGCAGTAATTGTTCCGGTAAATCCATTTCTGCCCAAGGTGGATCCAGAGCCGATAACATCATCATCGCCTACGCCGGAAGATGATAAGTCACTTGATGGTGGAGCTTTACCATCGTCAGTAGAAGTTAATTTAGACATTGCACATGGACCTGGACAGCTGGATTCCAGGTTGAGTACTGTTGAGGAAGTTGTAGTTGCTGAGAGTGGTGAAGAAGAGGAATCGAAGGAGGAGGCAGAAGAGTGGTCTGCACATGCTACGCAGGGGAGTATAAGTGTAAGTGTTAGGGAGGCTGCAAGTGTTTCTGAGGTCGCGGATGGACTAGGGGATGTCCAGTCTGCAAGTGTGGTAGAAGTAGATGAGGTAGAAGTTGGGGAGAAACTGGGTGGCAGCGTTGTAGAGTTTGTGGGTGAGAATGATGTAGTGTGTGAAGATGTGCAGACGCTTTCTGTAAGTATTGTTGAGGATTCCGAGGAGTGGAAAGAAGTTCCAGGGGGACCAGGTGAGCAACTAGAAGATGAAGATGTGCAGTGTCGTGATGATGATTTGGATTATGTAGAGGAGGAAAAGGAAGAGGTGGAAGAAATAGAACCAGAAGCAATTGTAGAAGAGAAGAAGATAGAAGCAGAGGAGTTAGAGGTTGAGGATAATCCAAATCGGGGTAAACGTAGAAAGGTAAGTTACCTTGATTATAATTTAGATGAAATAAATCAGTACTGCTCAACACAAGATAGTTTCTCAGAGAGTGATGTCCACAAGGAACGGGTTCCTAAAGTTCGTCATAAAAGGGTGAGACAAAGCGGTTAATGGGTAGCGGGTGGATGTTCCCCACAGTCCCAGTGGTGTCCATCTACTTCAGGGTTGCGCCCCTGCCTCCGCGAGCCTTGGTTTTCTCCACCTATCCTTCTTACCGGAGCGAACCATGTCCTTTACCTTAGTCCTAGCTGTTGAACTTTCAATGATCCTTGCCCTTATCATCTTCCCGATTTTCCTACCCCTCCTCTCAGAAAACATAATAAAAAACCAAAAAACAAATTAAAATTAGAAAGGAAAAAGCAAAAAAAATTTAGAAAAGGAAAAAGAAAAAAAATATCCGAGAGGAGTTAGAGAGAAGTTAGTTGGAAGAGTGGTGACTACGTGGGTAGTAAGTTTAGTGTCGTTTTCATTTTTCTTTGTTGTAGGTTGTCGTTGATTTTTGTAGAGTCCTGGCCATGCCGCATCCCCTAGTTGATTTCCGTTGTAGTTATTTTAGATTAAGGGTAGGTTGTTCGACGTGGTCGTACTGAAGTAAAACCCCCCTCGTTAGTTCTGCAGTATTGAAGACCAAGTAATGGGATTGAAGTTCGCGTGCCCTCTATGCGGTTTTCTCAGTCCGGCTAATAGGGGCCGTCCGCCCTAGTATAGGGATGTTTTTTTTTAACGACTAGTTAGATATGTCAAGGATATGTGATGCCTTGTTTTAGCATATGGCTGGTCAGTCCATATGTGGACAATAAAGTTATGGGCGCTCACATACCAAGGTATTGGTTACCTTGTTTTGGTCTTCGGACGCGTGTGTGAGTGGCAGCAGGAGGAGTAGGTGGTGGTCACCAGAGAGTGTGACGTATTGGGGCGGTCCTGTGGGGTTGGTCTGGCGGAGAGGGTCGCATGAGGATGGTTGCATTGGCGTTGAGATTTCCAATCCAGTAAGAAAAGGGGGGGGTTTGTTGTTGTCCTGAGTAGGTATCAAGTTGGGTCTCAGTCGGTGGGCAAGCCTCAGGAGATCGGAAGATCCATACGTATGAATCTTTCTTTTGTCTTTTCCTGTCTCTCTCTCTCTTGTGCTGTATGCGGACTCTGATCAGGTCAGCATGCAGCACCCGCACACTTACATAATACATATCTTCTTTCGTCTCTTTCATTTTCCTTTTTGATTTCTGTTCTCCTGAGAGCAAGCTCAGCTGAGCCAACCCAACCACGACGTCCACCGGTATCTTTTGGGGAGAGGTACACTGCAGGGTACCCTCCTGGCCTTTAACGTTGGGGCAACTATGTTGCCCTTTTGGGGTGAGGGTGTGCTGAGTCAAAGGATTCAGCGCTAAGTTCAGTCATTTTATTGGCAGTTTTGACGGTAAGGACAGTACAAAAATTAAAGTAATAATGAGTGCTGCTCTCTACCCGCGGATAGGAGAGGCTACCGTTTTCGATTTTACACAGTTTGATCGGTGTTGCCGTCTGCTGAGTTTTTCCAGCAGTTTTAAACAACAGTGCTGCAGCCTGGTGAGATTTTCGTTACCCAAACGAGTACGGCGTTCCGTTTTTTTTTGTCTCAACATGGAAGCCTAACTCACGGCCTCGTGGAAAATTTCTTCGGTGGAGAGAAGTGTGAAAATCTAGCATCTACATCTTATAACTATGAGATAAGTTTCTTTTTAGTAAGCTTGAGTAAGACCCCACTTGTCGGAGCATGCATTGTAAGATACGTAATTGTTCGTAAAGTTTTTATAAACCAATAAAACTTGATTATTGGAGTGTCAGAATCTCGGCTTTAATACCTAAAGTACAATAACCACAAAATAATTAAGTTTGAACTTTCATTAACACCGATGTAACGAGATTCGGTTGAGCACTTAACCTGTTACACAATGCGTCGTCATTAAGTGGTATAAGGTTTTGCTACAATATCTGTGAAACTTTATACATATATAATTGGGAACTTACTCAGGCACGTTTTAAACGTAAATCATGTCTCATTCAAAGTAATAGGATTCTCAGATTCTATGGAGTAAAAAACTATGTGTTTTAAATAAATTCTGCGCCACGTGGTAACCTCAATTTCACTCAAAGTAATAAGTTCATAAGATGTTACAGAGCCAAGATAAATTATTATATTGCAAAAGCAACTCACATTCAGTGAGGTTCAAGTTATAAAGCGTTATAAAGAATCATTGTTAGAGAACTTTTTAAGTAAGGCATGTTGGCCAGAATAATGTTACCAAGTTTTATTATGTACAACATAACTAGGTGTTGTTTTTATTTATGATTTTGGAGGGTGTCCAAACAGTGGGGGCATTTGTGTGTGGTCTCTCATTAAAAATGTAATGTGTGAACAGGGTTCACCGAACAGAGACAAGTCCTGCTACACGACTGAAAGAATGTCATCTTAAAAGCTCCACACTCGACACCGAAGAGAATAAGACCACAACAACATGCCAATCATGAGATCGCCACGCTACAAATAAGAGATCATCCTTCTGGCCATATAAGCAGGTGAAAAATAACCATTTATAATTCACACGTAGAATCAACATGGCACCAGATATACATAATCATCAGTTTTTACCGTTCAAGTATACATTCATTTGGATCCCCAATTGATGGGACAGTTTAGTGTGAACACTAAGAATTAATTGTAAAATTTCAATATATGTATAGTAAATTGTCAGTTCAGAGACTGACATGTCTACAACACAGCATCCAACTTAGATTTCCACTCATTTCTTTATAGGGCTTTCGCTACAGATTTAAAGTCAGTTTTGTTATTAGTAATTTTCTCAAGTTTAATGTACTAGGCATAAAAACATATATTTTCTCTTATTTTTAAAATCAGGTTATGTCATTTGTATAAAAAGATTACTGGGGAGGTAGGTGAATTTTTAATTAGTTTCAACCAAGCTGTGCATGTCGAAACACTTTTCAACTTGTTTGTCGAAACAAGGTTGTTGAGACAAATTTGTTGAGACTGGTTATAAGTTGAAGAAACATGTCCGTCTCTGACACACAAATGTATTTTTTTTATATAAGGTGCTAATATTGTGCAATTTTTCTCTTTCATTAATTGGCCCTATTTTAGTCTATATAAATTCTTTATATTAATCATGGTAACTGGGGGGCGTTAATTATTTTAAACAATTTTTATTTCTCACCTTAATTAAGTATTTTAGCACTTAGCCACTTAGGCACTTGGTTTTAAATTTTAATGTCCTGGGGACATTTGTATGCTATACTTTATGATACACATGACGTGCAATTAACCCACACCATGGGGGGGGGGTACATTTATAGAAATAAATCTTTAATCCTAATTGGGATTCCTATAAAGAAGAAGTTTAGAATTTATATACACCAGAAGGGTAATATAAAAAAGGGCGTGGCAAGAGACCTTTATGTATTTGTATACTATTGTATATGTAATTTGTCTTGTGGAACATGTTATGTCTGTGTATTTCTGTGTACATTTTGGGGGATATATATATATATATATATAAATATTATGCATTGCTGTACTTTTGGTGGGATATAGGGATTTATTATTAGAATTTATATACACCAGTAGACGAGTATTCTATCTCAATAATCGTGTCTGATCATTTCTTTAAGAAAATTAATTATTTTATTTAACACGTATAGGAAGTGTCACCTTTAAAGTTCATTTAATTGGATGAGTAATTATTTAATTATTAATAGTAACTGGGAATGAAATCATTTATCTTCATTAATTTATATACTGCATTTTTAAAAGGAACACATGATATAAATTTTATATCAAAATACATAGTTTAATGGGAGTTTTATTTTGAGGTTAATGATTATTTTAAATTTTCAATTCATTGATGGTGACATAGCAATTATTTTCGTGGATTCAGTTTATATTTTTCAGGTGGCCTTGTTGAGAGGGTATACTTCTTTATTTAACCATTTAAAGGGGAATTCTAAATCACTGTTGTTTTTTTGTTATTTTTATTATATGAGATAGAATAATAAAATGGGATTGTTAATTATTTAATTCTTGAGTTTTTATTGCAAGTCCCGTCTTACTGGATCCAGCGCAATTTTTAGCTTCTCTAGGCCTTAGCCTAGTTTTAATTAACTTGTAACCCCTCTTTACAAAAAGAAATATTCTTTTTGTTTTAACTACTCAAAATGAAGTAGGGGTTTCAAACTTCTGGTTACGTACACTAAAATTTTTAGGTTTTTTCTACGTTTGAAGTTGTTGAAAAGGGTAGCTGGTTTTTTTGTAGCGGCGAAAGTGCTACTAATGGTTGCTATGACCGGGGATTGATCAGAGGACAGGTCCAGGTTTGATTCTATCGTAAGGTATCCTGAGGGTATCCCTTTTGTTACGAAGAAATCTAGTAAGTCAGAAATTCTGCCTGGATCTGTGGGCCAGTACGTTGGTGCAAATGTTGATAAAAAGCCAAGCTGAAGTTCTTGCATAATTTGAAATAGTAGTCTGCCTCTGCCAGGTGCAGTCAGACGGGATCCCCACAGCGTATTTTTAGCATTAAAATCGCCTCCTGCCATAAACCTGTTGCCAAGAGAGTTTAGGAACTCTATAGTTCCCTCCCTGTTTGGGGGGTAGTTGGGTGGACAGTATACAGAGGAGATTGTTAGCGGTCCGTGCCAATCTTCTACGACAATACTTGTGGCCTGAAGATAGTTTTGTTCAATCTTAGGGAGCTCGTAGTGCTGTATGTGGTTTCTTATTAATATTGCGGTGCCTCCCCTAGGTCTCCTGGCTGCATCAGGGTGAGGGGTGTGGTAAAGTGTAAAGTCCCGAATGTTGAAATATGAGTTGATGGAAAAGTGAGTTTCTGAAACGAGTAGAATATCGATTTTGTTGTGAATTAAGAAAGTCTTTACTTCTTGCCTGTGAGCAGACAAGCCATTTGCATTCCATAACGCTATTTTATAGAGTTGTGCCATTACGTAAATTTTTGTTGTAGGAGTTCCGTTAGTGTATCAATCTTATCGTTGAGTCTTTTTATTTCTGTGGACATGTGGTTGATAGTTTGCTGTTGACTCGTTACTATATTCTGAAGGAAATAGATAAAGTTACTGTTATTATACTCGGTTTGCTGTAGTGGTGTAGATTGTTGTGGAACTTGTGAGTTTGTGCCATGAAGAATCTGCGCGTAAGTTGATACATTGGGTTGTTGCTGAGTGGTGTTAAAAACTGGCAGAGCATTGTCGAGCGGTTGCTGCACATTAGTTGAGTTGCTGAATTGATTGTCTTGAGAGCCTTGATGGATTTGTAGAGTCTGACGGTGTTGTGTCTTTTGTAAAGTTGTGCCATTAGGGGAACCGGCATCTTCTATTTATTAATTCCAGGTAAACTCTGCATATTTTGGCATTGGCAGGGTGAGCACCACCACATAGGGCGCATTTAGGGTCTCGTCCATCTCCCTTTTTTTGTACAGGTTTTATAGTCATGATTTCCTGCACATTTGTAACAACGATAGGGCCTAGTGCAGTTTTTTCCAGTGTGACCGTAGCACCAGCATCTAGTACACTGGGGTAATTTGGTTTTCTTTATAGGTTCTTCGAATTGAACGACCGCATTTAATAGTCGTCTAATTTTGAAGATATCAGCATTATTTGCTTTTTTTTGTAGGTCGATAAAGAAAAGATTTTTTGGTATGTTGTTTTGGTCTTTCCACACCTGTATATTTGTAATAGCTACAGCTGTATGACCTTCTTCGTTTAATGCTGCTGATATGTCTTTTGTATCTGTAGTGTGATGAAGATTACGTAGGACTACTCTAAATTTTTTTTCTTCGTCCAGAGTGTATGTGTGTCGTATAACTTTATTGTCATCAAGAAGTTTCTTAACCAGCTTATAGTTTGCCAGAGAGTTTACTTGTAGTTTTATCTTGTTTCCTTTCATTACCTCATAATAGTAGTCTTTGTCAGTAATGACCGATTTTAGAATGTCTAATAGAGGCTGCATCTTATCAACAAAGTGAAGGATGAAGTGTGGAATATTTTCTTTGCTGTTACCAGTGGTAGTTTTTCTGTTGGTAAGTTGTTCATCATTGAGACCTATAAGAGGGAGAAATCTGTTTTGCGTGTTAGTCACATTCATCGCAGCTTCACGTGGGATTAGAGGATTGTCATCTGTCCTTTTTCTTTTGTTCTGTCTAACGACTTGGAAATTGTTGGGTCTGTAGGATTCAGACTTATCACTATAGACTGATTGTGAGTCGCTACGATCGGGGGAACGATTTTCTGTAATGTTCGTATATGTTTGGCTAGGCTGTACATGAATATGGTGAGTCGTGGACATATTTGGAGCGTGTTGCGTTGTATATGATGGTGTTTGCATAAACGGTTCTGTTTGAATAGGTTGCAAGTTTGGTTGAAGAGGCAGATATATATTAGGTGCAGACTGCATTTGCTGTGTTTGAGGAGTTTGCCAAAAGATTGGTTGATGAGTTGTGTGGTTCAATTGCATAGGTTGAATTTGTTGATACGCTGTAGATTGTACAAAAGGGTACAGTTGCTGTGTTGGTTGTAAGGCTGCATTCATGTTTGACATTGCTAATCAGTTCACCGCTACACTTGACACACACACACTCGCACACACATACACCACAGACGCACGCACGCACTGACACTGAGTATTCAGTGTCTGTTTAATGGTCCGATAATGATAACCAGTATAGTAGCATTTAGAAATATAATTACCACAACAAGAACATCAGGTAACAGAGCACACAACATCGACCGCACAGCACGAAGTCTCAAGGAGAACTAGCATATAATTTGAGGCACATGACAGTTGATGAAGGGAACGCGTCACACGACTTAATAACACTAGATCGCGAGCGTTTGCTAACCGTTATTATCGATCCTGATTCTCCTTTGATTATCCTTAATACGTTTCTAAAAGCTGTGCGCTTTAATCGGAGTCCTGTTTAATGGGGTGCTTTAAATGGGGATTTGCTGTAATGGCATATATTTTAGTGTAGCGTTTGTAGGAAAGGAGTGTTGATTGAACAGTGCAGTGCGTGCGCTACAAACATACATGTTCTAGAGCAATAATATTACTTATATCCATACACTGAAACGTTACTCACTCATATCTGCCTGCAGACTGTTAAAAATATTGTTATCAAGTAACGTAAATTTTAGTCAAGTAAAATAACAATAATTACATATTTGGTTCTAGATAATTGCAGCTATCTTTGTCGAGTTGATAATTCAATATTCATTTTTCTGGAGACTAACCTCACAAAATTATATGCAGTTCTATCGTGCTTGTGAGATATATTGTGTATTATTCAGTATCGACTGAATATGTTGTGTGATAATACATACTCAAAGTCCGATATTGTTATTCAAATTATGATGAAATCGTATTAAAACTTAATTTGTATAAACTCTCTTAGGAAAATAACGAACAAATATTTTGGTTGATACAATTTCTCATGATCAATAAATGAGTAATTCACATACCCAAGAACATTCCCAGTTGTGTACAGACCCCAACTTGCCGTATTGCTACTTACACAAGCGCGCGCGCGCACACACACACACACAAAATCGTAATTTTTGTAGCATTATTATTACTATTCCAGGATTCATTTTGGTTTGTTTTCTAATGTATACAATGTAAAACTATGTAAATTGTTAAAACTGTATACACTATCTTTAGTGTAAATTGAAGAGATTTTGACAGTGTATATAAACTATTGGTTTTTTTCTGAAGATGTTGAAAGCAGTTAAAGAGTTAAAGAAAATGTACTTGGAAAATAAAAATCTAAAAATAAACTAGCATTTAAATAACTGAATACACGCACACAGAATACACATTTTGTGTAAACGTTTTTGGTTTTACACATTATTAGGTATGCCATGCAAACTGCATAATCTTTCAATTTCCCTCAATACCCTAAGTAATACACTCAATTTTTATAAGCCGACTACTATTTACACATAAATCTTACGCACGAACATCAGCCAATATGCTAAATCTTCAATTTTTACAGACAGCTGCGTCATCAAAACCAAATATTATTCGTGTTAAGAAAAGAAAACTAAATGTCGTTGGCAACATTGCACGAATGTAGATCTGATCCGATAATACATACGTGTCATACACATATTGCGCTGTACGTGAAATTACTTTTTAACTTAATAAGCGATTAAAAGACAGCTGATAGTTACTGACATACTCTGAGAAGTTTACCTTCTTCTTGGGCTATCCTGAAAAAGTTAAAAGTATAAAAATACATTATTCAGTAAATGAATATTGTTTGGAACTACTAATTCTGTGTGTGTTTCAATTACATATTAAGTTAATATTGTTTCATCAAGTACCAACCGGGACTTAGGTTAGGCATAATACTTAGTCCTAATCAGAAAAATTTCCAGATTTCAATTTAAAAGTCTGAAATTTGTTGCCCACAAATTACAATTGGTTTAATAAATAATTACTGTACTTGTGTACAAAGACTCGTAGTTTATGTTTGTTTGAAAGACTCTGATTATATTTGTTGCTAGACTAAACATTAGTGTTGCCTATTGCATCCACTTAATACTATTTTCTGTTTAAAAATAATAAAACAGTTACAACATCACTCCGACTAAACGAAAACCAGTAAAAAAGAATTAATCTTAATAGAGTGACAGTCTTAATAACAAAGGACTTACTACTCTATTCAATACGTATATTAAATGAAATTATACACATATATTTTCACATATATTTTTATTGTTTGTGCCTATGTGGCGTTACTACGAACCGTATATTGTATACATAAAATTATTGTTACCGTTGTCTGTAACATTGCTTAATTTTAGCACACACAGGTGCGCGCGCGCGTTCGCATGCTTGTGTTTATATGCCAAAGTTAAGAATCTATTATTTTATATAAAATATTACGCCCGAGAAAATCTATGAAAGAACGTGTAACGGTAGAAAAATAAATTTTTTAGGAACACGTGAAGCCTTAATTTCTTTTACCCTCTTACAGTTTGTTAAAATCGTATCCTTATTCTTGATATCTAAAGATTTCATAGTCTTAAGCTTATTGTTACTCTGCAAGTAGAATTCCTGTCGACCGAATACAACATGTACAACACGACATCTGTTACTTCTATAAGAGCTGATTGCCTCTCGGAGTCACCGGATTCATCCGTTTACTATACTAGGTGGTTTGTTTATGTAGAACCATATTTACACTGAAAGAATGTAATTCAGGAAGCACTAAAACCCGTTTTACTTAAGATTGCCGTATTTTATTAAATAAAAATATCTCTTTATACGAAAGTTTATTATTCAATTGACGATTCCATTGATTTTAAATCTGGAAATAAAAAGTGTCAGTAAGCCTACATATATCATCAGAATTGTGTTGTTTAATAACATAGTACAATTTACGTCAACTTGACATACTTAGAAGTTAATCAAGTACATATCGTGAAGTCGTGCATATCTTACGGTACTCAGTTTTACAAAAACCACTTTGCCATTTATTAATTCTCCTTCCCCATGTTTGCTTCCGGTGAATTATTAACATAAAGAAGAGTTTCACACATGTAATAACTTTTACTACTTACAGACTTTTGAAAAAATATGTAAATTACTAAAAAATTCGTAGTGTACACGTAATTCAAACACAGCCTAAATTAAATAAAATTTTTTGATAACTAAATTTTGTGACTTTCTTAAATTTTGTAGTTATATAAATAATTCAAAACAAAATATTTTTAAACACCGTGAATGCATATTATCAGAAATGATACACTCCAAGCTTATCTTCGACCGTTCACTTACTTTGTCAATACTGAAGTAGCTTTCTAGGTCGAGATTACAAGAATCATATTCATTCTTCGACGATTATAACGAGTACCAATATTTGAAATTTACTATTAGCAACAGGAACGTAATTAAAGTGCTTCGAAAACCTGTAAATTAAACGTCAAAACTGTGAAAGTGAACAAAGAGAAAGGTTAACAAAAACATACATGTCTTCAAATATTTTTATGAAAAATTCCTGATGGCATCCTTAAAAACTAACTACGAACGATTATATGTAATAGGTATTTGTGACTTTCGACTAACATAAATGCGCTCTAAATGCGCTACCAGTACCAAAAATTCGGTTCCGGTAAAGAAACATCTGAGTAGGACACAGACTACAGAGATTGCAGATAAGATTCTTACAGTCTGTTGAAGGCTCCACACGACGAGGTAAACTCTACAGTAAAGACACACACAAAGAGCTGAAAATTTTTAATATTCAACATCGTATTGCAGAGAAAAAAAGGAAATGACTTGCTCATGTGAATAGAATGCCAGATAGCAGGTTGCCTAAGGACGTTTGGTAATACAAGCTTCGTAGATAAGAAAGTATAGGAAGACCTAGAAAGCCTTGGTGAAATGGATATATTTTCTTTGGGACTGGAAAAAGCCAGTCTTCTATTCCGTGGTGGAAGAAGAAGAATGTATATAGAGTGTTTTCAAGAATCTTGTGTTTCATATACTGAACGTTTACAATTTTTTGAAATCTAGGGAATCTTTGACGGCCACATATTTGGCCCGAAGGCCAACAAGTTACTACTGACCTTGATATGTGAGTGCTTACTTACTCTACGACTGTCCACCTCGTGGACCGACCACTCATATACAATGCAACAAGGTAACCACAAACTTTGATATATTAGTGTAGTCAACTTCCCTACACTTCCCATTAACTAGCAGAGAAAGATAGGACGGAGGGCACGCGAACATCAATCCCAGATCGCTCGATGTATTACTTAATCTCAATATGTGAAGGAGGGGGGCAACTTCTCTACAGGACTGTCTACACTCACTATGACGCGAGGCACTCAAACAAAAACTGAGGACATCAACCCAAGAATGCGGCATGGCCCGGACCAGACGATAACTCACTTAGGGACTCTCTAGTCGTAAACAATTCCCCAAAAAAAATTATTATGCAGGGACAATGCTACATTCACCTTGAGATTATGTTTAATTTCAAAATTCTATCAAGGACTGTTCGTTGTACGATCGAAACATCATTGCACATGTTCCAAAGTATTAATACCTAATCTTCTGTCTTTACAAATACTCATACCAAAAGAAAAACTTGCGTGTCTAGTAAAAGGGTGTTGAACCATTTATTGTAACAAGCCACCGCCAGAATTACTTCATTAAAAAAACACAAACAACAATTTAACACCAACATCACAACCACAGACAGGAAAAACTTGAACGCATCAAGTAGCCTCAGGGTTGCCTAACGATGCGAGAGAACGGGGGCAGACAAAACGGCAGAGCAAGCTCCCACAACAGACAACAATAGACAGCAACATTGATACCAAAAATTAAAACACACAACACAATGTAACACACCAACAAATACCATAAATCTTAAACAAATATAACAACAACATCCAACAACTAATTCCTAAGGTCATTAAATTCATGATAATGATAATTCAAATAATTTTTGAAGTCAAGAATCATATGAGTCAAGATCACGAACAGGATTGTGTGATCCGGCCCAACCGCATTCAAAAAAAATTTAAAACATATATCTATAGGTGTCCCAGGGTAATTCTCATATCGTAGCACAATGGACCTACGATGCATTTAATAAAAAAACGCACATTATAATCTCGTCCAACCCGAAAATCATTCGATGCCCTAGCATACTCCCAATTATTCAAGTCCATACCGAACAGGATTGAACCGGTTACAACCAACTTCTAGAGGTCTGACGGAAACTGGCTCAGCAGAAAATTGTCAAAAAAATACACCCGACATACATAAGAGCCCACGAAACGGTACTCATATCTTGCATGAGTGACTCGAATCAAAATTATAAGGTGTACGTGACTCCCCCGAATTATCTGGTATCTCCAGTTCAATACGTAATATCATAATAATAAAAAAAAATTAAAACACGCTTATTGCCCTGAACGACCTACCTTGCACTAACTTTAACAATTGCACACTTTTCAACACAACATAAATGCAATAATAACACTTATATACTCATACACATTAACACTAACAAAACAAAACACCAACACCAATAAAAATTTTAAACTCATTCCCCTTTAATTATAACGTGTATATCTGTTGATTCTCAGCACTCTCCTTTCTAACCCCGAACCAGTGGCAGCGCTAACGAAACGCCCCCCCCGCGAAACTAATTAGGGGGCCCTATAAAAATGGTTAAATTTTGTATACGTAATAGGGGAAAACACTCAAATGAGTTTCTATTTACGTGTGTTTCACAACAATGGTTTGTGAATACTTTCTCGTCTATCACAAAGCGTTTGCAATTTGCAAAGGACGTTTTACACGTGTACAAACTCTTAAAATTCATTGTTGCTAAATAGACAAAGTTCTATACAAACTACAAGAAAACCAAAATAAAAAGAATGATTTATTTTTACGTCAAAGATCTAAATTCAGACTATGAAACAGTACTGCACACAGAGTGTTAAAAATTTATTATTTAAAAACGAATATCAAAGTAACATTCTAGCTTTTTTCAAACATTTAAATTAGTTTGTAACTGAATTTGTAAAATTCTTGAATATACTCTATACAAGTTCTCCTTAAGTCTAATCCAATTCAATAACACTCGAACTCAAGTAATGTACAATATTTACAGATGAGGATCAACCAAAGTTCACTGTTTTCCTAAGCCTAGTCTTCTTTTTTTAATAGCTAAGAACTTTTCAACCACTTAGTTAATATTAATTTTCTGTGTCTCTTCATGCTCAATGCTTAACAGTGCCAAGTCACTCAACCGGGTTTGGGCCATGGTACTTCTTAAGTATGACTTAATTAATTTAAGTTTTGAAAAGCTTCTTTCCGCTGTAGCTGTTGTGACAAGTATGGTTAAATAAAGCTGCAAAGCTGTAGTTAAGTCTGGGAGGCAACTCATAAGGCAGCTGTTTTCTTCAACCAGTAAATTCATCATTTCTCGAATGCTTTTCTTGTGTACAATTTCTTTGGCCATCAGAGCTTTGAAGGATATTACTTGGTCAGGCAGTGATGTGGAAAGGTCACCAGGATACACATTTACCAGAGCCTTACTTTTCTACACTATTGTCTCTTGTGAGAAGTTTACTAAATTCTGAGGCGTCAGGAATGAAAACCTATCATCAATGCAACGCAATCCTTCGAATCTCATTTGTAGCTGAGCTATTACAATATCTAGTGTTGCATTGACAACTTTTACTTCAAATGATTTTACTGGGTCGTCAATTCTATGGTCAACTGATAATTCAACAAAGAAGCGTTTTACAACTCGCTTACGCTTATTTTTCATGTTACAAGTTATGTCCCATGACTGGGCCAACTGTTTAGCACCAGCAAGAAAGCCGGCAAAGTCCTTTCTTAAAAACTTTTAACTCATCACAAGCGCGGCTTAGAAACTGCCACGCTCTGCCTAGGTCAACAGTTGGCCTCTGTAGTGCTTTTGAAGTTATATTTACATCCTCTAAAATCTTAGTTTCAAGGCAGAGCACAAGAATAAATTCAAAGTTTTCCAGGTGGTTTCTAATTGCTAATGCTTCTTCTGTCTCGGGTTTTTTGAGCTGTACAGAATAATTTCTGTCAAACACTTAATCACATTTTTGAAATCATTTCTTAAAGCTAACAGACAGTCGTGTCTAGAAGACCACCTTGTTGAACATAGCTTTTTTAAAGTTAGATTTTGGCAGAGCTGTCTTCTTTAACGGCAGTGTTAAGTTCTTGCCATCTATGTAAGCTTTCACTGAAAAACACATAATTTTTCTGAACTATGTCATAAAATTGTCTTATTTCAGAAATATTTGATACCGAATTATTGATCACCAAGTTCAGGTTATGTGCAGCACAGTGTACGTAATCCGCGTTTGGGACTATATCCATAATTCTTTTCTGTAACCCAGAGTATTTCCCGCTCATTGTTGCTGCACCGTCATAACCTTGACCTCTACACTTACTAATGTCAATTTCATTTGTTTTCAAAAAGTCTAAAATCTTACTTTGAAACCCCTCACTGTTGGGATCCTTTACTTCTTGAAATCCCCAAAAGGACTCACTAATCACAGTTTTATAATTGCCAGGAGATTCTTCTACTTTGTTAATGTATCTGATTACAACACTCATTTGGTCAATCTTAGAAATGTCTTGTGTGCTATCAACAATTATAGAAAAAAAGGAGACGAGTGAATCTGTTTTAGTAAGGCAGTCAATACTGATTTTCCTAGCAAGTTAATGATTTCATTTTGAATGTCATGGTGAAGGTATTTTGATCTGGTTTTTTCATTTTCTAAGTGTGCACTAAGGAGAGAATCGTAGCGAGAAACTAAAGATAGTGTGTTCAAAAAATTTCCACTTTCAGGATTTATTTCATGTAATGATTCTCTATGGCCACGAAACGGCAATGAATACAGTACTATGGTTCGAATGACATCCACAATCCGTATGAAAATATCTTTCCATTTTTTTCCGCTCATCGGAAATTTGATCAGCTACCGTTTTACTCTTTTTCCAAGTGGCATACGTGAGACAAGATTGTAAATGAGCATTGCTTCTTTCATGAACTTTAATTTTTTTACTGAGACCTTTCCAATCTCTAATATCGCCTTCACGCCAGCTTTGGGCATCAGCACTTTGGCTGAAAAGCCAACATGGTAAACAATAGACTCCATCTAGATTACGAGAGTAACAAAGCCAAAACCTGTGAACAATTTGGCCTGCTGCAGTTTTGAAAGAATAATATGCTAGTAGGGGGAAAATGGGGTTCCTGACTCACAAAGGAATGCCGCCTTTCCCACGGTCTAGATCAAAGAGATGCCGCCGTTCCCACGGTCCAAGATTTTTTCCCACGCTCTCCCCACCACCGCTGGACCACAGCATCCCAAAGGACCGCGAATTTCCGCGAATAAATTTTTTTATTTTTTTTTTAATTTGATATTTTTATTTTTTTAATTAAATTGATTTGCATATCCGCGAATATATGCCGCCTTTCGCGAGCCTAAATCACTTTCACTTTCTAATTTCCGCGAATATAATTTTTTATATGCAGCCTTTCGCGAGCCTAGATCACTTTCACTTTCTACTGGACCACAGCATCCGCGACTTTTTCGCTGACCTGTGTCAAGATCCGCGACTTTTTCGCGTATCTGGACCACAGCATCCGCGAATATAATTTTTTATTTTTTTATATGCCGCCTTTCGCGAGCTTAGATCACTTTCACTTTCTATCATTATAGTGTATATATTAAATATATGAACAGGGTTACCAACCTTGCATGAGTTCAAATGTGTTATAATGTATATTAAATCTATATGATCAGGTTTACCAACCTATGTATGGGTTCAAACTTGATATGTGCGTGTATTATAGTGTATATTAAAATATATGATCAGGGTTACCAACCTTGCATGAGTTCAAATTTGTTGTAATGTATATTAAATCTATATGATCAGGTTTACCAAGTATCCCTCCTCAGACGCTGGTGTTACTTTGCATTTTTGCATTAAATATATATATCGTAAACAATGAAATAATAATATTTCGTCATTGTAAGATTTTAATAAAACAATTATCAGTTTAAATTCTCTCTCACACTTGTTGTGTACGTTTCTCTCTCTATGGTCAGTACCGCGCGCATGTATATGAAATTAGAAAGTTTATATTTATTCGACAAATATTAACGCCCTCTCTCTCTCTCTCTCGCTCGCAGACGTCGGAAGCAATTCGAGGTCATTGACACGACTTTACACTGACACATTGCAGTCTCTCACTCTGTCTCTCTCTCTCTCTCTCTCTCGCTCTCTCTCTCTCTGGGTTAAGCTGGTGTTGTACGTTACTAAAATCATAGCAAATATTTTCATTCTAAGCATGTATTACTGTTTAGTAATAATTACACTTGATATGTGTGTGTATTATAGTGTATATTAAAATATATGATCAGGGTTACCAATCCTGCATTATTGTGTGTATAGAACAGATCTATCAACATTTTTCTTCGGTGGGAAATTCAAACTATATTATAGTAAATTGTTGACGACGACTTCGATATCAACTCTCTCCCCCCTCCTCTCTCTTTGTCTCTAGACACAGTTGTCATCAGTTTTACATAAGCGTCGTGCTACTTATGGATTATTGTAATTAGCGATACTAAAATGTAATCACCAGGAAATATATATTTATCACCTACCTCGTGGCGTCCTTTTTTGACACATGACAGTCATTGACTACGATTTAGAAATTAATATACTGCCAAGTCTGTGTGTGTGTGTGGTAAAGTGTTACGCATAAAAAAATCTCCTTGAAATAAGGTATTTTCAAAAGTTTTGTGTACACACACATTGTATAATAATTTTCGTAATTATTAGTTTTCGTACGGTGACAACGCTTGCTTATTTACACGCATCGTGTACAGCGTATGATGATAAGCGTTATATATTAGACAATGGTCATGATACACTTGCATACGGTCATTATCGGATACGACAACGCATCAACATGGAGAACGACGACGACGACACCTCCCCACCTACTAAAAAAATTTGTCTCCATGTATAGTAACCCCCCTCAACACTTGTTTCTTTCGTCAGTTGACGTCTCTCGGTGCTTCAGTCCAGACGTCTGTAAACGTAAGTTCACATATTAATATCACAACGATATTTGTATGTTTAAACATAATATATATATATATATACATATATAGAGTTTGTAATGTGTGTGGTTTCTTTGTCTTACAGTATTATGGATAACACTGCGGTTATAATCGACTTCCAGTGCTTTTTCGACGACAACGGAAAATATATTGTGAAGGAACTGTCAATCATGGACGTTCTGAGATTTCCTGGTAGACATTGGATTTTGACACCGCCTGCTACATCCGTTACGAATCCCAAATACGTTAGGACAAACCACTGGTTAACGTCAAATTATCACAGACTTAGATGGAGCGAAGGAGAGACACCATACGACAATCTTGTTTCATTGTTAACATCACATACACGTATATATAAATATGTGTTTGTGAAGGGTTTTGAGAAAAAACGTTTTTTGCAATCAAAGATAATACACAATAATATCATCAATCTCGATGACTTTGGTTGTCCTAAAAACATACCGTATATAATTCATGGAACAGAATGTCTTAGACATTTCAATTCTTCTGACCGTTGTGCCAACTATAAGGTGCATGCTATTCGGGAATGGATGATTCATGATTTTTGCTTTACACAAACATTTTTAATGTAACAAATTTAGAAAGTAGGTCACCGCGAATGATGACATTTATATCTCTCTCTCATTCTGTTGTGGACATGTACATACATGCATAGCTGTAAGCAGTGACTATTTTCTTATGAAAATGGACTTTCCTAATGACATTGTTATATTTTTGGTGTCTCTAATTTCGTCTGTGGGACATGTTCATACATGCAAAGTGGGACACCGACGTTACCACCACCACCACCACTATCACATTCTACTGTCCTTTTGTGACGAATATTCTTTCATTGTTTGGTTCTCTCTGGTTTGATACAGACGTGTTCACTAGTGTCTTCTAATAATGTCGTTTCTTGTAAAGTTTAATGCTGTAAGTGCTATCGAGTACAAACGATGTTCAGAATTGATAGTGAATAAAAAATATCCCATCATGGTCTTAACAAATGTGGACACAAAATATGGGAACTCTGTGCTTGCTACGTTGGAGGATGGCGACCGTCAGTATCGTGTCTATCTTCCCAAGAGGTATGCAGGTGTCTTCACGAATGAGGAGCTCAGACATATCAAACCTAAAGAACTACATTTAGTGTATCGAGGGACGAGAAATCAAACAACACAAGTAGAGATTGAGTCCTAACGTCGTAAGTAGCAATCGTGTTAACAAACAATTTATTGATGTGTGTGCGTGTGTGTAGTTTCAACTCTCTGTACTTAACACTTTAATAATTGAATTTGTATGTACATGATAAATGTATCATTGATTCTACAAGTTTCGTTGAATAATAGTTGCTTCGATTAGAAATTATTTGAAAGTACATTACCTTTATGCGATAAATGTATCATTGATTCTAAGTAGTATTTACAAATTTCCAGTAAATAATATTTGGTTTGGTTTGATTAGAAATTATTTGAAAGTACATTAACTTATGAAAAATGACATATACTTGAAAAAGTTTACTTACTTAACGCATTTGATTCTTTCCACTAACTGTGTGTTTGTGTGTGTGTGTGTGATAATTGAATATTATCGTATCAGTGATTCTAATATCGACTGTATTGTTATGTTACAGATAAACTTCCTTGTGAACTGTATCTACAGCCGTGAAATTATTATTTTAAAATCTTACAATGTCAAAAAATTATTATTAATATTTATTTTATATAACAATGTTTGTTTGTGATATATGTATATTTAATCAATGTAAAATTTATTTTGAATAATTGTATTATAACGGTTTGTAAACTATATTTTAAGTTTGTGTACAGTGCTGTAAATATATATTTAATCAGTTAAAACAATATTATTATTAATATTTTATATATATAACAATGTTTGTGATATATATATTTAATCAATAATTGTATTATAGCGGTTTGTAAACTATATATTTTATGTTTGTGTACAGTGTTGTAAATATATTTAATTATTTAAAACAAATTATGGTTTATTTTAATTTATTTCGTTATAAACCTTCGAATATGCATGCAATTATTTGTATAGTAATCAGAAATGTGTGTGAGAGAGACATTTTAATAATTTGTAGGTTGTATCTTACAATCATGAAAATTATTATTTAAACTGATAATTGTTTTATTAAAATCTTACAATGACAAAAAATATTATTATTTCATTGTTTACGATATATATTTAATGCAAAAAATGAATTTTTAAAATTACAATCGTCTGTATTTAAGTTCGTGTACACACATACAAATCGTTTGAATAAGGGAAATCTTCGAATATGCATCCAATTATTTGTATAGTAATCAGAAATGTGTGAGAGAGACATTTTAATAATTTGCAGGTTGTATCTTACAATTACGAAAATTATTATACAATGTGTGTGTACACAAAACTTTTGAAAATACCTTATTTCAAGGAGATTTTTTTATGCGTAACACTTTACCACACACACACACAGACTTGGCAGTATATTAATTTCTAAATCGTAGTCAATGACTGTCATGTGTCAAAAAAGGACGCCACGAGGTAGGTGATAAATATATATTTCCTGGTGATTACATTTTAGTATCGCTAATTACAATAATCCATAAGTAGCACGACGCTTATGTAAAACTGATGACAACTGTGTCTAGAGACAAAGAGAGAGGAGGGGGGAGAGAGTTGATATCGAAGTCGTCGTCAACAATTTACTATAATATAGTTTGAATTTCCCACCGAAGAAAAATGTTGATAGATCTGTTCTATACACACAATAATGCAGGATTGGTAACCCTGATCATATATTTTAATATACACTATAATACACACACATATCAAGTGTAATTATTACTAAACAGTAATACATGCTTAGAATGAAAATATTTGCTATGATTTTAGTAACGTACAACACCAGCTTAACCCAGAGAGAGAGAGAGCGAGAGAGAGAGAGAGAGAGAGAGAGAGACAGAGTGAGAGACTGCAATGTGTCAGTGTAAAGTCGTGTCAATGACCTCGAATTGCTTCCGACGTCTGCGAGCGAGAGAGAGAGAGAGAGGGCGTTAATATTTGTCGAATAAATATAAACTTTCTAATTTCATATACATGCGCGCGGTACTGACCATAGAGAGAGAAACATACACAACAAGTGTGAGAGAGAATTTAAACTGATAATTGTTTTATTAAAATCTTACAATGACGAAATATTATTATTTCATTGTTTACGATATATATATTTAATGCAAAAATGCAAAGTAACACCAGCGTCTGAGGAGGGATACTTGGTAAACCTGATCATATAGATTTAATATACATTACAACAAATTTGAACTCATGCAAGGTTGGTAACCCTGATCATATATTTTAATATACACTATAATACACGCACATATCAAGTTTGAACCCATACATAGGTTGGTAAACCTGATCATATAGATTTAATATACATTATAACACATTTGAACTCATGCAAGGTTGGTAACCCTGTTCATATATTTAATATATACACTATAATGATAGAAAGTGAAAGTGATCTAAGCTCGCGAAAGGCGGCATATAAAAAAATAAAAAATTATATTCGCGGATGCTGTGGTCCAGATACGCGAAAAAGTCGCGGATCTTGACACAGGTCAGCGAAAAAGTCGCGGATGCTGTGGTCCAGTAGAAAGTGAAAGTGATCTAGGCTCGCGAAAGGCTGCATATAAAAAATTATATTCGCGGAAATTAGAAAGTGAAAGTGATTTAGGCTCGCGAAAGGCGGCATATATTCGCGGACATGCAAATCAATTTAATTAAAAAAATAAAAATATCAAATTAAAAAAAAAATAAAAAAATTTATTCGCGGAAATTCGCGGTCCTTTGGGATGCTGTGGTCCAGCGGTGGTGGGGAGAGCGTGGGAAAAAATCTTGGACCGTGGGAACGGCGGCATCTCTTTGATCTAGACCGTGGGAAAGGCGGCATTCCTTTGTGAGTCAGGAACCCCATTTTCCCCCTACTTATGCTGTACTGAAAGACCGCTTAGAAACGGAATCCTTCGGGAAAGGACCCTTTGGTTGACAAGGTTCACTTAACGTTATTAACTTTTTCACCTCGTCTGTCATTCTTGTAGCTTGATTTTTATAGAATGCAATATCTGTCTCAAAACTTTGGCAGGTTGGTCGGAAGGGCCTGCTAAACTAGTTTTATTTGCGTGATTACTTACAACTTCAGTTGGTTCAAACTGATTTTCTGGTCCAGGTATGTCTTCGGACTGGCGAACACATTCAATGCCTAGCAGTTGTTCTTCTTGTTCATGTTGCAGTTGCTTATTTGTTTCCGTAGTTGTATCACTTGTATCCGACGGACTAATGTTCAAATCAGGTTTACTGTCACTGTCACAATCAACTTCAAGTCCGATTTTTGTTTCTTTTTCATTACTTGCACTTGGCCTGGGTTTGGGTTGTTCAACTTTACATTTTGATGATTTTTTAAAAACTGGTCGAGTTTTGAAAGTTTACTTTTAGATTCTTCTCGTTGTTTTTGCAGTTTCCTTTTCTTAGCACCACTTAAATATTCACGCTTACTTTCCATTTTATAAACTCTGTCTCTAACACTCTAACTCTACACAAAATAAAAAAACTAAAATCAAATGTTAAGTCATTAAACTTAAACGGTACTAAATTACGAAATGAATGGAATACAGTACTATCGCGCAGGAGATGCGACGCACTACTGAGTACTGAACTACATTGTGTTGTGTTTGTTTACGTCTCCTCAGTGCCGAGTGACTCATCGCACCGGACGTACGGGCACCACAAGAGATAAGATAAGCTTCGCTTACAAACTACAAACAGTAATGTCATTTCGGAACACGTAGTTTTTTTGCATGTCTATACACTTAAATAAAACGTATATTTAGTATTTTAAATACAAATTTGGCGGTAGTCGGATCCCATTAAAACTTGTTTTCCTATTATAGCTCGTTTCATATTTTTTCAAGGAGCCAGGGGGCGGGCTCCCCAGAGGGTCGGCCCCCCGCGCCGCGGGGTCTGCGGGGGCCTTATCGCCGCCACGCCCCGAACCATTTTAAATAATTTCAATTTTCAAATTGCATTCCAAGTCTTGCCAGCTGCAGCACACACAGATAGAAAACCACTATCATTTGTAAACCCATGGTTAACCATAGACTTTATAAACCACGCTCCGGCTAACATTTGCAACGGAATATTGCCGTAACGTATAATTTTAAAACTAGGCGTATGACCTAGATGGAAGCAAAAAATGTGCTGGACCCAGACTGACAGGACTCGGAATAAAACTCTCATTTATTATTAACAGGTTATCGTTTTATTAGTGTTTTCTTATATGATATGTTTTACATATTGTTCAACTAATTGATATTGTATTCTGCTACCAGTGTTAATCCTGAAAAATTACTCGTACGGTACATCTTTATGTCATCTAAATAATTTATCAAAAAACACAATAACTAATTCAACAATTTAACTTCAAAATTCTAACTGCAGTATTGTATTGGTAGCTTTTAATTCAACACAATGACGGAAGAAAGAGACTTCTAAACTGAAATAATCTGAATGATAAATCACAGCATTCAAATAGGATAAAAATTATTAACACTCAAAGTCATGGTCGTACAGCAAACCACATCTTTTGTTTAAAGAAAAAATATTACAAAAGGCTGCCATTGATTATTATTATTAACAAAATTTCACTTAAAGAATTCTATCAGTTTTGTTGTGATCAAGAAAAAACTGGTAATATACATTTCGTTTAGACAACTGATAATAACTGTAACTGAAATTAAATTTCCTGATTACATGAATTCAGTATTTTAATGAATGCGGCTACTATATAAGAATCTCTGTTCCATTACTGCATATGAATCTATGTAATTAGTATTCTTTACAATATTTGTGTGTCCAGTTAATTGCTGGACATTTAATTATGTACAAAGATAATTTTTTTCATGTTTCTTGTCATCAATATTAATCACATTTTAAATTACATTAACTTTTCTCTGCATCATTAAGACAGGATAATTAAGTTTATATGTATTTAGCAATACGAGTCACTGAGCTATGGAAATGCTTAAGCTGTATACAGATACAGGATATATCATACATGAATAACTTGAACTTTATTAGTCTATCAGGATGTCCCTTTTACTTTGTAACTGTTGAAGTATAGTTGTGATTGCTGGGTTTGAGTATATGGAAATTTTTCACCTGTTTTCTGAAGAATGTGGATTTCAATGGTAATCTGCGATGCTGCTAAACAGACGTGGTGCTGGTAGTGAAGAAGTGTTTGATGATCCTCTTTCTAGTTGGCGATCCTTCTAAGTTTTCAGGGTAGGAGTACATGTGGCTGACGGCATGGGGAGGGAGCTCTCTAGTTGACATCTCCGCCGATGGTGTCCGATTGTCCTGACACCAACTACAAGTCCCGCGTTTCTCCCGACTAGTCGGGAACCGTGAAACAGTTTTTATTTGTAATGGGCCGTCACATAGTCTACCCCGACTATCACACTTCTATTCTCACTACACCAGCCATAGGCAAGCTCGATAGTTCACCTTTGCATTTTCGTTAGCATTTGCAAAATTCCAAACATTTACTTTAATTACTTTTACATTTATTTGTACATTATCTCTTAACGATTTTTTTATACATTAACTCTAAACTTAATGTTCTTTTAAATTTTACATTTACTTTTCTACAAATAGTTGACTGCAAGATTGGCACGTGGTCCCCAAATACGGGAAGAAACATGTGAGACAGACACACACACACACACACCCATTAAAATACGTTCTCGTTTTCTTTCCTTTTTGTTCTACATTAAGAAACATAACCCTTTATTAATATAATATGAACAAAGTAATTGTCCTCACCTCAGACACTCTACGAGATTAGTTACGCATAGTAACTCACAGGGAAACCAACCCAGCCGCCAGACCACGAAAAGCACTGTCAAAGGGCAGACGAGCGAATGAGGAAGACTCACAGTTTCAATTAACCCAGCATGGTTCGAGAAAGCCAGCTGACAATTGTTGAACAGCGCGGCGCGGCAATCTCACTCAATTGGCCGAAGCAGGTCCAAAGGCAGTGGGCTTGGCGCGATTTATGAACTGGCCGGGAGTTTCGAATTTCGAATTCAATAGCTTCGGCACACTGTATCATTTAATTATATTGTAGCACTGGTAGGTAGATTTAGCGTTTCACAAGAACTTTTATAAGGCATATAACCTACAGCGACAGTTTACACTTTGTGTGTATTAAGCGAGGTACTGGAGAATAATTTACAGACATAATGTGTCCAATAATTTAGTAAGGTAACAGTTGACACATGTTTTGGTTTCCCCTTTCCTCTTATTGAAGTGGGTTGACCTGTGTGTAGCGCAAGCAGATGAGTGCGTCTCGAATGTCTCTTGATTACTTTTGCGACCGCTAAGTTACGTTGTAGAGGAAATCGGTATTTCTAAATTTCTAACGAAATATGTAACAATTTTTTGTAAAAAAAAAATATTAATTTTGTGTCTGCGTATTTAATGATATAACTTTTCAACTGAATATCCCACTTTCACCATTCTATTTCTTTAAAGAACAAATTAAATTTGTAATAACGTCTTAATAATTTATTTTTTAATCGTTAAGTAATCAGTAATTAAATTATCCAAATTGTCCAAAATAGTAAATGATTTTGTATGTCGCACCGTGTAAAACGTAAAGCACTTATCTTTGCTGTAATTGTTTCAGAAATCGTCCTCTAAGTGTAAGTGTATTTAGACACCTTGCAACATTTCTACAGCTCTAAGCTTCTTAGTTTCTCTTATACAGTAAACACAACACGACTGAAAATGGACAAGAAGGTCTATAACGTCATGATAATGACGTATAAGGTCTCTACACGAATCACGATTTAACGAACAGTACCTTCTAGCTGTAGTTATTTCTATGGTTGACCTCAGTAACTGCGGGTTTCTTAAAATAATATTCTCCATTTGCGCTCTAATACGTTGAGATAAGGTGTTTTACATATGCTTCTTTCTAACTGTAAAAATAGATCAAAGAAAATCATAATAATATTGTTACGATGGTCGACTGATCGTCGCTTGGTACAGTATAAAACCAAATACAATACACCAATTATTTAAATCACTAATCACTAGCTTTAATTATCACAATTAGACAGTTTGTAATAAACAAGATAGTATCTTGCAAGAAATCAAATAAAAATTGTTCACACGAACTAAATAATATAAGACACAATTGTATTACAATTGTCCCGCACACATAACATAACACTTCGCCACAATACTTCAAACCGCACTGTGTAAATCGCCTGACAATAACTGAACTCCAAGCGGTAGGTATGGGCTGTTTATAGTCTGCAGAGTTCCATAATATGCGTCTTCAACAAACACGTGAAAATTCTAGAGAATACTTCAGCGCGGCCATGGCAGAAACACACACCGTTGGGCTAGTCAAGAAGCTTCTAGAACACGTGACGTTCCGCATTACGTAATACTGCCTCGCATGGCAAGCGTCACGTACGCATTACATCTGCAGGAATGGCCGAGGAAAGAGTAAAACAACGTCCTCCAGTGTACCACAACGTTCCGTAATGGGGTATCACTTTTCCGCATCACGTAACAATATCTATTTGTGAATACACAATAAATCGTAAATAGCGATCACTTGTTTCTTCTTAAATGTGTTATTAATTACTGACAACCAGAAGTGCCGATAATATTGACAATGAATTCACGTTTCGTACAAGATTAAGAATTCAGAAGCCATGTTCAATTGTACAACATGTAACTAATAGATTCACTGTAATTTATTCTTTTACTTTAGACACAAACTACACAATTAAATTAATTGTATTTTAAAATATAACAGCAATAAAATATAGTCGAAATATTCTTAAGATGATTACTAAATTGGTATTAAGAACACTGAGTTTATTAAGTAATGATTAAAAAATAGCCTATCAAAAATGCAAAACTAAATATATTTAAATTAAATTCCTCAACATTAAAGTTAAAAGCACATTTGCAAATGGCGTAATCACTCCGAGAATGCGACTCCAAATGACAGATTGCTTCAATCCTGTACATTGTCTTAACAGCCTCAGATTACTGTGGCTATAAAACATAATTAACTCTAAAGCGTAAGTTATTGTCGCATATTTTTAACCGACTGATGACTGAAAGAAGAAACACGTCCATACTTTCAGACAGGGCTACTTACTTTGAGTAGTTGGTTGTTGGGTGTGGTCTCAGTATGTCACGCAAGACAATGTGTGCCATGCAGCAATTAATTACATACACTGTTGTTACCACATGTTCACGTGTTTGGGTTAACTACCAGCATATAGTAATAAATCACGGTTCTCAGCAGGAGAATGTATTTTACAACTACACACATTTTTTTAAGATTTCTTGTTTGGAACCAACATCTTGGTTAATCATGTTTATTCTATATAAATAGGGAGTTTATTAATCCCTTAAATGTAAAGCATAAGCTGTTGTCCAAGTTTCTAACGTATATTACATTGTTTCTATATGTTTTTACTGACAATAAATAAAGCTACAATTTTTGTAAACTTCTGATTACACTAACGATAAGTAAATAGCTCCTGGTTGGGTGATACATGTTTAGTGTCACATGCAGTCCAACTTGTTCATGCAAATGTTGTTGGTGATAGTTAGTCTGTTGTTTTCCCAGTCACTTCGTGTTTGCCTTGTCTTCTGCAAGGATATGTGAAATGCCTCAACGCAGGTTCTATGAATGCTGGATAATCTCAATATGCTGAATTAGGTTTCGTTACTTGGAACGTTAAAATGTCAAGAATAAAGTTTTACACACACTCCCGAAGTCACCAACACAGGCAAACATCCGTGTAACTATAAACAGCAAAGTATATTGCAAAATTTCTTAATTCTATGATGATTGTTTGAAGTACCTACTCAAGAAACATATACATGTATATCAACTATGTCTTTTAAAGTCTTCGTATTTTATTCATTCAAAAGATAATACCTAATATCCTGCTTTAACCAACGACAAAAATAAAAAGAAAACTTTTAAAATAATTAATTCACATCAAAGGAAAAAAATAAGCGATAAAATCGTGCACTCTAAACTATTTCATTTGGATCAAAATGCAGTGTACTTAATCACTGGGTGTTAGTAACTTATTATCTTTAAAGATATTGCATTTTAATGTGAAAAAATAATACATACTACTAAGACGATTGTATGAATTTTGGTATTAAAATAAGAGTAATGGGAAGTCAGTATTCTCATTTTTTACTAACGTAATTATAAAAATAATTTCACATACCTTTGAATTAATACATTATTTTCTAGATTAAATACAGATTTAATGAGCAAGTAAGCAACAGATAATAATAAATTGTTTTTCGGTAAATAAAATTTAGTACCACGTCTAAATAATAATAAATATAGGCCTAAGGCTTATAAAAACAAGTGCACGAATTCCTGTTGAGCTATGTGACCTAAGTAAAACAGAAGAACAAATTGATTGCTACACAAACTCTTTGTTTACACAGATTCAGTCTGCGTAACTGTGGCATAATAACAGGGACGGATCCAGCAAACCGTTTTGGGGAAGGAAACTGTTGACTTTGGGGAGTATTTTGAAAAGTTAGACCATTCTTTAACGATCTAAAGTATAAATGATAGTAATGAGTGAAGATACAATACAGTTTGTTATTATCAACGTAATAGATTTATTACTGTATAAGAATTAATTGACATTTTTGTTTTGTTAGTATAGTGTTCTTTTAATAACATTCACATACAGTTTAAAATAAACACTACTCATTTATATCTATTAATCAAACATTAAGCACGCTGGTCAGGTGCAGCTACAATTTAAAGTAATTTTAGTGTAAAACCATGATCATATTTTTAAATCATATTCACAACAATAAAATGACAAAAACGTTCCTGTGTAGTAACCATTTGGGGAGGGAAATTTCCTCCATTTCCTCCTCCGTGGATCCGGGCCCGATAATAAACATACTAGCTATTATACATGTCTACATAAAACAGATATTTATCTAAAAGCAGCAGCAACAGAAGTTACTGAACACTACTATTGTTATACTACTGGTTTCTACTTACTGGTTTACAGTAATCAAAAATAGTATTGTAATAGTGAGATAATATAATTTTGTAATCAGAAAGCATTAATAACTTTCAACATCCGAAAACTGGTTTTAGAGAATTAGAAGAAACGAAATTAAAAAGTTGTGATGTACATTTTATGGCACAACTAGAAACGTAAGCCAAATAGTAGCCTGGTCATATAAGGTAAAAGGTTCATTTCTAACATTGTAATTTTTTAATTTTAATAGGAAAAAACCATTCAGTCATTATACTTACAGGTTTATACATGTATTACAGTGGTGGTGATCGTGAAAAAACTTTACAAACTAGCAACATCATCATTTAAGCAACTAAGAGACAGTTGATTTCTTACCAACGTTTTCACTCAGCTATAGCCTATGTGGTTTCGATTTCTATGACTTTGAATTTGATGAGGCCACGGCAATTACTTAAATACTGTAGAAGTATGAACTTCAACGTCCTTCAGATTAAATGAACAATGTCTCCCGTCTTATGTAGCACCAATATATTTTTATTATTTTCTATTGCTGTCACATATGGACATAGATTTTACCTTGAAAATGTCTTCAAAAATGCAACCAGTCTTCTTTTGTTGTAAACAGAATTGTTTGTTTGTGTGCGTAGCACGTTTATTATTCTATTTTATATTATAATTTTGTGAAGGTACAGTAATTTCTGTATTAAACGGTGTTCTCTCCGTGTAAGAGTGTGTGCTATACTTGTTTTCTTTTCAGCGCTGTTTCCAAAGCAATATCCATTGTATCAGCGCACCAATTACGCTGTAAAGAATTTACTTTCTTCCGCGTGAATTACTTAACTGACATCACAGACAATGTGAGAACACAAGCGGAAATTTCTTGTAGCCTTCCACATCGACTTGAAACATATGTTCGGTACAAGGTATTCCTTAGACCATTTTCAATATTTGTACCTTATTGTCGTATAACATTTAAAGATTAAATTAGTATAGTAGTGGCAATGATAAGTTAAAACAGTGGAAGACAGTGTAAGCATATTTTTTGAATGTTTGCATTCTTATTTTGTTTCAAAACTGTAACGCTTGTGAATGTCAACAACGAATAGGAGTATTTACAACGTTACTGTTGGTTTAACACCAAAATTTTATTTTACACATAAGAAGGAGATTGCATCAAAAATTAAAAATACAAATTACAATAGCCTTGTATAAGGCGTCCACTGTTAACGGTTCTGTCCAACTTCTGACACTACTGTTACGATGCTCTTCTTGATCGTCGTATGGTACAGTGGAAAACAAAATACAAGAAACCAATCAAGTTACTAATCACCAGCTTTAATTAATAACAAATACAGTTTATAATCAATTTGTACAATAATCCAAGCAAAATGTGTCCACACGCAATAATAATGTCAACTATGAGAGTCCCGCACAATTATAACACAATAACACCTTCGCCACAATACTTCGAACCTCACTTGAATAAATCCTCACTCAAATTAAAATTAAGCGCAGCTGCCGTTTGAATAGATAGCACAAGTGTTCAAGAATAATCCATAATACGCGTCAACGCTACTAGAAAACACCAGAGCGTAATTGCTTGCGGCCTTGAACACAGTGCGCGCTGACCGGTGAAGTCTGGAACAGCGTCGGTGGTTGACGCGTGGTAAGTGTCACGTAATTGTCTTTCATCTCAAAGTACCATGAATATGTACGCACACACACATTACAGCTGGGCTCTGCTGGGATGGCCGAGAAACAAGTAGAATGTTCTGTAATAGCGTAACACTGCTCCCTTCTTAAGCATGTTCGTCTGGAACTTGCAAACAATCTCTGAAGTAATACTGAGCAACGCGATCTACATAGCTGTTAGCTGTTCTACTAGCGAAAGATAATTTTACGGCTTTTCGAATTCAGTCTCGTGTGATCCTAACAACAAGTTCCCAGGAATAGAAGTCTTCCTTTCAACCACTAGTTTTGCTGGAATCACTCCCGTTACGTCATGTACTGATGACCTACGCATACGCGATTAGCTGGTCCAAGTCTGATTGGTTCTCGTCAACAACCTCTTGCGTAACTTCATCTTCACCAACGTTTCCCCCGGGCTCTTCTATTGACTCAGGAACAAGCAAGAGTCTTTTCTCGACACCCATATTTGGTTTCCATTCACTTCTTGTGTTGTTGCACATTGGTATTTCCTCTGCTCGTTCTTCTTCCATTTTCACTTAACCACGCCTGTTGACTTCTTCTTCGGTCAAAGCCACTTACTTGATTGAATTGTTGGCGGACCTTGTCATTTAAGCCATGCAAAGCTTTATGTTCTCTTGGCCAACCCTCGGTACAATTTTGAAAGCTCGTTGGGGGGGGGGGGCATGATTTTCCTGATCACACAGTAGTTACTCCACCACTGCTTAATATAATACCGGACTAAAACGTCTTGACAAATGCGTAATAATGTTGCTCTCGCTAACATTTTATAGTCTTTAAAACTCTTTAAAACAAATTTGAACACATTCCACTTACGCATTTTTATATTTATTGAAATACGACTGGTATTAGGGATATCATTTGTAAACATTCATCAAAAGTTATATAAACATTTATCTTATTGCTTTTAAAATACTAACATCTTATGGCAAATATGGGCTGTTCGTGTGTGTGTGTGTGTGTGTGTGTGTGTAAATAATCTTATTAAAAATAACGAAAGTCGTATGCAATTCTTAGACGTCACAATTGGGCCTGTATCAAATTATTCTATGTATTTAATGTGGCATTCCATCCTTCATGTCTTACTTACCTTGTGACAGGAGAAACTGAACGGTATTAAAGACTTTTACTACCCATAATGTTTTATTACCCACTGGCGATGTTTGAGTACGTGTATAAAAATTAACGGCAGCAAACAACATTAAAAACAATTTCATACAAATGGAAGATATTATTACGTTTGACATGTAAAGTATTGTTACGACATTACACAACAATCTACGTGATTATCGAATGTTCCAGAGGAATCCAGCTGAATGTGAGTGGCGTAAGTGATTTTCGACGCATTAGCTAGACTGTACCAGAAGCCGCGCGGACTGTGTCAATGCCACAATGAATTACGTCGTACACTGGCGCTAATGCATAGTTTGGAATCTTCTGGTCTGTGAGCATTATATAAATACTAGGCGGCAGCGGCCTTAGTTTTCAGTTATAGTTGCAATATATTTACAGTGCAGTTCGAGTTATTATCCGGCGATATTACTGTGTGCGTTCAAGTGGTTATTAGTGAAGTGTTGCGTTTTATAATCGGGAGGTATAATTTTAATACAATTGTGTTTTATATTAGTTGACATTTATTGCGTGTGAACAAGTTTTATTTTAATTTGTTGTAAGAGACTGTCTTGTTAATTACGAACTGTTTAACTGTGATAATTAAAGCTGGTGATTAGTGACTTAATTAGTGTTTTCTTTTAGTTTTCCACTGTATCATACGACGATCAGTATACCGTCGTAAAAGTATGTTTTCATGGCTCTAACTGTTATATTTTTATTTTGCTTGTACGAAGTAGACAAGCAAGTAATGTTTACTGACATTAACTGTAACAGGGAGATATTCCATGTGGTACAATAGTTTGTCATATAGCCACATGTTTACACATGTTGTCATACATAAAACAAGTATACAGTTGATTATCCCTTAAAATACAAAAATTATAAAAATATATAAAACTAACTCGGCAATTTATGAAAAGTTGGAAACCTTAATAGGGTTTAAAATCATCAACACTGCCATGCCTGCAGTAAAATTAATTATGTTTTCATTATTATTGTCTTCTATAGTGAACAAAGGAATTGTCGTATGTAAGGGTAGCACCTTGGATGGCTCGTTTATATTCAAACATATTATCTTCTTTACATTATTGCACAAAGGACGAGTAATGCAGATTTAGCCACAGTCTCTTCAGATAACTTACATTATAAAACTTAACTTGATTTTAGTTTGTTTACATTTTGTATATGCTCCAAATATCAATACTACGCGTATCTACATAATCCAGAATAAAATATTATATTCATTTTGCATAGACTTGCATGTTACATTATGTTAGACTCGTTTCCGTTACATAAACTTTTAAATGATTAAGACATGGGTACAAGGGATGTAAACCTACTGTAACATAACCTTTCCGATGATAAGAAATATTCAACTACATTTGTAAAATTTGTTCTCAAGCTATTAGACAAAATTTCCAAATCTAATATATCTGTTTGTAATTGTTAACAGCAAGCCTTAGTAATTAACGTTTCTAAATTCTGCCAATCTCTTATATGTTTTACATAAAAGACATTACCGTTTTGCCATTATATTAAAGTTTTCGCCACAAAAGATTCTAAAAAATTATTTCTTGCTTTTTGTTCTTGTATCATACACTTTTAAGTGGACGCTAAATTTTATAGACTTAATGCGTTGCTTTTATTAATCAAAGTTTTAATTTATCTGTGTCCAGAAGTGAGATTTGTTCTATTTGAGTACCTGTGAATGATATAAAATAGATCTGCTTGAGGAAAACACCGTACCTCAATCTTATCTAACACGTAACATAATTTATCATAATCCTGAATATTTTATTACTCTTACGATCAGAGTTAAGGTGTGTTGGAGAATAACCAAAGCTGAATATAATTTCATGCAAAAACAAAAACTGGCGGCAGAAGGTAATGGTGGTTGATTGTTAACTAAGCCATGTCATTTTCTGGCTTGTCTAAATACAGTCTGTATAAACTTAAAAAAAAAAAACTGATCGTGCATATACTTATGTTTTGATCATCAATCAACAATCAATTATTCAAATTACCAATCGTTTTAGCATATAATCATGATTTATAATCAATAAAATAAGTATACTTAATATTTATAAATTATAATTTTGGCACTTCTGTTCCTGTTTCGTAGCATTCCAACAGCACCTTTTTTGAGAGCCTGAATAACAATATACCACCTGAAGGTAGCCTGAATTTATGCTCCGTTTATTAGCTCTATTATGTGCAATGGGATAATTTACTTTAACATTATTCCGAATTTGTCTTATATAGTGTCCTTTGGATACTGTCCTATAGGCCTAACAATTCCTTGTTATCGTGAAGAAACACCACTTTCGCCACTTGAGTAGTACAACGATATTGTTTGTCTTAAAATACTCCTTTAAAAGATTTCCAATGTGCCAATATTTTAACCAAAACAATATTTTTGTATATTTCTCCACTATTTTTTTCGTCATCGGTTCTTGAACCTACTTCGTTAAACAATTTTTGTTTAACATTGTTCCTACTAAATTTATAAAAATGTATTTTGCATGTTCATTTTCATTTTTATCTATTTAAAAGTTTCAGCCAAAGACCGCCAATTTCATATAACGCATATAATTAACCAAGTTTTTTATCCTCTATCCTGAACTTCCTGAACGATGGTAAAAGACTATTTTTAACGGCATATTTTGAGGACCCTCTATCGTTGTGAAACAAAAAATGACATTTCTTCACAAACATTCTTCCATTACCACAGGTTGTGAACTCTGCAGATAGTTTATATATGCCATTCAATGTAACAGTTTTGTACCGTGTTAGAATTAAGTAGTCTATTACATATAATGTATGTGATAACGCTTACATTACCGTCTAGGACTTCAGTTGTTGGATGTAAAGAACAACGAGTGATTAATGCCGGTGTAAGAGTCACATATAGCCGGTGTAAGAGTCACATATAGCCGGTGTAAGAGTCACATGTAGCGGTGTAAGAGTCACATATAGCCGATTGCCGTAATACGTTACCTAGCTTAAATACTTGTTAGATCAATAGAATGCATTTACGGCGAGAAATCCTGGATAGTTCAGAAACGTATTGGAGTATTATAAGGACATTATTAACGACAAACAAAAAAGCGAAAAACCTTGTCAGCCTACATACTCTTTCTACTAACACTCGTGTAAATAAGCCCAGTGCAATATTTTATCATCCATTATTTCATGTAACACTAGTGCAGATCAGATACAGCATTATATCTGGCAACATCTGGCAACTTATATTTAACAATATTTACTGTAAAAAAATATAAAAATTTAGTAATTCTAAAATAACAAAATCATGGACACAGTACACGATCTACGTTAAATAATATAAAGCTTTACTTATAATTATGCTTCGTTATGCTTATAATTATGCTTAAAATTATAAACAGTTTACACCGATTCTCAAATTTATAGAATCCAAATCTGATAACGTTATTCTATAAATAATAGTGCAGCTTCTCTGTGTCCTTTCACCAAATATAATGAATGAAATGGTACGTTCCAGAACCTGTCAACTAGGGGTCAATTCTGTTAACAAATTTGGTGATTATTATTCTGATAAAATGAAAGTAGACTACAACAAAAATTTGTAGTATATTAATTTTTGTAATTACATTTTTTTTCAAACTAACAAGTTCTTATTATTACAAGTGAAAGCTTGAAAAAGTGTTAGTGTTAGTGGTTTAGGTAACTAACACAGTAGGAAACAACACACTTCGTGTAGTACATACAACACGGCAGAAACATAATAAGACTGTAAGTCTACGTCACAGAAAAGGGTCATGTTTCGTGTCACACAATATGATTTAGTAGAAACAGTATTACGACAAGTTTATTAAACCGTAATTTAGGACACCAATGATAATAAAAGTAGGCAACATATCGTATCAATCATGCTGCAGTTTAAATGAACCGTAAATCAGTTTTCAGAATTAAGTGTATAATAGTTGAATAGAAGCACATTCAAGTAAACTGTACAGTATTTTGCTATTCTCCCTCTCCGTGGTCTCACGGGTCGTAATCTTAGAGCATTTAATAATAAGTTATTTAATGCCAAAGAAACTTACTCTCAAAACGTTTGTTGAAATTTCATTAAAAATTACACTCTTATTACAATAGTTCAAATTGGTATACAATTGTCGAATACGGATTATCCAAAGAAATATCAAAGGTCCCTAAGATAAATAAAAATACAATAATCTACGTAACAAATAAAGAACTAAATATTAGACAGTTTCACTAACACACTCCACTAACAATGAACAGAAACACACATAGTTTTCAGAAACTGAACTACACACAGTCAGATCTGTCATATATTCGAAGAAACCTTCACAGCTAAATTACAGGCGTAGGCCATTTGTTTACCCCAGCCACAGACAACTATTGCAAAATGTTACATAAAACCTTCAAATATAATTAGATTAGTCGGGCAACGTAAAGAGTATGCAAGCTCAGGTATTCTATACTGTGTCTTTCTTTACGATCATTCTGAAGATTGCCCAGTTGACACTTCCTAACAAGTGTCACTTAAGTTACACGTGACTATTATAAGTATGCTCGCTTACCGCACAGTAAATTTCAGAATATATGTTAGTTTAAAATGTCGACACGTAAACATAAATTATGGCATGGTGGCAGGACTCTATATTAGGATCTTTCTAGCTTGAATAATTAACAAGATTTTAAAGAATAATAATAATTAATATATTATTTTTTAATTATAATTAATAATATTGTTATTCAGTACCAAAAATATTTAAGCTACACTACAAATCTTATACGTAACACTTTATAACCCACGTATAAGTGACTACCTTGTCATAGGTTTTTACATGATAAAAATTAAAATACGTTTTCAATAATTTGTTGTTTTTTGTAAAGAAAACAAATATTAAATTTTTCATAGAAGTTTACTGAAAGGTATTAAACGCTTAATAATTTATGGGAAACCTATAAACAAAGTTAAATTTATTTTTGTATTATTGAAATGAATTACACTAGCGTAGAAATTCTTAATATAGCGGGTCCAATAATTTTAAAGTACACAAATCAAGTTTAATAATATAGCTGGATGGAACATAATAGACTAGAAATCAATGATGCAAATATTGTGCCGAGACTAATCAAATTTTACTACTTTTTTATCACTAGCTCTACCATTTAATATTATATCGGTGAATTTCGATTATGCCTACACTTTATAATACTTTCAAGACGTGTAGTTAGGTTTGTCATTCACTAATTAAGTTAGCTGTTATTAAACATGGCTTAATAGTTGTATGCATTAACCACTTACACAAAGAAAATTAAAAATATCTAGCAATTTAAAGTATAGTATATACAATTGTTGTTATTGTTGGAATCTAACCTACAATAAGCTCAAAACAAGTTAAGTTAATTATTACAAGAAACATATGTAGACATTATCGGTTGCAGCTGTATTTAATTAATTAATTTTTTCAAGCATACAAATTTAAGTAAATTTAGACTACTTATACAATCGGTAATCAGCTTGAGTAAAGTAGATTGAAAATTAAAACAGGACAATTTAAATTATTAATTAAAATGTAACTAATCATGAAATGTAATGATAAAGTCTATCTATATACAAGGATGACTACTCCTAATAAAAGCAATGCAGAAAGCAAAATATAATAATAAAATATTCTAAGGCCTTAAAAAACATAAATGGTGAATACACAATACACTGATGCCTCTGTACGCTCCTCGAAATGCTATTTACAATGAAAACCATAAAATATAGTTAACGTCTCGTCATTGACAAATCCAAGCCACAAAAATAGTAACACGGTAGGCTACGAGAGCTGATAAAACAAACCCTTTAAGCGTCTAAGACTAAAAATGATCCGATGCCTTACGTATTAGATTAGTTATGCATTATATTTTTTACTCCTAACTAGACTACGATGAGTCAATGATTTTAAGTCAGGCTGTCGGCAATGTTCTGTTTTACTCGTAAAATTGGTTAGAAACGATTTTAGTAAGGAGCATTATGCCTGCTCTTCGTCGTCGTCGATATATTAAAGTCTATTAGATGCCAATTCCCTAAACTAATATAAAAAAATTATAATAAATTTGTTGTAAAAAAGGTTTTTAGTAAAAAACCAAGAAGAGAACAGGTGCTATCTGGACTGACTAAAGGAGGGAAATACATCGATCAAGAATGAAGGAGATAAGGGAGAGGAGGAAGAGAGATGAAAAGAAGGGAGGAACCAGTTGAACCAAACGTAATGCTCAGTAGATCATACAAAAAAAAAATTGTGTGTGCCAACTTGTGTTTTACAATAGTGAAGTATCACAGCACGCCTGCTTCAGATTGTGTGAGCCAACTTGTGTTTTACAATAGTGAAGTATCACAGCACGCCCGCTTCAGATTGTGTGAGCCAACTTGTGTTTTACAATAGTGAAGTATCACAGCACGCCCGCTTCAGATTGTGTGAGCCAACTTGTGTTTTACAATAGTGAAGTATCACAGCACGCCCGCTTCAGATTGTGTGAGCCAACTTGTGTTTTACAATAGTGAAGTATCACAGCACGCCCGCTTCAGATTGTGTGAGCCAACTTGTGTTTTACAATAGTGAAGTATCACAGCACGCCTGCTTCAGATTGTGTGAGCCAACATGTGTTTTACAATAGTGAAGTATCACAGCACGCCCGCTTCAGATTGTGTGAGCCAACTTGTGTTTTACAATAGTGAAGTATCACAGCACGCCCGCTTCAGATTGTGTGAGCCAACTTGTGTTTTACAATAGTGAAGTATCACAGCACGCCCGCTTCAGATTGTGTGAGCCAACTTGTGTTTTACAATAGTGAAGTATCACAGCACGCCCGCTTCAGATTGTGTGAGCCAACATGTGTTTTACAATAGTGAAGTATCACAGCACGCCCGCTTCAGATTGTGTGAGCCAACTTGTGTTTTACAATAGTGAAGTATCACAGCACGCCCGCTTCAGATTGTGTGAGCCAACTTGTGTTTTACAATAGTGAAGTATCACAGCACGCCCGCTTCAGATTGTGTGAGCCAACTTGTGTTTTACAATAGTGAAGTATCACAGCACGCCTGCTTCAGATTGTGTGAGCCAACTTGTGTTTCACAATAGTGAAGTATCACAGCACGCCTGCTTCAGATTGTGTGAGCCAACTTGTGTTTTACAGTAGTGAAGTATCACAGCACGCCTGCTTCAGAAATATATTTCATAATGTTAGTTATCCCGTGTTTATAAGTAATTCCAAGAACCTTAGACTGTTAATTGTTTTTCTTTCTTCCGTTAAATCTTTACACTTATTAAACAAATATTATCAGCCACTTTTATAACCTTTATTTTCAAACTACTACCAATTTTAAGTTAATATATTATGTTCTTCCAATAACTTTAACTTAATATCTCATTATCAGGAATTTTAATTATGATAGTTGTGTTAGTGGTGATAATCACAAACAGAATTATCACTTTTGCACATCACTATAGAAAAATTCCGATTAGCGCTTTTAAGCTTCTCAGCTCATCGTCAGATCGGAGAAGCTTGAAAGCGCTAATCAGAATAATTTTCTATAGTAGTTTGGAACAGTGATAATTGTGTTTATTATCAGGAATGTCATCCATAATACAACCCTCTATTTACTTTAACAGCGTCTTTACATGAAATTATGGATGTGTTATTGTCTCACATATATATATATATATATATTCCATGCTTCCTTAAACTTAATTTTTACGGATTAAGGTAATTATGCCAACATATAATTACAAATAAAATTTAAATTTCTTCAACTTAAATTAACGAATGTGTATTTACATAATAAAATGAAAATATATAGGACTGTCATCAGACCGGTGCTATGCTACGGGTGTGAGGCATGGACAATCACACAGAAAACAGTCGACATAGTAGACACCTTTGAAATGAAAATCCTCAGACGCATTATAGACCCAATACAAGAAAATGGCTCATGGAGACTGAGATACAAGAACGAACTGTATCAAATATATAAAGAGATACCAGTCTAAAAATTTATAAGAATTCAAAGATTGCGTTGGGCCGGACATGTTATGAGAATGGAGGATGGCAGGAACCCTAAGAGGGCTTTGCTGGGTACATGGGAGGGAACGAGACCTAGAGGTAGACCGAGGAAGAGGTGGGACGATGGCGTTGCAGAGGACGCGAGAGACATGGGGATAAGAAACTGGAGGAGGGTTGCAGTGGATAGAGTTGATTGGAGGCGGAGATTGGTGGAGGCCAGGGCCCGACTTGGGCTGTAGCGCCATAGGAGAGGGAGAGTATTTACATAAACACATTAATAATAGTAAAATATTACGTAAAATATGTTTACAGTATACGAACATTATGTTTAGTAATCTAAACTCATAATAATATTTATGAATTAAGAAAATAAAAATCTTGATGAGTAACACTAGGTCCAAATTACATTTCGTTTTTAGTAGAAAGTGACAAAACCAATAATTTCGAAACACAAGTAAACAAACTGTATACGTGTGAGAACATTTCGTTATTTAGAAAACAATACTAGAAACGGCAAAAATTAGATAAATGTTTTCCATTAAACTTGGTATGCAAGTCATTTTCATAAAAAAGCTAAATCATAGATCATATTTCTATTTCATATAATTGTTTTTGTATTAATATTTAGGATTAAACTGTGAAGTGGCCAAGTATATCACATTGGTTCTATTCACTTGGGGAAAGAATTCCTTTTAGTGTTATATTAAAAATTGAAGAAAAGAAAATTACACGTGTACTTTAGCATTCTTAAACAACAAAAGGCTTTAAAGTTTTACACTCTCAACTCCCTGTGCATTTACAGTGCTTGTGTCTCCAACGTCTTCCACTTTTTATTCCACTCGATTTACACTTCAAACTCACCTGATACTGATACTGATTTCCTGTTATTTCACCCGCTAATCACTTTTACATTTACACGAGACACGTGAGTTCCATGAAACAAAACTCGCGCTTTATGACTACTACCGGAGTGTAATTTTAACATGTGCTGTATATAACTTAACAAAAAATAAAGTTTGAAAGCTATAATTATTAGCATTGTCACAGCCAACTAAACAGTTTTGTTATTACGCTACAAAAATAACCACATAAACTGTAAAAGTATTATAGAAGAAAATTAATTGATAATAATATACCTGCCTGAAGATCACAAATTCGAAAGTACTGAGGTTAAAAAATAAGCTCTGTTTAGTAATTCAAAAACTCCTAGGTAATGAAAAAAGATGGATAAATGGACGGAGGGTTATGGGTTACGAATTCGAAATCAACAAGTGACAGATTATCGTCATTAAAAACACACATCTATTTCAGCCCGTCAAAGCTGATGAGTAAAATTAAATGTTGGAAAGTACCTTTGTGTTATGGTAAAGAGGAAGTTAACATTCAGAGATGAAACTATGCGGGCGTCTGAGAAGGCTGCGATTAGATTATCATGTTTAAGAAAGCATATGTGCTGAATAGTTGACTGCTAACGATGGTAACGCAATCCATTATGCTCTGTGAAACAGACACCTGAGCGGACACATTTAGTTTCAAGAAATGTTGATGGGTAACATATCATCCGTACACACAGAAATTGTGCGCTAAGAGCTACCTACTTTTATCCCACCGTGTCAAAGGCTTGTGTTCTAATGATAGGAGGTTTTATTGCCACATACCTGTTAGCCCGTTAAAAGAAGGAAATTGAAGAGGTAGTAGATAAGTTCAATATAAGTAGCAAAACCAAAGAGGGGCTGTAGCTCTGACCAATTGACACTCCAGCAGGAACTAAGGGGTAAAAGTAACCAGAGGTACACGGACTGCCAGGCTTTTTAAAAGTTTGGCTGACAAGTTTTAAACATTCTAAAACGTTTTTTAAAAGTTTGGCTGACAAGTTTTAAACATTCTAAAACGTTTTTTAAAAGTTTGGCTGACAAGTTTTAAACATTCTAAAACGTTTTTTAAAAGTTTGGCTAACAAGTTTTAAACATTCTAAAACGTTTTTTAAAAGTTTGGCTGACAAGTTTTAAACATTCTAAAACGTTTTTTAAAAGTTTGGCTGACAAGTTTTAAACATTCTAAAACGTTTTTTAAAAGTTTGGCTGACAAGTTTTAAACATTCTAAAACGTTTTTTAAAAGTTTGGCTGACAAGTTTTAAACATTCTAAAACGTTTTTTAAAAGGTTGGCTGACAAGTTTTAAACATTCTAAAACGTTTTTTAAAAGTTTGGCTGACAAGTTTTAAACATTCTAAAACGTTTTTTAAAAGTTTGGCTGACAAGTTTTAAACATTCTAAAACGTTTTTTAAAAGTTTGGCTGACAAGTTTTAAACATTCTAAAACGTTTTTTAAAAGTTTGGCTGACAAGTTTTAAACATTCTAAAACGTTTTTTTAAAAGTTTGGCTGACAAGTTTTAAACATTCTAAAACGTTTTTTAAAAGTTTGGCTGACAAGTTTTAAACATTCTAAAACGTTTTTTAAAAGTTTGGCTGACAAGTTTTAAACATTCTAAAACGTTTTTTAAAAGTTTGGCTGACAAGTTTTAAACATTCTAAAACGTTTTTTAAAAGTTTGGCTGACAAGTTTTAAACATTCTAAAACGTTTTTTAAAAGCTTGGCTGACAAGTTTTAAACATTCTAAAACGTTTTTTAAAAGCTTGGCTGACAAGTTTTAAACATTCTAAAACGTTTTTTAAAAGTTTGGCTGACAAGTTTTAAACATTCTAAAACGTTTTTTAAAAGTTTGGCTGACAAGTTTTAAACATTCTAAAACGTTTTTTAAAAGTTTGGCTGACAAGTTTTAAACATTCTAAAACGTTTTTTAAAAGTTTGGCTGACAAGTTTTAAACATTCTAAAACGTTTTTTAAAAGTTTGGCTGACAAGTTTTAAACATTCTAAAACGTTTTTTAAGAGTTTGGCTGACAAGTTTTAAACATTCTAAAACGTTTTTTAAAAGTTTGGCTGACAAGTTTTAAACATTCTAAAACGTTTTTTAAAAGTTTGGCTGACAAGTTTTAAACATTCTAAAACGTTTTTTAAAAGTTTGGCTGACAAGTTTTAAACATTCTAAAACGTTTTTTAAAAGTTTGGCTGACAAGTTTTAAACATTCTAAAACGTTTTTTAAAAGTTTGGCTGACAAGTTTTAAACATTCTAAAACGTTTTTTAAAAGTTTGGCTGACAAGTTTTAAACATTCTAAAACGTTTTTTAAAAGTTTGGCTGACAAGTTTTAAACATTCTAAAACGTTTTTTAAAAGTTTGGCTGACAAGTTTTAAACATTCTAAAACGTTTTTTAAAAGTTTGGCTGACAAGTTTTAAACATTCTAAAACGTTTTTTAAAAGTTTGGCTGACAAGTTTTAAACATTCTAAAACGTTTTTTAAAAGTTTGGCTGACAAGTTTTAAACATTCTAAAACGCTACTACAGCTGTTCCAAGTGTTAGTTCAGAGCACTGGAAAGAATAGAACAAATCGCGCTACTAGCCACCCGGAACACATCGTTATCTTAAAGAATATAGGTACCTTTTTCTATAAGTCTTTGCTAACATAAAATATTGGTAAACGCACCGGGTTTTGCTAGCACCAAATATAACCAAGCATCAGTTTGACGAAAAATAACTGTAGATTGTTTACGAAAGTTAATTCTCTCAGAATAAAATTTTAATTTTATTGAAAAACGTCTACGACTTTAACTTGTAATAATCTGACCATCGTCCTATAATAGATGGGTCTAAAGCGTAAGTGAAACGATATTAGAAAGAACTTATTACTTTGTAACAATTTCTGAATCAGTTTGAAGACCGGTTTCTGTCGTAATAAACACTTTAGGTATGGGCTGTTGCAAACAGCTGGGCACTTCCTGTTTATAACCGTCATAAATTAAAATTAATATTGAAATTCAGCTTTTATGTCAAGATTTTATTTAACTGTTATTACTAATTTTAAATGTTGTTATGTTAGAGAGTAGGAAAAACAGATAAACGTTGTTATTAATATTGCTATTAAAGGTCACGTTACGTAATGGTGTTAAGTTTCATGTACCGTTGTATACAACTGTAAAACACATTGTTAACAATGTCAACGCTAACCCAGGACTGTAGCGCATGTAGTTTGATACTATGGCGATTTGGGTTGGTAATATCCTTATTAGCATATTAAGTCAGTTTTTCTGACAGCTAACCCGTAGTCAATTAAAGTAGTGAACACTGCCTAAAATTATCCTTACAAACATTATATTTTTCTTTAAAATGAGATTAAAATATTACAGTAGATCTTATATTAAAACTGACGTAATATATGTGACCGTGTTTCACAAAAACTGAAAAACGGTAGAAATATTTTTATTTTCCAGGTACAATTTAAGAATATTATACTCCTGTTCATAAACGGAATCACTACATGAACACCTAACTCGGTAAATTCTATTTCCAATGTCAAAACACATCTAAATGTTTCGATCTTTGAACACTTTTAGACGAAGCTCCCCATGATATCAACAATATAAATCAACAATAAAATAGTAATTTCAATATCATTTTCCGTTTTTAATACCTGGAATGTAAGGTTACATAAGAATTCGTCAAGGGCGTGGAGAAATCTTTCTTTAGTAATAAACCACACAGTTTATTCTATATTGAACTTTTTGAATGTAAAACTTAGGGGGTAAGTTAGTTCCCTTGAATGTTAGCAAGAAAGTATATGTTTAATATGTAAATAATGTAAACAGATAAAACTAGCAGAAACTTTAGTATGATTTGATCGATTTTGAAAATTATTTTTGGTCGTTATTCGGAGCACAGTACTGATGTCTCAGCTATAGAGCTGAAACACGAAAATCAGTCAGCAGTAATAATTAGTAGAATCCAGTTGGTTTCACAAGTGAGTGGTACAACTGCTACTTCATGAGCTGCCTCTGAGGCTAATCATAATGCTCTAGTCACAGAAAGCATATAACTTTCTGTGTCGAATAGATCGGGACAAGTCCTTGACTGTTGTTAAGAATCACAATTTCTAACCTTGGTAACGTAAATGTAGAATGTAGTCCTTAGCATCCAATAGGCCTACCATAAAAGTTTATGATATTGATAAAGCATAGCTACTATTAGCAAATTACGTATTTTTGCAAATAACATTTTATTTAATTAAAGTTCGATAAATTTAGCAAAAAATAATATCACTAAATAGTAAAGTTTGAAATAACACATTGTGCTAAAATTCAAGGAATTATCAGCTAAAATTTGATCCAGTGGAAATAGGCAACATTTTTCGTGTATGTAGGCTAATCTGTTTCCGTTTAACTCACAATGTATATTGTAGCATGACAGATAATCCACTAAGTAATAATTCCATTATGATCATAAATACATTTAAATTACAAATAACTCAGAAGAACATTCACATGAAAATAATTAAAAATCAAAGAAAAATACCACCATGAAGGAAAAAAGTAATTAAATCATAAAAACGCAACAAATAAGTATCAAGAAAATAAAAATCCGAAGAAATTAAAATAATATCAAGAATACCCAGGTAGGATAGGAGCAGGTAATAAAGAAGATACCCCGAACCAACCAACGGACAAAATAAAACCAAATTACCTTGGAAAACCCAAGAAGGAAGAAATGAAGAAAAGAAGATATGGGATGGGAGGACTACGAGGAATACCCATTGATAAACCTATTAATAACAATGATAAACCCCAAACCAAATTTTAATGTCACCCAAAGAAAGTATAACACCCCTAAACCTCATATACTGTAAATGTAAAATAATTATAAACAAAAGTGTTTAGTAGTGTGAATAGAAGTGCACCAACTAAAGTTATTATATAATAAAATAAACAAATCTTCACAGTCCATTATAACTAAAAGTTTGGTCTTAGAATATTGTAGAACTCAAATATAAGTCAGAACCAACAGTGTAAGTGTACTAGTGCAAATGATTTTAATATGATAAACTTCAAGTAAAGGTGTAACTGTTACTTGAACTATGTGCTATTAAATAACTTTAATATTTTATGTAAATACAGAGATAACATATCATGAAATATTGTTGTGAAAATATTTCTAATGTTTCATAGAAGAGGGCACTTTTTATCAAAAAACATTCTTTGAAATGTAAATGATAAATAGAGCAGGTGGGGGAATAATTACAGTGACAGGGGATTAAATTATAATACACCATATAAACAGAAAGGACTGCAATTAAATTAAGTTTAACAAAAAATAAAAAATTAAATGGCTAATTATGTTTGTCTTTAAAGCCAATGAACTCCACATTTCAAAGTGGTAATAGAATAAGAATTATAATTAGTATAAGAATGTTTATGAATATAACAGTGTTCATACAGCCTAAACTGTTTCTGTATGTATACTATACCAGTTTATAAAATGTTTGTTATGTATTTTAAAAATAGTTCAAACTAAAATATCTAACTTTAAAGACTAGAAATTAATTTTCAATATTGTTTGTGTATTATGATCATGAATACAATGCTACATGTACCAATATTTATATAAGGAAATTTTATTTAATATTGTTTTAATTTTAGAAAGTCAGAAGGGGTATAGAAATAACATTATTTGAAAAACAGTATATGTAAAATTATAAAATCTTGGCCAAAATAGTATGTTTCAAATAACATTATAATTGAGTAAGGAAGTTTAGTAAACCAAGTAAACTAATGAGATTTATATAAGGTGAATCAATCACCAACTACTATAACTGAAACCATACTTGAAAAGAATAATATAAAAAGATGTATAAAATTATTAAAAAATTTCAAAATGTAATACCTAACAATTTCAAAGGAGAAATAGTAAATTTATGAATAATAACTAAAAGAATGATCAATTGATAAATTTATAAGAAATTAAGGAAAGGTAAAGATTTATATCAATCTGAAATTTAATATAATCATATTTATAACACTTAAGATGGCTAAAATTTTGGACAAGAACAGGAAGCAGATATTGAGCCTATATTTCCAAAATGACAGAAATATAGCAATTTTGACAAAAAACTTTATAAAGATGGACTATTGTATGTAAAATTAAGCACAAGGAGTTAAAGAAACCAATTATGTAATTACTAGTTCACGAAAGTAATCAATAACCAAAATATATTCTGAGTATAATGTACTATAGTCACATGCAATAGGAAGTGAAATATATTTGAAACAATACTTTTCTAATATTAACTTGACAAGATATTTCAGGAGACGAAGGAAGTAAAACAGTTCTTAATTAACATTCGAAGCGAACGGTTGATTTTAGATCGCGCTAAGAACCTGTATAGCGAATACGATTAATGACGTATAAAGGTTAAACATAAAATCAGTGAACAACCGAGAGTTACCGAAATTGGTATATTAAACATAAAATCAGTGAACAACACCACCACAAACAGTGAAAACAAACAATACGTAACCGAATACAAGTGAAATAAACCCATAAAACTATCAAACTTTAATAATTCACATTACAACGAACTTCACGATTTTTCGCCACACACAGACAAAAGTGAACACACCAAATATAAAACATTTAAAGCCAGTGAACACAGAACACTTAACCAGGACACCTCTAACAACACAATAAACATTATCCAATATTACGGAGATCAGAAAGCAGTTGTGAAGGGAACTTTATTGTCAGAAATTCCAGCCATAACATTCTCGGTTTTCTTCAACAACGAAGCGGCGGCCATGATGGTTCCGTGATGCAAAGCGCATACATTGAATAATTTCATCCAGTCACCATTGGGTATAAAATTGTGCATTATAAACATTATATCTTATTATCAAATTGTGTATTTATTTATTATTAAGAATTATTTTGTTAATGTTATACTTTCTATACTTGCCCCTTCTCTGACTATTATAATTATAACCGTTCAAAGAACCATTCGAAAATATTTATATAATATAACCTGTATTGAGAATCGATTATCCCTGTGAAAGAGTCGAGCTTTATATACATATCGATTTTAAATCGATATTTTCACAATAATTGTCAATAAATCATAATAATTCAATTATCTGGTTTTAAATTTCTTTCACAAGTTAATATAAGAGTTTTCATTAACCTCAGGACTAACTGGAAGGCGACCATTACTAAAGGAGAGTAATATACTGGAGCATAGAAGAAAATCGCCAATCGATTAGTGAAGTGAGACAATCTTATAAACTCCAGATTTATTTACAGTTAACCAGAAGTGAATATATTGACATAAAAAACTTACAGAATTTTAAATTTTCGACGAAACCACATTACAAGAATTATTTCTTAAATATTTCATAAAGAAACAAACATAAAAAAATTTTTTTTTTGAAAATTTAATTTAAAGTTAAATTAAAATTTTTTTCTTCTCATTTTTGTACAGAACAAAAATAATTATTTGTAACAGCATATACAGGTCTGGTTACAATATTCACAACTGTACTCAACCACCTCAAACACACACACACACACACACACACACACACACACACACACACACACACACACACACACACACACACACAGTGTGATCACATAAATATAAAATAATTTACCTCATTGGGTACACCATTTAAAGTTCTTCCAACCACACAGCTCATATTCCAAATGGGTATCAAAGTTAGATGATCCACGTCAGGCACGCACATCACGGATCAAAAGTAATAAATTTGAATATATCCACTATTTTACGGTGTCTTTTATGTTGTATGCAGATAAAAAAGTTATGCTTTCGCACACGTATTTTGGGTAAAATAAAATTCTAACGCTTAAAACTTCAGATATCATATATGTTTATTTCCACTGATCACAAAAATACATATACTTTACGTGTTTCCATGTGAACGGTAAAATATCTTTTAATCCCATAACGTTTGCTATTAAACTGTAAAACTTTACAGTACCGATATGAATGAATGTTCTTAATACAGTTTACATCTCCAGTTTAAATACACTTGTCGTGTGGATACAACTTTATGTAAAACGGAAACACAACCGAATAAACCATTGTTTATCTTTTATTAAAGTCATATTTTTATAATTTATATTATATTAAACGATTAACATCTATGTGGGTAGCTCTGTAAGTAACTTTACTAGTGCGATGAAACTATAAAGAGTTCAAACAAACACAAAAAAGCAATAGCCTATATTAAAAATTAAAATTTTATCTTTTATTAAAAAGTAACAGTGTAGGAGTACAAATGTAAAATAGGTAACTAAATAAATTCTTCTTCATCTTCTTCTTCTTCTTCTTCTTCTGCTTCTTCTTTTGCTCCTCCTCCTCCTCCTCCTCCTCCTCATCCTTCTTCTTCTTCTTCTTCTTCTTCTTCTTCTTCTTCTTCTTCTTCTTCTTCTTCTTCTTCTTCTTCTTCTTCTTCTTCTTCTTCTTCTTCTTCTTCTTCTTCTTCTTCTTCTTCTTCTTCTTCTTCTTCTTCTTCTTCTTCTTCTTCTCCTCCTCCTTCTCCTTCTCCTTCTCCTTCTCCTTCTCCTTCTCCTTCTCCTTCTCCTTCTCCTTCTCCTTCTCCTTCTCCTTCTCCTTCTTCTTTTTTCCTCCTCTTCTTCTTCTTCTTCTTCTTCAATACATGGTTTGGGCTATAGTCCGTCCAAGTTCACAGAGTCTCTGACCATTTTTTTCAGGATCTTCCATAATCTCTCGTCCCCACTGGCCTAAATTCAAACGCTTGTTTAGGAATGCACGTGACTACCATGCGTTCTACATGGGACTTCCAATTCTGCCTGTTTTCCTTTATTCTCTCCAGAACCGACTATAACTTCAGGTCTTTCCTTATGTTGTCGTTTCGTACATGATCTCTTAAACTACATTCCTTACCTGTTCTCAAAATTTTGTTTCCGAGGCTTGTATTTTTGAAACATCGTTTTGCAGCCATACATTAAACTCAGCACAGCCACGACCTTATAGAACTTTAGCTGTCTCTCTCTGCGTTGTATTCTTCAATAGTCGTCTTATTGTTCTACGGGTATAACTAAATATGTTTTACGTATAAATTTTTAATGTACTCAATTGGTAGATTATGATAGTTTAACAAATTCCTATATCTAAACCACATTAAGAATAGATGGACAGTACTACAATACTACAAGCTGTAATGTAAACTTGAAAACCTCTAACACCTCCCATATTTAAAAAATAGATTGATTATAAATAATAACACGTGAAGTGCTCATAAGTCTCTATTTTTTAAAATCCAACACTATACATTTTCGAGTTTACGTAAGTCATATCAACAACTATTTTTACCTTTATAGTTAGAAAATCGGGAAGTGAAATTGTAGGGGAAATTATCTTTTCCAATGTGAAAGACAAAATCAACATAAAGTTTTCTTTATTTAATATTTGCGTGTATGAATTGTTTTAGTGTGTAAAACAATAGCGTGTTTAAACACGCTATATATATACATTATATTTAATTTTTATAACGAATTTACGTCAAGATATTTTTTTCCATATTATATTGTAGTATCACAAGGTGATACAAAACAAAAAAACTCAACTGAATTATCAAAATATTTAGGAAACGTAATCAAATAAACAAATAATGGGTAAGTGAATGAGGAATGCACTAGAGGATAAATGATCTAGTGAGAACAATCAAAAAATGATTATATAAAGGAAGAATTATAATAACTAATCCAATAAACCATGAATAAATATAGAATAACTGTTACAGAGGCATGAATAGATTAAAAACATAAATTAGCCTTGTAAACAAACATAATAAATAACTTGACAAAACAGACATCTAGAAGGACTAGACTAGACTATATCTTTGACATAATAAATTACCCAATAGATTAGGGGAGTGAGTGTATATATATCTTATTGTAATATTGAAAATAATAATGTTTGAGTATATAAGCAAAAAAATGTATTTAGGGTTAAGAAAAATCATTTATATAACAAGCTAACAGTCAAACTAGATCTCAGACCTAAGACTGCATTTGTAATTAGCATATGTATAGAGTTATAGTAAAGACCAGATAATTATTGTCATAATTATGTGTATTAAAACGAACTGGTATATGTTACTAGATTAAAGTATAAGTAACCTTAAATGTCTGTAATATACTAATAAGGACATAATTAACAACATGTCTACTTGGACAAAAATCCTACATCTACTATAGAAGGTAGACAGGGACATTACAAGGTACAAAGCATGTCTTAAATCATAATGTGTACAGTAAAAGATCATGTTGTTTATTAGGATTAATTACCATATGTTACAATGTATTAGAATTAAGTAATTTTATTGTAAAAAGTAAAGAATAGTCGTATGTACACAAGACATTTTTAGGCCTATTATATTAGCCAAGAGTTTTATAGAAAGTTAAGGTTCATAATTATGATTATTAGCAATAAAATGTTTGTTAATAGCATAAAATCATATATACAACCGAGAAAACAAAAAATGTAATAAAAAAGATAACTTTTAACAAATAATGTATTAGCACAGGCCAAACATTAAAATTGTTCATTTTTAGAAATACTGTATGGAAACATATTGCTACGACAGCATAGAACAATCTACGCGTTTATCGAATGCGCCAGAAAGATCTCGACGTAAGCGTGTGGTGTACGTGCTACTAAACGCATTTTGCGAGAATTTTCTCTACTGAGCCAGGCTTCGCTCGGGCGCTCGGACTGTGTCAAGGCCGCAGCAATTACGTAGTTCGCGAGAGATAAGACGCAGTTTGGAAGCTTCTGGTGTGTGAGCGTAACTATAAATACATCGCGTCGCGGCCTTAGTTTTCAGTTCAATGCGAGATTTTTGACTGTGCGGTTCGAGAGTATTAGTGCGATATATTTACAGAGCGGTTCGAGTTATTACGTGTACGTTCAAGTAGTTATTAGTGAAGTGTTGCGTTTTATATTCGGACGGTATAATTGTAATACAGTTGAGTTTTAATATTAGTGGACATTTTATTGCGTATGAACAATTTTCATTTGATTTGTTGTAGACACTGTGTTGTTAATTACGAACTGTTTTACTATAACAATTAAAGGTGTGATTAGTGACTTAATTGGTGTCTTGTACTTATTGTGTTTCCACTGTACCTACGACGATCGAATAGACTGTCGTAACAGTGGTGTCAGAACTGGGATAGAACGATTAACAGTGGAAACAGTGGATACTTTGTACAAGACGAGTGTTATTCGTAATTAATCGAAAAACAATGGATGCCAGTCAGATGATGGAAAATTTCCAGGCGCTGTTGTTGCAGACAGAAGAACGACGACGACAGGAGGCGGAAGAAGCAGAAAAACGACAGGATGAGAAACGCAGGCAGGAGGCGGAAGAAGCAGAAAAACGACAGGATGAAAACGTAAGCAAGAAGCAGATAAAACGGAAGCTCTCTTTGAAGTTATGCAGAAGCAGATGCAAGAACATACTACCGCAGAATTGGGTCTCCTACGTGGTGACGTAGGTGAGCTCAACAATCAGATTACCAGAATATCTGACGTAGAAGAATCCATGTCAAATAAAATAGCTAAAGTAGAAAAATCTGTCTTGACTGTAGAAGAAGTTATGTCAACAAAAATATCTGCAGTAGAAAACTCAATGGCAAACATAAGAGAACAAATTAAAATTGAAGTTGAACAGTGCATGAAGATTCAACCAAAACAAATTTCTGAACAGACTGTACCAGTGATCAAGACAGAAAAATACACAGAAAATAAGTTAACAGAGAAAGTCACTTTGCCTGCAGTAGGGACAGTTCATGTCAAAGCTCCAACCTTTGACGGAAGCACTCACTGGGCAACGTACCTCCGCCAATTTGAAGCTGCTGCATCCGCAAATAATTGGACAGAAAAAGACAAGGCTGTTTCACTTGTTCTTGCATTAAAAGGGCCCGCGGCAGAACTACTACAGAAAGTGCCACCTGACAGCCAGAACACCTATGCCGAGTTGATAAAAGCTCTGGAATTACGGTATGGTGACAAACATTTGCGAGAGGTGTACTACGCTCAGTTGAGAACAAGACGACAACGTTCCGGGGAAAGTCTTCAAGAATTTAAAGCAAGTATCGACAGATTGATTAGATTGGCCTATCCTGAAGCACCAGAAGACTTCCGAATACGGTTTACGGTGCAGACATTTATTGATGGCATCGGAGATTGTGAACTTCAGCAAGTGTTACGAATGGCAAGACACCGAGATAGCTCAGAAGCTCTTGTTCACGCCCTAGAGTTTGAAGCTGCCAAGTCAGCGTCTCGCTACATTAATGGGTTTGTGCCATCACGTTGCAGTCAGAAGATCCCTGTATCACATTACCGTTACGATGAGTGCAGAAAAACAGTGTTGTCGGACAAACAATTCAAAAGTTCAAGAGAGTCGCAACGATTTGAAAAAGACAGAAGACCGAAATGTTACAACTGTGGAAAACGTGGTCATCTACAGGTACACTGTTGGGAGAAGAAGATACAGAGAGAAGAGACTGATCGCACCAATTGGAGAAGTAAAGGCCCAGAACAGCACACAGTTTCCACGCTACATAAGATCAGTGGAAACTTGATTGTTAGTGGATTTGCGGATGGTAAACCAACATCATTTACAGTTGACACGGGCGCAACAGTGTCCGTTGTGCGCCCTGACTTAGTCTGTAACCACCATCCTCTAATTAGCTCTTGTACAATACAGACTGTGACTGGAAGCCCCGTCAAGGTGCTAGGAAAGGTAGACGTACGTGTACGCCTGGGTCTTCTTGAGTTTAGCCACCAAATGCTCGTTGCAGACATTGTCGATGAAGTGATTCTTGGCACGGACATTATGAATGCCTACGGATTCGTTGTGGACTTAAGAGAGAATGTCCTGAAAGTTGGCCAAGAGAAGATAAAGCTTTGCATGGCTAAAATGACAGGGTCTACCAACCATTCGATTAAGCGAGTGGCATTAGTCGAAGAAAAATTCAACAAGTCTGGTCAAGAGGAAACCTCCCTGTTGCAAGCGGAAATGGAGGAAGAACTAGCAGAGGAAGTAAAAATAAATATAACGACAAAAGAAGTGATTGGAGAGCCAACTATGGGTGTCGAGACAAAACTCTTGCTTGTTCCTGAGCTGATAGAAGCGGCCGAGGGTAAAGTGGCTGAAGATGAGGTTACGCAAGAGGTTGTTGACGAGAACCAAACAAACTTGGATCAGCCAGTGGTATTTAGTTCATTAGTACATGACGCAACGAGAGTGATTCCAGCGAAGCTAGTGGTTGCGCGAAAGATTCGCATTCCTGGGAACGTGATGTTCGGATCACACGAGACTGAATTCGAAGAACGGGAAAATTATCCTTCGCAAGGATGGCCACCTAGATCGCCTGGTCGAGTATTACTTCGAAGACGCTTTGCCAGTTCGGGACGAACAGGCTTAAGGAGGGGGCCGGGCTACGACAGCATAGAACAATCTACGCGTTTATCGAATGCGCCAGAAAGATCTCGACGTAAGCGTGTGGTGTACGTGCTACTAGACGCATTTTGCGAGAATTTTCTCGACTGTGCCAGGCTTCGCTCGGGCGCTCGGACTGTGTCAAGGCCGTAGCAATTACGTAGTTCGCGAGAGATAAGACGCAGTTTGGAAGCTTCTGGTGTGTGAGCGTAACTATAAATACATCGCGTCGCGGCCTTAGTTTTCAGTTCAATGCGAGATTTTTGACTGTGCGGTTCGAGAGTATTAGTGCGATATATTTACAGAGCGGTTCGAGTTATTACGGTGTACGTTCAAGTAGTTATTAGTGAAGTGTTGCGTTTTATATTCGGACGGTATAATTGTAATAGAGTTGAGTTTTAATATTAGTGGACATTTTATTGCGTATGAACAATTTTCATTTGATTTGTTGTAGACACTGTGTTGTTAATTACGAACTGTTTTACTATAACAATTAAAGGTGTGATTAGTGACTTAATTGGTGTCTTGTACTTATTGTGTTTCCACTGTACCTGCGACGATCGAATAGACAGTCGTAACAATATCATATGAGATCTTAAAATGATCAGCAGAAAGAAAGCAATTCAATGGTAATAATATATTCACAATTGTAATTAGCATAATGAAATTATGTTAATTTTAAGAATTTTGTAAATTTTGATCTCAGAAAACAAAAGTGTATCAACCCAAAGACCGACGCTATCAACGACAATGCGAGAAATTTCAACCAATCGGAATTGTTATATTTTGCTGTATTAACCCCAAAGCCCACGCCAAACTAGCTAAAAAGTGACCCTCAGCGAGGGAGTCTAGTGTGAGAAATCATCGAGTCAAGAACGTCTCTTCCGCGACAGTCGTAGACGCGAATTTAACATCAGAGTCGAACCTCGGCTAGGTTAGGTGAAATGTCAACAGACAACATAACCAAAAAGTGTAAATAGTGTCGCGAGAGTTCATACTAACAAAAGCAGAGTTAAAGTGCATTAATAATTAACAGTGAATAATAAAGTGTGTTTTAAAAGAAAAGGAAAGTATAGTGTACATACTTAAAATTATAATCGACTTATAACAAATTACTATAATATAATTATAACACTTTGTGTACACTTAAACTATTTATTCCACCACAACTAACCAAAAACACTATCAATATTATAATTTTTCACTTTTAAACCATTATTTCTTTGTTTTTTAATGTTAGAACGGTATAACCGATAGAAATCGGTTAACCTCAAAAATCGACATCGATCGACATACGAAATAATTGTTATTCTAGATCTAAGATATTGTTCTGTTTTATTGTAGTCACACTTATATTGTGAGGTTTTGTACTTGGTAAAAGACATTTTCGTTTGGTATTATTGTACTTAAAAGAACCGGAATTTATATTTAAATAACGTAAATAATCTGTATACTAGGCTTAAATTAGATCATATTGCCAACTTCTGAGAGAAGAATTTTAACTAGCCTGGACCATTGTTTAAAAAGAAAAGGTTGTCACTTTATTTTAAAAGGAAAAGAAACAAATATGAACAGGAATAAAAGGAATTGAAGAGAATTAATTGTGTATGGATTTATTTTAAATACTTATTTTTAAAATTTTTTTATCAGTTTCGGAATATTAGTGTTTGTTTACATTCGAAGAAAAGTTGGTAGTACCTATTGCCCGGCTACCATATGCGATTTGAATTAAAGTAGGTAAGTGAATTCAATCCGCCTCCAGTAAGGAATTAAAAGAAGTTAAATCATTTAAATATATTAAACCATTAAATATATTAATTCCTGAAAAATAACGTCAAAACTGGAGCACTATAGGTACAAATCAACAAGTAAAGGTATAAATATAACCACCCCTCAAGTCGAATACAACACTCAGTTCTCAATTAATAATTTTTTTATTAAATTGAAAGTTCAATAATTAAGCAACAGAACCATAACTCTTGTTGGTAATTATATTACCAATAAGTGCAAACCATTAGTGAGGCCTAAGAAAACATAATTCAGAAGATTTCATTATTAAATAGATCAACGCAAACAAATACATGTTTTTGAAAAGACTTAACCCAACCAGTAATTAGCCTTATTTATCAATTTTATCAAGTAAAAACAGTAACGTTACAAATGACGCACAAACTCTGACGCACAAACTCTGGGGCATAAAGGAATTAACCGTTTTATTATAAATATTATATTTCAACTTAACCAGAAAGAAACAGTAACGTGACGAAATGGCATCCACAGGGTGGGGCGTCTAACCAAAAAACAACTACAACAACAACATACTGAAAAAGAGATATTGCAAGCTCTTACTCTTATCATTTAATTTACAGTAAAGTACGTTACAATATATATATAACGTAAGGAATACACATATATAACGTATATATATACACATAAGGAATTGGCCATAATTGATATGCTTGGTCAGTATTTATGAAGCATTAATTTGATGTGGTTATGCGATTCCGTACTTCAATCAATGTTTTACTTTAAACCGTATGTAAAAATTAAATGTGAAGATTTATAAACACGCGACAGGCTTAGGACCTTGCTGAGTGACGACAAAAAAATTGTTCAACTAATTCCAAACTTCTAAAAGACACACCATCGGCAAATGAGAATTTGACGTTATAAACAATACAATCCTAATCAAACAGCTGATCAAAACTCATCACAGTGATGCCAGCCAACTTACAGTTCTGAAACTATCGTTCTCCGCCTATCAACCGTTTCCCTCTACAGTTGTTTGTCTCTTCAATTAATGAATGATTCACGTAATATTTGTGGTAAATTTATTTAAATGGCCATAAATCTATTGTACTTTTTTATTATTAATGTATTTATTATATTATTTATCTCTATTTGCATTTGTTACACATTATGAAATTTGAATATAATAAAAATTAGGTAAAATAAATCGAATACATAATAACTTTTCTCTCAAACTTTCCATGCTTCTTTGTTATATTACGTGCGTATAAGAAATTCTCTACAGTCTTTTCCATCATAGAATGTCGAGCTGAGTGATTATGTTGGGCTGACTCCTCTAACCCTCTTATAAAAATGTAAATAAAACTGCAGCACTAAAACGAGATGAAAAATTACATATGCGTCTCAACTCTAGATTCTGTGGCTGTATAGAAAAACTTTTTCAATATTTTCAACACTTCATGTCACGTAATTTGAACATGATAAAGCACTGTGCATTAGCTAAGCTTGTAATGACGTAGGTCCCCGTAGCGAGGGCACGAAAGCAGCCTATTTATTACGCCAAAATGACAGTAAAGACAGTTGTGATGTACAAATAGTTGTACCGTTTGAATGTCGAAACACCCTCAAAATAATTTTTTTTTAACCACACGGAAAGACTCTATCTCGCTGTCTTCAGCACAGACTTTTATTTATCAAACCCATTAATACATTGGTCTACACGTAAGTACTTTGCAAGCCTACACTAACAGATTAATACATATACGCACGTAATTAGTGTGAGTATAATGGATTGAATGGAGGTTAACATTGTACTAGAGAAAAAAGTGGCAAATTGTCAAGAAAGTAATATTTATAATCGCAAAAGTGGACTACCACTGATGTGATTTATGTCTTTTACTAACGAGCATGACAACTTTTATGATCAGCTGCCATCTTCTTACATACCCAAGTGACCTAGTTCTATCTACCACAATTTTACTTTGTAAGTTATATAAATAACTTCATATATCGTACTTCGCAGCTACATTTAATCGTTTTGTTGCTTTACTTTTTTTATTTGATTTTCTTAGAATTTATTTTTTTATGCGTTTCTGAATAATTTTGATTTTTTTAACAATATGATGTTTAAGATTTAATCGTCCGACATGCAAGCCTTATGAGGAATAACGCACGAATTAAATTTATCCTTTAAACACAAGTTCAGTTTATTATTGTTCTTTTTATCACTTTGCTCCCTAAAGGTATTCAGTCTATATTTTCGTCTGATAATTTCGAGCCTTGCATTTCTATTGTTTATCTCAGTTATTGTCACTTCAGATTTAAATGTTACACTTAAACTACTCAATCTTCTTACTTCAAGTTCCAATTGTTTGAGCAATACGTAATCTACATATAATGACAAATTGTGTTTTTGTGGGTTTTATTAAACCGCACAACTTATTGCTAGGCGTCACGGTAGTGTCTTGTAAAGGTATACAAGTTATCGCAAGATTCGCAGGTTGACGGAGTTTCTGACTATCGCTGCGGCCTGCCGACTGCTCAATTATTTTCCACACAAGAAGAAAGTCGTAAAATTCTTTACCAAATATTGGTACTGGCACAACTGGCCGAATAGGTTGTGAAAAGTATAAAAGCCACCCTCTGCAATCAGTTGAATTGAGTTTAGTTTCTTGAACCTTGGCGAAATGATGTGGTACAAGATATAATGTAACTTATAATTCTTGGATTTCGTTGTCCATGACGTGTCCGTTACTTAACTAAATATAATTATTTCACTACGACTCGGAACACAAAACTTTTTATGGGTAAAAACGTAAAAGTTTTACCTTATAACCTGAACCGGTTTTCACTTTTTAAAACCGGTTATAAGGTAACACTTTTACGTTTTTACCCATAAAAAGTTTTGTGTTCCGAGTCGTAGTGAAATAATTATATGTAATTTATAAATTGATAACACCGTAATTCTGCTTAATTTACAGTTGTCTGTGATGGTGCTTATTGGAACATTTTATAGCGAAACTGTTTTATACCAGTATTTTTGTTTCATTGAAGTGGTTTAAAAGTGTGTGATAGTCCTCATTTTGAATAATTTACTACAGTGTTACAGATTGCTATCCATAAGATCCTTGTAACCACACACACACACACACACACACACACACACACACACACACACACACACACACACACACACACACACACACACACACACACACACACACACACACACACACACACACACACACACACACACACACACACACACACACACACACACACACACACACACACACACACACACACACACACACACACACACACACACACACACACACACACACACACACACACACACACACACACACACACACACACACACACACACACACACACACACACACACACACACGCACGCACGCACGCACGCACGCACGCACGCACGCACGCACGCACGCACGCACGCACGCGCGCGCGCGCGCACACAGACCATTATTCAAATGCCGATAAATTGAGGAAACAAAGTATTGTTATTATTTCGGTAAGCAGAATTAAACACAATCTTCTGTAGTTGACTGGTAATCAGCCAAGGATGTACTAATCTGGAGAATGTTATCATAACTTTTGAACATATCAAAGTAATATACAAAGACATTGTATGTAGTCATATGTGTTTATATATTTTCTCTAAATTATATAGTAAATTATGTTCATATATTACAAAATTATCTTAAAAACGTGCTTAGTGCGTCTTTTCTTCAGGCTGATTATATAAATGTTAAAGTTACTGTATTAACAGTTTCGGACTGTTCTGTAACAGAAAGCAGCTATTCTCCCTATTATCTTCTGACATATTTTTATAATGAACAGTAAAATTTTCAGTTTCGTATGAAAATTACTTTATAACCTCCATTTTCCTTATTCATGAATTGTTTTGTAATAAAAATAATTTTGGTTTCTGACACTGATTTGACACAAGCATTTATAAGTATTGTTACGACTGTCTATTCGATCGTCGTAGGTACAGTGGAAACAAAATAAGTACAAGACACCAATCAAGTCACTAATCACACCTTTAATTGTTATAGTAAAACAGTTCGTAATTAACAACACAGTGTCTACAACAAATCAAATGAAAATTGTTCATACGCAATAAAATGTCCACTAATATTAAAACTCAACTGTATTACAATTATACCGTCCGAATATAAAACGCAACACTTCACTAATAACTACTTGAACGTACACCGTAATAACTCGAACCGCTCTGTAAATATATCGCACTAATACTCTCGAACCGCACAGTCAAAAATCTCGCATTGAACTGAAAACTAAGGCCGCGACGCGATGTATTTATAGTTACGCTCACACACCAGAAGCTTCCAAACTGCGTCTTATCTCTCGCGAACTACGTAATTGCTACGGCCTTGACACAGTCCGAGCGCCCGAGCGAAGCCTGGCACAGTCGAGAAAATTCTCGCAAAATGCGTCTAGTAGCACGTACACCACACGCTTACGTCGAGATCTTTCTGGCGCATTCGATAAACGCGTAGATTGTTCTATGCTGTCGTAGCCCGGCCCCCTCCTTAAGCCTGTTCGTCCCGAACTGGCAAAGCGTCTTCGAAGTAATACTCGACCAGGCGATCTAGGTGGCCATCCTTGCGAAGGATAATTTTCCCGTTCTTCGAATTCAGTCTCGTGTGATCCGAACATCACGTTCCCAGGAATGCGAATCTTTCGCGCAACCACTAGCTTCGCTGGAATCACTCTCGTTGCGTCATGTACTAATGACCTAAATACCACTGGCTGATCCAAGTTTGTTTGGTTCTCGTCAACAACCTCTTGCGTAACCTCATCTTCAGCCACTTTACCCTCGGCCGCTTCTATCAGCTCAGGAACAAGCAAGAGTTTTGTCTCGACACCCATAGTTGGCTCTCCAATCACTTCTTTTGTCGTTATACTTATTTGTACTTCCTCTGCTAGTTCTTCCTCCATTTCCGCTTGCAACAGGGAGGTTTCCTCTTGACCAGACTTGTTGACTTTTTCTTCGACTAATGCCACTCGCTTAATCGAATGGTTGGTAGACCCAGCCATTTTAGCCATGCAAAGCTTTATCTTCTCTTGGCCAACTTTCAGGACATTCTCTCTTAAGTCCACAACGAATCCGTAGGCATTCATAATGTCCGTGCCAAGAATCACTTCATCGACAATGTCTGCAACGAGCATTTGGTGGCTAAACTCAAGAAGACCCAGGCGTACACGTACGTCTACCTTTCCTAGCACCTTGACGGGGCTTCCAGTCACAGTCTGTATTGTACAAGAGCTAATTAGAAGATGGCGGTTACAGACTAAGTCAGGGCGCACAATGGACACTGTTGCGCCCGTGTCAACTGTAAATGATGTTGGTTTACCATCCGCAAATCCATTAACAATCAAGTTTCCACTGATCTTATGTAGCGTGGAAACTGTGTGCTGTTCTGGGCCTTTACTTCTCCAATTGGTGCGATCAGTCTCTTCTCTCTGTATCTTCTTCTCCCAACAGTGTACCTGTAGATGATCAGGTTTTCCACAGTTGTAACATTTCGGTCTTCTGTCTTTTTCATATCGTTGCGACTGTCTTGAACTTTTGAATTGTTTGTCCGACAACACTGTTTTTCTGCACCCATCGTAACGGTAATGTGATACAGGGATCTTCTGACTGCAACGTGATGGCACAAACCCATTAATGTAGCGGGACGCTGACTTGGCAGCTTCAAACTCTAGGGCGTGAACAAGAGCTTCTGAGCTATCTCGGTGTCTTGCCATTCGTAACACTTGCTGAAGTTCACAATCTCCGATGCCATCAATAAATGTCTGCATCGTAAACCTTATTCGGAAGTCTTCTGGTGCTTCAGGATAGGCCAATCTAATCAATCTGTCGACACTTGCTTCAAATTCTTGAAGACTTTCCCCGGAACGTTGTCGTCTTGTTCTCAACTGGGTGCAGTACACATCTCGCAAATGTTTATCACCATACCGTAATTCCAGAGCTTTTATCAACTAGGCATAGGTGTTGTTCTGGCTGTCAGGTGGCACTTTCTGTAGTAGTTCTGCCGCGGGTCCTTTTAATGCAAGAACAAGTGAAACAGCCTTGTCTTTTTCTGTCCAATTATTTGCGCATGCAGCAGCTTCAAATTGGCGGAGGTACGTTGCCCAGTGAGTGCTTCCGTCAAAGGTTGGAGCTTTGACATGAACTGTCCCTACTGCAGGCAAAGTGACTTTCTCTGTTAACTTATTTTCTGTGCATTTTTCTGTCTTGATCACTGGTACAGTCTGTTCAGAAATTTGTTTTGGTTGAATCTTCATGCACTGTTCAACTTCAATTTTAATTTGTTCTCTTATGTTTGCCATTGAGTTTTCTACTGCAGATATTTTTGTTGACATAACTTCTTCTACAGTCAAGACAGATTTTTCTACTTTAGCTATTTTATTTGACATGGATTCTTCTACGTCAGATATTCTGGTAATCTGATTGCTGAGCTCACCTCGTAATTCACCTACGTCACCACGTAGGAGACCCAATTCTGCGGTAGTATGTTCTTGCATCTGCTTTTGTTCATGAATTAATGATTTGATGTCACCTGCTTCACGTTTACGTTCCTCTGCCTCCTGCTTACGTTTTTCTGCTTCTTCCGCCTCCTGTCTGCGTTTCTCATCCTGTCGTTTCTCTGCTTCTTCCTGTGTCTGCCGCAGCAGTGTTTGTAAAGTTTCCATCATCTGACTGGGATCCATGTTTACTGATTAATTACGAATCACACTCGTCTTGTACAAAGCGTCCACTGTTTCCACTGTTAACCGTTCTATCCCACTTCTGACACCACTGTTACGACTGTCTATTCGATCGTCGTAGGTACAGTGGAAACAAAATAAGTACAAGACACCAATCAAGTCACTAATCACACCTTTAATTGTTATAGTAAAACAGTTCGTAATTAACAACACAGTGTCTACAACAAAAAAAATGAAAATTGTCCATACGCAATAAAATGTCCACTAATATTAAAACTCAACTGTATTACAATTATACCGTCCGAATATAAAACGCAACACTTCACTAATAACTACTTGAACGTACACCGTAATAACTCGAACCGCTCTGTAAATATATCGCACTAATACTCTCGAACCGCACAGTCAAAAATCTCGCATTGAACTGAAAACTAAGGCCGCGACGCGATGTATTTATAGTTACGCTCACACACCAGAAGCTTCCAAACTGCGTCTTATCTCTCGCGAACTACGTAATTGCTACGGCCTTGACACAGTCCGAGCGCCCGAGCGAAGGCCGGCACAGTCGAGAAAATTCTCGCAAAATGCGTCTAGTAGCACGTACACCACACGCTTACGTCGAGATCTTTCTGGCGCATTCGATAAACGCGTAGATTGTTCTGTGCTGTCGTAGCAGTATTTATACTCGTAATTCAAACTGAATATATTATCGAATTATGTCAAGGATGTGTATGTTGATGAAGCGTAGTAAGTAAATTTTATTGTTAATTATTATTTACAGTTCCAGAAAAATTAAGTGTAAAATTTTATCTTGGCAATGTATATTTTGAATTCCTAAAATTATTAAATTCTTGATGAGTGTTTTGTAGACCAGCGTATAAAATATGGTAGCGTATATTGCAAATTTAATTTTCTTAAAACTATCCTCAAATTTCTTAAAAATGTATATTGATTTAAGTAGAGTAATAATTTTTATAGTGTGCTGTCACTTAATGAAGAAGGAGATTTTCTGTAACATGTTAAAAATAAAGCACATAATATAGAAACTAAATTTCATTAATGTACTTACTTTAGAAGATTTTACATTAACTTGGTTTCCAGTGAAATAAACGTTCTGTGTACGTAATTCTACAAAAGAAACGACTCAAATGTACTTTGTATTTAAAGAAAGAAATCCTTAGTTTACATTTTTATTGATACAGCTTGTCTACAAAGTAACGATTTTCTTCGAAATATATGGTGCAGAAAGCAAACTTTCTAAATAACCACTTTTTACGCTACTACAGAAACTCGAGACATTATATTTGACATACATTTTACGGTATTATAATTCTGTTTGTCAGTTACATTTCTGCTTCTTTTGATCAATCATGAGCGATTCAGATGAATGTCTAGCGAGTTTTTTTCTTAAATCTTTGTGTGTATTAGGTTTAACTCGTGTATACATTTCATCTGTTTTTTTTTCACACAGTTATAACTTTTCACAGGTTACGTACATTTTTGTGTACAGTGCTTTTTCCTTTTTACATAGTTATAAAGGTACACAGTTACTATTGCGCGCGCACCCACACACACACATACCACAATGTCATACAGACCTAAACACATACACTTGTGCGCAAGCGTACAGCCCACATATAAATTTCTTCAGATGGTATGAAAGTTTTGCGTAAACAGACGACTAAACCAACTCTTACTCAATTTGTCTGCTTTGGTCAAGTCGGGATGGACTTATATAAGCTATATAAGTCGCTAAACATTTAATCACGTTTCGACAGTGAACAATAAACAATTATGTTTACCAAACCACAGTTAATTATTTTTATACCGACGTTTACAAGGCGGATATGAGTTGACAATTCTTATTCTGCGGTTGAGTTAGTTCATAAGGAAGTTATGTTTTCTTACTGTGTACTGCCATTATTAATTAAAGACATAGCCCTATTGAGCATTTTGTGAAACGTAGTCATTAAGAAGACTGAAATCAACACATACCTTTAGTACAGTAGTTTCACAATGTATTCTTAAACCCTGACAATTGCTTCAGCCGATTAGGTTATTCTCAAAGAACTTATAAGAACGACTAAATACAAAAAATGAGCTAGTACAGGGAACATCAAACGACTGTAAAATCCAAGTATAATGGACATGGAAATTCTAAAAAATCTAAACAAAATGACTGCTTTTAACAAAGGAGATACAAAGAATTATGTCTGTTCAGTTTTACATTTTAGTTATTTTTAAGTGCTATCTTAATTTCTAAAATGTCTAATAAATAAATTTTTTATCTTTCTCTGTTATTCAGTAATAATACTTTTTCGTGTCAAAAAAAAGGTTTGGTTTTTAAGCACTCATCTGTGAAATCTGTATTTGCTGTATTACTCATGTCACTTGCTTATATTGAGAAATTCCATGTCTCAGATAACGGCCATATTTTCCGCTATAAATAGCATAAGATTCTGTACAATGTGTTTGGTTGATTCTATTTTTTAAATTTGTATGTTTAAATTTCCTTTATTTTTAAACTTTCTTGTTTGTTTAAACATTCCTGTATGTTTAAATTTTCTTTATTGTTGACTATTAATCAGAAATGAATAAGTTTATTTACTTAATCCCACGCATTTTAGCAGATTATTAATTGTCTCTGAAGTAAACTGAATGTAATTTGCTCAATGAAATTTTTTATTATTTTGATGTGGCTCTAGGGAATAAAGATCTCTTAAAATAATTTTCTTATTTTTTTTTTAAATAAAAAGTCTGCTATTATTTTGGTATACCCGTTATTTGCTGCTATGAGTTTTATTTTATCTACTTCTTTATTAAAATGTTTGTTGGGTGAAGGAACAATTACGAGACGATTAGCGACTGTATAAAAACTGCTTAATTTTATTGGCCATTAACTTACACTGTAACTAACGTAACGGCTTATTGCGTTAGTAACGTTCTTTGTCTGCTATTTTCCACTTTTCTTGTTTGTTATACAGATGAGATTTTTAATCACGTTCCTCTTAATAGCACACTTGACTAAAATTTTACTATGTGATTCCCACTGAAAAGCATTCCATTTATTTTTTTCGTTGCGAGTTTACATTTTTTTCTATACGCAAGGACGAAACAAATAAAGTTCCAATGACAGCTACAGAATGAGTGATAGAGAGAGTACATACTGAAATAGGCGAGAGCGCTAGTGCTTGGCTGAGCTCAAGGGAAGTAATAACAGTAAGTTTCCTATCTTTGTAGCGTTGATGCAAGAGTAAACATTTTTTATTCCCACGAGATACGACCAATCATTTAAATAGGCTATACATACAATTTGTCAATATTTTATACGCTTGTATCCCTTGAGACAGATGTACTTTTAATTGAAATTTTTTCGGTTCAAGATTCGAAAAAATATTAACGAATACTTTAATCCTAAACGTAATGTTTCACTCTTGACACATAAGGTTTACTCTTATTACAACGCGTCTTACGGATAAGAGCTTATTTTGGTTTTGATTATTTTTAAATTGCGTTATGTAGGCTAGTATTACGCAGTCATGTATTCAACTATAGAAACACGCAAATTTGGAATAATTTAATATACAATCAGTGTGTAACCTCTTTAAAAATTGTATTAGTGTATTTACAGTTACAACTTCAACTATTAATATTTACATGTGTAGAAATTTCATTCAAATAATAAGCAATTATTGACAACAACATATATCGCAACTGTCACATATACGTTGTCACCGGACACTTGCAAATGAGCACGCAATTACTTATACAACGTTTGAGATTCCATAACTCACCATAGAACGATGCAATTGAAACACCTATAAAGAGAACAGTACATTAGTGAATTGCACAGAAAAAAATGAATTGGCAAAAACTGGCTTATTTGTGTAGTTTCTGAATTATGTTTACCTGCAGGTATAAAGCGACTTTCATAAAGGCCAAGTGCAGGCAATTAGTCAATTGACGAATCACCAGCTATTGTAGTCCGGTTAATTATAATTAATCCAACTTTCATTATATGTTCATTTGATTGGATCTGAATTGAGTAGCTTTTATGATCCTCTTATTGTTACTACAGCAAATAAAAGTAGGTCCAGTATTAGGTTTACTTACATTAAGGTGTGACGATTTTAAAAGAGGAAAAAATGAAATAAAAGAAATTTAAAATAATTTAAAATCTCACATTAAAACAGAACATAAACCCCTAATGAAAATGATAATGTAACCCCGCAATAATACCCAAAATAAATAGTTTAAAACCAAAAAGAATTCTATAATAAAATTGCGATAACACCCCTTAATAATTAACCCGGCTTTAACCTGCCGAAACCGGCATCAACACGCATAATTACCCGTGAATATGACTAATAATTGTATTAAATCGGAACTTGATAAAAAACATAATGATGTACAATAATAAAATAATAAGTAAGAGATACCGTAGTATAATTAAATATAGTTAAATATATCAGAGAATAAACGAGTAAATATTAATCGAATATGGAACTACTTTTATGCTGAATAGTAAGTGAAGCGAGATTACTACTCTGACCCCTTAACTAAAAAACTACTTGCGATGGAGCGGTCGAGGCGTAAACAGCATACTGCCGAGATGCGGTATAGTAATTATATTTTCAAAAGTTAATAAACTCACAGTTGAGACGTAGCGGCACTAAATACAAATTTAAACAACAAGTGAACCGCGAATATAATCTACAAGTATAATTAAAGTAAATATGTAGTGAACAAGTGAGTGTGAATGAGAATTGAGCGTCTATGACATCTCTAGAAATCTAAACAATAAAGTGTATGTAATTAGAAATATGGTGAAATCATAATGTGAAACTCAATAACTAAATCAACATGTGACGTGATTACAAGTGAATAAAACTTTTGTGTAAAAGTCCAAAACAACAAGCGATTACTACAACTTATTAAAAAAGGAGAGAACCAGGACTCACCATGACTAAAATGACCTCCGAACTTCACCAACAACAGAAACCTGATCTTCAGAAGAAAACTACAAGACACCAGGACAACCGAGAGAGTCGCCGATTCGCCGAGGATGATACCCACAGGTGACACTGAATTTTGAATTCAGTGGTTCAAAACTTGAAGTATAATATTGTATGATAAACACTAAATAGATAAAAACTGAACGTTAAGTAAAACAAGAAAGACTGATTTAATTTAAATTAAATGTAATTTCATGTTTAGCAATAACATGCGTTAATTTAAATAATTTTTGGTTAAATAAAGCAGTATTTAAGATAACACAAGAACAAATATTATAAATGTAATATCATATGCTGAAACGAAGTACTCGGATCCGAGGGTATTATAACATCTTCTCCTGTGTTACAACTTAGGGAACCCGCAATAATTGGTTCTGCCAATTATTCAGGCTGCCTTACTGGTGACGAGCTGAAAATTAATCAGAACAACAAACAATAAATATACAAGGATTCAGGGAAGGGGAGACTGTTGATTTATGCACTCAGTATAGTATGTACTCCTGATGACATCTCTTTATTACATATTGTATTATTTTCTCTACTTAAAATTCTCGACACATATGCTTCAATAGCTTACAGTTTACATGATGATTATATTTTATTCTTTACAAGGCCCCTTAAAATAAGATGTACATGAATTTAATTAATTCTCCGGATCCGGGATTTCCTCTAATACTTTAAGAATGGTTACCTCGCCATATAAAGCTTTCAAAATTTTGCCATTTGAAGAATGGTCTTTATTAATCTTTTAAACAATAAGGCTTTACAGTTTAGAGCTATAACTCTTTTACTAGGGATAAGTATACAAGTTATGAGTATACAATTACTGTTATACAATTACTTAAAACGTCTTAATGTGGTTAAATTAATTGTCTTTTGTTGAATATAATATTTAGTATTTCATAAGCACGGAAGGCTTGCCTCCGTGTCACCTTTTTTGAAGTCTTCCAGCTCTGCGTTATTCCAGTCGTAGGTCCTCGGTTGCAGCATGTTTGAAGTAGGTCAGGTGTCTCTCATTATCTTCGTATCCGGGAATAGTGTGGTCCTGAAGTCTTTTAGATCATGGTGTCTCCTGGTTCTCAGCTCTTGGCTGACTGATAGTAATAGATAGTTGATCTGAATGATTAACACAAAGTTTCATTCACCTGTATCCACTTCACATGATAGTTTGATTGTAGCACTTCACTTCATGGGATTACCACAGTTTTAATTACATTAGTATTATATTTTAAGATTTTAGAAGAGATGTCACCGGCGCTAAATTTTAGTTATTCATTCTCACTCGTTTACACCATATTTACATGAGTCGCGGTTCAACTACATTAACGCAACACATTGTTTAATAGTAAAAGAATGCGTCAGTGTCTTAACTGACGGATTAATTACATTTTGCAATAAACTATTTTTAACGTAGCACATATCGGCAGTACACAGCTTACTGTTTGACCGCTCCCTAGCAAGTGGGCGAAAATAGTTAGGGGTGAGAGTATTAATCTCGCGACGGTTCAACTCAACATAAAAATAGTCCCAAGTTTCTTTTTTATTTAAAGGACTAAAATTAGATTAAATAATTAAGTAGAGAGATTCTTAGTTACAATTGCTATCAAAGTATATTATAGTGATCTAGTTTAATTATTTAAATAATAATCAATTTACAATTATTTTTAGTTGGTTAAGGGGTCGGAAAACAAGTTGATTCTGGTTAGCGCCTGTTTCTGCAGGATTAATTAACAAGCTCTACCCTTTCTGTACTCTCGTATTCCTTTTAATATATTATTAGACTTTCATTTAAATATTATTATTATTTAATGATTACAATAAGCTTTAGGTTAAAATGTGAGATTTTATTAAACACTTAAAATTTATCAACCTATACACTATCAACTTAATTAATTAATTTATTTTTATTAATAAAATCGTCACATACTCCGCCTCTTAACAAACACAGACTCCTGACAAGTTGGTTAGCAATGTACCGGGAGTATGCTTGGGGAGTGCCGTGTGAAATTTCTCTATTATTATTATTTATTATTAGTAGTACACGGTTTGTTTTTTCTAATTCTTTTTTAAATGATCTAGTTCTCATTTAAATGTTCGCCTTCGTGAAATTCCCTTTATCTCACTTCTTACAGTACTAACTTATAATACTAATTTCCCTAATTACAGTAACTCACAATATCGTGGCCCGACTGACATCAGCTTACTCTAACTCTACACGTTAGCTTTCAGCATTCATAAATGAACTCTTGGCACCTTTTTGCCTCATCATTATCCTTTTCAGCCGGCGCCGTTGTGACTAGTTACTTTACATGTATATAATTCTATCTTGATTATATACCATAGACTTACTTCTAAAATAATCTAAAGAAGATCCCATACTCCACTCTAGATTATAGTTACTTGAGAGAAGCGGAATCTCACGATGGTAATTCTTATTATCTCTTTAACCATAACTAGACAACTTTGCGGAAGGGGAGAGACTTTACACAATTCATTGTATTTCACGCGCGGTGGTATTCATTGTTTAGGGAGGCAACGGTTTATCACAATAGGGAGAGTGTGTGGCTGCTTACTACAATTTCTTAACACGCTTTATTGTTCTCTTACTGGCCACAACTGGTTGTTGACTATTCAACTATACTTTTATTATTATTTACCTTTCTCTTATTTACTGCTACACGTTACACAAATTTAGTTTAACTTAAGATTTATTCAGCCTTTATTATTCACTTACTATTACTTTGGGGGTTTTAAAAAAACTTACCTAGAATTATTTCCTATCGACTTACCATAATTATTTAGCACACTTTATTTATTATTATTAATTTATTTGGCTCAGTTTACAAGTTTACTGTTTTTGGACCTGGGGTTTAATACTTTATCTAACAAGGGAGGGTTAACTAAGTCATTTATTCATTTGAACTTTAAGTCATAATATTATTTGCTCTACTATCCTATACACAATTATCGCCTACACACTTTAGTACATGGTAAACATTTATTAACAGTTATTATTAAACATTTGCATTAGTTACGATACAACGCTATCTCTTTTTTTTTACACACGAATCAATCGTATTCTTACTCTTTCATTAATAAACAATCAAAATGAGATGACAAGCTTTGTCATTTTACATTGGTAGAGAGAGAGAAATCTCACACAGATTTAAATATGCGTACGGCAAAAGGATTCCCCCTTCGGCTACTACACACAGGAAGAGACACGCTTCTTATAACAATAGAACTAACAAAGAGGGTGTCGTTGTAGTTTAACTCAACTATGGGGGAGAGATTTACAATGGCAGTTTACACACACAGGCGCAGACAAGAATTGTTTACAAACTGACAGGTTGATGAATGAACTTTTTGACAAGCACGTACCTGCTGTTATAGCGTATTCTTGGGGCGTTTTTAGTTAACATTATGTTCATTCCTATATCTAAATAATATTTAAATTACTTATTTATTATACTATTATAATAACTATTATCGTTTAATTTTTATTTAATATTTTAGACACATTTTAAAGTACATGAGTGAATAAATCAACAGCTTAGGTGTGTGGGTTTATCGGGACACAATTACTTCTTAAATAACACAAGTCACAAAATTTTTTTACAAAGGAGTTGCAAAATTTAAGCAAATTAGCAGAGTGGCGCAATTTATAACATCTTCTCCTGTGTTATAACTTAGGGAACCCGCAATAATTGGTTCTGCCAATTATTCAGGCTGCCTTACTGGTGACGAGCTGAAAATTAATCAGAACAACAAACAATAAATATACAAGGATTCAGGGAAGGGGAGACTGTTGATTTATGCACTCAGTATAGTATGTACTCCTGATGACATCTCTTTATTACATATTGTATTATTTTCTCTACTTAAAATTCTCGACACATATGCTTCAATAGCTTACAGTTTACATGATGATTATATTTTATTCTTTACAAGGCCCCTTAAAATAAGATGTACATGAATTTAATTAATTCTCCGGATCCGGGATTTCCTCTAATACTTTAAGAATGGTTACCTCGCCATATAAAGCTTTCAAAATTTTGCCATTTGAAGAATGGTCTTTATTAATCTTTTAAATAATAAGGCTTTACAGTTTAGAGCTATAACTCTTTTACTAGGGATAAGTATACAAGTTATGAGTATACAATTACTGTTATACAATTACTTAAAACGTCTTAATGTGGTTAAATTAATTGTCTTTTGTTGAATATAATATTTAGTATTTCATAAGCACGGAAGGCTTGCCTCCGTGTCACCTTTTTTGAAGTCTTCCAGCTCTGCGTTATTCCAGTCGTAGGTCCTCGGTTGCAGCATGTTTGAAGTAGGTCAGGTGTCTCTCATTATCTTCGTATCCGGGAATGGTGTAGTCCTGAAGTCTTTTAGATCATGGTGTCTCCTGGTTCTCAGCTCTTGGCTGACTGATAGTAATAGATAGTTGATCTGAATGATTAACACAAAGTTTCATTCACCTGTATCCACTTCACATGATAGTTTGATTGTAGCACTTCACTTCATGGGATTACCACAGTTTTAATTACATTAGTATTATATTTTAAGATTTTAGAAGAGATGTCACCGGCGCTAAATTTTAGTTATTCATTCTCACTCGTTTACACCATATTTACATGAGTCGCGGTTCAACTACATTAACGCAACACATTGTTTAATAGTAAAAGAATGCGTCAGTGTCTTAACTGACGGATTAATTACATTTTGTAATAAACTATTTTTAACGTAGCACATATCGGCAGTACACAGCTTACTGTTTGACCGCTCCCTAGCAAGTGGGCGAAAATAGTTAGGGGTGAGAGTATTAATCTCGCGACGGTTCAACTCAACATAAAAATAGTTCCAAGTTTCTTTTTTATTTAAAGGACTAAAATTAGATTAAATAATTAAGTAGAGAGATTCTTAGTTACAATTGCTATCAAAGTATATTATAGTGATCTAGTTTAATTATTTAAATAATAATCAATTTACAATTATTTTTAGTTGGTTAAGGGGTCGGAAAACAAGTTGATTCTGGTTAGCGCCTGTTTCTGCAGGATTAATTAACAAGCTCTACCCTTTCTGTACTCTCGTATTCCTTTTAATATATTATTAGACTTTCATTTAAATATTATTATTATTTAATGATTACAATAAGCTTTAGGTTAAAATGTGAGATTTTATTAAACACTTAAAATTTATCAACCTATACACTATCAACTTAATTAATTAATTTATTTTTATTAATAAAATCGTCACAGTATTAATAAAAGAAAAACTATGTTAACTCAGTACTAAATTACTCTAATTCTCTTTGTACAAGAGGTACAAATGTTTTAGCTTTAATATACTCATTGCTAAATTTATGTAATAAAGAGATGTCATGGTTATCCAACAGGTGAGTGAATATATCTACCAAATCACTTGTCAATATCCCTCAATTCACGGGACCCTATTTAACATTTGTATACTTAATAGTTATTTATGATTTTGTAAAGAATATGGCAGCCTTGTTTAATTGACCTGAGCCAATTAACCAGGTTCCCGAATTGTAACGTGTGCAAAACGTTACAAATGCGCCACTCTGCTTAATTAATGAATAAATGATAATTAGCAAGATAAAATGCCCTGTGTTTGTCATTTAATATGTGGTAGAATTATTCACTCCATGAATGTTAATTTAAAATACGCAAAAGGAAGAATTGAAGTAAGTAAATTCAGAATTAGGATAATGTGTTTTTATAATCATTATGTAGTGTAATAATATAATATAATATAATAATTATTTAAACATTGTAACCCCAGGGTAAAACATGTTTAAAAAAGCATTCCCCTATTGTTATAAATGGTAGCATCGCTAAACAATGAAAACCTCCCTAGTGTATAATACAATGCGTCCAGTGTTTGACCCCTCTTAGATTGTAACTGCTCATTGTTTAAATGTAAATAAAGATTCCCACTTTGTGAAATTCTGCGTATCTCAGTAGAATAAGAAATTAGTGTTAAGATAGGATCTAAGGTTGAGTATGGGATCAACTTTAGATTACTGTAGTAGAATTAAGAATTATATATAGGTAACGTAACATAGTCACAACGGCGCCGACTGAAAAGGGTAATGATGGTGGCAGAAAGGTGCCAAGAGATCATTAAAGAGTGCTGAAAGCTAACTGGTGTAGTTAGAGTAAGCCGATGTCAGTCGGGCCACGATATTGTGAGTTACGGATATTAGTATTAAGAATTAAAATATAAGTTAGCGTTTTAAGAAACGAGACAAAGGGAATTTCACGAAGGCGATCATTTAAATGAACAAGATCATTTAAAGAGATATAGAGAAAACAAATCGTGTACTAAATTAAATTTTAACACAGAAGTCCCCGAGCATACTTCCAGTACGTTGCTCACCTAATAACCCGTAAAATACTCACCCGGTGTCGATTTTTAAGCAGAGGAGTATGTGACGATTTTAAAAGAGGAAAAAATGAAATAAAAGAAATTTAAAATAATTTAAAATCTCACATTAAAACAGAACATAAACCCCTAATGAAAATGATAATGTAACCCCGCAATAATACCCAAAATAAATAGTTTAAAACCAAAAAGAATTCTATAATAAAATTGCGATAACACCCCTTAATAATTAACCCGGCTTTAACCTGCCGAAACCGGCATCAACACGCATAATTACCCGTGAATATGACTAATAATTGTATTAAATCGGAACTTGATAAAAAACATAATGATGTACAATAATAAAATAATAAGTAAGAGATACCGTAGTATAATTAAATATAGTTAAATATGTCAGAGAATAAACGAGTAAATATTAATCGAATATGGAACTACTTTTATGCTGAATAGTAAGTGAAGCGAGATTACTACTCTGACCCCTTAACTAAAAAACTACTTGCGATGGAGCGGTCGAGGCGTAAACAGCATACTGCCGAGATGCGGTATAGTAATTATATTTTCAAAAGTTAATAAACTCACAGTTGAGACGTAGCGGCACTAAATACAAATTTAAACAACATGTGAACCGCGAATATAATCTACAAGTATAATTAAAGTAAATATGTAGTGAACAAGTGAGTGTGAATGAGAATTGAGCGTCTATGACATCTCTAGAAATCTAAACAATAAAGTGTATGTAATTAGAAATATGGTGAAATCATAATGTGAAACTCAATAACTAAATCAACATGTGACGTGATTACAAGTGAATAAAACTTTTGTGTAAAAGTCCAAAACAACAAGCGATTACTACAACTTATTAAAAAAGGAGAGAACCAGGACTCACCATGACTAAAATGACCTCCGAACTTCACCAACAACAGAAACCTGATCTTCAGAAGAAAACTACAAGACACCAGGACAACCGAGAGAGTCGCCGATTCGCCGAGGATGATACCCACAGGTGACACTGAATTTTGAATTCAGTGGTTCAAAACTTGAAGTATAATATTGTATGATAAACACTAAATAGATAAAAACTGAACGTTAAGTAAAACAAGAAAGACTGATTTAATTTAAATTAAATGTAATTTCATGTTTAGCAATAACATGCGTTAATTTAAATAATTTTTGGTTAAATAAAGCAGTATTTAAGATAACACAAGAATAAATATTATAAATGTAATATCATATGCTGAAACGAAGTACTCGGATCCGAGGGTATTAATAAAAGAAAAACTATGTTAACTCAGTACTAAATTACTCTAATTCTCTTTGTACAAGAGGTACAAATGTTTTAGCTTTAATATACTCATTGCTAAATTTATGTAATAAAGAGATGTCATGGTTATCCAACAGGTGAGTGAATATATCTACCAAATCACTTGTCAATATCCCTCAATTCACGGGACCCTATTTAACATTTGTATACTTAATAGTTATTTATGATTTTGTAAAGAATATGGCAGCCTTGTTTAATTGACCTGAGCCAATTAACCAGGTTCCCGAATTGTAACGTGTGCAAAACGTTACAAAGGTTATTCAGTTAAGACAGTGAGTTTCACAAAAATCTCAATAAAACACGCTTTTATTCTTGAGTAACATGTGGTGCTTCATTGATACTGATTCACTTACCAATACAGTCAAGTAATATAGCGCATATTCAATACAGAGTCTGAATAAAGTCAATATCAATATCAGCGAGTTTCTGCTCAAGCATATTTTTACTGCCGTCTTCGGGAGCAATAAGTTCGATTGCACCTTTCTGTTTACGGACTTTTGTTTGCCTTCTGGTAGGTATACTTAATGTTTTTTTTTCTGGCCCAGTGGAAAAAGTGTAAAGAAACTTAAACTTATATTTAGTTAATTTTCAATAAATGGTAACACGTATAATACAAGACTTATTTAACTGCACAACCTATAGACTTTGTACAGTTGCTGTGTGTGTGTGTGTGTGTGTGTGTGCGTGCGCGCGGGCTAGTTTAGATAAGATATATATTTGTGAACTGCTGGAGCGAATAGCTTACCATTCGGCAGACTTTGGTATAATAGTGTAAATATAGAACTGTAGCGTAATGTCTGTTTTCGCCAGTCAGACAATCCCAATAATAAAAGTGACATCGGAATATTCAGTATATATATGTACAGTGGGCCACTGCTACAATTAGTATGAAATATATTATCAGCTGAAACTTATCAATTTAGATGAAGCTGGCCTGTTTTGTCTCGCTATTCTGTTGTGAGTGTAGGTCTTATATTTTTAACTGCCATATATGAATGCAAATTAAAAGCTATTTGCGATAATTCTTCCTTTCACTGACAACTTTAACTCTCCCATTGCGAGACTTATAAGGAGGGAGACATATGGTCTTCTCTCATAAAATTTAGATATCAGCCAGGATCGAAGATGAGACACATTTATAAAGACTACAGTAAATTTTTAATGTAAATAATACGATATTCATCTAGAAAATTCTCATAACAAAGACGATAATCTCGGGAATTACGGTAATCAGTGGCCGATTGCCCATTCCAGCACGACTCTGTCCCCTATGAAACAACGCAATATCTAACAGCCAGCTCAGGTCGACCATAGCTTTTAGCAGAGATTTCCAAAGGTTTGTAGTTAGCTTGTTCTCGAATTCCGCTGCACCGTAAAAACGCAGCAGACGTTTAACAAATCGTCGACAACAATGACTTACGCCAGTACGGTACTTATAGAGATGTTGCCATTTTGTAGGGGTTCGTCGCAATCCCTTTACGCAAAGAGAGAGAGAGAGAGAGAGAGAGAGAGAGAGAGAGAGAGAGAGAGAGAGAGAGAGAGAGAGAGAGAGAGTGATGTGAGGTAAATTGGATAATCTAATGATTTTAGACATTTTAGTGAACTAAACCATTAATTCATGTTGATTGTTCTATTAAATGGAAATGGAATCTACAGTAAATGCATTTAAGCACTGAGAAAATCTTACACTGTATCGGTACACCATTCTACATTGCTAGGCCATTAACACTAGTTAAGTGTGAAAATTCATTAGGCCTATGATAAGTGGTATCAGTATCATTTACCACTCTCTTTGGTATCAATATCAAATTGGAAGTATTTTTTATTAAGTTGTGTTATAAATTTCTTAGCTTAAATTTATCCTTACAGCACGCCTACAATAAAAGGATACAAACATCACCGACACATCGTGCAACACAGAAGCAGTACTGACGTAGTCAACTATTCTATCTCGTATTACAACGGCAAATAAAAACGCATTTTTTCTACACTGTAAACAATGAGTCAGTTACCATTAAGTGTTTGTGTATTCATATATATCTATGTGAATATAAATATATTGTGTACGCAAATAAATATATACTACATATTTCAAGATAAAATCATATTATGTGATGACGATATTTTAGCCTAACAAAATTTAAACGGTAAGCCTACTTCACAAGATACTTCCAAATGTATCTTACCACCGCTTCTTTATCCATTTAAATTTATCCTTGGCTGCCTTCTGTATCTACAGTCTTGTTTGACGCATAGAACGGTATTATTATGAATAGGTGTGTCACATTTAAGTTTTAATTATACTTATTACGTACATAATTAACAAGTCTTTTTTTATATTTAACAATGTCAGTAAAGTAAAGTAATATTTGTCTACTCCCTGTTGTCCTTTGCACCTCTAAACTCTACAGCGCGCAAACTATACTCTGTTCAAAGAAAGGAGAGGTCTAACTTTACACATTATAACTTTTACAGTATTTAAGATAAAAGTTATATAAATTCACCAGCAAAATTCGCTTATTTGTCTATTCGACTATGTAACTTACTCTTTCTTTGAAGTTTCTGTTGATCTTACTGTGAAAGGAATGTGACAAATTACAGTTATTTCCTTCTTTGGCCGCAGACACACTGTTTGTTTAACTGTTGTTTAAAACAAACGTTGGAAAGTACAATTCTCTACTCCGCACCATTAGAAAATTTTACTCTTCTGTGTTTTATTTCATAGACGTTATAAACCTTTCTTTTAAACGTGTGTTATTTGTATACCAGTTACATAAAAAAATACCTTTTTAACTATACTTGACGTAAATTGTACTAATGTTTGCCAAACAACAAAAATTCAATAAGAATGCCTACCTAATTTACATAAAAAATATTTTTACATTTAACAGAATTTATTTTATTAACAGACACGATGTTTGCTTTCGTTTATAAAGTCATTTGTATATTGGGACCAATTAAGTAAATTGACACGAAAGGAAAATTTGTATATTTTAATATACAACATAGCAATGAAATTTTACAACATAGCATTAGCTCACAAATTTATAGCTAATATACTTAGACAGTATTATTTACCAATACAATTGAAGCAATATTATCAGCTATTTTATCAGTGTTAGCAGTCTTCATAACAACTTTGTCGTATTTTGTTGCTTCTCTGCTATGTACAATTTTCCCTCGAACGAGGCCTTTCGGTTTCGCAACCATTATCAAGTTCTTCCTACAACGAACATGTAGGAAGAACTTGATAATGGTTGCGAAACCGAAAGGCATCGTTCGAGGAAAAATTGTACATAGCAGAGAAGTAACAAAATACGACAAAGTTGAACCAATATTGTTTAAAACTTGCCGGACTTAACCATGAAAGAGACCGCGTACATGGGTGTACTCTTCCTTCTGCGACATATCAATGTCTGTTCGTGTTTCAGATATCTATTGATTAACAAACTACCAACAGTCAAATATTTCTCACATTACTTTGAATTTTATAAATACTTTACCTAAAATTAATTAAAATGTAGACCTGTTGAATTTCCGGTTATATGACACCACGGCACATGAAAAATATTAATAAAATTAAAAATATTACAGGTACACGAAGAAACATTTCAGATGTAATTAATGAAATAAGTTGAAATAACAACTAATGGATTTTTGTTTCTGATTCATTGTCTGCTTGCAAGTTACACAAATCTGACGCTTGCAACAGAGAAAGACCATAGAAAGAAGGTAGAAAAACTGAAGTATACATTAAGGAAAACCTCAAAAATTTCCTACAGTATGTTTGTGAAAAAACACTAGTTTACATACTTTTTTGTTTTACTTTTATTTCTCAATATTCACTTTCATTCCATTTTACACTTTATGCATCCTATTTTCCTCCATTGTCCTTGCTTCCTGTTTGTAGCTCTTTTTACGACTCAGATAGGAGCGCATGGACGCAAACACGAATGTACCATTTATATGGCCCATGGATATAAATACTTCTTTGATGACATTTGTGCCTATTCTAATGTAAATAATTTTTACTGGACGTAAATAATAAAGAGGTAATATTCGACACAAAACAATGCGTTAAAAATTTGATAATTTAAATAAGAAGAAAATTACTTTACTTGTGCGGACAGTTAGTTTGATGTTCACATATTATAAAGCTCATTAAAATCAATTTAAATCTGTTTCTGTTTCTAGTATAGCAGAGAATACAGTTGTATTGTTATAATTTTAATATTTAATTTAGTAAAAGAATATAGTATTAACAATATGATAAACAAAGTCGCCTTGAGTTTTAAGTCGCCTCTACACTTTTTAAGTTTTAATTAGTGACTCATTCAACGGCATATAGACCAAGTTATTTAAAAAAATAGAAACTTGTTTCAACAAAAAATATGCAAAATACATTTTTATAAATACATGTATTTTATTAGTATAAAAGTTAAAGTAAGTAACATTTGACTTTTTTTTTGATATGATCGATATCATATGATATGACATGGTACGATCAATTCAACAAACGATAATGTGTTAATTCCCTAACGTAAACTTTGTACAATAATATGAGTATTCTCCCGCTGGTGGGTTGCTCAATGACGCTATAAGCCCAAAATGTTTTACAATAACTGGTACCTGTAATACCTCTGTAAGCTTGGTGGATTCTATTGGTGCTCTGATGGCGTTCCGTTTCCTCCCACACAGAATTGTAATAAGATTTGTATTTCCTTTGGTTTCAAACAGCGTTTAATGTTAACTGTTCAGTGAGTGAGTACAAAAATTTATGTATATTAATATATCCATTTGTGTTGTTAAAAATTAAAAAACCTTACGTATAGTTTTAAAATTGACATATAATGAATTTAACGATATGGCATAATTTTGGCGTCTTATCTTAAGTTAATATAAAAAACAATGTCTTCGATTACCTACATACGCACACAAAAAGGTTTCATTAAATTTATCATTGATCAAATCTGCCTTGTAGGCTATAGACATTTGTTTATAGACAAATAGTCTATATTTGAATATTAAAATTTGTATTTAGTTAGCAAACATCTGAGATTTATTTAAATACAGGGTGGCCCATAAGTCAGTTGGCAAAATTGCAAATAGCACTTTCATTGTAGAGGTGCATCAGGGATACAGATACAGATAACGCATACAGATAGTTAATAGCATAGTTCTCATGACCTACAAGAAATGCTCAAAGTGGCCTCCATCCTTTTCTAGTCAAGTCAAGTAACTACTATGCTAGTCAATCGAGCGTCTACATACTGCTAGTGCCAACTGACTTATGGGCCACCGGTATTTTAACATTTATTACCAAAAGTCATTAGTTTATTTATTTGACAAACTGCTGAAACATTTCTAAAACTTTTAATACAATTTTCATATTTCAAAACTGTGTTTAAGCTATAATTAAATTTATAGTTTATAAATTTATAATCATTTATCGAGTTTTTTAGAATTTTTTAGTATCTACCTTATATCAAGCCTACGAGGTGAGTAACTCCAGACTACTGTTAATACCACAAAATTAATAAGGTAACGTTAACTGTAATTTTGTACTTACTTTTCAGAAAACCTGTTACCCTCGAATCTTTTGTTCTACCTTATGTATCTTGTTTTCAATGATATTGGAGATGATATTGAAGCATATTTTAGCTAAAATACAGAGTAATATACAAGTAACAGTAAGTATAAAGTAAGTACAAGAACAAAGGTAAATCAAGAAGAAATATCCATTCGATTAAGTACAAACTGTGTCACCATGAGTAATAATTACCATTACTACATTAGGTAACTAGTGACACTTCAAATTACAAATAGTTTATTGTCTTAATTAATAATTAATTAAACGTTTACTTTGTCTGTAGAAGCATCACGTTAATTAATGCAATAAGATTGACATAATGATTAAAAGAATTTAGTTTTCATTACAAATAATTTGCATGGGAAAGATGAAAAAATTGTTAAACTGTTTCCATACTACTCCATATAAATCTGGGCTACAGTATAAGATTGTCATCCTAAAACATAATGCAACGGCATTTTACTTACTAATGTTTGAATCCTAATAAACTAAATGCGTATCAAACTTTGTAAGTAAACTAAAATATAAAATTTAAAGAAAATATCAAAATTAAAAAAAAAAAGATTGTTGTATAATCTGTTTCTGTGAAACTAGTAAAGACAGAGAACTGTCCACAACGACTATGTACTTGAACAAAGATACATTGACGACAGGCCGAATTTTAAGGAAACGAGAGAGGATATGAACCTGAGACAAAAGGAGTGGTGGTAAAGCGGGTTTTATATTAGATGGATGTTAAGATCCTAGTCGTTGATAGTGTTCTCTTTTCGCTTCTACCACTCGTCAGTTAGCTAAACACATCTGGTTACTATTAGTACTGCTACTAATTCATCCAAAAGAAATCTTGTTAAGTTTAAAAATTTAACGGGATGAAAGATGGCGTTAATATAGAAGGACTGAATTAACATGAATATTCTTGCTTCTTGGATTCAGGAACAAGGACAGAAATAACAAAATTTTAAAATAATTTTTAGTTAATTGTAAATAAAAGACAAAGTGAAAGTAATGTGTGCGCGCCCGCGTATGTGTAGTAGTAGTAGTAGTAGCAGTTGTAGTAGTAGTAGTAGTAGTAGTAACCAGGTGTGTTCAGCAAACTGACGAGTAGTAGGCCTAGAAGCGAAAAGAGGAACAAGGGCCACTTATTAAATGATAAATTATTATTCTGTGCCACGTCAGTGTCAAAAGAACACAAATTACGACTACCCGATGCTTTGAATCATAACAATATCGTCGCTTTTATAAGCACACAGGGACAAGTAAGTTTCTCTGTGTTTGACAGCTGCTGGACGTTTGGACGTAAATTGTGTATATCACAGCTGGGGTATACTGGAATTTACTGGCAGCCATACGTGCCAGTTTTTGAATTATTTATACTGTTGAATTTTCAGAAGAGAAACATTGCGTTTCAATATGTGTTGTATCAACTCTTAAGAGAGTTAGCAAATCGTTTATATAAAATAATTAGGCTAAAGTAGAGAAATTACAAGTTATAATTTGAAATGAAAACAGTCAAAGCTGTTTTCAAAGAGTTACTATTACAAAAAGTAAATAAACATTGTCTCCGTGCCTTTTGCACCCGTATAATTTATTGATCTGGATACTACTTTTGCATATGTATGTGATAATCTCATTTTCTCTCTCTTTTCGTCACTCTCTCTCCCTCTCTACTTTGCTTTTCTTCTTGTTTATTTCCCTCGTTCCGCTCCAGTAATAGGAGTATATATAATTAAAATACTATAAATCCAATATGGATTAAACCTTTCGTTTCCTTCTATTTATAAATGTTTTAGCTTTGGTATCATGAAATGTGAGCTGTTATTTAGGAAAGTAAAACGGAACACAAGATAAAACTATTCACCTAAAAACCCTGGTATTTTTGTTTGTAATTTCCATATTCTTTTGTTCTATTTCTTGTGAGTCAAAACGTTATATTTATATGTCATGCTAACGTATTATAGACCAAGTGTTTGGGGAAAAACAATTAGAGAATAAAATTTTATACACGGCATTTAGGAAGCAATAAAATATGTAATAAATAAAATACAATATAGTACATAAATAAAGATAAGTAAAAATTAGTCCCTAAAAATTAATGCACTTGCATATTTTAGTTAATGTAAATATTTGCATGAATTACAAATTAGATAGTTGCTGGCACAAATTAAAAGAAGTAAAGTAAAGATTGTGTTGTGTAACTGGAGAAGACGACATAACAAAAAAACACTTCGAGTTGAGTAGAATACATTCTGGTAAACTATAAAAGAACTAAAGATTCATTCAAAATGCAACGTTTCTTAAAACATAATAATAACAAATGAAACAGTAGCAAAACCAATAATATCATCAATTCTCTACAAAACCTATACAGTCCTTACTTTAAAAACACAAAGTTGAAATGAGAGAAAGTATAAATATATTTAAATATCACAATAACAACAAAATGATAAAGCAACAAATGTAAGGGCACTATTTACCCTAAACAGGCGAGACCTGAGAAGGTGTAGGTTTCGACAGTGTCTCTAGCTCAATTAATTACTGACCTTGTTAGCTGTCACGTCACTTCAAAGTGTGCCGAATTTTACTACGTACGGTGAAGCGAAATTTTTACAATTGAAAAAATGTAAGTAACTTATTTCACTTATGTTACAAAGCCTGCTGCTACTTCCGTAATATTCATGGCCGTACATGAAGCCTAACCTCTAAAGTGTTCGAAACAGTAGTAGCACATTGTTGGATGGGTTGTAGCATTAACTTGACCCTTATATAACCTACCCCTACATCAACGTTATAACATAAACCATAGGTTTTTTAATATTATTTTTCGTCTTTTTAAACAACTTGAATGAAAAGGAGGAATTAAAAAATGAGGTTTTGTTAGATTATGTCACTTTACTTGTAGGGTTAAATCAGGTTTATCTAAACATGGGCCTAATAAATAACACTCTAAATTTATCATATGTTACAAAACACTGTCTTTGTGGCATATTGTCGTAGATTCTACCGCTAATCAATAGACTGCCAGCGACATTTATTTTATAATTAAAATTTAATATTTATACTTTACCATTCACTAAAAACCATGGAATTTACGTTTCCTACAAGCTTCTTCAGAACTGTGCAAATGTAACCTTTGATTTCCTTTTCAAATCAGATTAAAGAAGTAGAACAAAATATGTAAATTACTATTTATACAGAAATCTCTTACAAAATCATCATAACCTTTTGATTAAAACACCAAAACACAAATATGATAAAACTTATTCAAAGTGATACTATTTTACATAAATAGTAAGGGTATACCTTACCTTAAAAGGATACCTTTACATTTGTATTCACTTGGTAATGTTTTCGCCCTGCTCTTTCTCACCAGTGGTACCTATAACTATCTGGTCTGTATATCTATGTCATTCCCTCAGACTCTCACTCACCTGCTCTCTCACACTCATCCTTTCTCTCTCTTACTCTCTTCCTTTCCCTCTTACCCTCTCACTCTTTCTTTCAGTCAATCTGCCTCACTTCTAGTGGCTACAAACGCAATGTTGAATAACTTGTAACTCCCTTGTTTGATATTCTAACATTTGTTCTCCTCTATCACTCTGTAATTATAACTATCTCTCTGCCATTATATCTATCACTATTGTTTTCTCTTTATTTCGTTCTCTCTTTTTATCACTCTCTTTTCTCCCTGTTTTTCTTACTAACCGTCTCTTACTTCCTTTTTTAAACTTTTGTTCTCATTATCATAGAAACTCTTTTTCTCCCTGACATTTCGTCTGGATGTAAGTGTATATGATGTGTATCTTTATCTATTTGTCTTGTTCATCTTCTTTTTAATCTATGCTTGTTCTACTGTTTTGGTTACTGTTTTCCTGTCTAGCTGGTCTTCTTTCTTATTGGTTTCCGTACATGCCTTCAATCTGCTCTTCTGTGTTACTCTTTTCCTTTTTACTTTTGTACGCACGTGTGTTTTGCTTTTTTGCGTCTATTTATCTGTTTAAGAGTCTTTTATACAGAAGAAATAAAACTGTACTAAATATATGAAACGAGAAAGTGTGAGATTGTATGACCTATGGAAGAGTCATGAGTAGATCGTTATTTAGAAAAAAAAATGTTATAAAGCAGTATAGTTAACATAATGCAAGAACACTGTTACCGTAGCCGGATCTTGTGCACCTGTAAGCATGATTATGCTCCAACGGTTTTGCCGTATCTGCAGAGTTAGCATCTTAACGAAATGAATGAACATGGTTGAAGCATACTTCTCGATACTATATGTAAGGCCTTAAATATTTCAAGTAATTATAAAATTCACTGGATTGTCTCAACCTCCACGACAGTGTCGCCTTTATTTGTATTCAAACTTGTATACTGACTTGTAGTGTGATACTGTACCGCTAAATTGAGACCGGTTCGAAGACAACAATAAAAAATGTTATTCCTCCGTGTTATACAACCGACACGTAATTGTCTTTTACGTGTCATGTAATAAAGGAAGAGCACCAATATTTAATAGAAGCACTTACTGATTGACGTATCATCGGTGATTTGAAGCCGCTGCACATTATTTTACGGAGACAAAGAACGCAACTTTCCTCGTTTTCGTTTTACAGAGCCTCCGCAGAGCTACTACAGAAAGTACCACGTGATAGCTGGCAGAACATCTACAAAAAATTAATAAGAGCAGAAGATTAACTGGGAGGACGAAGCACGTAGATAGGTAAAACGCTTCGGAAAAACAAGTGGAGCTTATAAGTTAACGGGTTCATTCAAGAAAGGCTTATCTCAATTCCACACGGTTGCAGCAGTACGCATTGTGCGCCCTGATATAATAAACAATTAAAAATCAAACCGGTGTTTTTGCATCCAACGGACAGCTACTGATATCCCTTTGGGAACATTAAAGATACAGTTGCATCGGTCAACTAGACAATGATCACCATGTCGGATTTGCAAAAATGGATGCTTTTTGCTTTGTGTAAGAAGCAACTCTTGGTGTGGACAATGTATACACGTAAACGTTTGTATATGTATAAGTGTGCTTTTTGCTTTGTGTAAGAAGCAACTCTTGGTGTGGACAATGTATACACGTAAACGTTTGTATATTGTACTGTAATTATTTGCAGATATTTTATTTCTATATGCCATACATTGTGGATGCCATTTAATGTACTGTTATTTTATTATTTGTATGGTATTTCTATCTGCTCATAAAAAGAAAACTCTATCTCAGGGTTAATAATTATTAAGTTGATTTATATTATTTAATACTGTGTATGATTTATTCTTTTCTTTAATCCGTACCAAATAACGTTAGTGTATAAATTTTTTAATAAATAACAAGGTAAGAATATATACCATAGAAATGTAACTACTGTAGTTTGAATCTGAGCTCTTCACAACTGCAACGGGTTCAATTCTAGTTGATGTTTATCATCTTAAAGGTAATGTTAGGCTTCGTGGTTTGTTCCTTCTCTGGGATTTCTTATTAGATTAAATGTGAATTATATTTTCTTCTATGATTACTAAATTGATACTTCTTCGGAATATCGAATTTTATTGTATTGACACTCAAACTATCTTCCAGGACAGGCTTCTTCTTTTAGTTCGGCGTTCTATAAATGATATACTCAGACTTCTTGAAATATTGTTGTTTATTAAGTTGTATAAAACTAAAATTCTTTCACTGTTACAGATTGTCACTCTTGTATGTTTATTAAATTCAATATCAATGTTAACTCCCTTCCTTTAAAGGTTTCCTTTATTAAATACAAAATTAAACTCTTTTACAAGACCACTCTTAAATGTTTATGTGATTAAATATAAAATTAAACTTTTTGATGTGTATCTTCTGAAATATAAAATTAAACTAAACAAATTTTCTTCCATTTGAATACAATTCAAATCTAACAATTTACAATTTGCCATTTAGATACCTAACTATATTCGTCACATCTTTCCATCACATGACTCTTAACAACATATATAATTTTATTAATTATTATTAGTTACATTTATTTGCTTTTTACATTATCCATATAATTAGTATATTTCAGATTACTATTCTATTAATCTTTCAATTTATTTGAATGTTTATTTCCAATTTAATATAATAATTGTCAACACATATTTCTTAATGCTGTTCTATATAATATTGGAGTCTACCTCTATGTTGGTCGTGACTAATACTCATTTTTTTTGTTTACAATCCTAACATATGTTCACCATACTAATAAATTTATATCTTCTCTCTTTTAAAATTATTATTTCATTCTTATGTACTGCGGTGTATTTTAACAGCAGTACATAATGTATAAGTGTACACGTATGCGTAGTGGACATAATGTGTACACTAGACTTTGAAAATATCCCAAGTATAGTCGACAATGTCCTAAGTTCAAGTAAGAAGAGGTAATGTATTCTACACCTAACGCATCAGGAAAATCAGTGAACCTGATAAATCAAGTTGCCTTAACTATATCGCAAAAACCTGAACTGCTCATCGTGGATAAGGCATTTGTAGATACTAGTGGAAGAAAAAACACCACTTATCATACTCCTCCACCGCCAGAAAATTTGAACTCCCAGGCAGTTAACACACCTCGCATACTAATTTGCACAAACTAAGAAACCCCAAAGGTAAACGGAAACATCCTCAATAGAGTAGCAGGTATTGTAGTTCAGGCTATTTAAATCTATATAGTAACAAAGCAGTACACACGTAGCTAATGTTTCCTGTGACTTGGTTAGCCAGAATACCACTACAACGAGAAAGGTCTTCATACACTTTAAATTTACCAGAGGATCTTGAAGACTTGTAAAACAGTCTACCGATGATCTCGCTGATACTTCAAAGGTAGAAGAATTCAAAAATAAAAACGGAAGAGTTTAAAAAGTTTTACATGAATTCGAAGATGCTTTTGCTGTGCAGGGAAAGTTATATGGTGGAACGATCTCTTTACAAAATTGCATTAATTCTGGGGGTTCAAAGTCGAGAGTCAATATCTGTTGAGAACTCCGTTAGCTAAGCAGGAGGAAATGTCATGGCTACTAAAATATATGTTGACGGATGAGATTATCAGTCGTTTGTGATATGCTTACCATATACTGCTAGCACCAATGAATGTGTGCTATGCTTCTATATAGACTACACAAGACTGAACTACGTGACAAAAGTGGACTGCTACCCATTATCTTGCGTCGACTATACGCTCGACACGCTCTAAAAAGCTCAATAGTTTTCTAAGTTATCCTAAACTGCACGTATAGGGAAACGTGTCATCATAAAGAAGATAAAGGAAACACAGCGTTTTCTCGACCACAAGGGTCTATTTTGTTTTACGCTTATGCCATTTAGATTTTGTAATGTGCTAGCCACGATTGAATTAATTTTCCGAGGTCTGACATGGAGAACGTTTGTTCTTTACTTACAGTTATTGGTAAATCTTGTAAAAATAATTTAAAGAATCTTGGAGACCTTGTAACCAGATGTCGTGAAGTCATATGAAGCAGAGCTCAAAGTACTAGGTATTATTATTGTACTATTCCAAGTTGTGTTTTGCTGTATTAAACGATTTTTGTCTTTTACCATCATTGATTGTATGTTTTGTAGTCATTAACTCCAATGTAATCACCAGAGCGTCTTTGTAATTGTATTTACTCGGGGAAGATTGAGAGTTAACGTTTAACACGAGGTAACTTGTAGAGTCTTCTCCTAATGGTTTTCTCAGCTAACGCGTATAGCTTAATGGAAAGAAAATTTAATTACAACCAGGAATTTATTTGCCTTTTTTTTCTGAGTTCACCTTTACCACCTGCGCTAGTAGCGAAAAAAAGAAAGAAAGAAAGAAAGATGCATCATGTTTTATACCCCCGTATGCTCAGCGCATTATATATTTAACTTCAGTATGCTTCATGTTTATTGAAAGCAATAACATTAATAATAACAATCAATAATTTAAGCCAAGATGCCCCAAATCCATTGTTTCTGTTTGTGGCTTTTAATAGTGTTACGACGGTTTACTTGGTCGTCGTATGGTACAATGGAAAACAAAATACAAGACACCAATTAAATCACTAATCACCAGCTTTAATTATCACAATTAAACAGTTTGTAATGAACAAGACGGTCTCTTGCAACAAATCAAATAAAAATTATTCACACGCAATAAAAATGTCAACTAATATAAAACACAACTGTATTAACACAATAATTCTTCACGTCGACAAACACTCAATCCGCACTAGCGAAAATCGCTCACGTAACTGAACTGACAATCCGGATGCTATGGCTTTATATAGGCCCCGCAGAGGTGCAGTACAGCTTTGCCTCCTTACTGCACGCAAAAGGCTTAATGCGTATCTCAAGTGTTCCTGGAACTCACTAGAACCACCTACGTGAATGACGCAACACAAAACACAAGCCACACTTGACAAGGGGAGTGGAGAACGTTCTGGATAGTTCGGTACGCTTGTCGTAACACTGCCCCCTCCTTAAGCCAATAGGCTGTTCGTGCCGAACTGGCAAACCGTCTCTGAAGTAATACTTGGCCAGGCGATCTAGGTGGACGCCCTTGTGAAAGATAATTCTCCCGTCCTTCAAATTCGGTCTCGTGTGATCCAAACGTCAAGTTCCCAGCAATACGAGTCTTCCGCTCAACCGATAGTTTTGCTGGAATCACTCCCGTTGCGTCATGTACTGATGACCTAAATACCACTGGCTGATCCAAGTCTGTTTAGTTCTCGTCAACAACCTCTTGCGTTACTTTATCTTCAGCAACGTTTCCCTCGGGCGCTTCTATTAACTCAGGAACAAAAACAAGTGGTTTTCCTTGGCATCCACAGTTGGCTTCTCAATCACTTCTTTTGCCGTTACACTTATTTGTATTTCCTCTGATAGTTCTTCCATTTCCACCTGCAACAGGAAAGGTTCGCCTTGATCAGACTTGTTGACTTCTTCTTCGGCGAATGACATTTGCTTGATTGAATGGTTGGGAGACTCTGACATTTTAGACATGCAAAGCTTTATTATCTCCTAGCCAACCTTCAGGACGTTCTCTCTTAAGTTTACAATAAATAAGTAAGTAAGCATTCATAATGTCTGTGCCAAGAATCACTTTATCAACAATGTCTGCAACAAGCATTTGGTGACTATCTCGAGAAGACCCAGGCGTACACGTACGTCTATCTTTCCTAACACATTGACGGGGCTTCCAGCCAGTCTTTATTTTACTGGAGCTAATTTGAGGTCGTCGGTTGCTGATTAAATCAGGGGGCACAATAGATATTGTAGCCCCCGTGTCAACTGTAAATGATGTTGGTTTACCTTCCGCAAATCCAGTAACAATCAGGTTTCCACTAGTCTTATGTAGCGTGGAAACTGTGCTGTTCTGGGGGATTATTTCTCCAATTGGTGCGATCACTACCTTCTCTCTGTATTTTCTTCTTCTTCTTCTAACAGTCTACCTGTAAATGACCACGTTTTCCACAGTTGTAACACTTGGGTCTTCTGTCTTTATCCTTTGGTTTGAAAGATCGTTGTGGCGCTGCTGACTTCTTAAACTGTTGTTCTTGAATTGTCTCTTTATTCTCTCCGTTATGAAGATACTGTGATATTGGATCCGTTTGGCTACAACGTGATGGCATACTTTGATTAATGTAGGTCGTCGACTTGGCAGCTTCAAAACGGAGAACATGAACAAGATCGTCTGATTTATTATCATGACGTGCCATTCTTATCACTTGTTGTAATTTACTACCTCTGATACCGTCAATAAACATAATGAGAGAAATCCACTTCCGGAAGTCCTCCGATTCTTCGGGATAAGCCAATCTCGTCAGTTGGTCGACATTCGCTTCAAACTCTTGAAGGCTCTCCCCTGAATGCTGTCGCCTCGCCTACGACCGCCACGAGGATCGGTAAAAAACGTATAACACTAATTTTAAATTATTAATTGAGTGAATTTGTCTATGTGAGTGTGTGTGTGTGTCCGCGCGCGCGGTCACGTTTGTATGTTTCAGTAACTTTTACTCACACATTTTCATATAAGTAACTTCTACATTATCAGTAATTAAATATTGTAGTACAGTATGAAATATGTTCTGGGGTATTATAATTTTCTCGATGTATTTAACGAAAACAATATGTAATGAATGCAGTTATTTTGATAATGTAAAACAAACTGTTAAACTCCTTCACACATACAAACATACACGCGCGCGCGCACACGCACATACACAAACACATTCACTCAATTAATTGATCTGTTGTGTTTGATATTTTCTCTTGTGTCCGTACACAGGTCTTGATGATGACAATAAATAGTGTCGAAATGACGACACAAATAATTTAAAATTTGTGTTATTCTTTTTGGACCAATCATCGGAAACCCTTCATCATTACTCAGTAAACGTATACTCATTTATACCATCTATAGAATCTTATAATTGAATAATATCCAACACGAAAACCACTAATCAATGACACATCAATGATTTCGTGAAAAATGTTTATTGCTGAAACATTGTCGGGTTACATTAATATCACAGAGAAAAAGTAAACCACGAAAGCTGGATTGTGTCAGGTACTGACCGTTGCCAAGTAAAATAATATTTGTGTCTGTTCGAAATGAAGTTTTACGTTCTATATATTGTGTTCGGATAACCAATTTGTGGAACGTCAGTGGTCTTTGGTTATTTTTAGCATATAATGTGTAATACCGGCTATGCGTGCAGGCCGACATATGTTCGATGCCTACGCACTACTTTAGTTTGAAAAGTTTTCGGCCTGACACACAGAATGGGCCCGAAGGATTAGATGGCTATGGTTGCTATTTGGGTCTTAAAATGGTGCAACATACTTTTGGAAAAGCTGAATTTACTAGTTCGATTGTTTCCATCAAATGAAGTAATCTGTCTTCTTCTTTTTGTTAGTGGATAAAATGGAATGTTGACAGTAATAAAATTCTTGGCTATAAAGATTTAATGCCAACGGAAATAAAAAAATAAGCTACAATTATTTTGAGAATATTCAAAACCATTTGAACAGTGAAGAAATGAGCTGCTGAATTAAAATCTGGTCTCTCGTCTATTTGTCACAATGAATGTTCAGGTTGACCGAAACTGCTCTATAACGGACGAAAACATGGCAGAAATCCATTGCGCAGTGTTAAATGGTCGGCACTTGAAATTTCATGAGGTTGCCGACATTGTGATATTTCAAGAGTTCGTCTGAACTTAAATCTCACTGTTTTAAATAGTCAATTTGTAATAGTGGTTATAGTGACAAACGGAAATTAAACTCCTGCACACCACTGTATAAACAATTCTCGATTAGGGATTTCGAGCCTTTCAGACTATCACCAGACATAAATTTACAATAATAAGAACAAGGTAAATTACAATAACTTTAATGTATAAAATTTAAAAGGTAGTTAATAATGCGCGTGAAAGAATATTTATACAAAAATTAGAAATATTGAACGAGGGAGGTTTACGTAATTAATAAAATTCAAAAGGAGGAGGAGGTAAAAGGCTGGAATGCGTCTAATTGTCTATACTGTTTTGCACTTTGATTGCTGATTGTAAATATTATTGGAACATTTGAATTTACGAAATCTTTCAACGCGATTAGTGCCGCGTTTGCTGCATCAGAGACGGATTGTAATAAACGTTTTCAAAAACGAGTAGACAAGTTTAAATGCAACCAAACTGAAACCGACTAAGGAAGAATTGATTCACCACTATACGTCAGAGAAAAACAGCAGTCAACGAAACGGTTGGAAGCGAGTGAAAGTGCCTGTGTCAGCCGGAAAAGTGGATTTTGTTTCTGGGGGGACTCGGAGTGTGTAGTAATCATTGATTATATAGTAAAATCTCTACCATTAATTAAGATGTTTTATTCTTAAGCACACTTCAGTTGACTTACACACTACCTGTAAGTTTTGTCTCATTTCAGACACTAGAATTACATTTACGATTTCATACGGAAATACAAAATATAATTGAAGTAAAATAGGTCCTATATTCCTCTAACACAAGTAAGTATCTAATAGCGTACACGTATTAATTTGGTAAATATTATTTATAACATTCTCGTCCGATTAAAAAGAAACAAAGAAGCAAAGACAAGGCAAGATTATGACATTTATAAATATAGGACCATCTTTACAAAGGATTCGTTTACAAAATTATTAAAAGTTTACAATTTTGTCGCAAATTTACATTTATCATGTTCCCAACTTAGTTCTATACATTTCCAATAAATATAAAAGTTATATTGTAATCCCATATTTAATATTTTTTAGTTGTAAAAACTATTTGTAGGTTTTAATAATTAATTTTGAATATTGTACAAAAATAATTTTTCTTCAAAATCAGACAACTAATTATTGTTAATTGTTAATTATTAATTATTATTATGAATTTACAACTAAATATTTGTTGAAAGTTAAACTGTCTTCAAATAGTGTTCTAAAAACAGGCAATGTTTTCTGTTTAAAAAATATAATTAATTTTAGCAGTCTTACGTGGCATGAAAATATTTTCGTCTCTAATATGTACAATATGGTTTATTTATTAGCTAACAGAAAGGTGATCTGTACGTGCAGATAATGGATGGAACATTTCAAATATTTTACCATGCGAAGATTTTTAGTCAAAGACACCTTAAAATTTCAATTAGCTTACTGTCATCCATTGTGACGTACAACGTTCCTGTCTGAAACTGTTTGTTCTCAGTAAAACGTTTCAAACACAGTCATCTGTTTCCTTTTGTTGTCTGCCTTTGGGAAAGACTCCCTAAAATTTTTCACGTTTTTGTTCTGTGTTAGTGTGATAAATGGAATGTCAAATATTGTTTTAAATTAATTACCGTGCTTTAAATTACCAACCGTTTTCCTCTGCTGAAATCGTTAGTATGAACGACGATCGTACCTTCCAGTTATGTAATTTAAGTAATACATCATGATATAGTTTAATTTCAAGAGTCGAATAGAATAAGTACTGCGTAGACTGTAATACATTTAATGACAATTTCAAGAATACCAAAGAACATGTTAGGATAACATCCATGCAAAGGAGATTGACTTTATAGTTATAAGAGTTCAAGCGTTTCGAAAACTGTTCATATTTTTTTAACACCGAACCTTTTATGTGCTGTCAATATATCTATGAAAAATAAAAGAATAAAATTTTTCATTGTACCAATAAACGATGTCAAATTAAAATTTAACGTGAAATGTATAGAAAAGGAAAATAAAGCAAAAAAAAAGAGGTGGCGTCGGTTTGACGAATATCACAGCATATTTCCGATTGAAGAAGATAAAATAGACTTTCATTGCAGTCTGCCTTCTTATGCTTGTTAAATGTTTGGCCGACTATTTAAAAATAGTACACTCCGTAACAAGCACAGTTATAATCGTTGTCTTTTTAAAGGTAGCAGGTCAAACCGTTTTAAAGATAGTCAGAACGTCTATTTTTCAAAAATGATGCCAAAAAATTCTTAAATTCTTTCTCTTTCAGAAAATGTATAACATCATATACTTAATTCGCCACTTAATAGCAGAAAAAAATTTAATAAAAGCGTGCACTGTACGATACGTGTGATCTGAGTGCGCAATCCTAGCGCGACTTGGAAAATACATTCACCATTGTACCTTACACTTGTTATAGTAAAGTTTTTGTTTCTAACTCAATAGTATTTCATTTTTCATGTTGGTTAACCTGCAAGAAGCATACAAACTGACTGCTGCTGTTTTGTTGAATCAGCTGATTTTTTGCAGTCTGGCTTTTGCTAGTGTTGGAAGTGAAGTGAAGTGTTGTAAACACGTTTTATTTTTAGTATTTATTATTATAGTTCCTAATTTTTAATTAAACATGCCTCGAGTTGTGAAATAAAATGAGAGCCACAAATTCAGAGCCGATCAGGTCATTAAAACACGTAATGAAGTACCCTACCTGCCACACCACCACACAACCTAGGCCAAACCCTAAGAGGGCATTAAAATCCTCCAGCTCTAAAAAACATAAAAATTTAACATTTTTAAAATGCTGTGAGTATACAAATACTTGTGTGAATTGTATTGTTTACCTTAAACAAATTTCAAAATTGGTTTGTTTTTTCTTTACAGTGTAAATTTTGTGACAATGCAAATTGCATTGAGTTTAATTTAGATGAAGAATTCAAAAAAAGACGTGGGCCATCGCATAGTTTTAAATTGTAATGTGTGTCATCAGCCTGCAACATAAATGAGCACTAAGTACATAAGGCAAGCATATGAATTAAACGTAAGGTATGTTTATGCTCTTTGATCTATAGGCAAGAGAAAAACGTCCGGCAAACATTTACAGCTGTTATGAATATCGCTCCGCCTGCTCCCCGTATTTATATTAAAGTGTCCTTTAAATTAGTTTGATGTAGGCCTAATACATCCTCTGACACATTACAGGATTTACACCATTTCTGTCTCGTAATCTGTAGTTTGCAAAGCGAAGAGCCTTGTGTTTTGTCTTCACGCCTGCAAGATAAAAGATTTCTGCTGAACTAGAACAGTTGGTGATACTCAAGCTACCGCATGTAATGATTTATGTAAACATAAATGACACTGTAAAGATGTTGACAAGAGACAAAAGTGTAAAACAATTACATAATGCGATTAAACTTGAAAATTATAAAGTATGTAAATTGTATTAAATTACAGAAGTGAATTACAGTTTGATAGCCTAAATCAGAAAGTGAAACATCGGTATTATTATAAAATAATAGATGAGTTCAATGACGTGCTCTACAGCATACATACTGTAAAGTAGATAGGTGAGATTCATAAACTACCAGTATTTAAAATTTTTTAAACATAAACTTTAAATTCGAATCAATTTAAACAGTTGGAATAGCATAATATGATTATATCGTACACATTACAAAGTCCGCAAAATTGTGTAATTTTCACTCTGACAGTATCATCGAATATGTTAGACATCATGTTTTATTAAAGAAAAAATGTTTTAAATTCATGCTTTTCGGTATCCAGGCCACTTATATGTATATGAATAGAGTAAAATAATTTACCTCTTTCTTGTCCGTCTGGTGGCTTTTTCTTTTTTACTACGCGTTTCCGGACATATGTCCCATCATCAGGTACAATCCCTTGGTAAAGTTCGTCAAATAATTAAAATATTAAGATAATTTACATATAATTTACACATGTCACAATTAAATATAAAATATCTGAACACGGGAACACACGCGATATCGTTGGTGCGCATAACGGAACACTGTAAATTATATGTAAATTGTTTTAATATTTTAATTATTTGACGAACTTTACCAAGGGATTGTACCTGATGATGAGATAAATAAACTCAAATTAAATAAATTTTTATAATGCCATAGTGCAGTGATACCGATAGATAATGTTTTGTAACAGAAAAATAATATTTGTTAAAATAAGTAGACTAAGAGGAAACAACAGGACATATGTCCCGAAACGCATAGTAGTATATAAAAGAAAAAGCCGCCAGACGGACAAAAAAGAGGTAAATTATTTTAGTCTATTCATATAAAATTTGTTGACACTATTATTATTAAACTGACATAAAAAGAACAAAATTATAACCTAATATGTTCTATTGTTATTTGGGTTTATTGACCAAGTTGTCTACTATGTAACATTTTGTGTCAGGGTCAGTGCTACACTAAAAGAACGTTTTAGTGTAGCATACACGCATGTTTTAGTATAGCAACTTAAGGAATCATAAATGTTTTAGACAACAAGGAATGACAACAGTAGGCAGAAGAAGCGTCACAAAAATTACCACAACTAGCTTTACTTGTATTATAGGTCTCCCTTTAGTACTGCGGGTTTCGTAATATATAATCAATATTCAAGTAAGATTTTGGTAGACTATGTTAGAGTTTCAGTAGTAAAAGTAAATCCAATTGTCGTTTCAGTGAGAAAATAAGTAAATACCAAAGAATTTAATAACGTATACGTAGTCAGCGAGTCTTAGACTGAAAACTGTTTTTATTACGAGTCATCCACGTGCCTCATAAATGCCAGATAACATCCGATATACTAGAGTTTGACAACACACCATACTGTGTCAGTATATTGTGACTTGTGTGTATTGTGTCACAATTTAAAAAGGTATGATTTTTAAGTGTGATGAAGGTTACGAAGACATCGATAGGCCTTCAACCGTCTTAATTAGCCTCTAACTATCCAAAGTGCAAAGTAACAACGTGTGATTTATTACACCTAGTAGTGTATGTAAATATATTAGTGATGCGTTCAACACACGGACACTCACGGACACCAGAACGTGAGATTGCAATATACAAGCGCGCGCGCACACACACACACACACACACACACGCGTAGGTATAATTTCAATAAATAAACGTCTCCCAAATCCCATATTTTTGCGTCAGTTATGGGTATAAGTTAAGGTTATATTTCCCTTTGTACGTAACTTTGCAAAGAAAATTGTAAACTCTTCCTTCGTTGAGTAAATTTTTATTGCACGACAAGGTATTGAAAAAGTAATAATTGTATAAAACAATGTTGTTTGGAGCCCGTAAATCTAACACAATATTCGACGTGGTATTAGGTTTCTACCTGTTTGTTCACTGGCAACGTAATACACGACACTGTCAGTTCTAAATTAAGTTAATCTTCTTTGGCAACAAACATGGAAGTGTAGTTGGAACGTATCAATTTGCACGGCATTTTAGAAAGCGGGACTCATTAACTAGATATATTTGTGTATCTACAAGCAAATGAAATACAAACCATGTTTGCCTAAGGAAGCCCAAAGTGATGCGGTGTGACACGCACGGCAACCGCCATTTGTTGCACTGTAACTGAGAACCACAAATTAAATTCCTCCTAAAATCACAGCCAAATAAACAATTTGTCTTCTATAAAGACGCACAGGTTTTTTGGTACAACCTTAGTTACAGGAGCGTTTTGTTTCTGTAATTCCTCTCAGCCGCACGTCTGTGATTCACGTTTACTCTAAACAATTTTTCGATAAATTTCACATAATCCATTTCCTCAACGTTTCTCCATTACTAACCTACGCAACTCTTTTTGTTAGCAGTTACAAATTATTACAGCATTTTGAAGCAAACTTCAGCAAAATATGAATGAAGGAAATCTACATTAGAATGACAGTTTTTTTTTTACCAAAAATAAAACAGAGTGTGTTGTTAGCATATCGCAGGTTAAGACCGAGGTAGAGCTGCCACGGAAGTAGACTTAACGTTCAGCCCAAGTTTCTGACTGGGTTGTCTCCCATAAATTGACTGTCTTACCAAAGCAACGAAACCAGTTTTCCCTGTTCGAAATTATCGTAAGGATCATTGTGAATATTTCTCCTTGCCGCAGATATTTTAATCCATTTACCAACAAATGGTCATCCGATATTAGGGGAAATTTTATACCTGAAGTGTAAGAGAATGTCCTAATCTTTACTTGTTGGGAAGCACTGAAGGAACAGCTGATACCAGCTTTCACTTAAACTCTAGAGACACGTCAGGGACCTGTAGGTGTTTACCACCCCATACGACGTGGAGGTGTGGTTGTACGTATATTTGCTTTCTTCCAGGCATGAGAACATTAATCACCCTCTCCAGAAACTTGGAGGGAATATTATTATTATTTTTACTACTAACATTTTTTTGTGTATTATAAGGACTTCTCACCTAAAGGCTTCAGCCGAACAAGACCTGTAACAAATGGTTCTCCATTTTATATTTTTGGTTCTCACCTACATATTAGGTTTCGAGTCTCAAAGGTTATTCCGAAGTCGTTTTACTGAGTATTACATTTTCCTCTACGTGTTTGTCAGCAAGAACACGACAGTCTTTAGTTACACGTTTTATTGTGTGCTCCGCCACAAGGTTGTTCTTATTCTTGTAGAAGGTAAGAATACATCGTATGCCCAAGTCGCGGTCTGGTGATGTAAAGTGGTTCACTACGACAGCGATCACCTGCCACTTGCTTTAGGGCAGAAAGTGGTGTGCTGCCCTCAAGGGCATGCGTTTAACGTATGTCATAGCTCTATTGCAATAAAATATCGCTTTGCTAATTCAGAGAAGTTTTTTATTACCTTAGTATTCACAGACTCGAAGAGCGTGCCTCAACGCATACAATTCACACTGAGTTGGGTGGGACAGACAATGAAGGAACGTTATTCCTTTTTCTCTCAACTGCCAGCCGGCATTTTGGTTTAATAATAAATATATTTACCTTATTTCCTGTCTCGTGACCACATGTATTTAACGCAATGAATATAATTTACGCGTTTCGAGACATGGTCTCGTCATCAGAATATATATTAAAATTTAAATCACTCAATGAGGTCGTTAAAAATTAAAACATCAAAATCACAAAATCGAAAACCAAACATATAAGTATTCATGTGGTGCGAGTGCGGCCGAGGTTTGACTGACGAGTGTGTGTCCGAATTCTTTCATGCGTGAGTAGACTCCTCAAGACGTTCAGGTGTGTATACTTAATTATTTTATTTCATTTTTATTTAATTATGGATTATGTGTGTTACGATTGTGTAAGCGTGTGTGTGGCCCGGTTTATTAGTTAATGTACAACCCTATGCTTTGTAAAATTTAATGTACTAGATACTTCCTGTCTAAGGACGAAATTATTTCTTGTTAACTCTTATTTAGTTAAAGCTTATTAAAATTAATTATTATTATTTAATGAAATTAAACGATTTGGATTTAATTGAAGTGAATAATGTGTTAATAAGATTAATTGTCAAAGTGATTGCGGTGGTTGTGTTCCGAGGCGAGAGAGTGTAATGTGTGGATGTATTAACTGGCAGCTAATCCCCAAATAAAATGTTATAGGGTCCCTGCCTCAGCCAGGAAAAAGGGGGAAGATCGATGGTCATGCGAGCATCTGTGACCACCAGCAGAACAGTTCTACATTAAGGCGCTCCCCGAAGCCGTCAGACCAAGAAATTCGGAAGAATCAAAATACACCGAGAAATCCAGAAAGACCAGGAACGATTTCCAGTAAGCAGTCACCATCGCACATGGACAATTTTCGGAACATCTGCTCGTCCACATTTCATCCGGTTTCAACTTGAGTTCGTCGCTACATACTTACAGGTGGGAGCGTTTCATTTATCCCTCTTCAAACTACATCAACTCCATAGACTGGCTACCATTGTTTTCGACATTAAATATCTGTCAGCTCAATCCGTGTAACAACTTATTAAGAACTGAAAATATTTCAATGTCACAAGAACACAAGTTGTAAAAATTGTAACTGGTTCCATTGTAGCTTGTCTAACATACACCATGAGGGGGTGGTTAAAGTATTCTACTAAAGCATGGTTGCTTTGCTTAAGCTATGTGGAGTCAGATTAACTTTATTACCATTATTTTTATTATAATCGTTCTTCAAAGGTTATTAGTGCTTTCTTATTTAAGTGGTAGGATTAACGTTTGTATGGTCCGTCATTTCTACTGGATTAATGTTCGCGTTGTTCTTCCTCATGGGGTATGCTACTCTGGAAAAAAAAAAATATATATATATATATATATATGTATATCTTTTATATCCATTTACTAAATACTATAAATTAATGACTATATGTAAAGAGCAATAGCCTAGTCTTAAATATTACGTACGGTCCTGTGACCGCTACAGTGTCTATATAGTACGAAGAAGTAAAAAAAAAACATTTCCAAATATCATTTGCGTACAACGTCTTCTCTAACAGCAGCAGACATTTCTGGACCTACCTGCAAACCCTGGAAACTATTGTTCCCGATGTGATAGTACCGCCTTACTAGTACCATCACAGGTGTTGGCATGGCGGAAGACAAATTAGCAGAGCAGATTTTAGTAGGTCTTTACTCAAATTCAGTCTACTATATCATCATTCATCTTCCAAAATTCAAACCGCCAGACCCTAGGAATGGGTAGGAATGATTTACGCAGGCGCTAGCAATGAATTTCACCAGCGCCTTGGTAGAAATGAATTACGGTGGCGTAACACAAGAGAATGCAAACTTAGACATGCAGCATGAGCTTTGCGTTTAATGAACAATAAGAATGTAGTGTAGTGTACGGAAAATTATAGTGCATTCGTCAGCAACTGACCCATATGACAAACTGAAGTGAGAAGTAAATCGCCACTTTTAAGACTCGCAAGAATAGAAGACACGTCATCTCCTTGAACATTAAGAGTTGGCTGTTAAAAAGCCAAATCCGATCTTGCGTCATCTGCGAAACCTAGCCAGTAATTATGTCAGCAAAATCTCTTAGTCACCTTGTAGTTGATTTTGTTTGTGACAATGATGTTATTCACAGCAGATGATATTTGTAGCGTAAGACAGTATCCAGCTAGACTCGGTTTAGGCCTTTTTGGCAGAAAAAATCATAGACTACTGAAAAAATCTCGTGCCACAAATTTCCAAATTGCGTAGAGACGGGAGCAACATGTCTAGCAATATTGACAGTGTCGACGACACGTTCGCAAGTTTCGACCATTCGTACGTCGCAGCCGAAATCAAGAGTTCGTAGCAATGCAAGCCAGAAAGCTTAAACGAGTTCGGGACACTGAATTCAGCAGAGCTCTATCTGTAGGTACCATTCAATGTTCTTCAGTCAAGTATCCAAACGATGTAAACAATTGTGCACCTGAAGAAAGTAATGTAGGTAGTCGTTAGCGACGGATAGTGAAACCTGCCAAAAGATTATAAGCTGACTCTATATAACCGACAACAACACAGGAATACAATTCCTCATCGACACTGGCGTCAATAAATTGCGTTTTTCCTAGGCGTATGGTCGTGGACGACGAGAAAAATCAACAACAGCGGACGGAGCAACTATTGCGACTTACGGCACAAATGCAATAACTTGGAATTATGGCACAACTAGGACATCGGTGGAATATCACCTAGAGGCTTTACGTCGTAGACGTCAGAAGGTCTCTTACCAACGTCGCCTTTCCAGCACGTTCGTGGCATGATATCGGACGAATGAAACAGCAAACTTATCAATCCACTCTAGAAGAATAAATCGATTGGGCAAGTAAAGGAGGTGCAGAACACTAACGACAAAAAATTGACTGGATTGCGTCCTTACCAAACAATTTTTCTGGAATTCCCAATGATCACGCAATCCATAGTAAAATTAAAGGAGCAACGATATGTCACAGTGGTTCAACAGTTTGCAGCAACCGCGCCTCCTAGCTCCCAAAGAATTCGCAGATGCAAAGAAAACAACTCAAGAGTCTGATACATCTCAGCTTGGTGCGGCCACCAGAATGTTGTTGGACATCCCTTTTATACACAACCGCTAAGGAGAACGACAAATAGAAATGAAGAACGGGCCATGGATTAAATTTACTTGTTCTTCTATGCCGCTATCCTGTTCGATATACTGAATACTTCATGATATCGCGCCGAGGCAAAAATATCTTATCAAAAAATGACCTCGTCCTTGCTTACTACCAGATTCCTGTATACCTAGGTGGAATTCTTAAGACAGCTATAATAATAGCTTTCGAATCTTCAAGTCTCCTTTCATGTCGTTTGTCTACACAAAGAGACCAAATTCCATTACCTTCTGTACGGTACATCTACACAGTCAAAAGCTTTATAATTTCTGACTATAAAATAAATATGCAGTAGTCCTTTACACCTTCTTCACTCATTCATTTAGAAACACTTTGTCCAACCCTCTCAGATCAAGAATCAGAGACACAGCCAGAGTCAAAATAGCAGATTATTAATCTGTTTTCTATACAGGCCTATTACATTATGATACAGAGTAGCCTGTACAATACGAATAAGTGAAAATTAAGTAGTTTTAACCAACGCTTGAGTGAATTAAGTTTTACCAACAGCAGCATATTTCTGTAGGCCTACCCACAATGAACTGAAAACAGTAAATAAATGCAAAAAGCGTAGATGTTGAAAAGAAATGTAGCAGCAAAATCTTTTCGTAGAAGAGAAAAATATAAAACATTTACAGTTTTTTGGAAAGTGATTTATACAACCAACTAATCTGTAAAAAGCAAAGGAACAAAAACTCCGAACACCAGAAATAAAATTTCTGTGATCAGTAATTGATATATTTTACCTAATGTAAGGGAAAGTGCGTAGACATAAGGTAAATTTGGAAGAACATCTGAATGATCCTGATAGACGTTGCAGTGAGGGATGTCCACTGGAACGCACGAAGCAGAACAGACTCAGCGATATAAGCCGTATTAGCACACAACGACGACGAAGATGATTTTATCATAAATCTTACCACTCATTACCTTTAACTTTCGAAATTATACATTATATAACAAACACGATATTTCGTAATCAAATTACATTAAAGTAATATATCACAAAATAGTACGTAATAATTGAAAGTGATAAATTGTATGTTTCTATGAGTACGTTTCTTGCGACAATGTCTGGTGTGTCTTTCCACCGTCTCCTAAGAGCATCAATCGATTGGCGTCACAACGTAATGCCTGGGACCCTCTTAATCTTTTGCAATTTACCCAGCTTAGTGTAACTGTGCTTTGTAGCGTGCTATTCGTTCTCTGAGTGAATTCTACCGTACTCTCATCAGACGTTGATATTCTAAGACAGTCTAAACACATTTTTCTTAAGTAAACAGTGAAAGGGAAAAGTGGGTTGTATTACGAAAGAATATCGTGACTGATACAAATGTTTAAAAGAGACACTTTTGTTAAACTTTCTTTGAAAATGACAGTTAAAAGATGCAATATACTCAATTCGTGGGTAAAATTCGTCCATAATTTAATACAAACCAGTGCATACCAATATCATCGTTTAATGTCACTTTCACTTTCGGCCAGGAGAACATATATTCAATTATTATTATTATTAATAATAATAATAATAATAATAATAATAATAATAATCACTACGGCGGGGCCGGAAAATATTCCTTACAGCATCATACATCGACTGCCGGATGTAGCTATGGCTACATTACTGGCACTCTATAATGCCATATGGACGCAAGGGGACCATCCAAAGACTTGGAAGGAGGCGATCGTCCTCCCGTTTCTAAAGGCCAAAAAGGATCCCCTCAAAGCATAAAACTATCGATCAGTATTGTTGACGTGCTGTCTGGGAAAACTGGAGAGCATGGGAGGTAAACAGCCGGCTCACCTGGTGTCTGGAACAAAACAACCTTCTGACCGCACGCCAGCTTATGTGCCGGAAACACCACTCTACTACTGATCAACTGGTTTGTCTGTAAAACGCAGTTTAGAGCAGTTTCATCGCAAACAAACATATGGTTTGGGGAAAGCGTTCGACAAAAGGTGGCGATATAACATCATGTAACCACTTCATGATTGGCGGTTCACAGATAACCTGCCCAAATTTATCTCCAGTTTTCTCAGAGACAGGTCTTTCCGTGTTCGGGCCGGACAATTGCTGTCGGCCCCTCGGTAACTGGAAAATGGAGTATCTCAGGGATCTACGTTGAGCGGTACACTTTTTACAATCGCCATTAACGGGATCTTTAAGGGTAACGAAACGTCAGTTGAGCTTTTCTATTCGGCCAAAGCAACGGCGCGATAGACAGTTGGTAGAAAATGCAAACAATATAGGCTTTTATTTCTCGGCAACAAAGACGACTGTGTTCATTTCTGTCGAAAGCGAGGGAGGCAGCCGGACCCTACGTTCACCACAAACGGTGTCCGGCTTCTGTATAGCCCGTCATCAAATTTCTGGGCTTAACTTTCGATAGACAATTGACATGGAATGCACATTCGGACGATCTGTCTGCGAGATACAAATCCTCTTTGAAGGCAACCAGGTGTATTTCCCATATGACCGGGGAGTAGATAGAAAAGTTTCATTGTGTACTGTATGCCGCTCCGGTGTTATCCAAAATGGATTACGGATGCACGGTGTATTTTTCAGCCAGGAGGTTGTGCTTGAAACATCTGGATCCTGTTTACAATGCAGGGGTGCGCTACTCAACAGCAGCGTTCCGTCCTAGCTCTGCACAATGCTTATAATGTTAAGCAGGAATTACGTCATTAGATGTGCGACGTCAACTGCTGTTGCTGAGATGTGTGGTGAAAATATTAGCACTCCTGAGCTACGTAAACCACGTGCTGCTGGCGAACAACAAACTTGCTATGACCGCCGGGCGCCATTCCCGCGCTCGAAGCAGCTCGGCGCTACAACATCAAAGTGCCGGGGGTCCAGGCGTATGCTCCGTGCAAAGTCCCCTCTTGGCTGGTTTGGAAACCAAATTGCCGGCTGGACGTCGCCAGTAGAAGCAAGAAATCGTGACACCAAATTGAACAGAAACTCCTGCTTAGATCGGTCTTGCAAGAATACGTTGAGGAACACACCATTGTGTACACTGATGGGTCGACGACGAAGAGCGGAGTGGGTAGTGCGTTTGCCATCGAAAGCGCCTTCCACTCCTAGAGTTTGCGCAATGCGGCAAGCGTATACACCACCGCGCGGTTCGCGGTGTGGCAAGCTCTTCGTTTCTGTGAACACTTAGGTGACAGAAAATTTGTTATCTGTACGGATTCACTGAGTTTTTTAACTGCCTTGGACAATCCGAGCACAATGAATTGGTTATTACAGCAGATAATGGCGCTATGCCATGCGTTAGAAGATTGTGGTTCATCTTTTATTTTTGTTTAGTGTCCCAGTCATGTAGATATTAAAGAAAACGAAGAAGGCGAGAAACGCTGCGGACAGTCAACGAGTTGACCCGATTGCTATGAGACCTGATAATGCGAAACAAGCTGCCACAAGCACCATTATTTATAAATGGCAGCAGACGTGGAACAGACGGCAGGACAAACTTTCTGCGGTGAAGCAAAGCGTCTGTAAACGGCAAGTAAAATGTGACCGCAGTCGTCGTGAACAAGCTTGCATCACGAAATTGCACATTGGGCACACGAACTTGACGTCATCGTACCGCCTACAAGGACAAGAACGACCCGTCTGCTCTTGTGGCGGAGCACTTACAGTGAAACACATCATCGAAGACTGTAGTGCTCTTGCGGAACTGAGGCAGAGACACAGAGTAAAACGGTAACTTGAAAGAAAGCCTCGGAAACGAACCGTTGGCGTTAGCTCAGAGCTCTGTTTATCGCTAAATGGTTGTTCAGAAGTCTGTCCATCTTAAAAGCAGCGTACGCCTGGACACGCGGCGCTCCGATGTTGTCCTAAAAAGATTAATGTATAGGCTTTGAAAATGTCGTTTTGCGTCTTAATGTGTAAGAGTTTCCGCCGTAGTTGAGTGAACTAAAAAGTAGATGAGAAGAAAAACATCTGTCGAGCAACACTCCTGGAAGAGATGGTTGGGCTAAAGGTCAAAAACATAAACTAATAATAATAATTATAATAATAATGTTTTAGTGGATGGTTAGTGAGGATCGGTCAATAATACAAATTTTAGCAATTTTGCGTCGACGTTTCGACAATATTTATTGTCATCTTCAGGACCTGTGTATGAAATACAATAGAAATATCAAACATAACGAAACAATTAAATATTTGGTTGAACGTGTTGGTGATGTGAGTGTGTGCGTGCGTATGTATGTATCATTTTATATGTGAAGACTTATGATAGTTTGTTTACATCTTCAAATTATCTTTAAGAAAACGAGCAAATTATAGTATGAGAGAACATAATTTATACAGTATTACAATTTAAATTACTAAATGTAATGTTATTTTAATTAATTAAACAAACAGTAATCAACAATTGGATATTAGATTGGTACATAAATTGTTTATACCTACAACAGTCAACATATAGCAAAGTAATATATTACCTATAACTAAAACAGATTAGGGGATGTTCACTACGTAATTATTAAAAGTTATTTTTACCATGTTTCACTCCCTACTGGTATTAACAAACAATTATAATTTAGAAACATACAATTTACACAATACTGTAAAACATTACGACTTAAATTAGATAGTTGACAAAGGTTACAAACAAAAGTTTCTGGTAAATTTTACTAACAGGTAAATTTGGATAATAATTGTAATCATATTAAAAATATAGTCAAGAGTACTATAGAATAATGTAATTTATGTATGTGTCCACAATCACCCTTCTCTCTCACCCATTCTCCCCCTGCCAGTCCTTCCTCTCGCTCTAACCTGAAATCGATCTATCACTCATTAACACCTCTCTCTCTCTCTCTCTCTCTCTCTCTCTCTCTCTCTCTCTCTCTCTCTCTCTCTCTCTCTCTCTCTTCTACATCACACTCACTGTCTCCCTTCTTCCCTCTCTCACTCTTCCATTTTTCATTCACAGGTCCTGAAGATGAGAACAAATATTGTCGAAACGTCGACGCAAAATTGCTAAAATTTGTATTATTGACCGATCATCACTAACCATCCACTAAAACATTCATTGATTGACGGTCACTAAAAATTTAAGGAAATAATAATAATAATAATAATAATAATATTAATAATAATAATAATAATAATAATAATAATAATAATAATAGAGAATAATAATTGACTATTTAAATAACTTAACGGTGGAAGAGCAAGCACCAGGAGCTTTGTAGCGTGCTATTCGTTCTCTAGCACGTCAACTCCTTGACGATCCTAGAACTCAACTCAACTCTCACGTCCTAGAACGATGGTACGGCTGTGTTAGCCGTGCGGCAAGCATTATGCTGCAGTTACTCATTACTGCCTATGTGTAATCCATTTTCACAGGATTAGTCAACCTCGTGTCAGAAAACACAACTTGTGTATGGGCCAACCAAAAATTGTCAAGGATAAGTATACAAGTGACATGCTACCTAGTGGTCTACTAACCCTCCACCTTATAACGTACATTTAAAGAATGTTAAAAATATGCGACGACCTAAGCTACGCCTTAATGTAAAATGGTAATATTGAATTATATAAAATTTGAAATATAACATACTTTTGCATTAAAACCAGATTTATAGTATTTTGTCTTACCCCCCTTTTATGTACAGGCTAACGCAGGAACTCAGTTCCCTATCACAAAGAATGCCAATTCAAATTTTATACAAAGGGGTTGTAATCAAAGCTGTATAGAACTCCTGAAGGTTGCGCGCGCGCGCGCGCGTGTGTGTTGTGCAAGAACAATAGCATGTATAATGTACAACGACGAGGATGAATATTTTGTAACAACGAGAAACAGAAAAAACTATTATTATTAAATCCACTGTATTGGTCTAATTGACAATCTTGGATTGTCAATTGAGGTGTGTCTCACTTCTTGTGTAGACACGAGGGGTGAACTGTGTACGTACAGTGTAATTGTTTGTGAGAGCGGTATAGCCTTGAAAATTATACAGATTTTTCGAGAAATTTGTTAGACCGTTTTTACGCCACACAAAAATGAGGTGTATCAAAGGGTTGTCCTCAATGTTACTTGACAGGAATAGAACTGCAGGCTATGTAAAACCAAGTAGAGTAGCCAAGTAAAACCAACTCTTTCTCACTCGCTCCCCCTCTCTCTCTCTTTTCTCTTCTCTCACTCTACATCTCTCCCTCTTTTTGCCCCTTGTAATCGGATCGTCATCCTGTGAACGCCGTGTGTTTTGCGAATAGATGAATTGTGCTCTCTGGACCACACACACACGCGCGCGCGCAACCTTCAGAAGTACCACCGTCGACACAAACACCATGATACAGTGATTAACAGCATCAAGTGACGATTAAATGATTTACTTAAAATAAAAACACAACACAGAACGAAGGCAATAATGGCAGAATTAAGAGTTTTTAAAAATGTGAGTCTGTAAATAGTTTGTACAAACTTAAACGCTACAGTTGATATAAAAATGTTTTAAACAATAAAAATTATGAAATTTTCTACGAAGGTTTCATTTACTATCACGTAAGACATATAACCATTTAACTAAATCTTTATATACACATTATTAATATTAGAAAATTTGTTGTTAAAAATATTCTATTCTGATACTGTTAAATATTAAAATGTTATTTTGTAAAATGGTTAATTGTCGGTAATTTCATAAAATCTGTCACTCACGCCAGTTGCATTAAACTTAAAATTTTTATTGTAGCCTATATCAACACGTTTTGTAATTACAAATAAAATTCTTTAATATAGTGTTACGACATCACAGAACAATCTACGTGTCATTCGAACGATCCATTGGAATTCGGCTGAATATTGTGGCGTACGTGATTTCAACATGCGCTTGCAAGACATTCCTGGACGCCGCCAGCCTCGCTGACTGGGTCAAGGCCGCAATTAATTACGTCATAGAGTACGATAACGCGTAGTTGTGGAATGTTCTGCTCTGCGAGTGGGGGTATAAATACAAGGCGGCAGCGGCCTTAGTTCAGTTTATTGTCGGGCGATTACAAGTGATTACTCTGTGCGTTCAAGTGGTTATTGTGGCGAAGTGTTGTGTTTTATAATCGGGTGGTATAATTGTAATACAATTGTGTTTTATATTAGTTGACATTTTATTGCGTGTGAACAATTTTTATTTTATTTGTTGTACGAGACTGAGCTGTTAATTACGAACTGTTTAACTGTGATAATTAAAGCTGGCGATTAGTGACGTAATTGGTGTCTTGTATTTTGTTTTTCACTGTACCATACGACGACTAAATAGACCGTCGTAACAGTGGTGTCAGAAGTGGGATAGAACGGTTAACAGTGGAAATAGTGAACACTTTGTACAAGACGAGCGTAATTCGTAATTAATCGGAAAACAATGGATGCCAGTCAGATGATGGAAAATTTACAAGCGCTGTTGTTCCAGACAGAGGAACGACGAAGACAGGATGCTGAGAAAGCGGTAGAGAGACAGAAAACCCTCCTGCTGGTGTGACGATTTAAATAAAAGAAATAATCAAAATAATAAAAATTTTTTATTAATTAAGGTTGCGACCTATTAAACCATTTAAATCTCACTGTATTAATATAAAATACCTGTATGTACTCAGTATGAGAGGAAGCAGTAATTAGTTAGTTAGAAGATACTCTAATAAAAAGATAAATTGTAAAGAGTTATTAATATCGTATTTAACCCTTTGCTTGTGAGCAGGCGCTGTCCTGTTGATTCCAGACTCGACATGTTTTCCGAGTCTTGTGTAAGTTAGAATAAGAAAAAAAAACCTAATGTTAATATAAAAATCTGAAGACACAGATAGTCGCTAAAACAACTGATTTAAATTATGTATATTTGTTTAGGGATAGTTTGTATAAATAAAAATGTTAACATAAAGAGAGACAGGGACTATATTCTCGCGCGGTAATTGCCCCACTACCATTTTGTCCAGTACCAGGCGAAGGGAGCAGAATTCCGCTCTCTCGCAATGGTGACTTCGTACAGTATAGACGTAAGAGCTGTGCTCTTAAAATATGTTACCTATACTTTGTTTTACCTTAAGATGGTATACCAGAAATAGCTGCCTAAAGCATCTGGATGTGTTAACTAATATAGTTAGGTAAATAAACAAGAGATTTAAAGTGTAAAACTCGAAACGTAAAAAAGTTGTACCACAAGATGACTTCGAACTTCAAGAAATAACAACACTTCCAACGTCATACCTGGAGATGTGAACTATCAGAAGCCACAAACTCTAGTACACGCGACAGAGTATGCAGATCAGGACATCCGAGAATCTACAAGTATCATCGTAGAAGGTTCAACCTGCGAACTTTGGAGCCCTTTACTGACGAAGACCAGACCGAGATGACGTAGCTGTTCCTGTTTCCCAAGACGGATACCCCAGGACGAGTCTTCTGCATACCAATTAAAAGGTGACTCGATAGCCTGTCTATCGAGGGTTACTAATATTTGTTACACAACACATCTTGAAAGAGACTTTTCAGAAACTATTAACTTTGTAAAGACTTATAAATTAAATCTAAGAATTTCATGTAACTATTCTAACTTCATACGTTGTAACAGTTTATATGCTAATGTAGAGTAATATAATTCAAGCAATAATACCATTCTTCCAATGGTTGAATAAAAGAAAGTCTTGCAAGCTAATATCATGAATTGATTATGACTAAAAGTTGTAATGAATAAATACCGAAGGTTACCCGGATCCAAGGTATAGCTATATAGAATCAATTTTGATCCCAAAGTTTAAAGAAACCTTTCAAATAACTTAATAATTGAATTAGTAATGTCATGGGATCTGTCAGTAAATGTTTTTAAATGTTAAATAAAGAGAAGTCTTCTTGTTACACACATATGAGGAGTGCTTAAATCAATTGTATACCTTGCCATTGTTTCCTTACACAGTTAGTAAGTAATTTGTTATATTAATTATTTGTGATACATTCTGTTACAACGTAGGCAGCCCATCTAATTAACGGAGTTTAATTACGATGGGTTCCCTGGATTTGTAACGCGGCGAAAAGACGTTACACTGGAAGGACAGGAAAGACGCAGACAGTAGGCGGAAGATGTAGAAAAACGACAGGATGAAAAACGTAAGCAGGAACCAGATAAAACGGAAGCTCTTTTTGAAGCTATGCAGAAACAGTTGCAAGAACACAGTACCGCAGAATTGGGTCTCCTACGAGGTAAGCTTAATAAGCAAGTTATATAAAATATCGAAGGTACAAGAATCAATGTCTTTAAAAATAGCTGAAGTAGAAATACCTGTCTCAAGTGTTGAAAAATCGATGTCTACAAAAATATCCATGTCACATAAAATAGCTGAAGTAGAAAAATCTGTCTTCACTGTGGAAGAAGCTTGTCAACAAAAATATCTGCAGTAGAAAACTCAATGGCAAAAATAAGAGAACAAATTAAAAAATAAATTGAGCACTTCATAAAGATACAAACAGTTTGTATACATAAAGATACAAGTAAATTTCTGAACAGACTGTATCAATGATAAAGACAAAAAAAGACCCAGAAAATAAGTTAATAGAGAAAGTCACTTTGCCTGCAGTAGGGACAGTTTATGTCAAAGCTCCAACCTTTGACGGAAGCAGTCACTGGGCAACGTACCTCCGCCAATTTGAAGCTGCTGCATGCGCAAATAATTGGACGGAGAAAGACAAGGCAGTTTCACTCTTTCTTGCACTAAAAGGACCCGCGGCAGAACTACTACAGAAAGTGCCACCTGACAGCCAAAACACCTATGCCCAATTGATAAAAGCTCTGGAATTACGGTATGGTGGAAAACATTTGCGAGATGTGTACTGCACTCAGTTGAGAGTAAGGCGACAGCATTCCGAGGAGAGTCTTCAAGATTTTGAAGCAAGTATAGACAGACTAATTAGACTGGCCTACTCTGAAGCGCAAGAAGACTTTCGAACAAGGTTTGCGATGCAGACATTTACTGCTGGTGTCCAAGATAATGAACTACAGCAAGTGTTACGAATGGCAAGACACCAGAATAGTGCGGATGCCCTGGTACATGCTTTGCAATTTGAGGCCGCCAAGTCAGCGTCTGGGTGGACAAACCATAAAGTGCGAGCGGTGAAAGAGTTCGACGGAACAGACGGTGAAGAAGAAGAGCAAGGAACACAGACCAAACGAACAGCGCCACAGAGTAAAGTAAGAAAGGATGGAAGACCGAAGTGTTATCGATGTGGGAAAGCTGGACATCTACAACGAGATTTTCGGGTTAAATTTCAGCAGCAAGGAAACGATCAGTAGTCGGTACAACGGGGCGTGTGCTGATTAACTGGAGGAACGAAGCCCCTAGGCATTACGCAATTTCTACACTTCAGAAAAGTAGCGGGAGCTTGGTGGCTACCGGATTCGTTCAAGAAAGGTCAAAAGGCCAACCTCGATTACAGTTGACACAGGCGCAACCGTTTCTATTGTACGCTCCGACGTGGTGAATGATCTCAAGCCAATCTGGTGTTCTTGCAGCTTGCGAACAGCTACTGGACGGCCTGTAAAAGTGTATGGAAAAGTGAAGATACACCTACGCCTCGGTCGACTTGAATTTAATCATCAAGTACTTGTTGCAGACATTGTGGCTGAAGCAATTCTTGGTGTGGACGTTATGAAGGCATACGGATTGATAGTCGATTTCAAAAACAATGCCTTGAAAATCGGAAAAGAAGATGCAATGCTCTCAACAATGAAAACATCAGAAAAATCAATGGACGTGATCAATCAAGTGGCCGTAACTGTTCCGCCAAACTCTGAAAAATCATCATGGTTAGAACCGAGGTAGATACTAAGGGCAACCAGTGTTCTGTATTCGAACCCCAGGTATTCAGCACACCGGGCATACTAATTGCCAGAAGTTTAGTAAAACCTGACGAAACGGAAATGTACGTATTAGTGCGACGAATATTCTGGATCAAGCTGTCACTTTAAAAAGCAATACGCTGCTAGGCAAATTGACTCCTGTGGCCTGGGTAGCCGGAATGACGCAACAAAGACCCAGTGCTTAGGATACTTCCAAGTTACCAGAGAAACTGCTGGAATTATTGAACAAATCTTCTAACGACCTCTCAAGGGGTGAGGTAAAAGAACTCAGACAGTTTTTACATGAATTCACAGATTCTTTCGCAGTTCGGTGACTGTCATTGGGAAGAACCTCTCTTGTACAACATCGCATCAATACCGGGGACACAACACCGATACGCCAACCTCCTCGAAGGCTTCCATTATCTAAGCAAGACGAGATATCTCAGTTAGTACAGACTTGTTGCCAGAGGGAGTAATTGAGCCTCCGTCAAGTGCTTGGTCTTCTGCGGTAGTGCTGGTAGCAAAGAAGGATGGTGGACTGCGTTTCTGCTTAGACTACCGGAGGTTAAATGACGTTACAAAGAAAGACTGCTATCCATTACTTCGCGTTGACGATACACTCGACACGTTGTCTGGAGCACAGTGGTTTTCCACATTGGACCTGAAGAGTGGATACTGGCAAGTGGGTCTTCATCATGAAGACAAGGAAAAGACCGCTTTCTCGACACCAAGTGGCTTATTCCAATTAAACGTCATGCCATTTAGACTCTGTAATGCACCGGCATACTTTTAAAGATTGATGGACCTGGTACTCCGAGACCTGACATGGAAAACTCGCCTTGTTTATTTATACGATGTCATAGTTATCGGGAAAGCTTTCAGAGACCATTTGGAAAACCTTAAGGAGGTTCTAACTAGAATTCACAGTGCCCAACTGAAGCTGAGCCCGAAGAAGTTTTCTCTATTCCAGAAGGAAGTGCAGTATCTGGGCCATCTGATTTCGGCAGCGGGTGTTAGCATGGATCACAATAAAGTAGACACCGTTAGAGACTGGCCAGTGCCGAAGAGTAAACACAAAATTCGGAGTTTCCCGAGGTTATGCTCATATTACTGAGGTTTTGTGGAAGGCTTCGCTACTATTGCTAAACCACTACATGAGCTAACGGAAAATAAACGAAATTTCCACTGGTCGAGAGAGTGTGACCAAGCATTTAGGACTTTATAGATTGCATTTTGATCGCAGCCAATTCTCGTTTTTTCAGCTTCCGAAGGGAAGTAGCCTACATTGTAGACACAGACGCAAGCAATACTGGTCTAGGAGCATTTTTGTCTCAAGTGGAGAACGATGAAGAACGAGTAATAGCGTATTACAGCAAGACGCTTTCTAAACCAGAGATACATTATTGTGTTACAAGGAGACAGTTGTTGGCAATTGTCAGAGCTTTGGAACACTTCCATAAATACGTCTATGGGAGAGAGTTTTCACTACGTACCGACCATGCCGCGCTTGCATGGCTCTTGAGATTAAAAAATCCGGAAGGACAGTTAGCAAGGTGGCTCAAACGTCTGAAAGAGTACGGCTTCAAGGTACAACATCGGCGGGGTGGCCTGCATGGTAATGCAGATGACTTGTCACGAAGACTGTGCCCGGAAGACTGCCGAAATTGCCACAGAAAGGAAGAACAAAATTCAAGCGAACATGTTCAAGCCATCACTCTAGATTTCCTGGCAGACGGCTGGACGACACAAGACTGTCGTCAAGAAGAGACGTCTGATGAAGATACTGGACCGATCTTAACAGCAAAAGAGAAAGGTCGCCGCCGGATTGGCAAGATATCTGCCATGGTTCCGAAATGCTGAAGGGCTACTGGGCACAATGGGAATCTGTTACCTTAGAAAACGGATTGGTGAAGAGGGTTTGGGAAAGTACAGATGGACGAGACGTGGTCCATGCAGTTGATAGTTCTCCGAAGTAAAGTGCAGTCTGTTTTGAAGGAGATGCATGATAGGACGTCTGGAGGCCATCTTGGCGTTAACAAAACCCTTGATAAAATACGGAAGCGGTTCTTTTGGCTTCATCTTCGCCACGACGTAGAGGAATGGGTTCCGACGTGTGAAATATGTGTTGCAAGCAAGGGCCCACAAACCAGAAGCAGGGGGAAAATGAGACAGAATAACGTTGGACTACCTTTATAGAGAATTGCCATAGACATTGCTGGACCATTCCCAGTTACTGACGATGGAAACCAGTACATCATGGTTGTAGGTGACTACTTTACTACGTGGGTGGAAGCTTACGCAATTCTAAGTCAGGAGGTTACCACTGTGGCAAAGCAGTTAGTTCACAACTTCTGTTGCCGTTATGGAGCCCCTATGGAAATCCATACGGAACAAGGGAGAAATTTCTAATCAGGAGTGTTTAAAGAATTATGGCGTCTACTGGGAATTCGAAAGACCAGGACAACGCCTCTCTATCCTCAGTCTGACTGTATGGTTGGAAGGTTCAATAGGACACACGAGCAGCGTCTTTCGAAGGTTGTTGACGAGCACCAAACAGACTGGGACCAACGTATACCACTATTCCTCATGGCGTATAGATCATCAGTACACGACACAACCGGCACGACTCCAGCAAAATTGATGTTTGGGCGGGAGTTTCGTCTTAATGGAGTCTTGATGTTCGAATCACTTGAGACTCAGTCTCAAGAGCCACAGAACTATTCCTCGCAATTTGGAAACCAACTACGAGAAATGAATCGCTTGGTAAGAGGACGGCTGAAGATTGCTAATGATAAAATGAAAACTCGGTATGACATTCGCAGCAATAGTATGGGTTTCCATGAAGGAGATCAGGTCTGGTTGTTCAACCCAATGCGCTGTCGTGGTAGCTCACCTAAGCTTCAGACTAACTGGGAAGGACTCTACACTGTGAAAAAAAGAATCAACGATGTTATTTATCGGATTCAACTGTGAAAGTTTAAGGTCGTCCACCTAGATCGGCTGGCTAAGTATTACTTCAGAGACGGTTTGCCAGTTCGGGACGAACAGGCTTCAGGAGGGTGCAGTGTTACGACATCACAGAAGAACCTACGTGTTTCTCGAACTATCCATTGGAATCCGGCTGAATGTTGTGATTTCAACATGCGCTTGCGAGACTTTTCTGGACGCCGCCAGCCTCGCTTACTGTGTCAAAGCCGCAGTTAATTTCGTCGTACTGTAGAGATAACGCGTAGTTTTGGAATGTTCTGGTCTGTGAGAGGGGGTATAAATACAAGGCCTCAGATGCCTTCAGTTATTATCGGGCGATATTACTCTGTGCGTTCAAGTGGTCACTAGTGCGATCCGTATTATTGTGGCGAAGTGTTATGTGTTTTTATAATTGCGCGGGACAATTGTAGTACAATTGTGTTTTATATCAGCTGACATTTTTCTATTGCGTGTGAACAATTTTTTTATTTGATTTGTTATAAGAGACTGTCTTGTTAATTACAAACTGTTTAATTGTGACAATTAAAGCTGGTGATTAGTGACTTAATTGGTGTCTTGTATTTTGTTTTCCACTGTACCATACGACGATCATTAGACCGTCGTAACAATATTGATTATTTATGTGTGTGTTTTCTCATTTTTATTGAAACGTTAAATTACTAATTTTATTGTTTTTATAATTTAACGGAAATATTTCATTTCACAGTAGTCTGTCCACTCTACAAAATTAACTTTGTGGCGTAGTGTTTGCATGTACTCAGATAAACTAAAATCTGAGGCTAGGTTGGTTTTACGTAAATATATTGAAGATACGTTCAACACAAAAACACGCACGCACAAGAACGTAACATCGCATAGATTAAGTTGCCATCAATGCGAGAGAAAATGAATTAAATGTACTATGTATTTGTCCAAGTAATTGTAGCAATGCAATTGAAAAGTCATGTTAGGACTGTACCAGTTTATTATTTAAAAATGAATGTTTCACAAATAGCCCTCAACAAAACTATACGAAGAGGACAAAATACGTGTCATGAAAAAATTATAAAAAGTATATATATATTTCTCACTGAATAAATAACGCGTAGTGTCACGGTTTAAAAAAAAGTTATATGAAACAGAATTTAAACTGTAATAAATACCAGCTTTATTGAAATGAATATATTTATTAATATATTTCAGGATTTTCTAGAGAAATCTAGAAAAAGTTAGATCTAGAGAAATCTAGAAATTATTTATCTAGAGAAAGTGTATTAAACAATTTTTGCTTAAAGTTTTCTTATAGCACTTTCTCTCCCAGTGATTGAGTGAACATCTGTATTCTTAGGCGTATTTACTCAATAAGGAGGGGGAAGGTACGCATGCTGAATAAACATCATTTAAGAGAATTCTTCTTCATATGGATACGGAGAGATGTATGAATTTCCGTATGTATGAGAATGTATGGAAATTAATTTCAGTAGACGTGGATACAGTTGGCACCATGAGAAAACATACTATTACACGGAACGTATTTTATAGAAATTGTACCATTGAAGCCTATTACTGCTACTAGTATTGCCATAACGGTGCATTTAATACAAAGTAGCGTACTGGTTGCTAAAGAATATGGCATCTTATAGAGAATGGTCTGCAAGTGACGGAAATTCAAAGGGTAATCCATACGAAAAAATTGTTAAGTAAAGTCATTTCTTTACGGTAGGTAATTATCTATAAATCAATTTATATTTTACATTGACAATTGATTTAATCCTTCAGATCACCTTCAGAGGGTATATTATTTTACAGAAAACATTTTGATAAGAACAAAAAATTATTCTTGCTTGTGAGTGCAAAGAATTTTTATTTAATTTCAATAAAAACAAAAATATATACTCCGTCTAAAATCATCGGTAAAATCAAAAATTTTCATTTCCTTCCAGTAAATACTTTATCTTGTTTCAATTTCTAGTCATGTCTTTGTATTTGTCTCATGAAAATGCCTCACGTTAGCAGTATTCTTTCCCTCCACACAAATATTTGCGCAACGTGTTCCAACGGTCTTCACTTTTTATATATATTACAGCTACTACAAAACTTTTTGTCGTTAGTGACGGGATGAAATATAATTCACGCAAATAAGCATCTCAATAATTTATTCATGTCTGTGTACACGTTCTCCATATGCGCATCTACACTCGCTCGTGCGCGCTCACCCGAACTGACATAAGCAAGCAAACAAAGTATAACAAATAATACTAAAACATTTTATAATGTTCAGTTGGTCTTTTATAAGAGTATCCAGATGTACTCGTCGACTTAACTGGTAGACATTGGATAACAAGTTTGAGCAGAGATTGACATACTTAAAACCATATATATAGGCCCTACCACTACTACAGCTGGTGCCTATATCAATGGTGCTTAGGTACGTGCACGAATTTTTGCCAATACTTTCGGAATTTTAATAGCTCGGTGTTCATTAACTGGCTATACATTTATGTCAAATATTTTGGTATAAATGCAAAGAGAAAGACATTTATAGCTTATCCAAATCAACAGTGGTCAGAAAAGATTAAATAAAATAATAACTTTTTTTAATTATTGGATTTTGTTTTCCATGACGTGTCCGAGTGTTATCAGTAACAAAAATATATTTCTCCGACGCGGACAGAACTATTTTAGACATCATTTTTTTAAATACAATACAATGTCAGTATTTGAAACAATTTTATCTACCATAATTATGTTTCGCGTTGTAATATTATATTGTAATTATTGAAATTTTTTAATAGAGATAAAGCCTTATAATTTACTGTACGAACTGATAACATTTAAAGCAATAACTGGCTAAATTTTATAAATATCAAAGAAATCCTCTTACATTTAAAAAATTTTAGAGTTGTGATTTTTTTTCAACAGACGGGAAAAGAGGAATATATATATAAAGAACAATAATTTAATAATAACTAAAGCAGACAAAAGTCAAGCAACAGTAATCATTGATAAAGCAGACTACATCAAAAAAACCGAAGACTTCATCAACAATAATAAATGCGTACAACTAGATAAAAACCCAACAGAAAACTATCTTAAACAAACAATAAAACTAATAAAAACAAATAAAAACATTTTCAACAATAAAAACATAGACATATATATAAACAATAATCCAGAACCACCTAAAATGAACAGCCTAATAAAAATACACAAATTAAACAACCCAATACGTCCATTAATCAATTTCAAAAAAGCTCCTACATACAAAATAGCAAAAATAATAGCACAAAAACTAAAAAGTAACCATGTAACAAATAACCATCATAACATAAAAAATACATACGAATTAATAGACAAACTAAAAATAATAAATATAAATGAAAATACATTTTTCACATCATATGACATAACAAACATGTACACTAATATCCCAGTAGAAGAAACAATTGACATAATAATAAACAAACTTATAGAACAAAATGAAAACAAACAATATATAACCGAAATAAAAAATAGTCTCCAACTAATACTAAAACAAAATTACTTTGAATTTAATAGCAAAATTTATCAACAGAAAGAAGGTTTAGCAATGGGATCACCATTATCAAGCATAATAGCAGAAATATTCCTACAACACATAGACACCAAAATACAAAATATCATAAAAACACATGACCCAGATGGCATATGGATAAGATATGTAGATGATGGACTATATGTATCAAATAACAAAAACACAAATGCAGAGAACATAATGAAACAAATCAATAACATACATCCCAAAATACAATTCACAGAAGAAAAAGAAAAACATAACAAAATCAACTATTTAGACATAACCATCACAAGATACAACAAACACATACAATATGCAATATATAGAAAACCAACTTCCACTAACATCATTATACCTAACCATTCTGACCACCCACCACAACATAAAATGGCAGCATTTTATTCGTTATTTAACAGAATGTACAAAATACCCCTAAACAAACAAGAAACTGACAAAGAAAGAAATATAATATACCAAATTGGTTATGCAAATGGATACAATAAAAATACTATGATCAAAATAGAAAATAAAATCAAATACAAAATAAAAACTGAACAATTAAGAATTAATCAAACTGAACAACACATAAATAATAACAACAACAAAAAATGGGCCACATTCACATATATAAATAATAAAATGACAAAAATAATGAAAATAAATTACAAAATCTAAATAGCTCACACAACAAAGATAATACAACAACCAACGGTATATACAAAATTGAATGCCAAGATTGCAATAAATGTTATATAGGACAAACAAAAAAACAGCTGAAAAAGCGTTATTTTGAACACCTAAATGCATACAAAAAACCAAATATATATAAATCCAATTTAGCCACACATGCAATAAACACAGGACATGAATTCCCAGACATAACCAATGTAACACTAATAAAACATATACCACACAAAGGCACCATAATGAACATTTGGGAAAATTTACAGATTTACAAACATAAAACACAAAACAAATTAATACCAGAACAAATACAAATCAATACAAAACATGACACAATATTCAAAGCACTCAACATCGAAAATACACAAAATACAAAAACAGATACCACAACCACACACAATAATGCAACTTTGAAGGACCAAAGACCAACAAACTACCTTAATAACATCCAGAAGCCAACACACAAATACTTCACCAGAAACAAGATGGCGAAGGCTGAAGATGAGAGAACAAGAACTCTCGAAACATGTTCCTAAAGGAAAAAAGTATATCTTGAGGTAAATTTAGTTATAAATATTAAAGTAATATATATATATATATATAAATTTTATAGTGATAACAAATTTGTAAAATCTTCAATAACAGTATTAATGGTCCAAAAAGCAGCTAGTTGACTTGTTTAAGTCTGGAAATTATATTTATGTTTGTTTCTAATAGAGATAGATATAGATAAATTCGAGTGTTCAACCTTCTGTAACAAACATTATTAAAATGAGATGTTTATAAACTTAAGTAATAACAAGCAATGAATATAGACATTCACCGTAACAGGCAGGTTGAATATGTAATTAACAATGTTGCTACGTAAAGCTTCAACACATCTTAATTAATTTAGTAAAACTTTAATTTTAAAGAAACATTTTAAATTTAAGCTTTTTATTACTAACTCAAAATAATCAACGATTCTGTGGTTCATTTTCTTTGCTGTTGCATAGTCCTGGCGTGATAAAATTACATACAAATACACCGTGTGAAGTATATTAGTTTTACTTGGTTCAATTAAATTAGTTTTTATTTTCCTTCGTGGACGATACGAATTTTCCTGTTTTTTTCCTCTCACACCCACCTTTCATAGTACTATGGTAATGTACCCGCAACATTTATTTGTTACCTTTTGAAATTTCTCAACGGCTTTCATTATTAAAATAATGATGCTAGGTAGAATCGACTTGCACTTTTCTTAAGTTTTCTGTTTAATTCTAAACACAGAAAAATATTTTCTACCTCTGTTTTTGTGTAACAAACTTTCTCGTTGCTTTTAAATTACAAACAATAAAAATTTATTAAAAAACGAATAAGAGAAATTTCTGATTGGTCAAATCCGCACTAAGAGTTAAGAAAATACAACATTTTTATCATTTTAAAAATTTCATTTATATCATTCTTCTTTTGAATATGGTAACACTAAAATATTCTTTGGAATTACTTCATAAGCAGTGATAACAGTAACCGTATAAATTGAAATGTATGATTTAAGGAAAATTAAAGTAAATAGAATAAACTAAGCTAAACTTAAAACTAAAAATCTGCTTTGTAAAACTGGGAAACTAAAGAAATGTTCAGGAATACCATCTTTTAAAATGCCGACATTTCAGTGTTGCAAACATCATGCATAGCGCCAAACGGTTAACTGTTATAGACAGCACAGGTACGAAATATTTTCGTATTTCCTTCCTTGAGGAAGGTACGAAATATTTTTGTGTTTCTGTATTTGCTTGGTTTCGAAATATTTTCGCACAACCGTGAACATCCTTGTGAAAGTGACCATTGTAGTAACATTTCTTACATGCGTTGTCAGCAACAATGCTAAACTGTGCTAGATGTGACGCGTTATTATTAGAGCTTGATGATACCACTAGTGAGTCGACAGCGCAGTATGGAAAACTTTGGTCGTTATTAATTATATCAATAAAATATCATTGTCAACATATTGTAACGAGAACCCTATTGAAGAGTTTGGAACGTTCTCAACCCGTCAGTCGCGCAAGTTAAGCAGGTGCAGGCTCAGTCAAGTACGTTTCAGAGTCTTCTGAAGAACACTTAAATTACATAGTAAGTGGCCTTCAGTTCAGGATGGAACATTTCTAGAAGACGTGCGCTACCTATAAAAGCCGTAGCAGCCGGCTTGTCAGCTACTTGTGTTGAGCAACTTTCCGTAGCGCGGATCGAGTGTTTGTCTAAGTATTGTGAAATGTGTTATTGTGATATAATTAGTGTGGAACTCCATTATTTGATATTATTATTATGTGTGGAAAAATCTAACTGGAATTATAGTACGAGTTGATTACAAATTGTTATTTGTAATTAATTAAAGCTAGTTATTATTGACTACATTGGTGCCTGTAATTTTGTTTTCCACTGTACCATACGACGGTCAGTAGACCGTCCCAACAATGTTATCAACAGGAAAACATTTTCCTACTACATTACATTATTACCTACAGGTGTAAAACAATGATACAAGAAAGGATTTGTAAACCAATATAATATATGTACTATATTATTATATAGTACATATTATAGTAATATAGTATATCAAATAGTAGGCCTATATATGATAATTTTTAGATATTCGGCAATATGGTATAGTGTTGTTTTTTACGCTGACTACCGCGTTGTATTTATTGTAGGTTTTTATACTAACAACGTCTAGTTATTTCGAGTTCTTCTCGTGTTACATAGTTGAAAAGCTGTTTAATATTTCCAAGTTACATTGTTCATGTGTAACTTAAAACTAGCATTCAATATCGCTAATAACCACACACAATAAACTCCGCGGTCTAACTGTAGACTAATGTATTTCTGTTAGCCTATCGAAAGCCATTAAACGTACAGAAATCAATACTTCAAAGAGTTTAATGAGTTCACAAACTAACGGCCCGTTCACGCTTACTTGTCCTTACATTTAGACCAACCTGTAAATGTTTCTCTATAGTTTCTATTGTATAAATGTTAAATAAACGCTTATCGTCACTTTTTTTTACAGTTACATAGTAACGTTACAAAAAAAATGAAACCTAGTATTATATTTTAATTGTCTGTTTACCGTCAGGAAAAAAATGTGTACCGTCAGTAATGGGCACCAATTCGTTTGTTGAAATGCTCTAAATTTCTTAAGAAATGTTTAACTGACATTTTTTCTACACAGGGCTCTTCGTATTGTAGATTATTCCTGAGTTATTCAGAATGCTATTATAATTTCCTTGATATCAGTTTTTGTTTGTGCGGCCACTGTCTGAGTTTTGTCGGTCACAGGTAACAAGCAACCTTACACTACTTTCTATAATGTGTATTTGTGAGAGAGTGGATACGCTAGAATCGGATAAGGTCACACCGCAAACTCTTACGGTACCGTCAGTAATATTGTGTTTTGCCCTGTTTTGCCTACTTGTTGCGTGTTCAAAGGAAATAGAGGGTATCTCGTTATTTGGGAAACGTCATCCGTTTTGATATAAAAGGCGCATTCATATTTCTTTATGAGAACGTTTACTAGAGTCCTTTGAAACCTTACGCGTCCTTTGCCATTCAAAATTACATTACAGAAGTACACGTTTTCCTTCTACATACAGATCATTTTATGGCCAATGAGATACAAATATAATATCAGTAGGCATACACTAAGCCGCACAAATACGTTTAACCAGTACATTAATGTAGGTAGTCAGCCTTTGGTTATACGTATATGCAACGTTTATTAGTTTACAGCAAGAGAATTGAGTTTTAGAAAATTTAAACCTATCTCTCAAAATCTAATGTAATCAATAGGTTTAAAGATAGCGTCAAATTTTGAATAGTGTGCTTTCCGATTATGGGGATAAGATTTTTATTTGTACTAAGTATAATTTGCAAGAAAATTTAGTTTTTAAATCTGTAATGACTTGTATTTAAGTTTTTTTTAATTATGCTAAATCAAATTCAGGCTTCGATTATGACGCTAACAACGTTCTGTAAAAAAAAAGAATTACGAAATTATACTATTTGCAGAAGAAACAAATTGAATAACATCACAAATTATATATATATATATATATATATATATATATATATATATATATTTCAACGATACAGATTAAAACTGCACAGATAGATAATATTGAAATTATTACAACATAGTCTATATCTGGAGGTAGGAAAATTTATTAAATTAAAATATTAAAATTTACTAGTGTCTTATTACTCTATCATATAAAATTGTTTATTAAAAATTTGTCTTTCAAAATTTAGTCTATGGGCTTGTTTTACAACTATGTTACTTGTTGCGTTGAATTCCACTGTTTGCGTAGCCTCTCGACGCTCCGCACGCAGTTTGACTGGACCGCTGCAACTCTGCACGTCGACCGTTCGAAGATCACTAACACTGACAATTTATCTTGAAACTTCACGTCTTTGCACACACGCACACTGCGACATGAACTGTTTTTGTTTATAATTTTAATTTACTCAGTCTCAAGGATTAAAACTGGGTAAAATATATCGTGTATTGATTTTACACAAACTCCGGTTTCTTGAAGTGTTCTCGCGTTACTATCAAAATATCTCGGCAGATATTTTGCCCCTAGCGGAAATCTTCTACTGTATGCGGGAAAGCACTAGAATGATCTATTTATTATTTGAGTTCTCTAAGTGGTAATGGTTACGAAGAATTCGAACCGTGAACCAACTTCTAAATCTAGAGGAAAACGATCTGTCTTGTCATGAAAAACTCGTGGCAGCGAGTACGTCTTTCTATAACGAGTCTTTGGAAGGAACTGAACGGTTTGTCCGCTGAAACCGTCCGTCTCAAATAAATTTTAGACCTTCGGATTGGAGGAAAATCTAGCAACGTCACATGTGAGAACACAGATAGACTGAAATCAGGCTTAAACTCTGTTTGATTCTGCAAAGGCCTGTCTAGATTTAATCTATAAATTTTAATACTTTCTAGGAGATAACTAGAATAAAAAGAAGTTTGAATTCATAAAAAGAAACATCTACATTTTATAGTTTTGGAGAATTGAGTATATGGAAAATATAGCTTATAACCATGAGAATACTCTGTCCAAGTTTCAGAACGAAATGTTAATTTTCCTCGAAGTTATAAAATTAAATGTAAATCACCCGCGCACCCGCGCACTTACACACAAATATTTTACATGACATAAAAGAGAATAAAATTGTTAACATTTTGACATAACATGCTTTTTTAACATAGCTTGGTTCAAAACTTATGACTACTTTAAAAAGAACAAAATCAATTTAAAACATGTCTATGGCCATCAGAAAATGTTATATAGCATTAGTATTCCACTTAAATGAACTTCATATCCTGTGTACTGTTGCAATATATATATATATATATGTGTGTGTGTGTGTGTGTGTGTGTGTGTGTGTGTGTGTGTGTGTGTGTGTGTGTGTGTGTGTTGTTCTGTTCAAGACAGATGCATAAACAACAGTAAACCGAGAGTAGAGAATCATATATTAATCATTGATTTTTCCTGTAAAATGCTTCTTACTACTATTAATATTGTTGTATATAAAGAGACAATAATAGTTTCTAAAAGAATTAGCTTTTTGTAGTAGAAACTCTGTGTTGTCTGCAAGCAGCGATTACACGGTGACATGAGGCCTGTCGTTCCGTGAGACTACGTGACAGCTGGGATAACTTAATTCTCGAAATGGTCAACGCTGGCCAAAGTAAATCCAACTAATAAGGAGACCAGTCACTTCTAGCCCAGGGCGGCATTTCTCTCTCTAACGGAATTACTGTAACTTTCTAGAGTACCACAGACCAGTCACGTATAACGGAATGTTTTATTTTGGCTCATCTAAACTTATCGTGTGTCATATATATATATATTATTAATTATTTAATCGTTTTCTTATTTACTTCTATTTTTTGTCTACACGATATGCTAGTACATACAACACTATTTATATTTTTACTCAGATTTTGCTTTCATCATTTAATCAGTAACAAACTCTTTTAATTCCACGTTTTCCTTACATTCTATGAATACAATTTTGACGCAATTCTTCCGTACATTTTCAAGTATTCTTCCGTTCTTCAGTTTCTTGAGAACTCATTAGCATTTGAATGAGATTTGTATCATTGGAAGATGTGATAAAATTGTTTCTAATTACACTTCTGTACAAGATGATAATTAGGATGTTTTGAGTGTTTGTTTCTTTTCGTGTATTTAATATTAAACCTCATATTGAGATTCTGCCAAAATCGTTCACCATTTCTCATGCGCTTTCATGAAAAACTGCATGCTCAATTAGTGTTTATCTTACATTAACGGAAATATAATAATATTTTACTATAAATTTATGTTTGGTATATCTGACACGACAACATAGAGACGTTTATTGAAAATATTAAATTTGGCAGTAAACCTTGATAAAATTCGGGGCAACATAGAGAAGTTTATTTTAAATATTAAATTTGCCAGTAAACCTTTATAAAATTCGGAAAACGAAAGCACACTGAAAAGCCATTATTCAGCGTTAATAGTCTATATTACAATTGACTTTACAATTAGAATGTAGTGGCTATTAAAATTATTAGAAAATAACGATAAACTAATAATCGAATTACTTACTATTAATTTCAAACGATATACCACATAGTAAATGGTTTTGTCTGCTTAAGCCTTCATAGCGTAAGTTGGTGTCGGTAGGATTTAGTAACTTAAAAATATTAATATTGATTTTGTAATCTGAGAATATTAATATACATTTAGTAATTTGGGAATACTAATATCCCAGAAATAGGCGGAGATAACAAATTGCTGTGCCCGTCAGCAATGCCGACGAACTATTCTTCGTACTTTCAAAGAGGCAGCAAGTGCACAAAAGTGTAGAGAACGACGGATATTAGTCAAATAACATTCATACATTTGGAAAGTATATAAAGTTTTGTAACACTAAGTCAATTGCTAGTACAATTTCTACATTAATTTTTGATATCTCCTTAAGAAAGTTAACAGATTGAAAAAGTATTAATTTGCTTTTTAAATTCATATTTAAAATTTGATTTGTGCTTTATATTTTCTTTAAGATTTTGTAACGTATCGCCGCGTTACAAATCCAGGGAACCCATCTTAACTAAGCTCCGTCAATTAGATGGGCTGCCTACGTTGTAACGAAATGTATCCACAAATAATTAACTTAACAATTTACTTACTAACTGTGTAAGGAAACAAGGGAAGGTATACTATTGATTTACGCACTCATTATATGTGTGTAACAAGAAGACTTCTCTTTATTTAACATTTAAAAACATTTACTGACAGATCCCATGACATTACGAATTAAACTAAAGTTATATGAATGCTTTCTTTAAACTTTGGGATCAAATTGATTCTATTTAGCTATACCTCGGATCCGGGTAACCTTCGGTATTTAGTCATTAAAGCTTTTAGTTATACTCAATTCATGATATTAGCTTGCAAGACCTTTTGTTTTTTCTTTATTATTATTCCATTTGAAGAATGGTATTATTACTTGAATTATACTACGATACATTAACATATAAACTGTTACAACGTATGATGTTTGAATAGTTACATTAAAACTCTTAGATTTAATCTTTTAATCTTTACAAAGTTAATAGTCACTGAAAAGTCTCTTTTAAAGTGTGTTGTGTAACAAATATTAGTAACCCTCGATAGACAGGCTATCGAGTCACCTTTAAATTGGTATGCAGAAACCTCGTCCTGGGGTGTCCGTCTTGGGAATCCTTAAAAGCGCCGTCATCATCTCGGTCTGGTCTTCGTCATTAAAGGGCTCAAGAGTCCGCAGGGTAGATTGAACCTTCTACGATGGTACTTGTAGATTCTCGGATGTCCTGATCTGCATATTCTGTCGGGTCTACTAGAGTTTGTAAGTTCTGGTAGTTCACATCTCCAGGTATGATGTTGAAAGTGTTGTTAGTTCTTGAAGTTAGCAGTCATCTTGTTTTACACCATTTTTATATTTCGTGTTATAAGTTAAGTCTCTTGTTTTCACATAACTATACTGATTAATACATAACATATGCTTTCAGCATCAATTTCTCGTATACAATATTTAAGTAAAACAAAAGTATCGGCAACATAGTGTTAGAGCTTTCGCTCGTACGTCTGTACTGCATGAAGTCAACATAGCGAGAGAGCGTTTTCTGCTCGCTCCGACTGGTACATAACAAGGGAGGAGTAGGGGCACTATTGCGCGAGAATATAGTCCCTGTCTCTCTTTAAGTAAACATTTTTATTTACACAAACTATACCTAAATAAATATACATAATTTAAATAAGTTGTTTTATCGACTATCTGTGTCTTCAGATTTTTTAATTATTAACCTTATGTTTTTTTATCTTAATCTAAATTCCAGACGACTCGAGAGACATGTCCAGTCCGGAATTAACAGGTCAGCGCCTGATAACACCAAAGGGTTAAATACGACAATAATAACTATTTACAATTTGTCTTTTTATTAAAGTTTCTTTGGGCTTATTAATTACTTCTTCCTCTCATACTGAGTACATACAGGTTTTTATGTTATTATAGTGAGATTTAAATGGCATAATGGCTCGCAACCTTAATTTTTTAAAATTTTTTATTTTTTGATTATTGTTACAATTTAAATCGTCACAGACTCCACCGCTTAATTTACACTTTACGGTTGAGTTTTTTTTTTTTTTTTTTTTTTTTTTTTTTACTGGGGACTTGGAGTATGAATGGGGTCAAAGTGTGTAATTCCTTTCACATAGTTGTTGTACACTTTACAACGTTGTCCACATAGTTCTTTTCTTCCATATAGTTACAACACAGTATACTTTATATATTCTTATTAACTACCTTTTTTTTTATACATACTATTTGCACTTAATATTTACACAATTAAAACACAAAACTCTTTCTTATCTCTATCACTTAAATCTACTACCGGTTTTTTGTTTCTGGTTGTCTTACTCTCTCTTGTGTAGAGTAACCTTCTAAATCTTTACTATTTAGAATTCTATCTTGTCTTCTGTGAGTCCTAGATAACTCATCTAGTTAATGAGTATTAGTTCTCCTCTAGTTAACTAGTATTCATAAATGTATGCTTCGTAGAACTGGAACTCAGGTTGATCAGGCCTCGTTTCCAAACTCTACGTTTTACATTTTTCCACGTGGATTCAGAAATATAATTTTCTTTACTGCCTAGTATTCCCTTTTCTATTTCGGGTTATACTATTCCGTCTCTTCTTCTTATACAACTTTAGCTGCAAAATATGCGTTCTCCGCACATATTTCTGAGTCGCAGGTTCGCACAGGGCTACTGTAACTGGAGTTAGGTACTTCTGGATTTGGTAAGGGCCACACCATCGGAATGGTAGTTTAGAGGTGGTCTTATCAATCGCACTACTAATGGGGTGAGTCTTGTACATTACTAGGTCACCTACTTGGTACCTGACTGAATTGCTATGATTACCTTTCTCGTGGTATCTTCTGGATTTTTCTAAGCTTGCTCTTAAGTTAGAGCGGGCTTTGTTCCATATTCGCTTTATCTGCTTATCCGTTATTTGCGGAGGCAGCAGATCGTGTATATTCCATCTTGTGGACAAAGGGTGGTTTGGTCGGTACTTGTAAAGTAACTCAAACGGGGTCGACTTGTGACCTTCGTGGTAAGCTGAATTAAAAGCGTATTGAATCCAGGATAGGTTTTGGTCCCACGACGTGTGATCGTTCGCATGATAGGCGATTAGCGCAGATTTGAGGTTTCGTAGATACCTTTCAGCAATATTGCCTTGCGGTCGATACTCTGTAGTGGTTATATGGTCTATCCCTAACTTGAAACACATATTCTTAAATTCTTTTGCTTTAAACTGTGGACCGTTATCAGATACTATACGTACTGGAGTACCATAGTCTTTAAATAGTCTTTCCTGTAGTATTTTAACAGTTGTCGACGCTAATGCTCGTCGCATGGGATACATCCAAACAAATTTGGTGAACGAATCTACACAGATCAGTAACATGGTATTTCATGATTTGGATCGTGGATACGGACCTGAGAAATCTAGATAAAGTTTCGAAAAAGGAGTCTTTGGGATTTCAGAAATCAATTGGCTTACTTGAGTATTTCTGGCGGGTTTACTAAGGGCGCATAATGAACATTTCTTTACAAAGTTGGCTATTTCGCAGTTCATATTGTTCCAATGATATTCCTTTCGAACACGATGTATTGTCTTATTGATACCCATGTGGGCTCCAATGGTAGATGAATGGAAGTATTCCATCAGCATGGGCTTAATTACATCAGGGGCTATTATTCTTAATTCCTTTCCGTTTCTTATCTTGTGACACAATACATTTTTACTCAATACGTACTTCTCGGATTTAATACCTTGCATAAGTTGTTCTATAATAGGCTTCAGTAAGGGGTCTTGTTGTTGATACAGGGCAATGTTTGTAAAGGCAAGGGGGAATTCAGTAATTACGGCGTTAGCACGTGCTATTTCTGGCTTCACTATGTTTTCGGAAGTTTTAGTGGGTGACTGGAACATACGGGACAGGGTATCGGCGACTACATTTTGAGTACCTTTAATATGCTGCACTCTGAATTTGTAGCAGTTTAATTTCAATATCCATCTGCCAATTCGTCCTAACTGTTTAGGGTGATTCAATAACCACGATAACGCCTGATTGTCGGTTTCCAAAAGGAATTCTTTATGTTCTAGGAAGGGTTTAAACTTCTCGAACGCAAAAACAATTGCTAAACATTCCAATTCATATGCGGAATACTTTCTTTCTTGATCGCTCAGTGTTCGCGATGCATAACTAATTGGTAGTCTACAGTTATCTATCTCTTGATATATCACTGCACCTAACGCTACACTGGAACTGTCGGTTTGCACAACGAATGGTTTTGTGAAATCCGCTAGTTGCAAAACTGGGGGAGATATAATACTTTCTTTAAGTTGCTCAAACCCGTTTTGATGTATTGAGCTCCATTCGAACTTCGTTCCCTTCTTTCGTAAGGAGTTTAGGGGTGCTGCTATTTCGGCAAGATGGGGGATATATTTGTGGAAATAATTCACCATTCCCAAAAATCGGGCTATACCTTTTGCATCTCGTGGGGGTGCAAATTCTCTAATAGCGCGGGTTCGTTCGTGGTCAATGCTCACATTTCCATTCGCTTTCACGAGGTGACCTAAGAAAGAAAACTGCGGGACGCCAAAACTTACCTTATTTGGGTTCACCGTTAATCCTGCTCTTAGTAACCGAGATAACACTTCACGCAAATGTTTGAGATGTTGTTCCATTGATTCACTGTATATTACGATGTCTTCCAAATAGTGATACACATATTTAAATTTAATGTCGTGAAATATCTTTTCTAATAGTCTACTACATACGGAACTTCCTTGAGATATTCCAAAGGGTACCCTAGTAAATTGGTACAAGTTAAAAGGAACTGCAAACGCGGTTAGACGTTTTGATTCTTCTGAAAGAGGTATTTGGTGAAAAGCTTGATTCAGATCCATTACCGTAAAGACCATAGCTTTAGTGAAATAATGAAAGGCACTATGGATGTCTGGAAGAGGGATTGATTCAAATTCTATTCTTTTATTTAATTGCCTATAGTCTACAACTAGTCTGTGTTTATCTTGTCCTTTTGGTACTAAAAAGGAGGGTGAAGAATATGGGGACGTAGAGGGTTCTATAACTCCTTGGTCCAATAACTTGTTGATATGGTTTCGCATTACTTCCATCTTGGGAGGCGACAACTTGTACGGAGGTAGTCGTATTACTTTCTGATCGCTCAGATTAATTTTATACTCTATTAGGTTCGTAAGTCCTAGTTTAGGTGTAAGAACCGAGGAAAATTCTTTTATTAGTTTTAGTATTCTCACTCTATCGCTTCTTTCTAGGTGAGATAAATCTGAGTCCTGGTGTTTTACATGTGCAGTAGATGAACAATATTTTTCTTTATTACTATCAAATTTATGTTTCCGTGTACGGTCAAATCTGAAATAATATACTTGCTCATAGATGTCAAGAATCATTCCTGTCTTACTAATAAAGTCTGCACCTAATATTAAATCAGGTCCTAATTCTTTACATACTAACATTGTAAACATCCAAGTTAGGTTTTTTATTTTAACCTTAACGGTGATACTCAGGTTTATGTTTATTTTACGTTTATCAGCGGTAGCACACTTTATATTCACTGGTTGGTTCCGTTTTACTAGATGGTGTTTAGCTAACATGTCCGCTAATTCTTGGCTGATTAAAGTTCTACTAGATCCCGAATCAATTAAGGCGATGGGGGATGTAACGCCTAAGTCAACTCGTATTAATGGTAATAGATTTTTACTCCATTTACATTTATTAATCGCGTTACATTTTTCACGAAATTCTCTCACGTAGGGATCGATTTCTTTCGAACCATTTTTTTTTTTCTTTCCTTGGTTACAAAATATTTCATTATTATTATTAATTTCTTTGCGTTCACCGGTTTTAGAGTAGCTGCGGAAGACACAGGATTTCGGGTCTCCCTGCCTTACATGTTTTTTGAATTGGGGTTATTCCGTTCCCCTGGCTTACTTTTGCACTCTCTTCTTATGTGCCCATATTTGCCACAATTATAACAGGTGGGTTTTTTGCGAGGTGGGTACTTGGTTCCCGCATTATATGGGTTTACACTTAACTTACCAGATTGGCGCACATGGTGAGGTCTACTAAGAACTTGTTTTTCATGCGAGGTTGTTACATCAGGCACTAGTGCTCGCAATTGATGTCTATTAGTTCCAGCGGTTTTCATTGCTTCTCTATTTTGATCAGAGTACCATACATTTGAAGAATGGATACTGCACTGTTCTAGATCAGCAATTGTATTGGGTCTATTCATCAATGATAGACGAGGCCTTTCTTCAGGTGACACTCCTATTAAAATGGTGTCCACCAGTTGTGTCTCATTCCAGTCTACACGTAGTAGTCGAGATGACTCCCTAATGTCGGAGATGTAGTGAGCTAATCTCTCCTGATGTCCTTGTACTCGGAGTACTGTCTTTCTTTTTATTTCCTCATAGATGCCGGTGGGAATAAAGTATTTTATTATAGAGCTATGTAGCTCTTCTACTGGGAATGTAGAGGTTAGGGCTTCTAGGACACGATTTTTCAACGGGGGTTTACACTTTGGTAACAGAACTTGCAAAATTTGCCAGTCATTCACCTGCTGTAGATCTTTTATCTGAAGAAGATAACTAATGAATGTTAGTAATTTGGAAACATTTAAGCCATCTGTATAAGGGATTTCGGTTAAGATTTTCTCCACTGGATGAGTCATTTTACCGTATAGGTCCGCGTTATAGTTCATAGGTGTAATTCCTCGATGAGGGCGATTGGATTCATTGGAGGTGGTGGTCAATTCATGATTTCCGGGACGAAACTGAAAATGCTCAGGAGGAGGGGCATTTACATCTGTATCAGTATTTTGTTCTTGGTTCGCTTGCACTTGCGATACGATGGGTGAGTTCCGATCCGTGTTAGGCGGAGGTAAACCAGTGGTGGGGGATTGTACTGGAGAGATGTGTAATTTCATTAATGACTTCTCTATTTCGTCCATCCTGAATGAGTCGGATTTTCGTCTTAAATCGTTAATAATAGAAGGTAAACGGCGTAGAGCTTCGTCTGCTAGATTTTGTACATCAACGGGTATTTCTGTGAGATTCGGGCAGATCGAAAAATTTTTTATTCGCCTGGTTAAATGCTCTATTCTCTGGGTAGTCCGCAAAATTATTGCCGGAGATTTCTCGTCTTGGAGGGTTTGAGACAATAAGTATAGTTCACTATACTTGGCATTACAAATTTCTTTCTCGCTTTCATAATCGAGTTCGCTTAGATAGTTTAATTGCACGGGGGCATCAAATCCACATTCGCGAATTGACCTACGTAATTCCGCGACTGTTACATTCGCATGGGGTAGTCCACGCAAAAGGGCTTCGTAAGACAGCTCGTCTTTTAATAACAAATCCGGGTTGAATTGGGCCATTTTTGTTCTAACACATTAGCGCGTACTTAAAATTAATACTACTACACTACACATATATTACACATATATATAATAAATTCTTAAGTAATTAATTTACACAAATTAGAAAAGAACAATTTCTCTTCTAAGGGAGAGACAGAAATTCCACACACATATTTATCAAGTTAAATAGCCGATCAGCTGTTTTCTGGAATGTAGGTCACCCTCTGTATTTAGTTAACAAAGGAAGGTTGAGCGTGTGTGAGAATGGGGGGTTTTACTCTTATTGTTCTCTACACAATGCCAGCGAATAACTAAACGACCGGTTTAAACTTGAGAAGGGGAGCGCAGACGCTAGGGTGAATATTATTCAACAACTATAGTATTATTACGCTTGGCAACACTTTGACTCCATTCATTCATATATTTTCCCAATTAAATAAATTAATTATTTTGTTCACAATTACAAATTACGAACTTCTACTTAATTACCTGGGTGTACATTACGTGCATTATTATTAACAAAGTTATTTTTAATTAATTTTTTTTTTTTAATTTATCTACGACACATACTAGTGCATGTCCAACATATACGGTGCAGAATGATTCAGGAAACAACAGGTCATGGATTGTCGTAAACAAACCTGTTACAGATTGTCAACTGAGCAAAATTGTAATGTTTACTCCCAATTCATGTATGCAAGTAGGTACCTGCATATAACTTATTTGCATTGTATGACGCTAATGATATTTCAACTTATACATACTATCATTTACGTAACTTAGTAAAATATTAAATATGTTTTGAAAATTAAAGTTATTAAGGTAACTTTCTGAGTGCATAGATCAATAACTGAATATACAAATTATCCAAGCAAAGTGACGCAACTTTGTTTACGTCTATATGCTTACCAAACCTTTTAACTTTAGCAGAGTGGCGCAATTTTGTTTGTGACACTCTGTACACGAATAAAGCTCTCTCCTTTGTTTCCTTTTTTTTTTAGCAACAGCAGAGTGGCGCAATTTTGTTTACGTCACGATGCTCGCAACTACTTTAACTTTAAGCAGAGTGGCGCAATTTTGTTTGCGTCACGATGCTTACAAAACTTTTAACTTTAGCAGAGTGGCGCAATTTTGTAACGTATCGCCGCGTTACAAATCCAAGGAACCCATCTTAACTAAGCTCCGTCAATTAGATGGGCTGCCTACGTTGTAACGAAATGTATCCACAAATAATTAACTTAACAATTTACTTACTAACTGTGTAAGGAAACAAGGGAAGGTATACTATTGATTTACGCACTCATTATATGTGTGTAACAAGAAGACTTCTCTTTATTTAACATTTAAAAACATTTACTGACAGATCCCATGACATTACGAATTAAACTAAAGTTATATGAATGCTTTCTTTAAACTTTGGGATCAAAATTGATTCTATTTAGCTATACCTCGGATCCGGGTAACCTTCGGTATTTAGTCATTAAAACTTTTAGTTATACTCAATTCATGATATTAGCTTGCAAGACCTTTTGTTTTTTCTTTATTATTATTCCATTTGAAGAATGGTATTATTACTTGAATTATACTACGATACATTAACATATAAACTGTTACAACGTATGATGTTTGAATAGTTACATTAAAACTCTTAGATTTAATCTTTTAATCTTTACAAAGTTAATAGTCTCTGAAAAGTCTCTTTTAAAGTGTGTTGTGTAACAAATATTAGTAACCCTCGATAGACAGCCTATCGAGTCACCTTTAAATTGGTATGCAGAAACCTCGTCCTGGGGTGTCCGTCTTGGGAATCCTTAAAAGCGCCGTCATCATCTCGGTCTGGTCTTCGTCATTAAAGGGCTCAAGAGTCCGCAGGGTAGATTGAACCTTCTACGATGGTACTTGTAGATTCTCGGATGTCCTGATCTGCATATTCTGTCGGGTCTACTAGAGTTTGTAAGTTCTGGTAGTTCACATCTCCAGGTATGATGTTGAAAGTGTTGTTAGTTCTTGAAGTTAGCAGTCATCTTGTTTTACACCATTTTTATATTTCGTGTTATAAGTTAAGTCTCTTGTTTTCACATAACTATACTGATTAATACATAACATATGCTTTCAGCATCAATTTCTCGTATACAATATTTAAGTAAAACAAAAGTATCGGCAACATAGTGTTAGAGCTTTCGCTCGTACGTCTGTACTGCATGAAGTCAACATAGCGAGAGAGCGTTTTCTGCTCGCTCCGACTGGTACATAACAAGGGAGGAGTAGGGGCACTATTGCGCGAGAATATAGTCCCTGTCTCTCTTTAAGTAAACATTTTTATTTACACAAACTATACCTAAATAAATATACATAATTTAAATAAGTTGTTTTATCGACTATCTGTGTCTTCAGATTTTTTAATTATTAACCTTATGTTTTTTTATCTTAATCTAAATTCCAGACGACTCGAGAGACATGTCGAGTCCGGAATTAACAGGTCAGCGCTGATAACACCAAAGGGTTAAATACGACAATAATAATTATTTACAATTTGTCTTTTTATTAAAGTTTCTTTGGGCTTATTAATTACTTCTTCCTCTCATACTGAGTACATACAGGTTTTTATGTTATTATAGTGAGATTTAAATGGCATAATGGCTCGCAACCTTAATTTTTTAAAATTTTTTATTTTTTAATTATTGTTACAATTTAAATCGTCACAATTTTAAGACTTTAATGATACATTACTATGTTATTAAATTGAAACAGTAGCATGATATACTAGTTGTAAGGAACAATATATCTAAATGCGAGAATAAATTATTTAGCTTGCAAGCATAAAATTACACATACAGTTTATAGTTTCTAGAGACTGTGACAATGGAATATCAACTCTAACATTTTTTATGCAAATAAAACGCTTATATCTTATATTTTTCTAAATTTGCAATAAATTTGCTCCTTATTTTAGTGATTGTTGTCGAATAAGAGATTATAATTGTACTTATTGAAGACATTGTCTCCCTTGTCTTTCATTCTTTTATAGATTAAGTTATCTTTGTCATGTATAATTATCGCCGCGAATAAGAGTCACGAACGAATTGTACAATGCTTCTCATAACAAATTAATACGCTTTTGAAATAGTCCATTTATCGGACTGTTACATGTTCAGTACCCTCATATGTCTCATGAGCCATTACCCCATAAGTCCTTATTCCCGTGAAATATGAATTTGTGACAAGTCGTCCTTCTCTTTAGCCTCTATATTGATTTAAATTTCCTGCTTTTCACGGCTTAATATGTAACCTCTCACCTCACTTTTGGTGTAATTAAGCACTATGAGAAATAAAGTTCATATATCTAAGATCATATATCACAGATCGTCGTATTGTACAATGGAAACAGTATATAAATCACCAATGATTATAAAATTTAATTAGGAGAAAACAACTGTTAGAATTCAACAAAGGCACTCTTACACAATAACTGAAGTTGAACGTATGCAACAAACAATAACAAATGTCTTATTTTAGTTTCGCAATCATTAACACAGCAATCACCTCTCACTAAACTGATATAATAACTTTGAACCGCACTTCTAATGACTAAACTTTAATTATTTGTAAATTACCTGTAGTCTACTTGTACTGAAGTTCAATTTGGCGATACTTCTCTAAACAAATGTTTATTATTGGCATCATAAAATTTAGATAGTTTCTTCAGCTTTGTAAGACGAGATTTTCTTAATCTACATAAGGGATAGGCCAGACAGTCTGATTTGATAATGATTATATTTCTGATAAATGTGTTTGCGCCGTAGGGCTGAAACTGACCGTTCTGCAGAAGAATTTGCAACATGAAATTTAATGTCTGAGTGATCCTACTAGCAAGTAAGTGTAAATTTACATCATATACCGATTTGGCTCTAAGTTCGTCGGAATCATACACATACAAAAATTTATTTTTCAAGTGGGTTATATTAATGAATCTGCCATAGTCTTTTAATGACGCTTGAAATGCTTTATCTCGGAATTTATTTTTAAAGTTGTCTCCAAAGAAAAGTTGTCTGTTCGAATTTTTTATTGTCATAACAGGCAATTTTATTTACTCGACGTCTCTTTTAACATAATACTTCCTCTGGTAAATTTAAAGTTTTCCCTCTTGCCAGACTTCATTAAAACTATTACGCAAATATAGTAGATTACTTAAAAACTAAAAAGATATTTTTTTACAGTAGCCTGCATCTGTTTTTTTGTTGTTGTATAATCTTAAAGAAAACATCAGGTTTTGGAAATATAGCAGAAATCACTTTTAGTAAATAACTTCTGATAATAACTAATTGAAGAAGATCGTGTTTCGGTATCACGCTCTTTACTGTCTTCCACCGTTGACTTGAAAAAATCTTGAAAGCTCAGGTTTATAATTAAAGATCACGTCACTGGTCGTGCTTTTGTAATTCTATCTACTTTACATATTCTCGGATTTTAACTTTTCCATCAAGGGCGTTATTTCTATTGGAAGTCTTTTTTAAAACAAAGGAAACCCGGGCACAATGTGAGAAAATATTTTATATCGTTTTATACATTCAACAGATTTTGCTAAAATAAAATTAAGTCCGTAACAAAGGTATGGGCAAACAATTTTGCGGAATCCGAATATTTCTATTTTACGAGAATTTGAATAGCACTAGATCAATCAGACATTATTGGTGCGCCGTCATATGTCTGTGCGGCTAGTTTATCAGTGCACTGGAATTCGACTATGCACTTGAATATAATATAAGACAAGTGAGCATCTGTACGTTTTCTACTGATGTACGGAATCAATAAAAATCTCTTCTGAACTATTCCTTCTAAACTTACTTAATTGAAAATTGTTGAAAGTTGGGATTTATTAGTCATCAATTGTTTCACTTACAATTGCAGCGACAAAATTAGAAAAGTTTACTCCTTCTTTAATTTTTTATTTGAAAACGGGATATGCACTCAATGATGTAACTCTCAACACTATGACGCTATACGTCGTAGGAAACACTGTTGCAGTTTGTAAGTGATGACGCAGTTTATCATCAGTTTCAGTGAGTAAATTTAAAAGTCTACATAGCTTTCCTCTATGTGAATTAGACGGTTCATTATTACCTCTAAACAGCAGTTTGTGTTCAGCTATTAAAAGCACGTATCACTTATAAAGCATTCCATATCTCTTGGTTACTACATTTTCATTAAATTTATCTGTTGCTTGTTTAAAGGCATTACTTAATGAATTATTAAAACTCATATCAAAACCGCCAGGTGAATTTGATTTCAAAGTTCTTAGGTTAGGAGAAGATTTACCGTTATGCCACCCTTACCTTAGGCATATGTCACCCTTTTCTTTAAACGTATGGAACCAGTACGTTATAATTTTTATTATAACTTGGAGTGTCACTGACCGAAAGGGGCGGAGCATTTTATATTCGTAATAATTTATTTATCAATATTTTTACAATCAACCGTCTTTGATCCGTTAGATAAATAGATTCGTAATAATTTATTTATCAATATTATTACAATCAACAAAATATATACACTTTTATGATACACACTTTTTTTGAATACACTACATTATAGTAAAATATACATTAATTGTCATTAGACATATTCCACAACCTTTGCAACTCATCTCTAAGATCAACCATTGATGGACTTCTAGTGTATTAATTTTTAGCACTCTTTCAAAATTAAACGTCGGCTTTAATAATAATCCTTCTAATGTTTTCACTCTTGAAAGAGCAGCATACGTTAATCCAACCTGAAATTCACTGTCTCCTAAATTAACAATTGCCTTATCTAATGTTATCCCTTGCGATCTATGTATACTAATAGGATATGCTAACAATAACGGAAATTGTTTGCGAGTACAAGAAATTTCATTTTTCTTGAATTATGCCACTGCTGGTACAATGGGTATTGAATTCTCGTACAGAACTAGTCCTGTATATTTTTCGAAAGATACAAGTATACATATTGGCATGTGATAGTTATAATTTTTGCATTCAACTGCCGGGTCATAAATAATATCAGTTACTATCCCAACTGAACCGTTGGCTAGTGTTTGTGACCTAAACATTTCTTCTAAGGATAACTCGAGCACCTTTACATAAAAGTAATTGGGCAAAAATAATCCCTGAGCATCATCAGATTTTGCTTGAGAGGCTTCTGGGCAATTATGGATTGCATTGATTAGAGCCATTGGTTGTTTATTGCTTTCTAGTTTTTCATAATTAAAGCGCTCGATTTTAGCATTTTTTGACATTATACAGTCAGTATCTTTGAAATTCTCCCCGATATTGTTTACATAAAATCTTTTTGATAAGAGCTGATAATCTTGTTCAGTAATTGTTCCATTTGCGACTCTATTTAAATTCTCTCTGAAATTTTTTTGATCATCTCCTTGCTGTGTCATAATCTCCGTTTTAAACTCTATACAAAAGATTCGACTGAATGGTCTGAACATTATTACCAACATTGTAAAGACTCCTATCACAAACCGGTGGAAGTTGGGACCAATCACCGACTAAATATACTCAAAGGCCACCAAAAGGAACAGCTGAAGAACGCTGCTTTGCTTGTTTGAGTCGCATATCCACTTTGAAAAACAAATTCAAACCCAACATACCGGTTTCATCAATATTAACGAACCTCACATCTTTTAATTCTTCTTCAAAAGCAATTTTGGATTCACTTTCTAAATCTTTGAAAGTTCCTCCCATTCTCTTTGAAGTATTTATTCTTAGAACTGAATAAATAGTTTGTCCAGCAATATTATTAGCTGCCACACCAATAGGAGCCACTAAAAGAGTTGCATCGCAGCCAAAATATGAATTAATTCTCCTAACCATTTCATTAATTACACAGCTTTTACCAGTTCCAGCTTTTCCCTGAATAATTGCAAGTCTTTGATTGCAATCATCATAGACATTTAGCTAATATTCTAAGAAAGATAATATCTTATTTTGTTGGTCGTTGAAAATAACATTGTATGATTCATGAGAATCATACTGATTCCCAAATGTTTCTCGATCCCTTTCGGTGAAAGAAGTTTTATTCTTTATAACTGGATATTTGTAATAGGCTGCTTCCCAATTATGAAGTAAGTCGATATCACGATTACCTAGACCAATATGAGTTGGTAGTGCATTAGGCATTACTGCTGCTATAGCCATCCAGTCTCTATCGTCAAAAATATCAAACTCGTTATTATTATCCTTATCAATTTCAGTTTCTTCTGTAATTAAAGTGTGTTGTTCGTGAAGCTGTCCAAAATTGTGTCGGGTATAAGCTATGAATCATGTTTCGTCTGTGCTTTCAAGTCTTGTTCATTACGCCAATGCTTATGTAAAATCAACTTTTGTTTACAATATAATTCAGTTATATGATTCATTCATATACGTACATGCATTTATAGGCTATGAATTCATTCAACGAACTGCATTGTTATTATTGTTTACTTTAGGGAAAACTTAGGCAATTCGTTCTTTTCTGTTTGTTTTGAATTATTTCATCCCTTAGAAATTTTTTTTAGCAAAATCGAATAATGTTATTTCTTCCATGTCAAGTGGTCCACTACTATAAAACTGAATGAATGAATTACTGTCATTTTCACTATTGGTTCCATTAATAGCAACATAGTCTTCTATTGTTATGACAAGTATTCTAAAAGTTCTCGTACATTGATACAATGGAAATCCATGGAGTAAATGACATGTTTCGCAAGCCCCGATGTCTCTTTCTCCGATCACTCTTATCATCAAACTTGTATATGCTCGACGAGATTCTTCATCCGGTGCTCTCAACTCAACGATTTCTTGAAACATTTCCATCAAATCTTTCGAAGCAGGTTCTCACTATGAAACATATTTGGATACATGTTCAACCACCTGGTATAAGGAGGTGATTATACTAAAATAAGTATTTGCTCTCCATGTTTGTGCGATGACAGGATTATACTGATTCCGGAGTTCATCATTCCTTATTGGTGTATATATCTAAATACCTTTCCCATTTTTTCCTAGGAGAGATTGCTCTTGTAATTCTTTAGGATATTTGAACCTGCAAGTATATTCTTTGCCATTGCACTTACGACAATATCCTTTGGTACATCTGGTATGTCTTTGGAATAGATTCAGTAGTTCTGAAAGAGAACGATCGTTGTCGATAACAACATCAGTTGATCTAATCCTTAAAAGATATATAGTTGTTAGAGGAGTGAATGGCAAAGGATTGAATTCATTAACGAAATGGTCATAATACAACTTAGCACTCAAAATGTCTTCGTCAGATGCATTACCAAAAGTTCTTGGATCCGGAGCACCAGAGATCCAAAGAAGACCATGTATATGACATGAACCACAATGCTGAAATTCGAAACGAAACCAATAATCTGAAACTCAGAATATCTTACAGACGAGAATTTTTATGAATAAAGTTGCAAGAAAAGAAAAATAATCTTTAACACTTGAGGGATTTTCATTTATAAGTTTTTGCCTTTGCTGAGCGATTCTAGATTCATCTAACTTTTCCTCTTCTACGAAATTACAACCCATGAGTTGTGTAAGATCAGGCCACCAAAGATCAGCTGCACTAAAAGTAAAAAAACCCGTAGGAAGATTATCACACTGCTCAGTTATTGTTTCAAGTTCACCCCTTCGTTGAAACCAGTAAGATTCGGATCCTGTTATTTTTTGACACCAATAATATAAACTTCTTATTATTTGAGGATTACTCGGCAGAATGTTTCTCAGTTGCTGTATTGTTATATTGAAATGAGATTTTCTAGCATTGTCCCTCGTTTAATAGCTTGATCATGCTGAACAGTCTTCAATGAAAAAAATCTGAACCTAGGATATTGTGCAAAACTTTGGTCTTTATATTGCATCAAAAACTAAAGTGCTGTAAGTTCCATACTACTTGCTCGAGTATTATCGTTTAGTTCATCAGATCCGTAAGGTAGTAAAGCGGGAATTCCTATGATATATTCTTCGCACGAGAACTCATTTATGATATCAGTACCTTGTGGCCATGGAATTAAATTATTCACTGGAGATTGGAGTCGATCAACTTCTGTAATTTTAATATTCTCCGTGATCATACTTTCATAAATTTCTTCAGAAAAGTTTTCTTCATCTGTATTCACCTCAGGTAAATCAACAGTGGGTATCATTCCATAAATACTATCATTTAATGGAAGTTGAGATATTTGTTTCATATCAATGATGATATCACTATAGAATGGATTATTCATTTTCAAAAAATTTAGTCCTTCTAAATTTTGTCACGTCTCACATGAAAATTCCGATGTCCATTAACACTTTCCTTTCTTACAACTATAGTGCTCAGTGAAGCGGGTGGCAATAAAGGGGGCAATGAACTAACAATCTCCGTTATATTTTGACTAATATTTATAATATTTCCCTTATAAACATATTGACCGGGAAAGCCTCTCGATTTCACCCTATACACACGCATCAATGGTTGTACTCTTGCTATCAAGAGATGTTTTACATAAGTGAGATCCATCAGTTCTATAGGTACATCTTTAAGATCCATACGATTAACTGCAGTAAACTTATTTGGATTTCGCTCACACTGTGGACACATATCAAAAAATGTTTGCTGCATCAACACTCGAGAACAAATTACACATCCATAGAATTCTAGAGATCGTAAATTATCTTCAAATTCATTCTGAAGATTCATATATCCTGTGTTATTTTGATCATATAACACATGATTCAGGTTTTGTTTTGCAGGGCCTTCAACAGTCAGTTGCTGCAGCAACATTTTGTCGCTGTCTCATACGTTTTTGATTTGTAGCTAAATGACGAACGTTTGGTCCTCTTCTCCGTCAAGGCATACTATAAACGTTACGTATATACAAACTGATGAAAAAGATTGTACAGAATAACAGAAAGAAAGTAATTAAATAAAACGTACAAAATTGAATAAGAAGTATAAGAATAATAATTTTAATAGAATTTGGAAAATTGAATAAAGAAGTATCAGAATAATAATTTTAATAGAATTTTGATTAAAATTTACCTGAAATGTGACTCGTTGTAATATGTAATGAAAAGTTGCAGTTGCATCAGCGACGACATAGATTCTCGTCTAAAAATTGACACTTCTTCAACACTCAAGTCCAATCCGTACACCTGGCTACACCATAGAACAATGCTCTACAACTGTTTGAATTAAACACGTGTGAGACATGAATACAAAATGTATACAGCTTATCTTATCGAACGACAGCCAGCGCAGGCGGCGGGAGCTACACACGCACACCCACCTGCACGAGAGCGCCGAAATCGACCGGTGACCGGTGAGTGACCTAGCGTCACGTAAGGGCGAGTGAGACAGAGCGCCGTAGCTGGGCCACGATATCTCTATCTCTCTTCCTCTCACACGTTTAAGCTAAGATTTAAAAAAATCATAATATCTTTTGAACCAAATAATTTAGAAAAATAAAAATTACATGTGTACACTCTACAATACAGTCCGGATATGTATGCAAAATGTTATAACATTCTATTGAGTAGTTTCGGAGGAGTTCGCGGTCTAAATTGTATAGAGTCATGGATAGAGGGCTATGCCTGATTTTGCTACGCTCATCAGGATTACTATCAGGCAAATTACATTCGCTGGCAAAAGGAAAGCGCTCTTGTTCAACGGCATCTAAAATCATCATACTAACCAAATAAATCAGAACACAAATAACGGAACTAAAAATAAGAAAGTAACACAGAGGAACACTTAACTAAGCAAAGAAACTAGAAACAGGTGCAAGTAGTAACCGGTAAGCGTAGGTTTCAAAAACGAAGATAGATAAGCTACAGAAGATAGCTGGAAAATGAGTGTTTTGGCGGTTTATTCAGCGGTATTAAAGTCTGATATTGCCTCATTGTTAAAAACCCACTTTCTGATACCTCAATAATGCCATCAAACTAAATGTTACTTGCCGCATTTTGCTTGACTTAAAGTTTTCTATTATTAAATAGTCGGTGCTTGTGACCTAGTATACGTAATTGTTTTGACGCCTTATCGATTAGAGTTACATTTGTAATTGTTTGCCTATTAGGATAATTTATTTAAAATTTAAGATTCAAAATAATAGTTTATAGTTCTATGTGTTTCATTAATACATAAACCGCATTCCCGCTTAAACGTGCTTAATGGTGAAAAGTTATATTGTTACGTCAGTTGCAATTATCTTAATGTCAAGACAATGGAATAAAATTATTGAACACCAAAGAATTTATTTTTCGCAATATTATTTAAACTTTAAGAATAACATAAACCCTCATATACTACATTAATTGAAGTTTATACTATTGTCTAGCGCACCTTATGTAACTAACAGTAAATTTTACGCAATTAACACTATTGCAATAAATTATATGAGTTACCAGTTATAGATTGCATACATAATTCAGAAAGTCACAATTAACAATTTTAGTACGTAGGCTTTCACGGCCGGTGTCACTATAATTAATTAAAACTTCCGGGGTGAAAGGCCGTGGTCGAATGCTTGATGTAAAATCGCTAAAGCGATTTAGCGATTTTATATCAAGCATTCGACCACGGCCTTTCAGCCCGGAAGTTTTAATTAATCACAATTAACAGTTTACAAAAAAAATTCGTGTCCGTTCACGCACTGTTATTTCCAAAATTCACAACTGACTAATAACACTTCTTAACATTCGCTTCGCTGGACTAGACTAACTGAAGTCCGATGTGCGTTGCTGCATTTACAGTCGATAGGAACAGCTATGACTTACCAGAGGGTTGCGTACGTCCGTAGATTAATTGACCCATCTCTTTTAATGAAAAAAATGATCAAAAATAGTTTAGAGCATTGCGTAATACTGCTGCTCACAAAACGCGTAAAGTCTTACATGTTTCATATAAGGCATGCGTATATTTCACCTCCTCATATAACAATATTTATACATACTTGAAGAAAGTAAGTATCACATTGTATAAGATGGTGTCAGATTACTACGATATAAATGAATGTTGTCCGGTGTTATTGTAGATACAGACACAGATACACGTTTGATTCTTCACGCACATAGACACACACTCAAACACATATTTATTTAAACATGAAACATGCACAAGCTCAAAAATACTGCTAAATAAATGTTAAATAATAGCAGTATAGGTAAAGACCAAATTGAAAATTAAGTTGGCATGAGTTTTAGAAGTGGTACACCATCAATAAGGTTCTTTAATTTTAAAGTTACCAAAAGTTAACAACGTAGTTAAACAAAGAAACGTCAACAATGTAAAGTGAACAAATACACAAACTCAAATTAAAAGATCACCAACATTTCACATCATATTGTACGAATATGTAGCTGTACTTGTAGACAGTACTGTACATAATAATTACGTTTTACGTTATCTAATGGATTCAGTTGATCGCTAATTTAGTACTGTTAGAAGAACTAATATCAAATAAGTAGTGTCAATGAAACGAAATGTACTGCAGAGATCTTCCTTCTGAGGGAACCGACCACGAGATATTGCAAATATGATATCGTGACATTTCGGTTTAAAATCCAATGAAAATCACAATTGTGGTATGATATATGACACTGAAATCGATAATACAAGAAATCTATTAATACATATAAAGAATTATTTTCAAAATTATGTTCGCGTAGAGAGTATGGCTATTGTTTTTGGTAACACAAAATATAACTTTCCCATATATTCTACTTTATTTACAAATAAAATTTTATTTACTTTCCTCTTAAAAAATCAAGTCAATACTAATTTCTTTGAGAGTCCGTGTAATATTTTAGTCCGTGTAAGGCGAAAACGTCCACTTATATTTTCTAAAGGATTCCTTTTTATGAAAGGATGAACAATTTTTATTAGTTCTAGAATAATATGCTAATAATGTAAGATAAATAATATCAAATATGTTATTGACCGAATTGTTTTTAAAAAATAAGTTATGTAACATTTAGAATGGTTTGCCTTAGTCAGACGGAAACGTAGATCTATAGGCTATTGTAATTAATTAACTGAAAACAAAAGAGTTGAAAAAAGTTGAACTCAAAACGAATTAGCTCAAAACAAAAAATGATTGGAAACATCAAGCCATTATAAAATTCTGTAATATAGGATAGTTTTATTTTTTTCAATATAATATTGTGATGAACAGAATACTTTTTGGAAGTCTCTTTTTCTGTAAGTTTAGCAATCAAAACTGGTTAGTGATGCCTTGAAAGTCGCCACACACACACGCGCGCGCGCACACACACACATATAGAAGTGGACTTTCGCAGGCACGTACGCTCGTGATTATCGTGCAGAGTTTCCTGAATATACTCTTTCTGATGTTCGTTAACTATCACAGATGACTGAAATATTTACACAATACTAAGGGTATGGATATCAAGGATAGTAACAATTTTGACAGGGATCCATTATTGTATATATCAAGCAAATGGTTGCGATAGCGGTATTGCACCTCATTTCAGAGACCGATGATACAAATGCAGTACATAGAAAAACCGACGATAAATTCTCGTCGACAACGGTGCAGTACAGGACGCACAAATAAATATAGCTAAAAGGTAAGCGTTTATAAGGTTTGCCTCTTTTTTACGCGTCAGACTTATGATACGTCACACAATGATGACGTACTGACGTACACAAGTGACGTATTCTGCCTCACGTGACGTTGAAGGAGTATCAACTCCATTCCAACCTCGTCAAATAAACTTTTTTGTTTTCTATCAGCATACACTGTTACATATTCAGCTGTATACTTTTGTCAATTCAGTGTGTTGATATACTTTCATGCATTTGCTGCGGTTACTTCTTTCTTGAAGCTTTTACGTCGCTTGGTTTTTTAGTTTGTACTCACTCACTATACAGATCATATGAAAGAGAGTGTTATAATCTTTTACTGACACGGAACAATATTAAGCTATTTGAATTCCTTGATCTCACTGCAGAGTCTGGACATCGGCCAGGTTTTGTGGAACGACACACAAACGATAATTTGCAAATAATTTGTTTTTATTGGAACTAGAAAACCCATATTAGATACACATTAAAAGTACTTAATGTATTAAGAATTTCGTACCATACTTTGTTAAAGGACTTGATGTGCACAAAAAATTAATTTTTTAGCAGCATAAAAATTAAAATAATGTTTTTATACTGTAAATTATAGAAAGTAGCATCAAAAAGATTATGTACCAGTTTTATATTTCGTAAAACCTAAGTTACAATCAAACTGTAACTTTATGTAATGAAGAAACTACACATAGCGTATTAACGTTGCTCGTAAATGTGAGAGAAACATTTCTTCCTGAATTTTTATGTACTGAACCCATATACTCTCTTATATAGGCCTAACTGTTTTCATCATAGTTCCTCGTACACAGAAATTCTTGTTTCATATTAGAACTGAAAAATAATTGTAGCCTGAACATTTTTGATCTCAAAATCAGTAAAAATAATGACTCATTATGTACAGTTTTTGTTTACAGAACGCTTGCAACATCCCTTTAACAAAAAGACAACACAGACAAATACTAAAGTTGTCAGGTACGACGGAGGGAACAGCATACTCATATACTGGCTTATAAGGAAAACGCTTACTAAAAATGAACAGTAAATGCAAACTGGTCATCATAGTTAAAGAACATAATAGGTTCGTAGCCAGAGAAAACAGGAATATGACACCGTTCATAATAAAAACAAAAAGAAAAAACACAATAACACACTGGCTTTCAAAACAACGAAAAGCTTTTAAAAATACTAGAGGTAAAAATTCACATCCCTGACTAAGAAAAGATTGGTGCTAACAGAATTATTTGCGACGACTATGGGATTATTTTACGTAGGACAGACATGTAGACGATCAAGTAAATGTTCCAAGTAACAGCTACTAAAGAATGTCATTTCAAAAACGATAGCTAGTTTTTCTCATCACCTAATGCTATTTAATCAGGACTATACAGATTTTCACGCGGATTTTAAGTTGCTTCACAATTGTAAAAAACGAGCATATATGAACGCGGTGGAGGAGTGTTAGATTTAAAAAACTTCAAAATAGGAAGCGCACCAACTAATTAACGATTAACTTTCATTTAAATTCAACCATTTATACAATACTACCATAGATATTAAAATGCGTACGGGCAATCAAAAGTTCAGTAATAATCTTGGAAGATAACGGTATAACAGTCGACAGACTGTAGAGAAATATTGTGCGCCAGATTTTACCGCCACACGAAGTGCCGTAATAGTGTTTTTAATTCAGTAACACTACGTTATTGTTACTGTTAAATGAAATTATTACTTCGTTTTGGTGAAATAATTTTTTGAAAATTTCCCCTTTTTATAAGTGTGCAGATGCATATAATAATCAACGTCTTTTAATATCTATTAAAAGATTAGCTTAACAAGTAATATTAACACAAAATTAAAACACAAGACTTGATTTGAATTACGTGGCTGAAAAATAAGGAAGAAGTAAATTAATATGGTAATGAATGTAGAATAGTTTAAACAATAGCCTTGTACAATAGGAAAACAATGTGCGCTGATCCTATGTATTTCTTTTCTTTCTTCTCTTCTTGTCTACTATTTTCTTCTATTCTTTTTACAATTTCCTCTACTATTCCTGGTTTATAATTATTATTTTTCGCTATTTCTTCTATTATTTTTAACTCTTCTTTTATACATGAATCATCTTCTAAGTATTTTATTGCCCTATAACAAAATTAGTTTAGTGCAGCCATCTTGTGACTTAGGGATGGTATGATTCCTGAGGTATAATTAAGTCTGTATACGTTTCTTTTCTAAATATATCAAATTTGAAAACACCACCCTCTCTCTTTATATTTAGATCTAGGTAATTTATTTGTACTCCACCTATTTCCTCTTTGTACATAATTTTATTTTCAATTTGATTAATTTCATTCGTTAGTTCTGCAAATTCTTCATTTGTTTAGAATATTAGAAATTAGAATGTTTAGAAGAATTAGAAATATTAAAAGTAAGGAAAAAGAATAGGAATGCGCTGATGAATATAAAGACTCAGACTGAATCTAATAATGAATATATATTTTACTATATTTTGAAAGAGTAATGTATAAAAGGTGTAATACTGTTACAGGATATGTGTTCAGAAGGTAGAAAGCTGTAGGAGATTTCTAGAGGGTAATGTATGTCACGAAGTGAAGTTGACTAAGTAAGGGGCGGGGCTAACAAGGACTGGGCGGTAAGTAATCCCTCCTATTGGTTGGATGTAACCGGTTATGCGTGGGAGGGTTAGTATATATATATATATATATATATATATAAGGGAAGTAGGTATTTTATTTTGTTGTAGTAAGAACTTGATAATGGTTGCGAAACCGAAAGGCCTCGTTCGAGGGAAAATTGTACATAGCAGAGAAGCAACAAAATACGACAAAGTTGATAGAAATTATACATTTACACAATTCTTACAAACGCTTGTGTAGTATAAATGTAAGTATACTACTGTGTTTAATTTACTTTTAAAGTACTAAACTTCCCATTTATTTTAAAACTTTTTATACTGACTATTCACAAATATATATTTATTATTACAACTACATTTTATAAAATATTTTTTTTTCAACCATTTTTTGCGACTTGTTTAACTTTCTTATTGTAACAAATAAATTAGTTCATTGACAGCTCGTCCTGATTGAGTTATACAATAGAGAGAGAGAGAGAGAGAGAGAGAGAGAGAGAGAGAGAGAGAGAGAGAGTGTGTGTGTGAGACCCAGACGTTTCGTATTTGAGCGTGATCGTGGTCATAGAACTATGATAAACGACACTTAGTTCACACCTTGACGAGCAAATTGCAATAGAAAATAGTATGTCAAAATAGTTTTCGTATGTAGTTTGATATTTCAAACTTGTCAGACTGTAAATTTTAGTTTTCAGCTGTTTAATGTTCTGTAATTTAGAAAAGCTAATAAACTGCAAATAGTGACTCAAGTAGTTCTCATGATTATTTCTTACGTGCCTTAGAAAATGTGTGTCTAAATTAATCATGATTTTATTGAAACAGACACGCGTACCTCAAACTAAAGTACTGCAAGTTATTGGCTCCGCATTTGGAATCAGCAAACAAATTGAATCAAATTTCAAAACGTAATTTTCTTGTGAGTCTATAGAAAAATGATGAGTATTAAAATGTTCACGTAACGTCGTATAGGTTCTTGTATCAAGTCTAGAATTAAAGCAATTTAAATTCTTTGATCTCACTGACATTATTTTAATTATTATTACTTACTTACGTTTAATTGACGTAAGTAGGATTTGTAGTGATGGATATCGTCTATTTCTACTTATCTACACTGGACGTAAATAAAGTAATATCTAATTGAAGGTCGTTAAATTATATCTACAAAATGCTTAAGCTCTGAAAAACCGTTCGTTACCTTGTAGCCTACGTCGGGGAATATTATTTAATTTATTATAACCTTCTGAATCTGAAGTTAAAGACTCGGCGAGATCTCATTTTACATCTCATTTTCATTTCTTGTTGAAACAGGCTTAAGTATTACTTCTTTGCCAATAAAATATTTTCATTGACAACCGAGACAAGTAGGACATCAGTTTAGTAAGATAAGGATTAGATAACATTTACTGATCTGTCTCAATAGTTTATCCACGGTTATCTGTTACAAAAGTGTCAGTGTTTATGTTGGCACAGGCTACTAACTTAACATACTAACAGGAACATGTATTCTATTGTAATATTTAATTTTTAGTGATGCACACGTATGCGAGTGCAATATAGTGCAAATTTTATGTTGATAACCTGGGTTGTTTACGGCAAGTGTTAATTTGAAATTCTTTCTTTGTGGGAGAAGGAAATTGTAATTCCAAAAAGCTATAATTCACAGTAATAATAAAAAGTAATTAAAAAAACTCTTTTGAATACGAAAAAGGAAAAAATACTAAATATTATGAAACTGAAATATGTTATGGTAATCCAGTTCAAATAAGTTATTTTAATGGCTTGCAAATTTTGAGGCAATTATTTTTAATCTGGTATGAGACAATATACTATACTTTTCTTCTCACGTTACATATACACACCTTTTGAGACACTAAATCACAGTAATTTATACGTATATTGGTAGACGTGTTATGTTAATTAAATTCCAGTTGGGCTACTGTAATTTAATTTAATATGTAATAATACATATTGTTGATAAATTCAGTATATGAATGTAATAATATACATATAAGGCGACATATTTATAAAATATATATTAAAAATATACCATGTTTCTTATAATAACATGGTTCCATTTTCGGTAAGTTTTAAAGTGTTTCAATACTGGCACATATATTTTTTTATATAATGTTCTCTACTGTAACATTCTAGATACCGAAATATATAAAACATTTTAAAAATCCTAAAACGCAATGTTTTAACCTAAACACAAAATCAAACTCTCAAACTAAAAACAAACTTCCATCAATACATGGCGTGGTACATAATTTCTGCTACAACTCACTTTCATTCTCACTATTGCTAATAGATTTTAAACACTATATAAACACTAAATGATTTAATCCTTCTCACTGTACAAAAATAACGATTATTTGCTCATATTCGCATATTCATATTTTATAACAGAACAACTATCACTTATTTTAACCTAAGTTCAAGTCATTCTCATAATAATACACTTCTACATGCAAAAAAAACTTGCCTTTTTAAATAACTACCAGTAGAACTATGTTGAAGCTAATGTGGATAGCCTTTAACTGGTAATAAAAATTGTTTACCTATTTGGCGCCATTTACTTTAATTTGAAATTGTGTTCCTCAGTGGTGAGACAGGTAATATCCACATACGTAAGAACACAATATAAAATGTAATAAAAATAAAAATAATGACTTTATTTTTGTTTGTCCTTACGGTTTCATTCTGTGAAAAATAGCTGCCCGTGAAAGTGAAAATAGGCCTCTCAACTTATACGATAGGAAAATACTCAAGGTGTTTAGCGGATCATCTATTATAACAAATAGGCCTACGTTTGTTGTGAATATGTATTGTTTTCCTGTTCTCGGATGTGACGACATGTAAAACTCCTGTGACCGAAACCCTCTTAAACGTATAAACCAGAATCTTGCTAATTTCTCTCTTTTCAGCTACACAGAATGGTGCTGTCATCAGAGAGAAGTTTGCATGTTTTCTTTTGTACCTCGTTGCTTTAGATTCATCTTTACTTTCAGTTTTATAAGATTGTATATTCTGTAAATTATATTTACAAAAATTCTACTGATTACGTTTATTAAAAATATAATAATACTTCTCGTTTTAGGGAAACATATAAATTGAGTTAATTAAAATAAGTATAACAATAATAATTATAGTTTTAAAATTAAGAAGAAATTCTTTTTAGGCACTTTAAAAGTAAATTCAAAACATTTATTAGGCACTCAACCTTTCAAAATAAATACGTGTGTAAGACAGCGTGATAGTTTATCACCATTCTTTTAAACTGTGTCCTGGTGAAAGTATTGAGAATTTGGAATGAAAAATTAAAGGAATGCAAAATATCACCAATCGTGTTGGGAAGATGAAACGAACGTATTGAAATAAACTGTTTGGCATTCGCAGATGACTTTGCTATACTTTCTGAACATCTTACATCTGCAGTGACACAAGTTAATTTTTAGAGGACATAGCCAGTAGAACAGGCTTACGAATTTCTGCAGAAAATCCAAATTTCTGACGAACAATAAAAATGCTCCAGAATTCCTAGAAACAAATATTGGTCGAATAGAGAGGGTTCGAAAATTGAAGTATCAAGGAGAAATCATTCAAGAGAATGGCTTAGAAAAATCTGATGTAGAAGAAAGGATTCATTAGATCGATGGTCATATGTTATAACTAAAGATATTTACAATAAAAAGTGCATATCTAAAAATGTCTATATAGTAACTTATATCTGTACAGTAGTGAAGCCAGAATGTCTATATGCAAGTGAATGTCTAGCATTGAATTATAATTTAGACAAACTAGAAATATTGGAAAGACGAATTATTAAGAAAATATTAGGCGCACGTAAATCTTCAGAAGTTTAGAAATTAAGAATTAATGATGAAATATATCAATGCATAGAAAATATAACAGAAACCATGAAAAAAAGATGACTATTATCTTTTGGCCATTTATACAGAATGGACGAAAATAGGTTGACAAAACAAATCTTCAAATATCTGTCGGGGAAGAAGTCAACATCAAGTTGGATTAAAGAAGTCCAAAATGATTTAGAAAAAAATAATATAAACGCAGAAGAAGCAATTGAAAGAGAAGTTTTTTGGAAAAAATGAAAGGAGTCCAGGGTAGGAGAGATAAAAGCGCAGTTTCAAAGTGGACTGAAGACAGGAAGAAGAGGCACAGTGAAATGATGAAAGAATATTGGAGAAAAACAAAAGACCAAAGAGTAAAGAATTGAAATTGGAATGTGGTCCTTAGATAGCCGATAGAAAAAAAAAATAATAATAGTTTAAAGACCGAGGCTACTTTATACCGCGAAATGTGGTACAAAGTAAATATAAATAAATTCAAGAAAACATAAACGCATTTAGAAAGACGTAAACGCCTACACGCACACACAAATATACTTCAAAATTTAAATTTGTTTTACATGGGCAGGAACTATATTATATTCAATTAATTTTCACAACAATTGAAGAAACGTTTTGTTAAAAATCATTCAAAGTAATTTGTTGTAACGTACTAATATAATTCTTTGCTTTTCCGCCATACTTTAAATAATTTTAGTGAGATTGCCTAATTTTTCTGGGCAAACATAGGCCTCTATATCATGTTTAACGTTCATAACCACAAATATAGTGCACTGTAAGTTGATACCTTAAATTCCAGTTTATTTAAGTTACCTTAAGTTATTAAATTATAGTTAGCAGCAGTTAGATATGTAATATAACAAATCTGATTTCTACCTAACAATTACATTACGTCTGAGAAAGCACACACCATGTGGATTTAAAGTTAACAACGGGCGGTTATTTTAAAAATGAAACCCCTCAGTAGTAGACTGCGTATTGTCAGAATTCCTCACAAACGTGCGCACGATATCAAATTTTCTCTGAGGCTTTCACGGCCGCGGCTTCGATGTTATTAAAATTGCTGCTTGCCGGGCTGAAACGCCGTGGTGCAAAGTTGTTCGTTGTAGTTGTTTCAGCCGTGCCTTCTACAGCCATCTTCAGTGCTAAAAAGGCTACACACACCGACACAGATGTCACAGTACTCAGTACTGTGGTTAAGTACCACAGTACTCTGGTTGTTAGGCCATCCACCAGATCCCAGCGGCCTCTCGAGAGGATACCACTTAGTTTAAGATGCAACAACAGTAAATTTTTATCGTTGTAGGCCAGATCTTTTCTGGTCTGGCGGATGCCTTCGCGGAGCATCGCCTGTTCTGCTTGCTGGTAAATGCGTCCGACCTGAGGCGTAAAGATGGTGTTCTTAACTCACAGGAAACGAAGAATGACCCCCCCCCCCCGTGTTCGGACATTTCAGTAAGAATGCCAAAAGCAGAGCAGGTGGATCTCCTTCTTTCTGAGTCCTTCAAACTTTCTGATTTCTCTAAAAAGTACATCCGCGTAGAGGAGTGTCAATTTTTGTGTGACGCTTTCACGGCTAGCGTAGATGTTATTACACTTTTTGTCTGACGCTTTCACGGCTAGCGTAGATGTTATTACAATTTATGCTTTGCGTGCTGTAAGGACGTGGTCCGAAGTTGTTGTCGCATATGTTTCAGCCTTTGACGGCCATCTTCAGTACTAAAAAGGCTACACACACTGACATAGTTGTCACAGTCAGTGACCACTGTACTGTGGTTAAGGCACTGAAGATGGCCGTCGAAGACACGGCTGAAATTTCTGAACAGAACATTATACACCCTGCAAACAGCAATTTTAATAACACTGTGTGCATGGTATGTACAAAACAAGTAGATGATGACAAACATCTTCATCAAGCATTGCAGAACGTAGGGCTTAAATTTATATGTCGATACAAGAACAAATAAATGGACATGTTGAAATGGGTTAATAATTTCTTAGGCTTTCAGTTTGAAAATATTTAATCCTTAATTTTTAAAAGTGCTTCAAATGTCTAAAAGGACTAAATAATAAAGCATGAAATATACATAATACAACACGTAGTAATAAGTAAACAGGTATCGATAATTAAACCTTGCAATAACTTGTGTAATTGTTTTTCTTAATAATAACACTTAAGCTGAACATAACACTCACGTAAAAGCTGTAACTATCTTTGTTTTTACATACAGTATGTGAGTTAATCCGTCTTGACGTTTTACATACATAAGTAAAGTTTGCTATAACTTTAAAGGCCATATTTCCATTTTACAGTCTATATCCAACAATTTACCAGAGTGTAGGACAATGAACTTTACTAAACTTTGGATGTCGTCATTTCAAAAATACTATTGTCCAATATTAATTGAATATGGCTTAGTTCACACATACAAGCACACACAAACATACTTCTGATAAAGTTGGATTACTTTAATCTTATTCTTGAGTAGCGTTACATACTCACATAAAGGCCTACAGCTTATTGTCTTACAGATGTCTAACTTTTAGATGTTCTTGATCACTTTGAGAAGGGTAACAAATGAGAAAACTTTCAGGGCGCCGCTAAAGAAAACAGAAGATTACCTGGAAACGTGAGGTTTCGTGACGTGAATATTTATGTTAGTAGACTCAGAAGTGAGGAGGGAAGTGACCCGACTTATGTGGTTTCTGGTACACACGTTTGAAGGTTAACTTATTATAATCGAGATCTGGCTTCATAGTGTTACGACATCACAGAACAATCTACGTGTTTATCGAACGTTCGATCAAGTAGACCGTCGTAACAATATTCATTGATGTCGAATGTGTAATGGTAGAATGATTTGAACGTTTTTACATGACAGAGTCTCACAGTGTGTGGGAAGTCAAACAGTTAAGTACAATAATCAAATGGCTTAGACTATCAAGGTAAAACGAACCTCCGTTGAAACGTTAAAATTATTTCAGTGAATCATAGATGACTCGCATAGCAGTCTACACGACACGCATCATGTTTTGCGTAAACAGGAGAATGATGCTATCATTCCGGAGCCGTTTACAACAATATGGCAAATTCTGAGATACCAGAGGCCTACGTAGGCCTACAGGACATCTCATAGCCTGCGATTACGCCGCGTCCCAAGCTTTAGATGAGCCCCGGCCGCTGGAACAAAGATAACTGACATTTGTATGTATGGCGTGCTATCGGCAGAGAGGTTTTAATTAGATTTAGGGTTTCTAATTCAAGGTTAGCGTTCGCCGAGGACGAATACAAGATTATCCTGGCACACGTGGTGTTGAACGATGACGCTGATGAGACAATTTTCCTGGAAATATCTTGGCGTCTGAAGAATTTTATGGAATGTGCCGACATGTAGGGAACACCTAGGAAAGTGCGGATGGTCTGATTCAAAGTAAGGTAATGGGTCTCGCAGGGATACTTGTGGGGTTTTACCTAGTAGCTGTATACTTAGATTGCGTAGGTAACTATCGGTATCCGAATCGCGGTGACGATACGTTTACCTAGGCGTTGAGACATTGAATTACTGCAAAGCAGGGGACAGAAGTGGGCAGATGCCGCCTTAACTGTTACGTAATTGTCTTTTCTACCGACGTAGCATACAACGAAAAATTCATGCTCATGCACACAAACTGCCTACACTAATATCCTGGAGATTCACAAAATGACACCTTACGTAAGAAATCCAGTGTCGGCGTTTCATAAAAGTTTAGTTTTTATTTATAACTGATAAGAAAAATATTTTGACATGGAATCCATAGGTATGTAATGTCTTACTCGCACGTTTCGCGAAAATCGACCGTTATGTTTCAAATGTACTTTCCGCATACCACTATCTCACGAACCGCTCAACCAATCCCAGCAAACCAGGTGTCAGGTGATCGAGTCACTCGGCCCCCTTCCACCAATAGTACTGAGAATTTTGACAACTGACTTCAGTCGCCTCTAGGCTTTGTCTGCGTGAGGGTGTTTTTGCGACGAAAATGTCTAAATTGCTCCACTAAAACTTAAATATCTCGGGAACTACAAGTCCGATCGCGAAAATACAAAGTGCGTTGTGATCCTCAGAACTAAGTCTCTCCAATAACACCAATTCCGAGTACCAGAAACACTCAAAACAATAACAACATTTGAACTCAAAAATTTGAAATGCCTCGACCTAAAAATCGCGATAAAACTCGAACCAAAAATTTCAAACCGAAAACCGGCACATTCTACGCAGAGCGTCAAAAGGCCTATCGTTTGAGACTAAAATCAAAGAAATCGGCCGAGAATTTAGAAAATGGCAACCATTTGAAGATTGACGAAACCCCGTCAGCGCCCAAGCGGCCCGCATCTCCGATACCTGGGTCATCCGGCGTGCCCCCAAAGCGACTCAGATCGAGCGTACGGCTAGCTAGCAAGAAAACAGACGATGAGAACATTAAGACGATGAGAGCTGTTTATTTAACCAACCCTTCATTCCTTCCCAAAGCACGAGTCTGCCCATGATTCCATGTCTACCGGTAGTCCCACGACTACCAGGTTTAAATTTTTTTGTTTGTGTGAAGTATATCTAGGAGTCATTAAAATTACATTTGATTAAGAACTGTAGTACGGGTTAAGCGTTTAAGCGTGTTTCTTAAGCACAAGTAGGTGAAAGGGAAGTTAAAAGTAACGGTAGTACGTAATGCAACTATACATTGATATCATGTACACTTGTATACACATTTCTATCAGCACAAGCTTTTTTAATTTTCTATATTAATTTCATAAATAATAAGTTCCCTTTCAAAAGTTATATGTATAGATATTACATTTAAGAGAGTATCTAAAATATGAATATTATTAATTTGACAAATACAAATAATGTAAACCCTTAGTAAAGTTAAGACTTGAAAGTGAGACATGATCATAAAAATCTGTAATTTGAATCAACATTACAGGTGTATGTAGAAAAATTCGTAAAATACTGTTCCAAAATGAATAAAAATTATAATATAACAAAAACGCATCGTTTGTATTATCTTTTTGGTTAAATAGAATCATTGTTTTTGGCGGAAGACTACTGAATTTTTTTCTGACTCAAAAAGACATGTTTACTGGGAACTCTTATGACTTCACTTTAGCAACAACAAAATCACAGTCGCACATTCAATGATTACGTGTCGTCTGACCGTAGATGCAAATTCAGATTGTCTCCGCTCCATTGACAAACTGTCCCGTGTAGTAGAATGGAACCTTAAACAGTTGCAGGAGTTCACAGAACCAATGTTTCTTTAAGGCGTCAAGAAATCGTCGACTGCCCCCCTCTGTTAACCAACTTACTCTCTTCCACATTATGTGTACGTATTTAAATTTGTTAGTGTCTTATAACAGCAGTCTACCTTGAAAGTACACAGAGAGTGTTTTAACATTGTGTTTTAGTTTTGTGATAAATATGGCACATACTAAACACTAAAATTAGAAAGTAATAAAAGTTGTATACGATATTATGCAGGAAAGCGCAAGAAATAGCTAAACTTTAAACTTTAATGGCAGATGTATTATTTCAATTCAAAGGAGTCGATAGGAAACAGCTGTTGCATGTGGAATTTATATCTCTAAATGAATATATGCCGTACAAACCGGTGAATGATATTAACGATGGTCATAAAAGCAACTTCATAAACTGTACACGGCCGGTAAGAAAATTCTAGCACACACGGCATAAGAAAAAGCCAATGATGAATTATTACGATAGTGACGAACATTGTTTACGAGTCATTTTAAAATTGCAAAGTTTTATATGGAAACCTCTGCCTCTACCTTAACACTTCGTTTGTAATATGTTCGTTCTGAACAATATCGTATGAATGTGTGAAATTTTAACTACTAACTAGCATGCAGACAATCAATCTCTTGTTGATTTATCGATTGTGAAATTATACCAATCTTTACAACTGGACATATGCCTATTAGTTGTTCAATATCGAACAGAAACGTAAAATAATTTCGTATTACACTAACACCTTGGTAGTGAATGCTATCTGCTGGGGTAGTCTTCTGTAGTATGCTGTTGTTAGTGACGTGGCGTATTTTGATTTAACGCAGCATACCGTATTTATTTTCCAAAATTTTTTTTTAATTCTAAATTAAAACCTATTATGGATTAAAACCTATTATTATTTGAAGCAGAATTTGGCCACGCGCGCGCGCGCGTGTGTGTGTGTGACAAACTGCTTAAGTTTGTCACAGAATATTTGTTGCGGACATTTTTATAAGAACATTTCTGATAACAAAAATATGGTTATAAAATAGTACATTAAGTCATAAGAAGAATTGGGGATCATGTTTTCTGGATACGCAACCAAAGTGATAATCGTTGTCAATATTCTGTAGATAACAAAAAACTAGCAATTCGATAACGTTGCGTTAAAAATTCAAACAGGTCAGACTGCTACCTGGGTTCTGCCAGCTGTTTTAAACTGATATATACGCTTTGCGTATAATGGATACAAACACCAGCATCCTTGTATATTCCATATTTGTTATCTTTTAGTGACAGGTTTTAAATATTCCCCTTCGTGGATTTTAATTTTATTAGCCGATTTCATTTACGACACCGAAATTTGTAAATGATAAATAAAAAACAACGTTCAATTTCCTACTGATTTCACCTACTCCCATAGATTAATTCAATTTTGCAAAGGTGTTTTTCATATATAAATTATATATATAGTAAATGGTAAATATGACGTAATTTTTTTATTAATTAGTTTCGCCTATATTTTAAGGAGTATCTAAAAAACTAATTAAATATGCATATTTATACATAATAAAAAACCCCAACAATGTATTATTATCCAAATCCACATATTTTATTTTCTATCCTACAATATTATTTAAAATATAAATTGAAAAAGAAACGAATTTAATAAAATAAAAGTCAAAAAACGACAGAAGTTTACGTTTCATCACATAAATACAATAAATATGAAATACAATAATTCGCCATGCAATAAAAAACTATTAACATTGTAAAATAATTTTTTATTAAAATATTATGGATTTTGTAAACAATTAATATTTGTATTATCAGACTACACATGTAGGACGGTATAGTGTTTAGGAGGTATTTGCTTTTGTTTGTTTGTTACCTTATAACTCACAACCGTTTGGATCAATTTTTAAAATAAATGGTTGAAAGACTCGTCTTTGACATAGTGTATATTATAAGGAAGTCTTCCACTCGTCTTCCACAGCCATATACAATTGTAGAGATACCAGATCCTTAGTGCAAAATGTATATAAACCTTTAAGATTTTTGTGACATATAGCCTATAAGTGTGTGTGTGTGCTTTGAACTGAAACAGCAATATATTTTGCTTTTTATTTTTCATTTAGTCTCTGTTAATTTCACATTTCATATTGAAGTGTAAATGTATGGCTGTAGTAAACAAGATTATGAAATCAATTTTCAGGTTGATATCCAAACTATTTAAGTTGCAACATCCTACTGAGGATATTTATTTAAAAAATATATAATAAACGTTAGCAAGATTATTATAAAAATTTACACTGAAAAATTGTAAAATATTACGATACATGCATACATTACATTATATGTGGGAGAGAGAAAAAAAGATAGAAAAGTTAATTTACTTAGGGTTGTACAGCGAAAAAGAGAACAATTTTTAAATTGTTAAATTATTTAAATACAAGCCAAAGATTTAAGAAATATACTTATTACGTTGGTGACAATTATGTAAACAAGGAATCCAATTTACGCGTAGTTTGCACGTACACTGAATGCAAGGAAATACTAACTGAGATAGGACTTCATTTCCCAGCTGTCTGTCATTTTTGGTAAGATGAACAAACGCTCACTTCTGTCTCTTGTAAAACGAAGCAGATAATTTCCTTCGAGGCTGGGAACTAACGTTTGAAGTCTTCCTGCTAAGAGAAGGTTGATGTTAATTTCCTTGAGTTAATGTATTACAAAACGTTTAATTCTCAACACGTATTAATTAAACTTCGTTATCCAATTTGCATTTCACATCGCTTTCTACTAACCAATATGTGATATATCTTATAACTCATCAACATATTACCGCATCATTCTACACTATTTCTTCATCCTCGCGTCCTCGCATCCTCTTGGAGATGTAAAACGACATAGACACGTTACGTACTATTTCATAGTGCCTTTCTACAGAAAATGTTCTTAGTTCCTCATGTAACAAGCTGATATTAGGCGTACGTATAGGAGTGCAGACAGGTTAGAGGCGTAATATTATCCCGAGATTAAAGTATAGCTTAAGCCAGAGTTACTATCTATAATTAAAGTTACAATTGTGCATCCCATTTATATAAAAAGCTAAATAAAGAAAACAATTACATGTTTCCTGCTAGGTTATGAAAAGATGTATACCACCATACATTAGACACTCAAATTATCTTCTTCAGAGTTCCAATCGTAAGTCTTAAACTTTGATCACGTCATGGTGCGAAAATGAAAACAAAAAAGTTACAAAAGAAGTATAAGAATTGTTGGAAAATAGATGCTAGTATTACTGAAATGAATTTATAAGTAAAATACTTATTACGTCAAATAACTGTTAGTTCTTTGTAAAATGAATGTACTTTTAATTGGAGACTGTTATTTTAGTATTACTTGCATAATTATCACTTTTTTTTCTACTTATATGACAAAATAATTTTCCTATGAATAAAATTATTTAATTTTAAATGTTTGCGTATGATGTTTGTGTTTTAGGAACTGAAAAATTTTTAACTGTGTAAGAGCCCGTATACACATTTACGAGCGCTCTCAAGCACCCATTAAGTTGTGTGTGTGCCTGTGAATTACGTACACTAGCTATTAAGAAATATATGACAGCGTTTGCTGCGTTATGCATTTTAAAATTTGCTGTCATTTAAATGGCACAAAAACAAAAACCGTGGGGCACGAATCGAAACTAAAGTGTCAGTAATGATAAAGTGATGTGTGATTTCCAGAACTGTTTTCATATTTTAAGAACTCTTTTCACATATGTAGACTTGCTGAATTGTGTACATTTGTTTATTTGTAGTGAATACTTTTCAGTATGCATAGTGGAACTGTGTGGTTAGTGAAATTGTTAAAAATTCGTTTATATTTAACTGGTACAGGAAGGATTAACGGAACAATAATTGCCACGTGGAAATACCTCACTACGGTATATTTTATAACAGAGTCTTTGTTTGGAACAGCTCTTGTAATAAAAAAAATTTAATCTTGCCAGTGTTTATAATTTGTATTAAAATACAGTTTACTTAAAAAAACTAAAGAAATATTGAACAATTTTTTAGCTGTAATCTCAATTCAGTATTTTAGTTTCGTGCTGGACTGAGTGTGCCTTAACACGTAAAATATGGTTTGTCAATTTAAGTATAATAAACAGGACAGGGTACAACAACTATCGAGAGATCACATTTTTTTTAAATCTTGTAAAAAACTTTTTCAATCGTATTAAAAAGAAAACTGGTTCCTACGTAAAACAGAATATTGCTGATTATCAGTGTGCCACAAACAAAAAAATTAATGTTTTGGCCTGAGACAAATTCTGTCAACAGACAATTTAGGGGCTACAGTTAACAACAAGGCAAATTTTTATTTTTTGAAGCTGAAAAATGACAGTAGGCCCTACAGGTTGTAGAACTATTTAAAATATAATAGAACAGTACAAAGTAACTTGGTAACATAAAAAAACGGTCTAGACTGTAGAAAGACGGATAAGAGTTTATAAGCTACTAACGAGAGGAAAGCTACTAACATGAAGAGTTCGCAGGCAGTACGTTCTGTTTCCTGCATTGTTGTTGAACTTCTCCTAATTATGGCAATTTAAAAAAGACGAGTATAATTAACTGTTACATTTATGATTAAAACCATCTATGTTCTGGGATATGCAGATTGTCGTAACTGCCAGACCACGGAAAGTGATAAGGGACGCATTCGTAGAATTAAATAAAATAGCAGTAGCTGTGGGTTTAAAATGCAATATGCAAAAGTTGGGTGTGATAAATTTGAGTAACTCATTATTTAAATCCTCAGTTTTTCCTATGGATAAGACACAACAAGTTTTAAAAGACTTTTATGTGGTTATGAAGCATTTTTTAATTAACGTAGCTTTTATAAGTCATTCACTGAGAGAAAGAAACCAATAGTAAATTGTATAAATCGTACGACCAATACACTGTTACATGTGGCAGTGGAACTTGGATTCAGAAGAAGAAAACTTAGAGGGGAAAACTCAGAGATAAATAATCGATCAACTTTAGGAAGGCAACAGAAGATGGTTTTAAACAAACAGTTACGAACTGTGCTAAATGAATGGTCTTCCGTTGTTTTTACATACAAAAGTGGTGAAGAAGAAATGTTTTACGGCTTAATGATACATTAAGAGAGGTGATGAAATATTTTCAGAAAATTTTGTTTCACAAAACGTAGAAGGGTTGCCCTCTGAGACATGTAAAAATGGTGGTAAAGAAAATCAGAAGGGAATTTGTGTTGTTAAAGTGTTTTGTTTTGAAATCTGTTTAGTGTTTTCTTGTGCTAATGTAAACCAAGTATACCACTTTTATGGTAATGAAAATAGAAGACTATTGCTTCCCTACAAAATTCTTCTGATATGTTAGCATGCTTGTGTAAAAATATTTCACGTAATATACGTATCAGCCACTTAATATAATAATACCTTTTTTTGAAAGTTTACACACTGGCTTTGAATGAACGCCTGTAATTTACCAACAGGTTATGAAAAGGATAAGGTTAATTTTTTTACACTGCGAGTGGTTGTCAAACATGTTTGAGTAGGTGCATTATTACGGTGTAATAATCCGTAATGGTTAGTTATCTACAATTTTTTTATTGAGCTCTATTCTTATAAATGACAAAATCATATTTATAATGAAAATTTTGTATCACATTAGATAAAGCAGAAAAATATTTTTTACATTATTTGCTTTTTATATTATTTACACTGTTCTAAGTATACAATTTTTAAGTTACTTTAAATATTAGTAGAACATTTCTAAGGTAGCTTTTGATTGTAGTAGATGGTCACCTGATAGAAGAAAACGAAGAGTAGACGACTACATTAGTAATCAAAGAGAAATTCTGGATGGCAATTAAGGAGAAAATCAACGACCAAAGTCTAGACGCAATCTTAAATATCTGATGCGTCAGATATAGAAAACTTAAAAAAAAAGTGGAAACGAGATTTTAAATACAGAACTCTAACAATCATGTGAGTTTGTAAATGAAACCTATCAGATAAATCAGAAATATTTAGCTGAGTAAATAAGCTTGAGGTGGCCGTCTTACCACTGAAACAAATCTGAATGCTACATTACACATTTTATTCAGATTTACAATACACTGTCCGAAGTGATTTGTCTCTACATAAGTTTATAAGCGCAGAAAAACTCCAAACAGAAAAAATAGTTAATTCACATACTGCTAAGAACCAAGAATTACTTGTCACTTATCACGCGTCAACAATCAAGACTGGTATAAACCGCACCCTTCTCCGCAAGTTTGTCAAACGTCAGACTTTGACACAGTTTTTAGCTGATTCCAGGACGCCTGTAACACGCAATTTGCCCGTTAAATTATCCTTAAAGTGACATATTATTCTGGAATCTCTGCAACGTATAAATATAAGCACTCAGTAACAGCAGGTTAAGTTCAATTTAGACATGGCAATTTTACAGCGCACTTTTCAGTGATTGTTACAGTTTATTGAGAAGTAATAAATTATTGTATTAAATAGTGCAAAACTGTAAGAAGTTGACATTTATTTTTGGAGAAATGTAACTTGATATGTTTCATAAGAGTGCTTTAATCAATCACCTCAACTTGCTTGTACCTCAACTTAAGCCTATCGTACCTTGTCGAATATTATTGGTACCGAAGACAGTTTCCGGTGGGCGACCGGAACGTATCACAATCATCATCAACAAATCGACCGCGGTCTAATAGCACGGTAGTTTTAATTCTTTAATATAATTCTCATATTAGTTAAGGAGAGAATGGACGTGTTTAATTTGGAGCTTAAATCTTTTCTACACGTCAGTTATATTAATGACTTATAAAGACCGACGTGTTTCTACACGTTATTACATGTACAGTAAGATTTGTGCATTAGGTTGGAACTATGTTATGTTTAGCTATTTAATATATGAATGTCACGTCTATTGAAATATGTGATAATTTTGGTAACTTTGTTGGCTGCTATCATAATTTTAATGTGAAAATGAGTAGAAGGCAAAAAATAACAAATTATACTAACATAATATTTTATACACTCAAATATAATGCGTTTAATACAAATACCAGGAATAATATGATGTACTCTTAACGATACCACAATAAAAGCTTCTGGCTAGAGTCTGAAAATTTAAAATGTTTTCTGTTAACGTAAGAACAATTTGGCGAAATAATTAATGTTCTAATTATTTGTATATGTTTGGATTAGAAAACTAAATTAATAATGACAACTACGTAAAACATTAAATGACGACGCCTGATTTAGGCCTATATGTAACATGTGTGATATAAGGTATTATTGCTTACAAATTCTTCATAAATTTTTATTTAATGCTGTTTCCTACTTCTTCAGAAAATAGTAAAAATTTCGTTTTAAATACACAGAAACCAAAGCATTTGTTCACGTAATAACTCTCCTAAAACTGTTTAATGAAGAAAGTTGTGTTAGTGGTTGAAATCACAAGCAGAATGATCACTGTTGCACACCACCTTATAAAAATTATCCCGATCCCGTATAGTGGTGTGCAACAGTGATCATTCTGCTTGTGATTTCAACCACTAACACAACTTTCTTCATTAAACTTCTGTTAAGATGTGCAATCGACGACAGGTAATGGACAACAACAATGAGGTAATAAACGACAACAATAAGGTAAGTAAAGTTTTTAAATATCTTAAGTTAAAACTTAAATTGAAGAATCGGGATAATTTTTATATAGTGGTGTGCAACAGTGATCATTCCGCTTAAAACTGTTTATTTCACTATTACAGATCTCTCTCTAGACTTATTCGCTGTACGCTAGTCTAGATGTAGTACGATGACGTTACATTACAGTAAAATTGCCTGTTAGCGTGGGAGTGTGCTTAAGCGTAAGTCAGCATACAGACGCACGAAGGATGGAGAGTACACACGGTACTGACATTACAGTGACTACGGAAATTAGACAGTAAGTTGGTCCCACGACAATGATTCAATCCGTCTACTCACAGGCACCAAACTAGATTGACTTAGTGATGAGCTCTGCTAATCACATTCATGTTTCAGTACGGCATGTTGGAATTCTTAGGCTTTACCGATACATAACACCCAAAACAGTGAATATTATATTGCGCAGTTAGGAGTCAGTGAACACCCTATAGTTGCAATTTACTCACACTGCAAAATTATTACAGGTTTATGAAAGATAAGTACTGATCTCTATACTAGAACCATTAATACAGTAAACCTATCGTTACAAAACCACTGACAAAAATGTACATAATTAAAAACAATTGAATATTTTATGTAGTGATATTTACTGGAATCTATTATTAGTATTCTTTGTATATTATTTATTTATAATGGCGTATATCTAAATTCATGTGTACATAGGCCTATACTTTTTATGTAATTTATAATTGTGTATACGTCTATATTAGGGTTTTATTTATTTACTTTGTTTGGATTCTGCACGAGTCCTTTAAGACAATGTAAATAAAATTCAAAATAAAATAAAAAAGGAATAGAAACTAACCCATTTCAAAATACCTCGGAAAAATAGTAATGAAACCGTAAAAAACAGTACAGGATAAACGAAAACCGTAAAAAATAAATAAATAAATGTAATCATGTTTACTTAATAAACTAACACGTCACGGACAACGAAATCCAAAAAATAAATCCCATGAAATAGCGATGTTGCCCGACCGTGTAGAATTAAAAAAAATTTGAATACAGGTGTGGCAATAAATTTGACATTGGTCTGAATATAAAGCATAATAAAATAAATTATTATTTTAAATTAATTAAAGGGCAAACATTTACAACTCCAATTTAGTAACATGGACGACTAATAGAAGAAATGAACACGCGCAGACGTTGACAACTCGACATTAAGAAAACAATATAGCACACAATGATACTAAAATAACCCGTTTGGAGAAGTCCACATCAACATACAGCACAAAATAAGGTAATATAAGAAGAACTGCAAACAATGAAAATATTACAAATTTTTTAAAACCAAGTATAAGAAACATTTACAAAACAATATTAATCACTAAACCAAATTGCAATCAAACGTCTATGTTAAGAAAGCTAACGCAAAGCAAGAGTAACTGTCAACCGAATTAGAAACGGTAACCTAACCTACCAACAAAAATTTTATGAATCTGTTTTATTATGATTTGATGTTTGTCCCTCATTTCGTGAACTGATGTGGTCAAATCTGCATTTCTGTAAAGATATATAAATTGTTATTATCGTTATTTGCATACATAACGTCATTTATTTTTAACACACACACACACACACACACACACACACACACACACACACACACACACACACACACACACACACACACATCTGTGCATGTCTGGCCAGTAGTGTATTCAGATCGATGTAATGTACAGTGCAACCGTTTATGATTCACTGAAGAATATTCTCCATGCTGGATGTCGAAGAATCACTTACTATGGATTGTGCTCATTTTCGTGGCTTTCCGTTTGGCCAGATATGCCTTTTCTTTTTCAAGTTGGTGAACACTGCCAAGTAACCAAAGTCAGTGAGATCATTAGCGCTTGCAATGGATTTAAACTCTATCCGGAGTTCATCTCCCGCTCGTCGGGGATATTTCTTGTCTCCGCCTCCCACCTGTAATTGTGACCTCTTACCGTCACAAAGCTTATGCTTTCCCTCTTTGGCGTGGGAAGTGGGCGTTTTTTATCAGACCCCTTGTGGTCGTCTTTAAGCATACCTCTTTCAACCGTACTGTATTTATTAAACTGCGATTTCTTGACTTCAGTAAAGTATTTCTTAACGGACTTAGGTTCCGCAGACAACATTTGTTTTACAATACGTTTAGGTGATAGTGCTAATTTTGCTGCCGTGCTTAAGAATTTTAACTCTGGTTTTTGACGCACAAAGTAACTGAATTTTATCAGGATTCGTATTTCCCAAACAGCTACCTCATGCTTATAAATGAGACAACTGCGTGAGCTAGATGAATGTTGACCCATTCATGTTGTCCATGAACCGTGAACGCAGTTGAGACATTTCATGGTCTCAGCAAAGTGCTCGTCACCATTAACCGACTTCCAACAGAAGCTTAACTAGAAACAAGCGCACTTTGATGTAGTGTACCCAAAACTCAGACACTCGTAACATAACATTTGACGAGCAATAAAAGCTCTCACACGCAACTTTGCTATCCCTGCTATTATTTTTTCGGCACACGTGTCGTGTTGAAGGTTAGGGCGACAGACGCAGGTGGGAGCGCCTGTCCATAACTTCGCACTTTTGTATACAACATGCTTTGTTGCAATTTTTTCATCTATATAATTAAGTAAATCCAGCCCATTTATGGTGTACTTATTGGTATGCGGTAGGCCTCTACATGAATCTCTCCCAATCCCCTGCAGGAAAGTTATGAACTTTGATATCGTTACGGTTCTCTATCAGAGAACCACTTCCGGCTCTCTCATGTCCTGTACGGTTGACATAGAGCAAGGGGTGCCAGTTTTTTTATATCAACAAGAAACTCAGTTTTGTGAAGTATTTTCTTACGTTTAAAACCTTAATATTTTGGAACCGCTGCCACACATCCAGCCGATGTCTTTCATGTCTTTCTCTTCCACCTTCGAGAAGGGTTTTTTCTAGACAATGGTTTTTAAGTGATCTTTCAATTCCTGAATTTGTTTGTGAAAGTATCATATAGTTTCCACTAGTACTTGGGAGGAATACAAACACCGCGGCAGAGGCTTCGAGTAGCGCAACTAGGACTAAGTACACAGTACTGTGCGTCCAGTGCTCTACGACCATCGTTGGCGACCGACTAAATTAAAACCATCAACCGATTGGCTCTCACCATGGGTTACAGTGTGTTTTACACAGGGTCACACATCGTTGTCAAAACTAGGTTACAATTACTGTGTTAGTTAGCTAAAGAGTGATAGCCTTTTCCCGCCTCACACAAAGCCAAGATGTCTTTAGCTCGGAAGTAGCGTTAAATTTATGGGGCGTGGGTAACATTATTATTGTTGTGATTACTACTACTACTACTACTACTACTACTACTACTACTGTTATTATTATTATTTTTATTATTACTTTTATTAATATTGTTACTGTTGTTTGTTTCGCGTTAACGCAAAATGGCACGACGCAGTCATATTAAAAAGAAAGCTACAGTTTAGTATAAATAAGTAATTACAAATTATTTTTACTGATTTCGATGTCACCCGAAACGCTTCAATTTTCAGATTAATTGATTAAAAACAGTGAGTTGTAGAAAAGAGTTGAAACCCCTACTTCATTTTGAGTAGTTAAAACAAAAAGAATATTTCTTTTTGTAAAGAGGGGCCACAAGTTAATTAAAACTAGGCTAAGGCCTAGAGAAGCTAAAAATTGCGCTGGATCCAGTGAGACGGGACTTGCAATGAAAACTCAAGAATTATATAATTAACAAATCCCCTTTTATTATTCTATCTCATAATAAAAATATAATGAATAAATAAATACAACAGTAATCTTTAAGTCCCCTTTAAAATAGTTAAATAAATAAGTATTCTTTCTCAACAAGGCCACCTGAAAAATATTAACTGAATCCAAGAAAATAATTGCTATGTCACGCCATCAAAGAATTGAAATTTAAAATAATCATTAACCTCGAAATAAAGCTCCCATTAAACTATTTAATAAAATATAAAATTTATATCATGTGTTCCTTTTTAAAATGCAGTATATAAATTAATGAAGATAAATGATTTCATTCCCAGTTACTATTAATAATTAAAATAATTACTCAACCAATTAAATGAACTTTAAAGGTGACACTTCCTATACTTGTTAAATAAAATAATTAATTTCCTTAAAGAAATGATCAGCCACGATTATTGAGATAGAATACCTCCCTTAAAAAGAAAATGAAAAGGATATATCCACATGACTACATGTGTTAACTTTCTGTTGTAAAAGACCCTGAATAATAAATCCCTATATCCCAAGTTCCCACCAAAAGTACAGTAATGCATAATATTTATATATATATATATATATATATATCCCCCAAAATGTACAAAGAAATATACAGACATAACATGTTCCACAGGACAAAAATAAATTATACAACAGTGTACATAAAATACATAAAGGTCTCTTGCCACGCCCTTTTTTATATTACCCTTCTGGTGTATATAAATTCTAACTTTCCCTTTTATAATAATCCGAATTAGGATAATTAATTTACATTTATAATAGTACCCACATGGTGTGGGTTAATTGCACGTCATGTGTATAAGAGAATGTATAGCATACAAATGTCCCCAGGACCTAATAAAAATTCAAAGTAAGTGCCTAAGTGGCTAAGTGCTAAAATACTTAATTAAGGTGAGAAATAAAAATTGTTTAAAATAATTAACGCCCCCCAGTTATCAGAATTAGTATAAATAATTTATATATACTTAAATAGGGTCAGTTAATGAAAAGAGAAAAATTGCACAATATTAGCACCTTATAAAAAAATACACTTAGGTCAGAGACGGACATGTTCATTCAACTTTCGGCTTGTTTCAACAAACAAGTCTCGACAAAGTCTCGACAAACAAGTTGAAAAGTGTTTCGACATGCATAGCTTGGTTGAAACTAGTTAAAAATCCGCCTACCTCCCCAGTAATCTATTTATACAAATGAAATAAACTGATATTTTAAATTAAGAGAAAATATATGTTTTTATGCATAGTAAATTAAACTTGAGAAAATTACTAATAACAAAACTGACTTTAAATCTGTAGCAATAGCCCTATAAAGAAATGAGTGGAAATCTATGTTGGATGCTGTCTTGTAACCATGTCAGTCTCTGAACTGACAATTTACTATAAATATATTGAAATTTTACAATTAATTCTTTTTCTTAGTGTACACACTAAACTGTCCCATCAATTGGGGATCCAAATGAATGTTTACTTGAACGGTAGAAACTGATGGTTATGTATAACTGGTGGTGCCATGTTGATTCTACGTGTTAATTATAAATGGTTGTTTTTCACCTGCTTTTTTGGGTCCAGAAGGGTATTCTCTTTTATGAATATGTGGCGATCTCATGATTGGCATTTGGTGTTGTTGTTGTGGTGATCTACTTCTCTTCGGTGGTGAGTGTGTAGCTTTTTAAGATGGAATTTGTTCAGTCATGTAGCCGGACTCTGTCTCTGATCGGCGAACCCTGATCACACATTATATTTTTAGTGAGAGACCACACACAAATGCCCCCACTGTTTGGACACCCTCCAAAATACATATATAAAGGCAACACCTAGTTATGGGCTACATAATGAAACTTGGTAAAATTATTTTGGCCAACATGCCTTATTTAAAAACTCTCTAACAATGATTCTTTATAACTGAACCTCACCGAATGTGAGTTGCTTTTTGCAATATAATAATTTATCTTGGCTCTGTAACATCTTATGAACTTATTACTTTGAGTGAAATTGTGGTTACCACGTGGTGCAGAATTTATTTAAAACACATAGTTTTCTTACTACATATAATTTGAGAACACCATTAATTTGAATGTGACATGATTTACATTTAAAACGTGCCTGAGTAAGTTCCCATATATATGTATAAGGTTTTACTAATATTCTTAGCAAAACTTTATACCACTTAATGACGACGCATGGTGCAATAGGTTAAGTGCCCAACACAATCTCGTTACATCGGTGTTAATGAAAGTTCAAACTTAATTATTTTGTTGTTAATGTACTTTAGGTTTTAGGGCCGAGATTCAGACACTCCAATAATCTAGTTTTATCGGTTTATAAAAACTTTACAACAATTACGTATTTCACAATGCATGATTCAACAAGTGGGTACGCTTACTCAAGCTTACTAAAAAAAATGTTTTCTCCCGTGAAATTTAGTACATAATTAATATAATGTAATTACGACTCACCGCAGTCGTTTAAGAAACTATTTTTCCATAGTTATTAGAAGTAGCAGATGGAATTAACTCTCCTCTCCACCGAAGAGAAAATAATGTCGATCGTCACCCACGCGGTATGTAGCCAGACAGACCTTAACAGAAATTTTCGTTCCTTGTTCGTTTGTAAGGAAAATCTCACCAGGACGCAGCACTTGGAATTTTCGTACCACCGCAAGCCGACCGATGCCGACACCGACCAAACAGTGTAAAATAGAAAACGGTAGTTTCTCCTATCCGCGGGTAGAGCGCAGCACTAATACTGCCTTAAATTTCGTACTGCCAATAACGTCAAAACTGCCAATAAAATGACTGAACTAGCGCTGAATCTTTTGACTCAGCACAGAGTGAACCTCTTTATAATACGATTTGATACACAATTTATATTTCGGTACTTATTTGAATGTAGTATTTTATTTGTTAATCATATTTTACATTTGATACGATGTAAACTAAATATAATTGAAATGTTCATAGGTAATCATATCACATAAATTATACTATGAATATTATAGTGAGACGCTTTTCTAAAGTTACAGGGACTTAATGAAGCAAGCAGGTGTAAGCCTACATAAAATTATGATTATTCGATTGTTCACGTAAATCACTAAAGGCATATACCCAAGTAATAGCAGATTTATCCCAAATTGGGTAAATAACAAAAACATAATACGAATTCCTAGAACTGTAGGACAAGGAAAATCTTATTAAAAATTTTGTATTGTTACTAAGGTGTTGGTTTGGTTGTCTTAATAATGCTGAACCCACGCTCGAGTTAGCTAAGGATTCAGACACACGTTTTTCTTAAGAACAGAACAAATCGTGTAGTCTGTTGGATAAACAATATATGAAATCCAGTTTTCACAAATATTATGTTTTCTTTCCTGTTCTAAGGAAATCAAAATCTGGTACGTGTTTACAGCGAAATTGTTTGTTTTTAGGAACCGTGATTTGGCATTTTCATTTTTGCACTCATTGTTCGTTACACATGGTTAAGTCCAACTCTAACAAATGTGTGAATGTAACATTTCCATTTTTTATATTTAAATGATGATGAATTTAGTCATAAAGTGTCGGCATTACTGAATATAACCTAACTCTAAAACAAATACAAATGATTATACAATTAAATTACTTAGAATGAAAATGAAAGTAAATTGTGACTGGACAGAGGTAGAACATCTGTGCTGTATTAATGTAAAAGCTGTAAAATTACGGTACGGTGATCATCACCTGCGCGATATGCAGTGCGCTTAACTAAGACTAAGACTAATGCGTTCCGAAGATAGTCTTCAATTATTGGAAACGAGTATCAGCAGAATAATTAGACTGTCCTATCCTGAAGCACCGGAGGATTTCCAAATGCAGCTTGCAGTGCGGACGTTTACTTATGGTGTCAGAGATGGTCAACTAGAGCAAATTATACGAATGGCAGAATTGTGGGGACAGCATTATACATGGAATACATTAAGGCCGCCAAGCCAGTGTCTTCGTGCCGTCTATTTTCCCCCAAAAATATTAAAAAAACAAAGACTGCCAGCAATCTTTTCAGGAAAACCACAAAGAATCTCGACAAAATATCAAGAAACACGAAATCTAAAAAAAAAACAGAAAACAATGATCTGAAGAAATGATAAGCTTGGGACCAGGAAATACCAAGACAATCTAACTACTTCAAGCAAAAGTGAAGTAGCTGAGGAAGATAAAAACAATGAAGACACGTGTCAGTTTTATCAGTTTTATTTTCGGAAATATTCAGACTCTAAATCAACTTAGTAAAGGTAGCTGGATTAAGTGTCAAAAGAACGGTGAATGGTACCATGAAATTTGTGGAGGTGCACAGTCTTTTATTTGTAAAAAATGCATCTAAATAGATATAAAGTTCAAATTCAAATATTTTATTAATAATTGTTTTATAATTTTATACCCGGAAATAATTAAGAAGTTTGAAATAATTCATAATTTTTGCTAAATAAGTACAACTAAATTACTTTTACTTCCGAAAATGTTTTAATATTTTAGGTTTACATTTATAATGTAGCCTATTCTCATTTGTATGTTAGCTTTTATAATATTTTTCCAAATATACTGATGTTTATTTATGCTAATAATGTATTTTTATATTTTAAACATACACTTTGTTTATTGAAATATTATAATAATAATCTAATAAAGGTGCGTATACGTGTATTTATTAAATGAATTAATTTTCATGTCGATCTGAAAATCCGGAAATAGTAGTACTTGTTGTACTTGTAAGTTCAAATTACGTTTACGGGCGTAATTTTCTTGTAACATAAGTAATTGCGTATCAAACTACAATAGATAAGCTATTCTTGAAACCATTTACACTAGAGTAAACAAAGTTTTGTAGACTTTTACATAGATTTTTAAAAAGTTTCATCGAAGTCACCCGGAGTTACCTTACAGTAAGTTTTCATAGTTTTCTCAAACCAACACATTTAACCACGGTAGTTGCTAAGCTGAATAATAAAGATGTTTCTTTAAACAAAATTATTTTACCACTTTGTAAAATACATTTGTAGTATGCTAGGGAGTAACATGTTATAAATGGAAAATTTTAATGTCGCAAACTGACAAGGGCGTGGTATTCATTAGCGTCCGGACAAGGTGTCGGTTTACGGTTTACATGAATATGTTCTTTTCATTAATGCATCATTTAATGATGTATAAACGCTCACCTTAATTACATAAGGATTACCTGTAGACGTTTTGATCAAAAGAAACAGATATTTTAAGTGAATTACAATGAGAAAATAAAATGTCCATTGACGCCTCGATTTCACATTAAAATAAATTATTCTTCTGAAGGTAGTATCATGTCGCCACACTTGGGTTACTTTTCTTTATTAACAGGTACAGACTAATTGGTATTACTGGAATGACTGCAGTTGGATCTGTTTTTTCTGAAATGACGATCGATTTGTAGACAGCATCTCATTACTATCTGACGTTCTAGACAAAGTGGCGTTCCAAGTTATGTTAAGTTACAGCTTTCGATTATCATTTGACTTCTTGATTGGACACTTACTTGATTTAACAAACCGCAGTTATTATTAAAGTATGAAAAAATTTTGAATACATTATTTTTATTTTTTTTTTATTCAACATTTAAGTTTTATGTACACATACAACTGTCTACTTTTTGTATCCGTTTCCTTTTCTATACTAAAATTTTCTTACTCTTATTTCTTTAAATTCATATATTTTGTTTGTGTCATTTTGTTAAACTGAAATAATTCGGCAACAATACACAATATTTTTTTCCCATATGAGTTGTCTGACGTATTGAATGGGCTTTCACGATGTTGCTAAACTATAGACTCTGCTAAATAATGTATAAATCAAGAAGCACAATTTATTTACCGATTACTTATTGATATTTTGAAGCTAAGACGATATTACTACGAACTGATTTTATATTCCACACTGAAATAGTGACATGTCAATAGCAGATACAGTTAGATACAGTTAGAAAATTATTTTGTGAAATACATGTAGATAAAAATAATATTCCTGTTTGTGAGGGACTGTTTAATAATTAATTACACTGTAAAAATACAATTTTCGTGTACATTTTACCTTAGTCATGGCAGTGGAAATGAAGAGACTTTTGACGCACACTTCACCAACCGTCCCATGCACGACGATAAGAAGAAAGGTGATGCGGTATGAGGACGGCTTCTCAGAAGCTTACACATTTTTGAAACTCGGGATCATGTTTTGTATACCTTAGTTTCGGCAACTCACCGATTGTCATTCATAAACACTTCGGCCCAGCTGTGACGAGCTTAAATCATTCCACAGATGTAATGGCCAAATCTACATCTCACTTTCCAGACAACATACCTGTTCTCGTATAGTGCAGGCTAAATCTTACAAGAAAATCTGCTTACCAGACCGGCGCTTATTAAGCAAAGATCTTGAACGGAACTTGAATGAATGTTCTAGACTCTCTTCCGTTAAACGTAACTAACGATAGTAACTTATGTCGGAGTTGAAGGCAGCCACCTCTCCTTTGCATTTGTCTTGTAAAAACTGAAATATCGGTATGGAGAACCATACATGACTTCCATATTCTAAGATTTATATTTAAAATCATTTTCAGCCAAACAGACAGGCTGTGTCTTACCTGCCTTTTTATTGCTGTATTAAATGAAAAATATTATATTACATTAAAATGAAAAAATTATAATTTTATTGCCTGGCAACAAAATTATTTTATTTTTAACAATTACCATTGTTTCAAAAAGTTTAAATAAATTTTCAAGTACTTTACTCTTGTTAAAACGTAAAAGGTTGCAGGTAAACTACCCCTTCCCCTTAACCGATCTTTACCAAAATCGAAAGTCATTGAGACCTCTACAATTCAGGGACGTATGCAAAAAATTATTTGATTCTGTTTGAATTTGCGGCTGTTATCGTTTGCCATAGAAAATACGCTTGATAAAAAAATCGTTGCTGGTAAACTACCCCTTCCCCTTAACCGATCTTCACCAAAAACAATAGGTCTTGAGTACACTACAAATCAGGGGTGTATGCAAAACATTATTTGATTCTGTTTGAATTTGCGGCTGTTATCGTTTGCCATAGAAAATACCCTTGTTAAAAAAACGTTGCTGGTAAACTACCCCTTTCCCTCAACCGATCTTCACCAAAAACAATATGTCTTGAGAACTCTACAATTTAGGGCTGTATGCAAATAATCTTTTGATTCTGTTTGAATTTGCGGCTGTTATCGTTTGTTTCAAAAAGTTTAAATAAATTTTCAAGTACTTTACTCTTGTTAAAACGTAAAACGTTGCAGGTAAACTACTCCTTTCCCTCAACCGATCTTCACCAAAAACAATAGGTCTTGAGAACTCTACAATTTAGGGCTGTATGCAAATAATCTTTTGATTCTGTTTGAATTTGCGGCTGTTATCGTTTGCCATAGGAAATACCCTTGTTAAAACATAAAACGTTACAGGTAAACTACCCCTTTCCCTTAACCGATCTTCACCAAAAACAATAGGTCTTGAGTACTCTACAAATCAGGGCTGTATGCAAAACATTATTTGATTCTGTTTGAATTTGCGGCTGTTATCGTTTGCCATAAAAAATACCCTTGTTAAAAAAACGTTGCAGGTAAACTACCCCTTTCCCTCAACCGATCTTCACCAAAAACAATAGGTCTTGAGAACTCTACAATTTAGGGCTGTATGCAAATAATCTTTTGATTCTGTTTGAATTTGCGGCTGTTATCGTTTGCCATATGAAATACCCTTGTTAAAACATAAAACGTTACCGGTAAACTACCCCTTTCCCTTAACCAATCTTCACCAAAATCAACAGACCTTGAGAACTCTACAATTCAGGGCTGTATGCGAAACATTATTTCATTCTGTATGAATTTGCGGCTGTTATCGTTTGCCAAACAAACAAAATTACCCTTGCTAAAAAAAAACCGTTGCAGGTAAACTACCCCTTTCCCTCAACCGATCTTCACCAAGAACAATAAGTCGCGAGTACTCTGCAAATCAGGGCTGCATGCACAAAATTATTTGATTCTGTTTGAATTTGCGGCAGTTATCGTTTGCCATAGAAAAAAAATCTACAGACAGATAGACAGATAGACACACAGACACACAGACACACACACAGACACTTTTCGGAAAACGACTTTTTTTCATGTTTTGAGTGTAGTACAATCAGAATCTGCAATAATCTCGAACACGATTTTTTTTGCCATCACCATACTTCCATTCCTTAAGGAATATGGAAGTAAAACACATGAACCGATTTTTTTCAAACCCCTTTAGCCAGCACCCTCATGTCAAACATAGCAATGTCCTGTACTTCTCCCAATATCCTAAGTTGTAAAATTCAGAACTGACAGCTGCCGTTCATAATATACAACAGAAAAGTTATCACAAGGATTTGGGAGGACTGTCTTTAAATCTTTTGGGAAAACATGGTGTGATACACATACTTTTCCTTTGCAAGTGCAGCATGTTTGGGCTCTTCTTCTCTGCTTAATTTAACTTCTTTATGGTGATTTGTAAACTCAAATTGTAGAAATTAATACAATAATACAATTATTATTTATACAATTATTTTTAATACTCGCATAAAAAAAAATATGTCGGGATGTCTTAAGCAAGTTTATATTTTGTCCCCTTACTTTCAAGTGTACCTATAAAAACCCCGTTAAAATTATAGGAGTCAAGGACGTCTTAGTACGGTAAGGAATTACAATTGAAGATCATAGTTTACATTCTTTTACACTCAAAGTGTGATACGCACAAGAAAACTATAAAAACATATATTATGCTACATAACCTGTAGTTTTAATTTTCTTATACAGTACAACGTTCCTCAATACATTTTAACAGTTCATTGGTCACGCGAAAATGAATTTCTTTCAACAACGCAATAAACGAGAGTCTTGGACACTACTACAACGTTCTGACTTTACTGTACTAGTTAATATGATGTTTCGTATACCGGACCATAAACACAGCCTATCCGTATTTTACTAAAACTTACTAAAACATTTGATTAAACCGAATGTTTTCAACGTTGTGTATTTTTCTTGAATTAGTGCAGTAAATACGCAACTCATTTAGCAGAACACACGTAATAATGTAATCCAATACGCTCCATTATTTATTATCTACTATACATTGTCCAATACATTAGCATACAGTACAGTATGAACATTATTTATTAACCATAGTAAGTGAGATACAGATGTTGCTGAGTCTAGTGACAGGGTCCGATTTACCCTTGTGTATAAACAGTACAGTACAGTATAAACAGGTTTTACTGAAGGAAGGGCAAGAAGAAGAGACCCTGACTTAAATATTATTTGGCGAAGGACAGTGAAAAATAAGTAGCAAAGGAGAGCAAGCAACATTTCTGACCTAGGATAAAGAGGAAGGACAACGTTCTTAAAGTGCATGTGCTCGACTTCGGAATCAAAACAAAAACCTGAGAAAAAAACTGCAGTAGAGCAGAGATTGTGACGCTGCGTGACCCTTGACTCAGTGGTAAGCCATCAATTGTTCTTACATCGATTAATCTAAAGTGTCCTAGTAATCTGATTTGACACTGTGAAGCAGTCTACAAACGCAGTCAAGATTTATATACTGGTATGTGGTTTATACATCTTGTTCGATGTAACGAAACATAATAGCTCTTACAATAGGTCAATATGAGTAACGGAACTAAAACTATATAACAATGTAGGAAACGTTATTGGAGCAAATACTTTCGAATTTAAAGGAAAATATATGAAAAAATAATATAAATTAAATTTAAAGTAATACCAAGTGGAGTATATTCAGAAAAGCTAAATAGTTTTTTAATAACATATTAATAGTTTATAAATATAGTTTATTAATAGCATATTAAGATTGAAGTTAATTACTTTCTTACATTTGTAACAGCTGTGTTGTGAAGTACCCTGCTAAAATCATATTAAAAATAATAAAAATGTATGCGTAATGTTAGGCTAAAAACGCATTTTAATACTCAACAGTTATAAGTATTATTGTTAAAATATTTAATTTATTTCCAGTTTAAACTATTCACAATTGCATACCAGGTTAAGTAACAAAGTGTTTAACAACAGATGATCCTAATACGTGTACAAAATTCTTAGAATAAAATCACCGTTTTACATTATTTGATAAAAATGTATCTTTAAAAATTTTCTAAGAACAGATAGTCTTCACCTAAGTAGTCAAAAAGAGCGATTACTTCACTTTGAATTTCTGCTATACTTTATGAATGGTACAGGGAAAGATTCTTGTTTTGTATGCACGAACAATGGTTATAACAATTAAAGAAAGGTAAGGTATTTAATACGTGTAAAACGGATTGAACAACTTTAGTTGAAAGAAACATTGTATAAAACAAGTTGGACAGTAACACTACTTAGCAGTTTCAGAGTTCAAGGCTTATACGACTTGTCTCAGGCTCCTGAAACAATAACGCATCATAAAAAGTACACAGACCGCGTTTCTGGAAAGTTCGTGGGTTAAAACCCTGGTTATACTAAATACTATTACCTGTTACTATTATTTAAAAATAAATAAAAATATGTTGTTAAAAAATGGAAATCTTTTCTTACTACTTTGATACAATATTCTCATGTCAATAGTTTTATGTTTAAAATGAAGTCGTATTTTTGGTGATCAAGCGTTAAACCTTTAACACCATTTATGAGAAACGGCTGAGTTGCCAAAATCTGTCCAACATCGTTGATAAAAAAAGTATATATAAATTGTTCTGTTATATAAAAGTATTAACACTTATATTTAAGCTTACAAGTAGTTGTCTTGTCACAGTTTGATATTGCATCATGTTTTACGTAACATGGCTAAACTCGCAAGTTTGACATAGCTACAACATGTAAACTACAAATTTAAGAAATAATTTAGATACAATTTTTTGAACAGACTCTGTAATCATAAGAATTAAAAGATTCTCCTCCCGTGAATGTTATATTCATAATAGTCCTATGTGAAGCATTAGGTTCAAATTTACTGGGTGTTTAAGATTTCTCTTGAACTCTATATGATTTGTACTTTCATCTGTTTTATGTAACTTCCATATACTCTTCACTCACCAGTGTTGCTCTCTACTTACTAAGTAAGCGTTACAATCACATTGTTATTCTCCATAGAAATGAGAAAATATTCTAAACACTTGAAAAATGTGTTGACGTATTACTTTTGTCCCTGTTGCAGTAATATATTCAGAGCTGTCACGTGCAGAGCCGTTAATCATGCTTACCGTCGCAAGTATGTTGTTTATGTTTTACTTTTATCAAGGAAAGGAACTGTTTACCTGCAGCTTAATGTAACTTATAACTGCGTCGAGTACTCTAGTCTAAAAAGTAACACTTACTTTCTTATGTGAACACACGCTTTTCATACCGTGAACATTGCTACATTTTATTAATGTAACATTAAAGTACAATGAGATTCATTTGCAAATGATTCGGGATGATGTTGAGAGTGATATGATATACTAATTATGAGCTACATGTTTTTCTGAATACCTAAGCACCTAATAGTTCAATAGTACCAAATGTAGTGCTCATACTTCAGCAATCATGGTGCGTTTAAGATATGCATTTTTACAGGTGAAGGTAAAATATTTAAAATGGTCATTCTTCCTATCTTTGATTGCCAATAACCTAAAATCAATATTATTTCATCTTAAATAATTTCAACATATGCTTCTGAAAGTAGAGTAGCCTACAAATATACCACACAGGTATACTCCGTTACATAGTCGCATGACAGGAGAGAAATAAGTTTAAAGCTTAAAATTGCCATAATCATTTTTATAGAAATGTAATGCTATTTGATAGATTATATTTAAATTAGATAATAACTTTTTTTGCAATGTAAGAAAACAAGTTGTTGGTAATAGGCCTAATAATATTTATTTACTGCATGAATATGCACAGTATGCACCTATGCAAGTATTTGCAGAAATCCTCTGTTTGTAAACAGAATCTATATTTGTTCCCAAACTCTATATTTTTTTCAAAAACAGTGTTAAATTTCTTACATGGTAGTTGAAATATATATCAAAACTTTTTAACATATGAAATAATAATCAAAATATAAGGAATGTGTAGGATTTAAAGCAACGTGTATAATAATCTTACAATTGTTGATATAATACATAGAATAATGATTTTAATTTAAAATTGATCAAATTTATTAATTTAAATAATAAATGTGTAGTAGTGGTTATTATAAAATACTTTTAAAAATATCAAACAGATACAGCAGAAAAAAATGTAATACATTTTTCGATAAAATAGGAAATGGAAATATGGAAAATATTAAAATGTTGCAGATGAGTGGACTTTATAAATTAAAGTCAAAGGATGTAGAAAAGTGTATCTATTCGGGACAAGACGTAAATATCAATGCAGCTTTTCTAACTATAAACTAATTCATTATATGCTAGACATTTTATGGAAAAGAATTGCATATTTTTTATCCACTTTCCTAATATAATATGTCAAACGTAGTAGATCACACATTTGAAGAACGACTAATAGAAGGTTTGGAAATAAATATTGAAAAAGAGAGATTTTTATAATTTAATTAATGTCATAATTAAATTTGAAAATGAGGGTATATTTGATAATATAATTAAAGAGTAAAACGAAATGGTTGGAGTTACAGCAGTAGAAATAGAAAGGACGTGACTGCCTTAGAATGTACAAGAAATAAAGGTAATATACTGACACGGTTGATTAAGCCCGCCCATGTGTAGTAGGAACCAGATGAAAAAGACGTTTACCTCCGGGGTTCTTAACGGAAATGTGCACATTACAAATATTAAAAGAAAGAGATAATGTTTTAGGTAATTTATTTAATATCAAAACTAATTTTGAAAATGGAGATATATTTTATAATATAATTACAAATTTAAACGAAAGGGGTGGATTTAAAGGAATAGCCCTCTACCCACACAATTTTTGCCTTTTGAGAAAATATTACTTTCTATTAATTGTATTACTACTATTTGCATTGATTTGCCCATGTTAATTATACATATATTCCACGACTGGTTAAAAGCCTTATCATTTAGTAAAGGGTTGTTTTGTGTCAAGTTTGAAGAAATCACCAACAAGCTGCTGGATCATTGAACACCTACAAATAGGCAAATTGCCGAGAAAAAATAGCAAATATTCTTGTGTCAAAATTTTCGTTTTGTTTTACGTGTTGTACTTCAAAGAAACGTTTCTCTCTTTAGTCTCCCTTTGTCTACATTTTCCTTGACGTTGAAGGAGACGCTAAAATTTTTATTATATCACTTAATAAATTTTTTAACACACCCTAACCTAACCACAAGTTGTTTGGCTAAAGTACTTTTAATTATACATGCATGTCCACTGAGAGTTGCAAATGTACTTAAACTTACAGTAGGGATGTCGACGATGAGCCGTACCAAAAGTACAGGCAAAATGCATTCCGAAATCTACTGCGCAACAAAAGGTCATTGCTTATGATTATGCTTATGCTTCCAGCTTATGCTTTATAAACCAACGTAAAAAAACTTAAAAAAAATACTTATAAGATCAATACTACGTATAAAGCACATATACTAATATAAAGAAAAATTAATTTATACTATTACCAGCGATAAAAAAGAAAAGGTCTGTAAAAGGTAATTTATTGCCGGTAGAGTGATACTTAACTTTTGTTTGCCTGTTTGAAGTAGTGTACTTTTTGCTTTACAATTTTCTTAATGTTCGTGTATTTTTAATGAAACCACCATTTTGTTCTTTACACTAAGGACATTGCTCTAAGTAGCAGATTAGATTCAGCTTACTGTAGCATTCACATTTAAAAATCATTTTCATATTATATTAAACCGATTTGCTTAGAAAAATTATTTATTTCTACACACTTTATTAAAATTTAAAACTTCAAACAGACGAATCGAAAGTAACTGAAAATAGAAATTTCAAGGTTGCATCATATGTTTTCTATTAAATGACAGTAATTGTTAATCATTTCCTAGAACATTATTTCACCTACAATGGAACGATAAATCTATTGTTCTAATTGTATAAAAATTTATTTCTAGAGTTTTTTGCTAGAATAACAGAATTTGATGAAAATTTTATGTGTAACAGAATTAACTACTATGTATTTAGTAGTGATAGATAGTAATTATGTAGTAGTCACTTTGACAGTACACATTGCCGAACATTCTGATATTAATTGTTTTATATTTGGAGATCTGCTATATTAACAACAGCATCATGCTTCGTATTTCAATTTCACACAAAAATAACGGTTTCGGTATTTTCTTCCACATCGAACTATTGAACCATTCGTTGGGGTTTTGCCCAACGACCCAATATCGCAACATCTCTAAAGACTATCACAGCCTTACAAATTGGTTTTTAAAGTCTAGTATGTACTTTTTTAAATTCTGACTGAAAGTGTACATATTTATTTTTCTTTTCTTGTTTCCATCCTTTACGTATATACATTGCCATCATCATAACCAACACCAACACTACCACTACCACTGCAAACACCACCATAACCATCCTCATCCTCATCCTCATGTGATTTTACCAAGTAGGCAACACAAAATTCGGATATTTACACTTTTGCCAAGTGTCTCGACAAAGAATTAGTTAATTACTAATTCTATATTTTGTGTACATAAAGTAAATTTTATTTTTTAACTGAAGGCACCTCATATCCCACAATGTACACGCAATATAAAGAAAAATTGATTTTGATTCATCACACGTACACATATAAGATTACCTAATAACTTGTGTTAAAAATATTGTTTCTGTAACTGCTGAAAAAATTTTCATACAAAGTTTGTAATTAATTAAAATGTTCTTCTTTTTAAAAAGTATGTTAACGTGTCTATACTTGTACGCCATAGAAACGAAACTTGTTAGTTTAGAACTGTTCTAAAGAGGAGCAGAGAGCACTATAAAATATATGAAATAAGGTGTATGTAAATAATTTTAATAAAAGCGTGTTGTAAGTAGCGTATATATTTAAAGAATAGTTAAATTTTACGATGGAGCAAACGAATAGTAAACGATGTTAAATTGTGATCCCGAGCTGTTTGTCCGTGGTCCAGTGCAAAAATGCTAAAAACAAACGTTTCGGCCGTGCCACCGACGGTCATCATCAGTGCAAATATGAGATTGCGCTAACGTAGGATGGCACACGTTAGTGACCACAGGTGTTAATGGCTAGCGACCTCTTGAAAGTCACTCATACTTATAAATTTCCTAAGTATCGCGATTATGTAGTTTCAACGCCACCAGCAAATCAGGAAGAAAAAAGCATATGAGAGCTTTGCAACAGCTTGTGCCATAAAGTACTTAATGAGAGACTTTTATCTTGTCGATTCATTGACGATAGACTTCTAAACGAGGAAAGATTCTCCTTCCAGCTTTCGAAGGTGAAGGAGCAGCTCTGAACAGCTGCTCGGAATGCATTTCGCCGCAACATCAGCTTCTGCCCTGCTCTGCTTCTTCGCTCGCAAAGAGGACAGACGTTTCCAGACACCAGGTGCTGCCCTGCCTATAGTGCACGCCGCTTCAGTTAAAGGGAGTCTTGACTCACCAACCCAGAAGACAGCGCCACCACAAGACAGAAGAGTATAGACTTCGGATCAGCTGTAGCCGGTGATCTGAGTAGCTAATACTAGCTAGCTAGTTAAACTCGGAAAAAATAGTAAATTTGATTTACATTCAGATTTATATTGGAGAAAATAATTTATAATCAGTTCATCTTTTTAACCCCAAATTAAAATCATACGCCTTGGTAAAAGTAGTTATGCATCAAATGCATTTTACAATTATGTCAACAACAAATATTGTTCTTAATATAGCAGAACTGTTCTCAAGTTCAATAACTGTACGTCTGTAGATTATCAAATACATTGAACATAATTTACAAACTGTTTACTGTTTGTAGTTTAAGGCATTTGTAAATCTGCAACATTCTGTGGCTTACTTCAGGCTAAAGTTTTAGGCCTATCAGTTTTGGCACTTAATCACAAAAATTCATTACGTGTGCTAAAATTGTGTCTGAAAATTGTTCCTACATTTAAAGTAAAGTAAATCCAAATACGTTTGTCTTTCTGGCCACCACAAATAAAGTACTACTATATAATAGCTAGAGAAGCAGACATATTTAATGCTAACAAATCTTATTTCCCAAAATATATTGTGCTAATATTTTCTGCATATTAAATATGCAAGTTACGCTTCAATATAATATTTAATAATACCAATAAATCAAAATTAAAAATACATTACGTCTTCAAATAATATTTAAAAATTTGTTACTTTTTTACATTTGTTTTTATATATTATGAACACAATATTATACTAATTATTCAGCTGACTAAAACTTCCAAGGTTTGTGTATTACAAACGTGTATGTTTGTGAATGTGGAGACTTGCAACTGGCGGGTTTATGTATGCGACACTTAAAACTACCTGTATTTGCTCAGGTATAATTATCTAATTGTCTAAAGGGTTACAATTTATATTTTATACATAATACATACAGCTGCAACTTTGTGTATGGGGAATCTTGCAAACGCGAAGTCTGTGTATGCAGATCGTTAAGATGAAACCTTATGCATGCATGTTCTTGCAACTTTCTATTAGATAGGCTATATACATATCCTTGCAAATGCAGATTGTTCTTATCTCTTGTATACTGCCTTCAGTCTAATAATGGAGGTACCTGATAGCAGTTGTATTGGTATATGTAAAATAAAGTGTATACAAACAATGTCAATAAATGCGGGTTGTATGCAGCGTATGTGCTCAAAGAATAATAAAACTTTACAATGGTACAAACAAATAAAGACTTTTACGGAATATTCATAGTTTATCTGCTACAAGAGTTTAGTTACTGAGAACCTCCGCATTCAATTTGAAGGTCGAACAGATAAACCGTTTGTATCACAAGCGATATTGTATCGTACGTGACGTCCGCAGACGACAGGCGCTTTGCCCGCAGAATGTCAATAAGCCTAATACGTAAAGCGCCATATATGAAATCTCTTTCTGAAATGTCAAATACAAACGCCAAATCTTGAAATTTTGTGATTGGTTATGAAATTGCGCTGTAAAATGTTTATGAATGAGTCATTGCATGGTACATGAAAGTATATACTTCTTATCTTACAAAGTAGCAGCAGATTCGAAGTGTATTATGGATACATTTTCTTTCCTTCCTTGTTTAATATAGTTCTCTAAAAAACACACCTACATGACACGTAAACTACGAAAAAATTAGATCCTACATCAGATAAAGTAAAAATTATCACAAAAGTTTATGTTCATCGTTAAATATAACACAATTTAAAAGAAATATTCTTCATAGTGTTTTCATATAATCTCATGTAGATTACCTAATATTTACAATATTATTTTAAATATGTATTTAAAATTGAAATTGACGTTTATGTGTAAATCTAAATTTAAGAAGGGGTACTTTCTTTTGATCTTTAAGGTTGTTGTCCTAACATGATCATATTAAAAGTACTACAAACGGCAATCTAGTAGCAAGTAACAGTAATGAAAATAAAATAATCATAGGTTTACGACCTTAAATAGATATACCGTAACAATTGGTGCCTCGTATAATGATTACCAAACGTAATTTAGTGTGCAATTAATTTAGATTTGTAACTATTTAGTATATTTCAGTTTATTCTATAAATATCTAGGAATTTTTAAAGTTGAGAGAAAGGAACGTAGTAATAAACTTGACATTTTTATTTCTTTTGTGAAAAAATATGTTTCCAAATGGCACCAAAATTTTAATAAAAGAAATACAATTTTTTGCTAATATCATTACAAAAGAGCTACAAATGATACCAAACAAAACTAGCATTGATGATTAAAAGTACGTATCATCGTATGTGATTATTATGGATTTTAGTGTATCGTGATCCAGTAACGGACTGAAACACTGTAAGAATGGAAATATTTATATATAGGCAATTTCTCAACTTCAGCTAACTGGTTCACAGTCTTTATAACTGGTTGCTGACGGTGTCTTGGTCATAAGAGGAATACCAATCATCCTGAACTGATAATAATATATAATGTCTCTTCATATCAAAGGAGTGGGCCAACTTATCTAGCAACGAAGGGCTCAAAACCTTAGACGTGACCATCGTGTGGCAACGTAGTTTTATTTATGAGAGAGTGTCTTAGTTGTTCAGTTGAGGACTAACAAGAAAACTGTAATATGCGATATTACAATATTTTTGTAACAATTAATAACACTAGTCCTTTTATTTCTTCTATTTAGTTAGTTAACCATAACTATTATTACCCGATTTATTTAAAAATAATCATTGTTTTGTGTGCACATTCATAAAAGTTATTATTTCCTCTTGTTATGGCATTTATGTTTCCTTATTCTTACTTTCTGTGCAACATGAGAGGACTCTGACTGCAGTTTTGAGTTTAAAATGTTATAATGTTTGCTGTACAGTAGTATAGGCTAATTTATTTTACCGTTTACTTAATAGAATCTTCAAACATTTAAACGTGTTGTAAAAAATAAACAGACTTCATTTAAATACGTTTGATCAAAATATTTGCAAAGTTTCTAAAGACGACTAATTTTTCCAAATCAAAATATTTGCAAAGTTTCTAAAGACGACTAATTTTTCCAAAACAATTGTTTAAATTTTTATCTACAGTTATAGGCTTTAAATGATATTTTAAATTGTTGCTTATAGGGTAACAGGAATTAGATGTGAGAGACAGCAGCAGCGATGCTCATACTCATGAGCGCGTGAGTGCTTGGGTGTTTTTAAAAATAATAAAAGTAATAAATAATTCTTCTCAAGTTAAAGATATACCGGTACTAAAACTTTTCTAGGTGAGACCATTTAACTGTGTTATCTCTTTTCATGTTTAGTTTCCACGTTACAGTAGAAACTAAATGGTTTAAAAGGTTTACTATCCAGTGTTTCACTATCCTCAGGCGTAGCTAGAGAACTTGTAGAACAAATAATGATAGCATATGTCTGTAAAACGTGTTTTATACAACTATAAGATTTTATTACTTTTCATGTGAGCAGTATATTTGTATGTTTCTGACTGTTTATACTTTTATTTTGTTTGTGTGATGTATTAGTAAATCCACAGCGCTTACGGACATTAACTGGTGAAAAAGAAATATTTCCATCTAATATGCTAATGCCTCATATAGCTACAAGTTTAGATGTGTCTTCATACAAAGGACACAGATGGATTCAACTATATGGCCCTAACATCGCATTAAATATGTCACAGAGAATAATGAAAATGTATAGAACTAACTTGCTCATACGTTTCCGTTCAAATCGCCGTCTATAATATTACTTTCTTCATTCGAGATACCGTGTAGGCTTAATGTTCGCATAAGCGTCAAGAAATATTCCTCATTTGATACTTCTGTGTATAATATGACGTGATAATGTCGCACCTCCCTTCAAAATTTCTTTCGTCTCTTCCTTTAATATCGTTTATGCATGAAACGCACCTTATATTTACCCTATTTTTCCCCTATTCTACTCAGTACTCAACTCTAGCAGTGCATATAGATATTTGTCATCCCTTTACCAACTGCTTTTTTCACCTCTGTTGCACAACAATGTCCATATTTAGGTTATTTAGGTTTTCAAATTTTTCACTAATTCTTTTAATTTGTTCTACATACCGCGAATGTTCCACGTTCTTATTCTAAAAACCTTGACTACTGCTTAAGTCAGGTATACGGTGATCTGTCCCATTCCGAGGCATTTGCTTAGGGTTATTAGTTGAATAAAATTATCTCCCCCAGCCTAACCCACCCTAAGAGAGGAGCAGGGTTTGATTTCTCTTAGGGTGACCTTCTCTTAGGAAGGTCGCTTTCTGCACAGTCCAGGAGTTGTATCAGCTCCAACTGTTGGCAGGCGGGTGACATTCCGCCGCTTAGGGTACCGTCCGCCACCTAGTGGCGCGATATGTTAGGGTTACTAATTTATTTCAATTTATAATTAGAGTTCTAAACAGTTATTTCTCTGTTTTGTTTCTACTGTTCAAAGACAAGCATCTGTATTAGACTATCGTAACAGTATGGTAACTGAATTCAGTACTAAAAAAACCTACGATATTTGATTTGGAATCAACAGTAAACTACAGACGCATTCTTAACTTATATGTGTGTAAAAAAGTGCAACTAATATAAATATTAAAAAATTATTTTTTGCTGTTTCTGATATTAAAAACTTATTAAAATGATTGCGTTTTACGGGAGGTTTCTTTACAACGTAAAGCTCTCACGGGACCTACTACCCCTTTGCCACCACACTGAAGAATGCCGTCGTGGACACTGGTGAAAGGTCTGTTTTTGTTCGTGTTGTGAATTTGTAAAATTTATATATAGCTTATGTTGAGAATGTTGTTATCATAGACCAGCTTCTTGATAGTAACCACAATTTATATATAGTTTATGTTGAGAATGTTGTTATCATAGACCAGCTTCTTGATAGTAACCACAATTTATATATAGTTTATGTTGAGAATGTTGTTATCATAGTCCAGCTTCTTGATAGTAACCACAATTTATATATAGTTTATGTTGAGAATGTTGCTATCATAAACCAGCTTCTTGATAGTAACCACAATTTATGTATAATTTATGTTGGAGAATGTTGTTATCATAGACCAGCTTCTTGATAGTAACCACAATTTATATATAGTTTATGTTGAGAATGTTGTTATCATAGACCAGCTTCTTGATAGTAACCACAATTTATGTATAATTTATGTTGGAGAATGTTGTTATCATAGACCAGCTTTTTGATAGTAACCACAATTTATATATAGTTTATGTTGAGAATGTTGTTATCATAGACCAGCTTCTTGATAGTAACCACAATTTATATATAGTTTATGTTGAGAATGTTGTTATCATAGACCAGCTTCTTGATAGTAACCACAATTTTTAGTAATACTGGACGAGGGCCCAACAGTCCGGTAGTTGTTTTTCAAATACGGCTAACCGGTTAAATGGAAAGACCTCAACGGTTATTGTGTTCAAAAAAGCCCAACAGATTTACTTTATTTAGGTCAAAGTATGGAGGCACATCCATTCTTACATGATTGACATGGAGTACGATTTTAACAGTCTAATAAAATTTAAGCGGATGAGAAATCTCACGTCATAGGTACGTTATATGAAATTTGACCACTGCAATGACTATCCTTCTATTAGTATTTTCCACTTCATTTACCTAATATATTCTTTAGACCAGAAAAGAATATTGGTTCGTAATGCAGAAAAAGTGTTATGTCATTACGGAACGTTCTGGTACATTGGGGAACGAGGCAGCTGTAATACGTACGTGACACTTGACAAGTGAGGCAGTATTACGTAATGTGGCACGTCTCGTGCGTTCGATGGTGTCGTTCTGGAAGCATCTCAATTAGCCCAACGGTGCGTGTTTCTCCAAAGGTCGCGCTGAAGTGTCCTCTAGAATTTTCGATGGCTTGTTAAGGACGCATCTCATGGAACAATGTAGACTACAAATAGACCATACCTGCTGTTTAGTTTTTAGTTATTATCGGGCGATATTACTGCGTGCGTTCAATTGTTATTAGTGTTGTGTTTTATAATCGGGCGGTATATTGTAATACAATTGTGTTTTAATATTAGTTGACATTTTATTGCGTGTGAACAATTTGTATTTCATTTGTTGTAAGGGACTGTGTTGTTAATTACGAACTGTTTAAATGTGAAACTTAACGCTGGCGATTAGTGACTTAATTAGTGTCTCGTATTTTGTTTTCCACTGTACCTACTGTGCCGCGGTTTCTCAAAGAAACCGGGCGACAGTAAAAAAATATATATAATTTATAAATGTGAATTATGAATCTATCATTTCGCGATAAGCATCGAGCGCTGTGTTTTGGCGTTACTGCACGCCCGCGCCATCTGATAGCGGAAGCAGGTAATTGTGTTCCCCGACTTCTGCACCTGTTGAAAAAATTTTTCAGTCGGCGAGCGTCCACCGCATTGTAAACAGCCTATTTCCTTCGGCAGACAAAGTTTGGTTAAATTTTGTTTTTCTCTATCCTATCATGAGTAGGTAGACTTTTAAAGACCTCCGGTAAGTAAATTATATATTTATTATTCATTTGCTTGTAAAAAGTATAAATTTAAACAATAATTGGCGTAGATGTGAATGGATAATGTTTGATAGGCATGACTCGTGTGCGTGACCTAAAGTATGTTCATTGTCATATATCTTGAGTTACTTAACCACTGAAACAGCCTTGTACATATGTATTTAGTAATATTAATTGCCCATGTTAAAAAGGGGTGTTAAAGTTATGTAATTCTGGGGAACTGTGATGAAATGATTGTGAGAGCACGTGCCCATTATAAACTTATAACATGTCGAAGAATGTTAACTTTGCATACGCATGTAGGGGTGCCTTAGAAATTAAACCAAATAATGAGGCATTGATGTCTTGTGTGTGAATTATTAATTTAAGAAAGAAAATTACACCTATTTATAAAGAACTCAGTGGAAATGGTCAAGGGTGGCATGTGTTTGATTCATGTTGGATTTTGCCAATACAAGGTTGGGCAAGGGTACATGTGTGTTATGCTTGGGAATGATTTAGTTTGTGCATAGGGGTCCCGGACCGACGGAGACTGGACCTAGCATGGTAGAAATTCCATCCTCTACCATGTCCTGAACGGACGACACACTCAGACTCTCGTTTCTCACCTGCCGGAGGAAAAAGAAACAGTAAGGATCCAATAATAGCCACCCTCATCAGCACCGACTGACAGTACAGCAAGGCAGAAGTCCACCTGGGAATCATCTTCATAAACCAGGTGATATTAATCCAATATTTACATAACTTTGACCTCTGAATAGAACAACAGATATCGTGCGTTAACCATCTACAAAAACTCAAGTTCTACTTAATTGACTGACTACAGCATGAAACCATTTTAATTGTACGCGTGCCCTGCTGGACATAAGTTTGAATAAAACTTTCACGTAACATTGCGTTGATAATGTAATTAGTCCCAAGAGCAATTGTAGGCCCGTTCGCTGGCATGTGTCTAGCGCTCATTAATTTTTTTTTATGCTATACTTTATGTTTTACCTTGGTACTGAATGGGTTTGTAGAAGGTTGGGGGGCTGGTATGTTAGTTAAGGAGGTAGGTGCAGTATGTAACATGCAGATCTGGACTGGCTGGTCTAGCATCTTTTATAATCTTGGGTCTTTTCGCACATAATCATTTCTTATTTCATAAAAGGGTTGGGAGTTTTACTTAATCTGCAATTATGTCAGGTTACATTTTGAAATCAGGGGTAGTCACCTGTTTGTGCATACCTATGCAAGCTCCCGGACATGTTACCTTATGTCGGGTCTGGCTCTTGTCCAGCTTTCTACTACCCTGTCTGGCTTTGGGGGTTTTTTCTAAATTTTGTAGTGGTTAATTGCCTTTTCGGATGCCGTGTGGAACATGTCAGCGGCCGGGCCAATCCAGGTTATTTTCTTTAAATTTATAAATGGTCTTAGTACGTAGGCTAAATTTATAAATGGTATTTTCTTATTATTATGGCCAAGTGCCTTTCAAGTAATTTTGGTGCTTATTCTATTTTCATAAAACTATACAGGCTGTTTACAGGCATTTTAAATTTGTAAGTTGTATTTTCTTATTATTATGGCCAATTGCCTTTTAACTAATTTCGGTGGTTATTGTATTTTCATAAAACTATACAGGCTGTTTACAGACATTTAAAATTTATAAATTGTATTTTCTTATTATTATGGCCAATTGCCTTTTAAATAATTTTGGTGCTTATTGCATTTTCATAAAACTATACAGGCTGGTTACAGGCATTTCAGATTTATAAATTGTATTTTGACAAAACTATACAGGCTGTTTACAGGCATTTTGAATTTGTAATTGTATCTGTGATTTATATGTATTATGTGTGTTCAATTATGTGTAATCTTCTAGGCCCCAATAAAGTTGTTATCTTGTTTGTTAATAGAGAGTATTAATTGCAAGTCCCGTCTCATTGGTCCCAGCACACTTTATGCTTCCTTCTAGGCCTTCAGCCTAGTCTTAAATATTAAGTAACCCTTTAAAAAAAAAAAAAAAAAATTATAAAACTCCCACACAAATAAAAAGAGGGTTACACTGCGACGATCAAATAGACCGTCGTAAAATATTTTTGTCTTCATACTTGTGACATAAATGTCACAGTTGTAAATGCTCACATACAGTTTGTATACAGATATACTTTGCATAGATTTTCTCAGGTAGATCGGGTATTTTATTATAAAATTATGGACATCACGAATGCACTTCCTCTGGTAAATAAAATACCGCATTTTCTTTAACAGAAAGTAATTATAAAAGTGTATTATAATTATATGTCATTTAGTTTCTTATTTTACATTTTATTTTTATATGAAAATTAATGGGAAACCTGCGTCAACGTTGTAGTGATTAATAAAATAAATAAAATTATATTCGTGTAAAAAGTATTACTGAATATAGCCTATAATATTAAGATATATATCTTAAGAAGTTAAAATGGAAATCATAATCACCACCGAATAAGTATTTTTTCTTAATCATAATTTTACACTTATTTTTCAAAGTATCAATCTCTTAACGAATTAACATAAAGTATTCAACTGACCGCTTTGACCGATTAGGAGTTGTTGTTTATATGTTAACTTTATATACTTTATCAAAGCATCAAAACAAGGCGCTATTTTTTACTCCTTTTGGTCATCCATTGAAATTACATGTAAGAGAAAAAACATACTTTATATTTCTGTGTAAATAGACATTCCTGTTTCTTTCAGATTTTAGTTTTAAAATGGGATTCAATTTGGATTACACGTTTAGATTAACTTACTTAGAAAAGTTGAAAAACTAACGGAATAGCTTAAGGTTTCAGTAAACTATTTTTGTGAAGAGATACTTGTGTTTGAGTAACAATAACAGAAATAGATGGGGATCAACAAGTAATTTTTAATAATATAGACATTTATTTGTAACTTCTAAAACATATTCTTACCTCAAATTACAAATAGATTTAACGTTGATTTTTTAATTTGTAAAAGAGACAAACAAAATTTTATTATTGTTAAAGTGCAAGGAGTATGAGGATTACATATTTCTTCACAAAGTTTTTTAGTGTACTTAAACGAGAGGAAAATGTACTTAAGGAGGAAAAGTTCATGAGGCTACTTTAAAATTGTAATTTACGTTAACAGATCATCATTTTGCTCTTTTGTGGTGAGAAAAACATCAACTTTATATTGTTACGTAATGCGGAAAAAGTGTTACAAATTCTAGAACATTCTACGTGTTTCTCGGAGGTTAAAGTCGAATCCGGCTGTAATGTTGTGTGCGTACGTGATCTCAACATGCGTTAGCGAGACTTTTCTAGACGCCGCGGCCGCGTGCACTGTGTCAAGGCCGCAATCAATTATACACTAGTGTAGCGCTGATACGCAGTATGGATGGTTCTGGTGTTTTTGCGGTATATAAATATATATGTATTAAGCGGCGCTTAGTTCAGTTATTGTCGGGCGATTTACACAGAGCGGTTCGAAGTATTATAGCGAAGTGTTATGTGTTTTATAATTGTGCGGGACAATTGTAATACAGTTGTGTTTTATATTAGTTGACATTTTTATTTGCTTGTGAACAATTTTTATTTGTTTTGCTGTAAGAGATTATCTTGTTGATTACAAACTGTTTAATTGTGATAATTAAAAGTGGTGATTAGTGACTTAATTGGTGTCTTGTATTTCGTTTTCCACTGTACCATACGATGATCAGTAGACCGTCGTAACAATATTAAATGAGAAAGAAAAGCGTCCGTCAAATCCTGCGCGAAATACGAAAGGGTTGTCGTAACATTGTATTATTTCAAATAACTGTACCTTACCTAAATATTATACAAGTAGATTATTAGGCTATAACAATATACGAATACAACACTATCAGCTTGTTATATGACGTTACTTAAATTAATAGTTGTTTCTTTTCTAGTTTCAAAATTAATTACAGTGATAGAATTTCTGTTGAATTGTAAATCTATAATCAACCAAAAAAACTATAACTTCCGTATTTATGCATGCTTTGGGTTACATTAAAAAGTGTAATTATAATATCTAGACATCGTTAATAATAATCAGCTATATAATATAGTATTAGCATCACCAAGTGTTTTATTTTGTTTTTTATATTACAGTGCAAGATTACACGTTTTCTGAGGAGGTATTTTAAGCATATAGATGTAAGAGCCGAATCTGAACCGATATGAGTTTGTGAATTTTCTGTTGACATTTTTCTACTTTCCTTTCACTTGTTTTCACAGTAGAGATTATTATACATTACAGTCAAATTTCAAATAGTTATATTCTGTATTTTTTATTTTAATTGCATTTTACTAATTCTACTTTTTTATCAAAATGAGTATTTCTGAAAGTTTAATTTTTTACTGAAGTGCACATTCGTTTATTGTATTCTACTTTGTAGTATTATTATTCTTCTGAGAGAACGATAATGCGATATGTTTTTTTTCCAGAAATATATTACTTTTGTCAAATTATAAGGCGTGGGTAAAAAGTCATATTGAATGCTTTATTCCAAACACAGTACAAGTCACGTTCTACCAATATGCACACAACGAGTGCCGATTTGCGAAACACAATAACTGATTTTCTGATCAATTCTTGAGAGGTGTGATTTCGTTGCTTGTAATTTTGTTTGCGTCTCTAAAGCGCTTTCTTCCTTATTCGGTTTCTTATAGACCACATGTTTGGTTATTCGATATATTTACATTTATTTGTATTTACAGATTTCCATTTAATCTGTTAATACTTTACTTAATATTCACGTTACGTATCGCTAGCTAATGATTCTATTCAAGTAACTCATCTTGCAACGTACAAGATAAAAACAAGATTAATAAGTTTTATTGATTATTAGTCACACAGAAATGTTACTGTACTGTTAATTTTACTTTAAGAGGGTGTCATATTTAGCAATAAAGAGAAAAATGTTTTCACTGATTCCTGTATATACACGTCACGACTATGGAACATTCATTATCCGATTCTCTCATGTTGATAGTAATTAAGTACTTCTCAGGATAAAACGTTATGCATGTAAAACTCTACTACTGGCCGGAGAGATTTGGTGTAACCTCCAACCGAAGAAGCGTTGGAGTAACCAGGAATAGTCTACATACTTGCAACCGGAACGAAGCATTTTTGGTTAAATCCTTGTTCAAGAAGATTATTTACGTCAGGCAATTGGAATTCACTGACTCATTGTAATTTTACTTGCCGCAAAGTTTTCGCGGAGTAGATTATTGTAAAAATTCCTCCACGACCCAAATTTTGCGTCACAGTTTCTTCAACTCTTAACCCTGAAATCCCTCAGAGATAATACTTCAAATAGTTTGTATATTTCAGGTCTGGAGGTCAGCCGTTCTCTTATTTGTGTTTCCCACTGCTTCTACTGAGTGTTTTCTCTGTCCCCTATTGAGTGGTACACCAAAGTGTAGGGGTAAGCGGGAATTCTAAGTTAAAAACATTTAATATAACAACATTTTAGCCTTATGAAGAATTGAAAATAAGAAGAACCGATGTAGCAATTTGTTTCACCAAGTGCCTAACGAGTCTTTTATCAACCTTACTCTTTCTCCTAAGGTATCAGCTTTACCCACTTTTGTACCAAAGAGTAGATGTATATGTCCTAGTCTAATTGAAAAATCCGGCTTATTGCAAAAAGTGCCGTCGTTTTGTAATGCGCCAGGCTGATTCGAAAATAACTTAGCATTTTCTAATAACCCTGATAATTTTTAGGCTTATTACAATAAGCCCGTACGGCTTTAGGATAATTAGAACATGTACAATTGTTCGCTCAAACAGCCTGGTTTCATCCAGGCTTATTGCAATAAGCCTTATCAGATGCCTGGGTATTGAAAACAACGGCGCGGCTGTGAGTCATCAAATGCCTGTAGAAACATGCACGGTGATAAACGGTTGAGAAGAGCATCCCTCCGTCCTTTTCTTCTATACAGCTCAGTAGCAGTTTGATTGTCTCAACGTGCGTGTGTTAGCCTTCAATACAGTTCTGTTTCGTAATAGCGGACTTTTTTATTTCGTCTTGTTGTTTGCGGTCATCGCGATCTAACAATTTAAACAAAAATTATTTAAAAATTATGGAGTTTGTTTCGGGAACTCCAACGGATAAAAACGCGCAGGACAGTAACAATGGTGTAAGTGATCCTCAATACGAAATTTATAGTATGAAAGTGAACTTCAATGAAAAAGATTAAAGAATACAGTAACAAGAGTGACGATGTGGTTAAAAAGCCGTGGACTAATGTAACCCCTACTTCATCTTGAGTAGTTAAAACAAAAAGAATATTTCTTTTTGTAAAGAGGGGCCACAAGTTAATTAAAACTAGGCTAAGGCCTAGAGAAGCAAAAAATTGTGCCGGGTCCAGTATGACGGGACTTCCAATGAAAACTCAAGAATTAAATAATTAACAATCCCATTTTATTATTCTATCTCATAACAACAATAATAATAAAAATACAACAGTGATTTATGAGTCTCCTTTAAATAGTTAAATAAATAAGTATACTCTCTCAACAAGGCCACCTGAAAAATATTAACTGAATCCAAGAAAATAATTGCTATGTCACACCATCAATGAATTGAAATTTAAAATAATCATTAACCTCAAAATAAAGCTCCCATTAAACTATTTAATAAAATATGAAATTTATTTTATATGTTCCTTTTATAATACTGTATATAAATTAATGAAGATAAATGATTTCATTCCTTGTTACTATTAATAATAAAAATAATTACTCAACAAATTAAATAAATTTTAAAGGTGACAATTCCTATACTTGTTATACTGTTAAATAAATTAAATAATTTCCTTAAAGAAATGATCAGCCACGATTATTGAGATAGAATACCTCCCTTAAAAACAAAATGAAAAGGATATACCCACATGACTACATGTGTTAACTTTCTGTTGTAAAAGACATTGAATAATAAATCCCTATATCCCAAGTTCCCACCAAAAGTACAGAAAATGTATAATATTTATAACCCCCAAAATGTACACAGAAATATACACACATAACATGTTCCACAGAAAAAAAAAACATTATACAATAGTATACATAAATACATAAAGGTCTCTTGCCACGCCCTTTTTTTATATTACCCTTCTGGTGTATATAAATTATAACTTTTCTTTTTATAATAATCCGAATTAGGATTAGAAATTTATTTTTATAATGTACCCACATGGTGTGGGTTAATTGCACGTCATGTGTATAAGAGAATGTATAGCATACAAATGTCCCCAGGACCTAATAAAAATTCAAAAGTAAGTGCCTAAGTGGCTAAGTGCTTAAGTATCTAATTCCGGTGAGAAATAAAAATTGTTTAAAATAATTAACGCCCCCCCAGTTATCATAATGAGTATAAAGAATTTATATATACTTAAATAGGGCCAATTAATGAAAAGAGAAAAATTGCACAATATTAGCACCTTATAAAAAAATACACTTGGGTCAGAGACGGACATGTTCATTCAACTTTCGGCTTGTTTCAACAACCTTGTCTCAACAAACAAGTCTCGACAAACAAGTTGAAAAGTGTTTCGACATGCATAGCTTGGTTGAAACTAGTTAAAAATTCGCCTACCTCCCCAGTAATCTTTTTATACAAATGAAATAAACTGATTTTAAAAATAAGAGAAAATATATGTTTTTATGCATAGTAAATTAAATTGATTCAGCAATGTAGTAGGACTTTGTCTCTGGTCGGCGAACCCTGCACACATTATATTTTTAGTGAGAGACCACACACAAATGCCCCCACTGTTTGGACACCCTCCAAAATACATATATAAAGGCAACACCTAGTTATGGGCTACATAATGAAACTTGGTAAAATTATTTTGGCCAACATGCCTTATTTAAAAACTCTCTAACAATGATTCTTTATAAACTGAACCTCACCTAATGTGAGTTACCTTTTGCAATATAAAAATTTATTTTGGCTTTGTAACATCTTATGAACTTATTACTTTGAGTGGAATTGTGGTTACCACGTGGTGCAGAATTTATTTAAAACACAGTTTTCTTACTACATATAATTTGAGAACACCATTAATTTGAATGTGACATGATTTACATTTAAAACGTGCCTGAGTAAGTTCCCATATATATGTATAAGGTTTTACTGATATTGTAGCAAAACTTTATACCACCTAACCAACCACTATTGTGCAACATTTTGATGTACACGTATCTCATCACATCGGTGTTAATGAAAGTTCAAACTTAATTATTTTGTTGTTAATGTACTTTAGGTTTTAGGGCCGAGATTCAGACACTCCAATAATCTAGTTTTATTAGTTTATAAAAAACTTTACAACAATTACGTATTTCAGAATGCACGATTGAACAAGTGGGCACGCTCACTCAGGCTTACTAAAAAAACGTTTTCTCCCGTGAAATTTAGTATATAATTAATATAATGTAATTAAGACTCACCGCAGTCGTTTAAGAACTTATCTTTCCATAGTTGTTAGAAGTAGAAGATGGAATTAATTCTTCTCTCCACCGAAGGAATTTACCACGAGGCAATCACTTAGAATTCCAAGTCGAGACAAGCACAAGGAACGCAGTTGGTGAAGCACTTCGCCCGTCTTTAATCAGGCGACAGGTAGCGGCACCTGGCTTTTATAATGCCTCAACAAGCCGACAGATAGCGACAGCGATCGGGCACTGTAATAAGTCTGTCTTATTTCGATACAAGAGCGCAGCACGAATTATTACTTTAATTCCGTACTGCCCTTAACTACCAGCGGTGTATACATTACTTTCGCATTGTTTTACCGCTAGGTATCGGTCTACTCTCCGATTGGAAAAATGACTGACAGCTGAACGACAAAGTTCAGCACACTAATTCAACCGTAGAAGAAGCCATCCGTCAAATTTTCGACTCAAATAATCCCGAAAAAAGAAGACTAGTAGACAGTATGGATTAACTAAAAAATACGACACAATGGAAGTAGGTGAAAAAAGTTTTAATTAAAAAAGGAAAAGTAATGAGGATCCTGGTGTAGTAATAATTCCTGTTGAAGAATATTTTGACACGCTTCTTCAATATCACCGAGCCACTGGACATGGCGGAAGAGGTAAAATGCTGTTTGCGTTGAAAAATAAATTTTATATTCATAGACAAGCAGAATCGCTTTATGTTTGTATCGTTTTGTAGAATGTGCAATACGAAAAAATCTCAACACCTCAATATCGTTGTACGACCAATTACTACAAAAGATTTTAATCTTCGCGGTCAAGTTGATTTGATCGACTTTCAATCGACTCCCTGTGGAGAATACAAATGGTTAACGAACTACCAAGATCATGCAACAATATTTTGTACTCTTCGCCCTTTGAAAACAAAACGTGCTGCTAAAGTTGCACTGTAATTGCTGAAGGTATTTTTAGACTTGGGTGCACCTCACATTTTGCAGAGCGACAATGGACGTGACGTTTACAGCTGGCGTCATTCAGGAACTTTCAGCTATTTGGCCTGATTGCAAAATAGTACATGAAAGACCACGGCATCCACAATCACAAGGGAGCGTAGAGCGCTCCAACCAAGATTTTGAAAATACGTTACGTGCTTGGATGAACGACAATGGAAGTACAGATTGGGTAATAGGGTACCGTTTCGTTCAGTGGCAAAAAAACGCCTCAAAACACAGAGTTATAGGACGAAGTCCGTACACAGTACTTTTTGGAACAGAACCAAAATTAGGATTACGGTAAATAAATATTCCACCGAATATATTAGAAAAACTTCACAAGGAAGAAGATTTAGAACGGTTCAGAGAGGGCAGTACAGAAAGAGAAATTGCAAAGAAGGAGAAGAAAATTAGGGTGCTAACTTGGAGAATGAGATGTGTTCTATTTGTTCACGTAGCCAGGCAAACTTTGAAAAAGCATCTACACAAACAAGCAGGTAAGCATTACCTGACTTGCTACGGGGGAACGGCCCCACGTAGTCAATAAATAACTTTTCCATTGGTCTGCTCGCCACCTCAGAAGATAACAACCCTAATTTCGTGTTCTGGGCAGGCTTGCTCAAGCCACACAGATGACAGTTCTTTACTCTCGTCGCGATGTCTCTATCCATGCCCTTCCAGATAAAATGTTTCCTAATACTGGAAATGGTCTTCGAAATTCCCTTGTGGCCTCCGATTGGGGAATCATGGTAATAACTGAAGACCATGAGCACTAATTTGCTAGGCAGCACGATTTTAGGTGCTCGTCCTTTTCTTTCTCGACAACAAAGGACTCCCTTGGACAAGAAATAAGGGGCCTGTACGTTACCCTGCTTAATATTTTGGATGACTTGACCCAGCACTTCGTCGTTTAACTGATGGGGTAACACATCAGTGAAGGCTAATGGAAAATCAAGAAGAACGGAACAGGGTTGCTCAGCTTGGGCATCACTGGGTTGGGCAAACATACGGGATAAGGCATCTGCAACCACATTCTGGGATCCCCTGATGTGTTGCACGGTGAACTTAAAGGATGAGATTTTCACCACCCATCTACCAATTTTACCCAGTTGCCGGGGATGAGCTAGAAGCCATGAGAGAGCCTGATTATCGGTCTCGAGCAGGAACTCAGCATGTTCCAGGAAACGCCTGAACTTATCTAGAGCGTACACAACAGCTAAACACTCTAGCTCATAAACGGATGATTTACGTTCTTGCTGGGTCAACGTGCGTGAGATAAAAGCCACAGGCTGCCTAGCGTCGTCAATAACTTGGGAAAGGACCGCTCCGAGCGCAACCGAACTCGCGTCCGTCTGCAAAATGAACGGCTTGGAAAAGTCGGGCATCCGCAACACCGGTGGGGAAATGATGGCTTCCTTTAAGGTAGCGAAAGCCTTCTGTTGGTTTTCCCCCCATGTAAACTTTGCCCCCTTCTTCCTCAGTTCATTCAAGGGAGCGGCAATTTCAGCGATATTCGGTATGAAACGCCGATAAAAATTTATCATACCGACGAATCTCGCTATGCCTTTCGCATCCCTTGGCGGAGGAAAGTCACGGATGCCTTGTGTCCTCTCTGGGTCTACCGTCACGCCCTTGTATGAAATTAAATGGCCCAAGAAAGAAATACTCTCTTGGGCGAAACGAACCTTTTCGGGATTGACAGTGAGGCCAGCCTCTCTTAAACGACCCAACACCTCTCTTAAATGCCTCAGATGATCTTCGAAAGTATCGCTATATACCAAAAGATCGTCAAGATAATTATAGACGAAACGGAATTTGATGTCGTGAAAGACAGTGTCGAGAAGGCGAGTAAGTGACTGGGCCCCCACAGCCAAACCCATGGGAACCCTTGTGTACTGGTACAAATTCCAGGGTACACAAAAAGCCGTATATGGTTTACTTTCTTGGGCAAGAGGTATCTGATGATAGGCCGCGTTCAGATCGATAATGGTATAAAATCTGGCCCCACTGAACCAATCAAAGGCCGAATGTAAATCCGGGAGGGGAACAGAATCCACCTCGATATTGGCGTTCAACTTCCTGTAATCAATAACCATTCTTTGTTTGCAACTAGGCTTTGGCACTAAAAATGCTGGACTGGCATAGCTGGAATGAGAAGGTTAAATCACCCCTTGGTCCAATAATTCTTGAACCTTCTCTCGCAGAATGGTCATCTTTGGAGGGGCAAACTTGTAAGGGTGTGACCTCACTATTTTCGAATCTGTAAGGCTGATTTTGTATTCCAGCAGGTGTGTGAGTCCCAAAGTAGGAGTTAACACCTCGGGAAATTCCTCACACAAATGATCTAAGGCCGTCTGCTGGGAGGGAGTGAGATGGTCTCGTGCAGAATCGGGACAAGCTACTTCTTGGATATCCGGCTTAGCGCCCTGGTACCCAAGGAACGGAATTAAAACCTCCCGATTAAATTTAAAAAAACATTGGTGCGCTTGGATGTCCAGCACGAGACCACTTTTTGCGATGAAATCGGCACCAATGATACAATCCACTCCCAGAGCAGGAGAAACCAGAAAAGACCTCACCCAAGAAAACCCATCGATTTTGATCTTAAAGGAAGTAACCCGGGAGATAGGCAAGATTTCCCGGGATGCCGTCCAGCATATTGCAGATGACTTTTCTGACCTTTTAATTAAACCCTGTCGTTCAAGGTCCGCATGTACCCGAGATGAAATGATGGAACGGGCTGAACCGGAGTCAACTAAGGCTCTGAGCTGACCCCCCTTTACCTCGAGCGACAGAAAGGGGCATACAGAAAGTTGTTGCGAGGTAGCGGACTGGACCTTGATATTAGAAGATTGGGCTTTTAACGACTGCCTGGAGGTCGGCGGAAGCTGAACTGAATTGAAGCGGGGGGAAGACATCCTCCGAAATATCTTCCCCTGTCTACTTAGTTTTTGGCGCTGGTCTAGACATAGGTGGTGCTGGTCGCGCGCGCCCTCGCGTACAATTTCTCGCCACGTGTCCCGGGCGGTTACAATTATAACAAATCACAGAATTTGAATTTGTTTGCTGACGATTTCGAGCTGGCTGGGCCTGTCGGGGGAAGGTAGGCTCTCTGGTCCCTTCCGATGTCTGAGGTCTTGGTTCGGCTCGTCTACTGTTTCGCTCGCCTGGTCGGTCATCTGCATGGTTTCCGTCATAACGCAGAGTCGCTCCAGGTCGGTAAACCACTGCGGCCGCTGTGCAAAAACTAGTCGCAGACGGTCGTCGGCAGAGACGCCGTCGAGAATGTGTTGTACTACCTCTTCCTCCGACATGCCCATTCCCAGAATACGAGCTACCTGGCGCATTCGCAGCACGTACTGGGCCAATGTTTCGCCCCGTGCCTGTACTCTATAAAAATGACGATGGCGCAATTGCTCCATCAGTCTACTGGGCACGAACGCCCTCAGCACCACCCGGTGGAACTCATCCACACCTTCCTTGCGTCGCATTACCTCCGCCACCCTGTCAGCCATGGTACCGCGACAGTAGGGGAAGATGAGTTCGAGCACCGTTCGCTCCAGCATACCCGGATAGTCCTTCAATTCAAAGACTATTTTGAAAAAAGGTAATAGTTTGTCTGCTTCCAGTCCGTCCACGACTGGAAGTTGTTGTATTATATGGGCAAGTGGGTTGGGCAGGTGGTTGTACGTTGCCGCCCCCGAACCAGTTTGTACAGGCTCTACTTCTCTGTATAAAGAAGTGTTCACAGCTGAGATCACGGACTCCTCAACAACCGGAAGCGGGGTGGATGCTCTTACTGGTGGTGACCCTTGAAGGGTCGAGGTAATCTCTTGTATTATGTCTGGTATATTATATGGCGGCGGTATTATATATGGCGGTTCACTGAGTTGTGCCTGTAAATTCTGCAGCCGATGAATTAAGTGCTGCATACGTTGCCGGATCCGCCGGACAACGAGAGAGCATCCCGGTCCCTCCTCCAAACTTTCGACGGATTGAGCCAACTCCTGCAGCTCACCCCATTTTTCCGTACACCGTTCCCACTCACTCTCGGGGTCAGTGATAGTGACCCTGGAGAGCGCATCACCCGCGGCCAGCGCTTCACGGAGCAGCCGCCGTAAGGTTTGGACATTGCCTCGGGTTTCTTTACCCAGGGCCCGGAGCTCGAACTCAATTTCCTCCCTTAAAAACAACTCAGGATTCATTGAAGTCATCCTCACTTCGCGGTCGGCACACTTAACATAAACTTTAAAACTTATTTTAAATAAAACCAGAATCTGAAAAACCCAAGTACTGTTCTTCCAAAGAGTAGACTGCGGGTCCACCTACCGATGCGAGAACTAGCCCACTACCTGAACTGCTCACACTCGATCACACCAGACAAAAGGAACGCGACACACACACAACACACACAACACGAAAAACAAAATACCGACCAACGAAAATTTATTTTAACATTTCTTAGGTTACCTCCGGCTACCATTTATCGGAAGAAACCGACTGCCGATCGGGCCATACCGCATAATCACAAAAAACGGCAACACCTCCCCGAACATGGGCAAGGTAAACTCAAACTAACCAAGCACCGACTGCGATAAGTCTTGCCCAGGGATTTCCCCTTCTAAAATTTCCTACCACGTGGCACTATTCACTATGCAAGGCGGGCAAGTACATATACATATATTACAAACCTTAAAACTAAAAAAAAATATTTTCACTGGGGATATAGGGCCTTTAAAATTTTTCTAAGTTCTCTTTGAACTTAACATTGTGAAAGTTCCAAAATATTTCCTAAGTTTGCAAGCCCCGTCACACCCACAGGACCCACGGGTTGACCCTCATCGTAACCACGCTCTGCTACCAAATGTAACCCCTACTTCATCTTGAGTAGGTAAAACAAAAAGAATATTTGTTTTTGTAAAGAGGGGCCACAAGTTAATTAAAACTAGGCTAAGGCCTAGAGAAGCAAAAAATTGTGCCGGGTCCAGTATGACGGGACTTCCAATGAAAACTCAAGAATTAAATAATTAACAATCCCATTTTATTATTCTATCTCATAACAACAATAATAAAAAAACACAACAGTGATTTATATGAGTCTCCTTAAAATAGTTAAATAAATAAGTATACTCTCTCAACAAGGCCACCTGAAAAATATTAACTGAATCCAAGAAAATAATTGCTATGTCACACCATCAATGAATTGAAATTTAAAATAATCATTAACCTCAAAATAAAGCTCCCATTAAACTATTTAATAAAATATAAAATTTATTTTATATGTTCCTTTTATAATACTGTATATAAATTAATGAAGATAAATGATTTCATTCCTTGTTACTATTAATAATAAAAATAATTACTCAACAAATTAAATAAATTTTAAAGGTGACAATTCCTATACTTGTTATACTGTTAAATAAATTAAATAATTTCCTTAAAGAAATGATCAGCCACGATTATTGAGATAGAATACCTCCCTTAAAAACAAAATGAAAAGGATATACCCACATGACTACATGTGTTAACTTTCTGTTGTAAAAGACATTGAATAATAAATCCCTATATCCCAAGTTCCCACCAAAAGTACAGAGAATGTATAATATTTATAACCCCCAAAATGTACACAGAAATATACACACATAACATGTTCCACAGAAAAAAAAAACATTATACAATAGTATACATAAATACATAAAGGTCTCTTGCCACGCCCTTTTTTTATATTACCCTTCTGGTGTATATAAATTATAACTTTTCTTTTTATAATAATCCGAATTAGGATTAGAAATTTATTTTTATAATGTACCCACATGGTGTGGGTTAATTGCACGTCATGTGTATAAGAGAATGTATAGCATACAAATGTCCCCAGGACCTAATAAAAATTCAAAAGTAAGTGCCTAAGTGGCTAAGTGCTTAAGTATCTAATTCCGGTGAGAAATAAAAATTGTTTAAAATAATTAACGCCCCCCCAGTTATCATAATGAGTATAAAGAATTTATATATACTTAAATAGGGCCAATTAATGAAAAGAGAAAAATTGCACAATATTAGCACCTTATAAAAAAATACACTTGGGTCAGAGACGGACATGTTCATTCAACTTTCGGCTTGTTTCAACAACCTTGTCTCAACAAACAAGTCTCGACAAACAAGTTGAAAAGTGTTTCGACATGCATAGCTTGGTTGAAACTAGTTAAAAATTCGCCTACCTCCCCAGTAATCTTTTTATACAAATGAAATAAACTGATTTTAAAAATAAGAGAAAATATATGTTTTTATGCATAGTAAATTAAACTTGAGAAAATTACTAATAACAAAACTGACTTTAAATCTGTAGCGATAGCCCTATAAAGAAATGAGTGGAAATCTATGTTGGATGCTGTCTTGTAACCATATCAGTCTCTGAACTGACAATTTACTATAAATATATTGAAATTTTACAATTAATTCCTTTTCTTAGTGTACACACTAAACTGTCCCATCAATTGGGGATCCAAATGAATGTTTAACTTGAAAGGTAGAAACTGATGGTTATGTATAACTGGTGGTGCCATGTTGATTCTACGTGTTAATTATAATGGTTGTTTTTCACTTGCTTATGGGTCCAGAAGGATGGTCTTTTATTGGTAACGTGGCGATCTTATGATTGGCATGTTGTTGTTGTTGTGGTGAGCTAATTCTCTTCGGTGGCGAGTGTGGAGCTTTTTTAAGATGGAATTGATTCAGCAATGTAGTAGGACTTTGTCTCTGGTCGGCGAACCCTGCACACATTATATTTTTAGTGAGAGACCACACACAAATGCCCCCACTGTTTGGACACCCTCCAAAATACATATATAAAGGCAACACCTAGTTATGGGCTACATAATGAAACTTGGTAAAATTATTTTGGCCAACATGCCTTATTTAAAAACTCTCTAACAATGATTCTTTATAAACTGAACCTCACCTAATGTGAGTTACCTTTTGCAATATAAAAATTTATTTTGGCTTTGTAACATCTTATGAACTTATTACTTTGAGTGGAATTGTGGTTACCACGTGGTGCAGAATTTATTTAAAACACAGTTTTCTTACTACATATAATTTGAGAACACCATTAATTTGAATGTGACATGATTTACATTTAAAACGTGCCTGAGTAAGTTCCCATATATATGTATAAGGTTTTACTGATATTGTAGCAAAACTTTATACCACCTAACCAACAACTATTGTGCAACATTTTGATGTACACGTATCTCATCACATCGGTGTTAATGAAAGTTCAAACTTAATTATTTTGTTGTTAATGTACTTTAGGTTTTAGGGCCGAGATTCAGACACTCCAATAATCTAGTTTTATTAGTTTATAAAAAACTTTACAACAATTACGTAAATGTCGACAGCGATCGGGCACTGTAATAAGTCTGTCTTATTTCGATACAAGAGCGCAGCACGAATTATTACTTTAATTCCGTACTGCCCTTAACTACCAGCGGTGTATACATTACTTTCGCATTGTTTTACCGCTAGGTATCGGTCTACTCTCCGATTGGAAAAATGACTGACAGCTGAACGACAAAGTTCAGCACACTAATTCAACCGTAGAAGAAGCCATCCGTGAAATTTTCGACTCAAATAATCCCGAAAAAAGAAGACTAGTAGACAGTATGGATTAACTAAAAAATACGACACAATGGAAGTAGGTGAAAAAAGTTTTAATTAAAAAAGGAAAAGTAATGAGGATCCTGGTGTAGTAATAATTCCTGTTGAAGAATATTTTGACACGCTTCTTCAATATCACCGAGCCACTGGACATGGCGGAAGAGGTAAAATGCTGTTTGCGTTGAAAAATAAATTTTATATTCATAGACAAGCAGAATCGCTTTATGTTTGTATCGTTTTGTAGAATGTGCAATACGAAAAAATCTCAACACCTCAATATCGTTGTACGACCAATTACTACAAAAGATTTTAATCTTCGCGGTCAAGTTGATTTGATCGACTTTCAATCGACTCCCTGTGGAGAATACAAATGGTTAACGAACTACCAAGATCATGCAACAATATTTTGTACTCTTCGCCCTTTGAAAACAAAACGTGCTGCTAAAGTTGCACTGTAATTGCTGAAGGTATTTTTAGACTTGGGTGCACCTCACATTTTGCAGAGCGACAATGGACGTGACGTTTACAGCTGGCGTCATTCAGGAACTTTCAGCTATTTGGCCTGATTGCAAAATAGTACATGAAAGACCACGGCATCCACAATCACAAGGGAGCGTAGAGCGCTCCAACCAAGATTTTGAAAATACGTTACGTGCTTGGATGAACGACAATGGAAGTACAGATTGGGTAATAGGGTACCGTTTCGTTCAGTGGCAAAAAAACACCTCAAAACACAGAGTTATAGGACGAAGTCTGTACACAGTACTTTTTGGAACAGAACCAAAATTAGGATTACGGTAAATAAATATTCCACCGAATATATTAGAAAATCTTCACAAGGAAGAAGATTTAGAACGGTTCAGAGAGGGCAGTACAGAAAGAGAAATTGGAAAGAAGGAGAAGAAAATTAGGGTGCTAACTTGGAGAATGAGATGTGTTCTATTTGTTCACGTAATTTGAATGAAACATCGTGTGTATCATGCTCTTCATGCCCATTGAAGATTCACACAACTTGCTGTCAAAGCGTTGGCTCAACCTCTGAGGAGATTAATGCTGTTTACCATTGTGATATTTGCAAAAGACAAGAAAAAATAATAGACGAGCGTCAAAAGCATACGAAGGCCAGAAAAGAGGAGCAGATAAAATGATTGAATCTGCTGGGAAAAAACTGAAGCCGGTTGCTGTTGGAGGTATTTTGTTAAATGTTTCGAAAGTAGACCGTGGGCCTTTAGACTGCCCAAATTTAATTGGGAAGATTCTTAAAATGGAAAATAATGTTTACTAGATGGGAACAAAAAGTGGCATCATTAAAACAGGGTTCGCTAGATGTGACTTCCAGATTTCTGGTGCACAAATCCTTGAAGACATCCCAGAAAAATATCTATCTGTTCGTGAAGCTGTAGCGAATGAATCTGTGTTTGGTGGCGAGGGATATAGCAGATGCAAGTGTTCAGTATCAAGAATTCAGTGTCAAACGAAAAAGTGCATATGTAAAAAGTCAAACCAACTGTGTTCATCGAAGTGTCACAAGAGTTCACCATGAGGAAATATATAAAATCCTTAAGTAATGAGTAAGGACTAATTTAAAGTTTTAATTTTTATAATTTAGCAGTTAAGTTATTTTTCATTGCCTTTTTTTAATTTATAATTTCAATTTTTGTAATTTAACAGTTGTTGTTTTCTATTGATATTTTTGTCTTTTTTGAAATGACTGCACAGTTAATATTTTATTTTAAATTATATAATTTCAATTTTGTATAATTTAGCGGTTAAGTTGTTTCCCTTTGACATTTTTGTCTTTTTGAAAATCACTGCACAGTTAATATTTTATTATAAATTAAATAATTTCAATTTTTACAATTGGCTAATTAAGTTATTTTTCATGTTTTTGTTAATTTATAATTTAAATTTTTTGTAATTTAACAGTTAAGTTAGTTTTCATTCCAATTTTTTTTTTCTGAAATGATTATACAGTTAATATTAGTGTGTATAGCGTGAATTGATGTTATTCGAACTGAAGTATTTACTATTGATTGTGTCACTATTTTTGTATTAACGGCTTAATTATGTGAAACAAGACAATATTACTTTTTAACAATAATAAGTTAAACATAAATGTTTGTCATGCAATTTTTAATTTACCTATTTTCCATTCATGTATAATTAATTCTTATTATCTGTAGACTTTCTAATGAGCCTTGAATATCGTGGGCTTATTGCAATAAGCTTGGATTAAACCAGGCTGTTTGAGCGAACAATTGTACATTTTCTAATTAGCCTAAAGCCGTACGGGCTCATTGTAATAAGCCTAAAAATTATCAGGCTGATCAGAAAATGCTAGGTTATTTTCCAATCAGCCGGCGCATTCCAAAACGACGGCGCTCTTTGCAATAAGCCGGAAAGTTCAATTAGTCTATGACATATATATCGATAAAACTACGAAATTATATTTACTTATAAAATACTATAAAAATTACAAAATATAAAATACTATGTTTGATTAAATTTATATGAGGTTTACAATATTTTATTTAACAATTCTTCTACCATCCAGTGTTTTCTACATTTGTACAGTTATAACTTATGGCTACAGACTAAAACGAATGTCTGCATTCAGCTGCTTATCTGTATCCAGCATTACTCTCTTTGTCGCTTGTTACAAAACCATTACGTATTCTGGTGATGTACACGATAACATTGACTCATTCCCTCATCGCTCGTCAAATTATTGGTTACAGGATATTGGTATTCTGTGTCCGTAAGCACACACGGCCATCATAAATTGCAGTGCGCTTTATTGAAGTCACGTTAAACGTCATAGAACAGAATATTCAATTTGTAGATAAACGACCTGTATATATTAAGCTATTATATTAATCTGTCTGTAAGATAATTTTTATTTTTCAAATTTAATAAATTTCTGCAAACTTTTAGTGGGCAATGCCAATTGTAATTTGTAATTTAAAAAATTGTTATTTTTGCACCAAAATACGAGTGAAGTAGTTTTTTTATACTGCAAGTTTCATAAAACCCATTTTTTAAAGTTTATATATACTCGCGTTATGTATGTTTACCAATCTTAAAAGATTCTATTATATGACATATTAAGATGTATCTCTACTAGTTAAAATTTGTTGTCTTTCGGAATGTTTTCTGTTTTAATAAATACGTGCGATCAACAAGGTAGCTTCTTATGAAATCAAGAAACTAAATATTTTTAATATTATTTACCTTTATTCCTTTGTAAATACCTCGTTGAGTTTCCTGCAGGTCTCTTATGTAATATCTTTAAATAAATACATTGCAAGTAGTTTTATTTTTACCTATATTAATAAATTTATAGGTTTATTTTCACCTATAAATATAAATGTTTACCTATAAGGTCAAAATAAACCTATTTGCAGTGTATTTATTTAAAGATATTATTATTTACCTTAGTATGTCAATAACTGATGTCATGTGCTCCGAGCTAGACAGCTGTTACCATATTTTAAGAGACAGTATTATAGCGTCCGAGCGTCAAAGAATACGCGAATCAAGAGTTGAAGGGACTGGCGGTGCCTACCGAAGTCCATAGGTACCTGAACTCCCAGAAAGATCAGTTTTAGAGAAAATCTACCCTAGTTGACCACTACGAAACAGTAGCTCAACTCTGTGAACCGCGGGGGGGGGCAGAACCCCCGGGCGAGGTGGTTTACGATCCCGTGGTTCCAGTCTTGAGTACGCCTCTGATCAAGAAGGCGGACCCAAAGCTCCATATGTCGATCCACAGGATCTTCCTCGGAAGGCTACGATTTTTCCTCCAACTTCTGGCGGCGGCAAGGGAACACTACCAAACCACGCGAGTGGTAAGGCAGGTTGCCGTATCCTCCCTCTCCCGCTCGGTCCAACTTAGGACTCAACGGACACCCGTTCGCTGATGACGGAATGACAATCGACCCAAGCCCGATGCCATTAGGGTTCACGGACTGGCACTAGAGGTTCGACCCAGGTAATGAACAGGGACTACGCACCCTGGTACCCGTTCGCTTTGCTCTACTAGGAGTAACGGCGCACACTTTACCGTACGCGCTAGCGATACGCACTTTTACCAACCAGCATCATGCCACCGAAGAAGGGGTACCCCCGGCGCTCAAAAGCAGTGCGTATCTTTGTGGGTCTTTGATCCACGGAAAGCCAAACGCAATCGGCGGTGATAACTAAACGTGAGTCCCCCGGGTTCCCTCCCCGGCCTCCCCAGGGTTTTTTTTACGGATGTGTGTTTTGGATTCACCCACCAGCTTTCTAAAAAAAAAGATCGCCTTGATTCTACTTGCCAGGGAAGAGAGCCCTGGTTCCCAGAACACGCGCCGCAACTTCGGATTCACTGCACCTCGTCCATTTACTAAAAAACCCTGGCTCCGTTTCACGCTCACTACTTGGGTTTACTTCACCTCGTGCAGCTACTTGCAAGGGCCAGGAGATCCCTGGCTCCCGTTCGCGATGCACACACTTTTGGCCTGGAATACATCAACTCTATTCCAACAGAAGGGCCAGTTCCACTCCCGGACCACGCTGAGGCCTTGTGTAATTGCAGGGACTGCGATCTGAGGGAGCCACCGGGGAAGGCAGTATTGGCTCCCAACCTCACGCCAGTGAGAAACGCCCGAAGCCCCCGCCTTTCTTATGGTACTTAAGAGATTCAAATCCATTTTAAAGATTCTGTATATCTGAGGAAATTGCAAACACATTTATATTTGAATTATTTTAAGAAAAGGAATTAAAATTTATACAGGGTGATTCACGAAGAGAGGAAATACTTCGGGAGATGAATGTACATCGAAAAATAAGAAAAAAAGTTCATATAAACATAGGTCTGGAAATGCTTCGTTAGCGAATTACAGCTAGCGAAAGATTTCGCCCGGCTTTCGGTTCCCCCGGGTAAATGAAGACTTTCTGAAATTCTGGGAAGGGGCGAATTCTGCTGTTTCTTATAGTTTTTGACCTGAAAAATCGAATAAAACAGGTCGCAGAACTGTATCTCCCATAAGTTTCATGATATCCGACGTAAAACAGAAAAATCTTTTCCCTAAAAACAAATTTTGGAAAAGTGGAAACAATTGGAATATTTTGTTGATTTTTATTGACTTTATTTACACCATTTTTCTCAGAATTAAAATTCTATACAAGTTTTGTTTTTAACGTTTATGCATTTATTAGTCATTTAACAAACTTATTGTACTTCTAACCTAACCTTAGGTTATACTAAAATGTTCGTTAAAATATGTACTTTCTAGTAAGCTGTATGATATTATTCTTGAACAGTTAGTAAAACCCTTACCTTAATTAGAATAGAAGCCAAATTTTAGATCAAAAACTGGGAAAATACGTTTTACTTCACGACACAACAACTACTTCCCTTAGACGACAGAAACGCATTGAGCGCTAGTTTCAGTGTCGACCACAAGGTAGCAACACCATTTCACCACTTGTCACTAAAACTACGACCAAAAAGTACTGTGTCGATGTTGCCCCAGGTGTCGGAATTGCCCCGGTCTACCCTACTGGTGAGTGCGATTTGGTCTGCCGTAATAAGACTGCTACCTCTGGACGTACACATGGGTTACGAATACATTTGTACGCGCTATTTTAAAACAAATTTTTTGATGGAAGCGAACGTTGCCACTGAATGAAGATTACATAATCATCATTATCATCTTCACAACACGGCATAGGCAACGTGCTGCCTGTCCTACCTTCAAGGATCCTTCACATATCTTTTCCTGGGCCTACTCACACACACGTGTCCTACATGTTTATATTTCCAGACTCCTTTGGCCAGTCCGGAGTCTGACACCTTTCTAAGTTTTTTCCACCGTTGATTGTAATATTTTAATTTTTTCATTTAAGATAAAAACTTTTAACGCTTCTCTTATGGCCACATTCTTTATACGCCCAAGTTTATAAAATTTTATCTCCTCTTAAGAACGGTATTTCCAAGGGCTGTATTTTACCGTTTTGTTTCTTGGTCGCTGTCTATACTTCACACCCATAGGGTAGTACATAGTTTTGTAAAACTTAAATTTTGTACCTCGCCGTCCCTTGTTTCTAAAAATATAATTGATTGTCTCACAGATCGTCTGGGACTTACCTAAGTTGAGATCAATATCATAATTCCTATCTTTGAATTATTAATCTGAAGATGTAAACAAACTATCATAAGTCTTCACATAGCCTATACAATGATACTTACATACGCACGCACACACTCACATACACGAACACGTTCACCCAAATATTTAATTGTTCCGTTGTGTTTGACATTTCTTTTGTATTTCATACACAGGTCCTGAAGATGACAATAAACATTGTCGAAACGTCGACGCAAAATAGTTAAAATTTGTGTTATTTTTGACCGATCCTCACTAACCATCCACTAAAAAATTCATTGATTGACGGTCACTACAAATTTAAGGATATAATTCCTATCGTAATCAATATCACTTCCTAAATAATAGAAATGGCTCACCTGTTCGAGAATTTTATCATAAATCAAAAATTATTATTATCATATATCATTGTCATAAATTTAATCATAAGAACAAACAGTGCTTAAACTTTCTACTCACCCAACATCTTAATTATAATAAAATAACCAACTTACGTTTGCTCAGTACTATTTTTGAAGGACCGATATTCTGAAAGTAATATTTAGCTTTGTAAGAATGAATAGGAATGTCTATTTCTTCTTTTTCTTCTTCTTTGCTTCTTACGGCCTTCCTTTTCTTATGCTGGGAAATAGAATGCTTTTCTTTATTAGTAGACGGACTGTGTTTTGTCCTCCAGTGCTCAAATATTCGTAATTACAGGTAGATTTTATAGAGATGAAATGTACTTTCATGTCGTTGTAATTAGGCTTAATTGTTTACAAAATTATATGATTATTTACAAAAGTTGCATGTATTAGGGTTTCAAATACACTTCATTTAGCACATGGTAGTTTAAATACATTTGAGCTTAGGCAAGCAGAAAGCAAATTAAGTTGTCTAAATGAATGTTGTATTTCAGTACTAAGATAATATTTGATTTTTCATAAGAATAAATATATTTAACTTACCTAAAATAACGTTGGTAAAAAAGGATATTTATACGTTAAATTAATATGTTTTTCACAGATTTAGAATTGGAAGATACCTCATCGTACCTGAGACATAGCCAAAGGTTTGGTGTTCATTATAATACTAATAAATTCTGGTTGTCGTTCGGATAAAGTCTTGTTATTTAAAAAGTCGATAAATGTATTTCAAAAACGGGGAGATATACTTTATTGAAGACTTATAGTTGTTTTATTTAGTGCAGCATTCACTTTATGGAAATCTGAGGCCTTCAATATTATCCTTTACACAACATCATTCACGAAAGTTGTTTCTCTTAATACATTTGAGGCGTGGTAAGAAAGTATCAAAAATACAGATTAGCTGCAGTCAGAAACAAGTTTATTGTTCTTTTCGCGTACCGTACTCAAAATCTTTAACCGCTTCTCCTCTGTCATAAGCTAATATATTTTCTCGTTCCACGAATGTCCGTTATCCTCTTTAGTATTAAAAAATTGGTGAAGATACACAGTAAGTATATTGTGTATCATTGTGCATTACCTTTTATATTTGATTATTCACTTTTATTTATTTACTGTTAGGTACGTCAATGTTATCATTATTTATAGAAGCACAAACTCAAAAAATATTATAATTTGTTAACACTAGTTCAAACGACATTGAACTTTTTCTACTAAACACTTATACCCATAAAGGGTTAAGTCTAATGCAATTAGAAAAACTGTATGGATAATGTACAAAGATGAGTATGTAAATTTATAACAAATGGAAAAAGTTCATTACACACCTTTACAGCTTTACACTGGCAATCTCGGGCCACGGTGTGTCACCTGATGTGACGTCAGGGGGCGGTGGAGTCTGTGTTCATGGTGTAATCGCTTGTGTACGTGAGATCGGTCCTGACATCGTGTCGCTTAACTGTCCGAGACAGAGCACTACTAAACAGGTATCTTACCTCTCGACACATTTCAAATTATTGCTCCTCTCAAACTACTGTTTCTAAAAATTGTACTACTTTCAAAGCATCATAGTATACTGTACAACTAACAAAAGAAGTGTCTTTTGCAAATATAACAAATAACGCTGAAATAAAACTAGTTGAACCCCTACATAAGCAGAGGGTTAAAAATTATAATTTAACCTGCCTCGAATATTAGCACCGAGAACAATTGGAAGAATAGCCAGAATAGCCAGTCAAAATACAAATTGGATACATTTCTCTGATTTCGGATATCGCAAGGATAATTGGTTAGATCACGGCCGGTACACGCTAACGAACCCCACTAAAGAATACACAAATGGAAGCTGGTTATCAATTTTTAGAATCGCAAATACAACTACAAGTGGATGGATACTAAATAACCAGAGGTAAGTTAATGGAAATATAGATTGTCTTGAATTAATCTCAGACGATGGAGACACAGGAAACTAAGATGTCAAAATTCAGCTATCAACGGCGAGCATGCAAGTAATACTGTATCCTTTGTAGGTTGTCCTCGAGTAAGTAGACATACATTTGTGTAACGTCCCTGGGCGGCTTTTAGGCAGCAGGCTTTTATGGTAAATAAAGCGCTCGGTTAATCAATATTGATTGTTCCATTAGTGGTAAATGGATTTTAGAGAAAATTGGATTTACGTAGTAAATACATTTTACACAGATTTAGCTCGTATTCGTATTACGACAACAATTTACACTTTCAGCACATTGGCATTAATTGGCATTTTACACTTAGTGGTAAGGGTGTTTCATATTATAAACTAATAAAATCACAAAATGTCAAGTTATTATCTACTGTATGTTCAATGTTTCAATGTTCAATCACTGTAGAAGGGTGAAACGTAAATTCTGAGCATAGATGTCTCGTGTTGGTATAGATACCAAATATTTTGTTTGAACCTAATTATCCGTATAAGATACACAATGGTTCTAGGAGGAAAGCAACGAAAGTTTCTTTTTAGTTGATTAGCTGTTTGAACTGCTTTTGGGTCAGAACTAAAATTTAATCTATGTTTACTGGGAGAAGTCCCATTTCTGTACTGAGAGAACTTTCAATGTCAATACAAATGGATATGAAACTCGTGCACATTTCAACATTACGGAACTCGTGCACATTCTACTCATAGTGTGAGAAAATTTTATAGTAAACACTTTGCTGGAAAATGACCTGGTCTTTGAGGACCATTTAACTGATCATCAAGATTTTAAGAGGTGTCTCCATTATTTTAATTACTGCTGCCCTCTTACAGGAAGTAAATGTGGTTTGAAACGAACAAAATAGTAACTTTAAAAAAAAAGTAGTGTGTGTACCAGAGTACACAGGTAAGAAGTGAAACTTCTTTATGACATATCATTTTTCTACTATTTACAACTTCACAGAAATTGGGTAGATAAAGCTTAAGAAAAACAAGTAAATGAGTGTTTATGTGTTTGTAATTTAATTTGCCCTGATGCTTCTTTAGATGAAATCGAGATGAGATGGTTAATCAGTGAAATTGCATCCATTTTATTCTTACTTAAAGCATCATTTGGTGCATTTGCAAGCCACAGTAATGTATGAGCATGCGGACTACCTCGATGCTGAAATTCTATTCTTTTGAAATAATGCATCACATAATATTTCCCAAACGGACTCTTCTTAGGAGATTGTAAAATATTCAACAGTACGTTCACTAATTTATTGAAATAGATTGCGCACGTTACAGAATCTTCGTTAATCAGAGTAACTTTTTCTAGATAGTGCAATTCTTCAGCATTTTTTTTTGACAATTCAGCTCCATTATTTTTAAACTTATATAATAATTGAAGTAAATCAGTCCATCCAATTTCATTTGCACTAATGGTGAGAAATATTGTTGGTTTACCCAATTGTCTAATCATTGCAAATAAATTTTTTTTTTTATCAGCCCAGTACCATCATGAATTAGGAATTGATTTCAAAAACGCAAAATTAGTTTCAATGCAACTGTTGACATAATCATCATTTTCAATTTGTTCTCGTGTAATTTTTGTATCTTTTCCTATATGTTTGAAGGCAACTATTAATGAATCACGAACTCGAAGTCTCATAATTTTCATCGCCACGTATAATACATGTTGAGGTGTAACAGCACGACGATCTGAACGTCTGAGTTCACTTGTTGCCATTGCATATGGTGTTACTCGTACTCCATCGCGAAATGTACGAAATTGACCTAAATAAATTGCGGGAAAAGACAATTCTTCCGCGTGTTCATCAAAAAGTAAACTATGTGGAAGATTTTTCTCTCCTGGAGCTAATCTTAAATATTTTTCTTCATTCCACAACAATGTTTGCTGCTGAGATACCAGACTTTCTTCGATTGGTATGTGTTCACTTATTTCATCTTGAGGTAAAATATCAGTGTTATTGGTTTCGAAAAAAGATTCATCAATTTTAATGTCATACATAGTATATAATGGCGACTTTAGTAAAAATTGAAGCCAAGTTTTTATCGTACCTTTGTTTATTATGCCATGTAAATAACTTGACTTATGGATTTTCTTGCGTTTAATGTGCACATTAATGCAGTGATCATCAGATAGATTTCTAGGGAGAGTACGAACCATTGAATCAATAGATACTGGAACATTGATTATTTGGCCATAAATACCATATTGACCGTTAACGTGTCTTAATCTCCTAATTTGCATGAATGGAATTCGCGGAGAAATCAATCGTTCAGATACTAAGTCTAATCGCGGTAAATAATCAGGTTTCGTTGGAAATTTAAATCCATTATAAGAAGCCATCACAGGGATACTATTTTTATTCACAGATTGTGCACAGGTGTTACATAGAACAATGTCATTTATATCAAGATGAGGAACTATTGTTCTTAAGATCGTATCATGTTGAAGGGATGCAGATCGTAAGTCATCTTTAAACCACAGTCTTTCACAAACTGAGCAAACATGACCAAACGAATTTCGAACAAATTTTTTTTTAAATTCGTCATGAGCCAGATGATGACGATAAAAATCTGTGTAAACCAGATGATTAGTTTCATTTTGTGATTCTTGAATTAATCTTGACTCAACCAAGTTCTGACTTTGATTTCGGTGTTCTTGAATTTGTTCTCTTATTGTTTGATTTTCTCTTAAGATTCTGGATTCATTAGGATCGGGCACATTTCTAATGTTATTAGCTGTAATTATAAAAAGTATGTTATTAATGTCATGACTCTGTACTCTCGCGCACGCTCTGCATCTGATTTTTTACGTTTTCGATGATTCTCTATCGGAATTTCTTTCTTTTTCCGGGCTCTATACGCTCTCATTCGCTCTGCAGCTGTTTTTGGATATCCCCGCTGGACTGAATAAAGATCACTCGCTGCTTGAGTTTCATTATTTTTCTTATCTCTGTACTCTCTCGATCGCTCAGCTGATGTACTGATTTGTGAACAATTACGATGATGAACATCTACTTGTACAACTATTGCATTTGGATACTCAATAGAGTTTTCGGACTCTGCCATTATTTAATCTAAAAATTTGTTAATCAGTTTACAAAAATTATATAACGAACTTTAATATTCATATTTCATGTCATAACTTAATAAAAATAATTCAAAGCAGATATTTAATAACTTACTCAATTACACAAGTTATGAGTAAATAATTGGAATTATCTATTCAAAGTAATACAATTATATGATGACAGTTAATCTTGTAGACATGCAATGATTTTATAGAATTCAAAATGAATAAATAAATCATTAAAAACGAATAATTAAAAAAGATGTACGTATACATATTTTTATTTTCTAATTTGTTTTATTTTTAAATTATTATTTAATTTGTTTTTTTATTGTTTTTAGAATTAATAATGTTTACTAGATTTACAGTCATATTTATTAATACTTGCTAATTTTAATAGATTTATATACATTTACTGATACTTACAATCAAAAAGTGAGGTTAACCTCAAATAAATATTAAAATCACGCTCACGTGTTGGATTTTTAATACTTGCTAATTTTAATAGATTTATATACATTTACTGATACTTACAATCAAAAAGTGAGGTTAACCTCAAATAAATATTAAAATCACGCTCACGTGTTGGATTTATCAAACGAAATATATAATCACTCTCACTTTTACTATAAATTCACTTGAATTTGAATTACTTTGCTTTCAATAACCAATTTTTCATTGAGGATGATGGATTGGCCATGGGTTCACCTCTCTCTCGTCTATTGGCCGACTTTTACTTGAATTTTTATGAAAACTCTCATTTGCTCTCACATAACAAATAATAAGTCTTTTTATTTTATCACTTTCAAACTAATATATTATTCTTTACGTCACTATACTGAACTTTGATAAAAAAAAACAACATGGCGCGTAACCGAAAATCGTGACGATTTTTTTTTACATTGCTATAAAATTTCTCTCATACGTCGATAAAGAAGTTTCACTTCAATAAGTCAAGAAGTACGATTTTTTAAATTATCATTAATCGATGTCGCAGTACACTCATTACAAATTATAAGGTTTCGGACATTTGAAATCGTAAGTTAAAACTAGGAAACAAGGTTTTTCGTTTCGACCTCTATAAAATCAGCGGTTGTCTTCAGGACAACAAAAAATTAATATAAAGATAAATCTATCACTGACAAATTAGGAAAATCCTTGACAATAGTTTACATTTTCATCTCTGTATTAATTTTTTGTTCGCCTGAAGACAACCTGTGATTTTGTAGAGGACCTAGTGTCGTGTTTCTCAATTTTAACTTACGATAGCTAATGTCCAAATCCCTATAATTTGTAAAAAGTTTATTATTTTTAATCGATTAGTTATTAAACACTCATCAAAAAGCAATTCAATTTAGTACATTTTATATTTCTTAAATTGTGTGTAAGAAAATTTGTTTATGCTGAAAACTTTCAGGTGTTTGTTTTCTTTAAAACTGTAATATTTGTTATGCGTTTTATTTTCGAATTTTATTTCAATATCAAACCAAGAAGTTTTATTTTCTCAGCAACGAATTGTCTAGAAATTTTTTTACATTTTTTTGTTATTAACAATTTAACAAAATTACTGTACGACAAATCTGAAAAAACGTATGTTTCCGACTCCAAAGTTTGGCACTTTTTAGCAATTTCCTTGGAAATACTTTTAACATACCTCTGAAACCCACTTTCTGTATAAATCAGGTCAACCAACACATCAAACTTTTAATTCTAGCCCTTAATTTGTGTTCTAAAAATTTTCGTCTATTATTATTTTACATTTTAAACAGAATTCTTGGCAATAATTTTAACAGGCATAGACAACAATGTATTGGTGGAGGTATATTTATATAATTTTTTTCATTTTTAACTGTAAACTTGCCTTGTGAAACAAGTCTCTTTCCTACCGGAACACTCTGTACTTAAACGGAAAGTTGTAAAAAGTTTCAATGTTTAAAGAATTTTTAGAAATTTAAGTGATATACAATATTAATGCAAAGTAAAAACACTGCTGCCATATGTAATTACAGTTTAAATATATTGTATTGAAGCCGTCTGTATGTGTTCCAAGGGATTGCTGGTGTAATAGTTTGTGTGTGTGTGTTTTATTTATATTTCACGAATTGGTAGTGATTGTTATGGCTATTAATTTTTATGGTTTGTAAAGTAAAATTGTATTAAATAGTGCTACGACAGCACAGAACAATCTACGTGTTTATCGAATGTGCCAGAAGGATCTCGATGTAAGCGTGTGGTGTACGTGCTACTAGACGCATTTTGCGAGAATCTTCTCGACTGTGCCGGGCTTCGCTCGGGCGCTCGGACTGTGTCAAGGCCGTAGTAATTACGTAGTTCACGAGAGATAAGACGCAGTTTGGAAGCTTCTGGTGTGTGAGCGTGACTATAAATACATCGGGTAGCGGCCTTAGTTTTCAGTTCCATGCGAGATATTGGATAGTGCGGTTCGAGAGTATTAGTGCGATATATTTCCAGAGCGGTTCGAGTTATTACTGTGTACGTTCAAGTAGTTATTATTGAAGTGTTGCGTTTTATATTCGGACGGTATAATTGTAATACAATTGAGTTTTAATATTAGTGGACATTTTATTGCGTGTGAACAATTTTCATTTGATTTGTTGTAGAGACTGTGTTGTTAATTACGAACTGTTTTACTGTAACAATTAAAGGTGTGATTAGTGACTTGATTGGTGTCTTGTACTTAATTTGTTTCCACTGTACCTACGACGATCGAGTAGACCGTCGTAACAATAGACACTTTTAAATTACCATTTTGTCTTATATAATTTTAGTATTTTTGTTTAAATTGTTTTACATACAAGAGTTCGAAAACTTAAACTTATTAATTCTTGAATTATAAACCAAGAAAAACAGTTTATTATATAGAAAACAAACTATCAATCCTGAGAGTGTTATAGAACTCTCAAATAGCCTTGACAATTGTTGAGAAATTCTTAAATGTTTAATATCCCGCGATTTATATATCGCTATTGTACAGTTGAAATCATATGCCATTAGCAACCAAAATGTAGAATGTTGTAAATTGTCTGCCTCTACACGACACTGGCTTGTCCCTGAAGATGACGTTTGACTCTCTGTGGGAAATATTAGTTAAAGAACGTTATATAAATCTAAATGCGCCACTGAACGTGAAAATTCTTGTCTCTGATAAATCATTTCTGTCTACTGGATAAATAACGCTTGATCCTTTTTAAAATGTAAGCATTGTCGAGGACCAACTTACCACACAAGCAAAGAGCGTTGATCTAAAGAATAACGACTAATGGAATAGAATTGACTAAAGGAGTACCTAAAATACGGTATACTTGATAGTAAATTTTCGTCTAAAGCCTAGAATATTAGACGAAAGTGCTAACTGATTGAAATAGAGTTTACAGATATATTTAAAAATGTATTATGTCTGTTGTTTCGTAATGACAGGTATATGTTTATCCGCTTCTTATAGCTTACAAAATATGCTCACTTGGCCAATCTTGAAAGTAAGACCTATACATAATTGAAAATACAATTCGTTGATAACTATAAAACAGCTGAACCTCTACTGGCTTTCGTATATTATGTAGACTATGGTGAGAGTTAAGGGGTTTCTTTATTAATATTGCCAATTGTTATAGTATTGAATGTTAATACTTGCTCGGTTTTCTGTAAATCATAAATAAATAGTTGATCCTTAGTTCTTCTTATCAAACCTGAAAATTTGTTGATTGAGAAGAGACATCGGTTTCCTACACAAAGTGTACGTTAACGAAAGAGAATTCCTGTTCTTGCTGCTCAGATATTATTAAAGTTTCAATTACCACAACCCTAGTAAATGACTAGGCCTGTTCGTAACAGGTAAACTACTGCTAGTAAACTACTACCCCAGTAAACCGGGTTTTAACTACTAAAATCTCCATGCGGACGTTACTATTGTACATTTAATAGATAACAATCCCAAGGTCGGTTTACATCTCACGCCATTTCTTTAAGGTAACCTGTGTACAGATTATCTCATAGTTAAACGGGTACTTTATCCTTCCTAGTACTGTATATGAATTGTGTCATTACTCTATGCTGTAAACTTGTTTTCCGTACTCCCTTGCTAAAACAAGGGAGGGCTACAGTAAAAATCTCGATTGCGACAGGAATTAAACTCAACACGTATAGTAAAGAAATCTAACATACCGACCACAATTCTACGCCCAATCTCATCATATTATAAATTATATCATGCTTAAAAAACGGTTTGTTCGCTGTTTAAATAAATATTAACTATCAGATGTGTGTAGCTCACGAACAGGATATTTAATAACAGTAATATCTCGGTAGTGTAATGGTAATAAATCGGTGTTATAGTTTACTTTTTTCATATGTTAAATGTATACTTAGATTCAAATTATTTATACAGAAAAATTTAGTACATATAGATGCTTCCATATTTTATGAATACTACAATAACCATGACATACTTACCAATTATATTTTGTTTTCATTTTAGAGCACTGATTCTTTTGTACGTGTGAATAGTGTAAACTGATGTATACTAAATGTTTTCAACTTATTGCTGCCTTGACATAAACCATTACCATATATATTTCTCTTTCTACCATTAAATAAAAGCACTCAGTGATCCGTTTTTTATATCGCCATTCTCAAAGCTTACTAGGGATAAAATCCATAGAAGGCTTTCAGCACAACACGCGAAAAACGGTTTATGTTAACAAATTGTATACGAATACTAGTAGAAAAAGTTCAAAAACTGTAACATAAACGTTTCAAATCAAGAAGATGGATTCCAGTCTAATCTCACACCTGACAACAATATTGAGTTCATAACGTGGTTTTAACAGGTAAATGTTTTTCTATTAATATAATGGTAATCGTTTAGAAAATAATAATATTTCTCCATAAATGAACCTTAATAATCTGGGCGTCCACTAATTTTCTTTAAGACGGAGCCTAGTAAAAACTTGCACTGAGACTGAAAAAAGTCATTTTGACGTATTATGTTCTCGACGGAAAAAATGCTTTCTGAAAGCATAACGTAGCTTCTGACTAGAGGTAGCAACTGTGTTGAAAGGCAAACAGACTATGTTCAAAATGATGTTATTGTAACCTACCAATTTTTAAATGAAACTAATCTGTTCATATCTAAACTATGACTTGTAGTGACGCTTTTACACTATAAGTCAACTTATTTATTTCTGGCCCTTGTTACATACTTATAATAGCACTCTGTACTTGATTCGCTAATGAGTTTTCTTCATAAACAATTCTTTATTTTCATAGAAGGCGCAACAGTTCTGTTGATCTTACAGAATACATTGCTATATTGCAACATATTTGTTTGTATGTTGCAAACTAATAATAATTACATAAATTTAATGTTACATTAATCTTATCCTTTAATTTAATGTTTTAACCTTGATGTAATTTATTTTTATTATTGTTTATATTCATTTGAAAATCTTAAATTTTATAAAGTTTACTAAACATATACTCATAATCCCATACATTCGCTCTATTGTATGGTAGGTTCTTCTTCAGTACGTGGATGATTCTGCAAACTAGGCATCCGCTCAAAAACACTAGAGACTGAAGAGGGTTATTGCTGTAATAACCTGATATATCACAGTTAATGAAGTAAGACCCCAGATCTATATATGAACTTCACAGGACGACAATGCAACATTTTTACCAAACTCCAGTCCGCGTTAGCAATTCTGACGTTAGCTCCAAGGGTGTTTGAAAATACTTTGCCCTCATTTATGCCACATCAAAACAGTCACCTCCTCAAACGTCTTCATACACGGTAACGCCTTGTTAATTCGGATTCTGAACAGAATCTACAAAGTGTGCCTGCGCCAGTTTGAGGAGAGCATGCCTATCCTTCTTGCTGCCTCTCCAGACCGTCTGGTTGCTTGGAGGGTGACAGAATTGCGGGTTGTCTGTCTAATTCACTGCCACCCTCCTACTATCCTTGCCATGGATGCTGTTCTTAATAAGGACTCCTTAAATAAAGCCTTCCCGCACCATAGCTCTAAAATCTCACGTACGACTTAAAGATAAAACTCATAGCTACCGCTTCCTTAGTTAGCCGGCAAACCAGAAACATCAACCATTCCACTTCCTCATCAAACATTTGCTGGAGTTAGTTAACTTTCCTAACTATCTTCCTTCATAATCTTACGTCAATTACATCGGCAGGCATAATTAAGCACAAAGAAAAAGAATATAATTATGTATTCTTACAAGCTTTCTACTACCATCCTGTTATACTTCTCCACAGTCCTTACCTTACCTAGCAAGTTCACTGACGCTAGTTTGGTAGCTGCTTACCCTGACAAACACAGCACAGTCACACGTATCTCTCTACATAGCTCCTCTATCTTCTCATCCTCAACCCTCGGTCCGCACTTCATTTCCCCACACTGACTTTAATCTCTATTTGGCTGAAGGGGATTTGTTCTCAAATCAGCCCAGGACTTGTCTTTGAAGAAATGTCATTTATTGTATTTTTCAAAATCTTAAACGACTTACAGTGATGCTAAGGACCTACAGGAAGTAAAATATAATATCTAGTTGCCGGAGGCGCAGGACTTGAACCACCAAACATTGCGGATGACTACCGTACCAGTAGTCGATACGTCTACCTTTTTTAAAGAACGCGCCAGTAGAATATTACTAAAATTAACACCGTCTGTAAACCAGCCAGCAACTGTATTTAATAATTTTATAAATATAGTTGCACTTCCGTAACCTTCAAAATGTAAACGAATTGATATAAACTAAGAATGCGGCTAGATCTATCTAGTCTTGTCGTGACTTGTTTAAATCTGACAAAAATTCAATGTAATTTGATGGGACATACCTTATACCACATCATAAATGATTTTCCACTTGCTTACTTACACGATCGCGCGCGTGTGTATGCGTGCACTACTAATACCAAAATAGTTTAAACCTTTTTCCAGTTACACCATATCTAATTTGCAGCAAATAGAATTGACTTGCACTAAACAATATTGTGTTTGAAGTGTCGGAAGTATAATATAAAAATAAGAAAAAAATCATATACGCCATTGAGATATATTCGTACACATATTACAGTAAACCGCTTTTCTATACTAATATTTATAGATTATTAATAAATATTGTTTCGACACGAATCGTCGTGCGTGAATAGTGGAAACAGAATAACCACATATAATAAATCTGATTAGATCTTGAATTACATTTTATATATAGGAAACGACAATAAACACTCCTATTCAAACAATTTTTAAAGCACTTGATTGTCCAAAAAACAGTAATGTAACTCACAATGCACAAAGCGCTTTTATATCCAGGATCTGTGACACAGTGTGTAACCAAGCTAACCTAGATACCAATAGAAGAATCAGCTACATCTGTAATGCAAGTCTGGAAAGATCGAGAAAGAGTGCGAGCATTCCGTAATCCTGCCGCTCACACAGCCCGTGAAAAGCATAGCGTAGAAACATAAATCCTCAGCATATCACATACCAACACATACTTACGGACACACACATTTATAAGTACCGTAAATTTTTAAAAATAGAGACACTCTGACAATTTTATTAAGTACAACTAAATCGACCTCGCACACAATAAATCAATTAAAAGTTTTGAAGTAAAACAGTTTCACCAAAATCACACCTGGCAACTAGTTATTCTTAAAAAAATTAAATACTTAAATTATAGTGCAAATCATTAATGTATTTATGTTTTTTCATTTATGTTTATTATACTTTAAAAATTAAAATTTTTTTAACTGCCAAGCACACGAAACTATGTTTAGGTTGTACTGTATTTCCGAATGTCTCCAAACATTTCCGAATTGTATTTCTGAATGTACTTGATCTGTAGAGTTCCTTTTAAATTACAAAATTATCCTATAGACGTCCTACCCTAATAGGATTATCCTATTATCTTTACCCCTAAAACTGAATTCTGGTTTAATTTTGTTAGAGCTTTACATTTACATACACTATAACCATTACGCTTATCTGTCTGCTTATTAGTGCTGTGTAATTAAACTGTACCGTTTCACTAATCATTTAAAAATACCTATCTTGATGTATGATGTGAAATTTGTTATAAGCTGTTAAAACAATCTGCAAACACTTTCTGCAGTCGCATACGCTGTGCAATATTTGCAGTAATCCTTTCGATGCAATCCTGTTGACTCCTTTCATGTTACAAATGTTTATCAGAACAGTAACCTAGTTATTAAAGTTATTGTTATTTAGAGATTAATATCATTCGAGCAGACAGTAATAGGTCTGAAACCTTCTTAGTTATAAGCCATTCTAAATGAACTTCTCAGTTTCAAACAACTATGCTGTAATTTGAGACATAGTTTACTGTAATTTATCACAGATAGTATAGACATTTACTACAAAAAAATTCATTATTTTTACAATTCGATATTATACGTTTATCATTTAGCATCTGTAATGTAAAAAATGCACTTGGCCTATTTTTCCTATACCCGATGACCATTTGTTATATTTTGTGTTCTCTATACTTACGTTTAACAAATTTATACTCATGTATTGTAAATATAAAATAAACTCAAAGCAAATATTTAAGAAAAGTATATATATTATAAAGTAATATATTTGTTTTATTTTATTTAGAAAAAATATAATACATTTTTATAATACATGTTTTATTTTATTTAGAAATAATATAATACATTAAAGGATATAATATATAAAGGTAATTTTATGATTTTTAATCAAAAGGCGGAAATTTTGTTTGGAAGTAAAGTTGAATTCGTTTTCATATAAAATGACATACGCTGACGGGGATGTATACTTAAAATATATATTTGTTAACGTCAGTCTTGTAACGTAACACATTTGTTGAACTTGCAGAGTTTCTTTCCCTTAAGAAATAAACAGGTAGAAAATATTTTGCATAGACAATGTTGGATTACGCACGTCTGCAGGTAAAAGCTTCCCCGTATAGGAGGAAGCATTGCAGATACCATAAAAGAAATGATAAGTGAAATGTAAAGAAATATATTGGCGCTGAGGTAGACAGATTACCATAAGCAAGCACTACTGAAGGCAAACAGGGACAAAGCTGTATGTTGGAAAGTATACATAAAGGGTTTTTAAGTGTCAGAGCGGAACAAACTATAGAAGAATTCTTTTCAGAAAAAGGCAGTTTTAATGCACTGCAAGACTTACTGTGTAAATATAACGTTTTCTCTGAGTACCCGCACACAAGTACAATATTAGAAATTACTAAACGTGCAGCAAGACAATAAACAATTTTATCTAAAATAAACATCTATAAACATCTATTTGTAAGAGTTTCTGCACTGAGAGGTCATGTAAGTCAAGATATTAAAAGTTAACCTACATTTTCAAGAATTGCAATTATTCAGTTTCTTCATATGTCATGTACACGGAATGGTCAGGAACGATCAAATGTTAATGGAGGTTTTGTAAATTCTAAAATATTTTTTATTAATATTGTCAAATACAGGGGGCTACAAAAATTAAAAGTCAAATTTAATTAAAAAAGTTGTGTTAGTAGATATAATTACAAACAGAAAAATCACTGTGTACACCACTATAAAAAATTATTCTGATTAGCGCTTTCCAGCTTTACAACTCATCGTCAGATCGGAAATAATAATCTACTAACAATATCAACAATATCAGATAACAATAGATTATTGTTATTTCTGATCTGACGATGAGCTGTGAAGCTCGAAGGCGCTAATCGGAATAATTTTTTATAGTGGTGTGCAACAGTTATTATTCTGTTTAAATATTTATCTATTAATAACAACAATTACTGTTATTTCCGATCTGATGATGATCTGTGAACATTGAAAGCGCTAATCGGAATAATTTTTTATAGTGGTGTGCAACATTGATTATTCTGTTTAAAACGTCAAATTGTTGGATAGTTTAAAAATACGAAGAAAGGATTTTTGTAATATTTTATACGTGCCCTGAAACATAAAACAATATTTATTTCAGGAAACGTTTATTTATTTAAACTAAACGTTGTAATTTGAGATGTAATAGGTTCGCATAGAATAAGCTGTCGAGACATTATTAGAATGAATCATGTTTATTAATGATGTTATTAATTTTCTGTCAATCTACGTTACTTTGAATACAGTTTATAAAAAATAGTCAAAATACAATCTAAAATTTAATTTCTATACAGTGAAATAAACCAAGATTTAAAAGTTATTATTGTGTTGTTTATACTATATGCAGGTTCTCTCTCTCTCCACACACACACACACACACAAGAGTCAGTAATGGTTTGGCAGATCCAGGACTTACAAACGTATTTAACCTCTCTCTCACTCTCTCTCTCTCTCTCTCTCTCTCTCTCTCTCTCTCTATCTCTCTCTCTCTCTCTCTCTCTCTTTCTCTCTTTCTACCTATCTACCTATTTACTTCTCTATCCCTCTAACTTCGACTGTCTGTCTATCTATCTCTGTATCTGTCTCTCTCCTTTCCCTTTCTCCGAAAAAGATTTTTTTAAATAATTTTCCACACACATTAGCAGGGAAATATTTATTTGGCACAAGACAAATTACTCCAAGTGCAACAATTTTTATTTGACGTATTTGCGTATAGTCGAAGCAGCAAAATGCAATAAAATTATCTTGTATAGAATACAGTAAAATTAATTAATGATTTAATTATTTATTCCGATTATTTCCAAAACACATACATAGGCCTACAGTGAAGTGTAGACTGGCAACAACGAAAAATAAACAAAAATCAATACCATAACAGAAAGAAACCTTTACAAATGAAACTTGAACGTACTAGTTTTCACTTTATTCACACACACACGCGCGCGCGCGCGCGTGCGGTATCAGGTGACACTACATAAATACAATTTTTGTAACCATCAGTTTACACCGCATTTCCACCTTCTAAACTTTCGTATTCTCATTGTTTTCGTCACAAAGGGAATTAATTAATGCAATTGATAAATTTAATATTATATTCCAAGAGCCGTTCATGACTATTTATTAGAAAGGCGTCTAAGGTGGTATGATGAATTTATAACAGAGGAAAGCAGGGCAAGAATAATATTGAAACATAAGTAGAAGAACCGATCGAAAGAGAAGAACAAAAGCGAACTTAATTGCTGTAAAAATGTCAACTCAGACAAAAGCCATGAAGTGGGATGAAATGAGAACATGGCGCGTAGAGGGAAAAGTAGAACAGCAGAAGATTTGCAAGCACTGACTGCAATGTGGGTTATATATTTTTTTGGACTATATATTTGTAGACAAAAATCATTGTATACTTTAACATGTCACAGTTTTCTTCCACTTGCTTCCTGTTACTTACACCAGTTTGTGTGACTGAAAATCGTTTTCACACTCTATCACGTTTTTTATTCCCGCTAAACACCACGGCTTCCCACAAAACTCATCTCCAACTAGCGTGTGACATATACAATACTGTTTTATGGCTTATCCGATAGATATTTTATGATCGGTAAAAATGTTTTATGACTTTAGTGGTTTTGATTCGTTTCCTGAGAGTTACCTAAAAACTTACCATCTGTTTTCGATTATCGTATTTTTTTATCTTTACCACCGTATGACGCGTTAATTTTTAAAATAAAATTGATTGATAGACGAAATGTTTACCTACTTATTACTTTAGAAATTATTGATTATGGCAGGCAATAAAAATGGCTAACGATATACTCGTAAAAACCTTTGTACATTGTTTTCGTTTGAATAAAAGAAAGAAAAGACCGTAAAAGCGGCTTGACAAAGTTATCTAAACGCTGGTCCAAGACAGTCAGATTCTGTAGTAGATATTTTTAAGATATTCAAAATCATCATTATCTATCTGTCCAGAATTAGGCAGGTTGCCTGTTCCGGCTTCACCATTTCCGTCTCGGTCTGCCAACATGTCTTCTTCTTGTTGGCTTATAATTCAGGATTTTTCTTGGAGATATTTTTGATATTCATAATAAAAAACATTATTTTGAACCTACTGTTAGTCACTGCTTCGGGTGGCTTGTCAAATTATGATATTCGTGTGATAAGAGGTAAGTTACTTGTATTGTCTAGATAAGTGAAATTTTTCTTTTCCGTTCGAAATGGGTCACGGCTCAAAACAAACGAAACATATATCTTAATTCTGTCGACTGACACCAGTGTAATGCCTCTGTATTTAAACCGCACAAGTGTATCAGCGAAACAAAGTTCTCAAGTTTTTGTAAATCTCGATTCTCCGGAATGACATCCTGTACTGGGTGCAGCGTATTCTACGTTGAATCAACATCACAAAAAAGTTTGGAGTAAGAATCGAGTGCCGAATGCATTGCAAATCAGGCTTAACAGGGCAGCCACATATAAACCATGTGGTTATGTGTAACATTACAGCTATGCCAACCAGCTATCAGTAAATAAGTGAATGCAGTTTTTACTTCAATACTGCGAATCAAAATGTAATGCGCAAAATATCAGCAGTATTACTTTGATTAAAATTAAGTAGAAGTTAATTGAATTCTTCTCTTTGTATATAAGAAATACGAAATACAGTGTTTTGTATTTAGCTTCTGTTTTTACAAAAAAACAAGTAACAATTAACAAAGCACGCTCTCTAATCCCAATTAACCGTAAATCAAGTAGAATCACACCAACACAGCCACTAATTTCTTTACAGGTGGATTAGGAAAGCCAGCGGATTAAAATAGAATTTGTCACTTCGATTTTTTGCGGGTGAATGGCACAGAGATAAACACAGAATGTAATGCTTTCAGTTAAGTAGAAAATTAATGCAGTAGATTTTGTAATCTCGTATACCCTTGAAAATAAACTAGTTACATAACACCAGTTATTTAAAAATATTAAAACGTGCGCGCGTACATGCTTATATAAAAGCGCTTAAATATATTTTGTACATTCCTTTTTTGTTATTTGTCGCATAATTTTATATTAAAACTACCCTTTATATTTAAAAGTACCCGTTTATAAAGCCTTTGAAGATATTTATAAAGTACCTGTTAAATAAAAAATGTTACATTCTTTATTTTTAGTGCTACTGTGTTAGAAGCATTGTGTAACACATTAAAGGTTATCTTTGCCTCAACCATGGCTTTTATTTATTTTATGGCTTTTATTATTTTATTTTAATCTTAATTTTATGTAAACTGTGCGATAAATTACTATGTCTTAGTAAACTATTCAGAAGGTTTCTGTCGAGACTGCTGTGTGTGAACAAGTTGTTTACAAGCTTCAAAGACTGCCATAAATGAGTTGAAGATCATGGTTGTCATATGGAGATTATGTTTTTGTATTCTACAAAATTTCATCGCTAGGCGCAATGGTAAGTAAAAGAGTATTAATCAGACATTTTACGTCAGTTGTATGAAGCTATTAGTAGAAACAGCGAGTTAATCAGTTTAATTAAGTAGGCCTATTGTTTAGGAAACAATAAAACAAAGTAATAAAACACAAAAGAAATGACCGACATTTCAGACAGATTGTTTACGCTGCACATTATAAAATACATAAACAGACTTTATCGCATTTCATCTCTATACCTTGAAATCTCGACGCACCACTTGTTAGCTTCTTTCATCTACCTGTGATCCGTGATCACCTGTTTGGAACCACTTTTCTATACACACAAAATAATAGAAAACTGATTACACGGTTTAAATAAATAATGTTAAAAAAAATATTTGCAGCTTAAAATATATTAATAATAATATTTCGCTATTTACAAGCAAAATAATTTAAACGTTGTAGTAAAATAACATAAACTACTCTTATATAAACATTTTATATATACTTAATATACACATTGTACTTAAATTACGTAAACATTATAAAAGTGGAACCAGTACATACGGTAAAGTAATTTGACAGTAACAAAGTAGATTGTTAATTTCAAAACAGTGGAGTAACTGCTTGAACACAGTGAAAGCGTTATTAATGAACTAGTGCAAAAGTTGTCCTTTACACGTATGCAAAAGTTGTCTTAAACACTTACACCATACGCATTATCAACCCAGATAATAAAAGTTAACTGATTACAATGAAATTAAAGGTGTCTGCATAAAAATAAACAATTATATACTTGAAAATTGTATTAAAACACCGTTTTATAAAACGCACTGAATCAACTCATGCGGAGGACTCTTAACGCACTAGACTAATCGCAACTCATGCGGAGGACTCTTAACGCACTAGACTAATCGCAACTCATGCGGAGGACTCTTAACGCACTAGACTAATCGCAACTCATGCGGAGGACTCTTAACGCACTAGACTAATCGCAACTGATGCGGAGGACTCTTAACGCACTAGACTAATCGCAACCCATGCGGAGGACTCTTAACGCACTAGACTAATCGCAAACCAATGACTTTTATATACTGCAGACAAAGTCATGCAGTAATTCCATAAAACAAACAAAGTCTTGGCGGCCTTAGAATATTACAACTTTATGCTAAATAAACAAATCTTAACTAGTGTCGAGTAAGGTATAAAGCAATATTTTGTCGCATCGGTATTAAATAAAAAAGCCCATTATATTTTACCTTAATTTAAGTATATTGACAACGTTCTATTAGCTAAAAATGTTTTCTTATGATTGGCATAAAGTATAACATTCACGGGATGTAACATAAATATAAGGTATGTGTAAAATTCTAACTATAGAGTGTATTCTACATCTTGTATTAAAATTAATTCTATTGTTTAATTTACAATGTAAATGACTTTCCAATATGATGTACAGAACAGTAATTGTTTGTTGAGTTTGGTGTGGTATACATTTAATGATGTACAAATAAATTTCTTTTGTTGTAGTACTAATAGATTTCGTATAAAATATGTAATAAAATATGTCTTATACGTATTCGGTACGGTACCTTAACCTTAAATAAAAAAAATCATTAATTGTTGGTTAATTAAAGTATGCTAATACCTTGCAACAAACTAAACCACATAATGCTTCATAAAGTACACATAAACCGCTGTACAGGCTTGCTAATGCCATCCAAGTCTGTAAGTATTATTGCAATGAAGACTTACGGTATAAAAGACGGGACTTAACAGTATCATTTAAGAGTATAACGGTGAAATAAGCCTTGTAAAATTATATGGATTTTACCTTAGGGACTCAAGGTATTAGCATTTGTATAGATTAGCCTTATCGTTTACGGGCTCTATTTACATATACTCTTTCCCTGCTTAGTTCGTTCCTGCTGTAAACAGATCACATGTGAAGCGCTATACGCTGCCTGAATTAGAAGTGTGAAAACTTGACAGTAGCAGTATGGACAAGGTACACACACTGTTGATACTGTATAAACACAAATAAATTTTAATTTGTTCATTACTGAACAATAAAACATTTGAATAACCGTGTCACAGTGGCAGTTAAATATTCTAGAACACTAGTTAATGAATTTTCTTATTCACCGGTTAAAAATCGCAACTAAAGAAAAACTTTCTATTATAGTTTATTTAAAACAAAAAAAAGAAGTGTAATAATTGCTTACCAGTACACTCCTCATTAACATTCATATCAGAGTAACTTTATTACATCCATATCAGTGTTATAACTTATATCGCTACAGTTAGCAGCATGAATCTTACGACTGTCTACAACAGTCTGTAATTTTGTCAAGATGTCATAGCTTATCTTCTTCCTTGATTACGTACTCAACCCAATGACGTCACTTGTACACAGTTATTTCATTTACCGCTTTCTATATCAATTCTTTGATAACATGCAGCTTATAGGTTGTGCTGTGACGTCAATATATTTTTTCAATTGACTGGTATCCAGTTGGCGTAGCTGTTTATCCTAATTTGAAAATTGACAGTTGCGATCCTTTAAGTGGACTAACGTAGAAGCTGATTTGTTATCTTTGAAACTAAAGTTCAATGTATATCTAAAGCATAAGTGAGAGAAATATTAGTAGACTACTGTTTTAAAAGTATGGACACAATGTTAAACCTATATGTATCCATTCTAAAATGTTATCCAAATAATTTTTCCTACAAACAAAGCTACACCTGTTTTATTATATGAACAAAGTTAGTTAATAGACTTTGATAAATATATTTCAAGTTGGTTAAAAATTTTGTTTTAATGTTTATAAAATAGCAATTGATGAAAATATTGTAACAATTATATTTTATAAACTATAAATAGATGCATTGCAAAATGAATGATTATTATTATTATTATTATTACAGTGTTAGCGTGGATTATGGTTGTACAACAATGGAATAAATCACTAACCCCAGATATATTTATCTATAATGTTGTACCTGACGGAAATAAAGTTGCTTGATTGCGATAATATTTCTGATGTACAAAATGCCTATTTCTAATTTTACAAAATAATCACATGTTTCATTATTTGCTATAGTGATCCGTTAGCAACATTTCAAGTGTAAATTTAACTTGCTTGTTAAAATGCGTTGTCTATTCGGGTACATAAATCCCACATAAAATGACCAAACGTATTGTGACAGCTTTATTTACTAATTCAATAAACAACACGCCCTTGATGCCGTTTTGCGGGTGATTGTTATTAACTTTTCTCGTTCGATTTAATGACGTTCTCATAAGCAGTTCTGTATGTTTTTGTATTCGTGTCATTCATCGTGTTAATGTCAACCTGTATATGTGCCTTATGGGCCCAGTGTTTAATATTTGAACTTATTGTATATCATGCCAGCAGGAAGTGGAAGTGATTTTTGTTCATTTGTTTGCATGTTTTATCATTTAGTTTTGTATTTTGTGTACCTCTTTAATCTATTATCAAAAACAAGAAGAGCTGTTTCATAATCCTGTGTGTGTTCTCAGCCAATTTGTTAAATGTTCGCTTAGTCAAACAGGTTACAGATCTCTAATAAATAAAAAAAAATAAAAATTAAAAAATAAGCTGCGTTCACTCGTTTTCACTATACGTAATCGAGTAAAAAGATGATGTTCCGCCCATGAGTGACCTATGTTAAAGTTTACTAGTACCATTGGTCGCTTTCTTATAAATGTTATGCTACATCACAGAGCAAATGAAATTGTATAATTTAATGTTAAGAAAGAAATATACGTAATTTATTTAAGATTAAATAACAGAGTTATGTATTACCAATAATTTGTTTATTTGTAACTTCATGTTTACAGAATTGTTTGGATGCAGACATTAAGATTCCAGTTAATGATAAAATCATATAACAAATAATAATTTAGGTTCTATTATGCAGAGGTACAACTAATGAAATAAAAACTATAAGTTACTCAATCATTTTTAGAATGTAATATATTGGGTAGGACGATAAATATGCAACATTAAAGGTTGAGAGAAATGGATTATTGGAGAAGAAAGGCGTCATTTTTGAGGTGTTCATTTTGTAGTACTATCTGTAATGTAATGGTAATAGAGATCAACACGATGTGGAAGAGATAGAACATAAATAATAAATGTGATAGTTTATCTAAGAAGAATTTAAGTTTGAATCAAAAAGTAATGGCAGAACGCGAAAAAAGGCGAAAATAAAGAAGAAAACTCAGAAAAACTTTATCCATTGCGTACAGGATAATATGATTTAAACTGAAAAATGTTGGAAGCACACATAAGAGGGGGATGTAATGAAAATAATTAGTTTATTTCTAAAATGAAGAGATATATATAATTACGAATTTTACAAATCCCGTATAGGCCCTACATATTGAAATAGAGTTTAATATGTTTAATTGTAAAACATATTTGAGAACATTTTATATATTTGGTGTTTCGGGTGACCAAAACTGTTTTCAAAGAAACATGTAAAATAATGTTGCCCTTCAAAAGTCTGTAACATATTGAAATTGTAATTTTAATTTTTTGTGTCACACATTTCAGCCTTACCAGTCTTGGCTATATACTTTTTTATATCATACGTGTAATTTTCTGTTTAGATATACAAAAATTATTAAGATTTATAAAACTAGACAATTTTTCATTGTTTTGATGTATATATCATTGTATTCCTTAGCAATTTTTGTTTGAATTTTTGTATGATACAACTTACATTTCTGATATAGAAGTAAACAAGAGAGAAACGAAAAACGCATGTTTTCGTAGCAAAGCTGTAGTGTGATGTTTCTAGAATCATTACGAGATCAGCGTTCTGCCATATACCTAACGGTTGCAACTAATCTCTAAAAAGGCTGTACGTTTGTGTGTTTCTGGTTACGGAAAGTGTGCAAAAATACATATCCTTTAATTCAATATAGGAACACAGACAGAGTCTGTAAAAATTAAACAAAACTAAATCTCACATTCCATGCAAACGAGCGTGAATCGTTTAATAAATTTTATTGCTTCATGTAGTTTATGCATATTATTACCACGGTCACAAGGCTGTCGTGTTTGAACAGTAAAAGTAGTTAAACACCAGAGCGTTTGGTAATTAACACTGTAATTACAGATGCAATAAGCAAACAACAATTGACATTCGTCTACAACAAATGTTCAAGTTTAACATCGGCTAACATACGTTAACATAACAACAAACAAGTATCACTTAACACTAACTACAGTCGCAATAAATGTAAGTCATTTATTACAGACGTACTCTCAAGGTAATTAGTTTACAATATATGCACCGAAACGCAAATACATTTCCGAGGTTAAGCGACACGCTCATTCGCAGTGACGTTTTTTGTTTTCAAAAAAGGTAATTTTGTGTGTGTGTAATATAGAATAAACATTGCGTAATGGAAATGAAATTAAGTATTATACACTAATCTAATTCAGTTACATCACATTTGACTCGCAAATTCCAATTAAGTAACGTAAATACTGTATAATTATATTCTCCTAATTCCCTATGTTGCGTCTGGAATCTCTTGAAGGCTCTTGAGCTATTCCTGGAACGCTAAATGAAGAGGGGTGGTTCGGAAGTAAATTGAAGTGGACTGTATAATTTTTGATGTAATAATCTTTTATTGAAAACTGTTGAATTTTGATGCTATTGCTGACACGTGCAGAAGTTTACTTGCCATGATGCCCGTTAATTAATTAGTAATAAAAGTCGAAAGACACAATGAATAAGGCAGAGATCGCCAATTATGATCAGTGCATGTTGCACATAATAATAATTAAATAATGAAAGCCAGTAGCCGCGGCTGGGAATGTTACGAGTGATCGACTCGGAGTATTTAAAACAACTAACGAAAATTTCGCTACAGACAGCCCAGCTGAGCCGGCTGTAGACGGTAGATAAGAAAAACGTGACGTCATCTGCGCGTGTCGCATTGCAGTATTTAAAGTACAGAGGTTACAAGTTCAAAGTCTGAACACCCTAATTACCTATATTAGTGATAAGGATTTTATTGTATTCTATAATTAATCAATCAATCTATATACGTGTAAGAGCGTGTAGGTATATTCCGTAATTCGTCTATTTTCCTAATTGGTCAACCCTCCTCCTCCTCCGAACGAGCAATTTCCTACTGTAATATCTCCCCGATGTGAGGCTATAATTTTACTTCCGGCCACTTTCGGCTACGAATCGAGATGTTTTCACTATGTCTTGTAACATAATCGGAAGGATTAAAGGGGCACGTCAGATCCAGCAGACACGTTGGTCACAATATGTGTCCAACGCAGAGCGCTGCTCGCCAGTTGCCTAACTGATAGTCTTTACAATGCAAACACCGATGAGCCAATGTGGTGGAAAGGTTGGTGCGACTATTTAACTGTTCGTCACATCACAAACAAATTAATAGTTTTAAATACGAGTATTAATATTCTATTCATATCATAAAAAGTAAATATTCAACCTTAAAGTGAACCAAAATACGACATTCTATTGTGACAGATTTCATTTCTAATGTAATAAAATATATTTTTCGTAGGAGAACTTATCAATAAATGACACTCACCATACTGACGCACTAGCGCACACACATAAAAACATAATGGTCTCATATAAAATGTCTAGATGTCGAATACTACAAGTAATATACTTATATAATATTATATGTACTTAACTACAATAATAGTTAATTGTTTAATGAAGACCTTTTATCAACAATGCTACTTTCAGCGCGTATATTCAAGCAATATGTTGCACTGCAAATATATATTATTCACATTAAATTACACAGATTTCAGTGACAGTGTCCTTCAGCGCTCCTTCATTTGGATGTTTCTTTTGTTACATTTTGCAAGTATTTTTTAACAAGTTCATTGTAATTTACCTTCGAAATACTAACAAAGTAGACAATAAGTAAAGACAACAAAGCAATTAATACATTTGCTACAGAACTAATTAATTTACGTAGATAACGGAGATGCATTTGTTAAATTCATAAGGTACTGACAAATTGTAACATTCTAACAGTACACACCCACATAAAAATTGCGTAAGCAATGTAAGCTAATTAAGGACTCACGTTTTGATGGAAAGTTACACTTTCCAGTTTAAATAAAGTACACAAGTATCACAATATTCTTCAAGCAACGTTTGGAAAACTGCTATTCTGCAAGAAAAGAATTCACCCCATTCGATTGGTAGTGCGGATACATCAGATAAACTGCTTAATATAACTAGAAGGGATAACGAAATGTTGTACGTGACATATTCAGTCTAGAGGCGCTCCATTCACAGAATCTCAATAAGCCTACAATGTAACTTACACGTGGGAAATTGCTGTCTGAAATGTTAGCAGAAAGGCAAATTTCATATTTTCTTATTCTTATCTCGTGTTATTATTTTTATGACAGTGTAAACTATAAAATAATAATTTGAACACAAGATAAGACATTTCGAAATGGACTTTAAGCAGGTAAAAAACAGATTGTCTAACCACACTGATCATGTAAAGGGGACAGTTGTCCGTTTTTTACATACTCTAGCCACTAAACTTTGTACCTCTAAAACCAATTTAGATATTAAAATTAATAATATTTTCAATAATTACTAAGCTAACGACTACTTAAAAAATTAATAAAAGTTCCACTAGTGATATTAAGAACTGTAATAAGTAGGCGGAGGAGGTGAGACGCAGTATAGTAATTCCTTACGTAGCATACATGGTGTGTCTGAGAAGACAACCACTGAGTTTGGGTTGTTCATTACGCCAACGTTACGCCAACGTTACGCCAACGTAACCCGTTACAAAACCTCCGACCCTGTGTTTGATACGAAAAATATTTTTAGATCCATGTTTTTCGGTATCCAGGCCACTTATATATAATTAGTAAAATAGTTTACCTATTTCTTGTCCGTCTGGTGGCCTTTTCTCTATATTTAATTCTACGCGTTTCGGGACATATGCCCCATCATCAGGAATATACTTTGGTGAAGTTCGTCGATCATTAAAATATTAAAAACACTTTATATGCAATTTTATACATAACAATAAATATAATATAAACATAAAAAACACACATAAAATCCCCAAACTTGAGACACACGCGATATCGGTGGTGCGCACCACGACATGCTATAGTCGACTCAACAGAAAAATATTTGTAGTATCCCGTTTGAGTGCGGTTGTAAACGACATCGTCTTTGTCTCTTCACACGTCAGATCAAGAAGTACTGCCAAACAAAGGCACTTGCTTTAGACAATTTTTACTACTCAACACAATTATACCTATAATTCATAATATTGAAGACTCCAAAATTGTGTTCCTACTATGAAACGACTAGTTTTTAGGCCAAATCGATATGATGTATTTTAGAAGGGGAGGCAGCATGAATACAATTTTTAAGCTAACTGTATACAAAATGAAAAGTTGTTAGTTGAAAAGTACAGCAGATTTAAATTTTGAAAATGAATTACAAAATTGGGAAACACAGTCTACACTATTGCTACTGAAACTGAGAATAGCCACACATATTCTGAAAGTTGATCACAAAAGAAATAGAACACTAGCATAATAAAAGGGGCCTTATTCAAAAGGTTAATCAATTATAGTGTCCAATTCGAGTGGCGACGCGGGTTTTTTCATAATGTCGAAAGGAAACTCATGTACGGGAGAAGACCAACGTGAAAATAGTTCAAAAATTTAGCAATAATGACCAATATAGTCTAGTTTCTAATATAAAGAACACTACAAAACGTGTAATAAGTTTTTAAATAATCGTCAAGTCAAAACTAAATAACTATTTAAAATTGTTGGAAGGAAAGTAATATTAATTCAAATAGAGAGATTTCTGTATTCGTGTTCTAAAAAAGCTGATGACATAAACAGTAGTAGCAAAATTGTAGTATACATTTTAGAGACGCCGTGTTCAATTATAAATAAAATATGAAATCATATTTTAATATAAATATTGTAATACGAATATTGATTACACTGTAAAACATAAATTAGTACTAGAGAATAAAAAGTGGCATGTTTGATACGTAAACAATAAAACTCTTACTAACGTAAACAATGAAACTCACACTTTGCTTCACTTAATTAATACGTATTGAAATAAACCCTAAACAGCATATCATAGTAAAACGTTTAAACTTAAAAGATTAAAAGATCTCATACGTCTAGATGAAAACTAACTTTCTAAAATATGTGAAGACGCTTGGTAAGAAAGAAAATATTCCCAAACGAAAAATGTGAAAAAATAATATTGAATTACATCGAAACAGATGTATACATCTTCTGCGTCTTCCATTGTTAACTCCATTATTAAACCAGAATCTGGTCTCCTTCATTATCTGATAATCCTTTAAAGACACGTAGAACTTTACTTGGTACTTTGACATGAAAGCAAAAGGACACTCTGCAAAAGTGAAACATCAAAGTGCATCTCAAAAAACTATGGCACTTGCCGTTCAAACACTACATATACTTTCAAACAGTTTCATGTTGCCCAGATACATATAAAAGTTAAACTTGTAAACCACGTAATTACTGTTTGGACACAAGTTTTCTTTTCAATTAAATAACAGCAATTTAATTTGTATACTGTAGGTCTTTTTATAATGTATATTGAAAATTTAGTACTGTATAGGCCAGTACTTTGACAAAGGCTAACCAATAATTTTATCAAAATATACGTTTACGACGGTCTACTCGATCGTCGTATGGTACAGTGGAAAACAAAATACATGACACCGATTAAGTCATTAATCACCAGCTTTAATTTTCACAGTTAAACAATTCGTAATTAACAACACAGTCTCTTACAAAAAATCAAATAAAAATTGTTTACACGCAATAAAATGTCAACTAATATAAAACACAATTATACCGCCCGAATATAAAACACAACACTTCACTAATAACCACTTTAACGCACACAGTATCGCCCGACAATAACTCGAACCGCACGTAATATATCGAACTATAACTGAAACTAAGGCCGCTGCCGCCTTGTATGTATACCCCCGCTCACAGACAAGAACATTCCAAACTACGCGTTATCTCTACCTACGACGTAATTAATTGCGACCTTGACACAGTCCGCGCGGCTTCTACACAGTCTAGCTAATGCGTCGAGAATCACGTACGCCACACGCATTACATTCCGGATCCCTCTGGAACTTTCGATAAACACGTAGATTGTTCTGTGATGTCGTAACAATACCAACAAGTAATAAAATCAAAGTATAACGTTTAACGCACACGCTCGCACGTCAACAGTGATGATCTCTTAAATTGGAAACTACAGTCCCAGAAGTTACTACTCTACAGAGTGTTATATTGTAAAAATAATTTTATTAATTCGAATATGCTATCTTCAGAAAAAGCCAATATTTGTAGTCTGTTTGCAACATCTATGGTCACTACTCATACTGTAACTAATAGAGAAAAAATTTAATAATTCTACATCCGTCTTTGTTTTTTGATATAGTGGTTTGTACCTGCACGACGAGGTTAAAATTTTACAAAATACGAAACGTTTGCCACAGTGTATTTATCGACAATTCCCTTGTCGCTGAATGTGAAACCACTTTGTCAGAAAAACCCAGGTGCCTCTGTGTATATAAAGTATTGTTGAATTTGAAACGTTATCACGGAATAAATATTTTCCCTCAGGAAATATAACCCTTTTACAGGAAGATTACAAATTAACTCTTAATCGCTTTACCACGTGTATATATTGAAATAATATTCAGCCCATATTATCTATCTCCTCTATTTATATGTGTGCCTTTCTTTTCCTCAATTTGCTTTTAATCCTTTCTATTATTCTTTTCTATTTATTACGCTTCACTATGTTTCTGTACGTGTGATAAAGTTAGACAGACGTGTGAAAAGTTTCTGTACGTATGAAAAGCGCACAAAAGAATAATACTATCAGAAAGTAACAATACATTTAAAACACGTTATAAGTTGCAAATCTTCCTACTATACCACCAGACAAACCAGACAATTCTAATATAAGACAAACCTGTCTATACTGTACTTCTGTGTATATTACTCCTTATACTTTTCAAACAGAAAAGTTAAAAGCTTTACTAAATTTTTTCAAACCAATTTTATAATTATCTTTGCAAAACAATGAGATCAATTTAAATAAACTTAAAAATTAGTGTTACTTATATTGTTTGTATACTTTATACCTTGTTTACGATACACAACAACACAATGTATTTATAAAAGAGGTAATATTAACATAATAGTAATGCTACTTCTGCTGTAATGCAAAAATGCAGTTTTAATTAAGAAGAGTTATACAATTTAGCTGTTGTACAAATACACTCCTTATCATTATAATACAGATTAGTTATAAAATATTTGTTTTTAAAAAGTAAAAAAACCTTGAGTTTCTAAATTTCTACTATAAGGTACTGATTTACATGAACCATGAATTATATTTTCTTAACGAAGAACTTTATTACGAAAACACCATATATATTACTAAAAGTTATTAATAAAAATTAGCCCTGTTATGTTTATAATCAGAGTAGAGGTAATTATTATGACATTATAATAATATGGTACTGTATGATAAAATTTTATATTCTGTCAAATATTATCACATTTTACACCGCAGAACTCTGTGTGATGTAGCAAGGTCTTCGTTTCTGTTAACACGGAGGGTAGAGAAAATTTGTTATCTGTACGGCTTCACTAAGTTTTCTAATTGCCTTGGACAATCTGGGCACAGTGGATAAGTTATTGCAACTTGATGGCGTTATACCATACGTTAGACGACCATGGTTGATCTGTTACTTTCTTTGGTATGCGGGTCATGTAGGTATTGATGGTAATTAAGTTTTATAGAATATTGAAACTTTCAACTTGTGAAACTTACTTCTCTTTTCTTCTCGTACGCGTTTCGGCGTGGTGTTCGCCTTTGTCAGCTTTGAGACAGACTGCCATTAACTTGTAACGATTTTTAATTTGAAAGGTATAGTGGGGGTGGTGTGTGGAGGAAGGGGATTGGCGCGGCGATCCAAATTAATGTTAGTTTTATGTATAATTGTGCCAAAAAGTGTGTATGATTTATACTGTAATTGGTCGTTAAGTATGTTGTTTGGTTGTGTTGTGTGGTGTTTGTATATTTCATATTGTTCTGGTGTGTTAAATTTTCGACCTTTGGGTAAGTATTGTAATATTTCAAGATTAGTATCTATGTTGGTGTAGCTGTGGTTTTTTGTGTGTATGTGTGTGGCAAACGCGGAATGTATATTGTTGTTGGATAAAGCTTTTAGGTGTTCAGAGTAACGAGATGAAAAAGATCTTCCCGTCTGGCCTATGTAGAAACTATTGCAGTCATTACAATTTAATTTGTAAACACCTGTTTTGTTGTATTTGTCTATGTCCGTGTTTGTATCATTGATGTGTTTTTTTGATGGTATTGTTTGTTCTGTATGCTATTTTGTACTTGTGTTTTCTGAATGTGTTGGTGAGTTTGTGTGTGTTGGAGTTATGGTATGTGAGTGTGATGTATTTAGTTTGTAGTGTCTTGTTGGTATTTTGTGTTTTGTTGTTTTTGTTTATGATGTGTTTGTGTAGTTTGTTTATTAAATTAGGGTTGTATCCGTTTTGTGTTGCTATGTATTTGATTGTGTTGAGTTCGTCATTATAGTCCTGTTTACTTAATGGTATTTTAGTTAGTCTATGGAGCATATGGTTGAAGGCCGCATGTTTATGTTGTGTTGGGTGGTTTGATGTATTGTGTGTAACCATGTCGGTTGTGGTTGGTTTTCTGTATATTTTATACGTGTGTGTATTGTTAGTTTTGTTAATTGTTAGGTCCAGAAAATGTATACTATTGTTTTGTTCAATTTCCAGTGTAAATTTTAGTTTGTGGAGACAAACGTCCGATTAGCCCTTTCAGGCTTCGCAGCACATCGTCAGGTTTCATTTCCGATCTGATGATGGATGACCTGTGAAGCTTGAAAGCGCTAATCGGGAATTTTTTTCTATAGTTGTGTGCGAAATGACTATTATGAAAGCGTGGCAGCAGATGCGGAACGGCCGGTAGAGCAAAGTTTCCGCCGTGAAGCGGGGCGACCGTAACTGGCAGCAAATGGCAGGCGATAGTGGTCGTCGTGAACACGTTTGCATTACCAGACTGCAAATTGGGTACACGAACTTGACGTCTTAATGCCTCTTGCAAAGTCAACAACGACTCTTCTGCACTTGTGACGAAGCACTTACAAAGAAACATAATTGGAGACTATAGTGCCTTGGCTGAACTGAGACAAAGACACAGAATAAAAGGTAACCTGAAAGGAGAGCTCGGAAATGAACAGTTAGCGATAAACAGAACTCTGCCTGAAAGCAACAAGTTACTGTATCGGCTGCGGTGTTTTTTTTTTCATTTAAGTGAACCTATATGAATTTCCACTTTCATTGAATAACTAGAATGTAGGTGAGAACCGAACACATAGTCGAGCAGGAATCCTGGCACACACACACACACACACACACACACACACACACACACACACACACACACACACACACACACACACACACACACACACACACACACACACACACACGTTGGCGCCTCTATGCACGCGTGTGTGTGTGTGTGTGTGTTGCAATGGACATTCTAATTGCATATGGAATGTCTCAGAGATTGAAGCGTATGATAGCCTTACTGTATGAGTAAATAGAGATTGCAAGTTTTAACGTAATAAATTACTTGATAAGGACCATTGTAAAATGTGTGAGTTTGAAGTACGGTATTTTTAAACTTGCCAAACAACTTTAAGTGGTGTGAAGTGGTGCGTAAGGGTGCTCAGCATCGTGTGTAGTAGGCGTGTGCAAGGGCACGAAATTATTTTACGGGACAAAATAAAATACACGTTAATTTAAATAACTTTTGAGATATGGGATATTTTGAGATGGGAGTTACATCAAAATATTCATAATAAAAAGACCTAACTGATGACAATACTTATTTTTATATTGTCACCGGACAAAAGGCTTGCCGCATGACAAATGGCGCCAATCGTACACTCTAGTTATTTTGGTGGCCCTAAAAAGGACCGAGTGGCGAGAAAGCTGATGTTGGTCGTGCCGCGCTGAGATGTTCGGCGGCTGCGCCCGCTGATCGTGGCGTACTGCAGTCCTCCTCTTCTTTCGGCACCGGTTGTAGAGTCGGCTGCCGGCCCAGCGAAATCCATCGCTGGCGCGGAACGGGAGTGCGAAGACGCAAGAACGGCGGCGGTTCTATTCTTCGGCTGTTCCTTCCGGCTGACTCCGCCCCGATGTCGTACGAGAGAGGAGAGGAGATGAAGTGCGTTCGATGGCGTGGCGATGAAGAGTGCGTAAAATTTTCTGCCGGCCCGGGTTTTATTAACTAACCGGCGTCGCTGATTGGCTAGCTCCGAACACGAAGTTGGTCACGTCTCGGCGGCTGCTGATGCCGGATTGGCTCGCTCCGAGCACGTAGTTGGTCACGTCTCGGCCGCTGGTAACGGAGAGCAGATGTTCGCATATCGCTACCGTCACAACTCCCCCGGGTCTTGAATGCTCTCCGGTAGCCAGCCTACTGCTCTTCTCTAGATGTTGTGGAGGTATCTGTTGGGCGCCATGTTGATTGGTGTGCCGGCTGGTAGCTCGCTGGCGTGGCTGGATCTTGCATCCGCAAGATGATCGCTGCCCCACGTTGGGCGCCACTTGTCACCGGACAAAAGGCTTGCCGCATGACAAATGGCGCCAATCGTACACTCTAGTTATTTTGGTGGCCCTAAAAAGGACCGAGTGGCGAGAAAGCTGATGTTGGTCGTGCCGCGCTGAGATGTTCGGCGGCTGCGCCCGCTGATCGTGGCGTACTGCAGTCCTCCTCTTCTTTCGGCACCGGTTGTAGAGTCGGCTGCCGGCCCAGCGAAATCCATCGCTGGCGCGGAACGGGAGTGCGAAGACGCAAGAACGGCGGCGGTTCTATTCTTCGGCTGTTCCTTCCGGCTGACTCCGCCCCGATGTCGTACGAGAGAGGAGAGGAGATGAAGTGCGTTCGATGGCGTGGCGATGAAGAGTGCGTAAAATTTTCTGCCGGCCCGGGTTTTATTAACTAACCGGCGTCGCTGATTGGCTAGCTCCGAACACGAAGTTGGTCACGTCTCGGCGGCTGCTGATGCCGGATTGGCTCGCTCCGAGCACGTAGTTGGTCACGTCTCGGCCGCTGGTAACGGAGAGCAGATGTTCGCATATCGCTACCGTCACAATATGTATGAACTAAGTGTATGTATTTTTTAAGTAAGAATTTTATGGCCATAAATTTGATTGTAAAAATATTCATGTTTGTAATACAAGAATTGTTCCGTTTGAAAGCCTTCTTGGACAACACCATTTATTATGCGTAGAAATTCATGTATATGGGTTTCTGAAGAACCAGTCAGGTTACACGAATTCAATCCATAGAAAATACTATTAACGGAGAGAGAAATCTGTCTTCAAAATCGTTAAAGATAAGGCACCGCTCGGGCATTAGGCATTTGGTCTGCCAATCGCGATAAACCTAAGTTGTAAAATCTGTTGAGTTACTGCAAAAAATGTTATAATTCTGTAATTCCGCAAAAGCGTAAGATATCCGATTAGGGTATAGGGACACTTAAAGCTGACTGCAAAAGGGTGTCAGTCGACACACCATTAACTGTAACCATATCTGTTCGCGGTGAAAGTGTATGTAACCGTGTCCGTGAGAAATGTTTACCCGCCCGAAAGCGATCCTGAGACCGGACAGAGAATATCAACCCACGCACTCATCCAGATCCAGGACCAACCCGTCGTCTAAAGGATCCGCAGTGGACAGAAAACGAAAGTGAACTTTTATTATTTATGTACGATTGATAAAAAGTTTTTTAAGAGAAAGTCTCTATCACTTCAATAAAATCTGAGTTTATTATTAATAATAAACAATATTTTTGTTAGAAGAATATAGCATTATAAACTTGCATTTTATAATACACTCCTTTAACATTTGTTTTTTCCTATCATTTTCAGATATTAAATGTACAAAAAAGTAATTAAATGAAAAATTGTTTCTTAATAGCCTTAGTAAATATGTGTTGGTCATATAAATATGCTTTATAAATTAATAGCTAGTTATAATGTCAACATATATTGCTTTGTCATATTAAAAATTTTTTAATATTAAATTGTGTAAATTTTTATTTTTGCCTCTATTAATTTATTACTTATTTAGTTTTTATATATCTCTGAACTTACCTCCAAAGGATTTTTTTTTTGTATTTTGAGTATACGTTTCAATAATGTAACATTATCTAAATTCGGAATGTATTATTAACAAATTGGTAGCTAAATATGATTTATAAATTTCTGGTTTGAAATGTGAGTTTCAGTATTGAATAAATCAATCTTTGAGTTATTTAGAATTTTATTGTAACATACACAGAATTTATGATAGTCAGGCGCTCAATTTTATATACACTATATAAATCGTTAATTGTATTAGCTGTGGTAGTTTTATTGTTTGAAAATCTGTTTATTACATTATATATAATTTTACGTGTTTTGTAATGAGGGAAGAGAGTACTCAGTTTCAACTCGACTGTTTAGCATCTGCCTGATTTCTGTCTGTCCGTCTTTCTACCTGTCTATTTTGGAGTATTTCCCACAATAACTTCTGAACGCATCAACAGATTTTTTTAAAACTTGGCTTATGTGTCCATTCCTTTACGCTACCGTATCCTGTTGTTTTTGCGATTGATTACTCAAAAAATAGGAACCAAAAGGTAAACAGTTTGAAAAATTATGAAAAAAGATTAGAGATCAAATTATTAAAAAATTCTAAAATCAAAATGGTGTATTAACTTGGATTGAATTTTAACCATAATATAAATTTAGTGTTAGTTTATAAACATCAAAATTTTGAGACTCCGTGGGTTAAAATGTGGGTGAAAATTTGATAAAATTTTAAATTACATGAGAAATGTCAAATCAACAAAAGTTTTAAGCATAACTCCTAAAAAATGAGAATAGGTTCAGTTTCAAAAACTTCAGAATTTCTTGATTCTAGGGCTCCAAAATTGAATTACAAATTTGAAAAATTGTAAAATTCTAGCCAGCTTTAGACTTTATTGAATTTTAACACAAATCCGCCTGTTTGGAATTTTCAGAGTTTATTGAACTATTTCTCTACAATTGTCACTGTAATAACCAATAAATATTAGGGTAATCGGGATGTTCGTTATAGTTTTGGAAATTAAAAAATTATTTACTATCGAAATTTACACACCACTATAGAAAAATTACTAATTAGTAATCAAAAATTAGTAATTTTTCTATAGTGGTGTGTAAATTTCAATAGTAAATAATTTTTTAATTTCCAAAAATGTAACGAACATCCCGATTACCCTAATATTTATTGGTAATCAAAAATTAGTAATTTTTCTATAGTGGTGTCCAACAGTGATAATTCTGTTTGTGGTTATAACCACTAACACAACTTTCTTAATTAAGTATCGAAATTTATTTAATAATATATGTTCTTCGTTCAAAATAATGAACAAGTTTTGCAGGTTAGAGAGCAGATCCTTTTGAACGTTTATTTACTAGTTTCGTACATTTATCAATTATAGTGCCTACATACGGAGTGGAAGTGAAGGAGTAGCCTACAATCACCGCGTTGTGTACTGAGCGCTGAGCTAAGCAATGCCATTGTCTCTCAATGGCTTCAATTTGTGTTCCAGCTGTAAACAATAAGGAGTGCACAGTTCATTCAAGCTTTATATTGACATTGGGAAAGGCTTAAGAGATATGTACCTTAAAGATCGGTAACATTCCGGACCGAATTACAAAAGAGCTACTTTACCATCATCGATTGTATGAGCGGTTGTTCCTTACTCAAAAAAATTGACAACCACTGCAGAGAACCCAAAACACCCAGCTATGATAAACCTTTCGGATGTAAGTGTGTGTTCCTTTTCGGTGATATAAAGCAACGTCTTACAAGTCTTAGACAGGTTTATGGAACAGGTTTCAGAGCCCAAATAATGAAGAGGGACAGTTGTGTCTCTCAGGCTTTGCTTCTGTTTCTCAGGCAGAAGTAGCAGGAGAATTATCAGTAGCTTTTCAGAGACCTGTCTGTTAAACTCAGCGTGGGAAAACGTAGTTTGGAGGGTTAGACGTTGCTGATGGAAAAAGAAAAACGTGAATAGACCTTACCGTGTACGTGTCGGCTCCACACGAGCTACAAATAGATTACCGCACGGATTTCCCGTTGAGCGGAACGCTACTTATTTTGCCATCAATGGGATTTTTAAAGGCATAGAAGTGCTTGTACACTGACGATCTTCCGTTGTTCTACTTGGCTAGAACATAAAGAATTAACATTAAGAATTAAATTGCATATATGGATGTTTTTGAAATAAGGGTGAGTGACCGCGCTCAAAAGTGTGCATGAGAAAGGCTTTACAACGTTAGGTTTTGAAAAGATGTACACACACACACACACACACACACACACACACACACACACACACACATACACTCGGAATATGCTAGAAAAATATTTAATTGTACAGATGGGGGTGACAGGGCTCGCAGGTTGGGAAGGAACATTTTACTTACAGCTTGTTTGCGGGTGTGTGGGTTTGGTCAGTGGGGGGTGAGGGTGTGAAGAGTTTGTTTTACTCTGTTGTTATTTCCGATCTGACGATGAGCTGAGAATCTTGAAAGCGCTAATCGAAATAATTTTTCTGTATTGGTGTGTAACAGTGATAATTCTGTTTGTGATTATAACAACTAACAAAACTTTCTTCAATAAATAAATAATTTGTTGATGCAAACTAAAATACAACATAGCAGAGAAAGAATTACTTTTTTAGAGTAAAAAATTTACATCTGTTAACAGGTACTTGCTCTTAAACGTATGAAATCTATTTACAATTACCTTGTGCTATTTGCATTTACAACTCTACAAGGAACCTTACACCACACTGTGTCATGTAGAAACAGCTAGATCATCTCTCAGCATTAATATTGATTCTAACTTCTTATCTAAATTTATACTATTTTTAATAAATTACTACATTTTAAGATTTATTTGACAATAAAACTGTTTTTAAATATTAAATTTAATTAATGAATGTTACAAACAGTCAGAGCGCCGGGTTCTTTGCGCCATATCATACACAAAGTGATCACTATTTGAAAAAACGTCTCCAAATCAAAGTGATTTAAAAATTGTTAAAACTTACTAAATTGGTTCCAAATATTTCCTTTACACTATAGAACTATCTCTTAAAGAACAAAATTTAGTTAGATGATTATAATTTAAAGTCACAGAACGTTAATACGTAAATTTAAATTCTCATGCTGAAAGAATTTACTTTCGTAAATAATCTTCAGTAATTCTTTGTCATACATATTGACATATGCTACGTGAGACCGCCGTAACAAAATAAAAAATACTGTAGTATAGTAGTACTTAATTCAAATACTATTCCGTATTAACACTAATGTAATAAAGAACCTTAAAAACCTAAGATTTTAACAGCAAAACTATAAAACTTTTTAACACTTTTAAACGCAATATGCTAATAAACAATATAAAAAATTGTATTTTTTATATTGTTTAACACTCACATCACTACAGGATGCGAGTGGAGTGTAAGTGGTGAACATCTGTTTAGGGCGTATCTGGAACATCTGTGTTGAGATGGGGAGGGGGGACAAGGGACAAGAGAAAAGGGAAGGTCAGGTGTCTTTAAAAACTAAATACAATCATGAATGCAAAATATAAAATTAACTAAACTAAATATAATCTGAATGTAAAATGTAAAATTAACTGAACTAAATATAAACTGAATGCAAAATTTAAAATAATAATGAACATGCAAAATAATATAAAATAAACTAAACTAAATAACAGATTTTAATAAAAGGGATACACAAAATTCAGTCTGTTCATTGGTTAAATGATTGCAAGCTGAACTAATATTATTAACAATATGAATTATTTATTTATTTTAAATAATTATTTTAATTACTTTGTGCAATGCACAGGACCCTATACATTTGTATTGTTGCAATATATATCTTTCTGATTACTTATCAATTTCGTTCAACATGAAGTTTGTATTCGCTTTGTATAGTAATTTTCATTTATTCGCCTCTTTGACAATGGCTTAGTTAGTCGAAACAGCTGTCAGAGTTAATTAAAAAATTAGTGAAACTTACCAAGTGTTTTTATATTTTACAAAACCTTTATAAAAAATTGTGTAACTGTGTGTAGGTCTACGTTAAATGATCTATAGAAAAACAAATAGAAAAAGTATCAAAATTAGTAAGTCTTGACACTTCATGTAAGCGAATACAAAATTCATGTTGAACGAAATTGATAAGTAATCAGAAAGATATATATTGCAAGAGTACAAATGTATAGGGTACTGTGCATTGCACAAAGTAATTAAAATAATTATTTAAAATAAATAAATAATTCATATTTTTAATAATAATAGTTCAGCTTGCAATATGAACAACCAAACTTTCATGTTGGAACAGCTGGATCACGCCAGCTGCTCTGTCTGTGTGTACACACGTATGTTAGATGTGTGCGTGAGACCTGTCCATTCCTGAAAAGCGTCAACCCTTGAGAAACGCTTCCAATTATTTGAATTTATTTAATTTGTAAAGATTGTGTGCATAATAGCACAAAAATAAATACACCAAAATGGTATAAAAATAAGACGCATATGTGTACAAAAAATAGAGTAAAAAGGATAAAAAGTGTAATTACAGGAAAATAAAAGTAAATAGAACTTATGTTAATTAAGATAAAGAAAACGGTTTGTACATGGTGAACACATACACATTACCGACAGAATGAATATCGGGTAACGTGCAAAAGACTTCGCAAATCGCAAAGACAGGCGAATTAAGTGTGACAAGAATCGTGTGTGAGAAGTGACTCCACAACAGTCTCTGGCATGCAGAATATTGTCGAAACATGATTTTAGCGCCCTGGGTATAAAAACACGAGACGCGCTAACATCATTCTCTTTCTCGATTAACCATAGTCGCAGCCGGAGGCTCTGCTTCACGAGTACAACTCTTTCACGTACGACTACTGTGGCAGCCAGAGGCTCTGCTTAGAGACAACAACGTTGGCATCTCAACCACAGCAGCAGTCAGGGACTTCACGACTACTCATCAGTTCGTGTGAGCACTTGCAAACTGAGGCCATGACGGGAGACGAGGGAGCAGCCAAGTAATCCAGCGTACGAGAATCCGACGGACGAAGGACCAGGACTCCAAGACTCCAGGACTCCAGGACGACAAAGGAGCATCCAGTATCAAGGACCTAGGACCGAAGAGGACACGCTGCCGATTTACCAAAACAATAAGGTGACAAACAACCATGTACTTGTAAACCGACGCTCGCTCAAAGTCAATAATTAACGAAGTAAAAAGAGAGACAATTCAATTCAAATATAAATTAATAATTTGTACAAATGTAAATATTCTTTGTATAATAATTCATGTAATGTTTAAGAATGTTTAACTATAATTTTGATCAGTAACTTAGAAGCTATAATTAGAATATATAATTTTTGATATTTAAATTGATAAAGTAATTAGTGAAATTTTAATACAAGTAGAAAGCAATGCATATGGAGTAAATTCAAAAGAGATTAGATCATTAGAAAAATTAGATAATCTAATCAATATCATACTAGTGAGCAAGCTGAGAGCAATATTAGATAATTTTAAAAAGATGTATTAGAATATAAAGTTGTATAATATGTCTATGTGTAATATGAGAGTATCAATTATATGTAATAATTATATGTGTGTTAAGACTACACACATGCAAATAATAATGATTTTAATCTCAACAAAAATAAGAACTTTTATTTAATAAATATTTAAATGATTTTAAACCAAATTACATAGTGTTATTATTATTACGATTATACCTATCATCATATACACACACAAATTTAATGTGTTGTAGTGTTGTAAAGATTTGTCGCCCGAGAAGTTGGGGGTTCGCACAATAAACTCGTTAATAAAGTGTTGTATAAAATTTCTTCCAAAAACGTGGGGCTAACACATTGAATGCGTTAAGAGTGTTGTAATATATATAATCATATTATCAGCAATACTGAGGTATCCAAAACCTTGGAGAACAATGTTCTCTGGAAATTTCATTTATTCCTCTTTTAAATTTACAAATTAAAATATGTTTGATTAATGCACACTTACGGTTGCACGAGGATACAGACTTACACACACACACACACACACACACACACACACACACACACACGCGTGTATAAGGTGACAAAGCCAGAAAGGGGTCAAATTCAGGAAGAGGGTGAGAGAGACAGAATGAAAGAGAGCAAGAGAGCAAGTGTGTAGGTGTGTGTGGGATCGGTGGAGTCGAAGAGAAAGAGACAGAAAGACAGACAGAGACAGACAGACAAAGTAAGAGTAGGAGGGAGGGAGAAGTAGATGTATAGAGAGTGCGAGAGAGAGAAAAGGAGAGAGAGAGAGAATGTGGGAGAGAGAAGAGTCAGAGAAGGATAGAGATCTCAAGTGTCACAAAAAGTGTTTTTATTCGTAAATTAGAAGTATAGTTTTACTAAACGGATGTATACATACTTTAGATTAAACATACTAAAATACTTTGTAGAGGCACTTTTCACTGAGGACAGAAATTGTCATCGTTATTTTACGAGTATCATGTTTCTCTGAGTCACACAGCGGTTTAAAATTCTCAAAACGAAGACGGAAATCGAAATATCAAGTTTTGGAATTATGAATTTTGGATGTTGGGTTAGCTAGAAAGAAAGATGAACTGTCATTAATCACAGTCAGACGCGGAGTGGGTAACTGTTTTATGTACTTGTACACAGCTAGTACAAAAGTTCAGTTCGAGCCGGTAGGAGCTGCCGTGCACGCAACAAAAATTCTGTACACGTAATCTTCAAAAGTAAATTATGTCTCGGGAGTTTTACCGGTTAGAAATTTGTAAAATGACTCTAAAATAAATCTTCACAGAATTTACGGAATAATAATGTAGATACATTTTTGGTGGTTGGTCACTATTTTCTGTATAATTTCTTGTCATTATCTTAAAATGGAGTAGGAGCCTCACATTTACTTATATAGTTATTGTATTTATTTAAAATTTAATTCTGTTTCTCTATATTCCTGCTTTTAAGAACCTTTACTTTAATCGTAAACAGACTTTATTTTAACAGAATGTACATAATCGTAATAGACCTACATACTATGCACATGATCTATCCAGGTTCTCCTGTATTTTCCTCTTTCATCTTCTTCCACGTGGTACTTTTTCATTGAAGATTCTTACATTCTTCTGAGGTGACCATACAATATTAATCTTTCCTCTACTATCGTTCCCATAACCCGATACTCTACTTAAGATTATATTTCATTATATGCTAGATCGAAAGAATATATAATATAATATATAATAACGTGTATAATATACTGTATAAGGTATATTTAAAAAACGGTAGACAATGTAAGATATATAATTTTATATTATTCCAGAATGCACTGTTACTGAACCTCATTCTCCTTTCTACTCTTCAGCAATAGTCCATCATAGGCCATAGTCGATAACAAATTTTTTGATGTTCCATATTCTTTAAAGTTATTTCGGGTTTTTATAGCATTATAATATTATATATTATATATAAAAATGGTTTTGTAAATTAACTTTCCTGAGTAAAATTATATTTTCGCCTTAGTATTAGAATTCAAGGCTTGTTACTAGATTACTTACATAATTAATACAACGAAAAATCAGTAAGCAAGTAGCAGACACTTAGTTTGGCTTTAATTTGTTGAGATCTTATGCGGACGCCAGATGGCCAACTCTCTCTTTTCTCCAGTCGTCATTATGAACGTTGAGAGTAAGTAACTGCAAATATTGACGTTTATTTATGAAATGACTCGGTTAGTAAAAATCATTTTGACCGATAACTTAACTTTATTTTTGTGCTATGCAGCAGTTCACTAAAAATCCGTCTCTTTTCTAGTTGATTAAACTTTTGTTAGAATACAAACATGCGGTGGCAATGACTACAAAATGTTTAATAAAATAATGTAAAGAAAACAAAAAATAAATTTCATGTGTTATATTACTTCATGTAATGCTCTGGTAGCATTATATTATTATAATTCAAATACGACTATTTACCAAACATAAATTATTCATGGACAAAATGTGATCTATTTATTAACTGGTGTACACTGGAAAAGAATGAATTCAACTGGTGATAACTTAATTAAAATTGGACGGAAATTTAATAACAGTCGCCCACAATGGAGATGCTGTTTATTGTGTGAGTAAATAAAGCTGCCGGCTACCACAGTATTGTTGGTCGTTTTGTGTGGAGTTTAAGTAACAGAATAAACAGCATATTTGACAGACAAGTTTTATTTAAGCTTAAATTGTTGAAAAGTTAATACAAAATGGTAATCAAGTTTTATCCTATCCAGTATGGTAACACAATACACTAACAAACACAAAATTGCAATGAAAATTTAATAAAGTTAAATTCTCCCGTGTAAAAATTATAAACAAGCTGTGAAATTAAACGTTAGTTAACTATTAATCGTTATAGTTAAATAGTTAACTTTAAATATTAAAGTTCTTTTGTACGAGACGTGGCCACCCCTCACCACGAAAATAAGATGATAGTCAGTTGTTTGTCGTAATTCGTTTAGGAGGTTTGTTTTCGGTTCCCGTGAGTTGACCTACTGTATTAAATATTAATGTTAATTTGATAAAAACAAACGGTGATAATTTATGTGTAACAAATTCAGGTTAAACGAGTTAAAAGAAACATACTATAATTTTAGAGGTTAAAAAATAATAGGCTCCACTGTTTTTAATAAACACAACAATTTTATCCGCTTGAATTGAAAATGCTTTACAATTCCTAGTGAGGTTTACAATAAAAAATGTTAAACACGTAGTGAGATTCAATAAGTATTAAAATACTACCTGCCGTTGATTAGGCTTTACACTAGCAATTAATATGAAAAAATTCAAGTGAAAGAATTACCATCTGGGGGCACCAAATTACAGATTAAGGAAAGTATTGTGCCAATTTACTTAAGAAAAAAACGAAGTGTTATAATCGTAGTCCCATCTACCAACAAAAATTAAATGATTAAGTCAGTTTTGATTTCTATTGTCAACCTAGTTTACGTTAAAAATAAAAATCTTACTGGTTGGCCTACACCCAGATTTGTTGAGTTAGCATCAATTATATTAGTATAGCATTAATAAGGAAATGGAAATTAATTAAAATTATATTGGTAAAAATTACACTGATGGAATGGTTGCTCGGACTTGGTAGAACATTTTATTAATACTTGAATTGAATAAATAATCATTTGGTATAATTCTACATATAATTTTTATTTTCCTGACAATTGTTTTACCAGTTACGCCAGGTTAGGCCAGGCTAGATTTGAACGGTGAACTGTGTGTTCGAAAGAATTTGGAAAATATAAAGTTTTCAATAACTGCCAAGTTAGATGTGATGACAGAATATTCAAATGATTGGTGTTGTTTTTTGACCATTTTCGAATGTTAGTAACTTAGTACTGCTAGACGGAATCTAACAAGTGAGACATTACACAATAACAGCATGTGTCATTATTTGTCTTCATCTAAATTTTGCCTAATTTAACAGCTTACTTCAACAATTGACACATCTGTCATGAAGTAAACACCAATTATTTTAACAACGATAATTTTGATTCCGTTAACGTTAACAAACGTTAATGTTAGAAAAAAAAAGTTAACGGTAATGTGAGAAACGTTAATCTTTCTAAATTAACAATTAGTAAAAAGTAGTTTCTCAGTCAAAATGTTGATAATCTGTTTTACAACTTGAATACCACCAACGTCAGTTAATCGTCTTCACGTAACCATTTCCAATTACAAGCCGTTATTTTATAATTAAATTTGTCTTATTTCTTACCTCTTTCGTCGTCGTAACCATAGTTAAATTGAGGATAATAATTAAGATATTCTGCTCAATTTGCAGTTTTACAGTGTGACGAACTTATAGCCTTGTGGGAAGTTATGCACTCTTTTGCTTTCTCCCAGCGTGTGACCTACAAGAAAATTACAATAATTTTTTTCGGGATGTGTTTTCGTTGTCACCATAGTTTATAATCTCGCTTGTCTTTCTAAGATGATAATAAAAAAATCAAGGCTGCATTTCTCCCTAGTTGAGGTTCTTCATTACACATGTGAAAAGTAAAGATATTTTTACATATAAACGATATAAAAATTTTAATATAATAATTAATGTACGGCATAGGAATAGCTAGCTGTTTTTGCAATGGAATGACATAATTTAAAAAATTCATTGAATGCAAAAAAGAACATTTCCAGTATATAGGCCTAAATCTGCAGATATACATATTTTTAAATACAATTTAACAGTTTAGTAACGATATATCAGTTCATTTTTTCGTATGTTAATAAATACAACAATATTCCTGATGTTTCTGAAACTTTACAGGTGGTTACAAGGAAATTTGTCTTTACAGAGTAATGAAAATAGTGTTATTAATAAGAGCGGTTAAGTGAAAAAAGTAGCGATATTCATGATCATATAACTGCGTTGAATCTAGTCATTATGAAAGTCCATGAAAGGTTGGCCAAGCCACATATACAAGCTGAACGTTTCAGGGAAACGTTATAAAGCTGTTTAATAAGATATTCCAAGCATCGGAATATTAATATTACGTATTTAAATATCTAATCAGTATTCGCAAACAACGTGGTAACATAAGAAGTTTATATATCTTGTGTTACCAGCATTCTACCAACACACGCTAAGGTTAAACAGGTACTTACTTAAACTTAATTATTCTGATATTTCTGTTTTCAGCTCATATTTAATAGAATAAACAGAGTTATCACTGTTGCACACCACCATTGGAAAATTGTTCCGATTTCCTGGATTTCCGATCTCACGATGAGGTGTGAAGCTTGAAAGCGCTAATCGGAATAGTTTTTCTATAGTAGTGTGCAACAGTGATAATTCTGTTTGTAATAGTAACCACTAACACAACTTTCTTAATTAAATTTTTAATTGAATAGTTACGTGATATTAACAGGAGCTGTAGCACTTCTTTCCTGAACAAAGGTGTGATTGTCAGCAATAACAAGTCTTTTGTAAACGTCGAAATTACGAAATAAAATAATTTTGTACCCTCATACACGCGCACTTCACACTCGGTAAGCACCCTTACGCACCATTTCAAAGCACTCAAAATTTGTTTAACAACCATAAAAATACTTAAAACTAACATTTATCACAATGTTCTTAATCATCGAACTTATAATGTGCAAACCTGCAATCTCTGCTTATTCATACAGTGTCTTTATATGCTAGCAGACACTTTATTATTTGATATATTCTATATGCAAATAAAATATCCATTCGAATATACTACATACATTTATACTGAAAAAAATTGTAAGTAAATAACAAGAGAAAGTACCTTACATGAATAATAATATTATAATCCGTAAATCCACATTAAATGGAAGTTAAAAAAGTCATAAAAATTTGGACTAACTAAGCTGTAATTTGCGATGACCGTATACCTGCGACTCCAATAGTGTATAACGTATAATTTTACGCGCAATTACGGAATGGGTTAACGTTACATTCACACAACAGAATACGTATTGATCTGATAATAAACGGTGCCGCGTACTAGTAAGCAATTATGAGCAGATATTTTTTATCACAAATTGTTTTTAATATTGCCTCCTGTAACATTTACAACAGTCAAAACTTTAGGTCCTATCAGATATAATAAATAAAATTTTCCAATCTTTATTCAAGTTTTATCAGTATATAACTAATACACAAATATGCTAAAATGTCTTTATAGATTCATCAACTCATCTCTCAGCACTACAACACAGAAATCCGTCCTCACATGTGTTCCAGAAATCTGTTTTATACTCATTGCAACGCAATTATAGATTGTAACATAAAACAGGCCATGGAGTTATAAAAAAAAAAAATGTAGATTAACAGAAATTAATATCTGAAAAGCTGTAGTATTCATAGATCATGCAGCAAAGGACAAATAGGTCTAGGAAGATGTAAGAAACGGAAGTACTAGAAAATCAAAGCAGGTCGAAAGAGCCAGATATTATCAGGGAAGAAGATGAGAGGAAAGAGAAAATATTTTGTACATTTTATACGTTTTGGAATGTCTAAAAATTTTATAGAATTAGTTTTATGTAATCACCATAAAAAAAATTACAAATTTTTAGAAAAATTACAAATATACTACAGCACTGGCTAAAAATTTTAAAATCTCACTTGCTGTTACAGGACATGACAAAAACCATATTGCTACGAACTTACGTAACGCTCTCGAAACGTCGACAGTTGTACACGTTTCTCGGCTAGCCGAGTGTCTGTGTCAAGGCCGCACAGAAAAGTAAACTCCAGACTGTTCGAGTACTTGTAACTACGCAAATTATGATAGCACGCCGCCAAAAGAATTAAAAATTATTCTGGAACATCTGCAGGCTATATGTAAGCTATAGCGGCCGGCTTAGAAGTTAGTGCGGCCGGTTCAAAATTGTAAAGTGCGGATAAAGTGATTGTTTCTGATTAGTGGAAAGTGATTACTGTGTTATAATTAGTGCGGAACACTGTTAGTTGACATTGTTTTTGCCTGTGGACAAGTTAAACTTGAATTACTGTAAGAAAGCTCTTTGTAGATTATTTGTGACTAACTAAATTTGGAAATTAGTGACTTTATTGGTGTCTGTATTTTGTTCCCACTGCACAATACGATGCTCCGTAACACCGTCGTAACAGTGGGTCAGAAGTGCTACAGAACCTCTAACAGTGGAAGCAGAGGACACTTTATACAAGGGTAGCGTACGTTGTAGTTAATCTGTAAACATGTAAACCAGTTAGATGACGGAAGCTTTGCAATCCCTGTTTCGGCAAACAAAGGAACAACAAAAAGGAGAACGACGACAAGAGGCAGAAGAAATAGAGGAACGACGACGATAAGATGCGGAAGAAGCACAAAAATTCCTGTCCTGTCAAAAATGTATAATTCCCTGTCCCGTGGTATTACGTATGAAACGAAACATGGTCTGCTTACTGCGAGTTTCATTCAACTTGTACATATGTAGTTTCACTCCTTACCTGCAAAAGAAACAGTTATACAGTGGGGAGTCGGTTATCAGAATTCGGAATTTGACGATTCGTATAATCGATTTATTCCGATAACTGACACTGACACGAATTCATTATTTCTGTTAAATACTGCATGTATCTAAAAATGTAGTGCTGTATTTTTGTTTTAGTTACTCAGTAAGAAGCCATTGTAGCCTACTCGTACTAGCGATGCACAAATTTACGATTTTAACAAAACTTGACCTTAACAAAACTTTTAAAATTCAGTAACACGAATGATACATTTCAGAAAAATTACGGTAATTTGCACTATGTTTTTTCACTCAACTTATTAATATACTAAACATAAGAATTTGAAAAAAAAATAGGTATACACAAGTTTCAGATGAAATCTGTTATCTTTTTACTTCCATATTCCTTAAGGAAATGGAAGTATGGTGATGGCAAAAAAAAATCGTGTTCGAGAATATTGCAGATTCTGATTGTACTACACTCAAAACATGAAAAAAAGTCGTTTTTCGAAAAGTGTCTGTGTGTGTGTCTGTGTCTGTCTGTCTATCTGTCTGTCTGTGTGTAGATTTTTTTTCTATGGCAAACGATAACTGCCGCAAATTCAAACAGAATCCAATAAGTTTTTGCGTACAGCCCTGATTTGTAGAGTACATATGACCTATTGTTTTTGGTGAAGATCGGTTGAGGGAAAGGGGTAGTTTACCAGCAACGGTTTTTTTTATCAAGGGAAATTTTTTTATTTGGCAAACGATAACAGCCGCAAATTCAAACAGAATCAAATAATGTTTCGCATACAGCCCTGAATTGAAGAGTTCTCAAGATCTATTGTTTTTGGTGAAGATCGGTTAAGGGAAAGGGGTAGTTTACCTGCAACGTTTTATGTTTTAAAAGGGTATTTTGTATGGCAAACGATAACAGCCGCAAATTCAAACAGAATCAAAAGATTATTTGCATACAGGCCTAAATTGTAGAGTTCTCAAGACCTGTTGTTTTTTGTGAATCTCGGTTAAGGGAAAGGGGTAGTGTACCTGCAACGTTTTTTTAACAAGGGTATTTTTTATGGCAAACGATAACAGCCGCAAATTCAAACAGAATCAAACAATCTTTTGCATACAGGCCTGAATTGTAGGGATCTCAAGGACTTTCGATTTTGGTGAAGATCGGTTAAGGGAAAGGGGTAGTTTACCTGCAACCTTTTACGTTTTAACAACAGTAAAGTACTTGAAAATTCATTTAAACTTTTTCAAACAATGGTAATTGTTAAAAATAAAATAATCTTGTTGCCAGGCAATAAAATTATAATTTTCTCATTTTAATGTAAATTATGTATGAGTTAATATACATGTATAAAATAATATATCTTTCGTGGCAGGTAATCATATCTCAGTTATGTAATGTTTACGTTTCCATTTTATTATTATGACTACAGCAATAAAAAGGCAGGGAAGACACACACACACACACACACACACACAAAATTCGCGTTATTTCTGGCCTCACTCATGTTTATTTTCTTACATTTGCACGCTTTTTAAATGGAAAGTGCCGAAACCCACACCAACATAACGCGTGCAAGCCGAAAAAATGGACATCAATTTGCTTCCTGTGGATCGCTGGGCAGTGTAACTGCACGTGTTTACAGAGGAACGATTCATAGACAGACTTTTCGTCTTTAGGGAATGAACCCTCTGCAAGATGCTGAGGGTCCATGAGTGACTTCGGAGCGCTCCTTCTTTTTCGCGTGTTTGTTCTGTGAAACGTACACTGTAGATTCGCAGCTATACTCTAAGCAACGCTCAATAGGAAATGTTGAAAATTTTTGTCCACGGTGTACCCTCATTCACACTAAACCTGCTCTGATGTTTTAATTACGGACATCATAATATTAAAACTTTGGAAACTTGAGCACTACTTAATGGAGATCAATCATTAACTTATACAAGCCATTATTTTTATGCATATTTTATATATATACCACGCATATTTTTTATGCATATTTTTTATATGTGTACCACGTTATCGGCAACAAAGAAGTAGTTTTTGTTAAAATTCCTTCCCGGGATATTTGGCCGTAGTCCAATGTTTTCTACAAAACCAGACGTTTCGGCAATGCCATCGACTTCCATCATCAGTGAAAATCGAGTGCGATAACGTGAGGTGGTATACGTTAGTGACCACAGTACTGTGGTTAAGGCTGAAGGAGTAAGTAGAATGAAGTAGTTTCTATGGTAATTTTTCATTTCGAAAATGATTTTAAATATAAATCTTAGAATATGGATGTCATGTATGGTTCTCCTACCGATTTTTTTTTTTTTTTTTTTTTAAGAGATACGGCTCTTTTCCTTGGCGCTAGATTGCGTAGTCGTTTTAAATTTAGGATTTCCGCACAATCATATATTCTTTCTGTTTTTCAAACCACTTCATTGCTATGTCTAAGCTGTGAACAGTGAAAACCATCATTATGTAAAGGTACCCTTTCTTCCTTTCTTCCTTTCTTCCACTTTGTCGTCTATTTCTTCCTTTCTTCGTCTTCTGACGATTTCACGTTTTGAATATCTAATATTATTTCTTCTTCCATCATAACCTGGTAACCAGGATTATAGACGTCACATTCCTACCACTCATTTATATTATCCGGATCGCAATCCTCGAATTGCAGAACCTCTTTAATTATTTCATAGATCGCCTTGAACGTTACAGAACCAGTAGGGTGGTTTTTATCGTTACCTTCAATATTAGCCGGAAGCTATTTTTTCCATCATTTTTGTCCGTTTCACTATAATACATTGTACCTCAAGCATATGCTCCCGTGTAAACTACTTTTTTTAAGTGTGTCTTAATGATTTTCACTAAGAAGTTGACGTCTAAGCAGTTGCTTCCTATATAAGTTTTAAAAATTCTCAGTTACACCATTGACCAAAGGCTACATAATTGACGTCACATTTGGTGGAACAAGAAAAACTTTAATCATGCCTTTATGGTTTTCCTATGTAAACTGCGCTTTCTGCTGTCAACACCAGACACAAATTTTAGTATAAAATCGCTATTTTTTTTAATCTATAAAACTGTAGCAGCTCATACACCATACTCCTTAGCTAATTCAGCTCCATAAGAACCGCACTTTAATTTCTCAATTATTTTTTCTTTATTTTTTAAAGATAAAACGACACTTTTACTTTTTTGTGCTGAGGTTTCGGCATTTTAAAACACAAAAACGCTGTAATTAATCTAACAATCGATTACCAATACAAGTTTTGTTAAATTACCATTTAATGAAAATTGCTGTTGAATTATGGAAGCAATGACTAAGGGACAGACCAAGAAACAACTAAACACGTAAACAGAAAGCAGTGGCGACAGCGACAGATGGACAAGTGCACACAAACTAGAAGCAACTGAAATAAACTAAACCAATACACTACACTATTAGCGGGCACAGATCCCAACCAGCATACTACAATATGACAATAAATACGCAATACTGTTATATCTACTGTTCTGTATTTTTCTTTAGTGGAACTGTATTATTTACTTTTTATTTTTAAACTCTAACTTTCTTAACCCAAATTTAAAAGTGTACGTACGATCTTCTGAAACAGGTTCGGATAATCGGTACTTCTGATGACTGGCGTTCGGATAACCGACGTCCAATTTTATTTCTCACATGGTAACAAAGTTTTTGAATTTTGTAATTAAAAGAACTGTGAAAGACTTCAAATTCACAAACACTTACGTTTTGTAGGTTAACTTATCAAGACTGATAATAAAATAGCAACAGTACCTATGGCCTATACCTTGTTTCTTACCATTTAGTGATTCTACCTAGAAAAAAGGAATATACTGTTACGACATCACAGAACAATCTACATGTTTATCGAATGTTCCAGAGGGATCCGGAATGTAATGCGTGCGGCGTATGTGATTTTCGACGCATTAGCTAGACTGTGCCAGAAGCCGCAATTAATTACGTCGTAAGTAGAGATAAAGCAACGATTTGAACGATGGGAAAAAGACAGAAGACCGAAGTTTTACAACTGTGGAAAACGTAGTCATCTACATATAAACTATTGGGAGAAGAAGATACCGAGAGTGATCGCACTAATTGAGAAGTAAATCCCTAGAACAGCGCACAGTTTCCACGCTACATAAGACCAATTAATGGATTTGCGGAAGGTAAACCAACATCATTTACAGTTAACACGGGCGCAACAGTGTCCATTGTGCGCCCTAACTTAGTCAGCAACCGCCAGCCACAAGTTAGCTCTTTACAATACAGACAGTGACTGGAAGCCCCGTCAAGGTGCTAGGAAAGGTAGACGTACGTGTACGCCTGGGTCTTCTCTAATTTAGCCACCAAATGCTCGTGGCAGACATTGTCGATGAAGTGATTCTTGGCACGGACATTATGAATGCCTGCGGATTCGTTGTGCACTTAAGAGAGAATGTCCTGAGGGTTGGGCAAGAGAAGTCAAAGCTTTGCATGGCTAAAATGGCAGAGTCTACCAACCATTCGATTAAGCAAGTGGCATTAGTCGAAGAAAAAGTCAACAGGTCTGGTCTAGAGGAACCCTCCCTATTGCAAGCGCAAATGGAGGAAGAACTAGCAGAGGGAGTATAAATAAGTTTATCGACAAAAGAAGTGATTGGAAAGCCAAATATGGGTGTCGAGGCAAAAGGCTCTTGCCTGTTCCTGAGCTAATGGAAGAACCCGGATTATAAGATGCTGAAGATGAAGTTACGCAAGAGGTTGTTGACGAGAATCAAACAGACTTAGGTCAGCCAGTGGTGTTTAGGTCATCAGTACATGACGCAAGGGGAGTGATTCCAGCAAAGCTAGTGGTTGAGCGGAAGACTCGCATTCCTGAGAACGTGATGTTTGGATCACACGAGACCGAACTCGAAGGACGGGAGAATTATTTTTCACAAAGACGTCCACCTAGATCGCCTGGCCAAGTATTAATTCAGAGACGGTTTGCCAGATCTGTACGAACAGGCTTAAGGGGGGGGGGCAGTGTTACCACGTCACAGAACAATCTTCCTGTTTATCGAATGTTCTAGAGGGATCCGGAATCTAATGCGTGTGGCGTACGTGATTCTCAACGCATTAGCTAGAGTGTACCAGAAGCAATTACGTCGTAGGCAGAGATAAAGCGTAGTTTGGAATGTTCTGGTCTGTGATGGGGGGTATAAATACAAGGCGGCAATGGCCTTAGTTTCAGTTAAAGTTGCGATATATAACGTGCGGTTCGAGTTATTATCGGGCGATATTACACTGTGGGCTCAAAAGATTATAAGTGAAGTTCTGTGTTTTATAATCGGGCGGTATAATTGTAATATAATTGTGTTTTATATTAGTTGAATTTTATTGCGTGCGAACAAATTTTATTTGATTTTTTGGAAGAGACAGTGTTGTTAATTATGAACTGTTTAACTGCGAAAATTTGTCTGCTGATTAGTGACTTACTTGGTGTCTTGTATTTTGTTTTCCACTGTACCTACGACGATAAAATAGATCGTCGTAACAGTGGGTCAGAAGTGCGACAGAACCGTTAACATTGAAAACAGTGGACACTTTATACAAGACGAGTGTTCGTAATTAATCGGTAAACAAGGGATGCCAGTCAGATGATGGAAAATTTACAGGCGCTGCTGTTACAGACGGAGAAATGACAGGATGAGAATCGTAGGCAGGAGCCGGAAGAAGCAGCATGATGACAAAAAGAAGAACGAAGATAAGAAAGAGAAGAAGGAGAAAAACGACAGGATGAAAAACGCAGGCAGGAAAGAGAAGAGGCTGAGGATCGTCAGAAAGCATTAATGCTAGAAAGAAAAGAAAGACGAAAAGAAGAACGTAAGCAGGATGCAGAGGAACGGAAGCGTGAAACAGAAGACATCAAGGAGTTAATACAGGAGCAAAAGCAGACACAAGAATAAACCGTGCAGATTTGGGTCTCCTACGAATTGAGTTTAATAAACAATTTACTAAAATATCGGAGGTACAAGAATCAATAACATTAAAATTAGCTGAAGTAGAAAAATCTATTTTGATTATTGAAGAATCGATTTCTACAAAAATAGCTGTCATAGAAGAATCTGTATCAAATAAAATGTCTGCAGTAGAAAACTCAATGGCAATCACAAGAGAACAAATTAAAAATGAAGTTGAGCAGTGCATGATGATTCAAACAAAACAATTTTCTAAACAGACTGTACCAATGATAAAGACACAGAAAAAATGTGAACAGAGAAAGTCACTTTGCCTGCAGTAGGGACAGTTCATGTCAAAGCTCCAACCTTTGACGGAAGCAGTAACTGGGCAACGTACCTCCGCCAATTTGAAACTGCTACATGCGCAAATAATTGGACGGAGAAAGACAAGGCAGTTTCACTCGTTCTCTCACTAAAAGAACCTGCGGCAGAATTACGACAGTAAGTGCTACCTGACAGCCAACACACTTCTACCGAATTGATAAAAGCTCTGGGATTACGGTATGGTGATAAACATTTGCGAGATTTGTTCTACGCGGAGTTGAGAAAAAGACGACAACGTTCTGGAGAGAGTCTTCAAGAGTTTGAAGCAAGTATCGACAGACTGATTAGATTGGCCTATCCTGAAGAACCAGAAGATTTTCGAATAAGGTTTGCGGTGCAGACATTTATTGACGGCATCGGAGATTGTGAACTTCAGCATGTGTTACGAATGGCAAGACACCGAAATAGCTTAGAAGCTCTTGTTCACGCCCTAGAGTTTGAAGCTGCCAAGTCAGTGTCCCGCTACATTAATGGGTTTGTGGCATCACGTTGCAGTCAGCAGATTCCTGTATCACATTGCTGTTACGATGGGTGCAGAAAAACAATGTTGTCTGACAAACAATTCAGAAGTTTAAGAGCGCCGCAACGATTTGAACGATGAGACAAAGACAGAAGACCGAAGTGTTACAACTGTGGAAAACGTGGTCATCTACATTTAGACTGTTGGGAGAAGAAGATACCGAGAGAAGAGAGTGATTGCACTAATTGGAGAAGTAAATACCTAGAACAGCACACAGTTTCCACGCTACATAAGACTAGTGGAAACTTGATTGTTAATGGTTTTGCGGAAGGTAAACCAACATCATTTACAGTTGACACGGGCGCAACAGTGTCCATCGTGCGCCCTGACTTAGTCAGCAACCGCCAGCCTCTAATTAGCTCTTGTACAATACAGACAGTGACTGGAAGCCCCGTCAAGGTGTTAGGAAAGGTAGACGTACGTGTACGCCTGGGTCTTTGCTAGTTTAGCCACCAAATGCTCGTGGCAGACATTGTCGATGAAGTGATTCTTGGCACTGACATTATGAATGCCTACGGATTCGTTGTGGACTTAAGAGAGAATGCCCTGAGGGTTGGGCAAGAGAAGATAAAGCTTTGCGTGGCTAAAATGGCAGAGTCTACCAACCATTCGATTAAGCAAATGGCATTAGTCGAAGAAAAAGTCAACAGGTCTGGTCTAGAGGAACCCTCCCTATTGCAAGCGGAAATGGAGGAAGAACTAGGAGACGGATTACAAACAAGTGTAATAACAAAAGAAGTGATTGGAAAGCCAACTATGGGTGTCGAGGCAAGGCTCTTGCTTGTTCCTGAGTTAATGGAAGAACCCGTAGTACAAGATGCTAAAGATTAGGTTACGCAAAGGTAGTTGACGACTGGGTCAGCCAGTTGTGTTTAGGTCATCAGTACATGACGCAACGGGAGTGATTCCAGCAAAACTAGTGGTTGAGCGGAAGACTCGCATTCCTGAGAACGTGATGTTCGGATCACACGAGACTGAATTCGAAGAATTATCTTTCACAAAGTCGTCCACCTAGATCCCCTGGCCAAGTATTAATTCAGAGACGGTTTGCCAGTTCGGAACGAACAGGGTTAAGGAGGGGTCAGTGTTACGACGTCACAGAACAATCTACCTATTTATCTAATGTTCTAGAGGGATACGGAATGAAATGCGTGTGTGACAACGCATTAGCTAGAGTGTGACAGAAGTCGCGCGGACTGTGACAAGGCCGCAATTAATTACGTCGTAGGTTGAGATAACGCGTAGTTTGGAATGTTCTGTTCTGTTAGCGGGGGTATAAATACAAGGCGGCAGCGGCCTTAGTTTCAGTTAAAGTTGCGTTTTATTACGTGCGGTTCGAGTTATTATCGGGCGATAATATTCTGTGCGCTCAAATGGTTATTAATGAAGTGTTGTGTTTTATAATGTCGGGCGGTATAATTTTAATACAATTGTCTTTTATATTAGTGGACATTTTATTGCGTGTGAACAATTTTTATTTGATTTGTTGGAAGAGACAGTGTTGTTAATTACGAACTGTCTAACTGTGAAAATTTGCCTGCTGATTAGTGACTTAATTGGTGTCTTGTATTTTGTTTTCCACTGTACCTACGACGATCAAGTAGACCGTCGTAACAATACGACCAAACAAGTCTGAAAACATAAACTTAAACGACACAGATGTGTGGGTAGATTCAGGAAGAGATGGCTTGAGGATCTTTGAAGGCGGAGCAGGCAGCAACTTTGCTGTAGCCTACCGTGGTGTGAAGATAATAATGACGACTTTTGGACACTAAGCTTTCTTATTGAATATGGAAAACTCTGAAAATTCTAGCCTGTTTTCTGTGCGACTGCATACGATATGTATTTTCATTCAAGTTTATAAAAATGAAGGAAATAATAGAATTTCCTTTTTATGTTTGTCAAAAAGTCAATGCCTTTTTTTTTACTTTCATATTCACCATAAAAAAAATCTTCATTGGTCTCACAATAACAATCTATTTGTTAATAGTAGAAAACCTATGACTTTTTTATTTTGATTTATTGTTATATTAAGTACACAAATGAACATACAATATATGGTATCCACATGTGTAAGTGCATAAGTGGAATGAATAGTAATTGCTTTTGTGCATAGAATTAAATAATTCTTTTGTGTTGTAAGCGTCTAAAGGCAGAAGAGTTTATAACTGTAAAGCGTGTGCAGTATCACAGGATTTTGCTGTCACACAAACACTATGTACGCGTATTGTACACAACTACCACTGTCCGTTTCCTTCCCTTTCAGTTGTTACTTGTGCTCATTTCTATTTCATTTTTTAGCTAATAATTGTCAAAGTTCAATGTTACCTTGGTTAAAAAGGCGGGGGGGGGGGCGCACGCACGCACGCACGCACGCACGCACGCACGCACACACACACACACACACACACACACACACACATTGAAAAAATAGTGGTAACAATTTTCAATTTTCAAAGACTTTGAACAGTGTATGGCAAAAATTTGCATGTCTTCCACGCTTTTAAAAGGCTGTATCGGAAACAACTTGTAAATTTTTAAAACGGGAAGTCATTAAATAGATTAAGGTCGGGGGAATAGTGTAGCTGGAGTACCGTAGGAATATAATTTTTGCTGCATGGCACTGAGAGTAATGTTGAACCATCTCTGATATGAGCCTCTGGTTGCACTCAAATCATACATAAAATTATGACGAATAATATGGTGATTTAAATTTACTCTAACGCCAATTATTAACCACAATAAACAATCAGGCATAATGTCCGCGGTCAAAAATCAAGTTTACAAAACTAATTTTACAAGCAAATTTAACTGTGCCGTAACTATGGAATTTCGTTACGGCAACTTACAAATTTTGATTAAGTAAAATTTCGGCAATTAGAATTATATATATTATTTTGCCGTGTGGACACACGCGCGCTATCTAGTAGGGATCGACGCAACTTGTGTTTCACGATTCCGCGGTGAGGGGTCGGTGCTGATAGTTGTCTTGTACACGTTTTTCGCTCTCTCCTGTTTCAGCCTTCGAAGCGGCGTGATGTTGCTCGCTCGTCTTCTGAATAAAGTTTGAATTTTTTTTTAAATACCGGGCGATTTATTTTTATTATGGCCGGCTGAGTAAAGAGATGTGCTCTGGGGTGTCTGCGGCCCGTTCATCCGTTTCCCGAGCGTCAGACCAGGATAAAATGTAGGAAAATCAAGGAACGTATACGGGGCTAATGTCCTATGCCAAACTCTACAGGTATGTCTGCAGAACAATGTTTCTCGTGTGCTGTGGAAGTGAAATTTTTTGCAAAGAAAATTATTAACTTATTCCTATGTGTGCATGTGGCACTAATTGAGTTTCTCGTCAAGTGAGTTATCTTAACACAACAAAAAAAAAAGATGGAAACTTTGCTTTAATTCTTGATGTTTTTTTACTTTACTTAATATCTGGAATAACCTGGCTATTTTTATGTTTGCAAATTCATTTCTGAACTCAAGTTTTCTTCTAAAATTCTGTTGAACTGGACTGGCATCTTATATTTCTTTTAATAGTGAGGACAGCTTCTTGTGCTATTAGTGAAGTGATAGTAATACATTCTATGCAAGTTTTTTTTTTAAGATATAAAAAGGCAAAACAAAACTAAACAAAAACCTTATCTGTGTTCTCCATGTAACTATGTAACTGTTTGTGTGAAAATTGTTTAGTGAATGTAAGTCAAAAGAAAATGATCAAATCATATGTATTGTGTGCTCTCCTGGGCATAACAGGTTGTGAATGGTCCATCACATTGGGTCAAACTATGTTGTATCCCTACACATGTTGGGATTTCGAATTTGTTTTAATTCTCTGTGAGTTTCAAATTAATGTTAAAAATTTTTTTGTATATTTATACCTTCATAAATCTAATGGAACTTAATAATGTTGGCTCAGTTTAAAACATGTTGAATTAATTAAATATTAATTAGTTGTTGAGTGATGAGCATATACAAATAGTGTCAGGGACCTAGTCATTTGTATACCCACATGTGTACGTATAAAACATTTTACATATTGAGAGACCTGTTTATTTAATATTTTTTTTATAATGGTGTACACTAGGATATCAATAAACCATTGAGCGATACAAGTTTAGAAAAAAAAGAAAAAAAATAATTGAGCACACATGGTGAATTTCTTACTCAAGAACATGATTAACAAATTATATTTTAATATTATACCTTTACTAATTATTTTAAAGTTGTTCTTAATTTTGTTTATTGAGATGTTAGATGGTGCATGTCGTTTGTGATAATTAATTAAAATAGTAGCTACAACCAGAAAAAAGAAAAAAAAGAAAGCTTATTGTTATTAGATGTATTAAATTAAAAAAAAAAAACCTCTAGATTTTTTAAAATTTTATTAATGTTAATAATAAATCAAACAGTATTAAATTATTAATAAATTATTGTTATTAGACGTATTAAATTTTGAGAACCTCTGGATTTATTTCTTTTTTATTTATTAATGTTAATAATAATTTATTGCCAAAATATATCGAAATTTATTTTTGTAAAAGTTTTAAAATTTACAGAAGAGGTTTTGTTGCTTGATTATTGTTATTTCAAGTGAATACTTCCATATTCTGGGTTCTATGAAGTGCACGCTTTGTATATAAAATTGTAATGCTTTTGAAAAGGAATTGGAGTACCAATAAATTTGTTGTTGTTGTTGAGTTTGGAAATTGAGGTCACCTCATTAATTCGATTGCCTAATGGTTCCCCAGCACGAGGCTTTCTTCCACTAGGAGGCCTCCTCCTGGTTTTGAACAAGTGAGCCGGTCATCCAGGTAAGCTGTACAATTTACTTACATTTTTTTTGAAAGTTAAATTCTGAAGTAGGGTTAATGTGTTGGGATGACAATGATGAGTGGCTCACAAATGGTAGCAGAGCGTGGTTGGACGTAGGCCTGGCCACCTCTGAACCAAAAATTGGAAATTGATGCGGTGGCCTCAATACGTTAATTGGACATGCACTGTCAGTTTTGTGGTGTGTTCTCCTATCTCAAGAAATGTAATGAGATAATTTTTACTGTAATTATGTGTTCACCATTGTTGTAAGAATTTGGTCTTTGGGAGCGGTTGCCGGGCCGGGACACCTGGGGGTGAGCACAGGTTGGTGATTCCGGATTGTATCTTTGGGGTGTTCGCCGTTAAGTGTCTATTTGTTTGTTTGTGTTCGTGTCTTGTCTTTGTCTTTGTTGGTCCTACAGCATATGGTCTTGGTCTTGGTTTTGGTCGTTGGTCCGGTGTTGGGTCGGGAACCCTGGGGTGCACTGATTTTTATTGCTTGTTTGTATTCAAGTACTTGTATTGTGAAACGATGTCAGAGGCGGGGCAGAGTAGTGGTCGGCGTGAGGGTCGCGGTCTGGTGCCCGAGTATTTTAATAAAGATGAGCTCCAGTTTGAGATACGCTTGCGGGGTGGGATTCCCCAGAGGGATGTAGCGTCCTTGAGAAGACAACTGCGGGAGCTGCTGGTGGGGGATGTCCCCCTCCAGAGAGTCGAAATTGAGGATCTGGGGGAGGAATTAGCCTTGTGTTCGGACAAGTGGACGGAGTTCTCCACCCTGATGGAGGACTTTGAATATATAGGGAGTTCCACCCGAGTTTGGCTACGGGTGACCCAAAGAATGCTCCACTTGTCCGCTCGTCTCCGTAATTTGTTGTTGCAGGACGATCTGGAGGAGGAGGTTAGGAGGGCTGCGACGGACCTGCAGTCAAAAATTTGCCTACCTGGGGAGGCTCCAGAGAGTCCTGGTAAGCCGAAAGAGATGCTCACGCGCCGGACCGTGGCCACTGAGCGGGTGGATATCCTGGGAGAAGCATGCAGTGCTCTGGTCGAGGAACGTCCTCTTATTTCGTTGGGCAGTAGCCCCCAGGGATTTCAGGGCGATCAGGTGGAAGTCCCTCGCGGGTTTGGTACCACCCTTGCCAGCGTCAAACATGAGTCATTGCCGAACCCTATCTATGACCTCCTCCGTCGGCTTCCCGTGGTCGACGGTCTGGATCTGGACCACCTAGTAAAATTTTTGAAGGGATTTTCGGCATTTATGACTTCCCTGGGGTGACTGGTTCCTCTCTTTTAAATATGATATATCATTATCATATATAAAATTATCCGGGGGCGCCTCTACTGGATCGCGTGGTCTGGCATCTCGGCGCGGGCGGCGATTTTGATGCCTTCCACAGGGATGTTCTGGAGCTGTTTATGCCCGGGAGGCTGCGGGACCAGATGCGGCAAAGATTGTTTTATAGAGTTCAGGGGCACGGGAAAAAGCTAAACGTATTCATAAATTCTATCAAGAGTGCTGCCCGTGTGCTGCGTGTGGACGTGTCGGAGGCACGGTCATCCAGGTAAGCTGTATAATTTACTTACATTTTTTTTGAAAGTTAAATTCTGAAGTAGGGTTAATGTATTGGGATGACAATGATGAGTGGCTCATAACGAAAACTCTTTCATCGCATTCAAAAATCTAGAAATTGAAATTAACTTGAGAAGAACATTATTAATACATTAAAATTGATAAAAAAGTGTTTAAAATTATATGTAAGGCTAAAGTATATAAAAGGATTTACAATTAATAAATTTATGCCGATCCTACGGAATTTTATGCACTTCCTACGCATCTATTGGAGGTACATAATAATGGTAATATCGTAAAAAATAAAAATGAAGAAGATATAACATTCTTTACATAACGAAAACATTGATATAAAATTAAAACAACATAACACAAAATTAGGTGTAAAATGTACAGAAAAATAACCTTATGTAAAAATTTACACTAATAAATTTTAACATAAAAATGCAAGTAGCTTTATGTTCAAATATTTATACGCATATATTCACGCATTCTAGATTTTTATTGTGTGTGGACCGCGTGTAAGCATTTATTAAACCTAACTGGGTAATATTCTTAGTTTTTTCAATTTTTAAATGCATTGTTGTAATATACCATGTGTAATATTAATACTCTGATTATACTGTGTTCGTGTTACTAATATTACCATCAGCAGGAGGAAACTAAATATTGGATTCAATTTTCACGCTGACGCATCAACCCTACAATCACTACGCTACGCTACGGTACGCTAGTAACCCTGCAATCAGCTTTGCAAATATTTACAATTATAACCCTGTAAACGTTGTAACATATTGTTTGTTATCACCCCTTGTGTCTAAAAATATTTACAGATAATTTTCCGTATATACACCTTTCTGTCATAATATTTATTTGGTCACTCTGTAAGACACGAAGAACGTAGTGGAAAACCGTATGCAATACTGGCCTCTAAATAACTGTGTTATTCCTCTCCAAGTACAGATAAAATAGGAAATAATATTATTATTCCTCAAATTTATATTATTAATAATCTTATAAGCTTTTACAAGATTATATTTTTTATTTTGTAAATTACATACAAGTTTCGACAGTGATCTATTATCACACACACACACACACACACACACACACACACACACACACACACACACACACACACACACACACACACACACACACACACACACACACACACACACACACACACACACACACACACACACACACACACACACACACACTTGTAAAAAGTTGTTACGACGGTCTACATGATCGTCGTAGGTACAGTGGAAAACAACAAAATACAAGACACCAATTAAGTCACTAATCACCAGCTTTAATTTTCACAGTTAAACAGTTCGTAATGATCAACACAGTCTATTATAACAAATCAAATAAAAATTTTTCACATGCAATAAACAATGTATACTAATAGAGTCTTGCGCAATTATAAAACACATAACACAATAATTCTTCACTTTGACAAGCACTCAATCCACACTAGCGGAAGTCGCTCACGTGACTAACTGACAACCCGGCAGCTATGGCCTTCTATACGCTGTGCTGAGGCCGAGTACAGCTTTCCCTCCTTCACTGCACGCCGGCTGTTTAATGCGTAGTTCCTGGAACTCACCAGAATCATCTACTTGAATGACGCACAGCTGCCACACTGGACGGAGTAGTGGAGAAAGTTCTGGATTGTTCGGTACCCTTCTCGCATTAGTAGTGTAAAACATAAAACAAAAAATTGAGCATTTATGAATATTCTTAAATTATATTTTCTATTTATTTTCTATTATATTTTCTATTTAAATCAATATAAAAAATGCTAATGAATGAGTGCTAATTAATTATTTGACCGTTTCAACGATTGGTATTATTAACAGCGTATTATGAGCCAATAGGTTCATAATTATTATGAACTAATAAGTTTCTCTGACAATTGACGTCAAAAATACTGTTTATTGTCATCACTCATATCTCATATTCAGAATATGTGCTTTTGCTTTGAATGTAGTAAACCTGATGTCGTCTTCAAATTGTTCTTTGTAAGAAGTTTTTAAGAAACGTACATAAGACGTTAACATTTGTTTTCCGTCTTATAAATACTGAAGTTTTTTATAAAACTAAAGGCATTCACAACTCTGCACTCAGTTGTATATTTAATGTTCCAAGTATTTATATAAAAGTTTCGAGAAGTAAAACAAAATTTGCAGATCTGTAAAGAATTCTGTAAATGATTGTAGATTATTTCATTAAAAGATTACTAACCTTACGTAAGTAGAAGAATTTGTGAAAGATAAGCGGTAGTAAAAGAGTATTTACCTACATAAATGGAACAAACAAACTCCAGGAGATAAAAAAACTATCCCACAATAAAATAAGCCAAAGTTTGTTATATTGTTTTAAAAAAATAAATTCAAATTTAACTAATTAACATAGACAAATATAAATCGTATTACGTACATTAATCTGATTTTATTAATATCTGATATTTATCTGCTATAAAATTTAACAGTTTTTGCATTTTTTCTCAGCATAATGGAATTTAAGTCTCTTTGGTCCTGATGACTCAGGAATAATATAAGCAAATTATAATTTAATACAATTATAACTAAACACATATTTTGCTATACACTTGTAATGGTATGTCACAAGTTTTAATATTAGTAATTTTTTGTAGAGTGCCAAAGAAAGTTTGGTATACAGTGCCTGTAGTATTCTAGCATAGTGCTTTTTTCTCTCCTCAATTATGTATGGCTACGTACATATACGAGGGCGGTATGATAAGTATCTGTGTTTGACGACTGAGGGCGCCAGTGACTCGAATCTGCATTACCATCTGTTAGTACAACAATGCAAATGACACATTTTAATATTGAAAACAGATACGTTGAGTAGTTGTGTTTTAAAGCTGTTGAAAGTGGGCACTTTTGTATATTTTTGCAGCCATGGAAAAAGAGCAGTATCGGTCAGTGATTTGATTTCTTTTTCTGGATGGAAAAACGTGTGAGGAAATTAAAGCTAAGTTGAATGAAATTTATAAAGATCATGCACCTTTGGTGACTACAATCAGCATGAATTCAAGCGGGGCCGAAAATCCGTCTTTGATGAAGAGCGCCCAGGCCGTCCGATTGAAGTGATTACGGAGGATTGGTCAACAAATCTCATGATATCGTGTTAGCAGACCGCTGGGTGAAGATCAAAGAGATTGCTGCTAGTGTAAACATCTTGACTGAACGCATAGAAAACATCCTTTAAAAAAATTTGGGTATAAGAAAGTTATCGGATAGATGGGTGCCGCGTTTGCTGACGGTTAACCAAAAAACGGAATCGCGTGACAACTTCGAAGCAATGTTTGGCCATGTTTTAGCGTAATGCAAGTGAGTTTCTGCGGTGTTATGTAACCGTTTATAAGGCGTGGCTTCATGACTACACACCGGAAATAGAAGTTCAGTCACCAAAGAACGTGCACCAAAGAAGGCGAGGACGATTCTATCAGCCGGAAAGGTCATGGCAGTCATTTTTGGGATTAGAATCTTCATTGATAATTTGAAGAAAGGATGAAAAATCATAGTACAGTACTATGCTGATTTATTGGGCCGATTCAACGCTGAGCTGAAGAGAAAACGGCCCCATTTAGCGAAGAAAAAAGTGCTCTTCCACTATGAAAAGCACCAGCTCACTCGTCTGCAATGGCCACAGCAAAACTGGTTGAATTACGTTACGAATTGTTGCTTATCCACCGTATTATCCAGATTTGGCCCCCTGCAATTTCTTTTTGCTTACAAACATGAAAAAATAGCTTGGTGGAAAGCAGTTCACTTCAAACGAAGAGGTCATCCCCGAAACAGAGACCTTTTTGCACACTTCAACAAATCATATTTTTTGGAAGGCTTAAACAAGTTGGAATATCACTGGACTAAATGTTTCAAGCTGAAAGGAGACTATGTAAATAAAAAAATAAAAAAAAATAAATAAAATTGGCGTTTTCTTTCCTAATACTCGTATTATCATACCGCCCTCTAGATTACCACAGATTGATTTAAAAATTAATGTAAAAAATTTGTCGAGACTCAAACTAGTCCATTATAACAAAATAGTAAAAAACATTACATCAAAAATGAAAGCAAAAAAGGAAATTATTAATATAGTAATTACAAGTATTATAACCACCTACAGTTCGAAGACATGGCCATTAAAAAGTTCCCAATAATATTTAGAGCACCGAACATTAAGTTTTGGAAACTGAAATTTGGAGATCCGTAAAAAAATAGTAGAAAAAACGAATAAGTGAAATTTGGTGATAATTGCATTGGAATAGAAATTACTTGAAATTAGTATAAGTTAGTTTTGCATGAATGGATACTATGAATTGTTAAACGTAAAATCACAAAATAAATGATGATCTTTTAACCTGAAGGATAACGAAGGTCAAACAGAGCAAGTAAATAGGCCTACTAGTAATTAAAAACCAGAGTTAAAGATGCGTGGAACCTAGATGATGATTTACGGAAGACCGAGAAAGAGTAGACCGAAGATTGGGAAACATCGAATAACCTTTCTATAGCAATCTGTTGATGATAAATAAATTACAAGAACATTCACACAAATAGCTGCGGTTATTTTTTAACTATGGGACCTCTTGATAAATGTGGTTTAAGAATAAATATTCCATAGACGCAATTTGTAGTTCTGAGAACAAGTAAAAACCACTGTAAATATTATTGTCTAAAATAACCTTCTATTAAAAATGAATTAAATTTTCTTATTGAAATAATTATAAAACGTTTTTGTGTGTTATTTTTAATACAAACAATTAATCGCCTTATAAGTTCTAGCTACATTACGTGATACAATTGCTATGTGATAATACTGTAGGTAATACGGCAATGTAGGAATAATAATTAAGTAAAGTTAAGTTTCACAAAACTTAGAAACATGTGTAGGTAAAAATACAATGTGAAGACAAAGAGTAGTTGTTGAATTAAAGATTACAGTAGGAAGCACACAAGAGATGCAAACAATATTAACTTACACGTCTCAAGAATTTTTCAGAGAATCTGACGTTTTCAATTTCGAATTGACAACCGATATTTGCGTATCGACGGAACGTGAGTTCAACCGTGTAAGGAACAAATCTTTCAATATAACTTGTTTATTCGTGGCTTACAGTCTGTCAAAAGTCATCGTCTTCCAAGTAGAGCAAATTTCTTTTATCAACCTCTCAGTAAAAAAAAAAGACAAAACTACGTCATAAGTGTTGGAATAAGATATTTCTTGTATAGCAAAATAGAAGGGTTTTCTTAATGTTAATTTTATTGAGTGTTTAAACATTAATAAGTAGGTCCGCACTTACTGACGCGTACAGTGCAAATACGATTGGATTTGTAACAGATGACGATCTTCTACGAAAGACTTTTTAATATCTGATGATGAAGCATATTCTTTGAAACGCGTCATCAACTATAGACAAGAAGTCACAAAGCTGATTGAAAAAGATTAGTTTGACCATTATTTATTTTAGTTAATAATCACGCTGACTATTATTGCCTGCACATTCTATCAAGTAATACTGCAACAAATTAAATGTAATTGCATAAATATATACTACTACTCTCTTATATATTAATTACATGTATTGTAACAAATTGTTTCGTATTTATTTGATTAATATTGTAGCATAACAGAATTATCACCTTAAAATTTAACTTAATACAACATTAATAAAGAAGAACTATCAATAGTGAGTGAGAAAAAATAAATGGTTAAAAAATAAATTATAGAAGCTGATTATTATAGTCGATAAAATGTTAATAAAATTAAACTGAATAACAAAGAAAACTCTTGGTCCATATATAAATAACCAACTATATAAAACCCCAGTACAACACATATACCCAGTAGGTTGAGGAGCAGTAAATGAAAAGACAAAAGTAAAAAGTAAACAAAAAATTAATAAGGGGAAATTTATTAAATTAAGAAGCAGAAAACCCCAAGATACAAAACCAACAACAAATTAATAAGGAACTGTAAACGAGAACATAAATGAAACCGAATAATCAAGTAAGATTCATTGAATTAATAATATAAGGACATGAAACCACAAGATAAGGAAATACTTGTATAATAAGAAAGAAGAGACAAAATATGTCAAGGATCCTAAAAGGAATATAGAGCTATTTACTAAAATATTATGAAGAATGAATATACCAATTGAAACTAAATTACAACCAATGATAAATGTCAGACCAAATAACTCAAGTTACAGGATACAATGCAATTAAAATAAATTGTAAACTAAATGCAAGCCTAATTTAAGAACAGAGTAAAAACAAACCAAAATACTACCAATAGTGTAGAAACAAACCAAAAACTACCATAGTGTAAAAACAAAACACTACCATTAGTGTAGGAAATATAAGGTGAAATACCATAGTAAAAAACAATAAAAGTTAGAGACTACAGTGAGTGTAGAGAATAACAAGTGACACAATATGATAAAAAATAGTGTAGGAAATAAAAATTATTTAAAAAGACTACCATCAATGTAGAGAGATACAATATAAAAAACATAAGAATAAAAGATAGTCTAATGACTGAGAATAGTTTTAGTAATAAAAATGTTTTAAAGAATAGGTATAATAAAAAATTAATAGATATAAGATATTTTTATCACAGTTAAGTTGTTACCAGAAAAAACAAATACAAAAGACAGTTAATGACTGAAAGTATTATTAGTAATAAGATGTTTTAGTATAATTAAATTTGTTACAAAAGGAAACATAAAAACAAAAACAAAAAACAAAGGACAGTTAATGACTGAAGGTATTGTTAGTAATAAGATGTTTCTATTATAGTTAAGTGATATATAAAAAATAATAGGCATAAGATATTTTTGTTATGATTAAATGATATGAAAATTAGTAGATATAAGATATTATGTTGTATTTAAATAATGTTCAATAATTTCAAAGTTTGTTAAGGCAGACAAGGCAAGTAGATAATATGAATATTGTATTATTAAACTGTAAACCATATAAAGAATAATAGGGCAAAATAACCAACAAACCACAATAGAAAACAAAACAGCATTTTTGACCAAAATCAACTATTACTATAGAGTCAAACCCAAATGAATAAATTCAATAGAACTGTATATAATTAAAAGAAACTAGTCCATGTAAAACAAAGATATGAAAATGTAATCAGTACAGAAACAAATATTAGCAAAAGTAATGACAAAAGAATAAAATTAACTTTATTTGGAAATATGTAATACTAGGCCTAGAAAGGTACACTATTCAGATAAAATATAAATTAATCAATATTGGAGTATTATAACAACAAATTATTAACAACAAGCAATAATCATGGAGTGAGTAAAATTATTTAAAGGAAATATTAACATAAAATCACTTGTAAACCATTTAATTACTAATATTGTAAAAAATGCAAGGCCTATAAGAAATATAAAAAACTGTAAATTTTAGGCTTACCTGAACTTAAAACAAACCCAGTTATATATCGAATTATGTAAAATTAGCATAAGAATATTGCTAGATACTTATATTTTCATAAATTTAATAAATAATTAAGTTACAGCAATAAATAGGAAAACTTGTCATGTATTTTTATGAGTTGAAACCAAATCCAGGACATGCAAATGTGAACAGACAATGGTAAGAGGAATAAGACATTTTATAAATTACCACCGAAACCGACGACTTTAAGTCATCAGTCTGTTGTTACTCGTGAATGTGTACAGATCAAAATTTACGGACGGAAGATCTGAAAAATATAAATAGTGAAAAAACATTGAAGTACAACCTCAAAAAATATTACAGAGGTTACAAATGGAAAATAACACCACTACATCATAACTAACACCAAAACTGAACTAAAACAACAGGAATAATAATATCCAGTACGAGCACGAGAAATCAACCGCCATTTTGAGAAAAATTCAACACAAATATTATCTGGACACGAACTCAACAGATTTGAACACAGAACACTACACCAATAAACTATCACAGAACGACATCGCCGAGGAGAGAAGAAAACTTCACGTAATTATCCAGAGGAACTACAACATCGCAGAGGAAGGAATCCACATTTATATTTGAGGGAGAAGAACATAGCGTCAGCGTTAAGTAGCAGAAAACCGAGGTGAACGGCAGCCATTTTTATTTACTGAGCGACCAGCACGGACACAGCCTCCACGAGCCAGTGACGTCATTCCACGAATTGGTTCGAATTTTTACTTATTAATTGACAATATTTTCAGAATCCTGTTATTTTTAGCGAATAATTATTTAAATTAAAGTATTTTTAAGTATTGTACCTTATTCCTTGCCCTTTCTGACCATTTCCACAGTTAAAAGAACTCGAAATAATTAATTTTGTAATGTTATATTTTGTCATTTATCACAATCGACCTGCGTGAGTCTCAGCCAATGCCATTGTCGATGCGCGTAAGATTGGCGCACAAATTCAAATTTTAAAAAATAAACATCAGAATTACTCAAATACTTTGTGTTCATGATTATTTGTATTATAAATATTAGCTTTTACTTTCTTCTAAACATAAATTAGAAATATTAGAAAAATATATCAAGAAGAAGAAGAAGAGGAGCTAAGTTAGAAGAGAGAATACTTGGTCCGACTACATAACAAGATTATTTCAAGTGAACAAATATTTTGGCACACAATAACCAATTTACTCACTTGAAAGCAATTAAAAATGTACAATTAATTAATTAATTAATTAATTAATTAATTGATCAAATAGAAAAAATATATAAAACACAATTAAAAATTTTTTTATTAAACTTATAAACCATAAAACTTTTTCTTATCAACATAATTTATTATTTGTAATTGGGCTTAATTACAATATACAGTAATAAGAGACGATTATTATTAGCAATGATATTGAATGATATATTTAATGATTATCAGAAATACAAGTCATGATTCATTGTCGAATCAAGGTTATCACGAGGTCCTATAGTCAAAAAATAACTCCAAGAATTGATATGACCTTTCTTGTAAATTATTCATCATCGACATGTGTCTTTATAAAATAATCTGACTTCCCCCAGTTTCCCATTTTCAATCTGACTTTTCACAGTTTTCGGTAAATCATCATCAAGGATCGTCTTTCTCATATTCTTCACACTATTGCTAGTATATTAATTTGCAGAGTAACAAGTAATAGAAAAGATTCAGTATATTGACCAAACGCAAATAGGTGCGCATCTACTGAAGCGTGCGGTGTAAATGCAATCAGAATGTTACCCTATGGCGACCTCCTGCGAGAGAATTTTTAAGATCTGATGATGAAACATATGCTTTGAAATGTGTCATCAACTATAAACAAAACGTCGCAAGGTAGACTGAAAAAGGTTAGTTTGGCTATTCACACAAGTGACTTGGATACCACGAAAAACATGCGGCTAAAATAAATAAGGTTATCAAATATTAACAGTATGTTATCAAATAGATTTAAAGTCACTTGTAGTTAACAAATTACAAAAATCTTTAACGTATACTGTTAAAAAGGAGTTACACGCAGTTAGGCATTCCGGAATCTTCTTCTTACAGTTTGCTATCCGTTGATCAATTATTTGTTGTTCCATATTATGTTGAAGATTACGTCTGTCTGGCATATTACAAAGTCACGCATGTATCAAATTTTTATTGGATCTTCCATCATTTGATATATTTGTAGCACTAACGCAATTATTTTTTTTAACTTTAAACAATTGGAGGTTTAGCAAGGATTGGTCAATAAGTAGGCCCTATAACACAGATTTTACATTATTAATGTCACAGGTTTCGACAATATTTATTGTCATCATCAGAACGTGTGTACGGATACTAGAGAAAATATCAAACACGAAAAATATCGGTATGGAGAACCATACATGACTTCCATATTCTAAGATTTATATTTAAAATCATTTTCAGCCAAACAGCCAGGCTGTGTCTTACCTGCCTTTTACCTGCTTTATTGCTGTATTAAATGAAAAATATTATATTACATTAAAATGAAAAAATTATAATTTTATTGCCTGGCAACAAAATTATTTTATTTTTAACAATTACCATTGTTTCAAAAAGTTTAAATAAATTTTCAAGTACTTTACTCTTGTTAAAACGTAAAAAGTTGCAGGTAAACTACCCCTTCCCCTTAACCGATCTTCACCAAAATCGAAAGTCATTGAGACCTCTACAATTCAGGGACGTATGCAAAAAATTATTTGATTCTGTTTCAATTTACGGCTGTTATCGTTTGCCATAGAAAATACGCTTGATAAAAAAACGTTGCAGGTAAACTACCCCTTCCCCTCAACCGATCTTCACCAAAAACAATACGTCTTGAGTACCCTACAAATCAGGGCTGTATGCAAAACATTATTTGATTCTGTTTGAATTTACGGCTGTTATCGTTTGCCATAGAAAATACCCTTGTTAAAAAAACGTTGCAGGTAAACTATCCCTTTCCCTCAACCGATCTTCACCAAAAACAATAGATCTTGAGAACTCTACAATATAGGGCTGTATCCAAATAATCGTTTGATTCTGTTTGATTTTGCGGCTGTTATCGTTTGCCATAGGAAATACCCTTGTTAAAACATAAAACGTTACAGGTAAACTACCCCTTTCCCTTAACCGATCTTCACCAAAAACAATAGGTCTTGAGAACTCTACAATTCAGGGCTGTATGCGAAACATTATTTGATTCTGTTTGAATTTGCGGCTGTTATCGTTTGCCAAAAAAAAAATTTCCATTGATAAAAAAAAACCGTTGCAGGTAAACTACCCCTTTCCCTCAACCGATCTCCACCAAAAACAATAGGTCTTGAGTACTCTACAAATCAGGGCAGTATGCAAAAAATTATTTGATTCTGTTTGAATTTGCGGCAGTTATCGTTTGCCATAGAAAAAAAATCTACAGATAGACACACAGACAGACAGACAGACACACACCCAGACACTTTTCGGAAAACGACTTTTTTTCATGTTTTGAGTGTAGTAGAATCAGAATCTGCAATAATCTCGAACACGATTTTTTTTGCCATCACCATACTTCCATTCCTTAAGGAATATGGAATAAAATGAATTAATTGTGTGAATGTGTTTCTGTATGTACGCGGGCGCGAATATGTGTGTGTGTGTGTGTGTGTGTGTGTGTGTGTTCGCACGCGCGCGGGAATTTAGATAGATTGCTTTACATTAGCAAAATTACATTACATTCCTTACATATGCTTTTACTTTAATACATAGACAAAATTATAATACTCCAAAACATAGGCCTAATTAATACACTACTAAAATTTAAAATGTCGGTAATACAATAATTCCTTACTTACATGTGTAAATAATTATAGATGGAGTAATCATCGAATGTGTATCAGGAATTCGTAAAGATAGCAATAAGTGTCTACGTATAGAATAGTAAAATGTGTTGCCGCTGAATACAGATTGTAAGGAGGTTCAAATATCTATATCATTTAAAGTTATTATTATTATTCACCTATTACAGGTTTTAAGAAGTTTACAATATCAATTAATCGAGTGAATGCGCAAACGCGTGAGTATGAATGCACGCGCACACACAAACACACTGACTGAATTAATTGATCTTGTTGAGTTTGATATTTTCTCTTGTATCCGTACACACGTTCTGATGATGACAATAAATATTGTCAAAACATTGAGACAAATAATGTAAAATTTGTGCTGTCCATTTTACTACACAGCTGAGTGATCTTTCAAATGCGCTAATTATAATAAGCAAGGTTACGAGATTGTCCACGGAAACGTAACCGACACGTGTACAATCGACCACGAGAATAATCGACCTGCCTATGATATTCCACCTGCGCAGAGATTCCACAACTCTGGTAAATGCATCATTGCTAAAGTCGCTGCAACAACTGTAATATAGATGTCAGGGAGGTTGCTTATCTTAGAGGACTAGTAGCTTGATTTTGACTAGGATTTGGTTTATACGTATTATAATCCTGTGACTGTTAAATTCTTGTAGTCACTTCCAACGCAGTTACAAGTTACAAAAGTTTAATGGATACAACAACTATAACATAGATGTCAGGGAGGTTGCTTATCTCAGAGGACTTGATTGCTTTGGACTAGGATTTGGTTTATACGTCTTATAAACCTGTGATGTTGAATTCTTGTAGTCACTTCCAACGCAGTAACAAGTTACAAAAGTTTAATGGATACAACAACTATAACATAGATGTCAGGGAGGTTGCTTATCTTAGAGGATAGTAGCATGCTTTGGACTAGGATTTGGTTTATACGTATTATAATCCTGTGACTGTTGAATTCTTGTAGTCACTTCCAACGCAGTTACAAGTTACAAAAGTTTAATGGATACAACAACTATAACATAGATGTCAGGGAGGTTGCTTATCTTAGAGGACTAGTAGCTTGCTTTGGACTAGGCTTTGGTTTATACGTCTTATAATCCTGTGATGTTGAATTCTTGTAGTCACTTCCAACGCAGTTACAAGTTACAAAAGTTTAATGGATACAACAACTATAACATAGATGTCAGGGAGGTTGCTTACCTTAGAGGATAGTAGCTTGCTTTGGACTAGGATTTGGTTTATACGTATTATAATCCTGCGACTGTTGAATTCTTGTAGTCACTTCCAACGCAGTTACAAGTTACAAAAGTTTAATGGATACAACTATAACATAGATGTCAGGGAGGTTGCTTATCTCAGAGGACTTGAATGCTTTGGACTACGATTTGGTTTATACATATTATAATTCTGTGACTGTTGAATTCTTGTAGTCACTTCCAACGCAGCTACAAGTTACAAAAGTTTAATGGATACAACATCTATAATATAGATGTCAGTGAGGTTGCTTATTTTAGAGGACTTGATTGGTTTGGACTCAGATTTGGTTTATACGTATTAGGCCTATAATTCTGTGACTGTTGAATCTTATAGTCACTTCCACCGCAGTTACAAGTTACGAAAGTTTAAAGGATACAACAACTATAACATAGATGTCAGGGAGGTTGCTTATCTTAGAGGACTAGTAGCTTGCTTTGGACTAGGATTTGGTTTATACGTATTATAATCCTGTGATGTTGAATTCTTGTAGTCACTTCCAACGAAGTTACAAATTACAAAGTTTAATGGATACAACAACTATAACAGATGTTAGAGAGTTTGCTTATCTTAGAGGACTTGAATGCTTTGGACTAGGATTTGGTTTATACGTATTATAATCCTGTGATGTTGAATTCTTTTAATCACTTCCAACGCAGTTACAAGTTACAAAAGTTTAATGGCTACAACAACTATAATATAGATGTCAGGGAGGTTGCTTATCTTAGAGGACTAGTAGCTTGCTTTGGGCTAGGATTTGGTTTATACGTATTATAATCCTGTGACTGTTGAATTCTTGTAGTCACTTCCAACGCAGTTACAAGTTACAAAAGTTTAATGGATACAACAACTATAACATAGATGTCAGGGAGGTTGCTTATCTTAGAGGACTAGTAGCTTGCTTTGGACTAGGATTTGGTTTATACGTATTATAATCCTGTGATGTTGAATTCTTGTAGTCACTTCCAACGAAGTTACAAATTACAAAGTTTAATGGATACAACATCTATAACAGATGTTAGAGAGTTTGCTTATCTTAGAGGACTTGAATGCTTTGGACTAGGATTTGGTTTATACGTATTATAATCCTGTGATGTTGAATTCTTGTAGTCACTTCCAACGAAGTTACAAATTACAAAGTTTAATGGATACAACAACTATAACAGATGTTAGAGAGTTTGCTTATCTTAGAGGACTTGATTGCTTTGGACTAGGATTTGGTTTATACATATTATAATTCTGTGACTGTTGAATTCTTGTAGTCACTTCCAACGAAGTTACAAATTACAAAGTTTAATGGATACAACAACTATAACATAGATGTCAGGGAGGTTGCTTATCTTAGAGGACTTGATTGCTTTGGACTAGGATTTGGTTTATTCATATTATAATTCTGTGACTGTTGAATTCTTGTAGTCACTTCCAACGCAGTTACAAGTTACAAAGTTTAATGGATACAACAACTATAACATAGATGTCAGGGAGGTTGCTTATCTTAGAGGACTTGATTGTTTTGGACTAGGATTTGGTTTATACATATTATAATTCTGTGACTGTTGAATTCTTGTAGTCACTACCAACGCAGTTACAAGTTACAAAAGTTTAAAGGATACAACAACTATAACATAGATGTCAGGGAGGTTGCTTATCTTAGAGGACTTGAATGCTTTGGACTAGGATTTGGTTTATACATATTATAATTCTGTGACTGTTGAATTCTTGTAGTCACTTCCAACGCAGTTACAAGTTACAAAAGTTTAAAGGGTACAACAACTATAACATAGATGTCAGGGAGGTTGCTCATCTTAGAGGACTTGGTTGCTTTGGACTAGGATTTGGTTTATACGTATTATAATCCTGTGACTGTTGAATACTTGTAGTCACTTCCAACGCAGTTACAAGTTACAAAAGTTTAATGGATAGAACAACTATAACATAGATGTCATGGAGGTTGCTTATCTTAGAGGACTAGTAGTTTGTTTTGGACTAGGATTTGGTTTATACGTATTATAATCCTGTGACTGTTGAATTCTTGTAGTCTCTTCCTACTCAGTTACAAATTACAAAAGTTTAATGGTTACAACAAAGGTGGGAGGATGAAGAAGATTATATGGCAACCTGTGACTTCGTGACGTGAAATAATATACCTAATGTAGTTTCATACAACAAGGGAAACAAACTGATTTAAATTACGTCGAGTGTGTTACGAATTATGTATTCATACTTCATTAATTTTTATCTTGATTGTAAAATAAACGGAATGTAAGGAGATAAAACAAAATGCCCAACGTATAAGAAAAATTCTCTTGAAAATAATTGCGAATAATTTATTTGATTTGAGTGACACTGTATCTACAAGTTTTTATTAGTTTTCATTATAAGGCTACGCTTTTCAGGAATAGTTAACAGAATATAATATAGGCTACGCCTTAGATACTAGAAAGTTAAACTTAAATTTGTTCTTTGGATTGAAAACATGTTTACGCATACATTAAACACATACACACGCGCGCGCGCGCGCATACACACACGCACGCACGCACGCAAGTATATGTAAACAGTGACCCCGTAGCGCGTTATTCTATTACAAGAAAATATCTCTTTATTATCTATAAACTAAGTAAGCGATGTAGATCGTAATATAAGTTACTGTACACGAAAAATAAGAGTGTAACAATCACAACCATGAACTCGCATTTGTCGAACGTAATAAAAATGCTCCAGTTTTATAGAACTCTTTTCCTCTTGCATGGAATCGTTAAGTTTTATACTTGTCTGCCAGTGTCAAACGTGGGTAATAAAACACTGTAGGTAGTTCAATTTTGAATTTCTATTTTGATTTTAGTGTCACAGAGAAACGCATAAATGAAAATACATGGCACAAATACGCGATTTTACACAGAAGAAAATATATTATTCTAATACGTTAATGTCTATAAAACTTCCATCACCTATAGTAAAATTATGTGTACGCTCATGGGAGCGTATACACACGCACAAATTCTCCTATTTGATTATATCTCTTGAGTTTCTTAGTTTTAATTGTACTATACCATACGAAAATGTCGAATAAACGATAAAAACTTTAGTGACTTAAAATACAAATTTTGTATATTTACGAAATATATACATGGGCGCATTATAACGATATTGTCTTGTCTCTGCCACCGACCTGTTGTACATTTCTCTTTTTCTTCTCTTGACTGTAGTCCTCTGATTTATACTTCGGCATATATTTCTTATTTTCAGTACCTCCAAGATCTTCGAGGACTATTCCTGTTTATTCTTTAATTTAGTTTACCAGCCTTTGATGCCATCAATTCTTGCGTTTTATATAACCGTTCCATATTTTACAATTAGTTCCTCACTCATGCTGTCATTAACCACATACGCGTGTTTTGGACACATCAAATCTATGTGCCCTGCCATCGTTGTCTCTAATGAATTGTCTCTAACATTTAAAGCCGTTTCCAATTTCTTTAATTTATCTGTATTACCAGTATAACAAGCAACTATAATTTCTAACATTGTATTAAATTCAAGCGGTTTTTTGTGTTAGAATAATTTAATCTTTGGCATTTAAATTGTTTGAAATTTTTCATTCCACAGTACTGAAATTAGTCGTCTCACTCTTATCTCTTTTTTTTTTTAATTTCTATTGATATCTCCTTTACAACTTTTACTATTGTTAATACCATCTTAAGCTACATAATCATTTTGCTGCCTTCAGTTCTACACAATGACCTACTGTTTCAGTGTTTCTAAATTAATGTAGAGACCCTACAACTTACTCCTTCTGGAAAGTATTCACTTTATCCAATGCTACTACACTCTGATTGCTTGCAAATATAACCAACAGAGGCTCTGTGAACAGAAGCTTGATCTTTATCTTCAGCCCATTTTTTCAATTCCCTCTTTGATTAATTGAAGCTTGATATTTAATTGCTTTGATGATTGTTTTGGAAAGCTTCTTTGCAATTTCAAAACAACGGAAACGTCTTCCTGATAACATTTTTAACAGGAAGTACGCAATGACTGGTTGTAAATAGGACGAGTTCTAGGTTGTCACTCTTAACTAGCCATACACTTTATATTAAATTGCTAGATAGCCTTTCCAAATTTTAAAGGTGTTAGATACACCTACAGGCCCTATATAAGCCCTCGGGAATTCCAAAAGGCTGTTTTCCTGAAAATACGGAACACAGTTTGTTACATTCACTCAATTATCTCATGGTTTCATTAACGTTTCTCATACTCGGTGTTTAAACTTTGTACTGGTTTATCAGCTGTAAGCGGTCTACTCCCGCTACACGGCACGCGCGGATGACGTCACGCGCTTATCAAACGCTGCAGCCGGCTACAGGCAAGTTTAGTTTTCTAACAAGGCTCCAAGCGCAACACTCGTAAAACACTTCTCTTACAGCCGCGGCTTCTGGATATTTTTGTCATGCATTCATAAGATTTCGTTTAATTCATTTACCTGCGTCCATATACATTTTATTTTATTTTATTCAAAATTAATATCGGGCGTTATTGCCACAAATGCATCCGCACGTGCCGATCGTAACTAACAATCATAATTATTCAATAAACGCATGTTCAATATCTTCAATACAGTCCACTTCTTTCTAACATACAATCCAGCCTTCCTCATTAGCGTCTTTGGAATAACTCACGATTCTTCAAGAGCTTCAAAACCGCAACATTTTTGTCCAACCGGGCAGGATTTCATATTTTCGGGCCCAAAAACGACATCATTTTTGGTCCCACCGAACAGGATTTCATAATTTTGGCACAAAAACGAAAACGTTTTTGGTCACCACGGGACGGATTGCTCATGTTTGGATCCACAAGCGACAGCATTTATTATCCGCATCATTTCTGGAACAACCGAGCTGAATTTAATCACGCCCTACGGGCATCACTCTCGTCCAGAGCGACACCATTATTCTGAATCACGTCGCAGTCATCTCGACAAGATTCGGCCAAGCAGTAGACCAGAGACGACGGGACAAAGCAGGACAACATTTGCGAGGTCATCAAAGAAGATTCCACAGCTTTAATTGATGGAGGGTACAACATGAGGCATCGGCTGACCAGCTGAGACAGGAGGTGTAGCAGCTCCAAACGGGATCGAAGCCAGCTTCATCACGAATGGATCGACGGCCACGTGACTATAAACTTTACTTATATTTGACGTTTAATAATATTTCGCTTTAGTGGTTATTTTTTAACACATTTGTATAAACATACACCTCATTACACAATACAAATTAATAAATGGTTAGCAGCTCATTATCAGCTAAAGCTTTAAAGATAAAGATATACTTTGTTACCATTTAGATTCATAATTTCAATAATTTAACTGCCAACAAAGCGTGATTAGTTAGAGAGAGTAAGTTTATATTCTAAACAACGATCGCTAGCTACCGAAACGTACTTAAACTCATTCAAAATTAAGTTTGTGGTTCACATGCTCTATGCTCAATTCTTTCTAAATATTTTTCTTTTCTTTTTATTTTAAATTATAATAATGGCCGATGTAAGGGCTCTAATAAAAAAACGAGGCACAATTAAGGCCTCAATATCCCGAGTAAATACCTTCGCGGATAACTTCGATTTGTTAAACAGCGATCCTCATGCGCTGAAAATAAAACTGCGTCATTTGATGGAATTATCCACCAAATATGACGAGATTCAGACACAAATCGAAGCGGAGGAAGCGGACGTTGCTTTAACGAGTGATAGAGTACAAACGGAGGACGATCTCTGTACTATAGAATGTAAATTGCAACACCTGTTGGAGCAAGCTGAGCATATGAACCAAAAACCAGTAATTAATGCTGAAGGTAAACAGCCTAAAACACCCCCCATTCAATTGGAACCAATAAAGTTACCACGGTTTGAGGGTAGTATTGTTGAGTGGCAACATTATTACCATATTTTTCTTGAATTAATTCATATCAGAGCAGATCTGACGGATATACAGAAACTTCACTATTTGCACTCGTCATTACATGGCGAGGCGCTTAATGTAATAAAATCGTTGCCCATCACTCATGAGAATTACGCGGTGGCTATCGATCTGTTGAGGAATAGATATGATAGTAAGCTAATTGTTTCCGCTCACCACGTGTGGAATGTCCTGGACGTACCATTAGTTCAACAGGAATCCCAAGTTAGCATATCGCAATTTATTGATAAAATCTCTGCCAATATAAACGCTTTAAATAATCTCAAACTGCCAGTCAACACGTTCGAGATTATTGTCGTAAATTATTTAGCCAAAAAACTTGACAATTACACTTTACGTTTGTGGAAAGAGAGTTTATCGGAGCATAAATTCCCTGATTTTAACAATTTTATAAATTTTCTAAATTCACGAAGAAAATTACTGCAAAATCTCGATAACGCGACTAGCCCAACGAGCAGGTTGAACAAAAGCGATAAGTCTCCTTATCGCAAGGCAGTTAAACAGATAAGCATTCCAAAGGGCCATTCCACTCACATATTAGAAACAATTTATGCAGGCTGTGTAACGGTGGACATAGACTTAGCGACTGCCCACAATTTACATCGCTGTCTATCCCTGATAGAAAAAACGCGTTAATAAAAAATAAACTTTGCTTAAACTGCCTCCGTTCGGGACACGAGAGCTCAAAATGTCCCTCAAAATTCTCATGTAAAAAATGTTCTAGGCGTCACCACACCACGATTCATGTCCCCAACAGGGACGTAACTTCTGTTAACAACCAGTGTTCACTGAAATCACAGACCAATAAATCGGTATTGTTATCTACCGCCGTCTATATGACATACAATAAAGTCGGCAAAAAATTTCCCGTCAGGATATTACTGGATTCCGGTTCTCAAGCGAACTTTTGCACAATGGATTTCGCCCGCAGAATGGGCCTCCAATTGGTTAAATCACAACTACCCATCACGGGTATAAACTACTCGCTTTCCCAGGCTGACTTCAGTACTAATGTAATGCTACATTCACGCTATAAACCCTTCACGTTAAACGTACGCTGTGCCGTATTACCCAGTATAACTAATAATTTACCGGCGGAGTCGTTCAATCTGGCCTCTTTGAATTTACCCAAGCGCATATTCTTGGCGGATCCTCATCTACATCGTTCGGCGCAAGTCGATATATTAATCGGCGCTCAATATTTTCTCCAATTAATTGAACCTATGAAATATACGCGCGGACCACACTTTCCTATAATTCAGGAAACCAAGTTAGGATTTATTTTGGCCGGTGACTTACCATTCAACGTCGATATGACTAAAACGGTTTCTTCCTTTATGGTCTGTAAGGACGATAATCGGATTTCCTCGCAACTAAAAGAATTTTGGAAGTTGGAGGAGATCTCTAGTCGCGAAGCCCGATCTGAAGACTCGCCGTGTGAAAGGCATTTCGTGGAAACCACTAGCCGTAACCGCGATGGGAGATTCGTGGTATCCCTGCCCCGCAGATCTGATAAATTAAATTTGGGAGATTCTCTCCGCGGAGCCATACGCAGATTCCAATCGTTAGAGTTCAAGTTCAAGCAGAACCCTATCCTTTATAAGGATTATAGCGAGTTCATGAGTGACTATCTGAAACTTGGCCACATGTCGCCGCTTAATGAATACGATCTGTCGCTTGACAGGTCAGAGATCTTTTATCTGCCCCATCACGCAGTCTTCAAAGACTCTAGCCTAACCACTAAATTGCGCGTGGTATTTGACGCCTCCGCTAAGACCACCAATAATTTGTCCCTTAACGATACTTTAATGGTCGGCCCTACGATCCAGCAGGATCTGTTTTCGATAATGGTTCGGTTCCGTACACACCGCTACGTACTTATTGCGGACATTGAAAAGATGTATCGCCAGATCATTGTTAATCCCAAGGATTCAAACCTGCAACGCATCGTTTGGCGTGATGCGCCGCACAAGGAATTGCGACATTACGCGCTAAGGACGGTTACATACGGCACTGCTAGTGCCTCCTTCCTTGCTACACGTTGTCTGGCTCAGATAGCCTACGAAAATGAAACCGAATACCCTACGACTGCCAAGGCCATAGCAAATGACTTCTACGTAGACGATCTCATAACGGGTTCGGATGATCCGAACGGCTTAGCTGAAATGAAGTGCGAGATCGTGAGGTTGTTGAGTAGGTATGGTTTTTCGTTACATAAATGGTTCTCTAACCATCATAAGATTATGACCTTTCGCGCCCAAGTAACCCGTGACTTCAGCAAAGGCCAAAACGTGCGCACATTGGGAATCCAATGGAACGTTGAAAGGGATAACTTTTTATACACCGTTAGGGGTGATAATAATTCAACCGTTTTCAACAAGAGAAGCGTGTTGTCAATCATCGCCGGGATCTATGATCCTTTAGGATTGCTCGCTCCCATCACATTTTGCTGCAAGCATTTCGTGCAACAGTTGTGGTTGGCGGGCACAGATTGGGACGAACCCCTATCTGGATCATTGGCCTATCAATGGTTGGAATTATACGCTCAATTAGTCTCCGACACTCATTTTGAGATTACGAGGTCGGTTAAGAGTACGAACAATTACCCAATTAGTTCATTACAGCTGCACGGATTCGCCGACGCTTTGGCTAAAGGTTACGCTTGTTGCATTTATGTGCGGGCGGTCTATTCGAACGGCGCCATATCATCAAACTTGTTGTGTGCTAAATCTAGGGTCGCTCCGCTGAAACAGATAACGCTACCACAACTTGAACTTTGTGCCTGTTTATTGTTGGCTCAATTAACGTCCAAGGTTTTAAACGCCGTCGATTACAATTTTGACGAACTATATCTTTATTCGGATTCGATGATAGCGTTGCATTGGATACATCAACAGTCTTCCCGCTGGAAGGTATTTGTGGCCAACCGTGTTGCGGAAATACAGCGTCTTGTTAGCAGCAGGGGAATTTGGCGTCATGTAGTATCAAATGACAACCCTGCCGACGTTTTATCGCGCGGTTGCCTCCCTCGTAGTTTGCACTGTCATACTCAATGGTGGCATGGACCCTCCTGGTTAGCTCATGATTCGGCTTCGTAGCCGGTCAGCGCGTTCGACATTAATACTCCCTGTACCTTTCCCGACCTTGAGGAGGAACGTCGCAAGCAGGTTCAAACCTCACTAATTGCCGCGTCCTCAACGCATAGTTATGTTGAAAATTATTCATCACTTACGAGGCTTATTCGCGTCTTCGCATATTGCCGTCGATTTTTTCGCAATTCTAGGCTCGCGGTGGTTGATAGAGACACGTCCTTTTTGTCAGCTCAAGAATTGTCTGACACGCTCTTGATTTTTGTCCGGCAATCTCAGAAGTTGCATTTTGACGTAGAGGTTATGGAACTTGAGGCACACCGGTGTCTTCCTCGCAGTAGTAAAATTCTTGCTCTTAACCCATTCCTGGATGAATCAGGCATTTTAAGAGTGGGTGGACGTTTGCAATTCTCCCCACTTAGCTATGAGAGTAAACACCAAATAATTTTACACCCACACTCTCATCTCACAAGATTAATAATTGAAAACGAACACATCCGTTTGTTGCACGCTGGAGTACAATCAACTCAAGCTTCGCTTAGGCGAAAGTATTGGATCATACACGACAAGTCCTACATCCGCTCAGTGATACATAAGTGTGTCACTTGTTTTCGTTTCCGGGCTAAAGGCGCGAATCAACTACTAGGTCAATTACCCCCTTCTAGGGTCACGCCTTCAAGGCCATTTTCACAGTCGGCCGTGGACTACGCCGGTCCTGTACTTTTGCGCCATGGAGGGCAGCGCTCTAAGTCCACGACCAAGGCATACATCGCGCTATTTATATGAATGTGTACTAGGGCCATCCATTTAGAATTGGTGTCGGATCTCACTTCCAACGCCTTTATAGCGGCTTTAAAAAGGTTCATATCGCGCAGAGGTATTCCCGCGCAAATATTTTCGGATAATGGCACGAATTTTCGTCGTGCCAACCACACGTTGCATGATTGGTACAAATTTTTAACCTCCAAGGAAGTTGAGCAATCTTCTCTGGAGTTTTGCGGTCTCCACGGCATCAAATGGTCCTTTATCCCCCCTTCAGCCCCTCATTTCGGTGGTTTGTGGGAAAGTGGTGTAAGGAGTGTTAAATTCCATTTACGTCGCGTAATAGGCGGCACGATCTTGAATTTCGAGAAATATTCTACTCTTCTTTCTCAGATTGAGGCTTGCCTTAATTCACGCCCGTTATGCGCGGTGTCCGACGATGCTAGAGACCCTGAACCCTTAACACCTGCTCATTTTTTGGTCGGTGCTCCACTGACGGCACTTCCAGAACCCGACTATACGCAAGGCAATAATACTCATTTGACCAGATGGCTTCTGCTCCAAAAATTTACGCAGACCATCTGGAAACGGTGGTCTAGGGATTATCTGCACCAGCTGCAGCAGCGAAATAAATGGCGCACCCCGTTAAGGAATTTGAATGTCGGACAGCTTGTCCTCATTTTGGATGACAATTCCCCCCCTCTAGAATGGAAGCGTGGGGCAATTACCAATGTTTTTCCGGGTCAAGATTCCTTAGTACGCGTCGCAGAAGTTCGCACCGCGCTAGGTATCTTACGCCGACCCATCCACAAATTATGCCCCCTTCCGGTGGCAACAAGCTAATCGTATGCGTGCCATACGAGGTGTGTGTGTGTGTGTGAGTGTGTGCGTGTCACATTGTATGGACCACGCCCCGGACATTCCCCGGGCGAGCATACAAGTCAATTCTATTATAAGCATTGTAATATTGTTTACGTGCCGCTAGCTATTACAGCAATAGTGACTGTGTTTCATATGTACTATCAATTATTATGGATGTTGTGTATTGTCAATATGTTTGTGTGATTCAAATTCTGAGAACCACAAGTGTTATTTATAGTGCCAATTATTCTATATATGTATTGTATTTTCTAAGGGTCACATATTATGAAATTTATTGGGGTTGTTGTGTCAATATCATGGGGAAATTATTGTATTGTTTATGGTGTTATCACTTGTTATTGTAATGCTTGGCAAATATCAAGGGGTATTATTTGGGAAAGATCAATATCTACTTAATTATTGTATTATTGTACGTATTGTACTACTATTATGTTTTGAGTAATTTTAACGTCAGTAAGCCCTTGCTATTGGCGTAAGGGTCAATTTATTGTATGCCTGGTGATTGTTAATTGAATTCATATTATGTTTATTATGTTATTACACTGTGGCCAATGCGCCAACTATTGTATCGCTTTAGACATGTAAGTCTAATTATTATATTATTCAATTTAACTTTTAATGTACAAAATCGGCCCGATTTTGGCGGGCAGTATGTTTAAACTTTGTACTGGTTTATCAGCTGTAAGCGGTCTACTCCCGCTACACGGCACGCGCGGATGACGTCACGCGCTTATCAAACGCTGCAGCCGGCTACAGGCAAGTTTAGTTTTCTAACAAGGCTCCGAGCGCAACACTCGTAAAACACTTCTCTTACAGCCGCGGCTTCTGGATATTTTTGTCATGCATTCATAAGATTTCGTTTAATTCATTTACCTGCGTCCATATACAATGGACCACGATTTTATTCAAAATTAATATCGGGCGTTATTGCCACAAATGCATCCGCACGTGCCGATCGTAACTAACAATCATAATTATTCAATAAACGCATGTTCAATATCTTCAATACAGTCCACTTCTTTCTAACATACAATCCAGCCTTCCTCATTAGCGTCTTTGGAATAACTCACTATTCTTCAAGAGCTTCCAAACCGCAACACTCGGCTTGACATTTTTTCAAGAGAATTTAGTAACATATTTCTCAAACCGTTTACGATTTTCTCTTATTGTGTTGTTGATATAACAGACGGCTCATGTGTAGGTAGAAATTATACAATGAAATGTCATTGAGGGCACGACACCGTCGCGTATCGTGGATACCTTTGTTACCTCAGAAAAGCAGACACCATACGAGTAAAAATCCTCGTGTTGAAATTCCTTTTAAACTTAGGAATTTAAGAACAGTTTTCGTGTCGCTACATTTCATTACAAACGCCAAGGAAGTGAGGCCGCAAATATCTGGCCAAGTTAATGTGTTGGAGGAGCGGCAGGAGGTCGGCACGGCGTTCTTGCCCTACGTCAAGACTGTGACGGGCTGTATTGCGAAGTTGCACGAGAGGCGTGAGGTGTTCAATGTCTTCATGCCGATACAGAAGATCCAACAACGCCTGCGACCAGTGAAAGGCGCCAGGGATCCATTTACTTCATGCAGTGTGTAAAGAGTACCGTGTTCCTGCGGGAAAGTGTATATCGCCACTAGGAAGCGTAGTGTCAACACCCGCATCACTGAACACCGGCGACATTGCCGACAAGGCCATACATTCTTACATGTGGAGACTCGGGTCCTGTCCTCGATGCGTCGGCACTTTCCTTGGTTGGAGATGGAGGCGATCGAGGTCTTCAAGGACAAACAAAACTATCTTCAAGGAGACGATCGAGATCTTCAATGAAAAGTCTTGGGGATACACAGACGCGACAAATGTCTGGGCGTGAATAAATACTGGGGGTCGACGCTTAAATATTCTAAAATTTGGCCAATAGGTGATCAGAACAACGTGGTTGGTTTACAGATTTCGTAGTCGGAGTTATGACAATGTCCTGAGCAGCCGCGACATAAGTTATTTTGGAAGTGTGATTTTGGTTTCACTTTAATCTCAGTTTTTTTTTAGCGGAGAAAGATACAAAAAATACCCCTTACCTCATCTACTTTGTTCCCTCACCACCGAATATGACTGCCGTTAGTGCGTTTATGAAAATGTAACCATTGAACCGTAGCATAATAGCACGGTAAACATGTCGTTCAGCTATGAAAAACTACGGTCTTGAGAGTTTGCGTTAACTTATTCATCACCAACTACAGTTTATACATTTATGTTAAATAAAATATAGCTTCAAAAGAGCGTAGCCAAATCATTTCATATAGTAATGATAATGTGATGTATTTAATATACACACACTTATTGTCTATTAAGGTACCTTTAATTTCAATTTTCTATTGTATTGTATTTATTGTTCATAGCCTAAAGGTACCATACATACGATTTGCAATAAAATTTTTATTACATACATTCTTAAAAACGAACGATTTCGGTCACAGACCATCGTCAGGTCATATAGAGTACACTTCATATAGATTAATGTACAAAAATATTTATGACTTCAACATATGTGTTTCGAGTAGTATAACGAATGTAGGTTTCATCCGCACCTGTAATGTTAACTGGAATGTTGTCGTAGTTATATTTCAGTATCACAAATTACAACCAGAACAAATTGCTTTTCGTAAAAATTTTTATTTTCTCAATTTTAGAAGACACAAATTTTAAATAAAGTTTAATATATAAATTTTAAATTTTACTTAAAATTCTAACTGTGTTTGCCATACTTTGTAAGAGGACGTATTGAGAATAAAAGTATATTATAAGTTACATTCACTTATTATTCGGCAAGTTGAACAAAAGTATTCAACATCGATTGTACGTCTTTATATTGATTATTTATTAAGTAGGACGTTTATCTGAAAAAATATTAATTATTTAAAACTATTCCACACTAAAGACATATGTATTTTCGTGTAAAGTATTAATTAAGGCACTTGTCTCTCACTTGTTGACATATTTTTCTTAAATATTCAATGTATTACTACTTTTTGTCTTTCTACGGCTGTTCGTATTTCAAACTAGAGCTTGATATTTGTTTCCACCGTCAATCAAATCCTTCCCTCTTGTACGTTATTGCTTGCCTTCTAAATATTTACTTAACCCTTATTCGTTCTTCAAAATAAAATCTTATTCCCTTTGAATTATTTGCTGAAGTAGGAATGCTGTATTTGGAGCAAGAAACAATCTCTATTTTAAATAATGTTTAACTTATATGAGGCTAAGTACACAGCTTTCTGTCTATATAACAACTTTAATTAGTCCTGTATATTTATAATTTTTTAATTACAAACAATTGCTATTCATAATTTGACACACTATCTTGTTACTTATTGACTTAGAACACCAGAATGTCCAGTCTGCTTAACATTCACAGAGAACAATTTTAAAATATCGCGTCTAAAATTATCACTTGCCTAGTAGATTTAACCTCGAGTTTGTTTGTGTTAAATGTTTGATATTTTGAAAATTATTTCATATTTTTTTAAATAGTCACCTATATAAATATTAAAATCACACGTGTGTGTGTGTACATTGTATGTATGTGTGTGTACCAATACATGTACAACGTAAAGAAACCTGTGATTGACAGAAATATTGTATGCCAATACAATGTTCTTGCAGTTGACTGTACTGACAGTTTATTGTTTAGTGTTTTCTTATAAATTTCTAAATACAATAATAGATAACATATCTCTGTGGGATAATTTTCTGCCTACTAACTTTCCATTCAGTAATCAAGGATACTTTAACAGTTGTAGTGGTCGTCAGATTCCTAGTAGCATTATTCAGAATTTTCAGTATGGGTCTAGGGTAACACCTCTTTGTACACTATACCATATATTAAAACAATGTGTGTGTGTGTGTGTGTGTGTGTGTGTGTGTGTGTGTGTTTAAGAAAGCAACAATTTTTCTAAAATTTACTACAATCACCTTACAAAGTATTGAATTTACACAAAAATTAATTTCTGGAAATATAATGTGTTATTATATTATACAACGCTGAGTAATCATTTTTTGTGTAAATAAACTAATTGGGTTTTGTGTTTAGCTTTTATGCATTAAAACAAAGTCTCAATTTCGTTACATAATATAGAAACTGCACTTTTAACAACGTAGTTAGCGCTGCTATAAAAAAAAGACCTTGCTCTGGATCAAGGTTAAGAAGTAAACAGGTAATTCATCTATAAGGTTGAATAACGTTTTATACAGAAATTATTGACACCTGCATAATATCTAACATCTGATGTTCCTTAGACCTGTATATTTTAACACTTTTAGAATTTATTGAATGACAATAATACATGCGCTCTCGCGTGAGGGAATACAGAAAATTCTATTATCCATTTAGACAAATGAGTAATTAAATCAGTTTTTTCTGAATATACTTTTTTAAAAACAATACAAATAAAATTCACCGCTCATAAATAACCACCACCAAAATTTAGTTGCCCCACATAATAATAATTGGCTTACGTCTAATTCTGTAATAATAGATATGCAGTTTCTATTACTTACCTTGAAGGTTGACTATGAGACAAAATTATTTTGTGAGTTGAAAGTTTTAAAGTAATATTTGGGAATGCCTAAAACGGTAACTGTTATAATAAAAATAAATAATAAATACATCAACATTAATGGCGTTACTTTTCCTCTATAATTGTACTAATATTATTAGTCTATTGTTTAGGGCCTTGGCAACTATGGCCTTTACTTAACGATATCGAACATAGTTTTGTTCGTTATCACAACCGTTTCGTACCTACACACAAGCTTAACAAGTAAAATAAAAATGCGTCTACACATAGGTATCCAACAATCCCGCCTGCGACGACAGAGTAAACGTGCTGCTCTTATAGAGAACATTCTCTCTTTCGCTAACTTCTCAACTCCGAGGTTCTCTTTCAAGTTACATTTTACTCCCCATTTCTGTCTGAGTTGGACAAGAACTTTACAGTTTTCAATTACATGATGTTGAGTCACCGTAAATTCTCCACCACAGGTGCATACTGGACGTACTCTTCCTTGTAGGAGGACTAAAGTCCTCAGGTTCATGTGCCCAGTTCTCAGTATGGTGATGCTTTTTACAACAACTGACAAAATCTGGCATTTGCTATTTACGGAGACTGCTTTAATGCTTAACGCTTTAATGCTATTCGGTAAATTCTGCATCTTCTGCCTTACATTAATAATTGTGGTTGTAGCAGCAACTGTTGTTTATTATGTCTGATGAAACCGTTTGGTAGAATATAAGCATTGGATATGAGATTCTGAAGGATAAATAGATTCTTTATAACGAAGACGTACCCAATTACTTGAAATTGTTTAATACCCAGTATCGCTGTGCAGAAACCAACAAGAGATGGATTGCTCATCTGATACAGGACAGCAGTTATACAGGATACAGATACAGGATGCTGAAGGAAGTCGAGCCTAGTTGACAAACAAGAATTCGGAAAGCAGGGAAGTGTTGGTGAAGTGAATGTATCATTCTGGACAGGAACAAGCAATCTGCATATTTCCTATTGGAAGAAGACGAAAAAGGTGCGGTAGCCAGTTTTGGGTCCTCAGGTCGTGAGCCAATCTTTTAATCTACTCTGGGCTGTACTTAGCGTTTTTGCTACACGTATCCATTTACCTATTCACGTAACTTGTACATATCTATTCTTGCTACAGCATCAACTTCGTCATTGTCTTTGACACCTACATACCCCGGACAAAAAAAAATTAAAGATGCGCTTATGTTATCTATCGTGGGACATTATAACATCTTTTGTGATGGCGAATCCACTGTGCTAAGACAGACGGAAAGCTCAGTGATTTTATCAATTTCTCCTGGACTCGTAGATCAACTAAAGATTGTAAATATAAATGATATGCTTTGCAACTATTGTTTCTATATTGTCTAAGATTTCGTTAATTGGTATAGTAAAAATCGTGCCACTTAAGGGATATCCTTGCGGTACTCTAATTCCAGCTCGTGTGGGGCCGACAGTTATTGGCCTACCCGAACACGGAAAATCGTGTCTCTGAGAAAGATGCAATTAAATTTTTGGCAGGTGACCCCTTCATTGCAAATAATGTAGTCTCCCAACAATGTTGTACATCCATGTTGTGTTAAACGCTTTCTTCAAGTCGAAGAATACAGGAACAATGAGTTTGCGTCCAATAAAAGTCTTTTGGAGTGCATTCTCCGTATTCACCGTAGTTCAGTAGATCCGTAGATCAGTAGTAGAATGGTACTCCCGTTACGCACAATGGTGCACGATCATAAATATGTTTTAAGACAACAGGTGAGCCTTTTCTCAACCATCCTCTCCAGTAATTTGCCGATACAACACGACAACTATACTGGACGATAGTCCTCTGCTTTAACAGGACACTTTACAAATTTCAGAAGCAGAATGAGAGCCCCTTTTCATAGTTTTCGTTAGCCTTTTGCACCCAGATGGCACTAAAAGTACCACAGTAGGGTAGCCATAGCTACATCCGCAAAGAATATTGCCTGGTTCCGTTTCACTCTCGCCGGCAGCATGGATAACAGACTGTGCTTCCATCATTGTAAACACACATATATATTCTGTGGCCTTCAGTTTCGAAGTCAAGGCCTTCTTTTAGTTTATCTTTCCTTGGGTTGAAATAGGGAAGACGTTTTCTGGAATACTGACCTGAGTACATCCCACAGCCAAAGTGTCAGCTAAATTCATCAGTGTTGCATATCAATTAACCATCATTCTCTACACATAATTATGGTAAGCTTGAACTCTGATCTATCAGCAATTCCTCTTAATATTATTATTGCTGGTGTCTTTGTTGTTCTAATTTCAACATTTAACGTACATTTTATTAACGGATTACATTTTGTTAACGTAACATCTGTACTGACAGTTTAGGTTATGAAAATATGGTGCTCTTACCACCACTATGTGATCACTTGCTGGCGGATTGCCTGCAGTATAACGGTAGACAGTTGTTTCAAACAAGAGTTTTAAACCTTCCACACTGTAGAGCAGATGAATTCTTCCTTTTCAATTTGTGCTTTCATTAGCTTCGTTATCCTATTACTAAAAAATTACGTATAGTGGACACTGACCTTTACGCGTTTTGTCTTCCTTTCAGAGTTCAGGGCTTCGTTAATGTATGAAGTAATTTTAAAAGTAATGTTTTATAAAATTCATATAAAAGAAATAAATAATCGAATTATTATTTTACATACAGAAAGTACTATGAATGGGCAATATATAAGCCTAATATATCATAAAATGTAAACTTTAGTACTCTACCAATACTACAGTACTAGTAAGTAATCGTTATAAGTACTAATAAGTAATTCAGTACTATAATTCTGAGCTATTCAATAAGCACAAAAAAAATTACTTTGAAAGAAGCGGCACACGAATTCAATATACCAAAAAGTACGCTATATGTACGCCTCATAGACGATAACTACAGAAGTTCTACATCAGGAAGGAAAACAACCTTTCGTTGTGAAATGGAAGAGGAATTGTGCAATCACAAACACGAAATGAGTAACACTTATCATGGCATAACAACAAAAGATTTCCGACGTATTGCCTATCAATTTGGAGAAAGTGATAACTTTTCTCATCGCTTCAACAAAGCAAAACAGGCACCTGGGTGGGACTGGATGTACTTGTTCTTGCAACGTTATACTGACTTAGGTATGCAAGAACTTGAACAGGCTAAAATGATTCCGCAAAGGATTTTTTTCACGAACCTGGAGAAAGTTTTCAATGACTACTTCATTCCGCGATCCTGATTGTACAACATGGTCAATACTTGTTTACCAACGGTACCGAAACTATTAAAGGTTATTGCTATGAAAGTCAGAAACAACTAAGCAAAGCAGTTGGCACGACCAACACTCTACAGTGCTATAGGTAGTTACATTCCACCTATTTTTATATACTGAAGAAAGATCAGAGCGGATGATTTGCTCAACGGGGCACCTGCAGGTTTCGTTTATGCAGTATCTGACTCAGGATAGGCAAAAATGAAGAAATCTTTGTTGAGTGGCTTAAGCAGTCTCTCTGTCATTCAGGAGCATCAGTGGAAAAAAAATGTTTTAGTTCTCGATAATCATTCTAGCCATTGCAGTTTTGCAGCATATATTCTACATAGAATATATGCATACTGTTTCATAGAATGCAGCCACTGGATCTAACTATTTTTGGCCCCATAAATAAGTCCTATTTTGAGCAATGTGGCAACTTTCCTAGAACTAATCAAAGACCTATTAGTCAATTTTAGGTCGCAACGATATTTAACAAGGCATGGAACCGGGTAGCTAGTGTAGACAAAGTTGGAAGTAGAAGAAAATATAGACCACGTTGGGATAGAACATTGTGCTGTGCCCTGCCCTGCCTTTCAGTCAGTCTTCTTGGTCTACACGTTAAAAGCACATGTATCTTCAGTCTTCACAAACATTTCAGAAAGATCTAAAAATTTCAAGACATTGTTAACCGAAATTTCTTCTGTACCTCAGTACAAAAGAAATTAGAAGGGGAAAGGAGAGGACACTCAGAAATCTTAACGTCTACTTCGAAGAA